>JAMKCF010000019.1:6168683-7638683 GCA_023634235.1 Pisaster brevispinus | reverse complement strand
GGAACGCCTAAACAGACCCTTAGCCCAGGCTCAAACCAGAGTCCAAGTCTTAGGAAAGCTCTTGCTTAAAACTGTTTTTATTTTTAACAAATTACATGTTCTTAACAATGCAAAAATAGTTGAAGGTCTGATGTTGAAAAGAAAAAGCAAGGGAATGAACAATGAAAAAGGAGACAATGTGAGGGGGTAGAAGGAAGAGGCTATTTCTACCTACATGGTTTGACCACAAGAGGTGGGACTCACAAAGGACAAAATCAAAGGTAGAAAGATGGAGAAAAAGTAATTTGTAAATGATTGTTTAAAGCAGGAATTGAAAATATTCGATTTATGTTTTGACCCCTCCCCTCCCCGCCCACCCCCGATATTTCCGGTTTGCAGCTGGGACTACCACCCATTCTTTTCAGCCTGTTAAGTGACAGCTATTTCACCATAGCATGTCCCTAGATGAAACATTACCCGGGCCAAGGCTCACCGCCCTGGGTTCATTGCCGATCATTTCCGCACATCCATCAACTCACATCTCACGGGAACTACCTGCTACCATAAGATTCCCACAAATGGGCTTTACACGCACAAAAAGTTGTATTTATTTTTTTCATTTGATGACTACTTATATTCACTATCGTACAGCAAATACACCACAAGGCACTTTGTAATTTAGGTGCAATTTTCTGGTGTTATGAAATTTATATATAAAGAAAAGCAGAGATGATAACTAAACCAAAAGACACAAGGGCGTCAATGACTCAGAACTATCCCTGTATATTTTGTAACAATTCGTTCCATCTACTTTTTAAATCTGTTTAAACCCACCAGGATTTGAGAACAAAGTGTAGGCAGAAAAATGTATGGTAAACTGATCCACACAGACTAATGTATAAACCTAAGTAGACACCCGAACTCCCTTGACATGCCAATTAAATGTGTTCCATGCAGTGCATAATCCTGTCATTTCGCCCCGTGGGAATCACATATCTTTTCCTAGTCATGATGGGGGCGGCCGGCAGTGAACATACGTGACAGTATGATGATGCGTTTAGTGACGGGAGAATGATGGTAACTTCCAACATACGGCATTTTCGAAACCACGACTTAGGCTTTGACTCCAGCTAAGGCACTGTCCGCGCCTGTTAGAAGTTCCGTGTCGGAAGTGTGCGTTAGACGGAACCCAAGCTGGAGCTCTTAACCGAAGCCGTGGTTTCGAAAAGGGCATAGAATGGTAGGGTTACCACGTGTCATACACGGCATACCAGACTACAGGTATATTTCATGGTAAATGTGTCACCAGTGTGTCCAACCTGTTTCCTGCTATCAGGGTGTTTGAGCGTGAAACCAGCCTTTCTGCTTAATCTCACCCATACACTCTTGCTTTGCTGGGATGTTTAACAAAGAGCCATCCCAATAGCTTTATTCCACGTGCTGCATCTCTTTGGAACTCCTTCCTTGGTGCATGTTTCCCGTCATCCTACAATCTAAGAGGAATATCAATTCCTACCTCAGCTCCCCTGAGTTATTTTCATCTTAACTATTTCCTTCTTGTAGCCCCTTACCAAGAGTGGCTTTTAGCCTTGTTTTGGGCGAACATGCGAGGAGAAAGTAACTAAGATGTGGTCTCTGATTACTCCCTGTGAGGGCACGTCAGTCTACCAGAAACATGCATTGACACAAAAGCAACCTGCCTCTCCAGGCCAAGCATATTAATATCAGTTAACTATTCAAGTCGTGACCATAAAAACAAACCCCCAACAAAATGTTTTACGAAATGAAAAATCTGAATCATTCCTTATAACAAACACCGGGTGGGAAGCTTGTAAAGTCTTTGATATAGCAAGTATTCATATTCAGTTGGTTGTAAATGGGTGAGGAGCTGACCATTTGGTGCCCGATATGTGGCATTGTGGCTTCATTGTGTTCTGGGAATCTCGGAAATTCTTTTTAGAATGTTAGGGGGTACTTCGGCACAAGGGGAAACGAGTGTGTTAAAGTATGGGATTATGGGGACACTCTCTGTCAAATATGGGGAATGGTATACTGACTGTAATTTATCTGTGACGTCACTAGCTGTCTCCACTGACTGTGTGTACTTCGGCTCATTGGGTAACATCACTATGGCAAACGGTGACTGGACAGACGAAGGATGCGATCAGAGGTGTTTGTGCGACCACGGTAGCCTGGTGTGTATGCCTGTATGTGTCCGGCCGGCCCCGCCGTCCCCAACCCCACTCTGTCCAAGTCCTGTCATCACAAAGCTGAGGAGTGAAGACTGCTGCGAGGTCATAGCGTGCCACGATCCCAAACAGCGTGAGTGAACGTAATGGACCCCTTGTACTGGCAGCCATTGCTGGGGTCAAACAATGGAAACGTGCAATCGGGTTTGCGCTGGTGCGCACTACTCTCGGCCAATATTATGTCTTCATTGACCTCAGTGAGGGCGCTGTTTGGACTTGTGACGTCATACGCAAGGGCTCTGTAATGTTGTTGTCATATTAATGGGCAGCGTCACGCAAAATTAGCTTCTTCTGTTTTTTTAAGAAGTACTACTCGAACACGAAAGACATAAAATGATAGCTTGGAAAAAAAATTCCTTATAAAAATGGGCTTTTGATATTCAGTTCAAACTACACTATCCTACAAAATGCTAGAAAGCAAATATTCATTTGTTTGAAGAATAGTATAGGTTTTACTGGACATTTACGGTACAGGGGCAGCCTATTTCACTTGCATGCATTCGTATTAGAGCAATTTTGCCTCTTCAGTTGAAACCGTCTTTCAATTTCACTTTGGAGCATGCATATTTATATAGAATTATATTCAATTCAACTTACAAGGCGTTCCTTTTAGCCATGCGGAATCAGCATTCAAGCAGAGTAGACACAGTTACTAGACATTTCTGCGAATGGCTGCTGCGAATTTGAATGTTGTTCGAGTGGATTGTTTAGTTGAACAGTTATCTGTTTTGAATCGCATGACGCAAGAGAACGTTGGCGAAACACATTGAGTGAAATTTAATGACTGTGTTTTAGATGAGCTTTCGACTTCCTGTGAAATAGAATAACGTGACATTTTATAAATTGACCGGTTATATACCGAAAATGACCGGAAGACCAAGTTAGACTCCCGCCATCCTTACAAGTTGTTCATTTTCTCTTAATCGCAATGACAAGTTGCACATTGCGTCGCATAAGGCTGGTCGATTAATTTGGCTTTACTTTTTTGTTCGACACTACTTTTCCAGAGAGTCCCAACGTCGTTCGAGATGTTTCTCTTTACGCATTCAACGACACATCCATCACAGTTTCGTTTGCCCCTCCGGCAAATGAAGATCTGGTATCTGGTTTAGATGGATACATCATCCGCTACACCGACGGATCACAAGAAACAAATCCTGAAAGTTGGAAAGTTTTCAGAAAAGTATGTTCTTTGAGAGATTTGATTTAAAACATTGTAATTATGGCAGACTGTCCGGAAGTCCTTAATTTAATAATTAAAAAAATGCAATAGATATGAGGCAGTTTCAATAATTATTAGTAAACGACGAAAATTATTGTGAATTCACGAAATTATTGTTAGTTGACGAAACTGTTATTTGAAAACTAATACGGAACAAACCTAAGCTCATTGAACACAGTAATGATTGAAAACATTGTCTTGTAAATAAAAGATAGTTTTGTCAAAAGGTTCTTCCCCCTTGTAATGGGAACATGTTTATTGAAAGAAAAAAGCAGTTCTCAATTTTCCAGATCAATTGCCCTAATTTTAGTATGTTTGTTGGGTAAAGCTAAACTAAAGCAAACCAAACCAAATCAATTGAGGAAAAGGACAGTTTTTTGGTTGTTCGTTTTTTAATATATATTAAGATTGTTTTATGTTATTATTTTTCTGTGAAGGACTTTCCTGCCGGTATTCGTGTTCGGGGACACATCATCATCGAGATCACTGGACTATCCCGTCTCACCACGTACTACCTCCAGATCAAAGTCAGCATACCGGACCGTATGATGCAGGTCTGGCACAACACGCTGCCAGCTACCGACACAATCGTCGTGACCACGGCGGAGAACGCTCGTACGTATGTGCTGGATGTCCTCGGAGAATATTATGATACGGATCAGTTGTTACGTAAACCATAAATGCAGAAGACTAATAATACTACTGCATTTGTCGTTTACATTTCATTTACACCCTGTGTTTTGTCAGAATAGTGTTCGCAGAAGAATTATTCACATAGCATTCGAACTCGAGGTTTGCTGCACAAAGCAACTCTCCTGGAATACAATCCATATAGACACTAGCCTTGATTCAAGGCTGCCTTGCGCTAGCCCTTTGCCCGATAGTCCGCACACTGGGTCTTTAATTTTGTCAGGTATTGCCCCAGTACTGCCAACCATAGTCCATGCACGGAGTCCGTCTGACGACGCACACGCACCGAGTCTACGCATGGAGTCCGTCAAGGAGTCTATGCTTGGAATCAGTGCACTGCATGTGAGTTGACGGTGCGTGGACGGACTCCGTCTGCGTGGACTTCTAAAAAGACAGCTTTGTAATCAAAGCTATAGAAACGAAGAAGATGTCAATAATCAAGATGGCCGTTTCCAAAGTTTGCTCTAACTTCATCTACTAAGGTAAACCAGACATTTCCCTTCTTTTCCGCGTAGCGCAGCCCTGCACGTACAAAAGCAAAGTGTACCAGCACAACGATCGTTTCAACGACGGATGCGAGTCGTCGTGCGAGTGCAAGGCAGGGCGGACGATCTGCCGGGAAAGATGCCCCGTAACGGAGTTACTGCCTTCCAGTGTCTGCCCCAATCCCCAGCGTGTCGTGATCGAGGGCCAGTGCTGTCCACAGTGGAAGTGCCTACCCAAAGGTAAGCCACGTAAAAGCATCAATTTGAAAGGGAATTGTAATCTGATTTTCTATTCGCTTAGCGTGAGCCCAAATACACTCTTCGTCATACAGTCTTCTTAGTAGGAGCACAAGTCGCAGGAAGCTTCAAAATAACCCTGCAAATACTGAATGATATTTGTTTTCTGATTAACGCAGTAGATTTGTGATTTTTTTGCATGTTGAAGTCCAAAAGTGTTTTTAGTGAATGTCTATGCATAATGGCATAGTGTATTTCCCGCTTTGTAAAACCCCGCACCAAAGTTAGTTCACGTGCTTGAAATTTTGAATAAAACTAGCTCAAAAATATGATACTACACTGTTTGAGATGGCAAACAGCACTTGTGTTATGTAATGCTTTTAAATTTGTAAGACAAAAATCATAACATATGACGTGTTGATCCTTGATGGGTTTTCCCGAAATATTTGCTGATTTGGATTTTAAAAATATGTTTTCCTTTTTTGTTTGTTTATAGACGGAGACTGCTCATACAGTGGTAATATATATAAAGATGGCATGGAGTGGCGTCAGGGTTGCGATCTTCGCTGTGGTTGTCGTTCCGGTGAGGTCATATGTCATAATCTTTGTAGCAGCACGCCCCCAGCGCCGACCCCAGGTTGCCCGTACCCCGTACAGGTCAGTGTACCGGACACGTGTTGCAAGGAATGGCTGTGTTATGACGGTGAGTTTATTGAGCGGTCAGGTTGGTGTAGTGGTATCTTGCCTTTTACTTCCACCTCTGGGACCCCGGTTCAAATGCCGCCGGGGGCACCATGTGATTGGCTAGTATAGTGATTAGATTCGCTTTTCTGAGAGTCATTTGCTTCATAACCAGAATTAATAAATAAAATTAAATAAATGAACTATACTCGCTATCTCCTTACTTTCTCGAACTTTACAGTCCCTGCCCGATTGCGTGGGTTTTCCCTGGAATAATTCTCTTGGGGTTTCCTCCCACATCTAAAACTGAAACTGTCTTCATTGACTTCCCTCGGTGGGGTTCTTGGCTAGTATAGTGATTAGATTCGCTTTTCTGAGAGTCATTTGCTTCATAACCAGAATTAATAAATAAAATTAAATAAATGAGCTATACTCGCTATCTCCTTACTTTCTCGAACTTTACACACAAAATTGCCACCGAGTATGAAAAAGTAACAGACCCACATATAGTGTAGTTATATTATTGTTAAGAACTAGAAGAGGGAACCCTCGCCATGTCAAGGGATGTTTGCTGTGTAACTGATGAGTGGCAACTGTAATATTATGGGTCGGCACCTTTGTCTCAACGTTCGCACAAGGACAATTTGCTGACTAGCGGCTGATATTAACTGGTATCCATGCTTAAAAAACACATGTTGGGTATCGACCACTAGTCGACAAATGGTTTTTGTGCGAACTTGGTCATAGCTTTATGGCGGGTTATGTCGCATGGTTGTGTACGCCCTCTCTATATGACCTTTTAAATGTGTCGCCTCAGAAAACATTCTTCTGCTGTACAATGTATGAAATGTACTCTAAAACATGCACCATTCAATACAAAAAAGCCAACAATAATTTAAGTGTTTATGACAATAAAATAAATGTTTCATAACTGCTTATAATATGTCTTGATTTCTGCCGTGCAGCACCGCAGCCCGTTCACATCCCCCTCCCCACCCTCTCTGTCCCCCTGTCCTCTTTCCGTATAAACATCACCGCTAATGACGTCTCGGCATACAAGGCTACGGTCACCTGGCCCCCACTGACTGACGTCCAACGACGGTACATCTCCCAGTTAAGGCTGAGGTACAAAGAGCTTTCTTACGGCGTGGTGGAGTGGGAGAAATCCGTGGACTTTAGGTAAATGATAATGTGTTATAGTTTTTTAAAACACTGTTTTTGTGTTGTATTTTTTAAGAATACGTCCATTCAGTCTGTCTGAGGTATAATCCGGATAACTTTTTTTTTTAAGAATAGGATACTCCGGGACACAATGCTGTTTTCTGAAAATGATGTAGGCTTATTTAAGATAATCAACATATGTTAAAATCGATTCGTCATATGATTGTCTCATTTTATCGTTAGACCGTCAGTGAAACGTTACACAATTCTAGGGCTGAGACCAGCACGTAGCTACGTAGTGCAGCTAGTGGTGCTAGTCGGTGATCCGATTGTCTCCATTCACTTGCCGACTAACAAAGTAGAAGTCGACACACTATGGATACCATGTGAGTTTACATTACACTAGATGTTTAATATTCTCATTAACTGTTACCTTGATTGGTAATAATCTAAAAATAGGCTCCGACTGTATAAAAGCTTCCTTATTCGGAATATTGACTTTCTTATTATTTTTTACTGAAGTATTTGTTTGCGTTAGGAAAATGCGTATGTTTGTGCGGGCATTCAAACCGAGGACTTTAACAAAAGAGAGAGAGAACCGGGAAAATGACACACCGGGGAAAGTCCTTGCTTTGCTTTCGTGTACAAAACCAATGGGGACATCAAGTCCGAACAATGGGAGAACAAAGAGGTGTCCTCGGTTTACACCAATTACAAACTTTGTTGAAAAGGGAATAATAGAACATAGCAGGACCCCACGCACAGATCCTTAAGGTTGCGTGTGTGTGTGTGTTTTGTAAATATAAATTTTTATGAGTAAACACAGTTTCCTCGGAGAATCATTTCGTACTTGAAACGAACAAACAAACACCCCCAAACCCCAACAAACAAACAAACAAACAAACAAACACCCCAAAACCCCAACAAACAAACAAACAAACAAACAAACAAACACCCCCAAACCCCAACAAACAAACACCCCAACAAACACCCCAACAAACACCCCAACAAACACCCAAACAAACAAACAAACAAACACCCCAACAAACAAACAAACAAAAAGCTTACAAACAAACAAATAAACACTTAACAAACAACACTCCAACAGACAAAAAACACCCCGACGAAATAACAAACAAACATTACACACGATTTCAAAATTCCGGATGCCTCGTGTTGTTCTTTTGTTTTAATAGTTTGGGGATCATTGTAAAAATTCTACCGTCATTCTATCAACAGTGTGCAATTATGTATGTATTATTAATCAATCGAGATTTTAATCACCTATCATATTTTATTTTGGCTGATTTGGATTGATGGATGAATAGCCTCAGATGGTAAGTTTTGTAGTTTCTCCCTTTTGGTCACCTTGAGATATTTCTTCCTGATAAAACTCAAAACTTTGCATAAGTGAGCGCTTGTAACATTGGGTCGTGGCACATCTTATTTTTTCACTGTTTTCTCAAAATTACAATACCCTTGAGGAGTCAAAGACTTTGATATTCTAAACTGTACCATTCCACATAAGAGAGGGATCGGGTTCCAGAGTTGTATAGTTTTGTTTTTTGAGGGGCTGAAAAAGTTTCACTCGTATACTTCGTGCAACAAATTTTACAGAAATATACAGGCATGCCCAGATCTAACCCTCTGATTAAAAGTGGAGTCATCTGTTCTTTATAGCACGCTTCCAGATGTCTTATACTGACATGGAGCTGTAAAAAGTAGCTCCATGCACTGACAGTCTGTGCTATGTTCTGAGGTTTTCAACACCCCCCCCCCCCCCCACTCCAGTTAAACTGTTTGCCTCACTGTGGAACCAGTAAACAGTTGAACCTTTCTGCATGTGTGTAATTCCTGGTGTTACTCTCGCAATTAAGGGTTTAAAAAGAGAGATTGATAACAGCTCATGTCTTCGACATTTCCTGTGAAAGTTTGGACGGTACCCGATAAAAATGAGCCAGGTCGGTGTTTGTCCGTGCGTAAAGCTTAGCGTGAACCAACATAAATAAATCGTCACGCAGCATTCTACGCAGGAGCACAGTTTGCAGAAAGCTTCAAAGTAGCCCTGCAAATACCGAAGGATGTTTTCTTTTGATTTAACGCAGTAGATTTTGTGATTTTGTTTGGTACTGAAACTCAAAAAGTGTTAAGTGGAGGCGTATGCATTATCGTCAGTGCATGTATTAACTGTCAGTTCTCTATTGGCGGAAAGCCGTATCCCCACACCGTGATTTGGGCACTGGCCTGGTGACCAGTCTGTTTTTCCTTTAGCCTTGTAATATTCCATTCTATGTATTTTAAATTGTGCTATGCGCTTATGATCTTTTTTATGTAAAGGGCGCAATATACAATTTAAAAAAATCATGTTTACTGTGTGTGTATTGTTTGGTTAGAGTTTCTGCCAAAAACTGCATTACCTAAGTTTGTGTAAAGTCAACCGTTGGTGTTTTATTAATTTATTTGTTACATTTCTTTACCCAAGGTAAACCCAAACCGTTAAAACCGCTTCCAGCCCTGCATACATTACTTCATATCCATTCAATATTTACGAGTTATGTACCTCTGTGAAATTGGTCCCGGGCAACAATCTCTTGCGGGCTATTGAAGAACTCCTTGGAAAGGGCGCCATAAACGGGGGAAGAGGTAGTGACCCTCTCCTCGTGTGAACTTCAATCTGTTATGATTTTTGTGTGTGCATGTGACAACGTGGGTCTATTAAGTAGATATGTGATACATTATGCCCATAACACTGCGCAGTTGTTGAAATGTCACCTTGCATGTTCTGATACCGTAGTACTTTTACGGCACTTTGTTTAAAGTCAACGCATGACAACTAGCACGTCCCATGAAATATGCTAATTACATTTACGCATGCGTACAGACAGTATTGGTGGGTAAACGCCATCGAGTCGTGCACTAGGCAGACCCACGAGCGCTGATGCGTCAAGCCGTTATCAGCTCCATTCAAAAAGGCGCGATGTTCCCTCATAAATTTGCTCTCCAGTATTGTTAGTGCGCACACGAGGTGTGTAATTAACACGATTCATGGGAAATGTTAATTGCGACCATTGTTCGTCTATTGTATCTTGACTACATCAGGGGTGTTTTATTTTGTTTTTATTTTATTTTTATCTTTTTTCCAGCCAAACCGTACCCCGGCCGACCTTTTGATATTCGGGCCGACGCTATCGCCAGTAACTCTTTCACAGTGCACTGGACGATGCTCCCTATTGAAATCACCGAACACATCATAGGCTGGCGACTTATGGTAACCAATGCGCAGGACAGCAAAGTGGTGGTCTCTGATACCGTGGAGCCATCGTCCCTCTCATGTGTGGTTGGGAACCTGACGGAGGGGACCACCTATCATGTGCAGCTGTTAGGTCTGTGGGACAACGGCACGCTGGCTAGAGAGGTCCGCTCACATACACTTAAAGTAGAGACAGTTCGAGAGACAGGTGAGATGTGGGCATAAATGATAATCTTTGTTGAGGTCAGACCAAACCACACGATCAAGACACTAAAACGTCGAGGTATTTTTACATTTCATAAACCTCTTGCAAGCACGTCACATGCGGCGACTATGGCATGCTCGCCATTTCTGGGAGTCAACGGGGAAAGCCTATAAACGCCGTGTCGCCTAAAGTTCGCACTACTTTGAATACCATACGGGTACATTGACTCCCAAAATGGCGCATTCAAGATTAATGTGATGATGACGTCATGTGAATTGGGCCAATAGTGCTTCATTTTGCATCGGTGTCGGGCAAAAAAAACCCATCTTTTGTTTCATTTTACCATTCAGACAAAATGAAAGACCATGTCATTATACAAAATATATAGATACCTTTTTTGCACCACAATAACTCATGTCTTTCTTATCAACTAAACAACTTAAGATGTGGTCATGCAATGATTCAAAACGAATTTTTGAATGAAAGTATTGTTCAGGAAGAATCTTCGAATAAACTAATCAGGCGGTTTACAAAGTTTTGATAAACATACGGATCAGGGATAAAGCATTTTTACGAATGAATTCATAACGATAAAAAGAGCATATCGTCACTGCAGCCATTTTTATAATGAAATAATTAAATACCGTATAATTTATTAAATTTAGGTTGAATTTTTTACTTAATCAGTTATTGCAAGAAAGTATTCCGAACTTTATTCTCCAGATTGCAGTAGTTTCTCTTTTTCTTTCATTCCAGATTCAGGGGAAAAACCTTCCCCGACGTCAGGGGGCAGCATTGCTGGAGCTATATTGGGTCTTTTTATTTTAATGGCGCTAATTGTTGTTGCGGTATACATACGAGTGCGCAAGTCGCGATACTCTAAGAAATACGATGTCTACATGCAAAATACTACAGTCAACTACGAACCAGGAGGGGGCTATGAACAAGTCTTCTCCAGCACCGCTTCGGGATTAGATGAGGTACGTGCTCGAAAAATAATGGTACTCAGTATTGACCTTATCATTGATACGGCGCGGTGTGCCCATGGTAGTGAGGCCGCATTGATCTCCATTAATGGGGGGCTTTTGGGACGCTATTAGTGGCAGCAGGCTTACCAGGTAAATCAATTGTTCTCAGTAATGTGCGCATGCTCAGAACTACTTAAACAATGGAAATTTACCTAATAAGTCTGCTGCCACCTAGTGTACCAAAGTCTCCCAGTGACCTTATGCATTTACATCATCACGCCTCCATAAACAATGTAATCAAAGCAAACGCACATCATACGCGCAGCGCACAGGATAAGCCAATGATCAACCTTCTTTTTGCCTCTAGCCGACGACATGTGTCTAAGGTATATTAATGATTTTGGATTGCAATGCAATTCGTCTCAAACCGCAGTCAGTACATAACGTAATACTTAGAACCTCGGTCAGTTTATTCCTTAACACCCTTTCGAGATTAGAATGGGTTAGCTAGCACAGTGGCGCCTGTCATCACTCTGCATGTGAGCTCCGGGGAATGCAATGCGATTTGTCCCAAAGCGTAATCCAGCCCCCCCCCCCCTCTACCCTTTTGTTAGGTTTATTTAACTTGCCCATATTATAATATATAATACGACTGCCAATTATTTGAACAATTAAAGGACACAGTATCAATGTGTCGATTAATCTCAAAACAACCCATCAATATTGAAATTGAATAAAATGATTCAACGTATCTTGTGTCACTTCTAAGCTGCCAGATGCCTGCGGTTCGAACAAAATTATTCCGTTCAAGTCGTAGTTTGACCAAGGTCCTTCCTCATAACTCATAATCCATACATAACTTAATTTTTTCATTACACAAGATTTGAATGTAGTACACCAGAAGGCGTTGAAGTTGGGGTGTCCTTACAGATGTGGGAATGTTGCCTTGTAATAACTGTGGGTGCTAAAATAATATCGACTGTGTCAAATTGTTGGTGATCACAAATTGTCCATGAACACCCTTGGTGTTTATTGTATCACCCATAGACTCTGAATTGTAATTCATGAATAAATCATTCCCTTCAATCCTCACGAAAAGAAAAAAATGCAACGTTTTTTAATCATGATCTTCCTGTTTTGCTTGTGTTAAGGATATCCAAGTTAATGGACTGAGCATACGCCGTGACAGCGAAGCGGGGCTGCTGGACGCAGCAGACTGAAGGCCGTCCGTTCGCTCGCTTTGGCGGCAGAGTGAAGTGGCACGGCGTGGTTGAGGCAACGCGGAGATAATTTATTTTAAAACAAAGCAACCAAGGTTAAATATGCACTGATGCAACATGATGTTTCTTGTTATTAACATGGGAATCATAATATTCAGTCTTGTGGATTAATGTTTATTGCTTCCTTGGGTACGCGAACACTCCCCCTGAGACGGTATAGTGTTTACTTGTTGTGTGGCTGTTAACCATTAATCCATACTTGACAGAAGTGTATGAAAATCCTTTTTTAAACAGATCTAAACTAAATTATTCAACAATGTTCTTGAGTCTGGAAATTTACATTGTTGACAGTATGTTTATACGTTGTATGTAATTTACCCCTAGGATGTCTATAATTTTGGGATGTCTATAATTTTGTGGTTTATAACAGTTTTATTATTGGGATAGCTTTAACCCTGCGTGACACCATCAAAAACAAATCACACCGTGTGGCCATCGGACTGCAGTCAACAGTCCGTTTGTGTATTTGCGTGTAATTTTTTTTTTTTTTTTGTGGAGAACCCAATCACTTTCAAAAGGCCCAAAACCTTATATATTATAACATAGACCCTTTTGACTAAATCAAACATATTCAAGCACAAATTAATTATTTCAGAAGCCATCTGAAAACCATATGGTTCAATTCACCTATGCAGTGGCCATTAGCCCCAATGATAAATAATTGCTGTACAATTCCTATGGGAATTCCGGGAGAGCTGGTCATTGATGGATTTGTTTTTGTGTGAAATAACCCAGGATGGGAACAAGACCTTTCCATGCTATTTGGCTAGGTGTAGATGAGGAACTTGGATTTTTTTAGATTAAAAACAAAAACAAATGGCGGAGTACTGATTATTTAATTAAAAACGGACTGTTGATTGAAGTACCATGGCTTCACGGAGTGTATAAAAGTCTTCGAATCTGGGTAGTTAGAAGAAATTATGTCAGCAATTTCGTGACTCAAGCCTTTCGTATGTTCCTGTGGGTGTCATCTGGGGACAAACCATCTGGTTAGACGGGAAGTAAGTTGATGAACTAGACAAGCTCTTTACCGGTAGTATAATGCGACCAAAACTGTTTATGTATAATTGTGATATGTTCAAGTTAATAGAAATCGGTAAAGTATACCAATAAGATTTCATCTAAAAACCTACGTTTTCTAAACCCGGTAGACTAGTGTAAAATTTCTCGAGATTTCAATTGATAAAACTTAAAATGAGAACGTTCGATTAGTGTAAAATTCATGGCAAAGCAAAAACATTCTCGCTGTTTTCCGTGAGCACATAATTTTATGAGATTCCCAAAGTTTAGTTGTAAATTTATTGAAAACTGGAATACAGAAATGAATGTACTCTTCCACTAAAAGCTAACAACTATCACACCTGTCCACTTTACGTAACATTTCATAAGGGTCCAGTAAACTACTTATCTTTTGGCAATTGGAGGTAAATTCACTTCGCTCTCGATTATTTATAACTTAACATCATCTGAGAATCACTATTGAATAACAAAATACTGTTCATTGATGCCCAATTCCCTTTATCTTCCCTTTGAGATTATTTGGAAGAAAATGTCAACTTCATTCATGTTTACCGTCTGAAAGAGCATATTCATTGTCAAACCTTTCTTAGAAATACGTATACATGTCATGGCAAGAAAAAGTTAAGAATTGATAACATTGGTTTATGCAGAGAGAAATGAATCTAAAATTAGTCTTTAATACCAAACTGATTGGTGGCTTGAGGTGGATTACCAGATATATTGTAGCTTAAGAATGCTCTAATGATGGTGGTATTACTATATACAAGAATAGGAAGGATATAAACATTAATATAAAAGTACTAATTTAATGAAATGGAAGGAGGTTCTAGAAAAGCAATACACTTTGTACAGTACCTTGTAAATTGGCAACTTTGAGGCTGATGTCTCATGCAAATGTATTCCTTAAAACTGTTGAACAAAAATCCACACTATCTCAATAATTAAAACTGAGTGGATTACTGTGATGGAAGTATGAATGTATCCGTTCAGTGATTCGCCGCATTCGTGTTAAACGGAGTTTCCGAAGTGCCATCCGACAACATGAGATCTTGATAATCTTCGGGGAGAAGTCATCCTGGAAATACGATGTCGTCTTTCTGAGATAATTTAGCTGGATAGCAGTTCTTGAGCACCATAGTCTTTACAGTCTTTCATAATGGATAAAGTGTCGTTGTTTTTCGTCTTGTTGAATAAAGGTTATTTGAAGTTTGACGAAATGTAAATGTAAATGTACACATGTTTTCACATAACTTACATTGGATAAAGATGATCATGGTGGAAAACTTCCCTTGAAATAGTTTTGCCTGAAATGCTAGATAGTTTTTTAGAAGTGAGTAAAACAATGGGAGACTTTGGAACACTAGGTGGCAGCAGACTTACCAGGTACATTTCCACTGTTTACATATGTTCTGAGCATGCACACAATTCTTAGAACAATGGATTTACCTGGTAGGTCTGCTGCCACCTATTGTCCCCATAAGTCTCCCTTTTAGTTTTGATCTCGCAAGACCAAAAGTCGATGTTTGAAAACAGTGAAAACATAAAATGGGTTTTTTCTCACCATTTTTGACTCCAATGACCGATTGAGCTTAATTTTTCACAGGTTTGTTATTACATGTATTATGTTAGGTCACATAATTATGGTGCGGGTACCTTTGACGATTGTTGTCCATGTGCTTTATGTGACCACTGCTGCATAAGCCTAATACAAGTTATTTAATTAAATGGTCAAATTAGTTTTGACTTTTGCCAGTTGTTGATTTGCTATCTTGCAAACTTCCAACCGGTTTTGTAATTGATGACAATATTCTAGTCTATTTTTAAATATTTTTACTGAGTTTGTTTGTTATCAATTCATACGTTCATCAGAGGAAGTTGCCAAACACTGTCTTTGTGGGATGTCCGCGTTGTATTAATTTCTACTCTAACCCTGGTGGTTAAATCCAAGCCTCTTGTAATACCGACAGAAGAGGACTACAGTACACTATGACAAAAGACTTCATTTATATGTTTTTAAAACGTGTGTAATAAGTTGTCATTACCTATATGTGTGTTATTCCAACAACTTTTCACATCGGGCCTTTGAGGTATTATACAGATTGGTAAGGTTACAAAGCACCATTGTTTAATTTGAGTCTGAAAGCTTACTGATATGAAGTTCATACTAGAACCATTTTGTCTGTAAAATATTTCTCTCTGAAATAAAGCCATAATTGAGAAAACTGTATCCTGAATACCTAAAAAAAACCGCAACTGCCGATTTCGGTTGTTATAACCAAAATTAAGGACAATGTGTTATTCTGAAAATTGTGCAAACTTTCAAACTTGTTTTTTCCTGACTCACACAATGGATGCCCAAATGTTCACATGTTTGTTATTTCATATTTGGTTGATCTCACAAAAAATGAACACTGCCTGCGATTGTTTTGTCAGCTCTACCAATCCTGTAAAATACCTTTAAATGAGTTTCTGAATGAACAGTTGAGCTTTAATGAACGAGATTATTTAGTCCTCTAAAGATAAATTTATTTAATAATACATAAATAAATGCACATTGAAAAAGATAAACACAAAAACACATGTATCCGACGTGCAACCCCCAAAACGCTTTCAATAAATGTATACTATATTATTGTGAGTTTGAGAAAGTTTCTTAATGGCCAATCGAGATGTACAAAATCACGACGCTTCAACTCTAACATTGTCATGTCTGTAGTATTCGTTCGTGTAAATTATGCTTTATATAGATTTAGTGTCAGTTGTGTTAAGTTTAAGAATGACTACATTCTGAAAACAATAGCTATTGCAATAACAAATCACTGGATTGTGAACAAAATAAAATATGTGTCCTGCCGTAGCTTCTGTGGGTGCTCGATATGTGGCATGGTGTACCCCCCCCCCACACACACCATCCTATTGTGTATCCATTGTGTTCTGGGTCTCATTAATTCTTTCGAGGATTTGAGGGGGTTTACTTCTATAAAGAGTGTGTTATGGGAACATTTGGGGACACCCTCTACCCCACTATCGGGCATGGTAGCCTATTATCCTTTTGGCAACGTTATTTTTTTGCAAATAGAGTTGCGCCCTCTGTTGTTTAGTCAAGTTATGAAGTCTGAAATAAAAAACACCCCCCCCAAACCCCCCCCCCCAAAAAAAAACCCAACAACAAAAAACGCGTCTGAGTGACATCTGAGTTGTTTTGCCCAGGAGGATGATCGCAAGTCTCCTTTCTCTATGGTTGGAGATAGACCCAGTAACTGTAGTGCAGGATGTCAAAATTTCGAAAAAACGGAGCACAGCGCCCCTGAGTTGTTGTTGTTGTTTTTTTTATATATATATTTATTGATAACCAACAGCGGTAAACCGCCACTAACAGGCATCATCAAATAAGAAATAATAAAAAATGAATAAGACAGTACTGAAAACATTCAATAAAATAAATATATAAATATTAGTTACTGGGTCTAGGTTGGAGCATAGAGCTGTATGGTTGGAGAGTAATGACAAAGCCTATAATGAATAAATTAGTGGAAGCTTGCACTAGGACGATACACTAAAGCGTAACTGTTTGAAGTTTAAGTGTACCTTTTCAATGGATACTTCTTTTTATATTGGATCGAGAGATTTAGAGTTTCTGGGGTGTGGCTTATTTCAGGCCATATTATGTTCTGGATTAGGCCATGGGTTGTTTATCTTTCTGAGAAAGTTTCAAAGTTGTCACATTTTCATTGGGGGACGGACGTTTCATAGTTTTGTTCTCACACGGAAGCAACGTCATTGTTTTTGTGGCCATTTGTTTCAATCGAAATCAGAGAAAAACTGTTTTGAGGGGATTTTACACAGCTGATACTTGACAGGCCTTCCGTATTCAAGAGAATTAATTATATTATCTTGTATTATTACCTCGGTCTTGGTATGAACATGAATTCTATGGTGTAGCCTAGTCAATGAGATTCAGATTCAGAGCATGATTGAGACTATTTTTGAATTTGTAAATAAATAAAAAAACGCCTGAAAGTGAAACAAGTGTTTGCCGCGTAGGCCAGCACCATGGGCCCGAGGTAACCAAACCCATATGATCGACGCCCGATTTATTGATTAGGGCCTATATTATAAGTAGGCCTATGTAAAATCTTCCTTCCTCCGTGGTAAAATCGTCTTGTACTTCAAAAATAAAACATTTACAAAGTAAGTTCGGAGGATGTCGCATCTAGTCAACATGATTGATCCATGGAATAAAGAGTTGTTTCGACCTTCATTGTTGATCACAATAATCTCAAAGAAGTCATCGGGAAATTATCGATCAGCTGCCTACAAAAGAATTATCACGCGTCTATGGTTCAGTAAAGGTCACGACACGAGGGCTAGCATCCGGGAAGTCTGTACGCTGGTACCCTGGTAAGTATAGGTAAGTCTTTTGCAAAAGTACCAGTTACCAGCGTGACATTTTCACAAAAATAATGTAATGTACATGCGCGTACGGACGGATGAATACAAATTGCATGCGTACACTACTAAATTACGACATCGACATTTTGTTGCGACGAGTCTCCCATATGCTTTTCAATCTTGCGAAATACCTTCAGTAAGTGATGTTATTTTACACTTCCGCATTCAAATACGAGCGTACATTTGTACAACATTATACTGTTTTATCTATGGAAAATGTTAGAGTGATTTTTATGTATTTTCTGTTCCAGTAAGCAAGAGAAATAGAGGTCTTTTCGTGAGACGAAGTTTCAGCACTTCAGCCAACGTGGTGAGCACCACACCGCAGACTTCACAGAGATTGAAGAAAGTAGCTTTCGGCAGACCAGCCGCTTGGAAGTCCCTCTCTACAGTGCAGTGACTGTTTTTCTTGTCATTTATTTTGCGCAGAATCAAAGTGTTTATGTCTTTTTGCAGTTGTTACGGTAAGTATTTTTTAAGGAGTGCGTAGGGCCTATGATGAGCTTGGGTGGGGGGGGGGGGGTCGGGATGTAATGCAGAATTAGAATCAGTGTGAAGAAAAAAATTGACTGGCAGTGCCCCAAAAACAACCCAGAACAACTAAAGTTATATAACTTATGAAAGTTGTGTAACATTTGTTTACCTGTTATTTTTTTACAATAAACAACCCAATTACCTGGCTTTTTTGTTAATTCATAATTGTCCATGCATCTCACTTCTTAGTCATTCCATTGACATTTTCATCAAAAATCGCCACTTTTCGAAAAATTTATACTCGCTAACGCCTGGACTGATTTTAATTAATTAATACAGCCTAACTTTGGCAAGATCAAATTAAAAAAAAGCTGTAGTCATGTAAACGTGAAGGGCAAAAGTTTTGAATAGGATTTTGTACATGTCACTCTATGACAATTTGACATTGAGGTTTGTAGAGACAATAGCAGAACGAACCTCGTACATAGGGTCATAGGTCTAGAAGTATTCTAACCCTATCCTGATATGAATTCATCAAAGAACAATCAGAAAAGCAAAGTTGGCCATGGGCAACCAGAAACAGACCTGCCCCACATTGCATGATGATGTAGAGATGTAACTTCTCTTCAGAGAATCGTCAACGACTGGAATAGTCTCTCTCAGAAAAAAGTAAACGACAAGACAGTCCAAATTTAAGAAAAAGCTTAATACCAACTGCTGGAAGAAAAATATAATAGGATATGACATGGGGTCTTAAAAAGGCAGAAGCCTAAACAAAGTAAGTGAGGTAGAAAGCAAACAATTACAATCAACAATTTTGACCTGGCAAATATACAATTGGATAGAGCTTGGATTATATCGGCAATATGAAAAAAAGAAGACTTGTATTAAAAATTAAGAAAAAAATGTTTTAAACTAAATGTTATTAACAAATACTTAAGCAACATAGAAAATATAAAAATTAACAAACTTTGCATATATAAATATATGTAGCTAAATAACTAAACAAATAGATTATGAGATTGTTTTCCAGTGTATGGTATTGGCCCCACCCCTAGATGTCATCCTCTCCTCCACTCTATCCCCAACCACTCAACTGTCACAAAACACATCAAAAAAAGGTGTTTTATTGTAACCACATACCATAAGCTGATCAGTATTTACAGTATTTCATCACCTTATTTTTTCAGCATCCGTAATAACCATTTTCCTTCTGTTACACCGATAGTTTGCACGGACTGATTTGTGGCTCTTTGGGATTTTTTTTAAAATGGAAATTAAGTCAGAAATTCAGAAATGGTCTAAGTCCCCAAAAGCAATTTCTGTGCGTTATGTTCAGTGCTGGCAAAATATACACTGCCTTTTTATATCTGAATTCGAACCTTTTTATTGCCTATCTGTATAGTGAACAAATAGCTGTGTGGTCTTCTTTTGTACTGATCTAGCACTGTGAATACTGTTTCCTGAAGCTCCTTGGAACATGGAACACCAAATCCAAGGCTTCTGAAAATGTTGAAATGCCATCATTTCAACATACCTCCTAATCTAAAGTTTGAATCCTAATTTCAGACATTAGTGTCAACAACGACTCTCTGTCTCAAAAATCTGCCATGAATGATGAGTATGATGTGATGTCTAAAACATTCAATTAATGTTACTATGTTGAAAAATATTAACCCGAAAGGTTCAGTTTATTTCCACTCATTTAGTTTGCCTAGACACAATAATACACATACAGTACTTTACATACAATGTAATGATTAAGTGGTGGGAGTCTCCTAAAAGCAACTTGTTGAGTGGAGACCCCCCCCCCATGTCTAAATTAGGTGTTATTTGAAGGTCTTTTTCTCATGTATGTATTTGTTGAACAAAAGAAAGGTGAATTTTTGCAGGTAGTGCCTGGTTTTTGCACAGAGCCTTGTTTTGCCATTGAGCGTAGTCCTACATGTATGAAGCATATGTGAAGTTATAAACGCTCTCAACAGTACCGTTTATAGTTCAGAGGCTGAGTAAATACAAGGGGGAAAACAAAAAAGGAAATCCGGTTCTTTTGATCCACCTTTTTTTATATTATATTATAATGTTATAATAAAACCAAATAGAATGCCCCAGAGTGCAGATTAGGGCTTTTAAAACCAAAGATAAATGTATGTAAATAGGCTTCCTGCTCGCAAGCTTTCGCCCTCGCAAGCTTTTGTGCTTCGCGCTCACAGTTCATTTTTATTTCAACAGTCTATCACACCCTGTAAATAGAATAATGAAGGAATATAAGCATAAAAGTGCAAGCAATACATGACAACTTTCCCTAAGAAGCATAGATCTATGAAAGGATACACCTCCCTCCTGTTCCAAATTATTTCCAAAAGTTACTAATCAATATTTACTTTATTGTCCTCTTTGGTACCATTTTAACATCAATTATCAGGTCATTTCATTGCTTCATAATGTTTTCCTTTTTCACTACCTTCCCGTCAACATGACCAGTTTGCTTATGTTACTGTGAAGAATAGACCATTGGTGAATTTATGCATTCATCTATTCTAAGTTATAAAAAATAGGTTTTATCGACAGTTCTATAAGACTACACCACACAATTTTGAAGAGGAGCTGTGTTTTTTTTACAATGAATTAATCTTGAAAGGTAAAAACTTCCAATGGAATAATAGATAATCAGAAAAAGGTAATGGTCAAGCATCCTCTTACAGGATAAAGTTGTATGATGACTATTGCCTGGAAGGTAAAATGTGCCAAGAAATTAATGTCAAGTGTAAAACGTACAGCGTGACACCTTATGATGTCATCATGGGATGGGTGGTTGGCGTCACGTTTTGCCGAAACCCAACACCTTGCAAAAAATAACGTCAAGATGAGTATATCGGAAGGAAGTAAGCAATAACGCCATCTTTAAGTAATTCCTCAGTGTCTTGGACTTGGAGACCAAGACAGGTGTCATGCCTTTGACTACCCACATCCCTCTTACATGGAATTCTCAAAATGTGCTGAAACCAGGATTTTGTTGTTTTTTACGCAATTATGCTATCACTTGGTTAGTCACTGCTGTGAATCTTGATGTTTTATCAACAAACAAGACTGTCTCAGTGGATAACGGAACCTCTTTTGTCATTTAGTGTTGTCCGCTATTGCTTTATGACATCAACGGCTATTTTTACATCAGTTCCTCTTCTACACATCTCCGTTATGCAGATGTGAGGAAGCTTGGACTGAGTTTGGAAACCCCCAAACTAGTCATTTCATAATATTGAATAATCATTTAATTGAATAATCCTTTGTAAAACTTTTTGCACAATGTCTGTGGTAATTAGTCATTCTGTTAAATTGTTTATAAAGTGGCAATACCCACCCATGTTCATTCAGACAAAGCTATCGAACAGTTACAGAGTACTTAAACAAACAGCACTTTATCGTAGAACTCATTGTAGCGGTTGAATACTCACATTGAAAGAAACCTAAACATGTCTGATCAAATCAAATAGTGCTCATCAAAGCTGAGTGAGGTAAGTTCATTGTTTTAATTTGCAATGGTATTAACCATTGATGTGTTCATCTGGACCTCATACTGACTGTACATGTTTAGGAATTCTTTGACTTTCTTGAAGTGTGCTTAACAAAAAATTGATTTTGGTTCAAGAGTTGTTTAAGGACAAAGAGTAACTAAGTACAAAATGACTTTGCTTTACCAAACCTGCCAAAATACCACGTGACATTTGTGTGACTGGTTTCCTGCTTCTTTCTGATTAGCATAAAATTGTTCAGCACTGTTGTTCTGCTTAAGCAGCTCTATGAAACTGGGCCCCATAGCAGTGTTGTTCAAAGCAATTTTTATTTGAAATTGCTGTTGGGATTCTTTTTAGTTTTTGGAAAACCTGCTCTCCCTGTCAGTCCTTTACATATGAAGTGTTGGAAGTGAATAATTTCTACATCCTAATTTGTAATTATCAACTTATCTTAATTCATTTGCTTTGAAACCTTTTAGTGTTTTTTTTAGGTCTTTGTTAGAATGTAGTCTTCAGATTTTTGTTTTGTTAAACTCTGCTAACATTCCATTTACATACTACATTTGTACATACATACATTTTACAGTTCAACTTGCACTCCACACTGGAAAATGTCAGTGCATTTACAGCTGGTTATGAGAGATCATTTCCCTATTGGTTGGCAGCAATAGCTGAACCTTATCTTCACCCCCACATGGACTCAATTTCCTGTAGACCTAGAAGCCCAGAGCCATTGAATCCAGTACACTTGCAGTGCATGCAATGTACTCAAACTGGCCCAACCTTTTGGACAGTTTTGGCTTTTTTTAAAGCAATCATTCGCCCTGGTGTATAATCTTTACAATTTTATTTCAAGAATTTAAAGAAAACTACACATGTTTGCAAGTGATGTTGTTAAGAAGCCAAGCGTGACATTCTTCCTACTTAAATCTGGGTACAAAATGTTTTGCCCACATGAAAATCAGCAAAATTTACATTGTTAATAAATGGCCTTACAAGCTTATCAAAGCCTACCATATGTAGGTCAGCCCTTGTACTCAACAAAATGTTCAGACTTTTCCCCCCTAGGGCCAATTATCATGCCTTGAAGTTCACAGCTTTAAGAAGTTGACTTTTATAAAGACCCCAAAATGTATCAATGCTCGTCATTTAATAAGTGATGTTTAAATAGCCACTGGCATATATTTTAATTTGCTTTAACTCCGATGTATAAATGAGCTATGGTTGTTGAGCCTGTGTGCAGTGGCTCATATTGTCTACTATATATTAAATCAACCTCTGTTAACTTATAAATTTATTGTATCAAAGATGGTGATGCTATTATTTCTAAAACATACTATTATACCATATTATTCTACATTTTGACCATAATATACTACATATCAAGGGGGCGAAAAGGGTATTGTGAAGCAATCATTGGCAATCATGATTTGGGTACACTCCATTTTTAAAAGAGAGGATTTCCTCTTTTTTTTTTTTAACAAAAACATTTTATACTGTTGTAAAGCTCTGTATCCTCAGCACTAAGTTTTTACGAGCAATTACAAAAATAGTTAGGTCTATATTAAATGTGTAAAAATATTACAGGACATTTTGATTGATTTATTGCAGCAGCAGTTAACGTGTGTGAATGGGTCCGGGTGGGAAAATCATTTCAAAACGTCTCCCCTTAAAATGGGTATAATTATCGACATAATTTTAAAATGCTTATCGTTCATCCTCTGAAATTTGTTCACTGAAGGACATTTTTAAGGATAGGCCTTTGTTCATAAATATATATTTAAAAAATCCCTCTGTACATCATAGATATTATTATTATTTTTTCCCCTTCTTTTGTTGCCAATATTTATTTGCTGACATGATCTCTTAAGTTTATGGGGTAATGTACACATCTTAAATGCATTGATAATGAATGTCGTTTAAACTAAGTATATGTTCTTTATTAAATTATTAAATTACTGAAGCAGTAAGCAACGCACACATAAATAATTTCTGACTGTTCTCCAGTGTAAACATTTATTGTATTTACAACATTTGAAGATAATACCACCCTCAGATAAAATGGACTTGTCTCGGCAATCTCATTGTCCAGACGCCTACATGTACATCTGCAACAACAGTTGTAATATGTCGTGTACATACACACGCAGAGTACATGTACTGTACAAGACACATTTGCACAAGTGTTGGTTTTGTACATGGAGCTTTAAAATTGTTTATGTCGGGAGAGTCAAATGAGAATGTTTTTGTCATTCTTGTCATCGGTATTTGGTGGTGTTACCCCTTCCTTTCCCCCAACCCCCTAAATCCATCCTACATATTGTTACTTTCCATATTTATGGTAACATGTGTATACCTTGAAATATTACATATGAATACAACTAAATATAACCCCCCCCCCTACCCCCCCCCCAAAAAAAAACCACACAAAAGAGAATACTGGTACACTTTTCCCTACAGAATCTTAACTTATGACTGTATTTTCCTTGCAGATATTTTGGTGAGGGTAGCCAGTGCTAAAAGCCCACCGTGCCATCCACACACAAATCGACATACACACATACATCGGCATCCGCCAGACGATTTTATGTCTTCTTTACCGAACTGTCCGTGTCATCCCTTACATCACAACAAAAGACTCAAGTTGAGTAAACACATACAGAGTAACGGTACCAACACAAGAGAGCAGTCAAGATGGCGCTCAATGTCAACCGTCACGTTACCGATCAGTTCTACCGTTACAAAATGCCTAGACTCGTAGCAAAGGTCAGTAGCAATCGTATAGTTTAGAGATTTGCTTGAAGAACAAAAGTATTTGGTGATTTGGGCACACTTTATGTTTCAGCTTCAGTTGTAAGAATGTGCCAGTATTTAGTTATATAGTTATTTCTATGTCCTTTTTCTCTCAGAAAATTAATTGACAGCAATGAAAATCTAGACCTGATTTAATAATAATATTAATAGTATACATTTATAATGTGCCATGTCTGTTATAAATGACTCTCTTGGGCTCAATTCTACAAAGAGCTAAGATTGCTCTTGGGGCGTGTACCAATCTTAATTGCTAAGCAAAGTGTGATGACACAATACACATCACTTTGGTAATATTGTACAGCTCATCTTAAGATAAATCTCAGTGCTTTATGAAATCCAGCCCTGGCACCGACTAATCAAATCAGGTGGAGCTTGTTAAGAATGATTTGTATGAGACAAAGCAACCGTAATACAACACCTTGTAAGGGATACTGGGTGAAGTGGTGCATATTGCTACCAGACAGTGGCAGAAACACAGCGGCAAACCTCTTCTCGTTGTGATAGGTGTACTGGGTTCTTTTTACATGCATTACTCAACACATGGAACCTACGGCTTTACGTCCCATTCAAAAGGACAAAGCATCATGGTCAAGTGCCTTGTTTCACTCATAACAAGAAAGGGACTTCAACCCACAATCTGCTGATCAGAAACTCCAGAGCTAAAGAACCTTTTTGGTTTTGTGTTTTGCAGTACCATCAGCAGCAAAGTGAAGAAAGAAAACAGTTTTTGTAATTGATGTTCTTGCTGCTTTGCACTACATTTAAAAAAAGGTTTCAATTAATAATGGGTGGAGAAAAAATTGAACCTGCAACCTCCAGGTTTACACGCCAGTGTTCTGGCAACTAAGCTATGTAGCTTTATGTTGGCAGTCTCTCCATTTTGTCAATATCTTTGTTGGGGAGCACCAGTCAGAAGTCATACAACCGTATACTGCTGTAAAGCCAACGATCACGCCCAGTTTATAGTACAACCTGGGAAGCGGTGTTGTAATGGGTTGCGATGTTTAAATTTTTAATATTTAAATGCAGCAGGCATTAAACATAAATGTGTTACATTTTTTAGTAAGATCCAGATGAAGTGAATGTAGATCAATATTTAATTAGTTATTTTTTTTTCTTTTTCTGACAGGTTGAGGGCAAAGGCAATGGAATTAAGACAGTCATTTCCAATATGGTGGAAGTAAGCAAGTGTTTGGGAAGACCACCAACATGTAAGTAGCCATCCAACTATTTTGAGGTGTTGATGGGGTTGGGTGGGCAGAATACTGTGGTGTCGGGGGTCTTTGGGAAGTACCGGAAGATTGGGGCTTTTATAATCTGAGTTCTAATGAAATAACTTGTTGTCAAAATGATAAGTTTGAGATGTTCTGTGAGCCACAATGTCTCTCCTCTGAACTAAGCTAAATATTCATATGTGAGAAAATAGAATTAGCTGTTGCAAACTGCTTACCAACAACCAAAATGACTGACGGTATAAATGCAGAAAATAATAAATGGTCTGACGTTTCAACCATAGCAGAGTCTTTCTCGATGGCTAAATTGACAACACAACACACGTAAACAGGTATACCAGTGTGAAAGAAGCAGTCAAGTGGAAAGAGATGAAAAGAGAATGGTAGAAAGCAAACATTGTTCATCCCTTGCTTTTTCTGTGTGCTTTCTGCCTCTTTCTTTCATCTCTTTCCACTTAACAGCTTCTGTTACACGAGTACTCTAGTTTATGTGTTCTGTTGTCATTTAGCTGTCAAGAAAGACTCTGCTAGGGTCGACACGTCAGGCTATTAGCTATTTTTTGTGTGTTTGTATGTGAAGTAGATAATTAAAACATGGAAGTGTGATAAATAAATACCTGGAATAAATCTTTCTTAATCCGCCACAGATCCAACAAAGTTCTTTGGCTGTGAACTTGGTGCACAGACTCAATTTGATTTTAAGAATGAACGCTACATTGTCAATGGCTCCCATGATGTGTCCAAGCTTCAAGACCTCCTGGATGTCTTCATCAGAAAGTATGTTCTGTGCCCTGGGTGTGACAACCCAGAAACCAACTTGGTAAGTTTGACTCATTGTTGCGCTTACGGCTGGTACCAAATTCCTACATCTGCCAGCCGTGTAGACCTTTATCTTGTTGCTACCATCTTTGTTACCAATCGCAACGACTGATTTTCTTAATGCCAAAAGGGACCTGGCTATTTTCCTTCCAGCTTTGGTTTGGTGACATTAATTTGAATGGGAGAAAAAACGGGATGGCCGTACCACAATCAAGGTCTGTCATGTTGAATAGTGAACCGGGGTATTTAAATACTTGACATGAAACAGCTAATTAGCTACAGCTAATTAGCTGGTTCATGTCTTCAGAGTTGAAAATGTTTGAAAGCCTTTGTCCTAGGCATTGTGGTAACCCAGTAACAAACTCCTGTATGTTTGATAATTGTTGTTAACTTTTGTAAAGTCTCGGCACCTTTTAATGTCTAGGGTTCAATTTTATAGAGCTGCTTAAGCACAAAAAGTAGCTGAGCACAACAAAATTATGCTTACCAGAATGAGGTTACCAGCCAAAATGCCGTCTTACATATACTACCTGTGACTGGTAACCGGCTTACTTTTTCTAAGCAATGGGCCTTGGTCAGTGAAACTGGTGATTGCGATGGCCGATTACTTAGATTGTTCATTTCAATCTTTAATTGCCAAGACCAAGTATTTTTTACAATCATTCCAATTCCAAAATAATTTCCTCCTGCAGATTGTCAAGAAAGGAAGCATCGGTCAACATTGTGTGGCCTGTGGCCACCAGGGCATGGTGGACATGCGCCATAAACTGACCACCTATATCACTAAGAACCCGCCAGAACATGACCCCACCGCCATCGGCTCCAGCAAGACGGAGCGCAAGACTCGCAAGAGAGAGTCCACTAACAATCAAAACGGGGATGGCGATGCAGATGGTCTTGATGCTTCAACCTTGGTAGGGCTGCAAAGTTTTAGGATGAATGGGTTTTTGTATTGTTTAGTTTTTTGTTTTTTCAAGTCTGCAACTCACATTTAATGATAAGTTAATACTAGTACAACATGTTTTTCTTGATCAAAACCAGACATTATTGATCCTTCATTTGGAAAGTTGGAAGTTGTCAAATTTCGGAACCACAAACAGTAGAATGATCACTTGCCATTTATGCACCAGATTGTTTAAGATGCTTCTATGGATGTGTGCAGACATAGCTTAAAAACCTTTGTATCATGTGTTAATGTTGTATAAAGGAGATTGGTCACAGCATGTGTATTTATTGGCAATTAATTTTGACTAGCTTCAAATGTCTGACATTGGTACTTTGTTAATTCCAGAAGGATGATGATGATGATTGGTCCATGGATACCAGTGAAGATGCGGTTGCCAAGCGCATGGAGAGTTTGACGAGCGGTGCTAAGGGAATAACCCTCAATGATGATCTGGGCAAGACCTCACAGGAGAGACTTGACCTTTTCTATGTGTTTGTCAAGGTGGGTTTTACAGTCGACCAAACCACCAGTCATTTTTGTTGTTCTTCAGTAACCCTTCTCCTAACTGATAACTTACTCCGAGTGTTTTAAGATTGATTTTAAAGGGCTGCTTAAGCACATAAATTTGCAAATAATAATGATGATAATATAAAAAACTTGTTCTTATAAGGTGTATTTTGCAATAACGTTCTTTACATTATTGCCCTAATCATTGGGCCAATATAAGATTCAAGTAATCTTTTTCAGCTTCCTGGGGAGTATACAGCCCTAGGCCGCCATGGCACTTCAAAGGTTTTTTTTTCAAACACAATATCAACCTCTACCCTCGCAGGTACCTATTTATACCCCTGAGTGAAGGGAAGCAATTATAGTAAAGCATCTTGCTCAAAGACACAAGTGTCATGACTGGGATTTGAACCCACACACACCCCAATGATTTAACCACCTGTACTTGAGTACGGACTACGGTGCACTAGACCGCTCAGCCATGACATGCCACATGCATCGAAAAAAAAAAATCAAATTTTGAGTTTTGTTATTGTGTATCATTGACTTGAACAGAACAAAAAAGAGCAAGGGAAGGTGGCTGGAGCTGACAAGGAGATTCTTCAGGAAGCCGAGCGCTTGGACATCAAGGAGAAAGGCCCACTGATTCTAGCTGAGCTTCTCCTGGATGAGAATATGATGAAACAGCTAGTCACTTATCGTCTGCACTTCCTCAGGGTAGGTAACAATAAAAGACCCTCTATCCTTTTGAATAGGGTAGAATCCTCCCAGTGGTTTGTGGAAGTAAGAAGTCTATTTTGGCTGACTATGAAATGGATGTGTTTTACTAGGTACAAGGTACTGCCTTTAAGGGTGTGCACAGCATGGGGTAAGGTCAAAGATAGAAATGTTCACTTAACATAAAGATGGTTAAAGTGGAAAACGTTCCTTGAAATATTTTAGCCTGAAATGCCATAGTTTTTTCGAAATGAGTAAACCAATTATTTTTGTATCTCGTATGTCTAAAACCAGATGTGTGAAAACAGTGGAAACATAATGCGGGTACCAACCGCATATCTGGCCACGGCATTCAGGAATGAACACCATGGAAATTTGAATCTCCATAAGTTGCCTTAAGGCAATCTTTGGAGATTCAATTTTTTAATATATTCTTATAATATTGATTTCGCTGGATGCTTTTTATCATGACCACTTGTAACAAGTATGATTTCGGATAAAAAAGAGATTTTTGGGGTGGGGGGGGGGGGAGAGGAGGGGGTCATTACCAGAGTATGACCCTTCTGTTAAACGTCCACAGGTTTGTTATTTCATGTATTTCATATGTTGGCTCACACAAAGTGCGGATACTGGTCTTCCACAATTACCAATGTTGTTCGCATGCTTTAAATTAAGTTTCAAACCTTTTCCACTTATCAACCAAATTCAAGCCTGTTTTTTGTTATCTTCTGGCAGTTCACCAATGACTCCCACAAGGCACAGAAGTACCTCCTAGGAGCCTTTGAGCAGCTGTGTAAGACCTACCCAGAGAAGCTAATGGGTAAAGTCCCGTCCCTCCTCAAGAAGATGTATGACCTTGATCTACTGGATGAGGAGGTCCTTATTTCCTGGTCCAAGAAGGTAAATGCAAGTTCTTGCTCTTATCTCTTCCAAGTTTGTTTGGAGAGAAGGCCCATTGTTGCAGATGCTTATTTCATTACACATCGACCATTGCAAGTGCCAACAGCAGGATTAGTAGGAGTTGATGACGAAATGGTCAGTTTAGATTTTGGAGAGAAACTCCAAATTTGGGGGGAGGGGACACAATCAGGTAGGGAATACAAACCCAATTCACATGCAAGGCTTCAAACTGAGGCAGGATTCGAACCGGGGTCCACAGGGGTGAAAGGCAGAGAATTATACCTAAGGCAACCTGATCTCCAAGATGTTAACCTGTACTTATACTGATAGTGTAGATTGTCAATGTTGGTTTGTAAACCTAGAGAGAATGCTGTTTGGTTTTGCTCCGTACATTTTGGGATGTTGAATAGAATTTCTGGGCCCAATTTCATAGAGCTGCTTTAACGGTAAGCAAATTTTCGTGCTAACTATAGCAGAAAAATTTGCTTAAGCGTAAGCATATTTCAATGGTTAGCAAGAAAATTAGGCAGCCAGCTTGCGCGTTCACCATGGCTTTGCATTGTTACATCATTCATTTACACAGTAAGCACAGGAAGGTTAGTATGCCTTTTCATGTGCTTACGGTTAGCAGCGCTATGAAATGGAAACTGGCACAGTAAGCACAAAATCAGCCGTAAGCAGCTCTATGAAATTGGGCTCTGGTGTTGCGTTTGGTCAGGCTTTAGGACAACCATTATAAGTTGTGTATTGTTCCTGATCAGACTAAGGATAACCTACAAGAATGGGTGAATACAGAGTTTTTATAAATGTTGAGCTGTATTAACACGTTGACTGCCGGTCATAGATACGTAGGGCGTTCCCATTTGCCAAGTGTGGTGTACATGCGCGCATAACAACAGCAAAAAAAAATAATAATAATAACTTGAACATACAAATTCTAAGGATGTATGTCCTCACCACTGCCAGAAGCGTATTTGTTGTGTTCTCAGTGATGCCAATGTATTCAATTAACAATACAAAAACCTTTCATTCTCCACGAGTATACTCGTAGTGGCAGAATCCATTACACCTGTTACTACGAATATACTCGTAGGCGGCAGTCAACGTGTTAACCTCTTTTACCATCGTCACATGCAGCCGCTGCTGCTGCCACGCTCGCCGCTGTGGGAGTCAACTCATAAACGTGTTAATGGTGCGTTGCCTAAAATGTGCACTACACTGTATGACACACTGGGACATTGACTCCCAAAATGGCACAACCAAGATTATTGTTATGATGATGTCAGGTGTATGGGGGCAATATACTTATTTGCATTTAGAATGGCTTGCTCACATTCATTGTACATTATCCCTGTACCAGCATGTTGTAGCAAATTGCGTTTCTATCACTTATTAACTTGTTGAACTTCGTTCTTGTCCTTAGCCGTCCAAGAAGTATGTTTCCAAGGAGATAATGAAACAGATTCTAGAGAAAGCTGCACCCTTCATTAAGTGGTTGCAGGAAGCTGATGAGGAAGAATCCAGTGATGATGAAGGTGTCGAAGTAAGTATACCCTCAAAAAACCTCCTTCAGGGATGTGATTTCTCCGTTTTAAACCGGAATTCCGTTTTTTTTTTTGCTCTAAAAAAAAAGAAATTCCGTTTTTTTTGCCCCCCAATTTTTATTTTTAAAATTTTTTTTTTAAGATCAAATTCATAAGAAATGAAGATAAAACCATATAATAACGCCCAGATTGCAGAGTAGGGCTTTTAAAACCAAAGATAAATGTTATTATTGGGCTTCATGCCTGCAAGTTTTCAAGCTCAGGTTTTTTTCTCAACAGCCTATCACATCCCTGCTCCTTTCAAATTGGTTTTGAAAACCTTGATTTAGGAAGTCGGTGTACAAACTTTAATTTCTATCTTCCATTAAGGAGCCACAGTGTGCAAAATATTATGCAGACCTTAGTTGAAGTTGGATATTGTTGACAATCGGTAATTGCTTTTTGTTCTTCATTTGCCACAAAACTGGTATTTTAATCTCCCCCCCCCCAATTACATTTTTAGTGTGAACTAGGCATAGTGTTGATTGGTCCAGGATTTGTTTTTGTAAACCATGGATATACGGATGAATTACTTCATGTTGTATGTTCTAAAAAATCTAATTACAAGCTTTTTTTAATTGTATATATTTTTTGTTATTCCTCGCAGGTGGCATTCTCTCATCGTGGAGGTGGCCAGCTCAAGGTGGAGACCATTTCATCTCCTGACAAGACGTCCAACCCTTCAACTCCCTCCACTCCAGCCGAAGACGACATAGACATCGATGACATCTGAGGTGATGCACCAAAGAGACCATAAGAACTGCGCTGTAGATTATGTATTTACTCTTATCTTCATGAGTCATCTCAAAAGCATGTTCACTTTGTGGGGGGGTTTTGTTCGTGGTAATGCAAGCACATTATCTAATATAAAGTTATCAATTCCTATATCTTCGGGAATTGAAATGTTGTGAATCCTGACTCATTTTGTAAAAATGGATCGCGTAATCTTTGCTTCTATTGTTAGCTGGACTCTCTAACAAGAAATGTACAAAGTTTCTGAAGTTATATTTGCTGAAATGGATTGCTACTAAGAAGTATAGCTTGTTGCATTAATTTCATCCAAAGTGTATGTTTGGTTGGATGCTGAAGCATCAAAAGTTCAGTCTTTAAATGGACAAATTGCTTGTAAAGCATAATACCAAATAACATGTACATGTATAGTTAAAACGCATCATTATCTACTTTTATCTTTGGGTTGGCTTATCCTTCGCTATTTGGTTGACTCTTCATTTATTTTACCCTAAATATTTATTTATTTTTTATTTTTTTGAAAAATAATTGATAGGACTTTTTTTGCTACATTTTTTTTGGAATTTTTGTTTTATTTATTACTTTGAAAAGTATTTCCTGGCGTAAAAGAATGGATAAGAATCAATTCTGAGAAAGTTTGCTCTAAGAAGCGTTGATTTGTTGCTTAATGAAGATTAATTGGAAAACTGTAAGATATTAGAGATTAAACCACCATTGAGTGCACAGTAATTGCACTTGTTAAATTTAACAAGGTATTGCTGGTAGAAAGTAAACATTAATCTGTAAATTGCCTCGCTGAAAACGATATTTGTGTTAACCTGATTGTCATCTTGAATTGTTAAGCATGATTTATTAAAATTGATGGTCACCTCACAAAGGCATAATACTCAGCAGAAAAATATACCAAATAGCCACTGCACTTTTCAATGGATTTGAAATGTTGCTAATTTGGAGTCATTTAAAGTATTTTGTTGTGAATTAACAAGTTGTTACTTATCCTGATGTTTTACTGAGAATTACATAAAATGCAGACCTACATTTCTTTGGTTAGATTCAATTAATCACAGTTCATACGTCAGGAATTGCGAAAGGGGATTTTCTTGCGTCACAATTGGGAGAACTGCGCGTACGGATTGTTTGCTTCACCACGTGAAGTGTGAACCGGACTGTATGGGTTTAACTATGAAGGAATTCGGGGTTAAAAGAAGGGTTGAATTGGGTCAGGTGGTGCTAGGGGGCAGTGTTCATGGTAAAACAAAATTTCCCGTGGTTTTAAGTTTCCCTCTTTGAGAAGGCTCTGATGTTGTGCTTTGTATAAACTCCTCATGTCTGTACTTGCATCCTAGTATAATGCCAAGCTGTCGCTCTTTGACAATTTGATTTCTATGCTTGCATAAATGGGACAGAAGTATCAAATATTTGTACATTGGATTGGTCTTTGATGTTTATAAAGGGAATACACAACATTGGTAGTTTGTAGACATAGATTATGTTAAAAACCCTCACTGTCCCAATGCCTTCTATATCCCATTGCCATAGTGAATGATTCAGGACTGCTGGCACTAGGGCCGAATAACAAGTGCTTATCACAGGGTCGGGCATTCAAACCTTGTCCAAGTCCAAACAATTTTGGTGTGGAGTGACTTAGGAGAAGAGGAAATAGGACGATTTGGGCCACTTGCTAGCCAAATTGCCTAGTCTGTCAGGGTTCACTGGTCATCAAAACAAGATTGAACTGTAAGAAATTCTCCCAAATTGCTTGGTAATAAAATACAGTAAATACTGTACCTGTAGTGGAAACAGACATGACACAACTAAAGATACCTGTGACCAATACAACTTTTTTTTCCATTGGGGCTGTCTGTTTCTTTTATTGTTTAGGTAATAAAGTAGCCTAACTGAAAAAGACATGTTTGGTATTGTAAGACTCAACACAGACTTAAAAAGGGAAAGGGAACAATGTAGCAAGAACATAAAGTTAATCTTTATTGTGCAAGCCTAGACCAATTACATTTCTGTTAATGTTCTAGTTAAAAGTAAATTATGTAAATAAAACATTTCCATTGAATTTGTTTAATGATAACAGAGGTCTGAGCGGTTTGCTCTTCATTTGAAGTCTTCAAAGGATTCGCTCAATAGACCTTTATCACGCTGACACCATCTTTGTCAAGTCCCGTGTGCCACGTAATAATGTATACTGATTCAAATCTACACCAAAATGAACCAGACAATATGTATTTGTCCTAGCTTCACTTTGGTTTCACTAATTTAAATGGGAGAAATACAAGATGGATGCCCCACGATAAAGGTCCACGGCCCCCAATAATGAGACTGAGTGTCGTGTGTAAATGTATCACTGATGTGATGGTGATGATCAAAGACCTTGCATTCATATTCTGGTAACTGCTTCATTATCTTTCATTTTAAAGGATAAAAACAGTTACAGGATAAAAATACAAGCTGTTGCTAAGAGCTGTTTTACTTGAAAGCTCGTTAACATGGTGGTCCAGCCGCAATTCGATGGACACGTTTGAATGAAAATGCAAAATGGTTGATGTGTTGTAAGCGATTTGGGGCTCATTGATGTCTGTGCTTATGTTGATTGCCGTAATTCAAATAAGCAGTGATGATTTGGGGGTATTAAATGCTTTTTCTCGACGTGGGACTGAGTTTCATACCTCTCTTGAGGATTGGTATGAACTTCTTGTTGCCTCTGAAGAAATCGAACAATTCTTTTAAGGTAGTTACAAATCCTGTCACCCTGTCATTCCAAATGGCCAAAGATGTACCTTTTAGCACTAAATAGGCAATGTGATCAATATTAAATATTAACAATTAAATATTGGAGCAGTTGTCTTAAATAAATTTACCATCATCACTGCATGTTGAAATGGACCAATTGTTGAGTTTCTTTTTTTAAAGTTCTGTTGCTAAAATTGAATTAAATTGGGATACAGGTAACAGAAGAGGGTAGACCGGAATTCGTTTTAGTTTTATGAGTTGCTGATCACAAACCGTTGTAGAGAATAAGTAAGTTTCACAGTTTTTGACAAGAATACTAGCGTCCTAGACAGTGGCCGATGTTGACATAATAAAGGCAAGCTACTTTTTGCAATATGTACTGCTTGGCGTAGAATGTCGTTACTATATCCACCAAGAACGGTTAATGCAAGTTCAAATGGAAATGAAAATGAACAATGTACAGGAAATAGCTGCATGTAAGACTGATTTGCAGTTTGTTTTACCATCTATTTTACCTCCATGGTTTTAGCCCTTGGTTTATTGAACACCCCCCCCCTTGAATCGTCACACACGCACACATCACCATGATTCACTTTTAAAAAAATATTGTATTACTATTGGGGGGGGGGGGGTGTTGACTGTGGTCCTGGCATACAGATGCTACACTTTCTATGGCGTTTTAATTTGGGTGGAGAAATGTATGTACACCAGTTGGTTTATAATATGCACTGTACAAGCCACCGTAGATACAACCTTCAGGCAATTCCTAATTGGGCTTAGTGCTTAGTTGGGAATACAAATATGATCGTTGAGGGCAGTATTCTTGCTAAACACGCTGAGTAGTAGTAGACCGAGTGATGAGAGCTGCGACTCGACAGATTAGAATCCCCAATTTTGTAATTAATTTCAAGCTTTGAAATGCTTGATTTTGAAGGGTTTTTGCAAAGTTAATGAGTATTCAACCATGGATGCCGATAGCAGCCGGCGATCCATTGCATCGCAATACTTTATGGATGAGGATTCTTCTTCATTAGCCGAGGGAATCAACGTCTCAGATCGAGTAAGATTTAAGAATAAGAATTTATTTTTTCAGTTAACTCTAAAACAAAGTAAAACAACATGCTTAATTCAATAACTGAAAGTTGTTTTGATTTTCAAGTAAAAACTATAGATGTAGATTTTCGTGTTAGTTTTTTTCCAGTTAAAATCGTTAGAGTGCTATTTATTTACATATAGTACTAGTAGTACTAGAAAGTACTAGACATGGTAGAAAGTATGAGGTTCGTTGCGCTGCGCTATCGTTTCCACGTCCACGAACCTCAATAGAGTAACTTTTTGCCCTTCATGTTTACTAGTACTAGTTCCTAGTTGCGATGATCGTAACCCTCCATCCTCCAGGGTTACGATCATCGCAACTACACGTTTACATGCCTACAGCTTTTTTTTTAATCCGATCTTGCCAAAATTAGGCTGTATTTGTTTTTTGTACTCTCATTGAGCGTACTCCCATTTGAGGCTAAAACTAAATACTACTTACAATACAATACAAGTAATGTATGTAATCACAGGTGAAAGATTTTCCAAATTTACAACAGGGCATCCAAAAAATATTGTACATTCCTTTGATTAACACATGGCATAATGCACAAGGGCCCAATTTCATGTCTCTGCTTGCCGTGGAATTCAGCACTCACAGTCACTATTCTTCGTTACAAGGTAGAAGGTACATTGTGAGTGCCGAACATCTGCACTTGCTGGTATCTAAGCAAAGAATACTTAGTAACATGAAGTGCATCTACGCACATGCACAGGCAAAAATTACTGCTACACCTGGGAAGTTAATACACTAACTTTTTGCCCGGATTTTTTTGCTTCCTGTAACTTAGCGGGGCTCGAATTTGACACTGGACTGCAGGCCCGAGGCCAGTGATTTTAGCCCCGGACCAGTAAACTCATGACCTGAAAAGTCGGTTGGTCTTGTTTTTTTCAATTGAATAATATTATTTCACTGTTTAGTATCTTTAACAGAAAGAAATGATGCTCAAATGTTGACTTTGAGTCTGGTGTCAAAATATACTAACCCCATAACACAAATGACCGAGATATCTTCTCTAGTCTTAGTGCTGGTTCAAACAAAAAATAATAACATGTAAATCTGTGTAGAAAGCTCTTTCCTATGAAGATTCTGGTCTTGTAAAACAAATTCTGGTCCAGTAAGCATTTTAAGCTCCAAGCCTTGCTGTCTTTTGGAATTTTACGCCAAATTTGAGCCCTGTGTAAAGTGAAAGCAGAACCATGAAATGGGGTCTTGGTGTATTCTCCAAAACTAAAGAGTTGTCTTTGTGTTTGATCCAGGTGATTGAATTGATAAATCAGGCGCATTTGATGACAAAAGATGCTCAGAAGATTGCCCATCTTAAACATGTCCAAGAGCTGATTGTACACAAGGATCCTACTCTGTTGGATAACTTCCTCGATGTGAGTAACAAAAGTAATATATTTTTTTCCGCAGATGTAATGAACTCAACTTGAAATCCAAATTTTGTGATTGTAAGACAATTTCTCAACCTCGTGGAATGACCCACCTACATATTGAGCGCATTCTTTGGATTTGCACAATCTGCAGACTGCGCTGCACATTCTTTGGATTTTTAGCCTCACTAACAACGTTCCAAGAATGGTCGCTCCATCTGCAAATTTGTCAAACCCAAAAACTGCTTATTAAAAAGGTATAATTGGTAATTACAGAATAAAAATGCTTTTCACTTTATTTATACCAACAGGAAGTTCTTCAGTTCCAGCTTGATAAATCAGCTGATGTTAGAAAGTTTGTCGTGGGATTTATAGAAGAGGCATGGTAAGTCATTGGAAACGATTGATCCTCAAAACATCAATGGTAGCGTAGTAGTCAGTGTTATAGTGGATACCTAGATGTTTAAGACCAAAACCAGGGTCTGAAGTTCAGTAACAAGACCTGATGATCTGAGATAACACCTAGAGGTCTGTGAAAGAAGACTACCCAAAGGTTCAAGTTTGAAATCCAAATAGTCAAGCCTGGAGGTCCATGCTAAACTATAATGTTCAAATGCAAACAAAAGGTCCAAGACAAGACCCTGAAATTCCAAGACTTTGACCTTACGATCCAAGAACGTGAGATTCAGTCCATGACCAAGACACTGAGACCCTGTGTCTTAAATTGCTAAACAAAGTGTGACGTCACATTGCTATTTACTGTGGAAATACTGACAACTCATCATAAGATGAATCTTAGTGCTTTGTGAAATCGGCTTGTGGGCCAAATTAAGGTTGATCTCAAGTGCAAATCACTCTTATTACTAAACAAATTGTGATGCCTTTAATACAAATTACTATGGTAACACTGACAACCTTTCAGGGTTTGATTTCACAAAACGCTATGATTCATCTTAAGATGAGTTGTCAATACCACCATAGTGATTTGTATTGTCACATTCACACTTTCCAGATTGAGATCAATACACTTCTTCAGATCAATCTTAGCTCTTTCTTAAATCCAGAAATCCAGCCCCGCCCATTTCCATTTCTTCTTAATTTTATTGTGTTTTATCTTTCACTCTTACTGCCTTTCTCAAATCTCCATTTCCGACCAAGTCTGTTCTTGTGACCATTATTTTAACCCTCCATTGCATTCACTGAAAATTTCAAATTCTGCTCCAAGTGTTTTGTACTTGATAGACACAAAAGTTTGAGCGAATATAGCATTGACGAAGGTTCGGTTCATAGTGGTGGGGAAAAAAACAATTTTGGTTTGGGGTAATAAATGTTTCCATTACTCCTTATCCATGACAGCAAGAAGGACAATGATATGTTATGCAGTGTGGTTCCACATCTGAACATCATGTTAGGAGATTCAGCGCAGTTTGTTGCAGTTATAAAGAAGATCATCTTGTGCAGCATGCAACTGTATAAGGTTGCTCTGAAGGTAGGGTTTAGTCTAAGGCTGTGCGTAAACGGTTTTTTTTTGTAACCGTGTAACCGTTTCCGAAACGGTCGGTTACACGTGTAACCGACCGTTTCGGGAAAAAATGGAGTTCAAAAAAATTGAAAAAAGAGCACGATGTTCACTGCCATCGAACGGATTTTCGTCGGGGATGAATCACATAATGGAAACTTACTTGTAGGTGAAATTGTATCCAGTGAAATAAACAATCTTTGTCATTCAAGTGTCCGTGTTTCTTTATCAATAAAGTGCATTTTTAAGCCGCCGCACTGGCATACTGCACAGGCTTGGCGCAACCGCAACAAGAAAGCTGACATGACGCAACACGTGACCTGACAGGTGACCTGACAGGTGACCGACACCAAACCTGATTACTCGACGGTGCTGATTGGATAAGAGTGGTTACAGTACATGAGCAGTGATAGGTCCAGAAGCAGCCAGCGGTGACAGGTCAAGAAGCAGCCAGCGTGCTCTCTCCCACCGTTTCACCCCGTTATGTTATGTATAATATTTCTAAATCCGCTTCCTTTGTGGAAGCCGCCTTTATCTACAATGTAGCTAAGAAAGTTGGATGCTGTCATTTATCTACTCAAAGAAAGTCAGTGTCGGCTAGTTTCCTTTGATGGTGAACCCGCTATTGAAAGCGCGCACTCTCAATGGGCCAAACCTGTCCAAGATTTTCTTAAGACTTATCTTGCCTCTATTGTCTGCCACTTACCAGGGTCCCCTCTGTGGTTATTTTCGTAGACAAAACATGAAGACGAAGACTATTATTCGCGGCGCACCTCGAAGATCTGACATGTTTACGCTCACGCTCGACGAAAAAAATAAATAAGAACTGACAGGAGAATAGAAGATCGCGACTTGCGGTCTAAAACATTTACGGATTTACTAATTTCAACAAAGCACCATTTTTAGAACTGGTTTTACCGTTACCCGAACCGAAAAAACGTAAACGTGTAACCGAATAATCGGTCGGTTAACCGTGTAACCGTCACAGGCTTAGTTTAGTCCTACGCTAAACGTCATACTTATGCCGTAACAAATTCAAATGATTTTCGCTCAGCAAAAATGCGGCAAATAAATTGAATAGTTGACAAACATCGAATTTAGTAAAAAAGTTTGCCGAACTAAAAAGAAGTAAAACATGGCGAAGTGTGAGAAAATTGCAAAAGAGTCATGTTTCATAATGGCAATTTGAGCTGTGACATAGTACTAATGACAAAATCATAATGATAATATTCCCCACCTTAAATTTTGTCCTTATTGTTACCATCGTTGGTGAGTGGCGTTCTTCGTCTTTTAGAAAAAGTGTCAAACAAAATCCACTATAAATAGTACAATTGTGAAATCTACAAATTATTTTTGTTCCAGTGTATTCCATCCCGGAATACTCCCAGCTACGGTACTAACAAGGAGAACGTTGACATTATTAGAATATACACATAAAACATTGTCAAAATCTTTGCGCATGCATATTCCCAAAGAGCATCGCCCGACTGAGAATTCAATTCTATTCGACACGGCAAGAGAGCAATGTTTGTCACCACGTCGTGCAACTACCGTGTAGCATGGCAGCGCCGCTGTTAAGCATCCTATAATTATTCATATAGGACTCCTATATTATGATGGTTGCCGGTGTTGCTTGGAATCTTTTGCACATTGGGCCATGCATATGGGCTATTAAGAAATTTAAGAGGTGTATGATATTAAATACCAAACTGAAAAACAAGCGTTTTATTTCTACTCTAAATCTTCTAAATGTGCTAATACTCTTTTATGACGCTTTCTTTTAATATCAAACTGAAATGTGTTGTTTTGTTTTGTTTTGTTTTGAAGTGGTTGGTGAATGCCAGGACGTTTGGGGAGGAGATGGAGGCTGTCTGGGATCTCATCCAGGAAATCAAAGGGAAGGTCTTCATCATGTTGGATTCTGAGAATGATGGGTAGGTCCTAGATGGTTGGATTCTGAGAATGATGGGTAGGTCTTAGATGGTTGGATTCTGAGAATGATGAGTAGGTCTTAGACGGTTGGATTCTGTGAATGATGGGTAGGTCTTAGATGGTTGGATTCTGTGAATGATGGGTAGGTCTTAGATGGTTGGATTCTGTGAATGATGGGTAGGTCCTAGATGGTTGGATTCTGAGAATGATGGGTAGGTCCTAGATGGTTGGATTCTGAGAATGATGGGTATGTCCTAGATGGTTGGATTCTGAGAATGATGGGTAGGTCCTAGATGGTTGGATTCTGAGAATGATGGGTATGTCCTAGATGGTTGGATTCTGAGAATGATGGGTAGGTCTTAGATGGTTGGATTCTGAGAATGATGGGTAGGTCTTAGATGGTTGGATTCTGAGAATGATGGGTATGTCCTAGATGGTTGGATTCTGAGAATGATGGGTTGGTCTTAGATGGTTGGATTCTGAGAATGATGGGTAGGTCTTAGATGGTTGGATTCTGAGAATGATGGGTAGGTCTTAGATGGTTGGATTCTGAGAATGATGGGTAGGTCCTAGATGGTTGGATTCTGAGAATGATGGGTTGGTCTTAGATGGTTGGATTCTGAGAATGATGGGTAGGTCCTAGATGGTTGGATTCTGAGAATGATGGGTAGGTCTTAGATGGTTGGATTCTGAGAATGATGGGTAGGTCTTAGATGGTTGGATTCTGAGAATGATGAGTAAGTGATAAGCAATTGCTATTTGGGCTTACATCCCCTAGTCCTTCTGAAGCCTTCATTTCGGCTTAGAGGATCTAGAGGGATATTGGAGGGTAAGGGTTAATGGATTCTGATTGATGTTCATATTACAGAATAAGAACCCACTCCGTCAAGTACATGGAGTCACTAGTGTTGGTGGAGTCGGCCAGAGTCCAAGCCTCTGAGTTGCCTAAGAAAGTGGAAGCAGATATCTCTTTAGATCAGGTAAGAGCTTAAACATGAGCAACCTCGATTCCAGGGGTGATCTTCTGTAGTCCTATTTATATTTTTAAATTGTTGTGCTGCCTGGAAATATATATACAAACAATAAATAAAATCTAATCATTGAAAACCGTATTACTACCAGCGCACTCTCCTGCCCAACTGGCTCTTTCCACAAAATACCACAGGAGACTTTGGAGACTATGTCCACAGTACACAAGCCATGAGGTTCCACATAATACCAGCTGTACAAACAGAAGAAACCCATGCACCCAATGCTAGCATAGAAGGTCACTTTGTGGCAGTCTGTAGTGGCAGTCTGTAGTGGCAGTCTGTAGTGGCAGTCTGTAGTGGCAGTCTGTTGTGCCAGTCTGTAGTGCCAGTCTGTAGTGCCAGTCTGTAGTGCCAGTCTGTAGTGCCAGTCTGTAGTGCCAGTCTGTAGTGCCAGTCTGTAGTGCCAGTCTGTAGTGGCAGTCTGTAGTGGCAGTCTGTAGTGTCAGTGTATACATGTAGGAGTGGTTTAAGCTTTAGTTTCTAAGCCAGATTTTCTTCTTTCTTTGTTCATTGTATGAACAGATTCCTGAGGATCACGGTCTACTAAAGCGTGATGAGCTGGAGAAAGATGGCTTAAATGGATTTGATTTGCTGCTGAGTCTCCTTGCTTCGCCAAGTATTACCAGGTTAGCAATTTTGTTCCTATAGACCCCTTTCATATGACATCACAAGCCAAAACAGCGCCCTCACTGAGGTCAATGTTGCAGGGATGAGACATTCCAGACTTTTATCTGAATACAGATTTTCTTATGTCTGCTTGGTGAAAAAAAGTAGCTGTTAGTTTATTCAGCTATAAAGAAGTCCTGCTCTTTGATCTACTTCTCTAAGCGCTGGGGATACTGTTCCCAAAAGCTCCTCAAAATCTATAACTCCGTCCAGAGGTTACTAAAAGAGGAAAATAAAATACAAAGTATAAATTCCAAAATGGGGATTCTAGTTTAAGACCTTTTTGACGGCAATGACTCTCCCCCCTGAGGAAGACTTATCGTTGGCCGAGAGTTGTGCGCAGCGCTTACGCGTGCACTTTTCCATCAAAGAGACCTTTATATTGTTGTCAAATTACACATAGATTAACAGAGATTGATTATTGATTTATCTTCTATTGATTGATTACCTGTAAATTGATTACCTATGGATGTTATACTTGGATGTTATACTGATCTGATTTTATTTTAGTGTCAACTTGATGGCCTGTATGGGCTCCCTTACCTCCATTGCTAAACAACGGCCACAGTTCATGCCGAGGGTGATTCAAGCATTTGAGACACTTCATGGTAAGACACGAAACATCGTCAGGTTGTTGTTTTTCTAAAAAACATTTTCTCAGATTTGCCAACAGTGAAAATGGCAGTCTTCTTGTTTCATAGACCTTGTAAAACATGGAATACATCACATATTGTCAACTCAAGACATGACATAATCTAGCTGTCACCAGCCAAAACGCCATGTTGTGCATGTTTATTCATTGATAATTTCTCTAAATACCCACTGAACTACTACTCCAGTAGCATCTCATTTTAGCATTGAGCCAGTAACCTCACAACCAAACAAGCTTGGCCTTCTAGTATTTTTCCAAACACATTCTCTCTTTTTTTAAAGATTTACTGATGAAAACTTTTGCTTTTAATTCTAAACCTCCTAAAAGTTCAGCAAATGTAAAAAGAGAAAGAAATACTTTTAATTCAACTTTGAAATGCAGTAAAAAAATTGCATGTTGGGTGTCGTAGCCGAGCGATCAAGGGCACCAGACTCAAGATCTGGTGTTTCTGATCAGCAGAGTGTGGGTTCGAATCCCTATCTTGACGCTTGTGTCCTTAAGCAAGACACTTAACCACTATTGCTTCGTCCTTCAGATGGGACATAAAGATGAGGTCCAGTGTGTTGTGTAATGCATGTAAAAGAACTAAGCCTGTGCGTAAACGTTTTTTTTTTTTTTAACCGTGTAACCGTTTCCGGAACGGTCGGTTACACGTGTAACCGACAGTTTCAGAAAAAAATTGAGTTCAAAAAAATTGGTTCAGACGACCGAGCACGATGTTCACTGCCATCGAACGGATTTTCGTCGGGGATGAATCACATAATGGAAACTTACTTGTAGGTGAAATTGTATCCAGTGAAATAAACAATCTTTGTCATTCAAGTGTCCGTGTTTCTTTATCAATAAAGTGCATTTTTAAGCCGCCGCACTGGCATACTGCACAGGCTTGGCGCAACCGCAACAAGAAAGCTGACATGACGCAACACGTGACCTGACAGGTGACCGACACCAAACCTGATTACTCGACAGTGCTGATTGGATAAGAGTGGTTACAGTACATGAGCAGTGATAGGTCCAGAAGCAGCCAGCGGTGATAGGTCAAGAAGCAGCCAGCGTGCACTCTCCCACCGTTTTACCCTGTTATGTTATGTATAATATTTCTAAATCCGCTTCCTTTGTGGAAGCCGCCTTTATCTAGCTCAGAAAGTTGGACGCTGTCATTTGTCTACTCAAAGAAAGTTCAGTGTCGGCTAGTTTCCTTTGATGGTGAACCTGCTATTGAACGCGCGCACTCTCAATGGGCCAAACCTGTCCAAGATTTTCTCAAGACTTATCTTGCCTCTATTGTCTGCCACTTACCAGGGTCCCCTCTGTGGTTATTTTCGTAGACAAAATATGAAGACGAAGACTTATTCGCGGCGCACCTCGAAGATCTGACATGTTTACGCTCACGCTCGACGAAAAAAATAAATAAGAACTGACAGGAGAATAGAAGATCGCGACTTGCGGTCAAAAACATTTACGGATTTACTAATTTCAACAAAGCACCATTTTTGGAACTGGTTTTACGGTTACCCGAACCGAAAAAACGTAAACGTGTAACCGAATAATCGGTCGGTTAACCGTGTAACCGTGTAACCATCACAGGCTTAAAAAGAACCCAGTTACACTTACCGCTATTAAGAGAAGGGATTTGCCCCAGTGTTTCTGGCATAGTTGGTTGCATTAGGTTTGGGCCACATCATTATGTATAAATATACATGGAAAATGGGTCTTATAATGACAATTACAGCTCTTCATATCTGAAGAACAAAATAATGAACCCTTTGAGACCCTTCAATGTAAAAAAAACGCTATATAAGAACCTAATATTGTTAGTAGTATTATTGTTAGTATTTATTGTATTCTGAGATTTTCTTGAAATTCAAGGCATTTGATGTCAAGACGTATATAAAGAGCCAAATTAACTTGTTCCTTTTCATCTTCTTTCTTGTAGTCAATTTACCTCCGACGCTGGCTAAGTCACAAGTCAGCAGTGTTCGAAAACATTTGAAGGTAATGGATTTCGATGCCAATAATTTTTCATTTTATTATTTAGTCAGTACTTCAGTAGTAAACCAATTTTAAAGGTTTTATACAGAATCGATATGGATAAAAAACAACTGTTTAATTTTAGTCTGAAAGCTTACTGATTGAACCATTTTTTCCGTGACAAGAACCATTTTTTTCGTGAAATATTTGTGAAAATTGTATCTGAAAACAACCCCCCCCCCAAAAAAAAAAAAGCAACAGCTGATTACGGTTGTTACAACCAAAATTAAGGAAAATGTTTTTACTTGCTGAAAGTGTTTTTTCACTATTTTCTCCTGACTCACACAACGGATCAAGCCAAAATTTTCACAGGTATGTTATTTCATGTATACGGTTGATCAAACAAAACATGAACACTGACTATTTTTTCAAACTCTGCCAATCCTGTATAAAGCCTTTAAGTTACATCTCCAGTTTATTTGCTAAGGGTCAATCATTATGTGTGATGCCTTGGGAGTTTGGGGATATTTTGGGAAAAACTATTTTGTAAAATCTTTAAATTAACATGCAGGTCAGGCCTGTAACTTTTGCAAGGACTAGCATTTGGCCAGTGGATCAGTGTAAAGGGAGAGCACAGACCTGCGAGAATTGGGGTGTAATTAAAAAATTTTAAAAGGGGGGGGTGGAGAATTGAAATACCTTGAAAGATCTTCAACAGTTCACAAATTGCTAGAATTCAACATTATGACTCATTACTGTATAGAAACATTAAACTGGCAAGTTTCTTAGAAAGGTCATTACCAGTGCCTTCTATCACCCCAAAATAGGTTTCATATGTTGTTGTTTTTTGGTTGTCACCCACAGATGCAACTGTTGACAGTCCTGCATCACCCTTCTTCATTCACACTACATTCCAACATCTCAACGTTGCTGACAGACTTGGGAGCGTCAGACGCAGAGGTACGTTTTTAATTATAATAGTAAGAATAATTTTATAAGCAACAGGGAAAGATTTCCCTCGAATAGCACAGCAATGTGCTACACATAATACATCAGTTGATGTGCTGCTCAAAACTCATCATTTGCAATCCAACATTAGCATTTAGTGTGCACTGAACATGTGGCATGTCATCGCCAAGCAGTGAAGCACACCGGACTCAAGCACTGGTGTTCCTGATCAGCAGAGTGTGGGTTCGAGTCCCGGTCTAGACACATGTGTTCTGAATCATGACACTGAACCATTATTACTTCCTCCTGCTGATGGGATGTAAAGCTTTAGGTCCTGAGAGTTGTGTAAAGAACCCAGTGCACTTGCGTTAAGAGAAGGAGTCGCTGCGGTGTTTTCTGGTATGGTTGGCTGCAGATTGCTTCAGCACATTGTAAACCATTACATGGCGCTATTACGCCATTATTCTTTTTCCTTAATGCACTATTTACATTGCTCATACATTTTTTAAAGCCCTAATTATTAACTTATTCCCCTGTTGTACCCAGATTGCGAAACACATGCCAAAGATAAGGGAGAGCACCAAACGCCCTCGACCAACAGACGATGAAGCAACTGCAAGTACGAGCAAGAAATCAAAAACTACTGTCGTCAAGACGGTAGGTATTTTTACTGTATCTCTTTGACAATTAACAATGTCAATAAAAAGGATTCAAAGCTTTGCATGGTGGAGATACAATCTAGTAAGGTTTGCAGTAACACCATGTACATGAGTAGGATTTGAAACTTTGCATGGTGGAGATACAATCTAGTAAGGCTTGCAGTAACACCATGTACATGAGTAGGATTTGAAACTTTGCATGGTGCAGATACAATCTAGTAAGGTTTGCTGTAACACCATGTACATGAGTAGGATTTGAAGCTTTGCATGGTGGAGAGACAATCTAGTAAGGTTTGCAGTAACACCATGTACATGAGTAGGATTTAAAACTTTGCATGGTGGAGATACAATCTAGTAAGGTTTGCAGTAACACCATGTACATGAGTAGGATTTGAAACTTTGCATGGTGGAGATACAATCTAGTAAGGTTTGCAGTAACACCATGTACATGAGTAGGATTTGAAACTTTGCATGGTGGAGATACAATCTAGTAAGGTTTGCAGTAACACCATGTACATGAGTAGGATTTGAAACTTTGCATGGTGGAGATACAATCTAGTAAGGTTTGCAGTAACACCATGTACATGAGTAGGATTTGAAACTTTGCATGGTGGAGATACAATCTAGTAAGGTTTGCAGTAACACCATGTACATGAGTAGGATTTGAAACTTTGCATGGTGGAGATACAATCTAGTAAGGTTTGCAGTAACACCATGTACATGAGTAGGGTTTGAAACTTTGCATGGTGGAGATACACTCTAGTAAGGTTTGCAGTAACACCATGTACATGAGTAGGATTTGAAACTTTGCATGGTGGAGATACAATCTAGTAAGGTTTGCAGTAACACCATGTACATGAGTAGGATTTGAAACTTTGCATGGTGGAGAAACAATCTAGTAAGGTTTGCAGTAACACCATGTACATGAGTAGGATTTGAAACTTTGCATGGTGGAGATACAATCTAGTAATGTTTGCAGTAACACCATGTACATGAGAAGGATTTGAAACTGTGCATGGTGGAGATACAATCTAGTAAGGTTTGCAGTAACACCATGTACATGTTTGTCTGGTGTCCGGGTATTTTGAGCAAAACGTCATTAGTGCGGAGTGCTACTCACGATGCTCTCCTGATGACGAACAGAATACTGTTTGAAATGTTGAATATACATCGGATTCTTCTGAAGAACACACATTCTCACATAAGTGAATAAATACAAGGTGTCTCGGCAAACCTGCCCCTCATTGTACATTCACCATAAAAACCATCAAACCATTTCTACAATGATCGCTGATCAACTCCTGCAAAGTTTTCAACAAGTTTATTTTTAAGGTGCATTTCATTTGAATAAACATTTTTATTGAATATCATAAACATTTAATTGGATACCTTAAAAAAAATCATGAACATAATCCACCATTCCATGCTGCCTTCGATACTGAATACCAGTAACATTCAGACTGTTTTGGTATTTCACCTGTGGGTTGCAAAAGTTTTTGAATGGCCCATCTTTTTGACCGAAGCACAGTCTTTCTCAAGGGCAAAATTGTGTGTTGTCTGAGTTGTTTTCTGATTCAGAAGTGCATAGCCATGCCATTCTTGTTAGGCGTTTGTTCAGATGTGACATTGCTAAGGTTCTGATGTTTTACAGCTGCTTATTAATGCAATAACATGACCATTGTTTTCGTCCCAAATCCAATTCAGATCCAGCAAGTAATGGACGAAGATGAAATGGGACGGGAGACTCCACTCCACCCATCTATGCTCCCGTCGATACCGAGTACCAGTAAAGCCGGTGTCCAGGCAGCCACAAAGGTCTCCGTTGTGGATGTACTGGCAGAGGAGCTGACACCATTACTGCAGAACGTTGAGAATATTGCCAACCTTGTACTCATAAGCATGGTCAGTAGTAGATGATCAACCACATACTTGTGAATCTTGTATCGAAATTTATAGGGGAACTCCAATGTCAAGTTAAGTTTTGTGATTCACTCATTTTCCCAATAGATGAAAGCAGGAAAAAATTAAAATTCTCTGTTTTTCTTCAAAATTCTAAAAACGTTTGATGACATCACATTTAAAATATTATGGTCTGTACATTTTTCTACAAAGTTACAATTCTACAAAGAATTTTCAGTTTATTCCTGAATTTTTATGATATTCAATCAAAATAGCATTGAATTTGGCCTTTTGACTGGCGCTAAAATTCCTGTTTGGTTTGTACAGACCTATTTTTTTGTTGCTGTCCGATGACGTCATGTTTCAAAATTCCAAAGTACCAAACAAAGTAACTTTTACACCATTTTAACATGAGTTAGAGACTTGAACTTTTTTTACAACTTTCATGAGGTCTCTATCTATTGGAAAACGGGTGCATCACAAAACTTAGTTTGACCTTGGAGACCCTCTTTAAACTTCAGACTGTTTTGCCATTGCACCTGTGGGTTGTAAAAGTTTCTAATGGCCCGACTTTTTGACCCTAGCAGAGTCTTTCTCAAGGGTAAAATTTGGTGTTGTCTCAGTGCTATAGTTTGGAACTCAAGCGCGCAAGTTCGAAACTTGCGCAAGGATCTACTTGGTGCTAAACAAGCATTGTGTGGAGGTGCATTCCGCCTTGTGCAACGGGTCAATACATACTGTAGAACAAAACACAAGAGGGATAGTAAAGCTTCAGTTTTTGTAAAGGAATTGGCAGACAGTGAGGTCATCAAAAATATTTCTTTAAAAGACATTTTTCCTGATATAAGTAACAGGGTCATGCAAGCACCATATTTCAATAAAGTACTTTGATTCTCAGTAGGCAGAAAGGCTCAGATTGCTTTTTGCCATTTGGCCTCTTTTTGGGGTTACATGGAAAGAAATGGAGTAAATTTAGGATAGCCACACCAGGATAAAGTTACCTGTACTATCCACACTGTTTCATCCACAGGTAACACTCCCAGAGAACATGCCACCGCAGTTCCAGGCTACCTACACCCCCATCGCGGCCGCCGGAACAGACAGCCAGATTGGCCACTTGGCACGCATGCTGAGCAGTCAGATTGCTGCTGCTGGAATCAAACCAAGGAATTTCAACGAGGTAGCTATTTTTTTTCCTTTTAACTTTATATGCTGTTTTAATAAGGTGTTAATTAGGTATTGCAAATTTTGAAGTGCTGACGTGGATTTTATTCAAGTTAATCTGGAGGTTGAAGGTTCAAGTGCCACTCTAACCAATTTTTCTTTGTTCAACCCAAAATTATGAAAACTGATGACTGTAGCATTTTATCGAAAAATTTAATTTCTTATTACTGCCTTCTTTTACAAGTTGAACATGCATTGTGAAAAATTATACAAACCTCAATACAGCTTGAGTATTAAAAGTAGGGTCATAGATTGTTTTTTGTCAACTTGCTGATTTTAAGCGACTTTATAAAGAACGATACAATAAAAGTCACATGTGCAAGTTTCAGCTGAATTCAGTGTCTACTTGGTGAGAAAACAGCAACAAACTGTCATGGTATTTTCTCAAGAACGTTGAATCCATCCACATTTAGCGAAGTGACAGCGGGTACCAACCACATCTCTGCCTGCAGCATTAGCGAACGGACACCAACCCTCAGAATCGTTTCTCAGATTCAAATGCTTTTGGGTGAAACATTTTGGACAAGCAGGACAAGTTCTTATCTGAACAAGGAAGTCTCCTGATTTTCTGATCTACTCTAGTAGTAGATAAAAGTAGATATTATCACATGGTGTTACCACAAACTGAATTTAAAGAGAAATATTTTCTTACTTTGACTTTCTTGTTCTTAATCCTAGGAGGATGCTGAGACTGCTGACAAAGAAAACAAAACCAGCAAGACTCAGAAACCAACTGGTATCCCAGTACTAGGTGAGATCAAAAACAATTATTACTATTGTTATTATATTTCCTGGTAATGAAACCAAGGTTGCCTTATAACTGAACTTATCACTGTAGCTGGCAAGCCTGAGGAAACCCTGTTAACCAGAAATACTGAGATTAATCTCTTCTCTTCCACGATAAGAGTTTTTGGCTCTTTTATGTGTGCTACCAATCCTAGTACACGGGACCTACGGCTTATTGTCTCATCTTAAGGACAAAGCAATTATAGTAAAGTATCTTGCTCAAGAACACAAGTGCCACGACCGGGACTTGAACCCACACTCTGCTGATCAGAAACACCAGAGCTTGAGTCCGTTGCTCTTAACTGCTCATCCAGGACACGGCACTATCAGGGGTCCTAGTTAGGGGCAAGTGGCACAGTTGGCATGGACTGTTTACTTTGTGGGCATGTAAGTTCAGTCTCCATACTTTCTGATACCCAGAGCAAAAATCTCACTTACATTATAGAGACAGATTATTGGTGCAAGCCGACACATAGCCCAGTTGTACTTTCACTGGGGGGGGGGGGCAGGCTCAATCAGGTAAATTTGTCTCTGCTCACCAGGCATGCAAACTCTCTGAATATCAGCTGATCTACTCCTTTATTCTTGGTGGTTTGTTTTTTTCTGAAGGAAAGTGAAAAAATGTACAACTATTGATGTCAAAGTCAGTTTCCTCTTTTCAGTAATTGTCAAGTTGCATATCTGGGTCAGTATAAGGTTAAATATTTTTGTTTCAATTTAGCAGAGACAGAAGAAGAAAGTTGTTTTGGGGGTTTTTTTTGGTCAAAGAAAAGTGAAAAACACTACAGATGTTGACATCCAAGTCAATTTCCCCTTTTCAGTAATTGTGAAGTTGCATATGTGGCTCACTAGAAGGCTAATTGTTTTTGTTTCAATTTTAGGAGAGACAGAAGAGGAAGGTCGGAAGAAACCAGGCCTTCCTTTCCAAGCTCCACAAGGCGTCCCCAAACCCAGGGCTAGAATGAAGCAGTTCAAGCTGAACGATGTCACAGTTCCCCTGGAACCCAAAGTGGCCAATCAGTTGGTCAGCGGGGCACTCTCCAGAATTATAGCCTGTGAAAGTGAGTCTTTGTAGCATTGATTTCATTGGTATCCCTTTGAGAATGGTAGAAGTGAATGTGATGGATGAGACCCTGGCCAAACAGGTGTAAATCGATTCTGAAACTGAACAAAAAAAATCCAAATTCCTGATGACTAAGGACAAAGGGGGAAAACCTTATTTATTACACAAACAGACTGTTTTCAACCATCTTTTTCTTCATGACAAACCTTCACAGCAAGGCCAGAGTTTGAATTGGCAGCTAATTATTTTGGAATGTTTTTACCCAGTTTGCCGACACTAAGAAACTTATTTATTACATACATCTTTTTTTTATACATTATTTTTAGATTTTATATACAAACTAGATCAACTAAAGCCACCTACTGCAAGGAAGAGGGGTTATGAGTGGAATTGACTGTTTTGACTTATTCATGAGAATCAATAAACCTCTCCCTCTTGTTTCAGAATTGTGTCAGCAGGGAGGTGCAACCCAGGCGAGGATCAAGATTCTTGTGGGCCTAGTCACTCAGTTTGGCGGTGATCTCTTTCCAAGTAAGAGGAACTTCCTATTTTCTTGTATATGTTTTCCTCAAAGGTAGGGTCATAGATTTGTCAATGAATGCTGATATGTAGGCAGAATTATAAGGAAAGTGCATAAAATTCACCTGTGAAAGTTTCAGCTAAATACGGTATCTGCTTGCTGACAAAATAGCAAAAAACTGCCAGGATATTTTCATAAGAACCTTGAATCCATCCACGTTTAGCGAGGGTGCAAACTGCATCTCTGGACGCAGCATTTCCGAACGGACTACAATCCTCAGAAGTCTTAGAAACGATTCATGCATGAATCCTTTCTCAGATTCAAATGTTCATTGGGTGAAAAATTATCCAAACCATATTAGTTCAAATGGAATGTTTTCTCAAAATATTTTAAACCATCATTAGCTGCAGTGCTTCTCACCAAGTAAGTTTTCATGGTTATTCATTTTTTCAGTTGTTGCCAATCTATGGCCCTACCTTTAAAAATGCCTCGCGCTTTCTTTGAGTGATGTATTTTTCTAAAGAGCACCTTTTCTGTAAAAAACTTGGAGATATAATTTCTATATTTAAAGGCAGATTTATTTTCAACTGCACTCCTTTTCTCATTGCCCCAGTGCTTAAGACCCACGTTCTTGAAGACCTTCGAGCCCACTCTGAGCTTGCCTTCGCTTGGCTGTACCAAGAGTACTCCAACTACCAGGGTTACATGCCACGCTTCCTGGAACAAGACGTCACCATGAACCGATATGACAAGCTGCTATGCTCCATGCTAATGACGCTGCTTGAGAGACCGGACCAGCGAGATGGGTAAGGATATAAATAATAAAATAGTAAAGAGGTCTTCTTGGTCAGCAGTATTCTGGGTCATGATTCAGTTCAGACAGGGGTCCTCACGTTCAGCTCGTGCGAAGGAGATCGATCCAGTGTTAAACACAAGCTGTCGCTGCATCACTGGATGCATGAAACCAACCAAAGCTGACAACATCTACCTTCTCTCTGGCATAGCATCACCTGAGATAAGAAGGGCCATGGCCAGTTAAAAGGAATGCCTCAGACAATCAGAGGACGATATACACCCTCTTTTTGGCCATCTTCTAATACCCCAGCATATGAAACCAAGCAGAACTTTCCTTACTTCTGTCCGATTTCTTGAAGCCCCCTCAAACTCTGGGAAGACAGACTGCAGCAGCAATTGCTGGATGACACCCACTTAGCTATCAACCCTCGCGAGTCACTCCCTCGAGGTTCCGATTAATCGTGGATAACATTGCGCAGTCTTAACAGACTGTGCTTTGGCGTGGGAAAGTGCAAAAGAAGCATGCAGAAGTGGGGATATTCCGCAGCTGCTGCAGACTGTGACTCCTGACAAGGACCCCCAGACTATGGACCACCTACTGAACTGTGGCTTGCTGCATAACACCTGCACTGTGGAGGACCTTGCAGAGGCCAACGACAATGGACTCAAATTGCCCAACATTGACTAGCAGCTGTGTGATGACACGAAAGGATGATAGCCTCACAGTGTATTTGTTTTGACTTCTTTAACTGTCTGTGTCTCCTCTCATAGGTTATTCACTCGTCTGGTAATGGAAGCTCCATTAATTACAGAGAGAGCACTGAAAGTCATACGGAAATTCTGTGAAGATGAGGTAAGACTTGAGGCATTTCCATTGATCTCCCTTCACCTTTCAGATTTCAGATTTTCTTGTAGTTAACCAGTTGATTTCTAATAATTTATTGATGTTTTTTTTTCCCTCTATCTAGACGCATTTTTTCACTGGTATGCATGCTCTACGTGAGCTCATTCTGAAGCGACCTGCGGATATAAAGCGCTACTTGATGGAGCTGCTTGACCTGACCTTTCATGAACGCACAGAGGTCAGGTCACAGGCCACGCAGTACGTCAAAAGACTGTATGAGCGACAGGATCTCAAGGCAACCATTGAGGTATTACAGGCTTTGTCAAGCTGCGAACAATTTGTGGGTTTATTTTTTTATGTTTATTGATGTAACCAAACTGAGACTGGAAGAATAAAGGGTCTGGTTTATTGTTACTAATTCTGGGACTTTTCCGAAACATCGGCTTGGGCTCCGGTTTCGGCTGGAGCTTTGGTTTTGGCTGGAGCTTCGTCGTCAATTTTGGAGCAGTGTACTTTAGAAAAACCCCAGATTCCAAATAAGCCAACCTCGTTCCCAGTGGTGTACGGTCTTTCTGCGCAATTTTTTACCAGAATGCCTTGCTTTATCATAACCCTTTGAATTGTGATGTATTAATTAGTCCTGTGGTTGATCCATTCTATGTTAAAGACAAACACAGAGGGCATGATCAAAAGAGGCACCAACCATAGAGCAACTGGTTCCCTCTCATTCTCTATTTGATCTTGTGACATGTCTTACTGTATGCAGTTTAGGGTGACCGTGTAAAAACATGATACATTTGAAGTGGATTGTGTCAAAAAACTTGCATTTCAAGTAACCACTAATTTAGGCAATACGGCCTTGTTGTACCAGCATGCCTTTGGTCGGTCCTTTCTCTATGGTTCAAATGTGCTTCATCAAAATGTTGAAAATGTTGACAACAGTTGTTGTAAGGATCTGTAACTCCCTTTAAAATCAGACATAAATGACTTTTTAAAAAGAAATTATTTTTAAACTCGGCATATCAAGTATGATTTTACCATTAAGTCTATTTTGGATGTTGGGGAAAAAGCAATTCAATTCTAACCAGATTTATTTTCTGATTTATGCAAATAACTTTAAAGGAGGTAACTGCAGGTAAAGAGACCAAAATAATGTTTTGATGAAAAGTTGCTGTTTTTGTTTGGTTTTCCCCAAAATAATACGATATGGATTATTTTCATCCTTACAGAACTTTGGCAGTAAATGTCTGCACTTTCTACTGACTGAGTTGCCCAGTGCCACCCTCGTCAAACGTACCTCGGAGAATCCCGAATCAGAGGAAGTGGCCACTGCTTGGGCTGAACCTTCCATCAAGCTATGTTTGTATCTCTATCTGGCTCTGTTGCCTAGCAATCATAAACTTATTCATGAGTAAGTTGCACATTATTTTACCCTTTGGGGCCCAATGTCATGGCTCTGCTTACCGTAAGTAAAGAATCGGCGCTTATGGAAGCAGGACATTCCACGCTTACGTCAAGCGTATTTCAGGGGTTGGCTGAGAATTTTTGCTTGTGCGCGTGCGTACTCCACGTTACTAGGCATTGTTAGCTTACACAGCTAGTAAAGAAATTCGACACTTGCACAGTAAGCGGAGAATGGTGATCACAACCGTAGACTTCGGCAGTAAGCAGAGCCATGAAATTGGGCCCTGGTAGTGATGATAATTAAATTTAAGCTTTAAAGATGTGAAGAGAAGTAGATATTTTAAAACTACTTCATGTGGTTGGGTTACAGCCAGGAATTAAAATGGTCGACGTATTAAATCATCCAGACCCAATTTTATAAGCTGCTTTATGCAGGACATTTGACTGCTTTTACTTAGCAAAAATGAGCAGGAAACCAGTCACAGACGGTACACGTGGAATGGTATTTTGGCTGGTAACCTTATTCTGGTAAGCAGCAAAATTGTTGCTAAAGGCGTTGCTAAGGACGTCCTGTACTTCAATGATATGTGGATACCGAGCCAAAGCCGTAGCTGTAGTTGCCAATACAGACACTGCCTAATACTGTGATATATTCTGTTACTTTAGCGTTGTACATTTCACTTGTTGATGTGTGCTACCTAATTATTAAAGTTATTTACAAATCAATCTGTTAACCAGGGGAGAGAATTTCGTTTGACTGGTCTTAGGATAAACTTCACAACACTTTTATTCTTCAGAGAAAGTATTAGCAGATAACAAGCATCAAACAATGTACAAGAAGTGATTATTTTGGCTGGTATCCTGTAATTGCTAAGCGGCTACTTGACATTGGGCCTAATGCATTGTTTCTATAGTTTGCTCATCACAATTTATAAGTGTTTTATTTCATTTTTGAAGGCTTGCTACAGTGTATGTCGGCACCTCAGCTTTGATCAAGAGAACAGTGCTTCGGGTTCTTGAAGCCCCCGTAAGTAAAACTAGTACTTAATCTTAAAGACTACTACTCTCAATTCTGAAATTTTAACTTCATGACCATTTATGTTGATGAATTCTAGCGTTGTTGGTTTGGTTTTCTGCGTCGGCCCTAAAGCCAAATGTCTTTCTCGTGACATATTCTGACTGTGTGCCAAATTCTATGCTTGTGTCATCAAAGAAACAATCCCTTTACCTACCTGCCATACTAACTAAGCTAATAGCCCCACAAATATAAACAGCAACATGTACGGATTAGGGAGGAACATAGCAGGTGTAAACAATCGTAATCCAATTTCTTTTGTTCTTTTTCAATCCATTGTGCTGACTTTTTGTGATTGTATCTTAGTGCTTGCGCTTTTGAAAAGTTTATGGTGAAATGCTCACAATAAATGTAGTATCATTATTGTAACTATTTTCAAAGTTATCAAAATCAAGACTACCCTCAAAGGTTTGTCGGGTTGAATATTGGCAAAGATTGTACAAAGTTGCTTATAGTTTGATCTTTTCCCGCCCCCAAGGTACGAGGGATGGGTATGTCGTCCCCAGAGCTCCTCCTTCTGGTGGAGAATTGCCCCAAAGGAGCGGAAACACTCGTCACAAGAATGCTTCACATTCTCACAGATAAAGGTATGCTCATTGAATTGCAGCTTGTAACTTGAAATGCATTACTTTTCAAAAAAAGAAATGTGTTTCCCAAAGGTCTGTTCCTCTGTTTGGGTTTTTTTATTTCCTGTTTTGTAAGCAAAATCAGTAACTGAGCAGCACCAGCTGTAGTTGCAGCAACAGTTTCTTCATTTTTTGATAATCGTCAAAAACTTTGAGTAAGATTGAGTAAGGTTTGCGGTTAAACTGTGTTCATGAATTCTCTCTCTCATGAAGTGTGGTGGTTTTGAAAAGAACCGATGGTGTAACAACTCACTGTTCTGATCAGTGTGCTCAGTTTTCTCCTGAAGGCGATGAGAGCATACTGATCGAAACATTGACTTGTTGAACCACCAGTTCTTTTCTGAACCACACCATGAAAAGATTCATGTACATGGTGTTGCAACAAGAATTGTTACATAACTAGTTCTCTTCAGAACCACCAATACCTATAAGAGAGATTCATGTATACATGGTGTTACAATGAGAGCTGTCACACCTCGGATTCATGCACATGGTGTTACTGCAAACCTTACTAGATATGTCTGTATCAGTGACCCCTTTAAATGTCTTTGGCTGACTTGTTGTTTCCTGTGTCCTTACACTCTAGCCCCACCATCTCAGGATCTTGTAAAGCGAGTCCGAGACCTCTACCTCAAGAGAGTGTCTGACGTCCGCTTCCTCATCCCGGTCCTGATTGGATTAGAAAAGGTAAGAGGTCATCAGTTGAGGTCATCCATTGACTCTAAAAGTCGCTGCAAACCTTTGATCTGGCTCCCCCTCATCTGCCATTCACAAATAACTTTTAAGTATCGTTGGCTTAAAGGTTGGGCCATAGATTGGTAACTACTCAAAATGAATGACCTTAAAAATGTTCTTGGCGAGAAACGCTGCAGCTGTTGGTAGTATAAACTATTTTGAGAAAGGATTCCCTTCGAAGTAATATGGTTTGGATAATTTTTTCACCCCAGACCATTTGTATTTGAGAAACGATTCATGCATAAATAGTTTTTTCAGATTTCTGAGGGTTGGTGTTCGTTCGCGAATGCTGTGGCAAGTGATTTGGTTTTTACCCACTGTCACCTCGCTAAACGTGAACGGATTTGACGTCCTTGTGAAAATAGCACGGAGGGTTTAGAAGGTGGACTATGTACTTCAGTTGCTTGTCCATCGATACTGCCCTCCAACATTAACTCACTGCAAGTTGAACAGTCTCCCATGACAAAGACTAGCATGGGAGTCTACATTCTTGCATACAGAGGTTGTAAATCAATTCTCATATGTGACTTTTATTCTGTCTCTCTTTACATTTTTGCCTATAAAGCAGCATTACGTTAACAAAATCCAATGTCATTGATTACCAAAATAAGGTTACCAGCCAAAATACCATTTGACATACGTACCATTTGTGACTGGTATCCTGCTCATTTCTGCTCAGCAATAAATTGTTAAGCAATATTTTCTGTTTAAACAGCTCTATGACACTGGGTCCTGGACAGCTGCTGTCCACTAATCTTGTCTCTGTGTAAGTTAAACCACTTGCACCAATTTGAGTGCATACAATCCATGGCACATTAGTTTATAACGTGCTTGTCTTTTTTAGGTCGAGTTTTTATGATTAATAACTATCCATGCTGTATTTTTAACATCCAGAAAGAGGTCATAGCTGCCCTGCCTAAGTTGATCAAACTGAACCCCATCGTGGTCAAGGAGGTGTTCCATCGTCTACTGATGAGCCACCAGGGGGATAACAGTGCCGGTCAGAGCCCCCTGACGCCAGCCGAACTTCTTATTGCGCTGCACAACATCGATACGGCCAAGTGTGACATTAAATCCATCATCAAAGGTACGATTAGAATGGTACACAGCATGAGTCTCATAGACTGCATATCTAAGTCTTCTTTTCAAGCCGCCTAATGTAAATAACATGAGTCTCATAGAGTGCGTATCTCTGGATGTCCACATCCTGACTTGGTAAAGAGGGCCGTTAGTCTTCTTTTCAAGCCGCCTAATGTAAATAACATGAGTCTCATAGAGTGCATATCACTGGATGTCCACATCCTGGCTTGGTAAAGAGGACCGTTAAGCCCGGTTCATACTTCCTGCGAATGCGAATGCGAAGCGAATTTTGACGTCACAGGGCCGTTTTCGCAGCGAATGTTTCGTAGGAGTTGAGCACATTTCAACTGCTGCAAATTATTCGTTGCGAATTTGTGACGTCAATATTCGCTTCGCATTCGCGTTCGCAGGAAGTATGAACCGGGCTTTAGTCTTCTTTTCAAGAAGAAAATTTTCTTTTATATGAGTTTCATGTCCATATTTGTAAATCTTTTTTGATTCAACTGTTAATTCTTACCTGCTAATCACACAACCCGAACACCTAGTGTTTGTAATTCTACAAACTCTTACTAGTCTAGTTATTATTATGATATTATCATTAACTTGTAATTGTTGTTAATGTAGCATCTATGATTGGTTACCTTCCTCAACAGCCACCAGTTTGTGTTTCAACGAGAAGACAATCTACACCCAGGAGGTCCTTGCCGTGGTCATGCAGCAGTTGATGGAACAGACCACCATTCCCACTCTACTGATGCGAACAGTCATTCAGTCCCTGGGCATGTACCCTCGACTCAGTGGCTTCGTCATGAACATCCTACAACGACTCATCGTCAAACAGGTCTGGAAATTCCCCAAGGTGTGGGAAGGATTTGTCAAATGTTGCGAAGTAAGTTGTGTTTTGGTCCCTTTTTAAAAACCAAAAATGTGTTTTATGCTAAGTTTGTTCTTCATTGTAAGAAAAACATCTTTTTAAATACATTGGTCAGAACTAATTTGGGGTAAATTATTGTTATTCTTACAGATATTTGAAGTATGTTTGGCTTTATATTTTGATCTTTACCTTAACTCTTGTTTCATGAAACTTAAATGCAACTAAATTCCTGTTTTTGTGTCCTGTCAGAAGGTTTGTGTTCACATTCCTTTGATTAAACAAATTCTAATTGAAGTTTTTTTGCTGCACGTTTGTCTTTTTCCACAGCGCACCAAACCTCAGTCTTTCCAGGTGCTTCTACAGCTCTCTGTTGAACAGCTGAAGAATGTATTTGAGATGAGTCCAGACATGAGAATGCCAATGTTAGAACATGTCCAAACCTTCACTCCACACCAGGTAGATATCCAATGACACCCCTGTATGATGTGTAGAATTAATTTGTCAACATTATCGGTGTCACACCACTCATTAGGAAATTACTGTGAGCGGAAACTGTTTCAGCTTGATTTTGTTTTCTTTCTGTCTTTCAGCAAAAGCATATTCCACCACCAATTATGACTGTCTTGGAGACAGATCCTTTTGCTGAGAAAAAGCTAAAGGAAGAGGCTGATAAGAAGAAGCAGGAGGAAGAACTGAAGGCCAAGAAAGAGAAAGAGGCAAAAGAGAAGGAGCAGGCACGACTTTACCAAGTGAAGCTGAAAGAAGAGAGGTTGAAGCAGGAGAAACTTAAAAAGGAAGAGGCTGAGAAAGCTGCCAAGGAAAGAGCTGAGAAAATGAGAGCACAGAAGGAGGTCGCTTCTAAGGCTGCTGAGAAAGTAGCATTGGAAGCCAAAGCGAAGAAAGAGGCTGAAGAACAGAAGAGAAGGGACGAGGCGGCAAAATTTGCCAAGGAGTGGAAAGAGAAGCAGAAGCTCGAGCAAGAAGCAAACCTGAAGGCTGCTAGAGAGGCAGGACAGAGAGCTGCTGAGGAGGTAAAAAAGAAGCGGGAGCAGAGAGAAGCAGCAATGAAGGCTGCTCAGGAAGAGAAGGAAAGGAAAAACCAGATGGAACAGGAAAAGGCTAAGAAACTAGAAGAACAGCGTAAGGCAGCACAGGCAGAGCTTGAAAAGAAAAGGAAAGAAGATGAAGCAAAGAAACTGGAAGAAAAGAAACGGGAAGAAGCTTTGAATAAGGAGAAAGAAGAACAGAAACAAAAAGAGGAGCAACTGAAGAAGGCAGAGGAGGAAAGGAAACGAGCAGATGAGTTGAGGAAACAAGAGGAGGAAAGAAAAAAACAAGAAGAATTAAAGAAGAAAGAAAAAGCAGACCAAGCAGAGCAAGAACGGAAGAAAGAAGAGTTAGAGGCAGTCAAAGAGAAGGAGAACTTGCAGCTAGAAATTCAAGAAGGGAACGAACCAACAGTTGTGGGGGATGAAGAGCAAGCTTCAGAAGGTGGAGATGAGGAAGATGACAAAGAAGAAGAAATGGATGAAGGTCAGTCGTCTGATGTATTACTAGCAGCTGACTCTGAGAGCATGGATACTGAAGATGGAACTCCGAGTGAGATGCAGGCACAGAGTGGAAGGGGACGAGGGAGGGGTGGGCGTGGACGTGGTAGGGGCGCCAAGAAATTACAATCACCGGCACCAGCTCCTGGAACTAGGAAAAGCACAAGACTTAAGAAGTAAAATTTGAAGCAGGGAACTTGTTTTAAATGTTGCAAGGCAATATTCTCACATAAAGAGCGACATCTTTTATATCGTCAAGTACTCCAATGAAATTTTTCAAATAGAATATGTCTCTTTTGACATAGCCGTGGCAGACTTTCATGAATTGTTTGTGATACAGAACTATCATTTTGTATATTTTATGCAGTCTGTGATGGATCTTGACTGCTTGACAGGACATAGTTTTACCCTCGATGCTGATCAATAAGGCGCCCTGTTGACCTCAAACTTCTTACTTTTGGTATTTGAACTTTTTCTCCATCAATCTGAGGAATATGTATTTTTGTAGCCGAGATGCTCTCATGACTTTGTGCTAAACCATCCCAGTCAAAAATCAGTAGTCTTTCGTTGCCAAATTATATGTTGTGAGAAATTTGTGCTTATGACAAAAACAACAATTTGGTACGCTGACAAGAGCATGTTTCACTTTTTAAATGAGGAATGATTGCTTGGTCTGGCATGCCTAGCACATTATAACTAAGAATTCACTTGTGTGTAGAGAATAAAAACTGTTTTGGGTTGAAAAAGATAAATTGACTAGAGCGGAACTTGAAGCTGTGACCTCCGGCTTAATGTGCCGGCGCTCTACCAACTGAGCTATCTAGCACTAATGTTGGCAGTCTCCCTATTTTGTCCATAGGGAATATAAAGTATACATTTTTTGTATACAGAATAATAACCAAAACGGTGTACGTAACACATGCAACAATAAGCCGCATCATGACTTTGGACCAGTATTACTAAATCTACAGTCGATTCCTTCAGACGAGCTGGGAAGTTAAGAGATCTTTCTGTTTTCTGTTGCTCCCAAACCACCTCGTTTGTATTTCTGTGTATTTATTTAAGGAAGATTTAAACGCGGTTTTAGCCAAAGCGGGTGATTCAAGGTAGTTTTGGGGCCCCATTTTGTTTGTATATTTAAGGTGAAATTTCACAGCTCTTGCATCTCATTGCAATATTTTTCATCAATCCATTTTTTCACAACTTATTCTAGACGTGTGGACAAGTCGTTAAACGTTTGTCACGGTGATAGCGTTAAGGGTTATCTCACAACTATACTCTCACGAGACTTCTGCTCCACACGAGACTATTGCTCTCACAACTATGGCCCCATTTAAATAGGGCAGCAGTCAGGAACCAGTTATATTGCACCGTGACAAATATTTATTAACTTGTCCACAAGTCTAAACTTATTCAGGCATATAAACTTTTATTTGAATATAGAATTAGTGTTTTAAGTTTTCTTTTATGGTACAATACGATGAAAGTTTATGCGCCTTAAAATTGTACATGTGCCCTAGGTTCAAGTTGGAACTGCTTGGTTTTGGTTTTTTTTTATTGTCGACAATAAATATTGGGTGTACATGTACGTGTACATAACAATGCCATTGTATGGCTGGTAGAACAACCAATGAAAGTGTGACTTTAATCATGTACACCTGGTCCTTTATTCTTTAGGGAAAAAACTTACGGAATCTGAGATTTACTCTTGTTTTGTGTGTTTGGTGTTCTTTTTACTTCAAAAATCATATTTTCTCTTCAATTATTACGTTTTTTCTAGTTTCAGTTAACAATCTCAATTTAAAGGAGTACTGCACGGATGGTTTGGGGAAAATCAATTCATTTCCATCCTCTAGTTTTGAATGAACATGCCATCTGACCGTCCTGTGAAAACTCAAGTGGTCATGTTTTAGTGGGGGAGTGGGGGGCATTTTTTCAGCGATTTGTTTGTGTACCAATCAACTTATGATTGCAGGAATCAAATACACAACAGAGATGTGTGGGGTCTTGAAATGTCATTGTCTTAACTTTGACAGTACTTAAGACTGAAATATTTCCCTGGAGTAATTTTTGGAGTAATTACCAAAAGTATACCCTCCTTTTTTAATTCAGTCTCTTCAGTATCAATTCCATGGAATATTTGTTCATGTATTAAAAATAATAACTTTTACAACCCAAAGAATTTGAAATGTTCCTCGTAGACTGACAATATGTTTATTTCATTGAACCAGTTCAGACAATGCTTTTCAGAACATGCATGGCAACATTACATAAAAACCAGCCATTAGTTATAAATATTTCAAATAACTTTCTTAAAAGTCCTACAGAATGGAAAAGCTCAGATATTTACCCAATTCACCCGACGTCGTCAGAATAACAATCTTTGTTAGCGCCATTTAGGAGTCAATGTTCCCATGTGCTTTAAATTCAGTGTAGTTCGCATTTTATGCGAAGCAGCATTTACACGCTTACCTTAAATTTGACATGCAATTTGACCCCCAAATGGCCAGCGTTGGCACAGCAGTGGCCGCATGGGACGGTGGTGCAAGAGGTAAATACATGTAGTCTACTTTCTGATAATTTTCAATCATCCCACAAAACTAATTAACCCAACTGTTTATATGCCATTATTATCTTTCAGTCAGTGAAAATATATACAGTAAAAAAGCACAATAACCCTTATGCAAGATTTATTATTTTAACCATTCACGACCAACAGAATGAAGTTGAACTAATGTGGCCCAGCTTGAATTTATCATATCAGCTGGTGCCAAGAAATAACCAAAATTGATTTCTGTACAAATGAATGTGTCTATTGCTCTACTTACAATCCCCTAACTAGTTACACTGTACTTTTAAATTAATAAGAAATTTATAACATGGAAAAACACATGACACTTGACAGTCACTCATCTCGGAGGTTGTTTTTTTATGACAATTTTCTTGAAGATATAGATGAATTTTAGGAATTTACTCACCCAAAAGATGATGTACCAATTGTCGAATGTCTTATTATACAAAATTGTGTTTATAATAACCGAGACAACCAAGGTAAAATTTGATAAACTACTGCCATAGAAACAGAGCCTGGAGAAGGCAGTGTGTGTAATCCTTGTGAATCAACTGTGAGGCAACTGTACACTTTGGCTGTATGGCAAATTTCAGCATTCCCATTGGTTCAACCTTTAGACCAATCAACTTTCGTTCAATTTCAAATGTCCTGTTCTTGTTGCTGTATACAGGTAGGCCTTAAATTAATTCACACACCCATCGTTACCGTGGTGCCCACAGCAAAGATCCAATACAAATTTACATTTCCCTCATAGAAGTGCATATACCCAGAAGAAAATTGCTGTGCCCCCTCAAGAGTGACGTTCAAGGCTTTGTGCAGGCTTTCAACTCGCATCAAAAAATGGCGGAAAACACTGGTACAGGACATCCACAGTGAATTTGTCTAGAAATTATGCTATACACATGTGTCGTATGGTATTGAAACTCAATCCCCAATCATAGAGCTGCTTAAGCACAAGTAATTTTGCTAACCAGAGTAAGGTTACAGCCAAAATGCCACATCACATGTACCATTTGCGACTGGTTTCCTGCAAATATTGGTTTCAAAGCATATTGGTTTCTCCTGCTTAAACAGCTCCATGTAATAGACACAACCAGCGACCAGAGTCAAGTGTTTCATAAGGGGTACACAATGTTAACAAACCAAGCAAATAAGGCACAGTATGCGTGAAAAAGCATTGCTGCTTCCGAGTGTCCTGTCGTAGGTGCAGAAGACATTGCTTGACCATGCACACTGGGCGTGACTGCTTGGTTTGTTTACATTGTAGACCCACTATGAGTTACGCGATTCTGGTCATCGGTTGTGTCTATTTTGCAGTGGACCCAATTTCACAGAGCTACTTAAGCACAAAAAGTAGCTAAGCACAATAAAATCATGCTTACCAGAATAAGGTAACAGTCAAAATACCATGTCCCATGTACAATTTGTGACTGGTTTCCTGCTCATTGCTGCTAAGCAGAAAATATGTTAAGCAATATTATCTACTTTAAAGGCAGCTCTATTAAATTGGGCCCTGGTTCTATATCTCTATTGTTTGTAAGTTTTTTATATTTTTTCCCGGACAAACATAACTTCACAATCCAAGGCATGAAATGTTCAAATGGATAGTGCAGGTTTCTGATGTTTTCAGCATACCATGTTGACATCACAAAAGGGCAACGTTTCCCCCTCTACTGAGAGGTGAATCCAGTGGTATTATTTGACAGCTATTTCATGTTTTAGTTGCTACCCTCAAACTGGTCTTTATTCTTCAGGAGGTAGCTGGCCAGGTACTCGATCGGATTGGGAGGTCTGTGGATAATAAAACCAGACACAAAATAGTTAGAAATTGAAAAATTTCAACTAATTATCACTTATTTGAAATACTACTCAATAAGTTTATTTTCTTTTTTTTCTTCAGTGGAAAACCAAATAAGCCTTTCCAAATAAGATAGAAACTCCATAAAATAGTTATTCCACACCCGAAAATGCAAAATGTATGGATTACATTGTAAGGTTAGAATAGTATGCTTGACCTCATCTCTTGAAGCATCATCTAATCATCTGGGTGATGGTTTGACTGTTGAAGTAATGAACGAAACTAACACAACACCAGTTGTTGTGATCAGTAACAATCTGGTCTCACTGTTATGATCATTTCACACTACAACACCAGAGAATGGGTTTGCTGATAGTCGTAGCTTTTGGTTTTGACCTAAAAATACTACAATTGACCAAAAGTTTAAATTTGGCAAATTTTGTTGATTTGTTTTTTTCTCAATATTTTGAATGTACAAATTGATAACCCACGGTTTGTCGTAGCACTCTGGTCTGAAACCATCGGATCGAGGGCTATGATTATCACAACTAATTACACCCCTTTATTAGTACCTCTCTTTGGCCAGTGCTGACATCCCTTGCAGCAGGATCGGTACCACTGTGTGATCTAAGTAGGCTCTCGTGGTCAGGGACTCCAAGTCAACTTTCGTCTTCTCAACTTCTTCTTTCTCTTGAGTGATGATCTTCTGTAAGTTATCAGTGAGTCCATGCTCAGCATGAGGTGATTCTGCTTTTGGAGGCTGTCAGTGAGAGGTCAAAATTGAGAGTGAATAATTACTGGTTTGTAAATCCTGGTTATTTCAATTAAATTAAAATTAGCCATCTGGCAAAATCAATACAAAAATGTATTACTGAAGTGAACAGATCTAGATACAAGCAAGCACTACACGTACACAATCCATAACAAAATATCTCACAAAATGTTTCTTTTTATATATCAACTGTACAAAATACACATCCACGGCAACACCAGTTAGAGTCTGTAACAAATTCAGCTCACCGAAATTCCAGGCAATAATTTAACAAATGTTTGAAATTAATATTAACATTATTTAGTAGTCAGGTAGTGGCTCCATTGTTTTGCAATACTTACAGCATTTTCTATATTCAATCCCATGTTTGGATCCATAGGTTGGGGCGTCTGCTCAACTGCTGTACAGTATTTAATAAAAGATCATAACATAAGTAAAGTACTACAGTAAACAGTTAGAAAATAGAAGTAAACCAACTGCAGCGGTCATACTAATTAGCGTCAACAGGCCCATTTCACGACAACTCAAGACAACTCAAGACAACTCAAGACAACAAGTTTATAATAACATCAAATACAATGTTTGTAATCAGAGTGTATCTGGAAACACGTTTAAAACTGACTGGAACCATCGTGCATACATGTTTTTCACGGGAAACAAGTTTTTTTTCGTAAAAATAGTCAACTTTCGCCGTCCGTAGAATTGGCTGACGTGATGCTATTGCGCTTGCGCAAAAACATTGGACCGCACCATTACACTACAGGTAAGTGCAATTTTTAAGTCGAGAATGGTGCCCACACACTCATATTATAGTTTTATTTACATGTATTTCTTTGTTTCTTTGTTTCTTTCTTTTTTCTTTCTTTATTTCTTTTGTTCTTTAACTCTTTTTTCTGTCTCAATTTCTTTTTGTCCTTACCCACCCATATCATAATGGTGCTGTCCAAAGTCATTGCACTAGCGCAATAGCATTACGTCGGCCAATTTTACGGACGGAGAAAGTTGACTATTTTTTACGAAAAAAACATTTTTTCCCGAGAAAAATATGTATGCATGATGGTCCCAGTCAGTTTTAAATGTGTTTCCAGATACACTCTGATTACAACCATTGTATTTGATGGTATTTTAAACTTGTTGTCTTGAGTTGTCTTGAGTTGTCGTGAAATGGGCCTGTTGACGCTAATTAGTACGACCCTACTCCTAGAACTATTCGGTTCGTTCCGCTATCGTCTCCCCGACCCTCATAGGTCATCATGTACAAAATCCTATTCGAAACTTTTTCCCCTTCACGTTTATGCACCTGGACTTCTCTTTTGAAAACGGAGCTCGCCAAAATTACGCTCTATCTATTCATTGTTTTCAAAGTGAGCTCGGGGTGGGTCCAGAAAATCCACTCCGCAAAAAAAAAGTGCAAAAAATGATAAATTCTCATCGTTATTCGGAATCGTCGCCTTCCGATAACAAAAATGGCCGCCGTCGCTTGTATCAATGGTATGCTGCGCGCAACGCTGGTTCACAATAACCAACGGTTTACGGATAAAAGATAAGCCATTGATTATTGTGGACCAGTGTTGCACACAGAATACTATGCGAAGGCATGTCGTAGACCAGCGTTGCACGCAGCATACCAGTGATACAAGCGACGGCGGCCATTTTGTTATCGGAAGGCGACGATTCTGAATAAACGATGGGAATTTATCATTTTTTGCACCTTTTTTTTGCGGAGTGGATTTTCTGGACCCACCCCGAGCTCACTTTGAAAACAATGAATAGATAGAGCGTAATTTTGGCGAGCTCCGTTTTCAAAAGAGAAGTCCAGGTGCATAAACGTGAAGGGGAAAAAGTTTCGAATAGGATTTTGTACATGATGACCTATGAGGGTCGGGGAGACGATAGCGGAACGAACCGAATAGTTCTAGGAGTAGTACGACCCCAACTGCAGTGCTATTCTATTTCTAATTCTACTCTTTAATTTCGCATGAACTTTTCATTAACAACAAAAAAGGAAAAACTGAAGCATGATTGGTTTATAAAGAAAGTGGCCTTTGCATTGTATTTTTGTGTGGTTCTTTTCCTTTCGTTCTTTCATAATTCAATTTAAATATAGCCCATTCAATTATTTTTACGTCATTTTAATTTCGCCGCCACTGTTTCCATAATTTGTAATTCAAATGATCACCACAGTATCAATTTATTTTGCAATATTTGTGTGCGTGTTCAGCAAAAATATCACTAAAAACATACCTTCACTCATGGTTAAACTTAAAAGTCGTTTCTGTCAAGAGAAAAGTGAAGTTAGACTCAATCTCATTCAGCTTTGCCGCGAGTTTTGAGTGTTCGGTAATTTCAATGCTTTTTTGTTACTACAGGATACAAGCTTCAAGAATGCCAAGCATGGTACCCTGCGATTCAGTTTCTCATTTATGCCCAAAACAAAGGTGTTTTGTATAAATGAGCGTCAGGGTATTACTCCACCCATTTAGGAAATGCAACCCGATTACAAATTGTTAAAGTTTCACTACAGTGGCTTTGAATGAACATTGAACACGTTACAATACCTTGATGCTCGAAGTATTACCAGGCCACTCACTCCATCCATTAATGGATGGAGAAGTGGCCTCCTCACTCCAATCTGTTTTACTATACAACTGGGAGTCCCTGGGACTATGGAGCTAATGCATGTGTAGGACAAACAAGGACAAACAAGGACAAATAAGTGAGGGGTTCACACCACATTGACTGAGTTAAAAGAGGCAGTTGAAGGGGTATACAAGGGCCTTTCTTCCCCCATTGCATAATAGCCTGATAAGGCTTCAATCCTAAGTGAAACTAAAGTTGAACAAGGAGCTGTGAAACTTAAAGTTTCGTCAAGTGGCTGCTTTTGTAATCATACAGTTTGATCATGTGGGCCTATATCTGAAACGATGATTGAAAACGCATGATTCTCTGAGCGCAGATGCGCGTAATAAAAGTCGAGTGGGGTGCAAATCACTTCCATGTACTGCCAAAAGGAAAATGTTTAAGTATAACCGCGGTAAAAAAAGAAGGGTGAAAAGATGTGGGCAACGTCCCCGCCCTCATCCGCCGCGCACAAGAAAAACACCGATCTTAAATGTTTTTTCTTGGGCGGGAACGTGATCCCTGTGCTGTAAGCCTATAATGATTATGGAATGTTATCTTCTTTTCTCAGAAATCAACGCGTATCCACACTTTTAAAAGGTTAAATTCAATATTTTTTTAAATTGCGAGTTGACTCGGACGAGTTGACCGGAAAGCCTACAAAGGCACAGTTTAGTCGACTTATATTCGTAATTTAGTGACGTACAAAGGAACAACCTTTTGGAATACCCATCATGCGCAAAAACTGCTTTGGCTCGAGGCATGAGAATGACCCGCAATCAGTCTAGCCCCCCCCCCAAAAAAAAAAAAGTTCCCAAAATCAAAAAAGAAGGAGAAAAAATGGCTGGAATTGGGCCTTGCTTTTCACACAATTTCCAACTTCCCCCTGCGTCGCTGCGCGACGGGCGGCGCTAACGCGCCGATGTACATTTTCTGTCATATAGTTTGCCTCCCCCCCAAAAAAAAAAAAATAAATAAATAAATAAATAAAATAAAATAAATAAATAAAAAAGATAAAGAAATCATATTCGCCCACAAATAAATATTTCCTGGTTACGGGCCTACCTGCAATTATTACTCCTGATCTGTTTATAGTGGCTTTTTAAAGGGACACTTTTGTGTGATAACGTGCTCAAAATGGAAATTTCGACACTACACCTACACCTACACTGATCTGACAATGAGGCCTTATGTAAGCAGGCAACCAGTGTTTTATGAGTCAATTAGTTTGTGCATGAAACCATTGTAAACTTCAGTAGGTAAGAAGTCAACTTTGACCCATATATGTTTGTGCTCCAGAATGGCTTATTCGTTATGGTTGAATGACTACAAATAATTTAGACATAAAACCACGCTAGACTGGCTATGATCATTGTGGTTCTGATATTTCCTTCATTCGTGGTTTTACGGTTATTACAATATGAGATCAGATGCTAGTGTTAACTTCTTTTTGAAAACTGCTGCCATTTGTGACTCACGCTGTCGGATCTCTAGTGTTAATACTGATGATGCCTTTATACATGTACCTTACTACACTCAAAGTGTGACAGTGCACTATCTCTGCCCTTTGACCACCCACTGGCTATAATTCATCTGGGGCTATCACATGATGTAATAAAGGAATCACTCGGGCAATATTTAACCCTACGCTGGTCCGCTTAGCGTTCTTTTTACCGTATCAGTCTTACAAAACAACAAGGATTGTATGAACAAACTGTCGAAACATGGCTAAAATACTTCACGAGACATACGAAGGCCTGACCAAGCAGCAGCAGGTGTTAGTAGCAGGGGCTGCCGTGCTTGCAACGGCTGGAGTCGCATGTGGTGCTGCCTGGTGGTGGTACAGGAAGAAAACGCCATCTAAGCTCGTTTTTAAACCTGTGGGGAAGCTGAGTAGTATCTGGATCCATCCTATCAAATCATGCAGGGGTCATGAAGTGACCGCGGCGGAGTGCACACCTACAGGTCTGCAGGGTGATAATGGACTGTTTGATAGGTAGGTGCCGTCCTCCCCCTTGTTTTTATTGTATGCCTGTTCCGTCCCTTAGTTGGCGCAGAACAGCAGGTCTATACACACACTGAGCTCTTTGCCTTTGAGGAAATTTCACAATCTAAACGCATATTTAGTTCTATGTTTTGGTCGGTGCTAACGGTTCCATTAAGTTTGTATCACACGTCATGTTGATTGGACAAAACAACTTGATGGTGAAACCATGGAGGAAGGATGGTGAAACTGAAACTGTATATAAAAATAACATATTTTTTACAATGGTTTGTTCGGAAATTGAGTTTTTTCCGAGTGAGAGGTTATTAGGCATACGGCTACAGCGCTACCTCATGACTTTATGTCTCTTATTAAACACTTCCGCAGTTGTCATTCCCAAGACCAAGGTGTCATCACCACATGAGGTTAAAGGGGCACTCCCTCCCGTTCTTGTTCTTGTAAATTCCTTACTGTTAACGGTAAGGGGTCGTCTACTGCGATCTATACCTACGGCTTCCACCGAAGAAATTTTATTGGATCTGTTTCTGGAGGGTTTTAAACAATCACTAAATAAAGAAAAGTGTTGCTTGCTTCATAAACAGTACGAAAAGCTTAATGTCACCGGTCTATAATGTGCGGTTATTTCGATAACTCACTTGTGTTTATTTCATTTTGTTTGTCATTGTCTGGTATTTGTTTGTTTTCAGGAATTTCATTATTCTGGATGAAATTAACACCAAGGTTACTTTGAGAATGGAACCAACACTGGCGCTGCTTGTACCCAGTCTGTCAGAGGATGGCCAACGGTTCATTCTAGAAGCACCCGGAATGGAAACATTGAACGTCAGTTTTGCAGAAATTACAAGCTCAACAAATCCAATGCTGAAGTTTAGGTAAATGGCACAATCTCAAGAGGTATCACGGCCACAATGCAGTTATACATATTCGCATTAATAGCTGGATTGGCTTGGATTGTATTGGATCATGGGAATTCTTTCGTGGTTGGACCATGGAGTTGACCCACAGAGCAAGGACCCTATTCTATGGTTGAACTGATTGCCGCATAAACACGTATTTGTTATTCGTTGATGTACTAATGATTAACTCTCCAGTTGTATGCCATCCGAAAAATTATGTGTTTTGGGGTTGTTGTTTTGCCTTGGTTTTGGTTCTTCCATACGAGCTTCCGAACCATACCGCATAGCACGCTACAGCATGTCAAGCCCTGGTGCATCATTGCGAGCAAAATTAAAAACAAAATCAATTATCGTGACGTACAAAACAGGTGAGATTAGGCCTATATTAGTTAGCCGCGAAATAAAAAGCGACAGTTGAAGTTAGTTTTTTTTTTTAAAGTTGGAATCATATCATAATGTTCTTATAGGCCAAAAAACTACTTTGTTACCAATTAAAAGACACATCTCAGACGCATCGTGACGAGGAATCTTCGTTGCATGAGAGTTTCTACCACTGTTAATAATATTTATTTATCTTGATCAAAATCTTCAGAATGTGGAGACTGGATTCCTCGGGGATTTATTGTGGCCAAGAAGTTGAGACCTGGTTAAGTACCTACCTCAACAAGCAAGGTTGTAAACTTGCTTATTTTAAACAGGGCTTCAACGCGGACAGAATATTGCAAGAGGATTCGAAATGGGGACAAAAATTCAAGTCTAACGAGAAACTGGTGAGAATTACAGATTTATAGGTTTTCAAAAAAAGTTGAGTGCACTTAAATGTGACGAAATGGCTTTGATCATAACAATTACATTAACACTATGAAAAAAGAAGTTTCGTTTCACGCTGTTTTTTTTTTAAAGTATGATGTTGTTTTTTAATCGCATTATTTTTTAAGGTCGGATAAAGACCGTTGTGTTTATTCTCAGACTAACGTCCTTCTCTCCCTACTTAGTGCGCCTACACAGAATTGGGTCAATACAATGTTGTAACCGAGGCCGGGTTGGTGGACCTCAATGCTCGTTTGAAGAAGCCTGCATCCATGCGAACGTTCAGACCCAACCTCGTGGTTTCTGGAGCTGGAGCCTTTGCTGAGGTAAATTGTTTTCATAAAAAATGTAAGCCGTAACAGAAAGTGTGAAGAAAATAAATCGACCGTCCAAGATGGCACCAAGTTAGAGATTTATTATGTCGAGTGATTGCGCTCTATACCATTTGGGACACAATCATGCTGTGACCAAACTCGGTGGCTACGGCTAGATCACTGAACAAATAATTATATTATGTCAACGTTGAGTCACTGTTGTCAAGGGGCGTAGCCGTAGCCAAAGTCACTTGATTCGGACATGGTGAAAGACACACAGAGCAGTCAGTAAAATTCGCTTTTGACTACGTGGATCTAAGATAGGCTCCAGTTCGTGGATTCTGAAACCGAATCCCAAACGGCATGATTGTAGAGCAAGGTAAGGAACCCAAAGTCACCACATTATGTAAATATTGTCAAAAACGAAACCTCGAAAGTGAAAAGTTATGAAATGCCTACCCTTTCCCTTCATTTTTATTCAGGACAACTGGAAATATGTGAAGATAGGTGATACAGCGACAATGCGTAGGTCTCATTCATGTGGAAGGTAAGTTTAGCCATTTCCAAACGCAGTTGGTATTCATTTAAAGGCTCTCCTCGGCGTGCTTTGTGCTATCGTGCTTTCGCAATCGCTCATTGACTTTCTTTCTCAGAGGCGACCGCATTTTAAAACAAATTTTGTATGAATAAACAAGTACATAAAAATAACTCCACTGTCTTGAGAAGTTTTCTTTTATCATTCAGTATCAATGGCTTTGGGGTTATTTTTGTTTATACTTCATGCTATTAAATGCAAATTTGTTTTGCCAAGATGATATTTTTTAGAACAAACCAAGGAAAGCTGCAAGCTGTTTGGAGCGCCTTGCTGCCATGTGCACCTGACCAATGTTGATTTGTAAATACAAGTGTTGTAGACGTTGCTCATGTTTGTTCTCTTCTCATCATTGCCGCGCGGGCCTCCGAAACTCGTCTATGGATGCCAGACTTAAGCCATAACAACTATGACAAGTCTCTTAAAATGATTGTGTTATTTTTTGCAGGTGTTTATTAGTAACTGTGGACCCAGAGACTGGTGTAAAGAATAGTGACAATGAACCACTAAAAACCCTCAAAGAGTAAGTAAACTTTAAAGCCAGCTTTTTAGCCATCTTTAATAACAAACAATGGAAACGCGCGCATGTTTCATCAGCAAAGGCGGCCAATGCAAGGGGTCTAATGACAGCTCTGACCCTACAAAACTATTACCGTCAAACATATTTTCGTCAATCACAACATTTTGTGAATCCAAGTTCTACTTGTGACTTGGCTGCCTCGGATATCACAATACTCGGTGAACTCAACCTGATACTCGACTGAAAACTACGCAATATCTACATAATAACCGTTCGTTTTATCTGTTTTCTCTCAGATATAGGATATTGGACAAATCAGACCCAGACAGTGAAATTTGGAAGACTTCCCCGATATTTGGTTCTAACCTCGTGTGTGAGGTGACTGGTCCTGTGAGAGTTGGAGACACAGTGTATGCTGTAATGTGATCCCCGGTGTGCTAGGTGACTGGTCCCGTGAGAGTTGGTGACTTTTATCGACGTTCGATCCGTGTGGAAACTTCCACGGATCAGGTCCCGGTGTTGAATCGGCAACATTTCAGCACGGATACGGTTTATGCGGTCATGTGATCCCCGGTGTGTGTGGAGACGTTTTCAAAACGCAGGATATCGTCCGTAATTGTTATATTAAGTTGTAGTAAAGCGGTGGTTTACTTTTCTGATAAACTTAACATTCGACGTCTTTTATACCTAACATGGAGAAGAAATACAAAACCGTATCAGTCTGCAGGCAAAAATCATAATGGATATTGTTTAAAAATATTGAGATTAATTTACACGTAAGGAGTTGAGTAAAGATCACACCATAACTGCCAACTAAGCTCATGTAAAAACATTAAAAAAATGAGAATAATATGTAATGATAATATATATAATGAATGCTTTCCGTTGAGCCTATTAAAACATAGTTGCACAACTAATTTTTAAAAAGGGCTAATGAATGATGTCAAACAATTTTCCGCGCCAAGAACCCGTCAGCGCTCGATTTCACGGAGAGCTAAGATTTATCTTAAGCGCAAACCAATCTTTATCGCTAAGCAAAGTGTGATTTCACATTACAAATTAACATGGTGATACTGACAACTGAACTTCAGATAAATCTTAGCGCTAATTGTGAAATTGCCCCCAGGGGGCGTCCTGATCATCCGATGGTTCGTTTATACGTATATAATGTGCAGATGGTGGAGACTTTCGCGATAGGCTGGTGATAAGGAATACACTATGCCGGATATGAGGGGGGGGGGCAGAAGGTACCCCAACCCCCCAACCCCCCCCCCAAAAAAAAAAAAACAAAAAAAAAACACACACACACACACACAAAACCAATGTTCCCATACTTTAAAACACCTTTCCTCGCGTACAGAAAATTTGAACGAATTTTGACAAATTTCAAAACGAAAAACATACAATGCACAAAATACATGACATAACAAATTGTTAGCACATGGCTGATGGACGTGACGTAATCTCGGGATCTCAGCTATGTTGATTTTTAGTTTTTAAATACCACTTATCACTTGCGGTTTTTGTGAATTCTTAAATGAAAGTTTTTTAATTTGTCGAATTATAAAATAGCTCTTGTTCGGGTCAAATCGGCAAAAAAAATCGGACAAATCAACTTTAACAAAGACTTTCTTAAAGAGGAAACTCATTGCAGCGGATTCCTTATAATGATTTTGTTTGTATATTCAAAACAAGGTTTGTTCTAAAACATTGCCATAACTAGGCAGAATTTGCCACTGTATTCCGAACAGAACATATACACTCTATACCGTTAAAACATAATGTTGGCCAAGTTTGGACTATTACCCAGTTTGGGGAAGCCAGTACAGTCAACACAACAACTTGGTCACCAAACTGCTAAAATTAAACACACGCTAAATTAATTATCCTTTATCGTACAGTCTCGTGCTGATTTGTTTACATAAAACTTGTGTACAGAGTGTAGGCCTACGCGTCAAGCTTAGAGGACCAATTCTATAGTAAAAACAGGCCTACACAACTTTGATTTAAAAAAGGCTTCCTCCAGCCAAATATAGTCCAGTAAATCTAGCCCATGATTTTTACACCAAACATAATTTATTTAACTACAATGCATTTCAATTAAGTCTCCAACATACTAAAAGACCTAAGAAATCACATCACGTAAATTTGCGTAAGTTGTATAATGAAATTGTCCCATTGCAATGTGCACAAAACACAAACACAGACTATTCTTATACAGCATAAGGGATGGAAGGAGATCTAACATTGTTCATTACTCAAGGATGCCTTCACCAATATTAGCGTCATTTGCACAAGTATTCTCAGACTGTAGGAATCACAGAGACTATATCACTAATAGTAAAGATATTTGATCAATATTATGGAATACTTGGTACCAACATCTCCATTACGTTGGGCTACGCCATACAAGCAACGCCCGATAACCAATATAAGCAGTTGCCCAATAAGCAATATTTATACTTGTTGTTATCTATTTTTTTGTTTTTTAAACAAAACGAATTTGTGCACATTCATAAATCATAAACCGCGCATATTCGAACATTTTGGCTATAACGTGAGCGAGTTTGTTTCCTTCACGCGTTAGAGCATTACTTGATGGGACCAAAGTGGTCCCAAAACTGTTCGAATACGCGTGTGACTTGTTCAATGTGGTTCAGGAAAAACAAATTCAAATGTCAAACTTTAACTTATGTAATTCGACACCTAATGACGACATCGTGACGTCCTTAAGTTTGTGTCGTCTTGATATTGAGGTTCAATTGTCTGATGAGTTTCAATGTTCAATGCAAGGTTTCAGCACGATCGCGCATAAACTGCACCTTTACGTCACATGACACTTGATGACGTCGTCAATAGAACAGGACCTCAAATTGTTGATGTTACACATCCCGGCTTGAATACATACACAGTTTCAACTTGATCGTGCATGTTCGTCTGTAAATAAGTCTTTGAAAAGTGCATCTTCAAGGTGACGTCAGGTGATGCTTGATAACGTCATGATGACGTATTGTAGTGTGAATGATGTCTCATCAAGATCTTATGATGGTGTAGATTTGAAGTTGATCCGATAAAGTTTGGATTTAGGCCCGGAAAATGATTTTAAGAAGAACAGCAAATGCAAACATTGACTTCCGGTACGACCGGAAATAAAGTTCATACGATTTTGGCGTTAACTTTTCAAATGTTCACTGAGTCTTGATCTGAGTCCTGATCAGATGCCTAATTATGAACTTCGTAGCTTTAAAATTTCATGAAATACAGCGAATAGCAAATGGTCATTTTTAAAACTTAAAAACTTTGTAAATTTGACTTCTTCCAGTGCTGTTGTGAAGATCTTTGATGACAAACAAACGGGTCATAACTCTTAAATACATTATGATTGCTACTGGTAGTTTGTTCCAAACATTTACAATGCGTTGGGAGAAGGAATACTTACGAATTTATATATTATAGAATTTTATATATCTTGAAGATGTGTCCTCTAGTGGTTGATGAGCTAAAACATAAATAGATCTGTCGGCCTTAATCGTTTCTACAATGTATTAGGTCTCCTCTCAAGCGTCTTGTATCGAGAGTAGAAAGCCCAAGCTTTCGAAGTTTCTGTTCATAGGGTAAGGCAAGTGATGTAACTCTGGAATTAATCGAGTAAATTCCTGCGTTGAACACCTACCGGGGTCCCCGATGCAATTGCAGTGATGTACAGCCAAGTGTTTAACGTTTTTACTCTCTACTCAAGAGAAGTTTAAAAAAAGAAGAAGTAAAGACCAACATTCAGTGAAAAAGTGTGTCTCTAATATAGGCTATGCGGGCAAACATAACATGCATCAGTCTAGCCAATGTTAAATTCTTAGAATATTCCATCAAGCATTGAGGTAGGATTCATCCTTACTCCCACTTGATGGCAATGATAGATCCTCACAGTTTCAGGTTCATCGATGGATCTTGTACTGTTGCTGTACAAATAATATAGTTGTAATTGTTGTCGGCCCTACTTCCAATCATGGAGGTAGAATGTTCCAATCGAGTTGTCATGCGACTGAGGGGGTCGACCGCCATGTTGTTAGATTACAGAAAACCTCAAATGTCCACAACGATTATAGGTGAAAACTCAAGACTAAGATTACTTTAGATGGTTGAGTGACTAAGCAACAAATGTATATCCAGTCAAAAAAAGTAATGATAAAGAAACAAAGATCACTAAAAATCTGGCAAAAACGAGAAGTTGAATTGCAACTGTCTGATTTATAAATTCTTCCTTTGCCCTGTATCTTGCTGCAGATTTGATGTCCTCAATCTCAGCCAACAGCAGGTGTTAGTAGCAGGTGCTGCTGTGCTTGCAACGGCTGGAGTCGCCTCTGGTGCTGCCTGGTGGTGGTACAGAAAGACAACCCTATCTAATCTGGTTTTTAAACCTGTTGGGAAGCTGAGCACCATCTTCATTCATCCTATCAAGTCATGCAGGGGTCATGAAGTGACCAGAGCGGAGTGTACTGCGGAGAACCTGAGCAGCAGTGGGCTGATAGACAGGTCTAGAGTGATTGCATTAATAAATAATTTATTTTGAAGAGTTTGTCGGATTTGATACATTTATTAGTTAATTTAATAATTAATTAATTAATTAAATAATTAGTTAATTAATTGATTAATTAATTTATTTATTTATTTATTTATTTTGTCTTATTTAACCAGGATAGCCCTGTCAAAAGAACTGTTCTCCCTGGGGACCCTGGGGTGGGGTCACATGTAAACAATACATATTACAAAGACAATAAACTAAAAACAAAACATACCGGAGACCAAACATTAAAAAGTAGACAAATCCATATAAATATTTGAAGAGCAAAAGTGTTTAAAAGATGAACTAAACATAAAAATCCAGGATAAAAAGGCCCCATGCAATATTGCAATTTCAACAAGGACAAAATGTGTATGGAAAAAAAAAACGAAGAGGTAAGAAGTAAGCATTGCATTTTTATCAAATTTGAGCTAATACAGGCCTGTAATTTTTCGCTCATGTTGCAACACAAAAACATTTTGTACCTTACCAATTAAACAATTTGGATGAAAAATTGTTAATATGTCAAAGAATGCTTGAATATTTACATTGATTTAAATGCGTGTGCTTGACCATACACACGTATGAAGCCTCGTGCATGCATTTTTACTTTGACCATTATATTATGAAGCAACACAATTATATAAACCATCTAAGATAATCCAATATCTTGAGTTGTATTATCACTTATTTATGTATTTTAGATTTTAAAATGTGTTACTTATTTATTTGTTAAATTTAAAAAAAAAAAAAACGTAGTGTGTCACACTATCGCTTGAATATTTTTATGCACACATTGAGAAATGGACTGTTTAAACTTCAACTGTAGTTTTTACATCAATTTGGGTTGAAATGGCATAACATTTTTAACGATTAGTCGGGTACCCTAGTTGGCCTCTTATCAATCAATGCTTTATTGACTAATGTATACTTGGGGTTTTTTTTCTGGTTCCATAAGTCCCTCAGACCCCTGATGGCTTTGATAATACCGTTGTTTGCACTATTTATGTTTCTAGTAACTGTAGGCCCCTATTTTACACATTACGTTTGGCTGCATGGTATATGCTTTTGTACGTTATCGCTACCTCTGATTCTCTGTTAAGGCGATAACGTACAAAAGCATATACATGTACCATCGTTTTCTGTTTCCTGTTGTTTATGCAGGGATTTCTATAATAATGATTATATCTAATTATTCACTCGCAGACGTGATTAGCCTATCTTACATCAACAGGTCTGGCACAGTGACTAGTACCCTTTGACATCTTCATATCACATTGTCAACATTTATTTTATTTACACTATTGACGTTAGAATTATTTTTCATTTAATTTTAATTTTTATACTTATTTTCTTTGCTGTTGAATCGTGAGTAAGGTTATTGTCTGCAATCTTACTAGCTTGATTTTTAGGGCAGTATTATTGTTCAATATGAAATAAATAAACTCAAATAAAGTTGATTATTTTTTTTTTAATGCGTGCCATTTTGGAGTTAATTACTGAGACCAAAAATATAATGTAGGCCTATAACATAGTTACAATAATTAATGGTTTTGTTGGCCACATTACGCCCTCGATGTGAATATGCCCCCCCCCCCGATTCAACCCTTTTTAGAGACTTTTTCGGTTGCTGTTATTTTCTCAGTTAAACATTTCTAACAATTAAGGCTATTCCTCTTTTCGGTCCCGTCCATGCATTTTGCCATTATCCAGAGCACCAGCGAAATAACTGCCCCTGGGTATGCCACAACTTCGTCGTATCTAGTCCCAATCCTTTCATCGCATCTGCTTCTACTTCTCTACTTTAACGGTGTTAACTCATTCTGAGATTCTATAAATATTACATTAAAATGCAAATAAGGCAGAGGACCAGTGGCCTTGAGGACAAGGATTGGGACTGCGATCCCCATGGTGCCTGGTTCGAATGACACACGCCATGTACCATTAGTTTACTTTTTAGCCGTTGTTGATTTAATGTTGCATAGTTTTTAATTAAACTCGAACGCTACTTGAGTAACAGGAGCAGTGGCCCAGTGGAAGGGCCCCGGACTCTGAACTCAAAGGTACCGGGTTCGAAACCCGGGCTTCCTTTTTGTACGCTTAAGGCGATTTGTTTACGCAGGGTACTATGGCATAGGGAAATCCTTGCTTCACTAAGTTATTTGTATTAAATACAAATAATTTGCGAGTGAAATGCACACGCTATTATACCGTTAGTTTACTTTTTAGCCGTTGTTGGTTTGGGGTATTGAGTTTTTAAATAAAACTCGAACACAATTTAATTAAGAGAACCAGTGGCTCAGTGGAAGGGCACCGGACTCTGAACGCCTAGGTACTGGGTTCGAATCCCGGGTGTTCTTTTAGTAGGTTTTGATTTAAAGTTGCTTGTTCTAAAAGGTATAACAATTAAACTGGAGCACTTAGTAAATAACTTGCAAGTAGAAGGTTTTGCTTCCGGTATATACCATTATTTTAGCTTTTGGCTGCTGCTGATTTGATGTCATGGGTTTTAAATTAAACTCGAACTCATAGAAGAGTAGTGGCACAGAGGAAGGGCCCTGGACTCTGAACGCCAAGGTACTGGGTTCGAATCCCAGGTGTTTTTTTAGTAGGTTTTGATTTAAAGTTGCTTGTTCTAATGTATAAAATATAACTCGAACGCTATTTTAGTAACAGGAGCAGTGGCCCAGTGGAAGAGCTCCGGACTCTAAACCCAAAGGTACTGGGTTCGATTCCTGGGTGTTCTTTTACTACTTTTTGATTTAATGAAATTCATAAGTCTCGAATGCAATTTAAGCAAGAGAAGTCCAATGGAATTAAATGGCTCCAGACTCTGAACCCAAAGGTACATGAGGGTGTTCTTTTAGTACTTTTCTGGTTTAAAGTAATTCATTCTACGGTTTAAAACTAAACTCGAACGCAATTTAAGTAAAAGGAACAGTGGCCCAATGGAAGGGCTCCGGACTCTGAACCCAAAGGTACTGGGTTCGAATCCCGTGTGTGTTCTTTTGGTACGTTTTGATTTAAAGTTGTTCATTCTAAGGTTTAAAATTAAACTCGAACGCATTTTAGGTAAGAGGAGCAGTGGCCCAGTGGAAGGGCTCCGGACTCTGAACCCAAAGGTACTGGGTTCGATTCCTGGGTGTTCTTTTACTACGTTTTGATTTAATGAAATTCATAAGTCTCGAATGCAATTTAAGCAAGAGAAGTCCAATGGAATTAAATGGCTCCAGACTCTGAACCCAAAGGTACATGGGGGTGTTCTTTTAGTACTTTTTTGGTTTAAAGTAATTCATTCTAAGGTTTAAAATTAAACTCGAACGCAATTTTAATTAAAGAGGAACAGTGGCCCAGTGGAAGGACTCCGGACTCTGAACTCAGAGGTACTGGGTTCGAATCCCGTTTGTTCTTTTACTACGTTTTGATTTAAAGTTGTTCATTCTAAGGTTTAAAATTAAATTCTGAACCCAAAGGTACATGTGGGTGTTCTTTTAGTACTTTTTGGTTTAAAGTAATTCATTCTACGGTTTAAAACTAAACTCGAACGCAATTTAAGTAAAGGAACAGTGGCCCAGTGGAAGGGCTCCGGACTCTGAACCCAAAGGTACTGGGTTCGAATCCCGTGTGTGTTTTTTTGGTACGTTTTGATTTAAAGTTGTTCATTCTAAGGTTTAAAATTAAACTCGAAATTATTTTACGTAAGAGGAGCAGTGGCCCAGTGGAAGGGCTCCGGACTCTGAACCCAAAGGTACTGGGTTCGACTCCTGGGTGTTCTTTTACTACATTTTGATTTAATGAAATTCATTAGTCTCGAACGCAATTTAAGCAGAGAAGTCCAATGGAATTAAATGGCTCCGGACTATGAACCCAAAGGTACATGAGGGTGTTCTTTTAGTACTTTTGGGGTTTAAAGTAATTCATTCTACGGTTTAAAATTAAACTCGAACGCAATTTAAATTAAGAGGAACAGTGGCCCAGTGGAAGGGCTCCGGACTCTGAACTCAAAGGTACTGGGTTCGAATACTGGTAGTTCTTTTACTATGTTTTGATTTAAAGTTGTTCGTTCTAAGGTTTAAAATTAAACTCGAACGCAAATTAAGTAAGAGGAGCAGTGGCCCAGTGGAAGAGCTCCGGACTCTAAACCCAAAGGTACTGGGTTCGATTCCTGGGTGTTCTTTTACTACTTTTTGATTTAATGAAATTCATAAGTCTCGAATGCAATTTAAGCAAGAGAAGTCCAATGGAATTAAATGGCTCCAGACTCTGAACCCAAAGGTACATGAGGGTGTTCTTTTAGTACTTTTCTGGTTTAAAGTAATTCATTCTACGGTTTAAAACTAAACTCGAACGCAATTTAAGTAAAAGGAACAGTGGCCCAATGGAAGGGCTCCGGACTCTGAACCCAAAGGTACTGGGTTCGAATCCCGTGTGTGTTCTTTTGGTACGTTTTGATTTAAAGTTGTTCATTCTAAGGTTTAAAATTAAACTCGAACGCATTTTAGGTAAGAGGAGCACTGGCCCAGTGGAAGGGCTCCGGACTCTGAACCCAAAGCTACTGGGTTCGATTCCTGGGTGTTCTTTTACTACGTTTTGATTTAATGAAATTCATAAGTCTCGAATGCAATTTAAGCAAGAGAAGTCCAATGGAATTAAATGGCTCCAGACTCTGAACCCAAAGGTACGTGGGGGTGTTCTTTTAGTACTTTTTTGGTTTAAAGTAATTCATTCTACGGTTTAAAATTAAATTTTAATTAAAGAGGAACAGTGGCCCAGTGGAAGGACTCCGGACTCTGAACTCAGAGGTACTGGGTTCGAATCCCGTTTGTTCTTTTACTACGTTTTGATTTAAAGTTGTTCATTCTAAGGTTTAAAATTAAATTCTGAACCCAAAGGTACATGTGGGTGTTCTTTTAGTACTTTTTGGTTTAAAGTAATTCATTCTACGGTTTAAAACTAAACTCGAACGCAATTTAAGTAAAGGAACAGTGGCCCAGTGGAAGGGCTCCGGACTCTGAACCCAAAGGTACTGGGTTCGAATCCCGTGTGTGTTTTTTTTGTACGTTTTGATTTAAAGTTGTTCATTCTAAGGTTTAAAATTAAACTCGAAATTATTTTACGTAAGAGGAGCAGTGGCCCAGTGGAAGGGCTCCGGACTCTGAACCCAAAGGTACTGGGTTCGACTCCTGGGTGTTCTTTTACTACATTTTGATTTAATGAAATTCATTAGTCTCGAACGCAATTTAAGCAGAGAAGTCCAATGGAATTAAATGGCTCCGGACTATGAGCCCAAAGGTACATGAGGGTGTTCTTTTAGTACTTTTGGGGTTTAAAGTAATTCATTCTACGGTTTAAAATTAAACTCGAACGCAATTTAAATTAAGAGGAACAGTGGCCCAGTGGAAGGGCTCCGGACTCTGAACCCAAAGGTACTGGGTTCGAATCCCGGGTGTTCTTTTACTACGCTTTGATTTAAAGTTGTTCGTTCTAAGGTTTAAAATTAAACTCGAACGCAAATTAAGTAAGAGGAGCAGTGGCCCAGTGGAAGGGCTCCGGACTCTGAACTCAAAGGTACTGGGTTCGAATACTGGTAGTTCTTTTACTATGTTTTGATTTAAAGTTGTTCGTTCTAAGGTTTAAAATTAAACTCGAACGCAAATTAAGTAAGAGGAGCAGTGGCCCAGTGGAAGGGCTCCGGACTCTGAACCCAAATGTACTGGGTTCGAATACTGGTAGTTCTTTTACTATGTTTTGATTTAAAGTTGTTCATTCTAAGGTTTAAAATTAAACTCGAACGCAAATTAAGTAAGAGGAGCAGTGGCCCAGTGGAAGGGCTCCGGACTCTGGACCGAAAGGTTCCGGGATCGAATCCCGTTATAAAAAAAGTGGGCGTTTTAACAAATCTTTTTATATATATAAAAAAAAATCATATTAAAAAAGTGCATAGGTTCGTTTTAAGTTTTAAGTTTCTTTTCTAAGCACGTGAGAGCGGTGCGTGCCACTGCGCGGTTGGTGGCAGCCTCGCGGCCGCCACTCGCAGCTTGGGCCCTGGCGGGGCTCGAACCGGGGACCGCTGCCTTCGGAGTCCGACGCCAACCCACAACACCTTTTGGGTCCCCCCAGGAAAATTCGCATTTTGGACTTGATGAACCTTCGATTCATACTTTCATACTTAACACAGGACACAGGATACTATGGCATGGGAAAACCAGTGCTTTATACTTATTAAATAATTTGCGAGTAGAATACTTTATACAGGATACTATGGCATGGGAAAATCAGTGCTTCGTACTTAGTAAATAATTTGCGAGTGGAAGGCATCACACGCTTTATCGTATGTTAACTTAGAAATAGGCTTAGGTATACAGGGGACTCTGGTTCGGACTTGGAAAATATTGGAGTTGGAAGGCACACGCTGTAAGTATAGAAAATTTGTTTACATATATAGGAAACGGTACGGGGAATTATTAGTCTGAGTACTGATGGGAATACATGGGGGGGGGGGGGGTTGCGGGTCTCCAGCAAGGCTAGCTGTGATCAACATGACGATGGGACTAACAGCGTTGATTCCACCAGTGTTCTTGAAGGGTACTCGCCGCGGTATCGTCTGGGATGATGCAGGGTCAGTCGGTCAGCCGTGATGACGACCACGAGTGGATTGTGACCAAGGACATAAATTGTAGAGAGGGGCAATACCGTAATTTCACATGTGTTTTTGTTGGATACTATTTGAGTGTCTGGTTCGGTGGTGCTCGATGTGGAATGAAGGAATAGGCCTACAGAGCTGGACTGTGAAGTGTTTTAGGGGCTTGTTCATGCCGTGGAAAGTAGCAAGGGCTAGCACTAAACATTTCACCGGTGTTCTCGCTGGATTTTGCGTGTTCGGTTGAGTGGTTTCGTTAGGGTTTGAACTTACATTGGAAAGAGACCGGTTTTTGGCATGGACTGGGTGCAGGTAATCGTCCAATTGAATATTTTATTTATTTACTTATTTGTATCTACATGTATGTGTAGGCCTATATACATTTTTTATTCAGCTTCTTTAAATGGTCGATATTGGGGATTCTTTCAGCTAGGATTTTTGGTACAAGAATTCATTGAAAAAGTCTGTTGTTTTGTTTTAATTACATTCTTAATAATTTTGCTTAATTAAGCAATTTTGCTTAATTTATTTGTTCATTAATTTATGTACGTGTTTATCTACAGTATCAATCGTAATAATCGTATCTTTTTTTCTTTTTCTTTGTACAAACTGTAAAATGTTCTTACTTTTATAATTTTACATTATTTTGTGTATCCTTGTTTTAAATTGATACTTTGCGAAGCGTCTCTGAGGATTTTGGCGTTGCATAAAAAATCCTCTTTTTAAGAATTAGAATTCAGTGGTTTGCGTGGCAAAGAACTATCGTTGTTAAAAATAATAATACATAAATATAATCTACCCGATTTTTTGTTTCAAAACTATTTTTCTGACTGTCTTTTTTGTTTATTTTTTAAAACTGAAAATATAATTTCATTTTGTAAAAAAAAGGCGAAAAATCTAATTGAAAAGTTATTATGGGTCGTACATGTTCCTTTAAAAAAGAGCTCATATTCTACTTTTTAAAACCAAAGAAGAAAGAAAGATAACTGTTACCGAAGTTCCTATGACTATGAATAACTACTTTTGCTTTCACTTGTTTATTGTATTTACTTATAGCGAACTGGGCAAGGTTCGAATACACACAACACTGAATAACATTATCAACCAGAAATAACATTACACCGTATCGTCGTTCTCTTTATTCGGTAATTGTCTCAAAAAAATAACAAATTAAAATCAGCAAATTTTATTTTAAAATCGATACCCGCTCAACCCCCTTAATTACAGTGCCTTAAAAAAACAAACAATGTGGTTAAATTCAGGGTGAATGAATGTAGGTGTCCATTTTAGAACATCAGCTTTTGAGAAAGACTCTGCAAAGGTCAAAACGTCATTCCATTATCAACTTCTTTTGATGATACCACAGGTCATTTCGTTTGGTAAGCAGTTTACAACAGCTGACGTTTTTAATACATGTGGGCTAATTCCTTTTTCTTTCTTCCCAATTTTTCATTTTAGAAACATGCAGGCCTAGGCCCACACACTGATCTAAGCTTACATTGAGATAGAAATACAATTATTCAGGGCTCGAATTTGACACTAGACCGCAGGCCCGAGGCCAGTGATTTTAGCCCTGGGCCAGCAAACTTATGACCTGACAAGTCCGGCAGTCTTGTGTTTTTTAATTGAAATACATCACTGTTTAGTATCTTTAACAGAAATAAATGATGTTCAAATCTTGTCTTTGAGTCTGGTAATACAATTTCGTCGAGTATCAAAATATAAAAGGCCTACTAACCCAAAACACAAATGAGATAATCTTCTCTTAGTGTTTGTACAAATAAATTTTTTTTACATGTAAACTCTGTAGAAAGCTCTTTCGTATTAAGATTCTGGTCTTGTAAAATAAATTCTGTACCAGTAAACATTTTGAGCTACAAACCCTGCGGTATTGCGGTCTTGTGGAATTTAAAGCCAAATTCGAGCCCTGCAATATTATGAAAACTACAAGTTTATGAAACCCAGATACTCTCAAAAGAAAAGTCGATTGTTTCATTTGAGATCGACGGCAAGTTACCATTGACTGGCACAATACAACGACCTGCTATGGGCCAAACGTTAAAGCTACTTCAAGTGCCTTTGTAATTTTTGTTTTTGTTTACGTGCATGGAGAAGGAAATAGAAATGCTAAAATATTACCCGTTTTACGACAATCTTAGTGTTTACAAGGGCTCCACGAGTCCTGCTTATTCTACATTTCGAACTTAAATAAACTACAGGATAAAGCTTACCTCTAAAGACCTTAAATCACATCAAATGATCGCAATACATTCACGGTGTTAACAAAATCAAGCATGACTGGTGGCCATTTTGAATATCGCGTCACGGCATCAAGCCGTCGAGTACCCCGACCCTGCCATATGTTTATATGGTGTTAGGCTGTAATCGGGTACCTGTCGTTTTGTTTGGCTGGTTCCAATCGATCACCTGTGCCTGTCAAATATCACTGGAGTACGCCACTGGCTCTAGTAGTATAAATTATCACGCTAGAGAATGGCTTGCTGGGGATGGGCATCGGTGGGATGGGTATAGGAATGGGCCTGGTTTGGGAGGGGGATGCTGGGTAGAAAAGTCTGTTTATGTGGGTAGGGCCCTATAAGTTGACATAATTTTACTGTAGGTTGGAATTGATTTTAAGGAATAGTAATAAATAAATAAAATAAAATACATTTACAGGTGTGGTTTTGTATTTAAAGTTTAATAAATGGTGGTTAAAACAAATTAATTAACGTTTGCCAATGGCCCCAGTCCTCTACCCAGCTTGATCATTGCCATCTCCAGCCAGCCACACCCCAGCATGATGACTACTAGTCCATCACCCTACCCGCACCCATCAGCTCATCCCACTGGTTGACTGGCTGTCTTCATTCCAGCATCCCAGCCCATAGCCCAAGTCCCCCACCTAGCCTTTATTATCCTATGCCAATCACCCCTACCATCACACAAAAACTTCAGTCTAACCAGCCCACCACACTGGCTAATATGACTGCCCAGCAACCTCCAGCCCATCACCCCCTACAACCCAAGCCCTCAGCCAAGCCCACTGACTGCCCATCAACCTCTCGACGCCCCTGGCCCAGCGAGTCTCAGAGCCGAGGTAATCCCTCAGCCCCTCCCCAATCCAAGCTGCAAGGCCCTTGGTCAGCCCTCAGATTAGACAAAAATCCAAGGGTATAGCCAGGGAAAATTTTTCTAGGTCGGGCCATTCTAATAAGTAACGGAGCGGTAAGAGAGAGAGAGAGACTGACGACTGAGGTGCCCGGTTCAACCATTATACCCATGTTCACAAGAATTAAAAAAATACATTGGTTTTTTTTACTGGTAAAAAAGGGGCCCACCAGGATTTGAACCTGGATTTCCTTGCATCACAATTTGTATTACTTATTTTGACTCTCTGTTTGTTGCTTTCTTGTAGCCATGGCCAAACAAACACAACATACGAGGAGAAAAGCAGTTCTATTTTACTTGTTTTGATCACATAAATTTTGTTGTTCACATGCGCCCTCGCGCGGTCAAAAATACTGCAAATTGCTCAAACATTCTTGTCAAAGTACCAAACTTGTTAAAGCAAAAATAAGATCTACGTTGTCTCAAATTATAAAACTAAGTAATTGTATTTACATCTATTAAATGTTGTTTGATAGTGTCAAAATTTTAACCTGTTTTACTACCTAGTAAAATTTGTTCATTCCATATAGTTGTATAACTCTATGGTTTATACTGATCTTTGAATACACTGATTCAATTAAATTCACCGTTATAACCATTCAAGTATGTTTCTGAAACGAGGCTGCAAATTAAAGTACATGAACAAACTGAAAAATTAATCTCAACAGTTTATCAATCAAAGGTCAATCAAAGGTCATTTATAGAGCGCCAAAATCAACAGTTTGTTCTAAGGCGCTGAGGCACAGTTGAACGGTTAGTAAGCCTGCTGGAACAGGTGAGCTTTAAGGAGTGTCTTGAATGAGGTAAGTGAGCTGGCGTTCCTGATCTGTACAGGAAGCTTATTCCACATTTTGGGGCCACATACAGAGAATGATCTCTCTGCAAAAGTTGAATAGCGAGTTCTTGGCACAAGTTCAAGTTTAGCCTATAAGAACCCAAAAAACAGTTTTTGTTCCATCGATGACACCAAGATTTTATGAACTTGTGGCAGCCCATTTTATAGTTTTCCTTTTCACTTTCATTTATTTAACAAGATAAAATAATTTTTGAAATGGAAACTCTGAATTGCGTTTATTACAGAAAAGTGAAAACAATCTCCGCTCCACCAAGGCTCTAAGATCTCCAATTTTATAGCACAAAAAACGCGTATGTGCTTGCTTGCAGTGGTGTTCTTATTCATAAGAATGATAACTGTAAAGTGCTGCAAAACAGCCCAGTATATGACAAAAACAGAAACTCAAAAAGACATCAAAACTAACATGCCAACAATATCTTACAGTCGAAGACAACAAATTGCTTGGTATACAGTTCATCAAAGAGTGCTAGATGAACAGCTCAAATGTCTTGATGATAGCGATGTTTACAAACATGTTGCTCTCCTTTTTGCACTGCAGCCTTCATGGTGTCAGTAGTGGGGATTCGATCCCTCTGCACTTGATTTTAGGGATTTATTGGCTACATCTCTGGCTCTGAAAGATCAAGTTCAGAAATAAGGAATTTTACACTGTATTTAAAGCCAACAATTTTATTGTGAAAAATACATTGCAGGGGTGATTAAAGCTGGCGAGGATCACCTCCTCCAGTGGTGGATTGTACCAGTTTTTCTGTACAGTGTCTGAAAACATCAATGTTTTTTCTACTTGATTTTAACCTGTTCTTTCCTTATTGTTCGTTTTTGTTTAAAGTATACCATAGTACACTCTGAGAAAGTTTAGCAAGTATATGTAGTTTGCTTTGAAGCTAAACAATGTTTCCCCTTCTTTCTATATCTATTCTGGGGAGGTATTTTAGTGGAATATTTTGAAATCTGAAAACGGGGGGGGGGGGGACCACACATTTTCTACAAGAAAAAAGTGCTTTTATTGCCTTAACATCTAATGGTGCTCAAATATTAAACTTTGACATTTTCCCCATGTTGTGTTTAAGCTGCTTATCTCACATGTCATGAGCCCTGGTTTTCTTGAAGAGGCCATAACTTCTGCAGTGACAACATTTATCCAAGAAACAATCAAATACATTGGGTTTAAGAGGGCCAAATGATTTCCCCCAGTTTTTGTTAATGCAAGTTTGCCGAAAACAAGGTTAAAAGCCACAAGAAGAAAAATATAAAAGATGAAAATAACTTGGGGAGATGAAGGTAGGAATTTAATTCCTCTTAAAAACAGTCTAAATTGTCGGATGGAGGAAAACATGCACCAGGCAAGGAGTTCCAAAGAGATGCGTTACATAGAATAAAGCTGTTGGAATGGCTTTTTGCTCTACATCTCAGCAAAGCAAGAGTGTATGGGTGAGAAGAAGCAGAAAGCCTGGTTTCACGCTCAAACATCCTGATAGCAGGAACCAGTCTGGGCACACCGGTGGCACATTTACCATGAAAATATCTGTAGACCTACAGACCTACGGTGGGAAAGATCTGATGTAACATTGGCCTAACCCTTCACCAACAAGATTAACAAGATTACGCTTCTGCACTCTATCTAGTAAAGATAAATGACAGGCAGAAGCTCTGGCTCAAATGTAACAACAGTACTCCATTAGGGGACGTATAGTTTTCTCATACAGGTAGAGAGTAGCATCAGGAGGTATAGAACTTATCATGCCTGATAAAGACAACCCAACTTGCATGGAAGCACTCTTTGCAATGCCTGAGATATACCCAAGCAGGTGAAAATCTTATACCTTAGGCAGAGTCGATGGACCCATATGAATGGATGCAAATGTAGAGACTGCAAATCTACTGTAGAGGCCCTACCAGGAAGCAGGGACCTCCACAGTATGCATCCAGTGGCTTCCACTAGGATCACACCATCAGATGCCAAGGACTAAGAAGGTATGGCTCCTGGAAGAGAGCGCTGGGTCCCGTTGGACTGGGCCTGAGAATGGCTAATACTTGCCAAACAACAACAATATCTTTGAATGAATTGTAGTGTCACAAGAAATTGACTGATATTAACTTATGTTTAAGCAAGAGCATCAACAAGCAATATGCACAATTTGGGATAGGCCTATATGGGGTAAAAATTAAAAAGTTTTGGGAACTCACTTTTTACTTGAGAGTGCAGCTCTAAGTTCATAGTCTGGTCTTGGACATCTACGTGTTGACGAGTCTTTGGATGCTAAGCCTGACTGCAACACAATCAAAACACACAATATGCAACATTTAGTGTTTAAAAATTTTACTCATCATTAAAACAGTCAGGTCCAGAGAGTTTGCTTTGACATTCTTTTTATTTTATTTTATACTTTCAATCAAAACATATGTGAAGAAAACCAACATTGTGGGCAGCAACAAATGTTTGAAGGAACTTTTGCATGAAGGGCCAGTTTGATTGTTGCAATCAAAATAACCAACACTAATCCAAGGGTATGTCAAATGGCTCAAACATTTCTCTTGAGAATTGGTGCTGGTATGAACTTTATCAGTGAGCTCTCTCTGACATCCCAGTTTGTCAATTCTTCAACCATTGCCAAACATCATGGAATGAATTGTGATGCTACAGGAAAAAGACTGAAATTAACTTCTGTTTAAGCAAGAGCAACATTATGCATTCTGCACAATTATTACTGAGATCCATTTGGGACCAGGGGTAAATAGTAAAAGTATACTTTTTGGGAATTCACCTTTTACTGGAGAGTGCTGCTTTGTTCAGCTAAGCCCGACTCCAACACAAACAAAATAAAACAATTGCAACAATTAGTGTTGAAAGATTATTACACATCCTTAAAACAGTTAGGTTTTAAAAACTTGCTTTTACCTTCCGTTTTCGTCAGATTTTCAATAACAAGTACGTGAAGAAAATGAGCAGTAAATCTGGGGGCGTCAAATGCATGAAACAGTTCACTTGAGGATTGGTGCTGGTATGAAGGTTATTATCAGCTGTCTCTCTCTCTCTCTCTCTCAGAATAAAACTTATCTAGCAAATGGTATTCAAATGTCAAATCACCTAAAGCTACGATTTTGTATTTATATTTGTTTTTAACATACAGCTTCCAAAGGTCCTTTGCACGATCTTTAAAACCTGACAGAAAAACACGACCCAGCTTGTCAACTCTGAAATGATTGCCAAACATCTTTGATTGATTTTGGCTTCAAGAAAATTGCTAATGGCAACTTCAGTTTAAACCAGAGCAACAACATGTATTCTGCACAATTAATAAGGAGCTCCATTTGGGACGGGAAGTAAATATTGAAAGTATACTTGTTAGGGATTCACCTTTTATTGGCGAGTGGAGAAGCTTTATCATAGGCTGGTCTTGAAAATTTACCTGTTGACGGATAGATGTCTTTGGAGATGCTTAGCCTTTACTCTAAATTAAAAATAAAAAAATAAAATAAATAAAGTAAAACATTTAAAGCAGCCACAAAATGTTTGGAGGAACTCATGCACATCAAGATCATTTTGATTGTTGCAATCGAAATGAGCAACAGTAAATTTAGGGGACAACAATTAAAGGTGTAACCAAAGCTCAGAATTTATCGGGGGGGGGGGGGGGGGGGGGGCGGACGGACACGGAAAAAGAAAAAGGCGCCATCAACGTTGATACTCATCTCATTCATGAGCGTGCCTTACATGCATGCAGTCGAATCTCTGTTCATGCAGTCAGGTCGCAGCAATAAAGCGCTCTGATTGGTCCCAGGCTTCATACCAGGAAATGCAGCCTTTGTGTGTCACCCTGACTGCTCGGTATACCATACCAACACACATAAACTCCAGACGCCGACTGGTCCACACATGAAACCGTTAACGGAAGTTACTATTTAATTCGAACGTTACATTTTGAAAATCATAAAAATCGATTGGGTAGAATGGGTGGATTTTTACAAACAAATTCGCAATGTTAGAAAACTATATATTTAAACAAGAACTTGAAAAATCTCAGGGGTAGAATGGTTAAAATTTTCACTTTCGTCGCGTTTTGTGACACTGTTTTAGGGGTGTCGAAATTTTCGTTCAAAGCAATATTATACATTGATTAACGGTATGGTGCTGTTGCCTGGCCATGCGCCTAATGTTGGAGGGACGAATGCATTTTTAAAATAATCTTGTCTAGATATTTGTCAAATATTTGCATTTTATTCCACTCCAAAAACCTGACAAATAAACTATACATATATAATTGGTAAAATACTGCCTTACTTTTATGTAATTTAATCCATTCGTGTTAGTGTAAAAATTAAACACCCCTATTTTTGTAATGGTACATTCACACAGCATCTGGGGGGGGGGGGGGGATTTTGTCTACATTTTCAATTGAAACCACATGAAGAACAACTAAAAGAAAAAAAAACCCAAACATTGAAAGCGACATCAAAATGTGTTACCAGGATTATTCTGATTATCAGTAAAAAGATTGTTAACTTTTAATCTGAAAGCTCACTCATGGTAATGTTCATACCAGTACAAATCTTCCAGAGAGGCATTTCTGGTTGAAACATGTCCTAGTTTATAAAAAAGCTTTTGAAGACTGGAAACAAATTGCATCACTAGATAAATCAAAATAAGTCCACAATGAACGTACATAAAATATCTAACACAGCATGACACATTTGGGTTTCTTCCCCTCTCTATTATAAGCATGACCAATTAATTTGACGAAAAATACACAGGTTCAAGTATGTGTTTATTGAAGACTAGGATAAAGTTTCTTCCAGAAAACAGTGTATTTTTCTTTCGAACACTAAAACATTTGAGGTCAAAACAAAGATATATAGCTGCTCCCTACCCTGCACTTGAAGAACCTACAGTGGAAGGTCAAGATCTACACCTGGCTCTCAAGATGGTGGATACCGTGACCTCATCTAAAGGGAATTGTATGCCTCATTTGCCCCATCTCAGTCCTTGAAGATTGCCTACTTATCACCTGCAAAGAACCACACAGCACCACCTCTTGGCAGGGCAATAAACTCTCAATATATTGTAGTTTTTTTAAAGAACGTTGGGGGGCAGTAATCTCTATAATCTATTGATCTTACACTCAGACATACAGAGACTCTATAAAGACTTGGGTGGCCATCTGATGACTGCAGACAGAAAACTAATGGTGAAAAGAAAGATGTATGCTTTCAAATGTGTTCGGCTTTTGTGGAATCAGGAATTAAATGGAGAGCAAACAGAGCATTTAACTTAGTGCAAAATGTATTTAAAATTCCTAGTGCAAAATGTATTTCAAATTCCTAGTATCATGGCTGAGCAGTCTTGTAGTGCATTGGACTCTAGTTTTTGTGTTCGAGTTATCAACATTTGGGTATCAGGTGTTGCACAATTTCGTTTCCTCCAGCTTGCCTCCAGTCATATCTCATCAGCATCTTCTCCCTGCCTCAGACCTCATCACCCAAGTGTCTGTATTCAATTAGTTAAGACATCTCGACTGTCAGGGCTGACTTCCAGCAAGATTATCCCTGTCAGCTGGAAGTGACAAGGACATTGTTAAGGCATCCAGGCAACTTTCCTTTGAGAAGAAGCAAAGAAAAAACACCTGTTGAACATTGATAATCTGGGAATAGATATTAACAACACCACTCTCATGCCTATTACCCCATTACTCTTACTTCACTCACTGGCTTTATCCAAGAGACAGTCTTACCTCTGAGGACGGCTCCTCTAAATTATGTCTCAGCCAAATAAAGGGTTCAGCGTGAATGACTGGAGAGTCTACAAAAAAAGAAGTAAAAATCCCTGTCCAATGCCCCTGGTGTTCACTTCCATCCAAGTAGGAGGACATTTTATCTGTATGGATATCCTGGGCAGCCATCTGAAAGGGAAAAAACTCTGCATTTTTCACGGGACATTGGCCACTGACAGAGTACACTTGTAGTGTGATCCTCTGGTTTGAATGAAATGAATGAACTTTGCTTCTTGGTGCTTAACAATCCTGTCATTGCCATAGTTGGTATGGAAACTGTCTTAGGAATAAAGTCAGATTGGTATTCACCAGCCATTCAATGGCATCCGATCATCAAGGTCCACCAGAATGGAATAAAGGGCAAGTGTTGATTAAGCTAAACTGCTTAGTAGGTTCCACATTCGCATCTATCTAAGGGATCCACACTGTTCTTCTGCAGAAGGGAACGAATTCTCCCCAAGCAAAGAACAACCCTGTATTTTAACTTAAGAATGCATGGATTCAAACCTGTCAAGTTTTCAGTTAAGACTTACCATGAATGTTGATAATGAGGTTTTACGGGTCCTGTCCATCAACCCATCTCTCTGATCAGATTCAGGATCTTCTTGACTATAAAGATGGTTTAAGGTTCATTTTGCACTGTAGTGTTCAGCCAACTCCAAGGTTTCTTTTTTCACAGACTTTCCTGTAAAAGGACGAACATCTATTTTAAAGTTGCTCGGAATTATAAGTACAGGTTGCGCTACTTTTGCTGTTCCCATGGATTATGAAGGTGAAGAAACATATTAGCTAATTATTTTAGGTAACATGCGGGTAAACCAGTAGGGTAAACCAGTAGAGGAATGATCAGTTGTGACAGTAAAAGAACTGTGTGCTTTTCCAACAGTAAACAGTTTGTTGGGTTCCAACAGTATACTGTTTATTGGGGTGTTCATTTGCAATGTGGTAAATAAAGAATGATTGTTCGTAAAAATGCAGCAACAAATTCTGTATGGGCTTAGGCAGGAACAGTGTTTGTACTGTGACCAGTCAGGCAATAAATGTGTGTAAAAGAAATATTAAAAACTTACTGAATAACAGAATTTCTTTCAGAGACATGTGATCATTCCATATCATTTTTCAAGCTGCAGTGCTACCACCAGTTTTTCCATCCGACTTTAAACTTGAAAGACCAAATATAGGTCAGTTAGTCATACCTTGTAAAAATATAGGACAATCAAACTTCTCCAGCATCCATCAAGAGTCACAATCACCACAGCTTGTTTCCCATCACTGCAATGTTTCTCTGTCATGTAATGGCAGGATTGGGGGAGGGGTGCATCTTTTACTCAGAGGACAGCTACAGCATTGCATTCAACCCACACTGACTACACTATGTGATGGCAGCCTGCAAGGTAACTAACAGAACAATGTATGTTAAAGATGATTACTAAACAATTTTGAATGAGTTTTTAACATCATCCATCATACTTGGTATAAAATTAAGTAAGTTTTGGTAGTAACCTACCTGAGAATAACAAAGTAGGACCGGGCAAGCTTCGTTTAGACTTCATGGTTAGGGTTAGGTCTGGACTTCATGGCTTTGCTTACTGCAGAATTCTGTGGTTACCCTATCGCCATGGCGCAATCATTCTCTGCTTACAGGGTTAGTACCAAATTCCGAGTAACTGTGTCAGGAAAAATGCTCGGTGATGTACACATGCGCACAAGTAAAAAATTCATTGCTACCTGTGAAATATGCTTACTTGAAGTAGGGGCCTATAGGCTTTTCTCTGTAAGCACAAATCTTTTGCTTGCTTCCAACAAAGAAACACTTGTTTTACAAGTAATATCTGGTGTTACTTTGCCTTCAAGACAACCATTAAATAGACGAAACATACCCATGAAAAATGACTGGACACAGATTTAAACCCAACCCATGTTTTGGAAGGCATAGCAAAGTATCAAGTTTTCAGTGTCTGGAAGACAATCAAACAAATATTGGAAATTCAACAAGAAAACACATGATTGACAAAAATCTGAGTTCTTGTGAGCTTGACTTCAAGACAACCCTTCACTACTGGACCCCAAAAACACAGAAAGTACAGAACAAAACCTTTTAATATGTTTGGATCATAGTTTTAAACACCACGACCATCAAGCGGGAAGGGGTCCACTTTCACCACTGTGCCTTACCATGAGGCCTTACTAAGCATCTTAACTGAAGAAAGTATTTTGTATTGACTCACCTGAGCAACTTTAGGCTGTATCTGTGACACTCTGTTAGTACCTGTCTATGTGCTTGCATGCTTCCACACTGCAGGGAGTGGCACACAAGCATGTACAGTGTGTACTTTTAGTGCAGCAAACGCTTGTGTGGAACACGCATCAGTCATATTGAAGCTGGTTTCTAAGAAATAGCCAAACAGTTACTACATGTAGGGCCTGCAAAATGTATTAAAACTGTCAGGATTCAAACTACAGTTCTGTAGTCGTTATTGGTCTATTGAAAGTTTTCCAAACTTGTTCAATGTTTTTAGCACACTAATTATATGAAGAGCAAGATTCACAAAATTGGTTGTGTTTCTGCTACCAAAATTTCCCTGAGTTTCTTCGCAATGACCTAATTCAGGTGATGTATGTTACAGAGACAGTCCCATGTGGAAATGTCAGTCTTTTTTCCTCTCATTGTCAGTGATCTTCGAATGTTAGCCGACTATTATTTTAATACCAACAGAAGATTGTTACCAAAATAAGGCTGCAAGGGATAGTATTGTACTTCCCTTCCAGAGTGAAGGTGAAATATTTAGTAATTCCAATTCCCAGCAAAAGGTTTTTATCTCATCTTAATTCAGAGTAAGAGGCAAAACTGCAGCAGTTGGTTGGCCATTATTACCAATATTGATTCTTGAGATTCAAAGATACTTTTTTTTCCAAGATGTCTGATGTTCTACTGATTTCAATTCAAAGAGACTCTGAATTAACTCTGAATTTAGACACCCAAAAGTGGAAGGAAAAATAAATAAACACCCTTAGTCATCTTGACTTACTTATAGTATGCCTTTTTCCAAAGAAAAATGTTTAAATTGGCTTCATCAAAAGCCTTTTAAGACTCTGCTAGTGTCGAAAAGTGAAACTGGGGTAGAAGCATGAACAAATTGTTTATTTATCGTTATTTTCTTTTTGCATTTATACAGGGCTTGAAATTAACACATTGACCACAGGCCTGAGGCCAGTGTTTTTAGTGTACGGCCAAAGCGTTGAAACATGAGGCCATTAAAAATTTGTTTTTTTATTATAATACTTAAACACCATTTTGGTTGGTTTGCAGGTTTGCAGCAACTGCTAAACTGCTGTTTTTCACATTTATGCTTTTTCCTTCAAATTAATTGGAAATGTGTATAGGCGAGGGACATGGTGGTTAACTAGTAGCATTGTCAAGACCACCATAGGACCTGACAGGCTTATTTTTCATGATTTGGATACTTTGTATAATAGTTCCTGTTCCTGTTCCTTAGTCTCTGTATACAGTGTCAACCTTTCTGGACAGGTTTATAATGATATATTTTTTATCTAAATTAAGGGGGCAAGTCAGATACAAAATTGTTGCCATTTTTATGTTTAGGTTAATATAACCCGTTGAAGGCAAAATTGTGTAGATATAAGCTATTGCTTGTTAGTAAAGTTTCCATATCCGACTGCCACTTTTTCATTCAGTATGAAATAAAATAGTATTTTTTTAACTATTTAACCATATGAGATATATATTGCTCTTGGTAACATTGAGTAAAAAATGGTAGTCGGATATGAAATTTTGTTGTTGCTTTTTTTGCTGATCTTTTGGCAAGTTTTCTTTGAACCAATACACACCCACACAAGCCTTCACCCAGTTGTCAATTCATCATAATGTGTCTCGAAATTATGAAAAACAATAAACAACATTTTCGGTCTTTTCATCATAAACATTATCTTGTTTGTCTTTTTAAAACAACTATACGAGCTGGAGATACGAGTCAGGACACGTGTGTTTCAAAGTTTCCGCGCACACCCCCCCCCCCCCCCCCCCCCCCCGTATAGAGCTAAAACTAAAAGCCTATGTTTGCACAATTCTGGCTGTTTTGAAACCTCATATTCACCCTAGGAACTCTTCAAGGGATTCTATAACTATCCAACTCACCTCACTCGCAAGTTTACAATAATTTTATTTATTCATTCATTTAGGTCTATTAGCATATGCTGTGTGGCTAATTACTTGTCAAACTAGGAAATATCTATCACTGAATTCATAATAACTCAAAAACTTTGTACAACATGCTTCAAAGCAAACTTGGGGCCCACGGCAGCCATTTTCATAGTTACTTTTTATTTTCACACCGTGCAAAGCTAATTCAAACACCACTCACCTCACTCACTTTGCACTGCAGTGTTTCGTCAACTGAATTGGCTGTAAAATACGAACTAAAGAGAAAACATGGAGTCTTCCGTGGTCGGCCACTCATTTGTCTAACAAAAATAAAACGCTCCATGGGGGGGGGGGGGGGTGCTTCAGAGAATGAACCTGTTCACCAAGCGTGCTCTGAATAATTTGTACCGCAGAGGCGTCACGAGAAGGGCAAGGCAAAATACTTTATGGGAAAGACTTTTCTAGCGAAGGAGGAGGGAATGATCAAAAAGATACACAAACTATCGCTATTATAGTATGGGTTTTATGAATAAAATACTAAGCACTTGTGGTTAAGCATTCTGAAGCTTTGAAGTCTTTTTGGAACGATAGGCCCTTGTGAGGAAGAAATAGCTATGAGATTTTCCATCCCTTCATGAACACCCCCATAAAGAATGGAGCCAATTCACCCGATCATTCGTAACTAGAAACATTTTCCCCATTAAAAAAAATGTATTTTGACCCACTTATAACTTTATTCTGATGAGCAAAACAATGAGCGGGATACCAGGGTATAGATGGTGAACGTTATCTTGAAATTCATGATTGATACATTTACATAACTATTTGATAGGTCTAGTTCTGGTATAAGCAGGTTTTTATGAATGCGCTGTTTTTTCGCGTGGTGTGAGTTGTGTTCCCAAATCTGTCAGATTTGGGGGGTGTTTTTTTTTGAAAAAGGGGGTGAAAAATGAAGATAAGGCTCAGTAAAAGGAATTTATAATAGGTCTATACATCTTCAATGATTGTGTAGGCTACACCATAGATATTCCGTTTAATTAAAATGCATGTGTGTGCCGCGCGCTTGGCATTTAACTTTTGAATTTAACATTTATGGATGACCATCACTCTACTTCGAAAATTAAATATCTTTTTGGCGCGCGTGGAGCCGTGGAATTAGGCTAGGTGCATGCTGGTCTAGCTTTCGCTAAAAAACATGGAGGTAGTAGTGTAGTAGTACTAGTAGACAAACCAGCACGCATGCACCTCCTCCTCAACCCACGGTAGTTGCATCGAGCTAGCTTTTCCTTGAGGATTTACATAAAACGTCTCTCCATGCAGTATACTCCGCTAAACTATATAATAACCGTGTGCGCCCTCAAGTTGCTCAGCAGCGGGCGGCCGGGCGCCGGCCGGGCCGGCCGTCGCGTTCGCTCGGCCCCAGCGGCCTATCCAGGACCGCTGGGATGGGCTAATCAGCTTTGCACAGATTCTTGTTCAGGAAGTACGTCATGCGTGCAGTGCTTTGCAGTGTGAGTGTGATGCATGATGGGACTGAGCATTAACCAATGAGCGTGCTTGATACGTTTGCCCATCCCAGCGCCTTTGGTTTTAAGGCAAGGCGCTGGGGACGAGCGAAGCCGTCGGCGTAGGTCTGCCCGTGCAGGGCAGTTTGCCAAGGTCAGCCAGAGGGCGCCGGGGTGGTGTGCGTCCGTCCATGTCGTAGCATCCTCGGTTCCCAGGGGTGATCGATCTCGCCGCGCCATTTTTCCCAGGATGCCTTGCTCGATCATAACCCCTGGAATTGGTTCATTAAAGGGGCACACCGGCTTCGTTGGGCTATTTGGGCTACAAAATAGGCTAACATATGACTTCAAAGGCCTTCCAGGAATGGAGAGGAACGGTTCCTAAAAGAAACCATAAAATTTTGCCGTTTTCGAGCATTTTTCAAAAAACGTAGGTCACGTGATTTATCCGAACCAAAAAAGTGGTTCGGATATAAATCACGTGATCTTCGGAGTTAGTTTTGACTTCCAGCCGTATAAAAGTAAATTACTGGACCATATTTAAATCTTTTTTTTTTACAAGTATTCATGAGTATTTGACAAAAAAATACTATGTGTTCAGATTATTAATACAATTTGTAAATAATGATGAAAAATCGAACGTAAGATTCGCATTCAGAGAGTCCGTGCAACCGAAGCGTGTTTTACGAAGCACCAGCGTGGGAGCTAGTTGAACGCAAACCTTGGGGCGTATCCCGTACAGCCGGTGCCGTGTCTCGTGGGGCCAGAGAGACAAGCCCCGGGGCAATGAACTCCCCCAGCTTGCCGGTCTAGCGCTGAGCTTCGGAGCTTGTCGGAGGGGTAGGGAGCCAGACCAACAATTACGTTTTTTTTACGAGGGTATTAGTCTGTACCCCTAGCTATTATCCCCTAACTATTGCAACGTGTTGCCTGCGCTACACACGCGGGGACGATGACGGGGGAATGTTTATCCCATACAGCTAGCAGCTGGTCTACTTCAGTTCTATCATTTTACCTCCATGGCTGGACAATGTCCACCCACCCCCCCCCCCCCAATTGCTGCTTTTGCTGGCTTTCCCTTTTGATTTATCGTTAGTTTTTTTAATTTTTACGTTTCGCTGGACCACCTTCTGGGTGTTTTTCCTTGCGATGTTTTTTTGTACCGATCCTTGGATGTCAAAGCTCGTTCTCCATTACAAGTAAGTTCGTCCAGTTCGTCGTACACAGAATACAGGTTGGGGTGCGTTTTCGCGGTCGTAACCAATAACTGTTTCAATGGCAAGTTCAACCGAAACAGTTATTGGTTACGACCGCGATCGGGACTTCGACTAGGACTGGCCATAGAGCAAGGAACCTTGCTCTGAGTCTATGGACTGCGTCCGTTTATGTCTGTTTTTTATTTACACGTGAATTTGTTCTTGATGGATATGAAGTCTGGATCCTCATGCCTCGCCATTGTTATAATTAATACATAAATAGAGCACCAGTCTACTTAACAACATTGCGCAACATTGTCACGTAAACTTGACAGTTGCAACGGCTGGAAAAGCGTATAAGCTGACCTTTGACCGCGTTTAGTTTTTTTCACATTTTTCGTTAATTACGTGATATTTTGATGATTTTTTTTTTACAACAACCATTTAAAAATTACTGTCTGTCAATCCACATCACTAAATTAGGTAAACAGTAAGCCGGTGTGGCTGTCCCTTTAAAATGTGCTAGAATCTAGCACATTTTAATTAGGCCTGGGCCGATCCGTTCTACGCGCGCGCTCAAGTACGGTAACCCGTAAAAGAGGCTCCAAGTCAAAAAGCAACTGGTCCCCTGTCATTCTTCTTTGATTTTCGATATGTCTAACTGTATGCAGTTAAGGGTGACCGTGTAAAAAAATGATTCATTTGAAATGGAATCGCGTCAAAATACTTGCATTTTCACACGCGCGTCTAAGCGCCATGGTGCGCTCGAAAGTTTTTTTAACGAGCGTGCACGCAAAGTAGTCACCCTTGGGAGCCAATCAGCGTTGTTTCTCAGTACATCCCTACCAGGGGTTAGTGACGAGAGGTATCGATACGGCGCGCTGCCCATGGTAGCGAGGCTGATGTCGTAGCACTACTAATTTCTATACTAAAACCAATCAATGTTCCGCTATCGTATCCGGCCACGATATCGGAACGAACCTACCTCTAGCGCGCTAGCACTAGCACTAGCAGTAGCACTGACAGTGATAGTGTCGAAGCAGTGGTGGACTCAGCTGAGTGGATTTAGATTGTTGGTAATTCCAAGATCTTTTGATTTACAACAATGATGAAGGTAAGTCTGACCATCTGACATGTACAGTCATTTGACCAGTTCGGGATCACTTTTTGAATTCACATTGTTTTTGGTTGCAATCTCTTTGACATTTTAAACAAAAAAGTTTATCACTAAAATATCAGTTTACCTAAACATGTTATAAAACTCACCAAGTATCCACTGACAAAAAAAGATTAGTACTTTTGAAGAGGCTTTGAGAAAAGTATTGTCACCTGTTTGACCAGTTCAGGATCAGTTGATTCTATTCTGAATCAGTAGCTTGCCCTCTATTGCAAACCAATACTCCCATTCATAAAACTGTCTCTCAAGGACACAAACTTCACAAGTGTGTTGGCATGGACATGGACTTCCTTTCTCCAGAGAATTTCATGCAAGTGTATTCAACAGCAGCGCAAAAATCCAGCAACAAAAACATAAAAAAACAGCAAAGGCAAATGAAAAGGTGAAGCACGCCTAAAAGCAACATTGACCCAAATATCTATTCTTACTACAGTCGCAATTTCCTCCTCCAAGTTTCATTTTCTCACAAAAAAAACAATATTACAAGAATTTGTTGAAGAAATGTATCTTAAAAGCAACAAATAAACTTTCGACTGCAGCAGTAAGATTTTACCTCACTGAGTGCGGCACCATTTGACGCAATGAGAGATATCAGATGCTGAGTAGTGAGTGATCCCGAACTGGTCAAGGGTACGATGCCCCCCAAAAGACGATTTCGGTAATTTCGTCTCCTCAATAAATCAAGACGACTGCTCAGTATTTACCTGAAATATTTTTAACACATTCTAAGCATTTAACATAAATTTTATTCGCCCTGGCGTTCACATTTTAAAGGTGAGAAGTTTTAACAGCGTTTTTCAACCAACATTTTTTTTTTAAATAATGATCAAAATCGCAGACAAACTTCAAGAAAATGGCCATAATTTATTTGTTGATGAAGTTTGGAACCTTATTTTGGGTTTGTTGGTTTATTGCATGTTATTCTTCACATGTATCAACAGAAATTGGTAATGTGAGAAGTAACTTAATTATGGGGTTGTTGCAAAGTTGAAGTGATCCCGAACTGGTCAATGATCCCGAACTGGTCAAATGACTGTACTTGATATTGATAAATGATACAGTGATAGTGGGATACTAGTGATATTAAACCGGAGATTAGGAAATAGGATACGCTTAGCCTTAGGACTAGGACACCAAGCATGCCACAGTGCTAGGTCTACTAGTTGTGTGGCCAAGGATTCAGGTGCCTTGGCCACACAAGTGGGGCTAACATCCATGGCATAGGCCTACAGTATGGGTACTGCTGAGCAATAAATTTGTTCAAAACATAACCGACCGAGCAAAGAGCAATGATCAGAGTAGTTGCGATGTCCGTGTTCTTAGAATTTGTGTCATGATTTTTGAAAGTGGAAAAAATTGGGCAAATCTGGTGACTAGTCTGTCAACATTGGTCGAAATTGCACTGATGGTCGAATCGTGTGCATAGTGTCTCGTAACCCTCCGGTCTGGGATGGGACTGTCGGAGGATGGAGGGTTACGATCATCGCAACTATGATCAGAGTTATACAAAAGAAAAAGGATTATATAGCCCCATAAATAGTGTCAATATGTATTGTAGGCCTCCCTCCGTTTCTTGAAGAAGAGGAGGGAGTCGTATTGGCACTACTTTACTTATTTAATGGGGCTACCCTGGGCCAACCCACCAAGCACCCTCGCCCGGCCAATATCAATGTCAGTAACGTTTCTCAGATTCAAATTTTGGGGGATAAAAACTTATCTTTTTCCATAACCACATTACTTCAAAGTGAAATAATTCTCAAAATGCTTTAATATTACAAAAAGCTGCTGTACTTCTTTCTAATCAAGCATGGAGGAAGGGAAAACCTTCCTCCATGAATCAGTAAGTTTTTATTGCCATTAATTTTAAGAGAGATTACCAAACGTATAGAGACCCTTGAATGTTTTTACTTTCTCCTTGAGAGAAATTTTTAAAAGAAGAAAAAGTCCAACACTAAAAAAAAAGTGTAAGTATTTTAGAAAGTCATGCAGATAGGATCATGGAGGTCACCTCATTCTCTAATCTGAAGTGGAAAAACATCATTGGGTCCGGAGCCAATATCAAAGGGAATCTGGAAATTGTTCCTAAGGTTTATAAAATGACAAAATTTACCCTGGTATGATATCATCATTATTTTGGGACAGTGTCCTCTATAAGGTATATTTTTGTTCATTCAAGTTTAAATTAAATACATTTGAATTTTTTTTTTTTTTGCATGCTTTGGGGGGGGGGGGGGGAGTTTTTTTTTTTGGGGGGGGGAATTATTTACAAGACTGATCATATTGAGACACATTGTTCATGATTACCAATACAACTTTATGTAGTCATTTTTAGGCATGGTACTTATTTATTGACAAACAACTTCTGCGATTGTCTAATTTATGAATTCTTCCTTGTATCTTGCTGCAGATATTTGATGTCCTCAATCTCAGCCAACAGCAGGTGTTAGTAGCAGGTGCTGCTGTGCTTGCAACGGCTGGAGTCGCCTCCGGTGCTGCCTGGTGGTGGTACAGAAAGACAACCCTATCTAATCTGGTTTTTAAACCTGTTGGGAAGCTGAGCACCATCTTCATTCATCCTATCAAGTCATGCAGGGGGTCATGAAGTGACCAGAGCGGAGTGTACTGCGGAGAACCTGAGGCAGCAGTGGGCTGATAGACAGGTCTAGAGTGATTGCATTATAATAATTTATTTTTTAAGAATTTCTTGAACTTCCCGAAACAAATACATTCGTTTTAAAAACAAATCATTGTTATAGGTTTGCATCTGGGTTAAAGAATATTATTTTCGGTTTACCATGCCCGAGATAAGCACTCAGAAAAAATTACAATCTCCTTGTGAATATACTTTCAATGTCAGGGCTCAAATTCTGGGGAAAAATTCACAAAAACTGCAGAACTTGTAGTTCAAAATGTCTACTGGACCCAGAATTAAAATGAGAAGGAAAAAACTGCAGAGGTTTAATATATAAACTGTTTTTATTTGGTCAAGCACTAAGAGAAAATTTCTCTCATTTGTACTGTAGGCAAGTAGGCTATACTTACTTGACAGAATTGAAGGATAATACACTGTGAGGTGTTATTATTCAACTGAAAAAGACAGTACTGTTGGACTTGTTCGGTCTTGAGTTTACTGGCCAAAACGCTAAAATTACTGGACTCCGGGCCTGCGATCCAGTAATAAGTATTAATTGTGATGTGTTTAACTTTTCCCAGGCATTTTGTCATACTGAGTGCGGAGAACAGATTAATTACTATGAGGACTGAACCATCTCTAGCTCTACTTCAGCCTCGTCTATCTGAAGATGGTGAAAGGTTTATTCTTGAAGCACCTGGAATGGAGCCATTGGAACGTCAGTCTTGCAGACATTACAAGCTCAAAGAACCCAGTCTTTGATTTTAGGTGGGTAGCAGTCACTAATTAAGTTGTATCACAAAATTCTTCAGGCTCATCATCAATCTAGGCCATACTTTCAGTGAAGTTGTCTTCAAGTGAAATTCCTACCCCATTAATTGACTCACAGTCAACTCAAGTCCAGTGCATACTTTATGGGAAGTGCAAAAGTAAAGCAAGTTTTCTTGTGTCATGATTAAAAAACAGCCCGTTCTGATTGTTTGCATCATGTATTTTGCTTTGCATTCACTTTTGTGTGCTGTGAAGTATGAACTGGGCTTCAGCGAATGGAATCAAGTGAGCTGTTTTTTAGGATTAGAATACATATGATTTAATTTAATGGTATGTTACTAAGTCCCCCCCCCCCCCCCCCCCCAAAAAAAAATGTTATGTTGGCGTAACCCAACCGACCCTAAAAATACGGCCGACCCTGGGTATTTACTTTTTAGGGGAAGAAAAAGAATAATTAAAATCTATAAAAATTAGTTTTTAATTCGTTGGAAACCATTTCTGACTTTTTCTCTTCAATTGTATGACGATAGCGCTCTTGGAACTTTGGAGTGCACAATGTTTTGCACAACGAACATGCAAAAAAATTGCGCAGGCTTAAAATGTCATTAAAACGTCATTTTCATTGCTGGGATTAAACAAAAAATGAAAAAATATTTTAAAAACCTATTTATCTATCCTATTTTTTCTGGCCCGTTACGGCAACATAACATTTTTTGGTTTTTTTTAGGCCTAAGTCTAATGGTGGTATCATTCTAGATAGGCTGCAGTTCCCTTTATGTTCACTTAATTCCCAACAGTATGCATCAGTGGAACTTTGAAATTTGGTTGTTTGAATGGATTACACCTTCCTGCAATGGCTAGACTTCTAAGATTCTAGTTTCAAGGGGACAACTTTGTAGAGATCCTGGCTTCCATGTTATGACTGCCAGTCCAGCTGTGAGTAGTGCTGCGAAGACTGTACTGTGTTTCAGGCCAAGCTCTTACCAAGTTCCTGTTCACAATACACTTCAAATAGGTCAAACCATAGTTTACATGAGTTTAATGCATCATGTTTCAGGTTCATCTCTCTCTATCTGTCTCTTAATTTGACCATTTGGAGATACTCGTTGGAAATATTTATTAACAACTGAAATGAATCTGAGCAAAAAAAAAACCCACCCGTAAATTTTCAACTCTGCCTTTATCCTTGATTGTGAATCAACTCTGTAGATTATGGGGACTGGATTCTGCTGGATTATACTGTGGACAAGAGTTGGCAGACTGGATAAGTAACTTTCTTCAGATACCTGGTGGTTGCAAACTTATCTATTTCAAAGAAACTATCACCAAGGAGAGAATACTGGCACAGGACTCTTATTGGGGACAAAAGTTCAAGTCCAATGAGAAAGTGGTAAGCATGGAAAATTTGCATGTTTTTCTGTGTTTACCCCTGTTCGTAGCCTACGCATAAAGGCAAAGTATACCTTTGGTTTTTGGAACCGTTCGATTGTTTTAACACTATATAAATGTAGATATATAAACAATAAAACTAACCTGTGAAAATTTCATTTCAAAAGGTGGTAGCGTCTTATGTCCACGCAGGAAGAATAATCCGTAATGGGAATACACAATCTGAGAAACGTATCTGTATCGTTACGTTATGGTAATCATGAACAATGTGTCTCACAATGATCAGTCTTGTAAAATCAATCCCCCCCCAAAAAAAAACCGCTTTGATACAATGTTTAAAAGGACCAAATAAAGTATAATTGTTTATTATTCTCACTTAACGGGTTTGTGTTTGCCTCTCATTTTGTTATTTGTATTTCCTTTTCAGTGCGGCTATAGTGACTTTGGTCCAATCATGATGCTCACAGAAGCCTCCATGGATGACCTCAACTCACACCTGGAGAAACCAACGACAATGAGAAGATTCAGGCCCAACTTTGTGGTTTCAGGAGCTGCTGCCTTTGATGAGGTAAAAATACAATTCCAGACAAATTTTGAACCTCTTGCCCCTCTCTAAAAAAAGGGGGGGCTCATTCTGTCTATCTGTCTGTTATCTGTCTTTATATTAGATAGAGTGCTGCATGTTTAATCAACAGTTCGTAAATTTTCAGTGAGATTCCAATAATACATATCATATGATTTAGTTCAAAATTTCTTTTTAAGTGAAGGAAAAAGTATCTTAGTAGAAAAGGAAGACAGCAACTCACAATTTCAGAATTATTATTGTGGCTTCATTCTTCATTTCTTGTCTGTTTTATTAAATATATTTAAACAGGATAAATGGAAGTATGTGAAGATTGGCGACGAGGTGATATTGCGTAGGTCTCATGCATGTGGAAGGTAAGATTGACTCCAAAATTTGCAAATTTCAGGGCTGAAAAATTTCAGACTTCAACTGAATTCAGACTTTTTCATGTCTGCCTGGTGATAAGAAATAGCCATTAATTAGTTTCTTCAGATGTAACAAAATCCTGCTCTTTGATCTACTTGTCTAGCTCTGAGGGAAATGTTCCCAGAAGCCCCTTGCAACCTATAACTCCAGGAGTTTTCAAAAGGTGGAACTGTCTTCATTTCAACTTATCTCTTATAATTTGAATCTTAGTTTCGGACAGTTCTGTCAGTAATGTTTCTCCACCCCTGTAATTTTTTTGGTGGTCCTTGGGTAGCCTCTGGAGGGAGAGTTTGGCTTCTTTCTTACTACTACTTTGACTTCTACTCCGTTGAGGCAAATGGCTGCTTGAGACAAGGGGGATGACACACACGCTGCACATCATGAATATTCATGCAGCGTGCAAGCCAAACTGTCTACTCAACCCCTGCATCATCCTTCATTGTCTTAACCATTGTCTTTACAATAACTTGGATTCCAATAATACCAATAATATTAATCTTTTCCCAACAGATGCAAGTTGATAACCGTAGACCCAGAGACTGGTGTGATGAGTGAAGATAATGAACCACTGAAAACACTCAAAGAGTAAGTTTTCACAATTTTCATCAACGCATTGTTTGTCAGTCGTTTTTTTAAACTATGCCCCCTTTGACAAAAACCTAAGAATGTTGTGTAAAAGTTGTGCGCGAGTGTGTGACCTTTCTAAGTGCACTGGTTAAGTGAAAACTCTGGATTCCCAAAGTTGACTTCCTAGCTTGGATTTGACTTTTGATTTGCTCTTTGCTATTGACTTGTTCTTTACTCAAGGAGAAAATAAATTAGTGATGTTTGAGAAGCTTTGCATGGTTTGGATAACAGTCAGTAGCTGTTATTACTATACCTTGTACATATTCATGATCGAGAGCTGAATTCCCACTGGTCCATTCACCATCACATGTTAGATGCTATTTTTGCTGTTTGCCAAGGGCACGCGCTAGTATTCATGATTGTCACATGGGCAACAGTCATGCTCAGGGTATATATGTATGCCTAGTAGACTGTCGCATATGTATATACCATGCCTGATAGACAGTCAGAGGGTACCCTGCCCCCAATGTTCTCATACTTTAACACAGTATTTTCCTCTTGTACAGAAGTACCCCCTAAAATCCTCCAAAGAATTCGTGAGATTTCAAGCACACAATGAAGACACAATAGAAGGGGGTACCACCATGCCCAATATCGAGCAATAATTGCATGTGTAACAGTCTACTGTGCGTACGATTTATGAAGCAGTTGTTGAACTGTCACTGACACATGTACAGATGTAGTATATTACACACATGCAAACATCATTTGCTACATACACCATGTATACATAAACAGATGGTGGCACACGTAAATTTTGCAATTTTCCAAGCTCAATTGGGACCAACTAGAGAAGTATGAGGTATAGTGGAACAAATATAACATGGTTTAGTCAGGGTAGACAGTCCATATTAGATCCCCTTGGTTTTGGAGTTTTTATTCTGTACTTTTATTCTGTACTTTTATTCCAGATATCGATTGATGGACAAGTCAGACCCGGACAGTAAAATCTTGGGTACTTCCCCAGTGTTTGGATCTAACCTGGTTTGTGAGGTAGCTGGTACCCTGTGTGTTGGTGACATAGTATATGCTACTTTTTAAGCATTGTTAATATGTTGCTATAGCTGGATGACTGTGAATATGCTAACAGGTTGATGTAAACGCTTCCAGTGATGCCAATCTGCATACTTACTACGCACAAACTAGCTCCATTGATTGCTAGAGACCCATAGGAAATACTTTCTTTCTCTTTGGTTCATGTATTTTTAATAAAAATGGTGTTGATCTGGCCTTTCACTAACATTTTGCAATGTCTCAATGCCTTCATGGTTATCAGTGTCTGTATCGAGAAGCGCCTGTGTACGATGAAATTAGTGTCTTGGGGGTAGCACCCAGTGATGTTTCAGGTTGATAAACGCTTTCCCAAAAGCAGGAATCGTGTGTGACAATTGTAAAACAATTGAATTTCTATTCGAGCTTTTCAATTGGATAGACCAAATAAGTTTATCAAATCCTTTAGATTTTGTCCAAACTGATTGGATTGTGTATGACAAAATCGTTGACAATTTCTGTCCAAACATTGCAAACATTACATTGGCTTACGGTGAGACAAAGACCGGAATACAAAATCTTGACAGTTACCTACAAAGCTGTGTATGGTTGTGTACCAAGTCATGTATCTGATTTAGCTACACCATCACGACCTCTTAGATCCTCAAATGAACTCCATCTTGTATCTGCAACTTGATCCTCCACAAATATCTACGATGACAGATCACCTTGGTCAATCTTAGACCATTTGTCTGTTTAGAGTTTTCTTTTTATTTCTTCAATTATTCTATTTGCTATTTGACTGTAAAAGTCAGATACTGAGGATCTGGCAAGTTATGCTTTAATTTTGCCCATTTCATTTTAATTTTATGTTTATTTTGTTTTCTTCCTTTTACATTGTTTACACTGTAAAGTGCTCTGAGGCTTGCAAAAGGTATTCTATAAATTCATTATAGACTATGGGCCGTGGCTCTGAAATCCTTCTAGAAAACGATTCTTGTTCTCTCCGGAGAGGGTTTGCATGAAACTTAGCCCAGTTGTAGATAATATGTGTCTGAGCAAGAATCCAATTGTTCCCACGCTCAAATGTTGCACATTAATGTGTAATTCACGGATAAAATGTCACATTTTTGAACATAAGGAAAAACATAAGAAAAACAGCGCCCTCAACTGACCAAAAAAAGAGAGGCTTTCTCCAGCTAGGCACAGTTTACCCCCCAAAAAATTCAGATTATGATGTGGAAACCTTTATAATTTTAAAGATCATGTATGCTAACAGCATTTCTAAAAGTTTGTATGCTTATATCAACTATTGGAACACTAATTTTCAACTGTACTTGGTGTTTATGTGGTGGGGAATATGCTATAGGCCAGTTGATCCATTGTGAAATTTTTGAATCTTTAACACACTATTTCCAGGCAATTAACAATTCAGGTATAACACATGGAAAGGAATGGGGTACATCACAAGTATAAAAAACCTGACTGGGGGAGGGGGGTTCAGACTTGCCAAATAAATAAGCAAACTATTTCATGTTGATTGTAAAATAACTGTAGTTTTTGATAGTTTCGTACAATTTATAAAATTCTTTTGTTAACTTTCAAAGCTCAAACATGTCAATCTCCTGCTTATTTATCTGAACTTGTTCACCATTATTCCCCTACTCGGAATTTACGTTCATCTCAACAGTCATTGCTTTCATCTACAAGAGCTTCTTCTATTTTTTATGGCCACAGATCATTTTCTTACGCCGCACCATTTCTTTGGAATGGTCTTCCTGTGCATATTCGCCAGGCTAGTTCTTTACACTGTTTTAAGTCTCTGTTAAAAACACATTTGTTTGAAGCTGCTTATTTGTAATCTGCTTATTTGTAATTGTTTCTTTCACTCTTTGTATATTTTATTGTTCTCTTTATGCGCTTAGAGGCTTATGCATTAGGCGCTTTACAAATGTCTTTATTATTATTATTATTATATACTTTTTAACCCACAAAGTATGTCAAAACAGCCCTTAGAAAAAGTAAGAAACCTCAGATATTTCCATCTTTGAATTTATTGAATGTCAATTCAACTTGCATAATCAAAAATATAAATGCTGAATTTAATAAATTATTAGGTTTTGTACTTGAATTTTCCTGTCCCTACAAATCATTTTCTGTAGAAAATATGTCCTACAAATGTTGTTATCATGTGTTAAAAAAACCCATTCCTTTGTGCATTAAATTTTGCTTAAATTTCACACCACAGCTCTGTATGAGTTTTAAAACAGTCCCCTGTATGAATAACAAACTCATAACTTACAAAAGGAACCACATAATACCATGTCATAATGGTCATGGTTTGTGTGCATAAAGACAAAGGAATGCTCATTTAACAAATGTTAACCTTTTATTTCAACACTTTGAATAATACAAAATGTGTGTATTGATTATTAATGAAGTGTGATAAGATAAAGAATTGAAATGTAAATGCAACGTTAATGTCCTTTTCAATATTTTCCATTTAAAAATAATATATACATGAAGATGCTCTATGGTAGTTGTAAAAAAATACAAAAAGTTAAAGTAAGTATTTAAAAATAGTGATGTGCTAGGAAAGTTGACTGGTGATGGAGAATGGTCTCAGATTAGATTACCAATTTCTAGTCAGACAGTCTGGGCCCAATTTTACAAAACCTGTAAGTAGCAGAATTGTTGCTTACTGGACCGTTGTCATTTCATTAAAAAAAGCTAACCATAATTATACTGAAAGGTATGCTTATTTGTGGCAAGCAAATGAGTGATTTTTTTTTCTGTTTTGTACTGTGATGCATCCTGGTTCTTTTCAGAACTCCTAAGTTCAGAACAGACCACAGTGTTTTGTTACAAGAAACACTTCACCTGATTACTTCTCATCACAAACCTTTAAATCTCATTTGAATTACTACTGTTTGTTGACCATAACATTGCACATGCAACTTTCAATTAATGTGGTTCTGAAAAGAAACTTAGCTTTAAATTGATGGTCCTGTCACATGCACTGCCAATTTAGAGAATTTGCGTAATTACATAGTACTTGCACAGGTCTTAGAACTACTAAAATAAAAAATATCTTGTACATATAGCCATCAGTATCACCTGCTCCTCCCCTTTTTTCCCAAAAACAGACAAGAGCCCTACAAAATACAGCTACCATTTTACCCAACCAAACACATACATGTATAAGTTGATTACGTGTATTTTATTTTATTTATTTACTTCAACTTTTTTTTTGGGGGGGGGGTGCAGGGTTGTACACACATTGTTCATGGTTAAATGTGGAATGTGCGATTTGGGCTGTAAAAAGTGTTTGAATACCGAGTTTCATGGCAAATGATGCAAACTCTCGGTAAAATATGAGCAGATGATAAGGTTCCCTCTTTCTTCATTGAAGAACTTGACTGGAGCATTCAAATTCTCTTTTCAGCAGGCTCCGAGTCCTCCTCTCTGATGTGAGAAGATTCACTGAGATCTGGTTGGGGAAAAAAAAAAAAAAAAAAATTAAGTCCCTCTTCAAATAACACTTTTGGCACCAATGATTTTTCTAAAATGTAAATAATAATACTTTTTAAACAAAAACAAGCAAAACAGTTTTAAAAATACAAAGCTGGGAACCATTTTATGGAAGTCACTACAAGCAATTTATTTCAAACTGGCAACTCGACAGTCTCTTGTGAATTTTTTTGTCGATCTGTTGAGGAATTAAATAATTTATTCAGTACTATAATTAATTCCCAACTCATGGAGACAATTTCTGTTCCCTTTTTATGAATTTTTTTTATTTGTAAAAATTTTGAAAATCTTGCAAATATGGACACTCCGACAGAAATGGCTCATTAGTCATATCGCCTGTAGTTACTACTACTAGTTAGTACAGAAAATGTACACAATACGAGCCATTACCCTTCGTGCAAAGGCCACTGGGACTGGGAGGAGGGTTACTGATTACTGCACCTACCCAAGACTTAGTGTAGCTGATAAACGTAGCTCTTGAGTCTTGGTCATGAACCTTAGACATCAGGGCTACAAACAGTACTGTGTACAAATATGGGTCTGAATGCCCAACATGTTCTTTATACCTATGTCCGTGCAATACGTGCATGAACACCTCTTGGTTTTTTTTATTTTGACTCACCGCCCCAGCTCTATAAAACTTTTTAAAATAGAAATGTTGGTAGCGAACACAATAGCTACTGCGGTACAGTTTCGCAGCTAGCCACCCAATCTCAGAGTAAGTCTATATAATAAGAGCAAGAGACTACATGTACTTTTTTTTAGGGCCGGTCCCACTACGGCGATAACGACAACGGAAACGTGAACGGGAACGACAAATCCGATACGATTTTCTTTCCTCAAGACCCTGTTGCAACCATAGCAGCATACCCGGAAGACAAAATGGCCACTAAAAACGATGCTCTGTTGCTTCTATTGTTAAATAGAAGACGCAGGAGAAGAACCCCTAGAAGCGTGTGGGTTCATGATATTTTGAAAAATAAAGAAATTGGAGAGTACAGTGTGCTAGTTAGGGAACTTTCTTCTCATGAAGATAAGTTTTTCCAATACTTCAGGATGTCAGAATGCCAATTTGAGACTATTCTAGCACTGGTCAAGCCTGACCTGACAAAGATAACAACACAACTCCGGTCCCCAATTGGAGCAAGGCAGAGGCTAGCTTTGTGTTTGAGGTGAGTTTACTAATAACTTAATATTTATTAGAATGGAAGTCGCTCATTGGTTGAACATCTCATTAAACAGATAGGCCTATCATGTTTAGCGCCCTCTTTCTTCCGTTCACATGAATAGTTTATCTGCAACCGAACCGCTGTAGTATTGGGAACATGGGGTTGATATCGACGTTCAGTCGCCGATGGGAGGGAAGGGGTGGACTTCCTGTTTAGAGGGAGGGTGGACAGGGTCATTATTGTCTACAAGAGAGCATTGACCTATCAAGGAGTCTGAATACACAAATGGAAAATGAGGGGTATAATGTTAAAGTTCATTATTGAGAGGTCGGGGAAGTAAAGAATAGCCTATTATTCTCTATGGTCTAATTTCTCTAGCAACTAAAGCAGGAATTACGAGTTTATCTCAGGGTTGAGCTCAGTTGACCCCCCCCCCCCCCCACCCGTTTAAGTGTTTTGGGGTAACCACCCCACAATTCTTTTGCTGATCTTTTACAGTGTTACACCTTTACAAAACAACTTTTTAATAAGTGGAAAAAGAAACATACTGATTGTCCTCAACAAATACTTTATTTAATTCATTAAAGGATGAATCAACATTTAATACAATTTTCACACAGATAAAATAAAGAAGACTTCCATACAATAACTCTTTTTTGTTACATATTTATCAACATTTATACTTGATTTATTAGTAAACAATAAATAATCAAGTTATACATCACAAGGGAAACTGACTGTGTAAATGCTTAAATGATTAGGGGATGAAAAAAGAAAAACTTACTACAGTGGGATTTGAACCCATGACCTCCAGTCTAGCGTGCCGGGACTCTACCAACCTAGCTAACTCGCCCTATGTTGACAGTCTCCAAGACAGTCTTCAAATGGAGACCGTCAACATAGGGCTAGATAGCTAGGTTGGTAGAGCTTGGGCATTTTGGTTTAAATCACACTCTAGTCAAATTTTCTTTTTTTTATCCAAAAATCATTTGAACACTATTTTTTCACCGACGATGCACCATCTCCACTCCTTTTGGCAGCCTTTTTCTTCCTAAATGTGTGGAACGCATCCCTGATGTTTGTCCATCTTTTACGTGCTGCCTCCCCTGCAAATTTAACAGAACAAAAAATGATTTAATAATATGATTTGATTTATGTCAGGTTCCTTGCAACTGGCGACTCCTACAAGACAATCTCATTCAGTTACAGAGTTGGAAAGTCAACTATCGTGAGTATAGTACCAGAGGTCTGTGATTCTATCTGGCGACATCTACAGCCCCTGCATATGCCAGTTCCACAGGAGGCAGAATGGATAGCAATAACCAAAGGCTTCCAAGATCAGTGGCAATTCCCAAACTGCATCGGTGCAATAGACGGAAAGCATGTTGTCATCCAAGCACCTCCAAATTCCGGGTCAAGCTTCTTCAATTACAAAGGGACATTTTCGGTTGTCTTAATGGCACTTGTTGATGCCGAGTATTGCTTCACCTTGATTGATGTTGGAGCATATGGTTCACAGAGTGATGGAGGCATATTTGCCTTATCTGCAATGGGGAAGGCTCTGCAAAGAGGAAAGTTATCTATCCCCCCTCCAAAACCCCTCCCTGGTGCCCCTGAGCTTGGCAGTGTGCCTCACGTGATAGTTGGAGATGAAGCATTCCCACTCAAACCATACCTAATGCGACCATTCCCTGGCCAAGAGTTGGATGACAACAAACGTATCTTCAACTACCGGCTTTCAAGAGCACGTCGAGTAGTCGAAAATGCATTTGGCATTTTGGCAGCAAAATGGCGCATTTACCAGAGAAGGATTCAACTTTGTCCATTAACTGTCGATAAAGTTGTAAAGGCTACGTGCATTCTACATAACTTCATCAAGCACACCTCTACCAATGCATCAAGCAACACAACCAATCATCCTCTAGAAGTGGGAAGAGATCACCATGGGCCTATTTGTGACCTTCAGAATACAGGGAACCATGCCTCCCAAGAAGCATATGATGTGAGGAACACCTTCACTAAGTATGTGATGTTGCCAGCTGGTGGGGTAACATGGCAGAGAAACGCCTGTTTTGGCCATGCAAAGTAGAAAATGTGTGCTCTCGTTTTGGTGTAATTTATGAAGAAAATCTGAGGCGTTACTGACACGATTTGACTGCCCGGCATCCATGATGTTTGCTAATGTTTGCTTATTTTAGTCTTTATGTGCTGTCCACAAATGAGCTACAATAAGTGACAACTGGGGAAAAAATATCGGCACAAAAACGTGAGTTTCTATTCAAAAAATTATTTCACCTCCTGGAAGTACATGGGCGTAGGGCCAAGGATCGGAGGTAGTAGTAGCTACAAACAATACAAAGGCCTGTTTAAAATTTAAGGTGTCACAAATTTTCCAAAGTTCATTTTTAATATGACAAGAGTTGCCCTTGAGCCTTGCAAAACAAAAATGTAAATCTGGTCCTGAATCCCCTCAAAATGAGGTAAAAGGTGTTTTAAAAATTACTTGTAATTTGTAAATAAAATTAAATTGCACTAGTACTCCATCTTAGTTGACAAAATGGTTGACGCCCAGGTAGCACACTAGTTGGTTGTTTATATACAGATTATTAACCATTTTATGAGTACTCTATTTTAATTCTCAATATCAGTGGTGGAATTCATCGGTGGAAATTAAATTTAATTTTCTTTACAATACATTTGGGGGGGGGGGGGTAAATTATTATTATATTACTTACTTAGTATTGGAAGTGTACTTTATTCCAAGGACGTGACTCCACACTGCCAGGGCATGTTATTTATGTAGTATTCCTATTTAGATCTAGGTCCAAAGGAAACTACAGTAATCCCTGTAGCCGTATGGCTCCATTCAGCAAGTCAGTCCATGCTTTTTATTTTGCAATGTTATATGTAATTGTATGTACATGTATGAATGACGAACGATTAACATTTTAATAGCCTAGCTTCTCTGTCTGTCCTTTCTCTATGGTTTTTATTTACTTAGTTTGTAAAGGTGTTACACTTACCAGAGTTTCCCTCCACCAACAGTTACAGACATTACGTGAACTTGAGCCATACTTTGTATTTACAACTTGTACAAGTTGTGTACAAAATATGGCTCAAGTTCACGTAACGTCTGAGAAGAAAGTACATGTACCAACCATGTAGAGTGCTGCCATCTTTGTTTTGATTGAGCCACCAAGCGGCGGCAGTGGCCAATATTTATTTTTTGCTCCACATTTTGCTACGGCTTTTTGTCACTTTAGATGCTGCCCAGTGCTATTTAGTACCTTACTTTAAGAAATTAACATTAGGAAAATTACATTATTTGTATTAATGTATCTACTTACTGTAGGCCAAAGATAATGGGAAAATAAAATGTACGTTAGCTCGCAGGAGGCGAGACTGTACCAGTGCTGTAGGACTAGGAGTGACTTGGGCTAGGCCTAAAAATGGTGGGCGATGCTTTGGCGCCCGCCTGAACTGCTAAATAAAAGCTTATAAAATGTTAACCAAACATGCTTACCGTTGCATTTAATTCTTTCCCCTATCTCCTTCCAAATGTCCAGCTTCTTTCGCACGTCTTTGAAGGCTTCGCTTGACTTATCATACAGAATTTCGTTCTTTTCTACCTCTAAAATAAGTTTTTCGTCATCCATTTTGTTTTATTTTTTGGGAGGTAAAAAGTTGCCGGCCGCGTGACGTAATACCAAAGTTGGACTCTGATTGGTCAAAGGAAAAAATCGGACCTTCATGCCTACAAAAAATCGCTCCAGGATTGATCGGAACGATACGTATCGTTTTGCTCCCTGTTTCCGTTCACGTTATCGCATGCTGTGTGACCTGTAGCAATACTTGATAACGGGGAGCGATTTATTTTCTCTTTCCCGTTCTCGTTTCAGTTGTCGTTATCGCCGTAGTGGGACCGGCCCTTAGTCTGTTGAGTACCCAACCTTAGATATGTCAGACAACTCGTCCGTCGGACAACTCGTCCGTTCGGACAACTCGACGGTTCAGACAACTCGACCGTTCGGACAACTCGACGGTTCAGACAACTCGACTTTGAGACAACTCGACGGATGGCCAAGACAAGTCGACGGTTGAGCGGCTGACCTCCGTTTCCCAATGTTTACACGAATTTCCTGTATAAATCCTGCGATTCTATAATTTTTGCGCGAACCTCAAGTAAGTATTCTGTTCTCTTTGGCTGGATGCACGGCCGGGAGAGTGACAATCGGGTGTTTAGAGCTCTTTTCGTAGCCCTCTGTTCTCTAGAGGCGTGCATCGCACGCAGCGGACGGATCTCCGCCGTGTGCGGCTTGGTGTGCGCGGCCGTCGGCGGCAGGTCTGTACTCTGTAGTGCTTTACTAAAGGAACAACTTACCTAAGGGTCAGGATTTCACTCATACAAATCCTGAACTTGAACCATAGGGGGAAAATGATTTTGAAGATTGTCCGACTGAAGATTGTCCGAAATTAATACATGAAAACATGTTCTTGCTAAGAACAATTTACAAATCAATTCAATTAAATGTTTGTTGTCCTTAGAATAGTAATTTGATTTGCCGAACATGCTCATAACCGTAAAAAACATTTGTAAAAATACGTTAATATAAATAATGCTGTATAGATATTTAAAACTGTATTTACACAAGGGCATATCCAAACATGTACTTCATTAAAGACAACAAAAAGAAAGAACATCGGGGAATTTTACTGGCTGCCGTTAAAATACGAATAGAATGTGGTAGAAAAGAGTTAGGATATATATTGGTACATTTAGACTTCCTCGCGGCCTCACTCTGCCAAACACTTCCACTGATGCAATCGTCAAATGAGTGGCTCACCCTTGATATATTCGGCAAAAACATACAGGTCTGTCACAACGAAAACCATTGCGAATATAATAATAAGCCGACACGAACCCTGACCAGAAAACCTGTAAAATAATATACATATTGTTCAAATCAATCATAAATGTGTAGCTGAGCTGAATTGGAATTGAATATGGTTGTATAATTTGGATGTTAACAAAAGAATGTGATTATGTGAATGTTGCATCGGGAATGGAGCATTATTGATTAAATCTTGCCCTATACAATTACTTTGTTAGTTATAAGCCGATAACCTCTGGCTTTCAGGTTCTGTTTAAAAAATGTATACCCTTCCAATTTTTACATAATCAGAAACAGGTTAAAAAAACATTGAAAAAACATTACTTTTATAAGTAACAACAATAACAACCCACCCACCACACCCCACCCCCAACATTGAAAAAACATTACTTTTATAAGTAACAACAATAACAACCCACCCACCACACCCCACCCCCGGGGACGCCCGTGCATGCGCCAAGTCATTACACGGCCTCCCCTTTCGCCGAGGCCCGCTCTTCACCGCCCCGTGCTGAGCCAAGACTTCACGCTGAGGATGTTGCATCTTTACTTTACTTTATTACTACCAACAACAACTCATAAATAAACAAGTATCCATCCGTCGACTACCCACCATACCCCACCCCCGGGGGACGCTCGTGCACCCCCCACCCACCAGGCCGCTCTTCACCCAACCTGCCCCGTGCTGAGCCCCCGTCACGGCCATCCGTCGACTTGTCTTGACCCCAAGTCGAGTTGTCTGACGGTTGAATAAATCATCCGTCGAGTTGTCCGAACCGTCGAGTTGTCTGAACCGTCGAGTTGTCCGAACGGACGAGTTGTCCGACGGACGAGTTGTCTGGTCTCATTACACTGCAGTCGTTGATTCATTTTGTACATATTGGGAAGTAGAGGCATTGCTTGTAAAATTTGATTTAATTATTACAGAAATAAGTGCCAGATTACACTCGTGGGTAGTGTTTGCTCAGGTTATGTTTATTACCAGGGCCCAGTTAGAGCTGCTTAAACACAAGAAGTAGTGAAGCACAGCAAAAATATGCTTGCCAGAATAAGGTTACCAGCCAAAAATCTATTCCACATGGACTATGTGTGACATGGTGTCTTGCTTATTTCTGCTAAGCAGAAAGTGTTAAGCAGTTGGTCAATTGGGTTGGTCTACATTAGCAAAGTATTTTGACCCTTTCCTCCATTTTGATAAAGAACAGTATGGTTAGAATATTTGTTTGCCAAAAATTGATATTTGATATTTTACACAATAGTTCAGAATAATAGATAATATTCGCTCATGGCGTCTTAACTTCTCTGAAAGTGTGGAAACACACAGCTAATTTTTAAGGATGGTGGGCAGTTGACATAGTGTGTTTCTCAAGGCCAAAGAAAACTCTTTAAGATTGTGTGATTAGAGGTTTAATTGCTGTGCCTTCTGGTTATGTGCAGTACTTGCTAGTAAAGATTATAGATTTGTATAAGTTACCAAAGTATTTTTATACGGGTATTTGCTACTCACAGCAGATTCTTAAAACTAAAAAGTGTATAATAATAGTATATTTTGTGTCAGTGATATACATAAATAAGAAAGCTACCTTGTAACTTGTTGACTCCTCAGTTGATAGCATATTTCCTGCTTATATATTTTTTTATCATAGTTTGGAGAGGTACAATGGAAGTTCTGAAACTTCCATATTTAGGAAAGATGAATGACAATTTTAAAACCTATCAAAAAAGTGTTGACCCTAGCTTTGTGTTTGGCTGTACTAAAGCCATGCCCATAAGACTACTTTCCAACGTTGGGGTGAATTTTCTTAGCGATGTCGTTCAAATGACATTGAGAATTATGAATATATGGAGGGAGGGATTGAGCTTTCTGTGGGCAATCATAATTATTTAGTTGAGAACACTGGCCATCTATTGTTGTTAAGGTACTTGCAATGGTCTGTGAGGTTATCTTTGTCATTTGACATCAAGGACCCCCCAGGTTAAATGCTTTTTAAAAAAACTGTCTTCTTGATGGATACCGACATTCCTTCTCAGGGGTCACACAGGGGGTCGGCTGTGCACAAGGAATTGCCAACCATGCCAGAAACACCAGGCGAACCCCTTCTCTCAACGATATGTGTACTGGGTTCTCTTACATTACACACTACAGGGGACCTTGGGCTTTACGCCCCATCCGAAGGACAACGACACTCTGCTGTTCAGAGTACCAGAGTTTGAGTCTAGTGTCCTTGATATTATTTCATGAACTGTTTAACAACTATTGTTTTCTTCCTGAATAAAATAGTAGTAGGCCTAGTATAATTCGCATCAAGACCAATCAGTGCACAAATCTAAACACCACTATTTACAAAGTGCCCCCTCTGTTGATTAAGATGACTACAAAAGTTCACATGATCTATAGTCTGGTGAACAGAGCCAGATATTTTAAATGGTATTGATATCAAGTGTGGAGGTTGGAAACAATTCCGGTTATTTTGTGATGAAAAGTCTGTGGTCTTTGGGAAGCAAGAAGTACAGTATCATCAGACGATTAAGATTTTGTCACATATTTCACGAATAATTCTCAAACTCATATGCTTTGAAACAACTGCTCCACGGTTTTGCAAAATGGAATGCTGCAGGTTTCTCAACAGTATGTGAATTCTGTGTTTGACTTAAATTTCACTGAATTCAAACGGAGAAGTCTGAAGAAAGGTAAACATGGTAAATAACGTTACTAAGTCGTTAAAACTCTTTACTTCTTCAGACTTTACTTTACATTTTAATTTTTTATAATTTTAGTGTATTTTCTTCTCGGTGTCAATCTCACTCAGACAGGACTAGGACTAAAGTACAAACTAGGAGATCTACCCTAAGGACGGGTACAAGTTACAACTCTAGAGTCTTAAAAAAAGGTAGGTAACTCAAAACTTCAAAAGACTAATTTTTTGTTAAAAAATATTAAGTGTTGCTAGACAGTCAGTGCTATTAAAAAGTATTATTTATTAATTATAAATTACATATTATAATATTAGCTACATGTACGTAGCTAGACCAAGTAACTGGGCACGCACTGTACTCCTTAAAAAAAATTGTTGACATCTACGGTCGTACTAGCACCCCAGGAAAGTTCTCACGCTGACAACGTACTCATCAATTTCAATTTGCTATGATTTTCTGAACATACCCAGCCACAAAAAAATTTCCCCAAAATGACAAAAACACAAACAATAGCTTGAAAATTGCCTAACTGGACTCAATATGTCAAGGGTGCAACATCAGGCATTTAATTGTACTTACAATAATTTTTGTGTGCTCCAAATCAATTATTTTTAGGCCCACATTTTGAAAAACATTGTCAATAAGTATGGCATCCTCATTTATCTACCGTAGTCTTGGCTCCGCGCGCACACACACAACCAACATCCATTCAGATAGATCTATGCACACCACACAATGTGACTAGTTCTAAAGCACATCTATGTTTATTCATTGACGAGTATGTTGTCAGCATGAGAACTTTCCTTGGCTAGTACGACCGAAGATGTCAAATGTTTTTGAAAGGAGTACAGCGCCCCAGTTACTGGGTCTAATTATTAGCTTAACTAAATAGACCCAGTAACTGGGGCACTGTACTGGTTCTGCTTTTATTTACAAATTTTTATGACATTGGCGGTTGTTCTTGCGCCCCAGCGAAACTGTGTCCCTTAACCCTAACCCCCATTGGGGTCTCTCTACATACCCTGCCAAATACAACAGAATGCAACACAGTTGAAATGAGAACCATGCCAAATGCAACAAAATGCAACACGGGATATTGTTGCAATGTGCAGGCATGCTGTTTGTGAAAGGACTGAGCAAGGGTGTTTGCCCTGCTAAATGCGACAGTATGCACATAAGTGTAGTGGTGACTTGTAACTGTTATTTAAATGTTTAACTGTTATTATACAGTCTTTTAAATATGATTTGAATTATGATTCTTACCTAATGTTACATCATACTTCTCAATACTTTTCCCATAAACAATATTTTGAAATACCCATTATAAGTTGTTCAAATACAATAGAAGCACCCAAACCTATATGAAGTCACTTCACTGCTAAATGCAACAAATTCAGTCAAAGAATGACATCTGCGTTGACTGCCAAATGCAACAGATCACAACAACTATTGCCATTTGGTGCATATTGTTGCATTTAGCATGGTTAGGGTTAAGTTGCGTGGACTTTAAAGCACCAATTATTAGCACCAAGTAAAATGATTTTTAGTACAATTAAATGCCTGATACTGCATCTTTGACATATCCAAAAGCCTGCTGCTGTAGTCATGGTAGTGTAGGCAATTTTAAAGTTTTGTTGTCTTTTTGTCATTTTAGGGAATTTTTTTGTGGCTGGGTATTCGGAAAATCATGGCAAATTGCATAACAACATTTTGGGGACAGAGTTTCATTGGTGCGCTAGTACGACCACAGTGGGACAGAAAGATGTCAATTTTTTTAAAAGTCCGTACAGTGCCCCAGTTACTGGGTCTGTTTTATAGCCCACCTTGCTGTTCTTTGAGTATTCTCGTTAATGTATAAATCAAGATATCAAACCGGCAGAATAAAGTATTTTTGAAAAGTCAGAAAATGTTTACCAGCTATTAGTACCCTCAGGAAATACTCCTAGAACTATGAGATTTGTTTTGCTATTGTGTCTACGATAGCTGCGCAAATCTGTTTTAGTTCCAGGAGTACTCAGAAAAAATACTGAATTCCATCACAACCTTACTTATTTCATCACCCAAGTAGGTTATATTTATGTTCATTTATTAGTGAAAAAGTGGCAGTTGGATTTGACATATTTTCCTACTGTTATTTGTCTTGGACGTGTATTGCTATCACATTTGGTGCTTGTTATGTGGCATTGTGTACTCTCCTATTGTGTCTTCGTTGTGTTCTGGGAATCTCAATAATTCATTCAAGGATTTTAGGGGGGGGGGGGGAAACCTCTGTACAAGAGGAAAATATTGTGTTAAAGTATGGGAACACCTTAGGGACACCCTCTGCCACATATCAGGTATCATCCATGGGTTTATGCTGGCAAACATATCAGTTTGCTAGGCCAAATTGTTCACGTATTCAACAAACAATTGATGACTGCGATACAAACTACGCATGACTTTTGACAAATAAAATAAACAACAATTATTGAACTAAAAAAATCTGCAACTTAATGGAAATGTGTGGGTTTTCGGTTGTGGTCCAACTGCACTGTACGCCTACAACTGCACTAGACTTGACTTGTATAAGGTCTGACTTTTAGGTAGCTTGTTGGTTTAACAGAGAATCACACTAAACTCCTAAGAAAAATGTAGACACTTGACCAATGCTTTTTGACCATCTCTCATGGTAACAGGTTGACTGAATTGTTCAGCCCACAGACTGATAGAAGTCTTATTCTACATTCTGAGACTCTCAAGTATCTTATAAGGATCATGCATGATGCGTATGAAGAAAAACCAATCCTGGAAAAACTTCCACTTCAAATTGAGTCTATAGCCTGCCATGGTGAGTATCAGAAGATAGTTTGTACATTGCTTTTTACACACTTTTGTAACCTTTATGGCTTATTCAATATTATTTAATTAGTTATTTCTTTTTCAGGCCTGGAATTTCATCTTTGAGAGGGCAAGGCCATTTTCATTTTGTAATGGGCACTTCCATTGGAAAATCTTAAAAGTTTGTGGGAAACGTTTGAAGGGGCACCCAGGCCAATACCAGGGCAACAGAGGTCATGACCTCCATACATTGTGTAGCCTGTGTGTACTTCCAGGCCTGTTTTTTAATGTTATGTTCGTGCCTGACTTGCGGTTTGTATGTGCCTGCATGACTTACCCCAATCATTCCTGATACATTTGGTTTATTATGTTTACTTACAGGGGACCAGTTACTTGTTGGTACCAAGCAGGGTCATCTACTGGTCTACAGTGTCACTGCTGGATTAGGTATGCTAGCTGTGAATTTTGTGTTTTGTGTCTGAAATATCATATTAAACTTTGAACTTCCAACACTTCCCAAATAAATTATATAAAAAACAAAACAAAAACAAAACAACAACCAATTTAGCAGCAGCAGTAGCAGCAGCAGCAGCAGCAGCAACAACAACAGCAGCAACAGCAGCAACAGCAGCAATAGCAAGCTCAAGACATCAAACATCCCACATGTACATGTACACCAAACTTCATGTAGCTGCAAATCAGGAAACATTGTTTAACTATGTATTTGCCAAGCAAAAGAAACACAGACTAAGAAAACCTGTCATGAGTGACATGTGTCCTATGACATTTGGTCTGATAGCTCAATTCAGCTCAGCAAATCTGTTCTGCTGTGTGTAATGTTACTGAACAAGTTGCTATGCCATGAGGCTGTGCCCGTATTGCTAGTCCAGCTGTTAAGACCAATATGTGGGGAAATTGTGCACTTTGTGGTAAAATCATGAATGCCCTACAGTTATTAATACCCCAAATATCATTTTGAGATGTAGACCCATCACGGATCTTGAACATTTTTAGGGGTGGGGCTATTATAAAAGTGGGGGCAAAAAACAAAAACATTCCCTCAATTTGACTATTGTTTTTTTCTGCAAATTCTTTGGCTGAAATAAATGTCAGCAGTAGAATAAATAACTTAAAATAAAAAACTATAAATATTTCTGCCCCTTTTATGTGTGGAGTTACATTTTTGAAAAGCTTGCTCTGGCTGTGAACATGGCTAGACCACTGCAAGTGCTTCTGTTGCTGTATAGACTGTGTGCAAGTCTTGTGCGTACCAATTTGTTTCCAAATATGTTGTGGTTTACTTGACCTCCGTTTCTGGTTATTTGTAATCAATTCTGAATGTTGCCCAACTGATGATCATGTTATCATTAAACCTGTGTAATGGTTACACAAATTAAGTCATGATTCGCAAATGGGGTACTAAAAATTAAAGGGACACACCGGCTTACTGTTTACCTAATATTGTGATGTGGAATGACAGACAACAATTATTAAATGGTTGTTGTAAAAAAAAATCATCAAAATATCACGTAATTAACGAAAAATGTGAAAAAAACAAAAACGCGGTCAAAGGTCAGCTTATACGCTTTTCCAGCCGTTGCAACTGTCAAATTTACGTGAAGGCAATGATGCGCGATGTTGTAAGTAGACTGGTGCTCTGTTTATGTATCAATTATAACAATGGCGAGGCATGAGGATACAGACTTCATATCCATCAAGCACAAATTCACGTGTAAATAAAAAAACAGACATGAACCACTGATCTATATACTGTCAGTATAATAGAGATCAGTGACATAAACGGACGTCAGTCCATAGAGCAAGGTTCCTTGCTCTACTTGCTCTATGGTCAGTCCTAGTCGAAGTCCGCTCGCGGTCGTAACCAATAACTGTTTCGGTTGAACTTGCCATTGAAACAGTTATTGGTTACGACCGCGAAAACTAACCCCAACCTGTATTCTGTGTACGACGACGTACTATATTCTGTGTCTTGCAATAATGGAGAACGTTTCTTCGACATACAAGGATCGGTACAAAAAACATCGCAAGGAAAAACACCCAGAAGGTGGTCCAACGAAAAGTAAAAAGTAAAAAAATAACCACACGATAAATCCAAAGGGAAAGCCAGCAAAAGCAGCAATTTGGGGGGGGGGGGTGGACATTGTGCAGCAATCATAGAAGTAGACCAGCTGTATGGGATAAATATTCCCCGTCGTCGTCCCGCGTGTGTAGCGCAGGCAACACGTTGCAATAGTTAGGGGATAATAGCTAGGGGTATCAGACTAAAACCCTCCTACAAAAACCGTAATTGTTGGTCTGGCTCCCTACCCCTCCGACAAGCTCCCACGCTCACGGCTAGACCGGCAGACGCAGATCGGCAAGCTGGGGAGTTCATGCCCGGGGCTTGTCTCTCTGGCCCCACGAGACACGGCACAGGCTGTACGGGATATGCCCCAAGGTTTACGTTCCGCTAGCTCCCACTGTGCGCCGTAAAACACGCTTCGGTTGCACGGACTCTCTGAATGCGAATCTTACGTTCGATTTTTCATCATTATTTACAAATTGTATCAATAATCTGAATACATAGTCTTTTTTGTCAAATACTCATGAATAATTTTTTTAAAACAGGTTTAAATTTGGTTCAGTAATTTACTTGTATACGGCTGGAAGTAAAACTAACTCCGAAAATCACGTGATTTATCCGAACCACTTTTTTGGTTCGGATAAATCACGTGACCTTCGTTTTTTGAAAAATGCTCAAAAACGGCAAAATTTGATGGTTTCTTTTAGGAACCGTTCTTCTCCATTCCTGGAAGACCTTTGAAGGCATATGTTAGCCTATTTTGTAGCCCAAATAGCCCAACGAAGCCGGTGTGCCCCTTTAAGCATCCTTGTCCCAAGTTTTAATATTGTTTCATTGTTAATCTTAACAAATTATTTGTATTTTATAAACATATTTAGTACAACTTGCTATTGTTTTTTTTTTTTCAAGAATGTTGTATAGATAGCTGATAGATATTTTAAAAGAGCATTTGAGTTCATAAATAAAATAAAGTATTTGTTTGACTTGTTTGCTCGTTTCGATACATGCGAAACTTGCACAGTTTATAGCCAAAGTTGCTAAAATTTGGACCCTGTGAAACACTATTACACTTTTCAACCTCAACTTTTAGGCCCTCCAGTTTTCCTCCCTCCAGAAAAATCAAACACTTCCAATCTCTGGCTGTGCTCTGTGTTCATATATGGGTTGATGTGGCTGGCTGCTATAGGCATCCTTGCATACCAGCAGCTCGAACACCTTGTAGCTGCGTACTTCACAATTCAGCTTCTTAGCTGCCAGTAAGGATGATTAGTCTTCCAAATAATAAATGGCATAATTTGAAACGCTTCTAGGGAAAGTTCCACTTTTTATGAAATCCAACAAGACACTGTTAACTGGCCTTTCATTATTTACCAGGGGTCTCAAATTACAAGGTAGACTTGCTCAAGTCCTTCAAGTCATTTTCCAAAAAGCCCATCCAACAGTTGGCATGTATACCAGAGCTGCAGATACTGATCAGTTTATCAGGTGAGTTTGTATTCAGTTGTATAGTGTATAATGTAGTGTTGAGCAATAGGATGTAGCCTGTTTCTTCTCTAGCCTGTTTCTTTTTCAGCCTGTTTTTTCTCTATCCTGTTTCTTCTCTATTCTGTTTCTTTACTAGCCTATTTCTTCTCTATCCTGTTTCTTCTCCAGCTTGTTTCATCTCCAGCCTGTTTCTTCTCCAGCTTATTTCATCTCCAGCCTGTTTCTTCTCCAGCCCGTTTCTTCTCCAGCCTGTTTTTCTCCAGCCTGTTTTGTCTCCAGCTTGTTTCTTCTCTATCCTGTTTCTTCTCTAGCCGGTTTCTTCTCCAGCCTGTTTCTTCTCCAGCTTGTTTCATCTCCAGCCTGTTTCATCTCCAGCCTGTTTCTTCTCTATCCTGTTTCGTCTCCAGCCTGTTTCTTTTATAGCCTGTTTATTCTCTTGTTGTATAATGTTGCATTTAGAAATCAACTTAAATCCTATATTCTGTTGCACTGTTGTATTGAGCAGAGTTCTACTGGGCTCTGACATGTCAATGTACAATGCAAGTCCCAGCAAAGTTAAATCCATATCGGTGCATGTAGATGTGCCAAGACAGCATATAAACCAGCTCACTTCTCCTCTTTTGTATTTTGCTGCGTTTTGCAGGGTTCTCATTTCAACTGTGTTGCATTGTGGTGCATTTACCAGGGTGTCTAGAAAACAGGGAGGATAGATGTGAAAGTGACATTAAAGCACATTCCTGCATTGTAGTTAGTGTTGTTTGCTGGTGACTAAAATATTTTTGTTTTGATCGTTGTTTCAGATGCCGTTATCAATGTGCACGATCTAAATCAGTTCTCACAGATCACGAGCATAGCCAAAACAAAAGGAGCAACTCTCTTTGCCATAGACTTGCAGGTTGGTTGGAGCAAATTTGTCAAAACTGTTGTTGTTGTTGTTTTTTTAATGCAAGTTTGCCCCCCAAAAGGCTAAAAGCCACTCTTAGGGGCTACAAGAAGGAAACATTTTAAGATGAAAATAACTCAAGGGAGCTGAAGGTAGGAATTTATATTCCTCCTAGAACAGTCTAGATTGTAGGATGGAGGGAAATGTACACCAGGCAAGGAGTTCCAAAGAGATGCAGTACATGGAATAAAGTTGTTGGAATAGCTCTTTGTACTTCATCTCAGCAAAGCAAGAGTGTATGGTTGAGATTAAGCAGAAAGCCTGGTTTCATGCTCAAACATCCTGATAGCAGGAAACGGGTCGGACACACCGGTGGTACACTGTCCATGAAAATGTCTGTAGGAAAGACAGAGGCTGGCTACAGACCATTGCTATTCAATGGAAATCATTTCCTGCTTTCATATAAAATGTAATTTGTAACTGGTGATTTATTTGCCTTCATGTTGAATTTCTAAGGCACATAGTTCATGAGTCTGTAGGATGTTTTTCAGTTTAACTGTGGAGACAAGATGATGCAATCATTTCCTTCCTTTTATAGAAATTAACGACTGATGGCGGCAATGTCACCTACAATCTCCGTCTGTGTGTTGCTGTCAAGAGAAAGCTGCAACTCTTCTATTGGAAACACAGATCCTTTGAAGAGGTCAAGGTGAGTTTGCTGGAGATTTCTAATAGTTAACCCTCCTACTGTCTGACCAGTCAGTACCATCCACATTGTTTATGATTAATAGAAGTTGGCAGTTAATATCTTTGTGATGGAATGTCTGATTATTATTTTTTTTAAATGTATCATAAACAATTTCTTCCTCTTCGAATATTTGCCAAATAGCAGATCTTATGCTTGACATGAGAATGAGACATCAGTTATGATATGGGGTTACAAAAAAACAATAGTTCACTTTACAAGGACAGAGGCATGCTGGTTACACTACTTCCTAAAAGTTTTTGTTTTCCCTTGTGTTTTCCTGTAAGACTGAGCTTGGAGTTCCTGATGTACCTAAGGCTATGGCATGGTGTGGTAGATCACTGTGTGTGGGATTCAAAAGAGACTACTTTCTTATCAGGGTAAGACCGTTGTAAGCTGTGGCCCCAACCCTGTGGCCCCAACCATATGGCCCCCAACCCTGTGGACCCCCAACCCTGTGGACCCCCAACCCTGTGGACCCCCAACCCTGTGGACCCCCAACCCTGTGGCCCCCAACCCTGTGGCCCCAACCCTGTGGCCCCCAACCCTGTGGACCCCCAACCCTGTGGCCCCAGACCCTGTGGCCCCAGACCCTGTGGCCCCAGACCCTGTGGCCCCAACCATATGGCCCCCAACCCTGTGGCCCCCCAACCCTGTGGCCCCCAACCCTGTGGCCCCAACCCTGTGGCCCCAACCCTGTGGCCCCAACCCTGTGGCCCCAGACCCTGTGGCCCCAGACCCTGTGGTCCCAGACCCTGTGGCCCCCAACCCTGTGGCCCCAGACCCTGTGGCCCCAACCCTGTGGACCCCCAACCCTGTGGCCCCAGACCCTGTGGCCCCAACCCTGTGGCCCCCCAACCCTGTGGCCCCAACCCTGTGGCCCCAACCCTGTGGCCCCGACCCTGTGGCCCCAACCCTGTGGTCCCCAACCCTGTGGCCCCCCAACCCTGTGGCCCCAGACCCTGTGGTCCCAGACCCTGTGGCCCCCAACCCTGTGGCCCCAGACCCTGTGGCCCCAACCCTGTGGCCCCCCAACCCTGTGGCCCCAACCCTGTGGACCCCCAACCCTGTGGCCCCCCAACCCTGTGGCCCCAACCCTGTGGCCCCAACCCTGTGGCCCCAACCCTGTGGCCCCAACCCTGTGGCCCCAACCCTGTGGCCCCAGACCCTGTGGCCCCAGACCCTGTGGTCCCAGACCCTGTGGCCCCCAACCCTGTGGCCCCAGACCCTGTGGCCCCAACCCTGTGGACCCCCAACCCTGTGGCCCCAGACCCTGTGGCCCCAACCCTGTGGCCCCCCAACCCTGTGGCCCCAACCCTGTGGCCCCAACCCTGTGGCCCCGACCCTGTGGCCCCAACCCTGTGGTCCCCAACCCTGTGGCCCCCCAACCCTGTGGCCCCAGACCCTGTGGTCCCAGACCCTGTGGCCCCCAACCCTGTGGCCCCAGACCCTGTGGCCCCAACCCTGTGGCCCCCCAACCCTGTGGCCCCAACCCTGTGGACCCCCAACCCTGTGGCCCCCCAACCCTGTGGCCCCAACCCTGTGGCCCCAACCCTGTGGCCCCCCAACCCTGTGGCCCCAACCCTGTGGCCCCCCAACCCTGTGGCCCCAACCCTGTGGACCCCCAACCCTGTGGCCCCCCAACCCTGTGGTCCCCCAACCCTGTGGTCCCCAACCCTGTGGACCCCCAACCCTGTGGACCCCCAACCCTGTGGCCCCAGACCCTGTGGTCCCCAGACCCTGTGGCCCCAACCCTGTGGCCCCAGACCCTGTGGCCCCAGACCCTGTGGCCCCAGACCCTGTGGCCCCCAACCCTGTGGCCCCAGACCCTGTGGCCCCAACCCTGTGGCCCCAGACCCTGTGGCCCCAACCCTGTGGCCCCAACCCTGTGGACCCCCAACCCTGTGGCCCCCCAACCCTGTGGCCCCAACCCTGTGGACCCCCAACCCTGTGGCCCCCCAACCCTGTGGCCCCAACCCTGTGGCCCCAACCCTGTGGCCCCAACCCTGTGGCCCCAACCCTGTGGCCCCCCAACCCTGTGGCCCCAACCCTGTGGCCCCCCAACCCTGTGGCCCCAACCCTATGGACCCCCAACCCTGTGGCCCCCCAACCCTGTGGCCCCAACCCTGTGGCCCCAACCCTGTGGCCCCAACCCTGTGGCCCCAACCCTGTGGCCCCCCAACCCTGTGGACCCCCAACCCTGTGGCCCCCAACCCTGTGGCCCCAACCCTGTGGCCCCCCAACCCTGTGGCCCCAACCCTGTGGCCCCAACCCTGTGGCCCCAACCCTGTGGCCCCCCAACCCTGTGGCCCCAACCCTGTGGACCCCCAACCCTGTGGCCCCCCAACCCTGTGGCCCCAACCCTGTGGCCCCCGACCCTGTGGCCCCAGACCCTGTGGTCCCCGACCCTGTGGCCCCAACCCTGTGGCCCCGACCCTGTCAACATATTTGCATTTTGACATGTGCGTACAAAGGGCCCTACAATCGCCATACAAGCACTTGAAAGTTTTTAACAAGCATGCATTTGGGAGCCAATCACTGTTGTTTTTTCAGCACATCCCTACCAAGGTTTACTGATGAGAGGTATCGATATGGCGCGCTGCCCATTGTAGCGAGGCTGGGTTTCAAGTGCTTGGTTCAAATACAAGGCTATTATAAGCTGTTAATTAATAAGCTTGTTAAAGAGGGGCTCCAAGGTCAAAATGAGTTTTGTGATGCACTCATTTTCTAGTAGATAGAGTCGTCATAAAAATGGGGCAAAAGTTACAAGTCTCTACCTCACATTAAAATGGTGTAACATTTTATTTGATACTCTTTCATAGCAACATTTGAAACATGACTTCATCGGACAGCAAAAACAAATGGGTCTGTACTTTTCAAAAAGGATTTCCTGCACCAGACAAAAGCTCAAATTCAATGCCGTTTGATTAAATATCATCCAAGCTCATGAATGAACTGAAAAATGTACAAACATATTTTTGAAATCTGATGTCAACGTTTTTTGACAAAAATTGCACTTGAAGGGTATCAAAGACAGTTAACACCATTTTAATATGTGGTAGCTCCTCTTTAATTAAATTAGTAACTGAAAGGGTAATTCCACCCCCCCCCCCATGTTTCTCTAGGTTGAAAATGGTGAACTGAAAGACCTATTTACGACTGGTAATGCATCTCAAGCAGAGCCTACCGTCACCAGACTATCTGAAGATATGCTGGCTTTGGGACGGGACATGATGAGCATTATCATTGACTCTGAAGGACAGCCAGCTAAGAAGTACGCCCTCACATGGTCAGATTTTCCAATTATGCTGGGTAGGTTTTGAACAAATGTGTATACTATAGTTTTGGATGTCCGTGATGAAACTAAATATTATACTTGTATTCTGAATGGTATAAATTTGGAACTGGTACCAACTTAACATGAATTGCCCAGTTGAAATACTGTGACCCATCAAGAGAATATGGGCAAGTCACAATAAGGAGCGCCCTCAACTTTTGACCCTGGATAGGCTGTTTTTGACGTGTATCATGGGGAAAAGGTCAACAAGGTTTGGTCGCCATGGAATGAAACGCCCGCCACAGTGCCCCTATATTGTATGTTCATCCGTGGTTGGCAGCAAGGTCATATTGATGGCATAGGATGGTATGTTGTGTTAGGCTGGTAACATTCATGTCAGCTATTCACAGGTACCAAACTGTCCGAGCGCTGTTAAGTTGCGAGTGTAAGTCTGTTTTTAGTCGCTCTTTTTGGGGGAAACGGCCTCTCCAAGGTAAACTTGTTTTCATTTTCTTCTTCTGCAGAGCATGACCAGCCTTACATCATTGCAGTTCTTCCCAAGTATGTAGAGATTCGCACTGTGGATCCTCGTCTTATTGTACAGACCATTGAACTCAGCAAACCACGCTTCATCACGATAGGAAAGTAAGTTGCTTTTAGTTGCAATAGCTACTACATTGGTGCCTCTTGGTAGATATACATGTACACCATTCCAAACCTTCTTGGAAATTCATAGATAAATAAATAAATGGTTTAGCTGTTGCAAACTTCTTACCAACCAAAATGACCTATGGTATAAATGCAAAAAATAGTTAATGGCCTGACTTTTCAAGTTTTTCTTGAAAGCTAAAACTTGAAAAAGACATCACAATCGGCAGACTGAATTGCATCCAGATGTACATAAAGTCAATTAAATATTCATTAGAAAATTGCAACATTACATGTAGAATACAAAACAATTACGGAGATGAGACTAAAAACAAAAAAATAGTTTGCATGGTGGACTAAAAAGTATATTCATCCCTTTTGTGTGAGTCATTTTAACAGATTATTAACCCTTTGGTTAGCATGTGACCCAATTCCTGCAATATCCTCTTCTCCTATGTCACCCTACACCAAATGTTTTAGACTTGGATAAGATTGGTAGGCCTGGCCTAGTGATAAGCACTTGTTGTTTGGGCCTACTGGCCCTAGTGCTTCTGAATCCTTCACTCTGGTAACTGGGTATGGAAGGTTAAATAAACAAAAATTACTTCTATTCATTGACGGTCTTCATTACTAATATTAAAAATGTTTGGAAAAAAGAAAGCTGAAAAGTAGAACTACTGAAATTGGATCTTTATAATGATTTATGTAATATGTGACATCACTCAGAAGGCTTCAAACCTAGATTGTGTTCGCTTAGCAAAGTTCATCAAGCAAAGGGTATACATTTTCTGGATATTATTCTAAATTGTCAATTTGGTGTTTGCTTTCAGTGGACACGTCTACGTTGCGTCAAATCATTTCATCTGGAGACTGGTTCCCGTACCCATCACTACACAAATCAAGGCACTCTTAGCAGACAACCAGTTTGAACTTGCTCTACATTTGGCCGTAAGTTAGACATCATTTCAGCTATGTTGTGAATAACGATTACATACAAAACCTGACGACAGTTGAGTAATATTTTCAGATTTTTCTCAGAAATGTCCAATGTATTGACCCAATTCACTTGACGTCATTATAATAATCTTGGGTGCAAAATTTTGGGAGTCTATGTCCCTGTTTGTTATAGAGTGCAGTGCGCATTTTAGGCGACACAGTGTTTAAATGCTTACCATACTTTGTACAAGCAATATGCCTCCCTGAATGATGAGTGGTGGAGACAGTACCTGCGTGTGCCTTTGGTGTAAGGGGTCTACAAGTAGTGGTAGATAGTCAAGATAGAGCACGTTTGTTTTTGTACATAGCAGCCTGACTTTCACGTCATTCTTAAGGGCATCACTTGGATCCTAATGATCTCTCTTGAACACCTTTTTATATCTCAAAATCAGAATATGACGGACGAAGTAGAAGCAGACAAACAGAGACGCATTCAACATATCCAGAACCTCTATGCCTTTGAGTTATACCAACAGCATCGCTTTGAAGAATCTATGAAAATGTTTGCTAAATTGGGAACAGGTAAGAGAATATTCATCTTTGTCGGGATGGAATGGAATTTGGATTCTGGAGACCTATGTTTACTATGAAATCAGGATTCAGTCGCACAGACAGAAACCACCAGGATACAACTATGAAAGAATTATTTTTGTCCTGTATGTGAAAGAACAACAGTAGAGAATCAATACTGATAGAAAAACCAAATTGGAAGGACATGGGGTCTTCAGAAAACATTGATGACATTAAACATAGTTCTAGATTTGTAACTGAAATTTACGTGTGTTTTCTCAAACTCTGGTGCAAGGAGCTCCAAGGAAATGGCCAAGGCAATTTTCACCATCATCTATTCATGGATGCCCTTACAATCTGAATAGTAATTGAAGACTTGTTTTTACAGAGATATTTATTGCCTGTATCTGATATGTAAATTATTAAAAAATACACTTTTGAAATTCTGAGGGATGTTTGGTGGTTTCTGTTACAGACCCATCCCAAGTCATCGGTCTGTTCCCGGACCTCCTTCCAAAAGAATACCGCAACAAGCTAGAGTACCCCAGCTTGCCCACAGAGTTGACCGGTGCTGCCATGGAGAAGGGCCTGTCAGCCTTAATAGAATACCTGACCCAGAAGAGGCAGGATTTGATGAAGATGTCTAACAAGGAACTCAACCAGCCGTCCACCATCGTTGAGGGGTGTGCTACAGTGACGTCTAGAAAGCAGATGAGCCTGATTATTGACACAACACTTCTGAAATGCTATTTACAGGTAATGGAGAAGGGGCAGGGAGTTTGAGAGATGTGTTTCACATCCATGCGACTGTTCCTCTCAGCTGGTTTCCTCTTCTTCTTTGCATTATTTTCTAATTACTTCTCATCACTCTTTTCAAGTGGCAACCTGAACTGACTTACTGTCTTTTCTTGTCCCAGGTAGGCAGGGGCTCCAGTCTTTATCAGATACATCTTGTTTACATGTTAACACAAAATCTTGTAGTACAGGCGACAAGGTTTTTTCCATAGCCAGCCCCAGGGAATGGAGCAAAAATCCCTGTTCACATCAGAGACTCTTTTTCACAAGTTTGGTAAAGCGCTATATAAGAACTACGCATTATTATTATTGTTACAAAATGGTTTGCCTGTTTCAGAAAATGGTTGGTTTTGTAGTTTATAAGCTGCTGAATGTGGAGTACAATTTAAAAATACTACTTGTTTCTGCAGACAAACGATGCACTTGTAGCACCATTACTGAGATTGAAGGATAATAACTGTCATCTTGAAGAAAGTGAAAGAGTCCTCAAGAAACATCAGAAGTACAGTGAACTCATCATCTTGTATGAGAAGAAGGGACTACATAAAAAAGGTATGACAGTCTTATCAAATCTAAGAATCCATCAGCAAAGTCCTGTTAGGGTTGGAGAACTTTAATGCCACAGTATTCTGAAAGAACTTAGCATGAAGTGGTGTACAACAAGGCATCGCAAACTTGGGAATGAAGTGCATTTGTCTCTACTGGCCAGGCTCCTAGTGGATGATCTCATGCCTACATTGTTGTTTTCCCTTAACAGCGCATAGGGACCTCACCAGTGATATGCACTATATAAGATTGGTTTATTATTATTACTTCATCCTTATAGACTGTGAAGGGCAACTCTGTTTCAGCCCTAGAAGTAAGTAGCAACGTGCCCCTGGTGACAGTTGATTTGGGTCGACAGCCCAAATCAGATATGTGTAGCCCTCACCTTGAAGTGATCGTCCGGACTTGTGATGTTAGACGATGTCTCATAAAATAAAATAAAACAAAAAACCAACAACTATGGGTTGTGCAGGAGCACTATGTGGATTGGGTTTTCAATCCCTAACTGATTGCATGGGTGTCCCCTGGAATAATAATCTCGGTTTTCCTCCCACATCTAAAACTGAAACTTCCTTCCTTGGGTTCTTGGCTATAGTACAACGATTAAGTTCGCTTTTCTGAGAGTCCTTGGCTTCACAACCAGAATTAATAAATGAAATTAAACGAAACCTAAAAACAGTTTTCTGTACAAAAGGGGATTCAATGATGTGGTTCATTGACAACCCAAAGAAAATAAATTAACTGACTGGTTTTTTGGTGGTTTTTGTTTTGATCTTCTAGCATTGGATTTATTACTGAGGCAGTCTCAGAAGCCCAACAGTCCCTTGAAGGGTCATGAGAGAACAGTGTCGTATCTACAGAGGCTTGGAAGTGATCACTTTGATCTCATCTGCGAGTACGCAGCCTGGGTCCTCAAGGCATTCCCTGAGGATGGACTCAAGGTAAGAAGGATCTGTCACAACCCTCAGAGCCGCAAACTCTCCCTGATTCTGCAGAAAGTTCTCTGTAAATCAACCAATCTTTCCATGTTCTAATGAACAAATCTGAAACTCACCCTGTTTAACCCTTTTCCCCTGTTATGTTGAATGTCATTCTGGATACCTCCCTGATTCTTGTACAAAATCTCCCCGATTGCAAGATGTAAATGTTGGCAGCCCTTTTCTGCCATTTTGACCCCTTGCACTGAGGTCGCATGCAGCTACTGTCTGCCCACGGTCTGCCATTTTGGGAGTCCAAATGCAGGAAAAAATGTAGAGTGTGTGTGTAAAACACAAACCACATAGTATAACATGCGGGTGAACTGACTCCCAAATTAGCGCTACCAAAAATGATTGTGGTGATGGTGCCGGGTGAATTGGGTCAATACCCTCTACTGTCTGGATGTTTACTCAAATGGTTGGGTTGGATGAATTACACCATACAAAACGATTGAACGTTTAAATGTAAAAAATGTAAAAATACAGAAGACAGTCAACCTCCTGTGGACTGGTTACGCAGTCATTTCTTGAACAAAAAAACAAACTTTTAAATTCCTGCTGAGGATGGACTGGTCGGTTAATAAAAAGACAATAGTAAAATTTGATTCGCAATAATAAATGAGGGGGGAAAAGAGGGCAGTTTACGTGATGATTGAGGTGGATGAAGTATTTTCAATTACTTGACCAGCGTTCTCCCTTAATAACAGTGGTTCGCTGGCTAAATGCCAGTTAAAACACCTGAGGACCAGTCACAATTCTCTCTGAGTGGTTCAGCTGGATGGTTCATTGTTGTAAAGCATTCTTATTGTTATGAATTATGGACGAGTGCAAAAGCTGAGGAACCAGTGAAATGACAAGCTAACTGGTCATGGGAAAAGTTAAGGGCGAACCTTGTTGATCTATGTTAAGACAGTATAAGAATCACCCAATGCCATTCTTTCATGATTTGCAGATTTTTATAGAAGATATTCCAGAAGTTGAGACCTTGCCAAGAGATCGTGTCCTGGACTACCTGATGGGTGTTGCCAAGAAACTAACCGTGCCATACTTGGAACATGTCATTCTAGCAATAGGGGATAACACCCCCGAATTTCACAATCGACTAATCCATCTATACAGGGAGATGGTGCAGGAGAAGATGGGGGCGTACCTTCACACTTTGCCAGAGGGTACGTAAAGGTTCCGATCTGAATTTGTCTTGTTTCCTTCCTAACTTGAATATGCTTGTAATGTTACTAGGTTTTTCCCAAAATCTTCCTATTGCTGTAACAGAATTTAGAACACTTATTTCATTGAAACTTTCTAGAAAAACAACATAGACAGTGATATACTGTTGTTTCTGTTGTACCTCTAGGCTGAGCTTGGGAAACATACAAATTCTAAGTCATTGTGTCTTCAACAAAAAATGTCTGCAGAGGTATATTTTATTGCATTTATAAGCTTTTCCCATAATTAAATAATGTTATTTGTCTTTTATCCATCACTGATATGTGTTAAGCAAGGTACATGTACACTCAATACTTTCCCAAGTTTCGTGGGGAAAAAACAAAACATAGTCATATTACTCAGGTGGTTTCCGAACCTACGATCATTCTAGAGTCATATCACTAGACCACCAAGCTTGCCCGATGCAAATTTTACATCTATTAAATTATATTTTTGCATAGCTGAGTTGTTAAATAATTTTGCCACCTAACAAATAATAGATCATGATGTTTGACAAAAATGGAACATTGCTTTTGTTTTAGTACATGTTTTATGTCTTCTGGTAAAGTGGTACGTTTCAATAGAAACTTTCCCATGTAGCCGATGATGAATTTGATGATGAATTTGAATGATTGTGATTACAGGTCAGTTACCATTAAGAGCAGGCACTGAACCGGGGGAGTTTGGAGAGCTCAGGAGAAAGCTGCTATTTTTCCTAGAGACATCGTCATCCTACATTCCAGAGCGGCTCCTGACACATTTCCCTTTTGATGGTAAGTGAGCTACAAGGGTCGTGGAAACATTGCGATTAAAGACATTGATTCTTTCTTACTACCTTCATTCTGATCCTGTTGTCCCTGTCATCTTCACGTCAATATTTTAACAAAAAAATTGAAATGCATGGAGGAATTCTGAATGTCAGCCATCAAGTTCAAAATCAACGATAAAATGGGCTCAATCTTGTCAACTGAACAGTTTATCATACTGAAGCTCACACGAGTACAGTTAACACCTCTCACTTCACGAAGTATGTGATTAGCACACATCAACTGCACGGAGGGTTTAGAAGGTGGACTATGTACTTCAGTTGCTTGTCCATCGATACTGCCCTCCAACATTAACTCACTGCAAGTTGAACAGTCTCCCATGACAAAGACTAGCATGGGAGTCTTTATTCTTGCAAACAGAGGTTGTAAATCGAATCTCAGAATGTTTGTACTGTTGTCCATACACATACTCTTTTGACTCGGCCATCAGAACTTGAGCCTGATGCTGTAGACTGCTTAGCCACGACAATCTCTCTATGAATGCTGCATTTAGTGCTATGTATTGGGAACATGCTTAGATAATAATTCTCTGAAATGTTTAATATTTGTTAATAAATACCTCGGAGAGTTTATGCATTCTGATTGGTCGAAGACTGGTCACGTGGGGGGTGTATTAACATGTGATATAAAGACTGGCTCTCTGTAAACTAGTGAATAAATGGCCCCTAAACAAGCACATTGTTGTGTAAAAGTTATGTTTGCACGGTACTTGTTGTGCGGAAACTATGAAAACTTTTTTCATTGCGCTTATTGTTTTTTTGTTATTTTGACGAGGACAGATGGTGTCGCATGCACGCGCATACCACGTGTATGCGTAAACGCGCAGACAATGTATCAATTTAAGGTAGCTGGTACGAGCTTGAAACCAAGGTAATGCAAAGCTTCAGCTCGGTCCATTACCAAGATCATCACCACGCAGTGAAGACCGGCTCCCCACATTGTTATTCCCTAATTATAAATTGTGCACATGCACTTTAACTGTGTCCTGTTCTTGTGTAAGGATTCTACGAGGAACGAGCGCTACTTCTGGGTAGACTAGGGCGTCATGAGCAATCGCTGGCCATCTATGCACACATACTGAAAGATACCAAGCGAGCAGAAGAGTACTGCAGGAGAAACTATGCAAGAGATCCAGAGGCTAATAAAGACGTAAGACATGGTAGTTAAAGTCATGTATCAAAATGCTGAATTGTTTATCAGCTCTGGAGTCTTACATGGCGTACAGAAAGACACTGAAAGACAAAGAAAGACATTAACTTTATTGTTCATGTATGGATTTTCCTGTCAGTAGCCATTTACAGCATGTTTGTGTTCTATGGGAAACTACGTAGTTAGGCAGCAATGGGTTAGTTATATGTCTTGTGGTTTTGTTTTAGCGTAAATAACAGGGATGTGATTTCTCTGTTTTTTTCTGGAAATGGTTTCTTGTATCCCCCCCCCCAACAAAAAAGAAAAGAAAATTAAATAAATAAATTTGTATTAAGATCAAATTCATAACAACATGAAGATAAAACCATATAGAATGCCCTAGATTGCAGAGTACAGCTTTTAAAACCAAAGATAAATATATAAGTAGGCTTAGCACTCGCGAGTTTCACCCTTTGTGATCCAGGTTTTTTTTCAACATCCTATCACATCCCTGAAATATAGATTAATGGCATGTATCTTTCATGCATCTATAAAACACCCTCCTTGAAGATTCACCTAATTGTTGTCTGAGAGATAACGTTGATGAAAAATAAGTGAGAACAGATTTTAATGGGATAATTTTCATCCCCAAATTGATAGAAGGGGACTTTTACCGCCACTTACATCAACTGAATTATTGCCGCTTACTGTGTGTTTACAAATCTACTTTTTCCTACAGGTGTATCTGTCTCTGTTTAAAACGTACATCAGTCCGCCAGATGCAAACACGTTACGGATCATGGCTAGTACGGAACCCTCTAAACCGAACATCAATGCGGCGTTAGATGTCTTACAGTTTCACCATGAAAAAGTCGACACAGCCAGGGTGAGTTTACAAAACCAAAACCTCTCCCCCACCCCCATCCCTTACTGCCACATTTACTTGCTGAGAGATGTGTATTGAGAAAGTTGCGATATGAAAAGCAGGGGTTTTCCTTAACTTTTTTTTTCACTTGCCCGTCAGACGAGTCAACCAAAATTTTGGGTCGCCTGCAAGTTTTTTCACTAGCCCACATGTATTGATGCACACAATTTTCGTAGCATCAAAAACCCCCCCCAAACCCCCCACCCCCCCCCCCCACACACACACACACAGAAATTTGTGTTTTTGGACTATCTTATCCTTTAATATCTGCCCTTAATAATCCTTTTTTCATCAAGAACCTTTTTTGTGGATTTGTGATTTGAGAATCGTTTTTTTTGCAATGAAATTTTCGTGTTAATGATCGATCGACGACACACTATTGAGAAAAAAATCAATGAACTTTGCCCTGCAACACCCTCTATCGGCAAATTGTCGATGCTTGAATAGCCTTAACCCAATGCTGTGTATAGTACAGAATCCACTCTATGGTCACCCTACACCAAAATGTTTGGACTTGGTTGGGAAGCTGTTGATTAAAGCAATTGTTGTTGGGCTTACAGTCCTCAATCCTCCATTCTCCTCCACTCTATGGTCACCCTACACCAAAATGTTTGGACTTGGTTGGGAAGCTGTTGATTAAAGCAATTGTTGTTGGGCTTACAGTCCTCAATCCTCCATTCTCCTCCACTCTATGGTCACCCTACACCAAAATGTTTGGACTTGGTTGGGAAGCTGTTGATTAAAGCAATTGTTGTTGGGCTTACAGTCCTCAATCCTCCATTCTCCTCCACTCTATGGTCACCCTACACCAAAATGTTTGGACTTGGTTGGGAAGCTGTTGATTAAAGCAATTGTTGTTGGGCTTACAGTCCTCAATCCTCCATTCTCCTCCACTCTATGGTCACCCTACACCAAAATGTTTGGACTTGGTTGGGAAGCTGTTGATTAAAGCAATTGTTGTTGGGCTTACAGTCCTCAATCCTCCATTCTCCTCCACTCTATGGTCACCCTACACCAAAATGTTTGGACTTGGTTGGGAAGCTGTTGATTAAAGCAATTGTTGTTGGGCTTACAGTCCTCAATCCTCCATTCTCCTCCACTCTATGGTCACCCTACACCAAAATGTTTGGACTTGGTTGGGAAGCTGTTGATTAAAGCAATTGTTGTTGGGCTTACAGTCCTCAATCCTCCATTCTCCTCCACTCTATGGTCACCCTACACCAAAATGTTTGGACTTGGTTGGGAAGCTGTTGATTAAAGCAATTGTTGTTGGGCTTACAGTCCTCAATCCTCCATTCTCCTCCACTATATGGTCACCCTACACCAAAATGTTTGGACTTGGTTGGGAAGCTGTTGATTAGAGCAATTGTTGTTGGGCTTACAGTCCTCAATCCTCCGCTATAGGACAACTTCCTGAAGAGCATTTGTTGGGTTAGGATTAATGTTATCAAATATAAGGTGTAAATTAAATTTACAGAAAATATATTAACATTATGGATCATCCAAAGCTCTCAACAACTTTAAAGTCATGTAGAGAGTTTTTCTTTTCAAAGACACCCCCTCTCCTCAAAGTAGTAATGGTCAAAATTTGTATGTGCTTGTCAGTATCAATGAGCATTGATGTAATGTTCGCTGTATTCCCCCCCAACCCCAGCATAATTCTAATTTTTGTAAAGTGGTACAATATCGCTGACCCCCCTCCCCCCTCCTGTTGTGCTCTGTATATGTCTGTGAAAATGTTGCAACTTTTGATGACAGCTTATTGGCTTGTTTGATCAGATGATAGTCATTTTTTAACAAATGCTGTTGATAGCTCACACTACTTTGTAATATTATATCTACCTGGTATTGAAACCAAGGGACTCAAAAGTGACTGGCACTGTGGCCAGTAGACCTGAAGAAATGTGAGTTTTAGATGTGGGAGAAAAACCCCAATAGGGAAAACCTATGCAACCCTACTGGGACTGAAGACCCAATCCTCATGCAAGAGCCCGGTCTGGACTCAAACTGAGGTCACAGAGGTGAAATGCAGGGAAGAAACCACTGACGCCCAAAAAAAAGGAGTCACAAAAGAAGTGAATGAATGGGCATGATCTCTGAATAATGATACCTAATTTTGTCTTGTAACCAGGCATTGGCAATGCTACCGGAGACGATACAAGTGTCCGATGTATGCACCTTCCTTGAAAGTGTCCTTGAGACCAAGGCTAAGCACAGACGAAGCAACCAGATACTCAAGAGCCTCTTCTTCTCAGAGAATCTCCAGGTAAGTCAGATTGAGGTCTTTATGCAGTCTGAAAGTGATGGGGGCATCATGGCCGAGTGGTCTAGTGTACAGTAATCATGCTTATCAATCACACAGTGTGGGTTCAAGTCCCGCTGTAGGTGGTCACGATGCTTGCGTCCTTGAGCAAGACACTTTTTAACAGCATTATTGCTTTTTACTTCCGATGGGATATAAAGCCCTAGATCCCGTGTGTTAGGATTGGTAGTGCATGTAAAAGAACCCAGAACACTTATCGTGGGAGAGTAGGGGTTTACCTTGGTGTTTCTGGTTCACATAGCAAGCACCCTTGTCTACAGGTTTCATCAGGTTTGCAAGCTACAGTGATTAAGTTCACTTACAGGCATCTTTGGTGTCATCACCAGAAATTAATACTAATGATAATAAAGGGTGATGAGGTTTCATCATAACAAGCCATCTATAAAATCAGTAAGGTTTGAAACTTTGCATGATGCATTTGGAACAGAGTGCTCAAGACTCTAGTATACCTCAACCCTGGTTCTTCTTAGACCAAGGTTTCTTACAAAAGAGATTTTAATCAGACAGTTTTTATCTGTAATACAAAGTATTGTTTCAAGTGGTTTTGTCCACCAGCCTCAAGTTTTGGGTCAAACTTTTATTTAGCTGCTATAGCAGAAAATTGTGCTTAACATCTTTCTGCCGAGCAAAAAGAAGCAAGACGCCAGTAAAAGATTGTACATGTGACACAGTAACTGGTAACCTTTTTCTGGTAAGCATAATTTTGATGTGCTATAAGAAATTGGGTTATATGAAATTGAGCTTTATGAAATTGGGCCCACGTGGTGTTCGACCCCTTAACCCCTGGAGCAAGATGCTTATATTTAATTGCTTCTCTTTATCTACGAGTAACTGGGTTCTTTCATGGGCAGAGATTGTTATTGTGATTGATAAGCTACATTTGTGTTCAGTGGGATAATGACATAATTTCGGCAATGCATTTTGTGCAATAATTATACTCAAATTTTGTATTGCATTTTGTATAAATCTTTATGAACAACTTAAATTTGCTGGTGTTTTACAGTACTTTACAAAATTAGTTTATCATTTGTAAAAGTAGATTAACTTCTTGGGTTTAAGTTTTTTTAAAGGAAAGAAAAGGAAAAGAGCCAGTCCTTTACAAACAGTCTCACCTTCCAAAAAACATAATCACGTACATATCTCAATACCTCACATTTAAGAGTTGGTAGTTGCTGATTAACTGTGCAAGCCGTGCATGTATCGTAAATTAGAAAAAAACAACTCGAACATATTTTTCTATGATATCAAATCTTTTTTATAAAATATATTTAAACAAATTCTTGAAAATAAAAACACCTACAGCAATTTGTTATCAATACAGTTAAAATGTTTATATAGTACAATCTGTTAAATTTAACATTGAAACAAAATTTGAACTAGCGGCGAGGATGCTTATTTTTAAGAAACCCCATTTGCCAATCATGCCCAAATTTGTACGACCATTACATAGGTTTAATGGTAACTGAACGTCAGTTGGGCAAAATTCTTACTTGTTTACAAGTAACCCAAGATCAGGTTTTCTTTATTTATTTATCTCTGTCAAACTAAAGTATTTGTAAAACAGAATCGCGCACACATAAAACCCAAGATGGTTCAGACAAACTTGGTTCTTAAAGTTTGAATATGTGCAAGACTTGCATAAACAGCTCTTTGTACACCCATTCCTTTAAAATTGCCTCATAAATTATTTTTTTCCCAAAACATGTAACAGCGCCCTCTTGTGTCCAAATCACACCAGTCGCATTTATTATGATAATAAAAAAAAGGGTGTGGATGTTGTATATGCCAACACATTCTAAATCCGTGCATGCCTGGCAGACTTGTACATGTATGTATGCTCACATCGTTTAATCTGGCAATGTACGTGCACATTGAAGAAAAGTCTCAGCCCTTGTTCCTGAGCTATGTAAACTGTCATTGAATGTGTGTATATATATAGCCTGCATTGTGTGTACATTCACATTGGAGGTTTCTAATGGATGAAGAGAGCATGTTCAGGAGACAGCTTGACAACAGCGGCTTGATTTATGATCTGTACTCGCCCATCTTACTACTATTTCACATCAATTTGCCTAATATCAACCTTAAAGTACAGGATTTTTAGTCACATGTATTAACAAAATAAAAAATTGCTTTCAATTTTGAAATCTTGCTGATTATCAAATTTATACCAGTACCCATCTTTCAAAGGAAAATGAAACACTCTCGAAGTCAAGGATATAGATTTTGAAGACTACAAAAATTGCTCTTGCTTATTTCGATTGCAACACTCAAAATAAGCCGGACATAAACATGCCCAAAATCCCTATTGAGACACAAGCCAGCTTTTCAGTGTTTTGACAGAAACGTGACTGCAAAATTTGATTAAAATGTTTTGTTCATTAAAAATTAGGCAGGCATGACATTCTTTCTACTGAAGTCTGTTTTCCGATTTTGTTATGCCCTAAATAAAAAAATCGGCAAATCTGTAATTAATTAGTCTGAAAAATCTATAAAATGCCATAGTCCTTGTAGTCAATGAATTTTTTGTCACAAGGCCAATTATCATACATTATTAGGGGATAGGAATAAATTTACTCTCGCCAAAAAACAATGTTGTACTTAACATTTAAGAACAAATCCTAGGAATATAAATCTTAATCTCTGTGAAGGTCAAAAACCTTTTTTTTTACTCTGTTGAATGTTTACCACTTGGCAGTCATAGCATGCGTTCAGTGCATTTAATAATAAGCACTGAATAATGATGCTAAGATCTGGGTATGTCAACAGCAGAAATACCAGGCATTTCTGCTGAGCTAATAGAAATTGTTAGAAATAGTCTCTGAACTTTGGTCAGGGTCAGGGTTAATTTTGTTTGTTGTGGGTTGGTAGGCGAGGCATACTGCAATGGTTAGCTAGAAATGTTCACTAAGCAGACATGTAACTTAGATGTCCTAGAAATTGCGTGATAAATTTGCTTCAGTTTTCCAGACAGTAATTGCAGAATGTTGCCAAACTTAGGGAGGGTTACTTGGTTTTTTTGGGAGGGTTGGTAAGTGAGGCGTATTTCAGGGGTTAGCAAGATGTTCAAAGGACTCCTAGAAATTTTCTGAGAAAATGTCCTTCTGTTCCTAGACAACGATTGCAGAAAACGGTGATAAATTCACGATAATTTGTAGTTGACCACTACTTCATGCCATCTAAATATTATTCCCAAATTAAGGAAAATACACAGCCATTAATGAATCTTGACAATGATCATCGTAAGTGCGATCGACTGATAGACTTCCGGAATTTTATACGAGTACAGACTCGGAAATACCAGAGGTTACTTTATATTTTAAAATTGTTACATATCATGTGCATAGTTTCTCTGGTATTAACATTCATTTCATATCTCTGCCCACATCAAAATATTTTGAATTTTAATTTCTTCATTTTTAAGATATCATTATTTAGTTCACACTTCCCTTGGCTGCCTGCAATCGTCAAGTGTCCCCTATAAATACTTTGTCAGGTCTTCACCAAGTTCCATAGCAACAGATGGTAAAGGCTTAATAGGCAGCTCTAGGCGCAGATAACAATGCATTGTTTACATTCATTGCAGGGCGTAAATGTAAAAACAAGCAAAAACTGCAAAAGGTTGTGGGTATCGGACGTTGATTTATCACTTGTAAAATTACTTTTGATATATCGATAATTTCACTCACCGCAAGGAAATATTATTTCAAAATGAGTGACAGGACATTTTGAAAAAGTCATATCTGTGTATATTTATTTGATTATATTTATTTAAATCTTTTTGGTGATGAAATCCCCCAAAAGTGACTAGCACCATAACTCGTAGGCCTGAAGATACCTGTGCAGGACTTAAGTTGTACACTAGACTGGGCCAATAAATTTAAGAGTGGACAAGTCCGTTAGTTTTGTGTTTTTTCAACTTAAACAGAAAAAAAACATGTTGAAATGTTGACTTTAAATGAGTCTGGTAAATACCTCTTAATTCTGTTGAGTAATAAAGTATACTTTAAACCCATGAAGACAAACGAGATAAATCTTGAAACATAAATAATCAAATGCATGTTTAACTGTGTCAGGAAGTTTTTTCCTCATTTGGGTTCTGTTCTTGTAAAAAACCCACTATGACCTACATGTACAAGCCATGTCTTGTGGATTGTCCCCCAAATACAAGCCCTGACCGTGTAAAGAAGCTGTTAAGGAAACGTGTAACCCATTCTCTCTCATGCCTCATTACTAGTGAAATAATATATCATAGTTCATTGCTCATTATCATGAACAATTTTGCTCAAGGACCAATTTGTCAAATAGAGGCGGATATTGGTTGGTGCCAAACACATGTTTTTTTAGCATGAGTACCAGTAAATATCGACCAATACTCAACAAATGGCGTTTCTACGAACTTGGCCTTTGATACCAGATGGACAAGTGCAGCACCCTACTTTACTGTACACATTCATTAGCAATAATAAACACATGTACTAGTTACTTCCTACAAGACACAGTCCTGAAAAACCTACATTACATTATCAGGCATGCAACTTCTCAACCAGTCAGCTGTTGTTCCCATGTTTGGTTTCTTTGATGTGCCATTGAAAAAAAATTAAAAACACTATCATACAAAGTCTTGCTGTGTTTTGCTGTGTCTTCCTATGCACTTCCCTCTTAAATTTGCCTACTGCAGTTTCCTGCCTGCATCAATGAAGGGTATAATCAGTATAATCAGAATGAAGCTTTCAACGTTCTGTTTGTGAGAACATATATTTCAAATTGCATGCCTCCCCCCCCAAAAAAAAAAGTTAGCTACAGCACTCCATAGTAAGAATGCATTAGCCGTAACCCTGCAGCGAGGATAATTCTCAGAAGACTCCACTGCAGAGCTAGTCATCACCTCCTCAGGAAAGGTCCTTTTTATATCCCACCAGAAGTTGGTTGGAGATTGGGATGCTATAAAAAGGAGCTTGGGAAATAAATACCCTCTAAGGGTGAGAGGGTATCCCCCAAAGAACTGGGGATTTTTGGGTGTGAAATTGGGATGACTTAAGGGTCCCGCAGCCGATTTCACAAAACGCTAGGATTAATCCTATCTTGAGTTAGGACGAGTAACTAGTCCTAACTTAGGATTAATCTTAAGGTTTACATGTTACAGTGCAAGGCTGGGACTCGTCCTAAGTCCTAAGATTAATCCTAAGTTAGGAAGAGTTTGGTGAAATCGACGGCCGGTCCTATAACAACCAGACCCTTACCCCCAAAAAGAACAAATACATAATGGCCAAAGAATTTATGAATACTAGCAATTATAATTATGGAAAACATATAGTATGCAACTGTGTTATTTAGCTGATTATCATAATACTTGCATAAATTAATAAATGTGTTTTAAAAAATGATTCAAAATCATCTTGGTCTGTTAGAAAGTGTTTGAAAACTTGGAAATTACACAGTGGTGTGCTTATTTAACTGGACATATTTTCAGAAGGATTTTTATCTTAGTGAAGGCAGAGGTTTCACCCACCTGTTTATTTTTTTTACAATTTGATGAAACAATATGAGCCGCTGAGCTCTCAAATTAAGCACAGAGAGGTGTCAATGTTTTTTCAGCAGAGACAGGTTGCCAACAGAAAAATAATGAATATTGTTTATGATCTAATAATGGCTTTTGAAACGAATTCAAACCCATTTTTTCTGCTTGGAAGTTTGGATAATACTGAGCCTGAGTCAGAGGTAGATATGTACAAAATGTACTTGACTATTCTCAAAATGATTTATTTCTCCTTGGACATGTTTTGAACTAGATGTGGACTTGATGACTCATGTCACACTGATCAAAATTTGTTTAGCCGTCGTTTCTTTTCCTCCCACGGGTTTGTAGACTTGCTTCAAGTCAGTCGACTGTTTTCGTTTCCCCTTCCCTTTACAAAAGGATCCGACTTGTTTTCAGTCTATTTGTGGTTCCTTTCCTGGGGATTGGACTGGCAATAATAAGGCAATTGCTGTTCCTTTGTTATCTTTTCAACTTCCTAAAATCTTCCGAAAACATCAGACTTGCCGCAAGTCAGTTGCTGTTAGTGATTAGACTTGCCGCAAATGATCGTCTGCTTTCACTTTTCAAGACATTAGGTTGGTCACAATGCTAATGCTTTTCCATTTACCAGTACTTTCCCCATTCCATATCAAGAGATCAGGCCGGTTGCCAAGTCAGCCAAGTCAGCCGTTGTGTTTGTGTCTCACCTTGATTCAATAAATTCTACACAAATAGGTTGCACGTTTTTCCCTTGTGTACATTTGTTGCATTAGCATTACACACTTAATGGACATGCAGGTGCTTCCATTGAAGTGGACTTCTCAATCAGTCAAACTTGTGATTTATTGAGATGCAAAGTTACCACAGATATTGCTTCGATTTATTGCTTTCTGTATTTTTTTTTTTCTAATCCTAAAAGTGGAATGCCAAGTACAAAGTGGTAATTCATGAAGCTCATTCAAAATTGGCTACGAACTACAGGGGCGGTTCTAGAGCCAATATTTATTTTTATTTATTTATTTATTTAGTTCTTTTTTTGGGGGGGGGGGCGGGGCTAGACTCTTCGTATATGGTGTCACCCTCTTACTTTTGCGACTGCTATTTCTAATTTTCTTTTCCTTGCATTTTAAATTGTTTTTCATTGTGATTGTGATTGTGATTGTGATTGTAATGATTTCATAGTCTTGCTAAATAGTAATCATTCAGTTGTATTCTTCCTTGCATACAATTGCAGCTATGGTCAGGGGGGGGGGGGGCTGGGGAAAGTAAAAAGTAAACAGTTGGCACCTAAACATTTCATCCATTCAACCGTCCTGAATTGAAACTGTTCTTTCACTCCCGAACACAGCTCTGGATGAAAAACTTGCAAATTACCCTGATTTATTTTCTTACCCTGAATGTAATGGGGGGGGGGGGATTCTCAGTGGGATTTTCATTTTTTCTCAGTAACCCCATTTAAAGTCTTTCCAGAACGACCTTTTTGGAGGGAATGTAATTTAGGCAGCTTAAAAAAAAAGGAGCAGACATTTTTGTACTATTTGACTAACCAAGATTGTTGATCACATTCAAACTGAAGGTGCTCCATTTCCTGTGACAGTGTCTCATCTAGAATCATTTACTCGTTACCATGAGTGCCCTCTGTCTAGCTCATTGTTGACTCCTGTGCATGATTAAGGCCTTGTATTATTAATACATTCTGCCTCTCACAGTCTGCTGTGTATTATGTGACCACATAGCTGCTTCATCAATTAACCTTGGTTCGTGTCTGGACACTTTAAAGACATTCATGTGTGTAGATTCATTTTCAAAAGGCTGCTCATTTTTTTGAAAGGAAAGTTCAAAAAGCTGTTGAGTATAGAACCTTACTCAGCTCTAAAAGCACATACAGCATTGGTAATTGTCCTGTATGAATCAATAATTGTGAAAACTGTGGGGGAAAATGTTTTCACATCAAGTTTTAGTCTTTTGAGAACAAAACTTAATTGTTTTCTAATTTCCTCAAAAACTACAGCATTTCAGGCAAAAATATTTCAAAGGAAGTTTTCTCACCATGAAATCTTTATACTATGTAAAATATGACAATGTGCAAATCTGTAAACTTTTGAATTTTTTTAAAATTCTACCAATGTAGGGGCACCAAGGTCCATTTTAGTTTTATGATGCACACATTTTTCCAATAGATAGAGTCCTTGTGAACGTGGGGGGGAAAATAACAAGTCTCTAACCTTGCGTTAAAATGTTGTCAAATGCCAATGTATTCGATACTCTTCCAGCACAAATTTTTTCAGCTTCCTAAAACATTCAAATACGTTACATTTCAAATATATGAATCTGTACATTTTTTTACATGGATTATTTTCCGCAAATTTTTCCATAATGATACTCAATCATTGGCATTGAATTTGACCTTTTGACTGATGCACACATATTCCTCTTTGGAAATTACAGACCCATTTGTTGTTTATATCCAATGATGTCATGTTTCAAATTTCGCTTTGAAGAGTACTAAATAAAATGACATTTTACGCCATTTCAACGTGAGGTTAGAGACTGTAATTCCCCCCAACTTTCATAAGGACTTTATCTATTGGAAAATGAGTGCACAACAAAACTGAATTGGACCTTGGACCCCCTCTTTAAAAAAAAAAAAAAAAAAAAAAAAAACATCAGCTATGAATGAATGCCATTCAGTCTCCAACATAGTGTATGACAACCTGAGTCACTTTCCTTATCAAGCGCATTTTTGTTTTTAAAAGCAATATTTCTTGCTTGAGGGCTTTTATGAAATTTGAACCAGATGTGAATATTTAGGTGAAGCTTGAGATGTTTCTAAATTGCCAGAAATTTTCGAGGTACTGTAACTTGTAAGTTGAAAGGTAACAGAACTTTAAATTAATGCTTACAGTAAAAGCTGGCATTATCCCCAAAGGCAACCTGTCCAGAGTATACAATCAATATTTTGACAATGGAAGTTATTTTCCCTCTCTTTTATTAAGCTAGAGACAATTGTCTTTACTTCACTTCATTCCTTTTGACAGGATCCTTGTGTGAATGTCTCTCTCACAAGAAGATATCCTTAGTGACTTTTTTATTCAAAATGCCATTTTGATACGCTTCTCATAACTTCTTTATTCATTATATTGTTGTCTCTGACTCTCTCTAGACTTACCGCATCAATATTTATGAGCAAATGTCATGTCTGCCCAATGCAGTGGTATGCATGTACCACTGGCTGGCTTAAGTTTCAATATCTTGAGTTACAAGTAGGTCAAAGGTCAGAGATCGTTGCACCAAACTGTTGAAAGAAACCGCAGTTGGAAGTATGGCAGTTTATGTTTATTCATGTTGATAATTAATTTAAGGAGTTGCCTCTTTAATTAGTAGGTCTATATATCCATTTTAATTTTCTTTTTATTTATATCATATAAAAAATAGTAATACAACACTGGTTAACATGAACGATTTCAACCATGTAATGTTTTTACCAGTTGGGGTCTCCCCCACGCAGCTTCATGTTCTACAATAATTGCAAAGTCCATTTTTAAAGGGTTTGCAGACCATCGGTAAGATTGAAAATATAAATATTCACAGATGACCACGTAACATGGCGTGAAGAAGGTCATGGTAGAACAGTGCCCTTGAAATATATTTGCCTGAAACCTTTTTTGAGTAAAACAATTAGTTTCAATCTCGAGAATCCCAAACTCTGATGTTTAAAAGGGTTTGAAGAATAGTGGTAAGATTAACAAATATAAATATTCACAAATAAACATGTAAATTAATTTGGTGTAAAGACATGAATGATGGTCATGGTAGAACACTTCCCTTGAAATATTTTAGCCTAAAATGCTGTAGTATTTTTTTAATGAGTAAAACAACTACATGTAGTTTCAATCTCGAGAATCCCAATCTTTGATTTAAAAAAACAGTGATAGGGTTTTTCACTATTTTCTTGTGACTCCGATGTCCAATTGAGGTTAAGTATTCACAGGTTTGTTATTTCATGTCTATGTTGGTTCACTTAACGTGTGTTTCATGCTTTTAAGGGAATTCCCAAAATGTGTAAAACAATAAAAGAACCGACATATAAAAAAGCACAAATCATACTACATGTATGAGTTTAGTATCAAAATATAGTCTTGAGGGAAATAATTGAAATGAAAACGCTTTTCACTCTAGCTTGAACATTTTGAGAATGGTAATTATTGCCGTATGCTGCAATCGTAAAAAGTGTATGCACTAAAAAGCTGTATCAAATTGACATGCTTAAATGATTTGTTCAAGAATTTGTCACATTTTAGTGTTTTTGTCTCCCTATCTGTTCTCATGTTTGTTGATTCAGTGCAATAAACATGAATTCAGGTCGAACATTCACATTATAAATTCAGTATAAATTCGGTTATAAATTCAGCATCAATGCAAAGATATATGTGCTGGTATTTGGGTTGGTTTACAGTTAATTTTTTACTTAGTTTTTACAAAAGGTTGATATTCGGTCGGACTTTTTTATTGGGATGGTACAGCATTAGCTTTTCAAGGATTACTTTCATTCAAACCACTTAGTTTTCAATTTATAAGCCTTTTTCAAAGATTACCTGTGAAAGACTAATGCAAATTGGAAAATGAAGTTTCTAGAAAATTAATCTTAAACTAGTGTTTAACGTTTAACTGTTGCATATTTGGGTGATTTCTAGGCATGTTCGAAAACTTGAATGTACACTTTATTTAACCATGAAGTTCTGGATGAGTTTCTATTTGTTTTCACTGTATGTAACCATATAATTTCAGTCAAGTTTTAATTGATACATTTTATTTCCCATGTAGCAGGGTTTCTGCTGAAGCAGTTCAGATAGTTCAGAAATTCTTTCAATTTGTCCAAAATGAAAGCATCTCAAACATCAACTTCATATACCCTACAAGATTGTACAATTCAGTTTCTGACAATCACCAGAACATACCATGTCTTTAAGTGGAGTACATGTATGCCCAGCTACAGCCACCTCTTGATACACATGTACATGTACATCTTGAGAGTAGCTAATGATGGGAAGAAACAGTAGGCCCCCTTTGGACATGATCACTTAAGGGCAAGTCATCCAGCTGAGAAGTGCAAGAGATCCTTACAAGGTCTGTCTTCACCTTGTTTCTCTCCCACTGCTGGAAGCAGAGAGGCCACTGGAAAAATAAGCAATGTTGATCAGACCTTGCCCTGTGCATGATTGGACACTGAATACAAGTTATTTTTTTTAAGCTATTGATTGTTTTCTACAAAACCAAAATTTCATGTTTTCCCCTCTAAAAAAATTCCAGGTGATCTTATTTCCCCTAATCAGAAATGAAATGTGGTTCAAAATGAAAGTAAAAGTTGCCCCACAGCTGCCCAAATGTCTCGAGAATCCATTGAGAACATTTGGCAGAGATTCAAGGGGAACGTTGCCTTCTGATTGGGTGCTTTGTTTTAAATAGCATTTGTTATGAAATGAATATGGCTGGCAAGATATTTTAGAATAGAATAGAATATAAATAAATATCTCTTGAGATTGTGTGGTTTTTGTGTAATTTCATGACGGAACGCGGTCTGTTTTTTTTTGTAGAACCAAATTTGACTCCACAAAATGGCGGACCGTACGTTCTGCTGGTTGTATTTCCCAGAGACAAATTTATGTTTTTCTAATCACTTCTTACTAATAACAAAACAATGTTGGTGCTTTATTCCATGAATTACTCTTAAAAGTGATTAAGGAGCACCAAGCAATTCCAAACAGACAAATCTTGAGAGATTTGAAACCAATGTGCCCCTTTAAAACAGACAATTTATTTTTATTTCGCAACTAAAAATACAAGTTATTTATAAGTACGATAACCATTTTATTTACGTACATGGCCCTTGAGGTGGTGTCAAGCAAACTATTAAGACCTCTGCTGTTTTGGGAATGACAGCAGTATCTTGTTCAACATGTACAGTGTGCATTCGGCCTTTATAGCAAGCTTTAAAAAGGAAGGATTTTCTATCTTGGCAAAAAAGCACTTCACAGAGTTACAACCAAATGTATACTCTTTTGTTTTGTTTTGTTTGTGAATTAAATGGTTGTATCAGGTTAATTGGCTTCTGACTGGGACCCCTGAACAAAGATACTGACAAAATAGGGAGACTACAAATATAGGGCTAGATACATGTACATGTAGCTCAGTTGGTAGAGCCCCGGCACGTTAATTGTGAGGTTGCAGGTTCAAATCCCGCTCTTGTCAATTTGTCTTTGTTCAACCCAAAATAAATGAAATGACAGTACGGTAGCTCTAGAATTGTATCCATGTCCAATAGTTGGGCCAGCTACCAAATCTTTGTAATTCTAATAATGGAATAGGTTTACAGAGGATCAAGTCCTCCTTGAAGAATTTTTGTTTTGTTTTTTATGCTCATTTTCTGGGAGCAGGGTCCATAATCTCAACCGTGCAACTCAGTGTTTAGTTCACTGCAGGATTTTAGGAAAAAACAATGGAAAATCATGCACTTTAAGGAACTGACAATTTTGTTTCTTTGGAAGGTTTTGTATGAAATTTACATAATGGTTCAGATACACTACATTTTCAGGATGACGTGAGCGCTCAAAAGACAACTTTATTTTGCTTGAGTCGCTGAATGTTTCCTTCCCTTTAACAGTACAAAATGTTAAAGTGAACTCCAGTGCTCTAGACTGAATCTCTAGAGGCTGAGTCATCAGAATGTGGAGGGCCTGGCTTGCCATGGTGCATGTGTCATTGGGCAAGAAACTTTTAACCATAATTAGCTTCTCCTCACCCAGGTGCGTAGATGCAGAAATGTGTTTGATTAAACCTTCAGCACATTTTAGATGACTGAGATGGTTTGGTTCATAATAGTGGGATTGAGACAGGTTGAGGAATTAATTAAAAACGCCACTTGACCAGCTGGGGAAAGTAATACACAAGCAAATCTTGTTTCCCGCAGCAATTAGACAGTCTACAAACCCAGTTATTATTAGCGTTATTATTACTGAGCATTGCAAACAATATTTGGATTGGTGTGGTGTAGTCTCACTTCCAGCTGTTCTGTTGATATTAGATATATTATTCATTGGAGTTGCCCATGGGTTTAAGATTTCTTTTCCTGGAGACCTTTTTATTTTCCGTGACAGCAGTGCGAGGCATTAGGCACGTCAGCTCTGGTTAAGCCGGAATTCATTCTTAATACCCAGTCATGCAATGGCTTTTTTTTTCTTTCTTTTTTTCCCAATAAATAATTTAAGTGTTCAGGTCTGGGAAGTGGTATATTAAATTTATGAATATGTTTTAAGGAAAAAAGAATGGATGCTGAAGATGTTTCTGTTTTTAAAATTGTGGATGTATTTGGGTCGAGAAATGGGTCTCAATTGTATTGGTTCTCATAAAAAGGAAAGTTTTTATCTAAGGTCACCATCTCATGAAAGAAATGAAGATTGAATGTGTCGATATCCAATCTTTTACTATTGTGCTGCTCTATTAAGTGTATTTTAGTGGGGGCTTAGATTGAGCAGGCAGATGAGAGTTCAGAGTGGAACAAGTAATAGAACGAGGCCTGCAGGCCTCCAATTGCACTCCACTATAGTATCTCTGTTTAGAACAAGGCTGTTTATTGTCAGAAATGGTGTAATACTTTCCTCAGAGTTAAAGGTACAAGACCAGAGCCCGGTGCCAGATACATGTCAAGCACACAAAAATTGCTCAGCACAGGACAATCTTGCTCAGGAGAAACTGTTTACAAGCCAAAATACCATGTTATGTATACTGTTTGTGACTGGTTTCTTGTTGAAAACAACTTGCTAAGTCACTATTTTTTTCTTAAAAGAAACTGGGCCAATTTGCCCATCAATGTATCTCCTTTGGGAAACCACTTACCTAAAACGTGGACATACAGAATCTAAAAAAACTCACTCATCTGTTCATTGATTTCATCATCAGAAATGAGTCCACTTGGCTCTGAGAAACATTTCAAAAGAGAATGGTTCACTGCTTGATTTGTCTATAATACCTCTTTAATTCGGTATGGATTTATCTACAAAATGTACCATGGCTATTGTGAGAATGAAAACACAAGGCTGTTTAAAATTGCATGCCAGTTGTGGTTATGGCTAGACAACAGCATTGAGCAAGCACAAAATTGTCAGTGAGGCTCTCACTAAGGCATTAAAGGTAGTCATTGATTGGTAAATACTCCAAAATTTTAATGACTATAAACACTTTTTTGGTGAGAAGCGTGCAGCTGTTGATAGTATAAACTATTTTGAGAAAGTATTCCCGTCGAAGTAATAATTATGGTTTGGATAATTTTTCACTCAAAAAACATTTTGAATTTGACAAGCGATTCATGCATGAACCTTTTCTCACATTTCTGAGGGTTGGTGTCCGTTCGCGAATGCTGCGGCCAGAGATAAGATTGGTACCCGCTGTCACCTTGCGGGGTGGATTTGATGTTCTTGTGAAAATACAGTGACAGTTTTTTTTACTGTTTTCTCAGCAAGTAGACTCTGTATTCAGCTGAAACTTTCACATGTGACTCAATTGTATCTTTCTTAATAATTGTGCCTATAAATCAACATTAGGTTGACAAAAACCAATCTACGACCATACATTTAACTCAGACTGTGCCCTTTTATTCTAATATTTGTTTATAATGTGATAGTGACGATTGTTTATTGAAAATATTTCATGGAGGTTAATGCTATTGCTTTATTGAAAAACATGTTAAAGTCACTGCACACCGCTATCTACACATGTACTGCAGCCACGTCATCTGCCTGAGTACTGATAATAAAAAAAAAGGTTGATAATCGCACTCTGGCGTGAACATTCAAGAGCCCAGGTGATGACTCATCTCCAAACGCCAACTACTTGATCAAAACTAATAATATCCCCATTGTCAGTCGGTCAGGAATGCCTACTGCTGCTGAAAATGTTCTGCATGCTCTCTGATTTTGTTGAAGCCTTTTAAACAATCCACTGGTTGTGAAAGTTCTCTGCAGCTTGGGGTCAGGGGTTACCTGTGGGGGTGCTCAGAGTGTGGAGTCCCCTGGAATTTGTTTAAAGGGCTTTCTCTTTTAGATGCAACAATTGACTGAGATATAATTTCTGTGAATTTGTATTTTTCTTTGGGCATATTCCACTGATGAGGATGTTTTTTGTTATGATATGAATGTTTTTACGGTTACCCCATTCTGTGAGGTTCAACACATGTCAGAAAAGATTTTGTCCTTTTACACAAACATTATTTTACAAACATTTTCTTTGTATTATTTGTCAATGAGAGAATCAGTGAAAAGTTGTTGGGATTTTCATGACCTTTATGCTCTGTACTTCACATCTTTTTGGCGATGACCCCAAAACACTTTGGGTCATTAGCAAAGGTCATTCAAACCTTTGTGGGTCATCAGAAGTCAGCTGTTGGGTGATAACTCTAGTGCAGTATTTTTGTGTACAGACCTCTGATGCATGTGGGGTAGATAGCCTGGGAAACATTAGTGTCTTTGATGATGTAAGCATGGAATGTGGCACACAGTCAAGAGTATGTCATAAGAAAGACATTTGGCTGTAGGGCCATTGCAGCAATTTTCAAAATTAAAAAATGGCTGTCATTGCTCGTTATTCTACATGTACCTATATATTTTTCAAAGGACAAGTCTGTGATGGCTCTATAGCCAATTATTGTTTTAAGACACATTCTGACTGTGTGCCAAAATCCATGCTTGTATCATCAATTCAAAGGCACAATCCAATCACCTACCTACCATAGGTAGAGAGCTGAATGTTGGTCCCCTTTGAGTACAAGCACAATATCAATAGACTTTATACTAGAACATTTGTGTCTGTGAAATATTTCCCTCTGAAATGAAGTCGTGTTTTTGAGAAAACTATGTCTGAAAACACAACAGCTGATTTTGGTTGTTGCAACCAAAATTAAGGACAATGTGTTTTACAAACTGAATAATGTGCATGGTTTTTCACTATTTTCTCCTGACTCTCACAACAGATTAAGCCCAAATTTTCGCAGGTTTGTTATTTTATGTTTATGGTTGATCACACAAACATGAACACTGTCTGCGACTATTTTGTCAGCTCCACCAATCCTGCATAATACCTATCACTATGAGAACTAACCCCCTTCTGGTCTGAAAGGCTCTCATCTTGACAATAAAGTAATGACTGAGTGATCCAAATACTGCCTTGCAATACAAACTGTTCTACAAAAAAAATGCTCAAAAGCTGTGAGCAACTACACTGCTTTAGAAAGACAAGTTCTCAAGAACAAATCTACACAGCAAAGTAAATATATACCCACGGTGTTACCGCAAACTGAATATACATGAGTCATACATTTACACTGTTTTTGAATTCGTATTTGTCCACGTTGGCTCATGTTCTATGAGATCCAGAGATTTAAATAAATTCTGAAACAGTCACTGTGTCTTTAACCCACACAGGTGTGCATAAAAAATAATGAGGATTGGACACGAATGATTATGGATAGCATAAATTTGTTAACCAAACATCTGATGGATTACCATGTTTGTACTTAAGTCTGGTTCATTGATGCAGTTGGTGAAGGGAAGTGTCATGAAAGTATTAACAAGATAACTTGGGTTTAACTTATCATGTTGGCCTGTCACCAGATTTTAATCCCTTTTCTAAAACAATAAATCCACAGGGTGGTTGGTGAAGGGACAAGTTTAAATTTATGTTCAACACACTTTTTTAAAACAGCAATTTTGAATATGAAATGGTGAAGAGGAAATTAATGTTGACATTTATTACACAGGATGATGTATTATTTTGTCCATCTGATCATATTAAAGGGTCACTGTTTTTGAAAGTGCTAGTTATTTATTTTTTCTCCTTTAGTTTGCAATAAAAACACCTGCCAGCCAAACTTGTGAATGTTTCATGAAATGTTGGTGTTTTTATTTATTTTATTTTTTTTTACAATGAACGCTGGTGTATGTTTTATCAAGAATAAATTATCACAAGCTTATTTTGGATGTGGCAATCAAAATAAGCATTGCCATTTTGGATTGTGAAATTTTCTCAACTTTGACAGTATTTCAGATGGAAGTTTATTTCAGGAAGATTGGTACATTGAGTGCTTTCAGATTGAAACATGCAACTTTTTAATTTGTATTTTGTTGTTCTGTAATTTATCTTTAGTGCTACTTCCTTCGGAGGGGCGTCAACATTTCTTCTAGATGTTGTATTTGAATATGTACCCCCAGGCCTTTCTCACACAGACTGTTGGGAAACAGTGCACTATTAAATTGTACAGATATTTATGAATGCTCATTTGCATACAGCTAATCAATGATTCATCCTGCATACATAATGATCTGTCTGTGATCCATTAGGATGATGTCATACAGGGATCCTCTCCCGGCGACTAGAAGACAAAATGCAGTTGAGACATTAGGGCTCCAGGAATAAGAGGCAGGCAATTTCTGTGAGAACCGGGTCCATGTTAAAGCGTTGTTGGCCAGGCCTCGTGTTAGAATGAGCAAGGAGGTGGTTTGGAGATCACTTGCTTTTTAAGCTGGTGTACAAATTCTCCAATCATTAGGGAAGTAGTGGGAGATGATTACAGTTCCAAGCACCCTGGGAATTAATCCTGCTGGAAGGGACCTCATCTTAGAGAAAAAGACTACATATTTTCAATAGAATGCTCGTCACTTAACGAAACACACCCATGTACCTGTTTTTCTCAAAAGAATCAGCCCCTGGAAGGAAATCTTCACGGGTATGGTTTTAGATGCTGTACTTCAGTTCAAATTTTCAGAGTGGAACGAATGTGCCATGATGCTTTCCAATAGCCTCAAGATGTAGTCTACAAAGATAAGAATCTTGAACAGCATTTCTATGTCCTTTGATTCTCACCTTCAGCTGAACCCGAGCTCTGATCCCCATATGATTTTGAAATGTCAACAACAAAAATTGCCAAAGAGTAGAGTAGGAACTTTGTTTTTATGCATGAACACTCTGTTTCAACTCAAAAATATGCACATACAAAAAAGTTCCATCAACTGCATGCAAGCCTTTATATACAGTGTGTATAATCAAGGAGGGAAGGAAGTATTAATGGCACGTTCTGGGGCAGATGGGACAGTTTCTGGTCACAGCTGGGAAATCTGCACATAGTTTGTGAGTGTTTCACTTTAGTTTAATGATTTTGTAATAAGAGATTTATGATCATCGACTTCAGAAGAACATGTCTACAGAGAATAAAGTTGTCAAGCATCCCCAAAAGTCAATTGCTCATTTTCTGTAGCTATCAGGCCTGGAATTTCATCTTTGAGAGGGCAAGGTCATTCTAACTTTGCAAAGAACAATTCCATTGCCAAATTTTAAAGTCTATGGGAAACTTTGGAGGGGCACGACCAAGGCCAAGGCAAAAAGAGGCCTCCATGGCCCCTGTGTATTTCAAAATCCAAGCGGTCAGTTTTTTTTTATCGTTGCATGTTCATCTCAGAACAGAGCCTTGCATGTGGCTTGTGTTTTCAGTCCCTACCTGTTCATGGGCTTTCCCCAAACCAGGGTTTTCCTCCCACATCTAAAAAGGAACATTTTTTCATCGTCTCCTATTAATCCTGTTATGTGCACCTGCACTGTTGGATGTGTAATAAAATAAGTCTAACTTACATGTTAGATTTTAAAAAGGTGTCCCATCTGCTGACAATTTTATGACTGACAATTTTCATCGGAGAAGATTTGGTAAGAAACTATAAATAAACTCCCTTGGCACTTGATTGTTGCTTTTTAATTTGATCGTCATGTCTTTGTTATGACATGGCCTTTGATCCATTGATTGATAAAGATTTGGTCATTATGCAGACGGATTAACACAAAATCAACAGGCCTGACTATTTACTGAGGCCTCTCAGGCCATGTTCACCATTCGCCCTAATTACATTCTTGGTAATTAATCTGGCCAGTAATGAGGCCATGCTGGTTTTACTCCAACCATCAAGTGGTGAGAAGATTGATTTATTGGAAAGTCTTAGTAATGAAAAGAACAGCACCAATCCATTGTTACTTGGTGCCCGTCAAATCTGATTACAAAATGGAGGAAGACAATCTAAAATATGTGGGAGTTATTCGCCACAACCCTTTTCAAATTTAAAATAAAACCATCTACATATAAAACCCAGTCCATATTTATTATTAATATTATTACTATACCTCATTCATATTCATGACTGAGAGCCGAATTCTCACTGGTCCATTCACCATCACATAGACCATGCTATTTTTGCTGTTTACCAAGCGATCGGTGAGTATTCACGCACAGGTTAAATACGCACGCATAGTAGACTATTGCATGGCCAATAGTCATGCACAGGTTAAATACGCACGCATAGTAGACTATTGCATGGCCAATAGTCACGCACAGGTTAAATACACACGCATAGTAGACTATTGCATGGCCAATAGTCATGCACAGGTTAAATACGCACGCATAGTAGACTATTGCATGGCCAATAGTCACGCACAGGTTAAATACGCAAGCATAGTAGACTATTGCATGGCCAATAGTCGCGCAGGTTAAATACGCAAGCATAGTAGACTATTGCATGGCCAATAGTTACACACAGGTTAAATATGCAAGCATAGTAGACTATCGCATGTGTATGGTCTCCTATGCATGCGCTTTACGAAGCAATCAGTAAACTTTCGCATGGTTGTAAACGTGCGAACTTCGCTGCTTCATGCACATGGAAAGATGGTGGCACACGTAATGTCAGTCCGCCTTTTTCCAAGCTCAATGATGCCGAACTAGAGAAGTCTGAGGTACAGTATATTGACTGCTTCGAGTGCTATGGTTAGAATAACGACTCCGGAGGTGACCCTCAGCGCATTTGGGAAAATAGAACACTAGGACTGTCGAGGGAGTCGTAGTTTTAACCATAGCACAAATAAAAGCAATCATAATTTGTTTTATAACACCCTAAACATAAGTTGTTTCTAGAAGTCTAGGTACCAAGATGCTCTCCTGTTGCTATGGTTATTGTACGCTGGTTGCCATGGGTATAGTACATTGGTTGCCACGGTTATATTACATTAGTTGCTACGTGTATAGTGCATCGCATTAGCTTTCTAGTGAAAACAAGACATATCATGTGACACGCTCTAAACCAATCAGAAGGCAGAATTCTTGTAAGGGGTGTTATAATAAACAAATATAACATGGTTTATTTGGGGTGGACTGCTGACAAACTGGTTTGTGATCTTCTATTACCAAGGGGAGCTAATATCGACTGCCTACCCTCAAACCATGTTATATTTGTATACTCTTTTCATGTACATGTGTAGGTTCATCCACCGGGCACTGGGGACAGGACAACAATAGTTGACATTTCCAGAATCACTCTGTACAATTCATACACAAACTTTGCCAGTGTTAGATCTCCTGCTGCCATTGCTGTCAGTGACTCAGTAGCTCTTTCTGGAGCAGTTGTTTGCTTTTATGATGACTGAAATCACATGACATTTATTTGTCTAGGGTTGTTGACCCCACTTATTTCCAGCTAGCTTTGAGTATCCAAGAATCATCCTATTACACCAGAATTCTATTGCTCTGAATAGTTATTGTAGATCGACAGGGCCCCATTTCATGGCTCTACTTTTTTTTAAATTCTGCGCTTTGATCACCATTCTCCACTTAGAGGGTAAGTGCTACAATCCTGGCCGTATCTCACTGGGCCCCTGCCCATCGCCCCCATTCAATTGCTGGCTCTCATTGCACGGTCTGCGCTCCAGCTGGGGTTAGCAACACTGAGCGGGAGAACGGGGAGGGTATGTTTATTGTCACGTAGCCAAGCATTTTGGCTGGGATTGTAACTGTGTGAGCAAAGCATGCATAATAGTATCATGGAGTACGAACATGTACTTAGCAAAAATTCCTTGCTGACCTGTGAAGTACCCTTATAATAAGCCCAGACCCCAATTTCATAAAGTCCTTAAAAACAAAAACTTGCTAAGCACATAAAAATATTGCTTAGTAGAAACAGGTTAACAGCAAAAAATTCATTAAGTTTACATTGTAAGTGACTTGTGCCTCCCACATTTTTTGCTAAGCAGTATTTTCTGCTTAACAGCTTTGTAAAATAGACTCCAGATTGTTCTGCTTTCGTAAGTGAAGACTTTTCGCTTGCAGTAAGCAGATCCATGAACTTGGGCTTGTCATGAAATGCCATACCAGAATCTTTTACTTTCATATTTTAAATGACAGCCATATGTAATGTATATCAAACCCCACAGCCATTAATTGAAGTGGACGGTGTGTATTTTGGCTACAGTGTTCTGGGTAACTCTACCATAAATCAGAGTACACTCATAGCAGTCATCCCACTTAACTCTCTTCAAAGAAGCGTAGGCAGGTGAAGTCATGTCTGTGTGGGGTAATTTCAGTGATAACCTGGGAGTTTTTAGTCTTTCGCAAATAGTGGCAAATCTAGAGGCCTTGGTGGCACATGATGCAAAAACAAGGCCAATCACTGTGAAGAAACCCATTTGTTGTCATTCTGATGTTGTGTGGGATTTGTTGTGATGATTAATTTGAGGTGGCTCTTGGCTATGGCTAATAGCTTCTGATGTAATAATGAAGGATATCCATTTACACTTATCTAGCTGTAGCCAAAGCCAGATTTGGTTTGAATTTATTCAGATAAAAAAAACCAGCAAGAAACATTGCGAAAACAATCATACAATTTAATATAGAAATAAATAACTAAATTTGAAAGGATTTAAAATTAGATAGAAACTGCACAACGTTATCCAAGGATACCAATAAAGAAATGAAGACCTGGGAGAAAAAGAATTTTAAAAGAAAAGTAAAACTTGTTAAAATATTAAAATTAGGTTTGTAAGCCAGGCATGGCCTTATATTGAACTGTAATACAAAGAAAGCACAGGTTCAAATGTTTTCATTTGTACATGTTCCCACACAGCGTGTTTACTGTTGTTAAATCAATTATGAAATGTAAAAACCAATAATGTAATGCAGGCTCAAGTCTGTCTCTAATTTTAATTGATAATTTAATAAGATCATAACATGTGTTGCTGCGTATGTCCTGCTGTCAGTGTGGTGGTAGTACCTGGGAACATGGCTTGACAGCTGTTAGTTCAACGGATCATGTTACCATCACATTGATGGAATGTAACACCATCGATCGTGCAGAAAACATTCATTAAAAGTTGTTTAACTGTTCATGAATTTATTTGCGATTATCTCAAATCTATCACTCCAGTGAGGAAATTTTTGAAAAGCTGTTTGCGCTCATCGTATGTTTCAGTGAAAAATCAGTGAAAAACAATAGTTTTTGAAAATGCTAACAGTTGTCGTGATTATTGAATTCCTTTGTTAATCAATAACCACATTTTAGCAGCCTGGGAACTTTTTGAAATACAAGATATTGCCATAAAAATGTTGTTCCAAAATGTGGTCACGTATGAGGGCCAACATATGCCACAGCTTATACTAACTTAAAGGGGCTATCACTGCAAGGAAACCTTTTGGTTAATTAAAAATGTTGACCTTGCCCTGCTGTTGAACTGGGTGCATAAATAATGAGCTCTGTAAACAATGACAGGCAAGTCCAAAGTTCCAATTCAATCAGCCAAAACTTTTAATAATGCTTAAACATCACAATAGTTATATGGTTCGAATCCCAGCCAAGCAGTGCCTGTGAACTTTTTCCCTGAGGGATGAAGGAAGGACTGAGTATACAGTGATTATCACATTATCAAATTAGCAGTGTAGGGTAAATTATAAAACAAATTATTGTAGTAATATTTGACATTCACAAGTCTAAAGTCAGCTTCTCAGAGTGCTTGAATTTTGTTACAAATAAGGTTTGAAGGTTTAGATGGAAAATTTGAAATACCCTCAGGTTTATCAATTCCAGTACATTTGTCATTCTATTGGTGAAACTAAACACTGACTGCGTGTCATCACACCATAATAAAGGACCAATAACACGTCCGAAATAGGCACCTTGGTTTGCTTGCTATTGAGTTCCCTCTCCATCCTTTGGGTCTAGAAACCGAAAGATAAAAATATACAGTTCCAAATCAGCAGGAGGTGCCGTGGGTCATTTATGGCAGAGTTTATGATGCTTAGTACAACAGCACAGGTGTGTGATATGTTGTGTTGACTCATTTTATAGGGTTGAAGGGGGTGTTGAATGGGTTAGGAATGCCTCTTGGGTAGCAACTATATTAACCTGTCTTCTAGTTGCCTCCTTTTCATGGTGATGGGATGGCATGTTTAGATGCAATCTGCTTTGTGACAGTATGCTTGGATTGGCATGGATGTGCTGTTCTAAAAACCAAAGGTTTAATATCCCTTTAGGTTTATTGATTATTCTTTGAGATATTAGTGGTTTGCAGTAAGAATATATCTTATCAACCACTTCATGTTAGATAAAAAAGTATACTTTATATTTGCCAAATTTTTCTAAACTGGCTTGTGGAAGTTGTTTTTTCCCTCCTCCTGCAACACATTTGTAGTGCCCTAATTTTTGTGTAGTCAGTCAGACGGCTGACGTGTATATCCATCCAGACATTCCACCATGCTGTGCTTAGTTTCCCTCATACAAAGAGGGACAGAAGGTAGTGGAATTGATGCTCCTAATCTCCCTTTTTCTGGGGCTTATTGTGTAATTCCTGTTCTTTGCCCTTTTCTTGTGCAATTGTGGCTTATAAGAATGGATCAGCTGCCACCTGAGCATTCAAGCATACTATGGCAGATTATCAGCTAAGGCTTACCTTTGAGGTTTTTACAATTCACGGTGAACGCATGCTCATATTTTCTCACAAATTGTTTCAGAAATGTAGATACTATATTACCATGAGAATAATTTTGAAATATCAGTTCAGGACAAGACCTTTTCTTTGACCTTGTCGTTGCATGAAAATGGTCAAATCCTTGCTCTAAGGTCAATTCTTGTGGCCATTTGTGGCTGCTATGGTCTCTAAGGGGTTAAACAGCGTGACAGGCAATTATTTTAAAGTAGAAAACATCTACCTACTTCATGGGCCGATGCAACTTTCAAATGTACAAAGGAACCCGCCTCAAGCTAAATCACCAATTCTATGCACGCTCATTTTGATTAAATCTTTTGAGCTGAGCACATTCGCAGATCTCGGCCAGCTGAAAACTGGAGTGAGCGCCACTTCCCATCAAAACATATTTCGCTGGTTATGAAATAAAATCACACCCCTACTCGGCTCGCTCTCAAATTCAAAGCTTGACATTTCGCATGATTCTTGCAGGGGGTTTGGTCAAGAGTGTGGGTTCCGGGGTTGTTTTCTTTCTTCCTTTATCCATGCATGTAAAGCAGGCCAACTCGTGGGTTTAATTATACGTGTATAACATCACTCTGACAAGCGCTCTGCTTTGTTGAAGTGCTTTGAACCCCGCTGGTGATTAGTACTTGTAGGCAGATGACTTGTGTTGGCAGACAAATTTTGATTACATCGTGCTTAGTCAACAAATACAGATGGAAACTTCTTTCCTTATCTGTTGGTAATTAATTAGTTGATGTATTTATGAAGGAGGAATGGTGTAACTGGATTCTTTCCGATCTGGAGGTTTTCAAGAATATATATTTTTAAATTAACCTTGAACATATTTACCTCTGTGGATGCACATGATTTTTATTAGTGTATAATTTTTTTAATTTCTAAAAAGTTATTATACAGTGTTAAGCTGTTATGTATTCTTATAAAATATCCCATACAAGCTAATATTTTTTCCTTAAACAAAGCTAGCCTCTCAATTCCTCAAAACGAGTTCACTTCCAGTAGGGTCTCTTTTTAGCTTGAGTACGGCAGTGTAAACTGGCAAATAGTTGCTCAGTGGTGACTGTACATCAAGACTGTTTTGTTTTTTACATGTCACGGATGAGAAACATACAAGTAGTAGAAAGACCTTTAACTTGTTGAACTTGACTTCTATTATTTAAAAGCTACATTTATTTTTATTCAAGATAATTTAACCGAAAAGTCTGACTCTCTCTTGGTATAAGCAAAGATCGTATAGCACCGCAGGCTCAAGATGGGAAACTCAAACTAAAATGTGAAGTGTGCACTAGACGCCATTTCATTAAGCAACAATAGATCAGTGCAAACAATGACCATCGCTATCAATGATTAACAAAGCCTTTGCTTTCCAAAATGGCGCCCATGCCGTTCTAATCAAGGCAATGACCAGGAGCCTTGACGTGATTGGGGCAATTGCCTCTAGCATGGGGCGATTGCCTCTGGCATCGGGGCGATTGCTTCTGGCATTGGGGCAAATTCATTTGCGTTTGCTTTGATGACGTAGCTTATTTTATTGTACAGCGCCCTCACAGCAAAACTCTATCCTTTGTAATTTTCGCGAGGTTCGCCATTACTTTCTAGACGAAGACACGTTGACACTTGGTTGACATGTTCAGTCTCTGTCTTCGTTATTTTGTAGGTAATTTTCACTTAATTCTGCGCTTATTATTTGTTTATCATTTTCGTGTAATTAAGATTAATCACAGTTAGATTTATGGATGAATAGTTATTCATTAAGTTGTATCATTTGAAGGAATAATTTGATAGTTCTGAAGTTTAGTTATCAGCTTATCATTAAGTGTTTGTCCCTAAAGGCTACTGTACCTAGATTCAAACATGTCGGCCTCTAATTTGAAATAATCTATTAGCCAGTGTTGTAACTATTTTGCCTTTAAGGTCCTTATAACTGTTTTCTTCATTAACATTTTATTATATATTGTTGATTAATTTGATTTGATGATTATTTTCTGGATGAAGGCACGTTGACATGTTTAGTTTCTGTCTTTGTTATTTTGCAGACTAAATCTTCCTTGAATTAAGTTGCCGTGTCCCAATTGTCTCATTTGACGACCCGTCACACTGGCAAAAAAATGTCATAAACTCCATCAATCAGGGCAAGAAAGGATTTATTTTCACTCATTTGCTACGATTATCTTAGCAATGAAACCACATCTGCTATTAGATAATCCAACATGGAGCAAGAGTAGTGTCTAGTAAAAAAATATGCAAAAAAAACCCAACAAAACTCGCTTGCTATTTTTTATTCTATTGAGCTCTCTATACAAATAGGCAAGTCGTCCACCAACGCCACTTGTTATTTTAATGAATCTGGGTTTGTGTGGAGCAACCATGACCTTCAGTTTAGTCTATATGCAGTATTATTATTAAACTGGTTCAGTACATGTGTTGTATAGTCTGCTGGTCTGATGATGCAGGCAGACACCCTGGTAGGCTTCAAGGTCTCCAGTAATTTCTATTGTTTGCTCAGCAACGGCAAGCGTGCACGCTGACGGCTGATTGGATACCTGTAGGCGGCATTATGCAACAGAGCTGATTGCGCATGTTTCAAAAGTTTGCTCTGAAATGTCAAGATTTAGAAGCCAGCATTTGAATTTAAGAAACATTATAGACCATGTAACCTTTGTTTACAAAAAGAGTGACCTTGTACATTCCAGGGCCTTTCTGGCAGGCAAGATACTACATGGACACTGGTCATATTGGAAATTTTATAATTTGTGTTTTAATTTCCACATAAATTCAAGAGTTATAAAAATGTTAGGTGAACAAGTTTTGAGGTGTGCCCCATTTTCTTATATTAAAAGTTGCTTAAAAAACATAAAATGGAACATTTTATGATTTCTTCTATTGGGATGTGTACAAATAATGCCAGCTCTTTATCTCTTGTGTAACCTGATGATGTCACAGGCTGCATGGTCTACTCATTCTTTACTTTTTTATATCTTCCTAAATATTGTTTTTTTTTTAAACAAAACAGCAGGATAATTTAACAGTGGTTCATAAATGCTACTTTTAAAAATGTATTGCAATGGTAATTACACCATTGATTTTACAGTATATGGTCACTTTCGTAAATTTGCCATTCAAATGAATGGAAGAAATAAAAATGCTTTCCCCAGTATTTAAAACAAATTATGATGAAATCTACAAGAACACTAATTTTGAAATAGTATTTTTACAAAATCTCTATCCTGCCATCTAAGGTCATGTTTTACTTCTGTGTTCCATGCAGGAGAAAGTAATGTAATATTCAGCCCAGATATATTTGCTGGAAAATTATAATCCGCTTCTGACAACACCAACAAATGATACACAAATGTTTGTACAGTGAATAACCAGTTTTCTATACCCCTTCTGCAGGTCTTTCTTCATTGTACACATCCCCATGTTAGTCAAAGTTGTGTAGTTCATTGTAAACTACCTTTGTGCACAGGGGTTGTCTGGCTGTCCTATAATAATATGATTTCTGTGTCTATTAGAATCTACAGCCTAGTGCTGTCTGGTGAGATCATGTTAGCCTCCAGCTGTTTCTCCATCACTGCCAGACACCAAGCCCCTTAATTAGGCTTGGACACAAAAAAAAATGATATCGGTGATCGTCCTCCCCAAGCCCCTTGATGGGAACCAAGTTTGAAATTGTCCTCAATTCCTTTCAATGAGCCCCCTCCGATCGTTTGGTTTCTGTCCTGATTGAAATTGTTTGATATGGTTTTGATCTATGAATGCATGCACGTTACCCTGTCAGTGTGTGGAATGCACACCAAGCTGACTTGTGTGAATGAAGTAGAGCCAAAGGAAGGTTGAAAGCATTTTTTTCGTCAGGGATGAGAAATTACAGACTTTTACCTGAATTCAGACTTTAGAGGTCAGTCAGCTGTTTTCATAAAGAAATCCTGCTCATTGATTTACTTCTCTTGTGCTGAAAACATGCTGCTAAAAGCTCTGTGATGTCTAATTCTAAACCCTACGAGTTACTAAAAGGTGGAAACCATTTCAACATACCTTTCTATAATTTGGATCCTAGTTTCAGACTTTTTTGTCAGCATTGACTCTTACCCCTTTTTGTGTTCAAAGTCAGTACTTTTTTGTGTTTGACTCGAGAGTCTGAGAATGCAAAACTGACAGCAGGAGTGGGAGGGGAGTTAGGGGTCCAATAATTGCTACATGTAGCTTGGTTTAGTTAAAAGCAGACAAGGTGGTTAGTTTTGTGTCCCTTGTAATTTCTAGTTCTATTTTGCAAACAAACTATTTACCCGTAACTATTTTCATATCTTAAACATTCACGGACGGAGGGAAAAAAAAGCACAATTGTTTGGTCTTCTCATGAAGTTAGTTCAACGATGAATTCATGATGAAGAAACCTTCACCTTTCAGGACTGAGCTTTACATCTTTCAGAAAGAACACCATATATTTTTATCTCTCTGGCCTAATTTGTTTGTAGTTGACAGAACAACTGCTGCGGAATGATCAAGACCAAGGGAGGGCGTCCCGGGAAATTGTTTACCCTTGACCTTTAAGATGATTTCTGCCAATTATTAGTGCTTCAAATCCGAGAGTGTGTTCCTTGCTCAGTGTTAATGCATTCTTGAAAGTGATTACAGAATCTTGAACATGATAATGTGTTGGAGATTAGTGCCCTTGATAATGGTGCAAAATGTTGCTCGATAACAATTGGGCCAAGCATAGGCAAATGACCAAGGGGTGCGGGAGCAGTGGGGGCAACTGCCCTCCCAAATTCAGGCAAAACAGTGGGGACAATTTTAGGCTCAGCATGAAGGGGAATAAATGGACTGAGAAAGCAAAAAAAACACACAACCTTTTTACCGTATTAGAAATTGTTACTTTTGTTTTTATTCGTGTAAGATTTTGGGCAAATCAACCCCTCTGCCCCCCCACCTAACCAAAGGCTCCCCATGCCTCTATGGGACCATAATGTAATTAATTTAGACAAGAGTTGTAAAAAGCACACATGTCATAAATACAAGGTACGATTTAATATTAAGACAAGAAAGTAATTATGCAGGTTTTTTTGTTACATGGCTTCCTCTAAAGCCCTTTTTATTTATTTATTTATTTTGTCTTATTTAACCAGGGTAGCCCAATCAGTTTTTCAATGAACTGTTCTCCCTGGGGGCCCTGGCCCTTTTCACATTACGGAGCCAAATGGGGGAATTTTAGCCCCACCGCCACCCCATGTTTGTTTCACACTTGATGCAATTTTCCTTGGAACTATAAACACTCGGTATGCTAGTCCAGGGGTTGTCTCACTTAACCCTACTCCCAAACAAGGGTAGCTATTTCGTGGGTAATGGTTATTTCCCAGGTTTTTGACAGAGTTTTAACAATTAACAGTCATGCGATTGCTCAGGATTTTTCCTGATTTATTTATTTTTTTCCCCTCAACATCTCAAATTTTCTTGACAGAAGTAACACAACCACCAAAAGGAGAAAGAAATAATCCACACCATGCCCAAGCCTGTAGTTTTGTATACTTGTGATGCACGTCTGTAAACCTTCTGGGAGGTTCCGCATCTAGAATAAGGGGGAACCCAGGCCCGCAAGTCATTTTTCAGGAATGTTCACATTTGTCAAATCTCAAAAGGTCAAAGTTTCCCATGAGTTTCCCAGGAAATTTGTCTAGTGTAAGAGGGGATTAAGTTACACTTGAAGATTTGCGCTTAGCATGGCTAGCTTTTGAATCTGTCCTCTTGGTTAACGTGACCAAGCTGTAGGGCATGATTCTACTAATCTGATTGCCCTGTATTTTCCTTTCACAGAATGTCTTTGGCTACTCAAAGGTGCGTGTGATATGAAGCATTGGGTTTACGCATAAAGCTGTGTGCTAATGTAGTATGGTGTACAGAGCAGATTGTGTTTCTCAGTAGTATTGATGTAGTGGTGATGCTGTTGGTTCGGGGTAGCTGGGAGATCTCACTCAGTCAAAACAATCAGGAGAATGTGCTGTAACGGAATTGGCTCGGGTTATTTGGTTTGGTGGTTTTTTTTTTAAAGAAGACATTTCATGTACCTCGAGTTCTGAATACACAGTTTGCCACAAGACATGTACAATGTCAGGATCTGAAGGAGTTCAATTGCAGACTTGCCCCCACCATCAATAAGGATCATATGTCTCAAAGTTTCCAAGTAATTGTCACCCTCGGAGTCCAAGTGGCGGCGTGGTGTTTATCTCTTTACGGGCACGGAGACCCTTATTTGTGACGTACTTTTGCAAATCATAATAGACCAAACAAGATCTTCACTCGCGTTTTCAATTTAAGATGATATTGAGTCCCCACTTGGGAGAATCCATAACTTACAATAAAATAAATAGCACTTAGACTGTCCAATTGCTGTCCAATTGCTCAGACAAGTTTGATTTATGGCTTCATTTTAATGAAATAAGGGTAACAACTTTTTGAACCAACACTAATGACCTGTCCCAAAAAGTATTCATGGTCTTGCAGTAGGACCCTGTCTCTGTAGATTTTTGGTAAAGACTCGGTACAGGTAAACATTTAGTGTTGACATATGACAGTTACTATTTGGCATTCATTCATTTTGTTGGCCACAATCTACAAACCACTAAATTTCAAAACAAAACTGGATTATCCAACAGTATCTAACCTCACAGGTACCCATTTACACCTGGGTGATGAGAAGCAGTTATGGTTAAGTATCTTGTTCAAGGACGCAAGTGTCTAGAATAGGATTGGAACCCACACTCTGATGACCCAGCCACCAGGGCCAAATTTCATTCTGCTTAAGCCCAAAATATTGCTCAACAAAGTTCTGCTGAGCAAAAAGAAACTGTCACAAATGGTACATATGACATGGCATTTTCGCTGGTAACCTTTTTCTGGTAAGCACAATTGTTTTGTGCTCTGCTTAGTTTTGTGCCTTGCTTAGTTTTGAACTTAAGCAGCTCTATGAAATTGGGTCCAGAACTTGAGTTGGATGCACTAGACCGGTCGGCCACAGTATGTGTCACACCAATGAGGCTGACCACTGGGCATCAAAGTCTCTCAGGGATGTCAAGTAGATGTAATGAATGCTTTTAATGGCACAGGGTTAAATACCATTGACTTCTTAGGCTAGCATCCACCTAGAAGAACTAGATGAAGATAAAAGGAGGATAGTTTACAAAACTTAAGTGTGATACTGTTGAGAGCTACAGACTGATGCATCGTTGCTATGACAACGTCACATGATGCGAATCAAGTGAATTGATACTATTGAAAAAAAAAAGGGCAAAAGACTGTCCTAAAAGCTTCTGATTCTGCTCACTGGTACAGTTGTGGGATAATTTATCGCCTGTTGACGGATTGGAATACTAGCTGGACAGTTTTTAGTAAATTAAAAATAGCGCTGAGTGATGGCAAGTGTGATCAGTGTATGATGAAGCTGTGAGTATTATGTTTGAATTTGAATGAACATATCTGACAAAAGTATTCAAGTCTTTAAGGTTTTCAAACCAGCTTACACCATACATTTAAACTGAAATGCAATCCTTTGTTAATAAGGAATCTTGTGCGATACTAAATGTATATCCAATCAAGCTTTCAGTGAATGTAAACAGGTCAATGGTGCCCTTCGCCAATTTCCCCCATCTTGAATGATCTGATTTCTTGACACCAGCCCTTGGTTCCCTTTTTCCCCTGCTTATTCTCCTGAGTCAAAGGCGTAAAGAAGCATCAGCAGCTGCTTTAGTTTGCCAATCATTCCGCACGGATGCAGACATCCTCTTGATTCCCTACCCTTCATCATAACATCTGACAAACATTTCTTCTGTTGGGACAATCGGGACAGTTATTTAGGTCCCTGGTATTAAGGATGCTCACACAGTTCGGGGAAGAATGAGCCAACTGCAATTGTTCATGTTCTTGAAGGTCACTGGGGAGTAAAACTAGGTGTCCTTGTTACTTTTGTCACCTTCAATAACTTTCTATGATTTATGTTGCCAAGATTAAATCCATGTCTAAGACCAGTGACTTTGGCTACTGCTTTGGCTGTAAGTAGTACTTCATATGCGTATTGTCGCTGAGCGGTGAAGAGCACTAGACTCAAGCTCTGGTGTTTCTGATCAGCAGAGTGTGGGTTCTTGTCCCAGCCGTGACACTTCTGTCCTTCAGTAAGATACTTTACCACAGTTACTTTGTTCTTCAGACTGGACAGTAATAAGCCATAGGTCTTGTCTACTAAGGTTGGTAGTGCACGTTAAAGAACCCAGAACACTTATCCTGGAAGAGTAGTGGTTAACCCCAGTGTTTCTGGTTCACATAGCAAGCATCCTTGTTTACAGTTTTCTCAGGCTTCTGAGCTACAGTGATTAACAGTATGTACAGTGATTAAGTTCACTTATGAGGCATCCTTGGTTTCATTACCAGAAATATATAATAGTAATAATAATTGCTAATGTTTAGGTAGACACAATGATCAAGCCAAAGTATCATAAAGGCCACAAGTTGATCATGGCCTACACTTTATCCTGTTGGTAAGTGTGACGTAGTTCCATTCTAAGCCATGCCCACTTCACACCAACAGGCTCCAATGATTACCAAAAAGCCCATAGGAAATGCAAGGATTTCTTTGAGAATTTGTGTATAGCCAAAACCCTGCGCATATAGCAGATGCATGCGCATGTGATGTATTGACCTACCAACAGGATAAGAACTTCGGAAAAGTCAAGTTCAAACTAAAGCAGCTCAAGACTCAGCAGGGAGTGATGGTCATAAATTATCAGCTGCTAGAAGGAGATGTTAATTGCTTTGATAACTTTGCTGAGTATCTGGTGAAAAGTATGCTTCTTATCGGATCTGCATGCTCTAATGTCTTCGTCCTGTTTACATCTATGTGCCAATTTCAAATGGTGCCCTTTCTGCTTTGCCAGATGAGATCCCGTCCCCTAGTGGTTGGTAAATTCAAGTTATGTATGCCATGAGTTCATAACTATGCACTAGATTCCTCACTCACAAGTGGTGCATGTTTATAGTGCGTGTGTAAATTTGAATATTTTCAGATTCTTAAGTGTATACGCTACTGAGATTTTCCCTGTAGATGCATCTGATTGGAAGTCGGTCTCCATATGTCATAAATCCAGATCTGTGATGAAACATGACCGGCCCTTTTTATTTATATCAATTATGCCCAACTCTGACAGACATGGCATTGGTGATTTGTTTGGTACTCACAGAGCATGGATGATTACAATCTGGTGCAGCTAACAAATAAATTGTATGTAGGGTCAGTGAGCAAGAGCACGGAATATTATTGATATCATTTATAATATAGAACCTTGCTTTATCTTTTCAGCATGTACCACGAAATCCACAATATTACAAAGTTCACAACTTTTTTTTAAAGAGAAACTTGAAATACTGTGCCAGGCAGTGTTGATTGCTTGTGTTCTGAGGTCCAAGTTTCCTAGTGAATGGTTCAAATCCAGACAGAAACTATGGTGCTCTCTTTATTGAGCAACTCATTTTACCATAATTGCTTCTCTTCTCAAAGGAGTACAATTGGGTATACAACAGAAAGTGTACGCATGTATATATTTTTTCTCTACAGTGTTCAGTTCTTTTGTTTAAATTTGTTTGTATGATGATATTGATTGCAACATTAATACGATGCTTTCATATAAAATATTTCACTGTGTGATACATAACTCTCATTAATTGCCTAATTGTACTCCTTTGAGAAGAGAAGCATTTATGGTAAAATGAGTTGCTCAATAAGGAGCACTATAGTTTCTGTCTGGATTTGAACCATTCACTAGAAAACTTGGACATCAGAACACAAGCTATTTAGCAATCAACACTGTACCTGTCATGGTATTTCAAGTGTTTTCTTTAAGAAGCTGTGAAATTTGTGGGGTTTGTTTTTGTTTCCAGAATGCTCTTTCCTGCAATGTGTTATTTTCACACCCTTTGATGAGAATCTCCCTTCTTGTTTCTCTGCAGGTGCGGGAGCAGCATATTCACTACCAAAGCAGAAAATGTGTCATCACGGAGGAACGCAACTGTCCCGTGTGCAAGAAACGAATTGGGAATAGCGCTTTTGCCTGCTACCCCAACGGAGTCATTGTACATTATTACTGTGCTAAAGATAGATCTGTTTGTCCAGTTGAACCAACATAATCAATGCCTAGGTTTTAGTCTAAATAGGAAGGGACATGTAAAACAAAAAAAGAAGAAAAAAAACAAGTATTTTTTATTGGCATTGGAACAGTAGTCGATTTAGTTTTCCACCGCCAAATTTTCATTAGTCCTGATAGTTTTGTTTACTTTCCTCATTTATGCAAAGGGTTTTTGTTTTATTCATATCGAGTATTTGCTATATTGTTTTTTATCGTGCTGGCTGGTGTTTTCTCTCTGTTTGTAACTTGCATGTCATCAGTAACAATAAGTGGCACATGAGATTCATTTGCATATACTTTACTCGTATAAAAACAATTGAACTTCACTGAAACAGTCCATTGTATTAAGCATTGATTTGACATGTATTCCAAGGACATTTTGTTTTTTTAATATGGGCATCTCCTCTTTCTCAGGAATGGCTACCTTAGATTTACAAAAACATTTGGCTAAAGAATCTGTTTTGACATTCATTTTGATTTGTGTCTGTGTGCGACATACTTGCCTATAGGCTATCAACTCTTTGAGATTATCGCAGCATATCAATGGGAGACTTTGAAACGCTAGTTGGCGGCAGACGTATCAGGTAAATTTCCATTGTTTACGTAGTTCTGGGAATGCGCACATTATCAGGAAAAAAATGGATTTATTTGGTAAGTCTGCTGCCACCTAGCTTTCCAAAAGTCCCCCATTAAGCAGCTTAACCAGACCAATGCTTTAATAATAATAATAATAAAGACATTTGTAAAGCGCCTAATGCAAAAGCCTCTAAGCGCATAAAGAGAACATTGAAGTTGAAACCAAGCAGAAAAAGCATAGATCAATCCATAGCGGATTTCCTGTACCAGAGCTTTTTGCCGTTACTGAGACGTAAATAACCTAAGCGCTCATTGTTTAGTTTACATGGGTGGTATGGGTGGCTCGTGCATGAAGCACTCACCTCTCACCACTGTGTCCCTGGTTCGATTCCCCATCTGGGGGCCATATGTTAGTAGAGTTGTGCTTTGGTTCTCTCCACAAGGGTTTTTCTCTGGGCCATCCATTGTTCCTCCCTCTGGATAAATCAAACACTTTCAATCTCTGGTTGTGCTCTGTGGTCATAGTTGATGTGGCTGACTGCCAAAAGGCTCCTTTACATGCCTGGGGCTTGTCAGCTGCATGTAAGGGCGATTAGCCTCCCGAATTATTACTATTATTAGAGACATCTTCAGCCAATGATCTTTACGCATCTTTACGAAGCACTAGTGTGACACAACACATACGTAAGTGTTACATGTCCTTGTAATACAGGGTTGAATTACTGGTACAGGACATATGAAAATCAAATGGATTGGTAAATAGAAACAAAACTAACTGTGTGCCAGTTGTTGAACAGGGCTTTCAAGTTGTTAAAAACAAGAGAGCTGAAGAAAAAATACAATTTTTAAAAAGTTGCATTAATAATGACGGATGTTTTTTTCACATCATTTCAGTAAATTGTAAAAGGTAATTATTTTATTTTAAGGATATTCCATCCATCCATACTTCTGTGAACACCTACACAACGAGTAATGAAACATTGCTTTAAATTGGGGATTTGTAGACAAAAAAACGTGACATTTATAGTATTCCATGTGCAAAACTAATGGAATCATTTTTCTGCTTTCAAGTTTATTGAAACAAACTGTAAATTATTGTATAGTTCAGAAGAATTTAAATTTTGTATTATTTTTGATTTTGCTTATGTAATAGACTGGTATTAAGATGTATATAAAATATGATGTTCTTTAAAATTACAAATATAGATTAAACACCTTGTTACAATATCATCTCAAAATTGTGGAAATTATACTTCAACCTCAATGGGTTTTAAGTATTTTTTTTATTTCTTGTAAAACCACTGCCTTAGCTCTGTCTCCACCTACATACTTTAGTCTCCAGTCTCTCTGTCATTTTGAAGCCCATGGCCAAATTTCAGAAAGTTGTTTAAGCAGAAAATGTTGCTTAACAATTATCTGCTAAGTAATTAATAAGCAGGATACCATTCACAATATGGTATTTTGGCTGGTAACCTTATTCTGGTATAAGCATAATTTGCTTTGTTTGTGCTTAAGCAGGTGTATGGAATCGGGCTACAGTATTAAAGCACATAGCTTTAAAGTCAGTAATAAGCAGCCTATCTGAGGTGGGGGCTTGACAAAAACACATCCCTTGGTCAAAAAGTGCAGCTATCGTAATTTTCTTTCATTTCACTTTCTGATGCCAGACCAATGCAGGAAGGAAGTAATGGTCTGGAACTTTTGTATGAAATGAAAATTGAAGTTTCATTTCATTGTGAATACTGGCAATACAAAGAAGAAGGCTGCTGATAAAGGTCTTAATACTGTGCTTGTTAGCCAAGCCCTACACACAGATGGATGCCTCCAGTTTGCAATCTGAAAATTGAAAAATGTAACCTTTTTTCCTCTTTAATTTGTTTTTATATTTTATAACTACCATAAAGTGTGCTTTCAGTTTGTCAGGATACATTGAAGCCCAGTTCATCCTTCATGTGAATACAATTCAAATTTGACATAGCAACTCTATATTCACAGCAACTGTCTTGCAAGAGTTGAACACATTTCAACTTGAGCGAATTGTTTTTTTATGATGGCCTAAATTTGTCTCGCCTTTTGGTGAGTTTTGGGCATTACAAATTCAGAAAGAACAATTTGCTCAAGTTGAAATGTGCTCAACTCTTGCGAAACATTTGCTGCGAACATAGAGTTGCAGCATCAAATTTGGTATTGCAATTGCATGAAGTACAAGCCAGGCTTAATAGTTAGACAATTGAAGGGAATGTTAATAAGGACAAACTTTTCTCAGTCATGTTGTGTAAAATCATTCTACTTCTTCAAAGTAACCTCATGCTGAATTATAGAATGATTGATTGCAGGGGTTTGGGTGTTGAAACCAAATGGGAGGCTATACACCATCCATGGAAGAAAAGTAAACTTCATCATTTTTTAAGAGGACAAGATTTTTTGCACTAAGCTTCATGAGAAGCTGTTTGACATTCAGTCGGTTCACCATGTATAAATAGTTTGATGTTTTTGTATCAAACCTGCAGTTCTTTCTTAAGGGCATTTAAAGAAAAAAAAAGTGTTTTCATATGTAGGAAAATCATTAAAGTGATGATTGCAACAATGGCATAATCATTGCTTCCATGGTGAAGTAAGCCGAGTTTGGAGAAGGAGCGAAACAAGTAATTTGATATAAAATATATTTTAAAGTATTTGTCACATGCATGGTTTAGTTGTATTTGAACACCTCTGGTAAAAGTAGGAGCACCCCCCCCCCCCATCAAAACATTGTGGGACTCCATTGTAAATTTGATCTGCAGTATCACCTTCTATTTAAAAATGAATTATTTGCAAAATGTCTCTTTCCCATTCCAGTTTGAAATAGCTATAAACAGTAAAATGTCAAACATCACTGTTAAAAAACAAAATTAAACAGAAGAGCAGAACAACTCATAATCAGTGATAGGTAGTATTGTTCTAATGTCATGGGATGTACATAGGATATATTTAATGGCTGCTTATATAATTAATGTTCCCCAAAAGAGCTTTTATGAAGGAATAAATTATAAAGAAAGGAAACACAGATGTTTATGATCTTCCATTATTCCACTGTCCTCTGTTGTATTCTAAAGAACACTTAACTTTATAGGGGTGAGTTGTGGGTTTTTCCAGCTGAGATTTGTGCACTTCATATCCTCATTAGCTTAATTTGATTGATACAAATCTAAATGAAAACTGAAGGCCGTTGTTTGGCAGGTTTTTAGACGGAAGCGTTTCTCCTGTTTGTTCTATTGTCAAGTTTTAAGTAAGCTTTCAATTAATGAAAGTTGCACACTTTAATCCAAGACCGTTACAAACAATATTGTGTGCCATGCTGTCTTATACAAGTGGAAAAAGTTCCTTGCCATTGTGCAAGAATGTAGCTTCTTCGTAAGAATGTAGGTGTGGTTTGTTAGAGCGGCCCACACGTTTACCCCAAGGGTACAATTTGACTCCTTTTATTTAATCAGTTGACCCCACCTGGGGTCAACAAAGCTGACCTCACACAGGTCACTCCCACAATATCAATGATGTTTGTGTTCGTTTTGTGTTTGTTTGGGCTCTTTTCCCCAAGTTGTAGTTCACGATTTATGTCGAATACATATAAGATATAGGGTATTTCTACAACTTGTCTATGTAACGGAAGCATTATACGTGTGCAAAGAGTGCAATGTTCGGTGCTGAAATGCGTCCCAATGCAAATGGATGCGAGAACAACGTTTTTAAACTTGCGTGCTTCACTCCATTAGCCTACTCGATATGGACACACTTAGATTCAGAAGTAGCTAATTATAGGGAACCGGCATGCACAATGCTATTTGCGGTGGTTTTGACCGACAGTATTTTTGTGTGTATTTTAATGTGCAGCAGGCAGTTGCCAAAGAAATAAAATTAAAATAGATTTAAAAACTGTTGATCGCAAAGTCACGAGTTTGAGAGCCATTCAACATGTAGGCTATAGCTCATAACTAATTATAACAAATGTAGGCCTAAATAACAACAAAACTTCAACAAAAGGGGCAATCTGCATCAACCTTCCAAAAACCATTCAAGCAACTCGAACAACCATCATTAAAATTACTGGAGCATCGGTCAAGCAATAATAATCAATCTGTCCAGATGTCAACTATTAAAGTGACGATGGATTTTTAATACACCTTTAGGTTGTGTATGCGAAATGATCTGCTGGTTGGAGAGTTTCATGGGGTAGCATTCGTGATAAACAGTTACACTAGAATTGACTTAATGGGATATTGATCCATCTTTTTGCAGCCAGTCTGATGACCAAACGTCCCATCCGAGCTAGAGAAAATCAAAACAACTATCGGTCATCGACATGTCAAAACCCCAGTGCAACAAAACTCAGTAGTCAATCAGATTAGCGGCCTACCGCTTTCACGGCCACCTGCCCGGAACCGAAACCCAACTTTTTGAATCTTTCAAATGTACAAAAACGGGAAATAGCCTATACGGACCAACCATATTTTATTTTGTTGAGAATCGAAAGCAATTCGGAGTAGAGGAATTTGTGAAGTGTTTCCCCCAAGCCTTTGCTTAAACAAGTATTGACTAGGCCCTAAATATAAAATGTATGTCGGTCAAGGCAAACTAAACGGGAAAAGATTAAATCTAATCTAATAATAATATATACATCTGGGGCACAGTTGCTTTCTGGACGGGGTAAAAAAGTTGTTAAGCATTGGTCCAGTACGGCTCGTTGGCAGGAAGTCTTACTTCAATAAAAATCTACTATAAATACTACATGAATGATATAGGAGGCCTATGAAAATAAGTAAATAAAATAACATAAGGGCCTTGGCCTCATCAAGTTCCGCAACGTTTCCACATCATCAGCACGATTTCAAAGGAAAACAATGGGGGGGGGGGTAGCATGTGCTCTTTCGGTTCACAACTTAACAAAACTTTGTCTTTGCTTGGTTGATTAGTATTTATTTTAAAATATTAAGAATTTAAATACCGGATTTTCAATGTACCAGTTTTTACCAAAACATTCGGGCGCTGCTGATCTGCAGCTGTTTACCAACAAAAAATTCAATATTCAATATTGTGCCGGGATCGCGGGAGCGTATGCAGGGATGGCAAAATGAACAGGTTTACATCCCATAATAAGAACCAGGTACGCTTACGTTATGCTGGTCAAATCACTAGCCGGATTAATCCGCAGAAAAGTTTGAAATATTGAATTTTAGAGCTTTCTTCGGTAAAATATTGAGAATTAACAAATAAAGTTTGTCATTTTTGTAAACAGAATCTGTTTTCACTTAATTTAAATTAGTTTTGTGTGCAAAGATTTAAATGTTACGAAACTGTCGGGTTTCTTTTGTGATTGCGGAGGAATATTGTCTGTCTGGCTTAGGTCTGTTATTCGGTCGCTGGCCGGACGGTGGATTTTTCAATGGGGGTCGGATTTTGTCAATGATCTGGAAAACAATAATTAATATAAGGAGACCACAAACTCACCAATTTATTGGAAATAAACGGGACCATAGTGTAAATTTCATACAATAAGGTAAGTTTTGATACGAATATTTTAAATTATTTTAAACGTCTCAAAAAGTTGAGTTTTGTCACTCCATGTTTGTTCGTGCCATTCAAATGTGCAGGGCTAGGCCTTGCCGCCGTCTCTGTGTGTGTGTTCGAACGTGCTGCTGCAAATCTGCCATGCCCAGCCCATTCCATTGCATTGAGCGTGAGGCCAGTTTTGCCATGTAGTAAGTGTGTGATTGTGAAGTAAGAAATAACGGTGGGCAAGCTACGTTGTTGAATGCTGGGTTATCGCTTGTTAATGTAAGTCTAATCATTGTTTTTACATCGTGTAGGACAAATGTTAATTTTAGAACTGTATATTCGTTCAGGTTTGATGCAGTAACACTACAGTACAGTTTACAGTAACACAAAGATGCATCCATTCCAAATATTTTCAAAACTGACTGTTGTAGACAGTATGTTTGTCACAATTGGGGTTGGCATAGATTGGCAATAGTTTGGGCTTGGCATCTAGGTCATCCTTTCCAAACCATGCTCAAACCATGCTCAAACTGGGACCCAGCAGCAACTGGGCGCTGTACTTCTTAAAAAAGATGTTGACATCTGGGGAAGGACCAAAGATGTCAATATAATTTTTAAAAAGGAGTACAGTGCTCCAGTCATGCCAGTTACTGGAAGCGGGTCTCTAGGATTCTAGCTCAAACATAGGTATTTTTTATTTGATTTTGATGCCCAAAATTCACCTCAGGAATATTTAACTTAATGTTACATGATTTTCAGGGTCTGTGATTATATATTATAAAGTCCTAATGAAATTACAACATTCATTTAATTATCTAAAAACTGACACTGGTTTAAAGTAACTGTTTAGTGTTTGTTGAAATTGTTAGTTAGGCCTACTAAGAACTGTTGTAGTTTTTAGTGGTGCTGTTAATGTTTGTGTTAGTTTTTTACTTGTTGTTGGCATTATTATGAATTTAAAATGTAAAATAGCCATAGGACGTAGTGCGTATGAAACACATGTCCTCATAAACACATTTAACTTTCTTTGCAACATGATCAATCAGCACCCTATGCAATGCTACACAGTGTTAATTATCTCTGTTGTTATGTTTAATTTCTACACATTTCTAGATTTTCAAAGCAAAATTTATAATTTCAAGTGTAAGGTCAGTCATGGATCATGTTTTGCTAAGAACAAGCAGTAATCCAAAATAACGATCAGTCTCTTGAACTAAAAAAAGTAGTGTTGAATCATAATATCATTTACATTTTAATTTCTTTTTGCAAACCAGCAGACATGTTTTATACAAGTTCAGCGCATGTGCTATCACGGAGACTACAATGTATTTAAGTGTTTCCACTCCTCGTGTTTTTACACTGCGTGTATAGATCAGTTCCCGATATTCGCCATATTTACAGACATCTTTGGTTTTGGCGTTGAGCTGCGTGAAGCAGTCAAACTTCTCTATACAGCCAAGTGGTTCACCGACCTATCAATCATGCAAGAAAGTTGATAAAACTCCTGTGTACTACTCTCGTCATTTACGCATAATCCATACAGTAGTAGTGCATTAAAAAAATGATATCATTACTTGTACAGATGGCCGACTTTACACTGTGTGGCGTCAAGTGGAAACTATATATTGTTAATGACCACACAGATACAAACAAATTGTTAGCCTTAAAAATAATCATTAGGCCCCTAATTGAGACCAACCCTCAATTTAAATGTTCATGTTTCATGTATACGTGCATGTCATAAAATACTGACCAAAACATTATACTCGCAGACATACAGTATAACCCGCATTGGGCGGTGTACTGCTAAACAGTAAGGAACCTTTCCACAATCTTTTAGGCCGAATGCTGAAACCAACATGGAGTTTTTCTTGTACTGTAAAGGACACTACTATAACTAGATGAAAATTTAAATAAGAACATTTCAAGGGACACTAAGACAAAGAGGCTTGGGCAATTTGACAACTCCCTGACTGGACCCGTTGCATTTCACAGAGTACATTGCCAACTAAAATAAGATTGGATCTTCACACCACCTGCACAAATTACATTTTTCATAGACGGTTATTGCCTATGGCAGTAGACACCCAGACCATGCTTGGACGAAGCAGTACTACATGAATTATCACTGATTATATGTGATTTAAGGAAATTGTTTGAAGGGATTAAGGGTATCTACCTGGACATGTAAAAAGCAGTGTCAGTTGCGTGTCTCTCCTGGATGTTAGTATTCAACTGCGCTGTGGTGTTGTGTTTCTTTTCCCCAATCTGTGACGGAAGCTTTTAAAGTCCAATTGCCAATTTGCCATACACTAGGAGTTTGGGCGTCGTGGAAGACCTAATTTACATCAGTGTTATTTGTTAACGTATTGTGTTTTTGAGACATGTTTTGGTCAAGTCTGCATGTAACTGTGACTTCTCTGAAGTGGATGGCATGGTCTTCTTCAGAAGGTGCGCTTTTTAAGTTGTGTTGTCTTCCCAGGGAACCTTGGTCTTCCTGTTGGTAACTTACTCATCACCATACATGAAAGACCAAGAACTTGAGGCATTCAGAATGTAAGATGTTTTACCAGGCCTTTTTGTGGCTGGCTTTGCAATTAGCTTGTTTGATGATCAGTGTCAAAACATTGTATGTCCTCAAAGTCTCTTAACTTGTTACTAGGTGTTCATCTAACTTGACATCATCCCCTGACCTTGACCCTATCCCACTTGGCACCAATGGTATTTAGGATATGCACATAACATTTGTTGTATGTTAGTGCATGGTTTGTGTATAGTTTGTGTATAGCTGTGATTTTTAGCTCTAACGGTCTGTGTGATAAAAATGCCCTTGCCATGGTTGGCTGTGTTACATACATGCATGTACGGGTACATGTCTTCTGTCTTGCGTACATGTCCGTATAAAGTGATGTTTACAGTTGCAGTACCAGAAGTAAAAAATATAAATAAAATGATGAGTTTCGGTTTAAAAAAAAAGAGGAAAACATTTTTCTTTGGATGGTTTACATTCCATTCCTGTGATATCAAATTAATTATTTTGACAAACAGATAATATGTCAACAAAAACAGTTAACACTTTTTGGTAAGAAGAATATAATTTGTTTTACAACACATAATGTAAAACTCATAATGTAGTATGCAAGGCGTCCTTCCAATACTGCTCCCAACAAACGTATCAACTACTTGAATTAAAAGTATAGCTTTACCAATAGATCTTTTCATTTGTACATATTAGGCCTACAGTGTATTGACATGTAAAATAATGGAGTTCAAAGTTTGTCTTTATGAATGACCCAAAACTAGGCACAGTTAGCACGTGGACTGTGCTAGTTGGCGTGGCGCCTAAGTACACAGTCTGCATAAAACGGAACTATTTAAAAGGTGTGAAACAGCGGTACTTAGAGTAATAACATGCACAGACCGTACATGCACATACTGTACATGTACATGTACATATGTACATGTATTGGGGAGGGGATGAACTGACAAGTATTGTGGTACATGTAGTTTGTGGTATTAAGGTCAGACCACAAGCTATGTATGTAAGAATAACCCAGACTGCTGATAAGGATATATTTCAAGTGCATTTCTTTCCATGGTGTTGGAACTCTTGATGGTTAAGGTCCACTCAACTCACCGCGTACATCAATTAAAACAGATGACTGTAGTTGTTTTTTTCTCGGGGTTGAAAAAACAAAAGTTGCCAAATGGAAAATCTCTTGTAAAAGAACTTCATACACATTTTGTCCATACATATTTTTTATGTAGTATTAAATTTTCCTCAGGGGTAACTTTCTTCAAAATTTAGTGTCAAAGGTACAAATGTATGTATACACTACACAGTGTACTTGATTAAGGATGATCTAGGATGTTGTGGCAGTTCTTTTGTTGCCATGGATTAACTTTTGAGTCTCTTTCATTGAATTCAGGGTCGAGCAAAATGAATGAAATTTTGCTGTGTTGTGGGTTTACTGGTATCTAACCAAGGCAATCTACCCAAAAGAAATTAAGAAAATAACAATATCTTTGGTTGCTCAATTAATACTTTGTTGGCTTCTTCAAACTTATATCGACTAAAAACTGTAGAATCTGGGCGGTGTTCTTTTTGTGGACAAGTGTACATGTAGCTTCTGGCTAAGCAGATGCAATCAGACTGACAAGGCGACACTGAGAGACAGATGCGGTTGAGCTCTCTGTCTGTCGTTACTCACATGGCTAGCTATACACCACACTGCAGCAAGCCTCTTGGGCTGGTGTACAGTACATGTATGCACATGCAGGACTACTACAAATTACTTGTGTGTAGAGTGATGGTATGAGTTGATTCTTTAGATAAATGCCAATTGTTAAATTTTGATCTCGCTCCATGACTGGTTTTGGTTTGAAAAAGCATAGATTCTATGGTTCTTTTTGTTTGTCCCATTACTCTGTTGACCAAGTGTGACAAATTGAAACGAATTCAATAGCTGACTGTGTGAATTCCCAGACCATAAGTGACGCCATAAAAAAGAGATTTTCCAAGGTGAACTCTTATTGTTGGATGTACCTTGAGGTCAGTTGTGATACAGCAGAATGAATAGGTTGAACAAATTAGTCCTTGAGTAATGTGTTCAATGGCTAGACAACTTAGTGTCTGTTAATGTAATGCAGTTAAACCATACAACATTGTACAGTTTTGCTGTAGTGGTGTACATGCCTGTAGTTGGGATGTTAAAGTCTACTCATTTACTGTAGTGTTAATAGTTGGTACAAAGTTAAAATCAATGTTTATTTTCCATATGTACCCTTCTTTACATTTAGCACTGACAGGATAACATAGTGCATTTCATTACATAGTTTACAGTATGTACATTTAATCTGGTTATTGTTTTCCCGGTAAGTTTTCAGGCATGCACCGTGCCATGCCGATTCTTTATAGCTTGTGCATACTGTGTCGGTTTCCACTTGACCAATATTTGTTGTGGCTTTTTTGCTGTGATAAGGTTATTGAGGAAGTAAGGTATTTCCTTTAGGAAGAGGATAAAGCCAATCAAAGTTTTCAAAAAGCCACTTAAGTGCCAACTGTACGTTACTGTTACTGTTTTTTATTGACAATGTTGTGTTTGTTTCCCCTTTGTTTTATCGTGAAGTTAGGATTTTTTGTGAATTTAAGTGAGTTTTTTTTCCAGACACATTAGAAAAAATTGGCTACATTAACCCTAACCATGCTAAATGCAACAATATGCACCAAATGGCAATAGTTCTTGTGATCTGTTGCATTTGGCAGTCAACTCAGATGTCATTTTTGGACTGAATTTGTTGCATTCAGCAGTGAAGTGACTTCATATAGGTTTGGGTGCTTCTATTGTATCTGAACAACTTATAATGGGTATTTCAAAATATTTTTTATGGAAAAAGTATTGAGAAGTATGATGTAATATTAGGTAAGAATCATGATTCAAATTATATTCAAAAGACTGTATAATAACAGTTAACAGTTACAAGTCACCACTACACTTATGTGCATACTGTTGCATTTAGCAGGGCAAACACCCTTGCTCAGTCGTTTCCCAAACAGCATGCCTGCACAATGCAACAATATCCCTTGTTGCATTTTGTTGCATTTGGCATGGTTCTCATTTCAACTGTGTTGCATTCTGTTGTATTTGGCAGGCTTTCTAGAGAGACCCTAATGGGGGTTAGAGTTAATTGGTAATACATATTTTTAGGATATGATGAAGATGTACTAATGTAAAAATGGTTTTGTCTTCTTTTTTTCCCTTTAGTTTTTGCAGCCCCCATTGTGCCCCCACCAGGCCTGGTGAGCTATAGCCATGGTGGATAATGATGTTCAAATGGACATAGATGCAGACCATGACGATGCTGGGGGAGCTAAGCTCTTTGAGCGCTCCCGTATCAAGGCACTCGCAGGTGGGTTATTATTTCACTATCATTTCAGATTCATCTTATTCATCAATGATATGAATTATATGATGTCGACATAGTGTACATGTACACCTTGTGTGAAATTACACGCCAAGCAATGCACATCATTTTTTCATGGATATTGCAGTATACAATACAGATACAGAGAATTTTGTGCTGCTTGGCATGTGATTCTCATTTTTGTGCAATGGGTGGGCACTACGCATTTCACACAACGCATGATGGATCATGGATTTCCGGCCTAAGACACCAACAACATTTACAATATTTCCATATTTACAATTTTCAACATCTACAGGTATGTATGTATGATCTGAATAATTTAAGATTTTTTTACACGCACATGTACCTTGAATTAATTTTGCTACGATTAAATCAACATAAAAAACCCTTAACATTCATTAAGAAAGTGTACAAAGAGGTAAGTTCATGAAACTTGCAAAGAGATTTATCTCGGGATTAGGCCAAACGAAATAAATGTTCTGTTCCCGGTTACCCAACCAACCCTACTTTATACGCGCACGTGTACACGATGGTGTGTTTCGAGCGCATTCTACAGATTTGCGCAATTTACAAATTGCGCTCAATTTTGGCAGCCGCCTTCAGCTGCCTCACTTATATAGAGCAATCTGGAGATTGCGCACACTTTTGCTCAATCGACAAATTGAGCTGCCAATTCAGCAGAGCGCAACATGTAAATTGTGCACAAGTTTTTCCAATTCGTTGTGCAAATTCGTTGAATGCGCTCGACAGATGAACGAGCGTGGACTCGACAGAAGTTGTGAGCGGAGGATGTTGGATGTCATTTTAGCCAAAATTTATCTTTTTTAGAAATATAACCGACACAATCAGACCTCCATATTAACCAGCAACATCTCCTGCGTATCTCATGTGAGTTTAAAGCACACTGAGGAGGTCTTTGTTGGATTTCAGAGCAGGCTTTTGTCTCGCTGATTTTGGGGGTTGAATTGAATCGGTCTAGCACTTAATTAATAAAAAAGGGCACTTTACACACTCGCCCGCCAAACATATCAGATTTTTTTTTAAATCGTAAAAAAAACCCCAAACTTTCCCACCAATCGACCCTATTTGAAAATGACATGTAATCAGAAACAGAAGTTTTATTTTGTTCAGCCTTAGTAAAAGAAAAGAAAACTTGAGAAAAACAAATTTCTAAGTTCAAGTTTGTAATCAATAAACTGAAGTGTTTGTGGTTGTGTAGAAGTAACGCAGTATGCTGATAAAAATGTTATCATAAATATGTGAACCAAGCTGACATTCTGCTATGGAAGCTTTTCATGCCAGGGCTATCTTTATCCAATCCCCTGAGGGTGGAGTGTTATTACCAACACCATAAAGTGCTTGGTGATGGCTATCATTACAAGCCCAGCCCAGTCAAGGTATTGGTACATGCTCGGTCACCCCTTGGATGTAAGAAATTGAAGAAATTCTGAAGTTAAATTTAAAGGGTGTTTAGCAATGTAAATACTACAAAAAAAAATTCTTTGGGAGAACCCTGAACAACAAAAATCCTTCACGATCAATTCTTAATTAAGTTCTTCCCGGAGTCTCAACATGTGAGTCTAAATTACAGATGTCATGGGGTGGATTATTATCTATGGTTTGAACAGTGTTGGCTATGTATTCAATAGTAGCAAACTTTGGGGAATTTTAAGGAAATTTAAAAAGGTGGTTAAGTCTTAAATAGATCACTGGCTGTTGATATGTTCTTATTCATTTAACACCTGCCAAGATGTATTTTGAAAAAACTTTGTTTTCTTCTTAAAAATGTACCACACAATGCGTGTTAATTTTCTCAAGTTTTTTTGTGCGCACAATTTGAATTTGAAGAAAAAGTTTGAGTGATTGTTATCACCTGGATGAAACATCATGGCTTGCTTGTGTTTTGCTTGACTTTACTCAGTACTCTTGACCTGCATTGAAATTAAACCGTTTAAATTTGGGTCAAGTCATAACCTGATTATAAATCTAATTTATGTCACTTACAAACTATTTTAATCCTATCTTGCTACACTGTGCAAACTAATTAGCATCTTTATTCATGTAGCAACATTTAGTGTGAATGAATGCTTGATTTATTATTCATATCTCTAATTGAATTGCATCAGTGCAAGTTGCCGCTGTTAAATTATCATGAATTATAATGGAGTCATTTCTGAGTTACTCTCGTGCAGCCAAAATGTTTTGCTAGACTGTAATGGACAATTATTGGGTTAGGAAAAGGAACTGAAGAATTTATAATGTGTCTGATCTGATATAGGATATATAATATGGTTTACAAGGTACACTGTAATAAAAGGAAGCGTTTACTGGCCTTAAATTCAGTATGTACATGTATCTGGAAATGCAATCATCTGCACACTATGTGTGTGTATATTTAGGGCTGTTAAAACCTCATCTAAAATCTGGGACTTAGCAGTCGGCCGGCATTCATCACTATGTCTCGGATCTATTCGGTCAAATTGTTGGTTACCAACCCCGAGGTTGCCTTTTTCGTTACCGGCTGATGAGGTTGTAATCTTTTAAAATCAAGAGACAAACCATCATCAAGATGGAGACTATGATAGCACAGAGGCAAGGTAAGGGATACAGACACTGGTGGAGTGGGAGGCCTTCATTACTCTCATTACCTTCGTATTTGAAATGTATATGAGGCAATGCAGTTTGTGTTTCTCATAATTTTGCATAATTTGCTCTTCATTTGTTCTACATGTTAGACACTTTTAATGGGTCTTTTTGATAAGACTTACCCATTCAATCATGGTGGACCCAAAAAAGCCAGATTATTCTGTAACTTTGTCATAAATGTTTTAAGATGCCTATGACTGAGTATCTCTTTAGACTTTGTTGGCAAACTTTTTAAGAATAATATTCAAAAGTGCAGTGTAGGTTTAAAAAGTTGCACACAAAGTTATGTTTGCATTTCACTAAGCATTGGAAAAACGGCTGTTAAAGCCCTTGATAAATTAGGGAAAGATTTGATAATAGGCCTTCATTAAACTTGAGCTTTTCAATCTGGTCTTAGATAAAGTCAAGTGTCTTTGGAAAGTTTGCGACCTTGAAATGTGGCCTCTGAAATCACAGTAAAGGAAAATATCATAAGATGTTTAATTTTTCTTCCCAAAGATGAACGTGAGATGGTTCAGAAGAAGACCTTCACCAAGTGGGTCAACTCCCATCTCCAGCGCGTATCTTGCCGCATCGTCAACCTGTACACAGATCTGAGAGATGGTAGGATGCTCATCAAACTTCTTGAAGTTTTATCTGGAGAGAGACTGGTGAGTCAGGATTCTCTTAAGGACATTGCTATTTTAAATAACTTGAAGCTGGTTGTTTAATTTGGTTATGTCTAAATATTTTGGGCATAAAACATTCATCTAACAACACAAAATGTTTTTTTCATGAAGTTGTGAGTCTTGTGTCTTTTAAATTTGTATATTTTGGAACAACAATATTGTCCACGTCAGTGATACTTGGAATATGTCAGGTTTAATTGTAACCTTAAAGCTACTACCATCCAAAGTGTGTCTGGCAAGAATGCTTGTGAAGCCAGTAGCATGTATGTGCAATGTAACCAATATGTGCCTAGGCTACACTTATGACCCAGGTGTGTTACTGACGCACATCCACTTTCAATCTAGTCTTGATTCAGGAGATACCTCTCAACAGCACGTGTTATTGTTGTGTCGCGCAATCGCAAGTGATATCAGCAGTTGCTGTTTGTACTTTAAAATGGCATACAAAGCTGCGGAGACAGCTTTATAAATGTACAGTATGGTGGTGTAGGAATCGGTAGATAATTACCAGTTGAAATCACCTTAGTGGTTTGCCATCCTCCCTTGTCAGGCTGCACTGACTGGTATTCAATTATACTTGCAGGTCATAAAGGTTCAAGGTTTACTACTCCTTAACTTTTCAAAATGGATCTGGAAAGTATCATCATTCCATCACATAATTTTGTGATATCCATTGAAGAATAGTAGTTTTAAGCGTTCTTGGAAAAAAATGTTCTCTGCACTCAAACATTTTTACATAACTTTAAAAGAAGTAAATAAGTGATAAAATACAAAAAAGTCTAAGTTTAAAGTTAGTTCAAGTGGGAATCATCCTAACAATATTTTTGCATGAGCTATTCTTACATTATCTTTCAAAACCCCCCAAAAGAAGAGGATGTACATGTACCAAATTCTTCAAAAGTGTCTATTTAGATTAAGTAGGGGTTGAAAACATATCAAAGGGGATTTTGTACCTCATCCTTTTATCCAGAGTTTAAAAAATGTTAGTTTTAAAATAGAAAACTAAAAATTTAGAATGGTACACTCTGAGTCTGACTGAAAATGATGATTTATGCATTTGGTTTGACAAAGGGGTGGTCAGCACTTGGCTTTTGTCTGCAACATACTGTATCATACATATTATGCAGTTCTTGGAAACTGAGGTGGACAAAGTTGCGCCAGATTTGGGAGTGTTTTATTGTAAACATCCAGTCATTTATAAACTGTTTATTTTAGCAAACAGTGAAATGAAAATGCTGTACCAGTTGTATTCCTGTAAACTTTTTTTTTTTTTACTGGTATAATACAGCTCAAACATTCATATGCTGTCATGTAATTTTGGCCACATTTACAAATGTAGATCCCAGAAGATTTGAGTTTGCTGGAGGGATTGTCATCTCATAGATACATTTATTTTGGATGGATAGGTAACATTACTTGCCTGCATTTCAAGTATTTGATCTACACACTGCCACATATTCAGAAATATTCAACTTCCGGGGAGGATGGTGACGGAATGTTATTCTGGATTTAGTATGTGTCATGATCATCTGGATAGTGATCTGTTTTTGTCATGTCTTTGTGATCTGACTTTATACACATCTTTGCAATTAGATCTCTAGTTTAAAACAATCTTGAGGTCTTAAAAAATACAACATGGTCTTTGGTTTTAGAAATATCAGTACATTCTTATTATTTATTCAGATAAAAGCGTATACAATTTATTTTGGGGTTCAAATATTTTGTCCTTAGATGGACAACGATACGTGTAGTCTGTGAAATATTGTGCACTGGATATTTAAATTTGCACACTTTATTAAACAAATTTCTTCCAAACCTTTAAAATTAAAATTTACAAATTTAAGAAAGGATGCAATACAATCTGTATGAACACACCCATTCAGTGAACGATTTCCCTTGTATCGCATCGCATTTTGCGATGCAATTGGAGCGATTTGCGATGCAATTTTACAAAGTGCATCGCACAATTTGAGATGCAATTTGCGATGCAAGTTTTACTAAATTGTATAGTTATATAAATAAGTTTACACCCACAAGGTTTCGGATTCACATTTACCTAAGCTGTGGCGGTGGGTGTTTGAGGAATTGCCTTTTATTTAGCGTGACGTCCGACAACCTAAGACTAGAGCAAGGGAAACAATCATTTCGCGCACGACGCCGCGCTGTGATCCACATTCCCCCACACATGATGGGTCGATGGAAGCAGCATCGGTAGGGTTCGAAATTAGCGGTCGCCAAATGCGAGTGAAAACAGCGGTGTGCGAGTCAAAACCCTCCCTTAGTAGCCCGCCAGGCTAGTCAAAAAATTGTTCCTTTTCACAATAAATGAGGGGTACAGTTGTAAAATCCCAAAGAGAGATTATTTTTAAGTTCACAAAATGGTTTAGCAAGTCTTGATATTTTCTAGATTTAATGTGACCGCGATCGCGATCGTTCAATTCATAGTAAACACGCACGCACTTCCCTTAACCACATGGTAGTGAGTAGCCAACGTTCGCCCGCACGCACACAACACATGGTAGTATTATTGTTCAGTACAACAGCAGGTCCAAAGTCCATCCTAACCAACATTCCGCACGCTGTGATTGGCCCGTCAATAAATTCATATTCATAAGGAAGCTTGGCTAGCCTCCAACTCCATACACGTTCACGAGTCGAGTAAAGAATTGCTGCACAACGCGGCGCACGCCCGTGGATTCTGTACTATACACAGCGTTGGGTTCAGGCTATTCAAGCATCGACAACTTTTGCCGATAGAGGGCGTTGCAGGGCAAAGTTCATTGAATTTTTTCTCAATGTGCGTCGTCTATCGATCGTTAACACGAAGATTTCATTGCAAAAGAAGTTCTATAAAACCGATTCTCAAATTACAAATCCATGAAAATGGTTGTTGATGAAAACAAGTACTATTTAGGGCAGAAAAAAGGGGGATAAGATCGTTTAAAAAAAATTTAAAAAATCGGAAAGTTTTTTTTTTTTTTTTTTTTTTTTTTTTACGCTACGAAAACCGTGTGCATTTAATACACGTCAAAAAAAAGTTAAGGGAATAGGCCTTTTTCATATTAAGTTTTGGAGCGTCTTATTCTTTAATTATAAGACATTCTGAAAGTAGCCTTGGCCTGAAATTAAGCCTTAAAAAACACAAATAAACCTGTGTCACAGGGTTAAATTTTCAACAATATTTAGGCATTTTAAAATTTGCTATACAAAATTTATGGACTGCTATGCAATATTTTGAGATTGCTATGCAAAAAAAAAAATTGCATAGCAGTTTTGCTATGCAAAAATTTGGGACCAAATCGTTCCCTGCCATTTAATACCTGAGGCAGTTGTTAAATATTCATACCGTTTACATGCAAATCCAATTAAACCTTATATGGTAAGGTTCAAGGTGACTTAAGTTCAAGGGAAACGTGGGCGATTGTGTAGTGCGGCAGAATGAATATTTTAAAGGTATTTTGGTTTGCTTTTTTGTTTTAACTTTTTTTTTAATTGAGGAAACAGGTCAGCAGTTATTTACAAAGTAGGTCCGTATAGTCTATAGATACTAAACTTGTCCATAAATTGCAGAGCAACTACATCGTACCAACCAAAGCACTCATTCATGGTCATAAAACCAAACCCACAGCCAAAACTTGAAAAGATACATGTAGGCCTACATGTAGTTCAATTCTTTGAAAGGACAAATGATTTCCAGTCACATCATAGCAAATACAACTGAGCAATTTTTTTTTTGATACTTCAAAAACAACAAAATTAGTGGAAGTGGCATCAGCCATTATTTGGTTTGTTTGGTCAAAACAAGAGTTGAATTGATGGGCATGAAATCTGCCTGTAAAAAAAACACCAGCGGTGCAAAATGTCCCATGGTTGTTTTTGTTGCCCACCTTGTGGATTACCTAATGCTGTTTGTCAAGATCTGAATAGCAGATATCCTCCACAGATGGTAACAATCAAACTGTTAACACTTCTGGTTCTTTTACCTATTGTTCTTCCTGAGCCCATCCCCACTGGATTGCTTTAATGCCATTATTGTCAGGATCATGTTAATGCCATTAGTGTCAATAGTTTTTGAACACCCTCAATAAAGCGAGCACGAGTCAAAACTAATGAACCATGACACTGTTAAGCTTTGAAATTCCGTATACCAGTCAGACTGCTTTTTGCCATAGAGAAAGGACATTTCTCTAAAGTAACCAATCTAACTTAATACATGTCACAATGAACATTTTTAAACATTCATGGTGTGTGACACATGACCCAACCAAAGGTCAATGAGCATCTGTTAATAACTAGAAGTACCTGAAGTAAAGTGGAGCACAAGCACAGGAATGTTCAATGGATTTTATCAACACAAATTTATCCATACGTCTACAAATTCTATTTACAGTTAATATGATTGTAATTAGTATGTGTTTGAATGTTTCCAAAAGTACACAGATGTAAATAATATGGTAGAAATACATGTACTAGTTTGTACATGGTATGTATTTTAATCAATTTTTTGAAATGGAAATTTAACAGACGTGCCTTGATCAAATGTTTTCATCGTGTAAGTGGAAATGTCAAACCTATTATTGCCAGTTGCATAAGTTGAAAACCTAGATGCAAAATTATACATACATGTGCAGAATGCACAATACATGCATCAGATGATTCATGAATGCTGTTTGGTTTGAAAATATGCTGCACGCATAGAAGAACAGGAGAGTCTGTCTAATGATCCAACACAGACCTGGCCACCCTGCAAAGACATCAGCTGACGACTATTAATGAGATGACACATTGAACATAAAATAAGAAGCCCCGGACAATGGGATGATGTCTCCCTGCATCCATAATGAGAATGAGGAGAACAACCAACACCCTGAGATTGCTGAACATGAGGCTCTCTCAATGTCTCAGACAGGAGAGGCTGCCTTGAGCGTCTGTAGGCTAAAGCAAACTTTCAAATAAATGATACTAGTACAAAAAACAGATTTAAAGTTTAAAGATAACAAGTTCCCTGGTTATTATAATACCCTATAGGAAAGGATAGGGAAGAGGGTGGGTGTATTGATTGTTTTTTTAATAAACTGCAGGAGGAGGATGCTGTTTGGAACAATACATGTATTTTGAACTGGTTGATCAGGCATGCATCTGATTTCCTCTCCTTTTTTGAGATAAAATAGTGCCAAAACTCAAAACACTACACAGAGTTTTGTGTATTTGGCCATATCCTCTTTTTGTTTTCAATTACAAAGTTGCATGTCTGGTCAAAGCCATCTGAATATCTATGCATCTGAAATTCGAGTCAGTGTTGCTATAAAAAAATCATGGAAAAACATGGCACAAAAAATGATTTTATGCTTATATTCCCTGCAATCGTCTGCAAACGTATTGAGGTGTGCTGCTGTGTGTGTTCAGGAAAAGGGGAAACCCTACCTAAAATGGATTGATTTTTAAGTGAGTCAGTGAAAAAAAAGGGGGGGGGGAAAGAAAGAACTAAACAAGAAATTCAAATAAGTTAAAGTGTGCCATTCTGAGCAATTGTTGGTCTACATGTTCTTTTAAAAATGAACTCAAGTTTGTGGACTGTAGCATGTGCAACACTTTATTTATTTGGGTTTTTTTTCTTTCATGTACACACATACCATACATGTACATGTACTATCACAGTATGTTCAGTTTGCTGGAAATTGACTACCCATTGGTTCAGAAGAAGACATTGCTGGACATCCATTTACAATGTGAACCAGTGTTTGATGAACAAACATACACAGTACCATTAAAACACAGAGGGTATCAGTGATAAAACATACTTGGTGCAATAGATCTGTTCTGGTATTTATGGCAATGCTTCTCCTTTATGCATGGTCGTCTCTTTTATGCCTGGCTTATTTTACATTTTACATAAACCAGAGGCTGCATAAAATGTATGTGGGAGGTGACTTTGAAAAAGAGGATTAGTTTGGGCTGTTCAATAAGTCATACCCAAGTGGCTCTTCAAAGCTTCTTTCAGGTAGAAAGGCAAACAAGAGCCTTTCAGCGGGTGCTGCATAAAGGTGGTTACTTCACAAAGTAAACCTAGAATAAGAATTGAAAGGGAATTATTATTAGAATACATGTACATGTAGGTATACAGAGGTTGTACACGTACCTGAACATGAATACAGCACAACCTCAGGCAGGCCCAGGTATGATTTTAAAGGAGAGGTTTTTTTTAAAAGACAGTCACAGCTGTTCTGGGCCTTACCAGTGTTTAGCAATTGTTATTTTACATTTTTTTGACAGTTTGAACAGGTTGAACTGAAAAACACAATCCCTTTTTTTTGGGGGGGGGGGCAAAATTTTAAGATGCATCAACTTTATTTTTCAAGAAGACCCAAATATTTGGTTAGAACGTTTTCAAGTACTTGTGTTATTCATATTATTACCAATATCGATTTTTTCAGAAATTAACAATTCAATTAATTTTATACTCAATTAAAATATGAAAATTTTGGGGAATATTAATTTTCTGATGAATTGTCTTCAGAATTTCAAGTGTACTCTGCTGCGACTCTGCTGCGCTGCTGGAGCTAAAAACAAGGCCATTGAGTACCGATGCTCCAAATGCCAGGTGTAGAAAAAACAGGTCTACCCCAAAATGAGATCAAAAACAATTTTGAAGAGATGAAATGCCCTTTTTGGGGTTGTAATTCTCTTTAACAAGCCTTGGTTGAGTGAAACCCCAGGGAGAATGTTTGATCTGTTTATATTGGATTATGTTGAACAAAAAATCTTTCTGACACAAACAGCTCTTGGCTCTACCTACACTGAGCAAGCAATGTGACACAGCATTGTTGGACTTGGGTTGAAACTGAGAGCTTGTTTTTGGACAAGCTTAGACCATGGAATTCCATGGATAAATGTGAATCATTGGCTAAATTCTCAAGTACTTCATGAAGATGCATACAAAATAGGTTTTAGTTTTTTCTCTTGCCTTAGTGGGATTTTGTTACCACAATATGATACTCCTAGACTTAAAAAAATGTTCTTTAGCTGAGGAAGCAATTGTTACATTAAATAAAGGTGTCTATATGATGTCTTACTTTAATATGTTTTTAAAGGGATTACACATACTTCTTTTTTAGATTGTCAGTTTTTGAAAGCATACATAGGTCTTATACCGCATTCTTTTAAGGGCAAGGCATTTTTTCCTCAGTAAAGGGCGGCTTAATGAGGGAAATACCAAACAAATTTATATCGGAACATTTCAAGGGGTGCAAAGGAAATGACCAGGGAACATGGAGGCTTGCCCCTGTTACCTCTGTAAAGTATCAGGCCTGCATACATTGTGGCATATAATTTGGTTTTTGTGAATGCAAGGGCTAGTAAAATAAACGGATTCAAATGTAAAACTTTGTATGAGGTGTATCATCTATCGTATCTCACAAGGGTATTATTGTATTTGCTGCATTAGATAAAAATATCTGAATTACATGTATACTCTACTCTTAATTAAGAGCATTTATTGTACATGTACATGTGGTGTATAGTGTTTGTGTGTGTGTACATTTATTTGACCATAGCTGATCAGTCCACAAAGCCCCTGCATAAGATCTGAGTACAGTACTGTACAAGATTGAGTGTACAGTACTGTACATACAGTACTGTACAAGATTGAGTGTACAGTACTGTACATGTACATGGGAGGGAGTGTGCACTAACAGGGTGACCTAGCACTCCCAGCCCTGCCCTGCATGCATAGAATTATCACTCAACCATGTCATGTCAGTTCTGTAGGTGCCTTCCTTAGGGTTAGTGATGAGATGTGTAATAGCTGAATAACAGCATTAGGGGATGACCTCAGCACTGGCCAGATCTTCAGATTCGATTAAATATTCACTCCTGGGTTTCAGCTTGCTGTTTAATTCATCCAGTCTGTTACTTTTGGAAGGTTGTGATTTTTATGAATAAAGCAACAAATATTTGATAAATTTCGAAAGATTGTAGTGAATATTGACTGGGAGAGTTATGCAATCTATGAATCATTACACACATCTCAAAGCCACTGCCCCTCCCACTTTCAAAGATGTTTCTGTGCCTTTAAATTCTATAAGTCTGTAAGGTTCAAATGAATTGATAGTCCAGAACAAGGTCCTTGCAGTTAACCAGTTAAATGTATGCACTTAGATCAGTGGCAACTTAAAGGTAAATGATGACCTGTCGGTATAGAATGTTTTCCCCAAAACTGTACCTTCAAAAAGACAAGGTCTATTCAATGCCAAGTCATGTCCTTGGGTTTGTAGGGTTTGAAAATTGCACTGGCCGGCAGGCACAAGGCCAGTGATTTTAGCATTGGGCCAGTAAACTCATGACTGGACAAGTTCTGCTTGTTCAATTTAAAACAATTTAAATGTTTAACTGTCTACTAGTAGTTTGTTTTTCTTTTCTTTTTTTTCATTTAAATCCTTCTCTTGTAAAAAATAATTCTGGTCCATTAAACATTTTGAGCTACCGGCCATGTGGTATTGTGGATTTCCCCCAAATTTTGAGCCCTGAATTTGTACTATTTCACATCCATAGTCATGAACACCTCTTATCTGTTGGCTTAAACATTAAGTTGATGGTTTTCTAATACATATTTCATGAAATATTACTGATTATTATAATACTTTCGTTTTTGTCACTGAACTTAGGGAAGATCTTAACAAATTCAGAATCAGGAAAATAGCACATATGCTTGAGAAGTAGTAAAAAGGAACCATAACTTCACAGGTTCTTTTCATGATACAGTTTGCAACTTTGCTACATGTTGATTGTCTTTATATTCACATGGATTTGAAACACCTGTTTTTACAGCCTCATGCATACATGGAGTACATTTAAGCAAAAATAAATAAATTATAATAATATAATTTGATGTTTTCTGTGAAATTGTAACTTGTAAATTTAATGTTGTACGTACTTAGGGCACAGAGAATTGAGTCTCAGTCGTGCTCATTATTAAACCTTTTTCATGTTGAGCGAATCCCATGTGCTGAGCTGACAGCAACATGAGCACACCCAGTGTAATATAACATAATCCAATTGACTGTGTACAAATTCCATCATACTGCTCAATGTACAACTCACTGGGGTCAACATTATGCATGCATTTGGAGTCCACTCGCAGACAATTAGCTGATGCTGCCTGCACACACTATGCTATATACTGACTCATTCAACCTTTGATTTTATACCTGCATTGGCTCTTCAACATATGGTTATCGTCTTCCCATTTAATATAGTATTCAAGGTTCAATTTCTATTGACTCATTGTACATGACCTCACTTGATATTCATACTATAAAATTCCTCACATGAAATTGTAGAATTTAATGATAAGAGAAAAAAGAGTATCGATTTCTAAACATGGAATTTTTTGGAAGTTGTTTGGTTTTATTATGTATTTGATTAAATTTTCTAATGACATTTTAGTTTTTATATATTTCATGAATACTGGTTTGAAAATAGACTGCTTTGACAGCATTGCACATTGCAAATTTATAATATTCCTGTCTGTTAAATAAATGTTCAAAATGTCATACAGGCCCCTACAGGGTGAATGAAATGGTGATAAACCTGAATGCTTATCATGTAAATGTCTAGACTGCAGATACTAAAAAAAAAAGTTATATGGTTTCAACATTTTATATGTATATAGAAACCTTTTTGCCGATGAGAAAATTGTACCCTTATGCAGGTTTGGGTTTTGTTTATTTTGTGTATTAGAGTGTTCAATTTCAGGGCCTACATGTACATTTGGAAAAGATCAATTCTTCAAAATTACGCAACATCAATTTTTTGTTTTATATTTTCCTGTTTTTCAGCCTAAACCAACAAAAGGCAAGATGCGAATTCACTGTCTAGAGAATGTGGACAAAGCGCTGCAATTCCTGAAGGAGAAGAAGGTGCATCTGGAGAACATGGGGTCACATGACATCACTGACGGTAGCCATCGCTTGACCCTTGGTCTTATTTGGACCATCATTCTCCGATTCCAGGTAAATGTTTGTAGATGACCAGGGAACATTTTTAATGGCGCTGCTAAGGCCACAAATACACTTAGCTCAGAAAAAAAACAAAAATAACAAAAGGGTAAGAAACCACAAATGTCATTTGATATTCCATGTTTGAGAGTGATTTCCTGCTAGCTTCTGCATAACGAGCACATTTGTAAAGAATTATTTTGTGGTAAGCAGCTCTATGAAATTGTTAACGCCGCCAACAGATTTTATGAGCACTCGTATTTCATTTCATTCCTGGTTAATAAAACATGTCCTGCTGAGTGAGAAGTTTATTAATACGTATGGGGTCTGGGTAGGCAAGCGTGCATAGCAAGTCCAGATCAAGGAATTGTAGACCTGTCTATTATGATAATTGGATAATTGGATCGCCAAAAAAAAAAACCCCAACAAAACATTAGGAAAAGAAAACAAATTTGCAGTGGCTGAAAATGTGAGGCAGTAGATGATGTAAGAAAAAGTGACAGCGTTGCAAAGGACATATATTTGTACCTTTTTGTAAATTTAAATGAGGATTTGTTGTAAATAGTTTTTGAAGATATAGACTCTAAAATGACAATAGAAAAAAAAATTTGCGTGAAATCTTTAACCATTTCTCCAATTTTTGAAATAAGTTTTTCAGTTCTCAAATTTTGATTATATATTTTGATGTGGATTGAAAAGTTAAATAGTTTACAGTGTAGAGAAATAAAACCCTTGGTGAGATTGATAATGAAAATGTAGTTTAATTTTTTGGCCAGTTTTGATGCCATTTAGTGAGAGGAAAACCCACCAGAAAGTTTTGTGTGCAATGCTTGCCCTGATCTCAAACTAGGCAGTAATGTACTGGTAGTTATGGACAAATGTAGTCTATAAAAACTTGCACAATGCCCTGATTAAGACCTTAATTCATCGTTCTATTGCTTCTGTGAGCATGGCCCCGGGGCTTGGGTTTGCCTGAGTGTTTGATATATTTACAAACTTTGTTCTTATTAGGTGCTGTTTACAAAAAACTGTGAAAGAAAAAGTTTGATAAAATAACACAATGTCTCCGTTCAAACAGATTCAAGACATCAGTTTTGAAGATGAAGACAACCAAGAAACCCGCTCTGCCAAGGATGCCCTGCTTCTCTGGTGCCAGATGAAGACTGCCGGCTACGCCAACGTCAACATCCGCAACTTCACTACGAGTTGGCGGGATGGTCTGGCCTTCAATGCGCTGATTCACAAGCACAGGCCAGACCTGATCGAGTACCAGAAACTGACCAAGTCAAACCCCATCCACAACCTGAACAATGCCTTCAATGTAGCTGAGCAGAAGCTGGACTTGTCCAAGCTGCTAGACCCCGAGGGTAAGTAGAAAACAGTGCTGCACCGTCCATTGGTACGCAAACATTTTTTAAGGTATTTTTTTGTCTGTTAATACAAATGCAGGCACTTCTCCTTTGGTATAAATACAAATGAAGGGACAGGAACAGACACAAAAAGATATTCAATTTTAAGCAGGGGCACTCCAACACTCAGTGCGTACATGTTATTGGATCAAAGTGTCATTAACTTGAAAGTTTACATATGACAAAAAGGCCATGTTTTGTCAATAGCCACCCCAAGTCAATTTGCAATACTGTTGCATACTCTTAAAAACAACAACGTAACTAGACTCGTCTTGTTATAACTTGTATTCTTCTTCAGCATACTGATTAAAATGTTGAGTTGTTACATCTTCGGTTTATTTCAAAACAGTTCAGGTCTGGAGTTTTGTCTTTGAGAGGGCAAAACCATTTTCTTTTTGCAAAGGGCATTACAGTGAAAAATCTTAAAGTTTGTGAGAAACTATTGAAAGGGCACCAAGGCCAAGACCAGGGCAACAGAGGCCATGGCCTTCGTGGCCTCTGTGTAATTCTAGGCCTGAAAGTTCGACTTATAACTTATTCTGTTCTTTTCTTCCCCTACCCTAGATATCAATGTTGACCATCCTGATGAGAAGTCTATTATCACCTACGTTGTCACCTACTACCACTGCTTCTCCAAGATGAAGGTGGAGACAGTGTCCAGTAAACGTATCGGCAAGGTCATCACAACAGCCATCGACAATGACAAACTCATCCACGAGTACGACAAGATCACCTCTGACCTCCTACAATGGATCGAGCAGACTATCATGATCCTCAATGACCGGACATTCTCCAATAACCTACAGGGTCTACAACAGCAGCTTCTAGCCTTCAGCACGTATCGGACAGTCGAGAAACCCCCAAAGTGAGTTGGTTGTAATAGCTCAAGATTCCTTTATTTTAAGGTCTTTGGAAATTTTAAGAAAAAAACTTTTTGTCTGCAAAAGAAATGCTTTAATGTTTTCATTCAAAAAGTCTGCTGAAATGATGTTCTCGAAGTATTGAAGAGCTGAGCTCAAAATTCTCTTTTGATAAGATGTATCCTATGTAGAGACATGATGTATCCAAGCTTATGGTAAAAAAAAAAGTGTTGCTGATCACCATTTTTGTCTAATCTCCATTTTTCCCTGGTCAACACCCAATCTTAAATTTTGAAGACAAAAAGGTAGTTATTTTTCCTTGTTTTGTGTCTTAGGTTTGTTGAGAAGGGCAACTTGGAGGTGCTCCTGTTCACCATACAGAGTAAGATGCGAGCTAACAACCAGAGGCCATTCACACCCAAAGAAGGCAAACTGGTCCATGACATCAACAAGGTGAGTGATCATTGACTAAAAGATCAGGGACTCTGAATTACCAGTAACAATTCAAATCCCTATAGATGGATTTTCCTGTTCTTTCTTTAGTTGTGTAAACACTGCACTATCCTCAGGAGAAGTGTTACTGAACAGAAAGAAAACATCAAGAGTTGTTTTGTGCTATGAGGGTCCAGTTACACAAGGCAGTTTTCAGCCATTTAGAACCCAGTTTCATGGTACTACTTACTGCTAAATTCTGCATGCTTTACAGAGCTCTGTAATTGCAGAATTCTGTGGTAAGCAGCGCCATGAAATTGGGTAATCCCAGACAAGAAATTTTTTTTTTTAAATTGTAAGACACTAAAGAAAAAGTATGTGCAATGCAGTTGGTTGCCTCCAAGGTGGCCGTAAAAAAAATGTCTTGTGTGATAAAGTTTAAGTAATCAACGCTAGCATTATTAAATAAACTTTTCATTGGGTTACCAGATTTGTTAATACTGATATCATTGTTTCAGTCCTGGGAGAGACTAGAGCGAGCCGAACATGAACGCGAACTTGCACTCCGCCAAGAGCTGATTCGACAGGAGAAACTTGAACAGCTGGCAGCTCGCTTTGACCGTAAAGCTGCGATGCGTGAGACCTGGCTGAGCGAGAATCAACGTCTGGTTGCTCAGGATAACTTTGGCTACGACCTGCCGGCTGTGGAAGCAGCCGCCAAGAAGCACGAGGCCATTGAGACAGACATCTATGCCTACCAGGAGAGAGTGCTGGCTGTGGTGGCTGTCGCACAGGAACTGGAAGAGGAGAAATATCACGACAATGAGAGAATTATTGCAAGGTAAGGCAAACTTCAACTTCAGCTCCACCTCAACCTTCTTTTCTTTTCCATGTTGAATTTATTGATCTTTCCAAATTAACAAATTCATGACTACAGTTGCAAAGACTCCCATTTGAAAAACAGACGCTTTAAAGGGATGGTTTAACAGTTTTTGAATTGAACTAAGAAAAATTGACTAGAGCATGATTTGAACCTGCGACCTTCGAATTAATGTGCCGGGGCTCTACCAACTGTGTTGGCTGTTCTCCCTATTTTGTAAATATCTTTGTTCCAGGGTGCCAGTCAGAGTTTTTGAAGAGTACATACATTCTCAAACTAATAGTTAGTGTAACGTTTTCTTGAAGATGACGGAATCTAGTCTGAGATACTGCTCGTCTGACTTCAAACGTAGCAATATTCACATCCATCTCAACTATGCCTTGTCTTTACATCACTCTTTCATAAACCATCATTTGGGTTTAAACTCCACAGGAAAGACAATGTGCTGAGATTGTGGGATTACCTGATCGAGTTGTTGAAAGGACGGCGTTCACGTCTTGACCTGTCTGTTGAAGTACAGAGAATCTTCCAGGAGATGCTGCTTCTTCTCGACTCCATGGAGGAAACCAAGGTATGCAGTGTGGAAAGGAGATATTGTACATGTACATTTTTGGGGAAGACCTTTTTGGTCGTTCTTACTTATTTGAAAATCAAAACAACATACTTAAACAAATTGTACTTCTGGGTATAAAGCATACTGTAGAGTTGGTAAGTCACAGTTTCTTATACAATTTAAATCTGTAATAAGTGTATGGAATGTAGTTGAGCCTTCTCAAAATTCAGGCAATGTTGGAAAAGACATGTTAAGTGGTAAGGGAAAACTCATGTAAAGATCTGTAGAGCCATTCTGCAATATTCTGCATGTGAGAAAACTTTTGGAAGAGTGCAGATATGTCACCTCGCCCCAAGGCACTCAAGTGAGCAACTAACTTTCCACCATCAGATTAGGTATCTGTTGTTCTACATTTTTCTACTTGAATGTTTAATTTCACCAAATATACATCTTTTCTTCCACAACATTTGGGTAAAAATTGTTCAATCGATAAATACCAAATGTAGCCATAACTTGTTTTGCTTTACCCATGGCAGGTGCTTCTGTTGTCGGAAGACCTTGGTAAGCATCTGATGGGAGTGGAAGACTTGCTGCAGAAACACGCTCTCCTTGAGGCTGATGTTGCTGGGTATGGAGACAGAGTCAACAGTGTCAACCATCAAGCATCCAAATACATGGATCCTAAAGGACCTGATGGCTCAGGTGAGTAGTATCAATGATATCCGAGTCAGTATTTATGCAGATATCTGATTGGTAACCTTTGGTACAAGTTGTTAAACTAACCATTTTTCTGAAATTATTATTGTCCATACATTAAATGTATTGCTAATTGTCCATACATTAAGTGCTTCGCTAGGCTTAGCCAAACTGTGAATACTGTTTTCAATAGCCCATATGCATGTCTTAATGCGCATGATCGGCCCGCAAAGGATTCAAGGTGAATCCCGAGTCCAAGCAACACTGGCAACAATTATGGTGTGCTGATTTATAAGCAATGCGGTACGCAACTACAAAACCTTGCATAGTTACATGTAAACAACAGCATGGCGTCAATCTGATTTATTTTTGAAGTTTACCCGGTTTTGAAAGATGCATTGGGGTATATTTTTACAGATTAGCCTGTGCATGTGGGCTATTCAATGTGTCCAAAGTATTTGTGACCATTAATAAACATTCATGGTTAATACGTGGGGAAGTTTGATTTTAAGAAATACATGACCTCTTTTTGTCATTTAGTCATCGTAATTCATTCAAATTCTCTTTGATTTACAGGCTATCTCCCAGTGGATCCACAGATTGTGGCTGATCGTATGACCCACTTGGAGGAAAGCTACCAGGAGCTGCTGGAGCTCGCCCGTGGCCGCAAGGATCGTCTTGGAGAGTCACGCAAGCTATGGCAGTTCTTCTGGGATCTGGCCGACGACGAGAACATGATCAAGGAACAGGCCCAGATCATGAAATCCACGGACATCGGGCACGACCTCACCAGCATCAACCTACTCATCAAGAAGCAGAAGGTGAGTGAGGGATATTGGAGTAGGTCTATCTGGATCATTGTAAAAAGATGTGGGCACCATGGACTACTTGGCAAATACTGTTTATGCGCGCGTTAGATGTGGAATGGGGTGCATGCTGGTCTAGATATTGACTCTAGACCAGCATGCACCTCATTCCATGGCTAACATGCTCCTAAAATGTATTTGAAAAGTTGTCTGTGGTCAAAATTTGCCTGACACTTTTATGAAATTGCAGTGATTTGTGATGCATTAATAAATGATAAATGTCTCTGAAATTTTGGTTAAATTTATATGCATATATGTATAATTTATTTATTTATAACTTATATTCTCATGTTTATTTTCATACTGAGACTTACTTGTGTAATTGAATCAACTTTCCTGATAGAAAAAAAAGTGGCTTTCATGATCGGACTCAAAATGCAAACTACATTTTCAACCCTTTTGTTTGGCTTGTGTTGGAAATAGATCAAGGGGAACAATTATTTGCTTACTTATATCCGGATTCTAGCCATCTTCTGGATTTGTTTGGCAATATTCTGAACGTGGTGTTTTATTCTGGCATGATGGGTAAAACAGTAACTGGAATTATGGAAATGCCAAATGCTAGGTCTTGGACTCTAATGAAGTAATTCTGAAGACATTTTCATCCCCTCTGTTTGGCTTGTGTTTACAATCGATTAATGGTATGGAAAAAATATGTGTTTACTTTTTACTGAAATTTCTTTCCAATTTTCTGGATTTGTTTTTCAAGATTCTAAATGTTGTGTTGGTATTTTGGCACAATGGATAAGACATTAACTGAGGACTTGATCCATAGTGGATAAGTATTAAATAAACAAATCACTAACTGTTTATTGCTTTATTCTTCAACAGGCTCAAGAAGACGAGCTGGTAGGTCGTCATGCCCAGTTGATGGCCAACATCAAGGTGGGTGAAGACCTGATCGCAAAGGAGCACTTTGGAGCCCCTCAGATCCAGTCCCGCATCGCCAAGGTCAAGGATGACTGGTCACGTCTGGAGGAACTGTGTAAGCAGCGCCGAGATCGCCTCAATGAGGCCCAAGACATGTACCAGGTAAAATTCAGAATCAGTACCAACCAGCAGCATTTTAGCCCTGTTCTTTCTGCTTGAAAGTGGTGGACGACACATTCATAAAATTTCCCCAAATTTTTTGTATGACTGTGACATCTTGAAGAAAGTATTAATTTGGTATATGTGAATTGTTTTGCTATGTAGTTCTTCGCTGATGCCGATGATGTTGATACCTGGATGTTGGATACACTGCGCCTGGTCTCCAGCGAAGATGTGGGACGTGATGAGCCAAGTGTTGAGTCGCTACTCAAGAAACACAAGGTAAAGTTACTGTTTTGGCTCAATCCCTGTCTTCTGCATCCTTTTAAAAATGCACGGTGAAATGCTTTTGAGGAAAGTTTTTTGATCCTCCATAGTGGGTGGTACTTAGCCAGATCGATTACATTCTCTGAGCTCTTAATATAGTGTTGATTGTATTGTGTCTGATGAATGATTAGCAAGCAGATAAAGTCATTGTATGAAGGAAAGAGCCTTTGCAGTTTTGCCAGCGGCCATTTCTGTTTCTCCTTTGCTCTCTTGAGACTGTAACAGCTGTCTGCAATCTTTTTGTAATGTATACTGCATTTACCCAAACGAAAAAATGTTTCTTTTGAATCACTATTCTACCGTCAATTCTATTTGGATAACTACACTTTTTCAGATCTATTTGACAGTTGTTGATTGAGTTGGAATAAGCATTAGTTCAAAACTAATACTACATCTTTGGCAAAAAGCTGACAGAGCAATGTGTCAGCGTTTCTTCCTTGTTGCATTTCTTGCCATGCCCCTCAGCCTGAAAAACAATTACCTAAGCAGTATTTTTGTGCGATTACAATACAACAAGTGCGATTTGTAAGGAATTCAAGAGACCAGTAGACTGGTCATTGAAGTCTGCCAACTACCAAGCAGCTTCATGAGTCCTTTGATTACAGGCTTGCAACTTGTGAGCTGATCAGCTGATTTTCTTGTCTAGGGTATCTCAGCTGTGCAATTGGAGAAAAAAACAAAAAAAACAGTACAAAGTCTTGCTGCTTCCGGCACTTTCCCTAATATCTTGCAAACTGCTATTGAATGCATGTGGTTATCACAAGCCACTGGCCAATAATACGCTTAATCGTGTGTCAAAATTGTACATGTTTATCAAAGAATGAATGAGTTTTTATTATTTTGGACTATTGCCAAGCTTTTGGTTTGCATGATCGTGAATGTGATAGGTCCTTACGTCATTGGGAGGGGCTTAATGGATCAGTTAGTAGTCATTACAAAGACAATGAACTTGCATTCTGTATGACTGCATTATGGAGTTGTCGTGGTACTTGTATTCTGTTTAAAGCATGAATAAATGTCTGCTTTCCTTCCTTCCTTCCTTCCCCCTTGGTACTCCATCCCAGGAGGTCTATATAGCCAACCCTAAACCTGGAGTGAGTTCTCTGCATTGTCTTACCCTGCAGTGCTTCCATAACATTATTCCATCGTTGCCCTGGAATTTTTATCTAGGCCATTGCCTTGGCCTTTGATTAAATAACCATCATTTTTACAACAAAAATATTTAGTGTACCTTTTGATTTGACTAATAATGGATTAGTGTCAGTGTTTGTGGAATTTGTGTTTCTGCCAAGTTGTTGGTTGAGAGTTTTGTTCATAACTTGAGTTTAACTAACGACAGTTTATATTAATATTTGTGTGTGCAAAGTTGCCATCGAAACTGGTTTTATTGTGCTACTTTTGAAGATGTGAAATGTGGTTGATTACTATCTATAGAACAAGTGGAACATTTTGTCTTCTGAAAGTTTGCTTTATAGACTTTGTGCTAGTACAAATTGTCAGCTGTAGCATTGATCCGTTTGAATAAGTATGTTGAAAAAACTCTATTTGCATCTATTTGAATTTTATTCCCCTTTTTTTTTTTCAAAACATAAACTAGTCTTTTCTGTTTTCCTGAATCAGAAAAATTAGTTGGAAAAAACCTCCCCCAAAAGCCAGTGATATGTCTTACCTCAAACAAATTGCATATGCAAAAATAATAAATAATTTGCCGTTTTTGACAACAACTGTTATGATCAATTTGGAATTCCAATTAACACTTCACCTTCCTTTGTGTTTCTCATGCAGTGCAGTTTTTTTAATGGAAGGCTGAAAACAACAGCAGCTCGCTTCCAATAACTGATTGACACAAAGCTTTTCATTGCAAAAGTGTTGGAAAATGTATCAAATAATTGACTTAATTCAGCAGTTCATCATCCTGAAGCATTTTGTTTTAATTGTGTGGCTTTTTACACCTAAAGTTTTATGTTTTGGCTTTTCAACTTTCAAAAGCCTTCTTTTACCATGCTAACAAAAGATTGATTGTTCACTGGTTCATGTTTTAGAGATTAGAATGAAGGTCCTTTTTGTGGACATGGGCCTTTTCCAAACTTTGGCTTGGGCTCTGTCTTCGCCTTTGGGCTCTGTTATCATTTTTGGAGCTGTGTGCATTTTGCATGGTGTTTCCAACATCAAATGGAGCCTAGAGCTGGAGACCAAGCCAAGGTTTGGAAAAAACCCAGATCAATTATTAGTGGGCCATTCTTTTGGATGTGTGAGCAGCCAAAACTAACCCACCTCTAATAAAGCTATTCAGATTGGTTTGAAAGCCCTTATAACCCAAAGAAAGTAAAGCAAAGTTTACTGATGGTATCGCATCCATTCCAAAGTTGATCTTTATCGAAGATCCTGCCTCCCAGTCCATATAGTATGTTTGGGTTTTTTTTTTTTTAAAGGAAAGTCACCAATACATTTTTGACAAGGCCACATAAGTTTGTAGATACTGTTAAAGATATGGCTTGTATTGGTGCTCATGACTTGCTACACAGCTGCTGGCCTTGCACTACAAATCTCCAATGAGATTACAGTTGACCTCATCAACCAACACAAGAGGTTTGTGAAAGTAGGCCGTGCTGAGCTTCAGTCTTTCTGAGGTAGCATTCTCATTTTGTTGTTTGATAATTTCTTCTAGGAAATCACTACTGAGTTACAGAATTACACAGCGGTGATCGATGGTCTCCACACTCAAGCACAGGAGCTTGGCGAACAGGTACGTGTGAGTTTGGCTACAAAGTCATATCTTTCAACCTACATGACCTATTTGATACCATCAGGAACATCATTCTTAAACCGCATTTAAACTTCACAATGATTGCCTATTAACAATTGCTGGAAGAAAAACTTGAGCTTTGTGGGAACTGGTGTTCCTTTACTCCCATTTAAATTTCAATCAACTTTCAGATAAACAGTAAAATCACATAAGAAAATTGATCCCCTCACCATCCTATTTGATTTTGTTTTCAGGACCGCAATTCCCCCGAGGTTCAAGCTCGTCTGGGTACCATCAACCGTCGCTACAAGGAGCTGCTGGAGCTTGCCAAGCTGCGTAACCAACGTCTCCTCGATGCCTTGTCCCTCTACAAACTCTTCAATGAAGCAGACACAGTGGAGGCCTGGATTGATGAGAAGGTGAGTTGGTTCTTCAAGACAAACTTACAAACCTTTATTATGAGACATCAGTCTTGTTGTTTCCTTTGGAATTCAAATTACTAGTTAGTAGTTACTAATTCGTGTCTAGATTTGTCAATCAGTGAATATTTTATGTGTTTATTTTGACAATGATAGTCAGGGTAGCTGCCATGTTGGAGGATTATATAATCACCTAAGTCCATACTTTCAATTTACCAACAAACTTTCCTCACAGTTTCAGTAATTTAATTACCCCCATGCTTTCCATGTTTCCCTTCATCTAGGAGCAAACATTGAACTCTGTGGTACCACTAGAAGATCTAGAATCCAATGACGTCATTCTGACGCGCTTTGACCGCTTTGAGAAGGAGATGGAGATAAACGCCCCCAAGGTGGCCGTTGTTAACCAGCTTGCGCGTCAGCTTCTGCATGTTGAGCATCCCAACTCACAGGAGATCACCAGCAAGCAGAACCACCTTAACCAACGGTAACTCACGTTTGGAAAGACCACAAAGGCAATGTCTCTGTTGCCCTGGTCATGGCCTTGGTGCCTCTTTAAAAGTTTCCTTTAAGATTTTCCGATAGAAACTTCTTAACAAATGCTAAACAAATGCTAATAGCCTTACCTTGTCAGAGATGAAATTCGAGGCCATGGACAACTAATTTGTGTGGTAGTATATATACTTCAAGTTTATTTTCCAAGTTTGCAAGAAATACATTTAAAAATGTTGCTGGACCATTTGATGAAACAAATTTGTTTCCTAAAAGTAGTATCCAAGCTAAAAATTCTTAGTTATTGCATGGCGCTGCAAAGTACCCTAAACACCCAGTGGATTAGCTGCATTTTTTCCCCAGTGGACTTAGAATTGTTCACTGTTAAGTCACAGTCACCAGAACAGCGTTTAATATTCTATTGTGACTGGTTTCTTCTACAGCTGGGCAGCCTTGCGTGTTCTCCTGGAGGAGCGTCGTGATTCAGTCATCGCAGTGCGTGAGGTCCAGACCTATCACATTGAATGCATTGAGACCACTACATGGATCAAGGATAAGGCACGTCTTATTGAAGCCACCAAGGATCTTGGCAATGACCTGACTGGTATCATGGCACTACAGCGCCGTCTCAAGGGGATGGAGAGTGATCTGGCTGCCATCGAGGCTAAGGTAAGACAGGTTGGGTTTTCAATTCACTGCTTTTCATGGGTGAAAACAATCTGAAAGCAATTCTGTAACGTTTGTAGTATGAGGGTCAGAATGTTTCAACCAAAATGATCTGATCTTCATTTTTCTGTTTCCGTTCATTCTTGCTAAAGGTTGTAAACTATTTACAATCAACTTTGGGGCATTGCTTTGGGTTATGAGGAGACCAAAACACAATAGTTCAGTATCTGGGAGACAAATTTCTGAAGACAAGTGTTTTTCAGGAATGTTATAATACTTTAAGAATCAAGGGACTCTGGTAAAAAAGTTTACTTGTGCTTGAGTAAGATTCAAGCCCGGAACCACACAGTTGAACCCATACTTGGTAGCGTGTTGTTTATTTCAGACAAACTGTAAATATGTAGTACCTTAATGCTACACTTGTGACTTATTTGTGTGAAAAAAAAGCAAACATTCAATTTCTCAATGTGTTTTGTTCTGTCCTTTCTTTGCCATCACAGTTGGAATCTTTGGACAAAGAATCTGAGAAGCTGGCCCAGGAGCATCCTGAGGATGCGGAGGAGATCAGGCACAGATACCACCTCATCATCGAGATCTGGGAGGAACTCAAGGAATTGGTAAGACCAAACAAATTATCCATTCCATCATCTGTCTTCTCTCAGTATTAGAAAAAGGATGAATTTGTTACTTCTGTTTAAATGCCCTTTGTTTTCTCCTTGAATCGGAGTTGAATAGAGAGCCAAATTGTTGCTGTTATGAGATGAAGACGCACATCATTTGGCTAAATGAATTTAATTAGCAATCTTTTATTCCTGAAAGTAACTCTCTATAGTAAGAAATGTGTACCTATGGATGCTTAAACACAAGTTGCCAGAGCCAGCAAGTTTTATGAAAGCAAGAAAATATTTTTTTGTCAAAAATACTTGGAGGATTTTCATAGTGAAAGAAACAATATAAAACAACAACTTCTAATGATTTCCACAACAGCTGAAGACCAGGGAAGCTGCCCTGAATGAAGCTGGTGACCTACAACAGTTCCTGCGTGACTTAGATGAGTTCCAGGCCTGGCTGTCCAAGACCATGACTGCCGTGGCCTCGGAGGACATCCCTGAGAGCCTGAAGGAGGCCGAGAAGCTCCTGAACAAGCACGCTGCCATCAAGGATGAGATTGACGGCTATGAGGAGAACTATGGCAAGATGAAAGAACAGGGAGACCGCATCACTGAGGGACAGACGGATACACAATACATGTTCCTCAAGCAGGTCAGTCACAGACATCACCTGCCCCTCTTCTTATCACTCTCTCTCTTTCTCTCTGCAAACTCCTTCTGAAGTATGACATTAAAGTCGACCTTGATCAGACTTGAACTAGGTTCCCTCTTTGTCAATGATTCTGTAGCGCTGATAATGGGGCCAACACCCTAACACTGTCAATTTCAGTTTTGTTGCTCGAAAACAACTTTGTGATAAACAGCAACAGTCTTATTCAAAGTTCCTAAGTCGCTGTGCCTTTACCACTATTCATTTTACAAACATTTCACATAAGAAAAGTTGGATTAACACATTACAGAGCTGCCAACTCTCACTAATTCTGCAAAAAAGTTCCCTGAAACTAAACCAATCTTTTCCTGTTCTGGAGAACAGAATTTGAAAATCTCCCTGATTATGGAAACTTTTTCCTTTTATGTTGAATGTAATTCTAAATATCTGCCTGATTGTTGTACAAAATCTCCCTGATTGCAAGATGCAAATGTTGGCAGCTCTAATGCTGCTTCAGGTCAGGTTCATTTGATTTGTTATTTGTTATTGTGATGTGAATTGAACTCAAGAAGTGTCTTCATGATTTCCATCCGTCTTATAGCGTCTCCAAGCCCTTGATGACGGCTGGATTGAGCTGCACCAGATGTGGGACAACAGACAACTCCTTCTCTCACAGGCCCTCAATCACCAGATGTTCCTCCGCGATGCCAGGCAGGTAGATCATATCCTGAACCAACAGGAGAACTTCCTTGCCAAGGTTGAACAGCCTGTAAGTATATACCAACTTGTCTCTCTTTACTGTTTGTAGTATTTGGCTTTCAACCCCATGCTCTACAAGTATCGGTTGACTCCTTGTACACAAACAATGGGCGTCAACCGTTTCCACCATTTTGGGAGTCAATTCCTTTGTGTACATTTTGACTACTGAAATGGCTGACATGATAAGTACATGAAGAGCGCTGTGTATCCTGAAATGGATCAAGTTGTCATTCCAAATTTAGGTTTAAGGTTTGGATTTGTCTGACATATAGCTTTAGTGGTCTCTGGCACTTTTACCATCATCTTTAAGTATAATCGTTTGGTTGTCACAGATGTGTTTTGTTTCCTTTGAAAGTTGGTTAACAATGTGCATTTATTTTTCAAAATGATACTGAATGATAAGTCCAAAGCTTGTTTCAATATTTAAGTCCTGTTTATGGTAAAGAAAGTGTTTACATTGAGCCATTAAGTTCACACATCTTTTAAAAAAATTCCTTAGAACTCTCTTGAGGCATGCGATGATGCCATCAAGCGTTATGAGACGTTCCTCAGCCAGATGGATACCAACGATGAGAAGATCAACACGGTTCTTAGCTTTGGAAAACGCCTCTGCGACGAGGATCACTATGCTGCAGACAAGATCAACAAGAAGGCAGAGAATATCGATGAGAGGTAGGAACTCAAAGTCTGCTGAATGCTGTTAAGAACCATGAGCTAGTGGCGACTGTGGCTTGATCATCACGTGAAGATGCATTGAAGCATTGGATGCTCATAGCAACACCTTTAGAAATGGCCATAGCCTCCACTTTAGACAGCTTATTTGAGAGCCTGTAAGCTGTAAATACCTAACAGTTGAACCGTATCTTATTTTTGTAGAAATCTCTGATGGTAGTTTTATTAGATGATAATTTTTTGAAGAGGTTGCATTTTGAGTTTATGCATTATCTGACCTGTTAAAATGTCCCAACCTTCTGTTAAAACTCTGTTTATCTGCTCCTAGGCGTAAGGCCAACCGTGAGGCTGCCGAGGCCACACTAAACCGTCTGAAGGACAACCGCCTGTTGCAGTCCTTCCTCCAGGAGGCTGATGAGCTGGGTATCTTCCTCGTAGAGAAGACTGTCATTGCCCAGGAAGAGACTTATGATGAGGCACGCAGTCTCCATGGCAAGTGGCAGAAGCACCAGGCCTTTGAGGCTGAGCTGTCGGCCAACAAGGAACGCCTGGAGAAACTGAAAGAGGTTAGTGAATAAATGCTGTGAATTACTGATGTGAAATTTGTGCTAGAAACAGACTTAGAAACAAGTACTGTCTGTGGTTTTCAGTTTATGCTTCAACAATCAAACCTTTGTGGATGCTAGTTTATACAAATAGAAGTATTTCATCGTTATTGTCCTATTCTGATTGCAAATCATCCCATCAAGATTTATCATAATCATGCAGAAATGTTTTGAGTATCAACTCAAATTTGTAATTAGTGGCTTCATTTTGTTATGAAAATATAATTGTCAAAAAAATATTTCAAAATCTTTCTTTGTCATTATTTTGTATAACAGCATGGCGATGAGTTGACAAAAGAGAAACCTGAAGTAGAAGAAGTTGTTGCCAAGCGCCTTGCAGACCTAGACCATTCCTGGAACGACCTGGAGGTCATGACAGATGACAAGGGCAAGAAGCTGTTTGAAGCCAACAGCCAGCATCTCTTTACCGAGAGTTGCAATGACTTTGACAACTGGCTGACGGACTTGGAGACACAGCTTGGCCATGAGGACCCTGCCCAGGATCTGAAGTCTGTCATGATGGCCATCAAGCAGCAGCAGGTAAATATTGGCTTCCGTGGTTGAACAATTCACAGTGAGGGGTAGGAAAGGCTTTGCATTCTGTCATCACTTTCTTTATTTTTTGGCTTTTCTTTCCATACTGGGTTCCTAATGAAGTAACACTCCTTTGCAATCTTTTTATACAAACAGGTCAGACAGATCAATTTTATTGATTGTATTGGTTGTCGTGGGTTTCAGGATATTTAATCACAGTCGGTGTATTCTTTGAGACCATCCATGCAATCATAGTGATCAGAACCTGGCTGTACTCAAACTCTCACAAAACAAACTATTAAGCCATGCATTTTGGGCTGCAGACCCCCATGGGTTGGGTTTCAAGTATATTCCCCCTTGCAAAGGCTGCCATCGCTGTGGTCAAACAATGAAACATGCACAACTCTCGGCCAATGTGCCATCCTTTGACCTCGAGGTTACTAATTGAGCTTGTGGTACCATATTCAAGGGGTCTATTTTAGGTTACTCATTTTGAAAGAGCTGTTTTTGTTCCCCGCCTTCTTGTTTTTGAGAAAATGCACTGAAAATATGTTGAATTCTTAAGGTATGATACAAATTAGAATTTTTCTTATTTCTCTCGTGCATGGTTTAGATTTTTTGTTTTCATTTATTTACGAAACTCAGAAGGCGAGGGCTAAACTGGAAAGGAACTTACTTTGAATTCCTGCCCATCAAACATAGCTCCTCCTCACTGACATGTTTGAGTATCTCAACACTTTCCTTCATTGACAGATGGTAGAGAATCTTGTGACAGTTAAGAAGACCGAGGTGAACCAGCTGCAGGCCCAGGTGTGCACTGATAACATTGAGGAGATGGAGAAGATCACAGTCAAGAAGGTCCAAGTGGAGGAGCGTTTCAACATGATGGCCGAGCCGTTGACTCTCAGGAGTAATGCCTTGCATGCACAGAGGAGAGCCCTAGAGCTCCTCAGAGATATTGATGATGAGAAGGTAGGCAAAGGATTTAAGGCGTACTTTTCAGAAGGCAGTCAACTATTTCAAGTTGAGTTGCCATTAAATATTTCAAGGGGCATGTAACGTTTTAAAGTATATGCTTTTGTTGTTTATTTTCACATTTTGTGACTTGTTTTGGGGGGATTATTTTTTATGAAAGGAATGCAGTGTTAGGTTTTCAGAGTCATGCTCAAAATTTAACTTCTCTTTGGCTTTTGAGATTTATGATTTTACCAAAAAAAGGGCCAATAGTTGTCATTGCTGAATTTATTAAAATAAATGTGGGCCCAATGTTTTCTTGGTTAACCACTGAAAGACTTTCCTAAAAAGTGTGAGATGTTGGAAACGATTATAGGTGCATTTCATTCTATGGTTTTTCCCATCAGATGTGGATCCAGATGAAGATGCCCCAGGCCACCTCCACGGACATTGGCAACAACCTCCAGGCAGTTCAGACCCTACAGAAGAAGAACAACTCCCTAAAGGTGGAGATCGATGGCCACGAGGTGCGCATCACAGAGCTGTGCAACCGGGCCAGGGAGATCGTAGCAGAGGGCCACCCTCAGGGCGATAAGATCGACCAGGGTGTGAATGAGCTCCAGGATATGTGGCAACAGCTCTTGGATGCCATGAAGGACCGCAAGGAGAAACTCATCGACTCGGAGAAAGCGCAACAGGTGAGCTCAGTTATTCTTTTAATTCCCAATGAAAAATCTGGCATATGTTTCACCAACTTATCCATCGTGAATAAAGATTATACTTACTTTCTGTGATTCCGCTTATAGTAAAAACTTGAAAAGGGCCTTGAGTGGACACAGCAGAATTACAATCATCATTAAATTGCATTTTGCAAAGATATTTTGAGTTTTGTACAGCAGTTCAGCTTTGCGGTTACTATGCGCTACACTGAATTAAGTGGACCATCAGTAGAGTTGACCCAATGTATGGGACTTCTTGAGGGATCAGTTGCATGGTTTAGAATGAGAGCTCACAGCTATTGCAACATGCCCAAAGGACATCATGCACAGTGGTACACTGTAATGAGCTATCCAGATTTGCAGAAAACAAAAATCAGTCTGAACAGAATGATGACCTTATCAATCTCTGTACATTTCCCTCCCAGTACTATTTCAATGCAGCAGAGGCAGAAGCCTGGATGAGTGAACAGGAACTGTACATGATGGGAGAGGAGAGAGCCAAGGATGACGCCAATGCCCAAGGAATGCTCAAGAAGCACACCATCCTTGAGAGTGCTGTTGAGGACTACGCAGAGACCATCAATGAGCTTTCGCATGAAGCTAAGCAACTGGTTGACGAAAGCCACCCACAGAGGTGAGAAAATATTAGCGGAAATCTTTCCCCGGCAGGCAAGTTTCTGGGTTGCAATCTTATGGTGTGTTATTGAATAATAATAGTACGAGATATTTATGTAGTGCATAATGCAGGAGCCTCTATGCAAAACACAAAAACATGAAACAATGAAATGAAGTATGAAGCAATCTGTTACAAACATATATACTTTGCTTCAAATGTTTAAATCTATATATAGATTTAAACACTTGAAGCAAAGTGTTGCAAAAATATAGATTTAAAAAAATGAGTCTTTAAAAGTCCCTTGTTATTAGATAAATTGTTAAGCACAGTTAAAGTGGTTAGACCTCCATACACAGAACATTTTGTAGAATAAACCATTTGAGTAGAACAGTTGTTGTTTTTAAACCTGGAATGTTTGCTCCCAACAACATTCCGTGTATGGAAAGGGTTGTATTTGTCATCACTGTGTCATACTGCCACAACAATGTAAATATTATCTGGAAAAGAAACTTGTTACTTACTTCATCCTACTCTTAAACTTCCACCAACAGTGATCAAATAGCTATCCGCCAGTCCCAGATTGACAAGCTGTACGCCGGCCTGAAGGACTTGGCCGAGGAGAGGCGAGGGCGCCTGGAGGAGACCACCAAACTCTTCCAGCTCAACAGGGAGGTTGATGACCTGGAGCAATGGATCGCTGAGAGAGAGGTCGTCGCAGGATCACATGAGCTAGGACAAGACTTTGAGCATGTCACTGTAAGTACAAATGACTATGGGAAGGTTGGAAAAAAAGAGGAAATTATGGTAGGGCACGAACATCATGAGCAGGAAGATGGAGGGGGTAATTGTTCCTCGGTAAATTTGACTTCTTTCTGAAATCAAAATCCTGTGGCAACTTGTAATTTCATTCTTTAAGGTGGCAAGGACATATTTTCTTGGAAAAGTATATTTCTTTACTGCCGATAAATTTTTACTTGAAGATCTGTCAAAGGGGTGAGCACAAGGGAAGTGTCCCCTCACCAAAAAGCATGATAATTAAACTGTACATAAATGTTAGGAACTACAGCATTTTACTTCTTGTGACTTTCCTTTTAAACATTCAGATGCTACAAGAGAGATTTGAAGAGTTCTCAAGAGAAACCCGCAACATTGGTACACAACGTGTTGCTAACGTCAACCGAATCGCAGATAACCTGATCGATGCTGGCCATACAGACTCTGCTATCATTGCTGAGTGGAAGGACCAACTGAACGAATCATGGGCCGACCTGCTGGAACTAATGGAAACAAGAACAATGGTAAGTGTTTACCCTGAACCCCTTGAAGTTTGAGTCAAAATCCATCTTGCAAAAGCGCTGATGGTTCTTGATTAACATTTGTTATGTCACCTTTATTCACAAACATTTCTGAAGCCCTCAGAGGGAATGCTTGCTAGTTGAACCACCAGTTGGTCAGGAAGGTTTGATAGTGAAATGAGATTTAGTGAGTCCTGGTTTTCATTATATTTGAATCTCCCATTTTTTCATTCCAGATGTTGGCAGCTTCATATGAACTTCACAAATTCTACTATGATGCTAAGGAAGTACTCGGCAGACTACAGGTAAGTGAGAGAAATTCCCTATCAACAGTTTTTCAATGATGGATTGAAAATGTCCCATTGCTTGTACTTCTGAAACATGACTTCCAAGTAGTGTCGCCTAACATGGTGTCTTATATCAATTCATTTCTTGTACATGTTTCGTGAGGAGTCAATCTAATCACATGTGTTCTTCACACCTGAACTTAAGTTGTAGCAACGTAGGAATAATTAACACTTATTACTCAATTCCTCAAAAACTTCCACCTTGCTCTTGCATCTCGTTTAAGTTCAGATCTACAAAGCTAATCAGTCATTCTTGAAATGAAGTGAGGCATAATACATATTTTGTTTATTATTTTTATTTAGTTGAGGTGTATCAAATATTCAAAAGTCAATATGTATGGTCGTTGAATTATTATATATAAAGATATGAGAATTTATCTGGAGAAGTTTGGTTCAAGCATTGTTCTTTTTGGTTTGAACTGCCATACTAGACTACCAGGTTCTCGTTGTTGGACCGTAATTCTTTCACAAGCTATCCTCATTGATTTAGTGCTCAGCTGCAATATTTTGTTGTGTCTTTAACAGGAGAAGCACCAGGAGATGTCAGGCGATCTTGGCAAGGATGCACAATCTGTGACTGTTCTACAACGCAAGCACATCACCTTCCAGAGTGATCTCAACGCGCTACAAGTGCAGGTAAGCCAAGATCAAATCACAAGGTTGAAGTGATGCTCTCATTTCCCTTCAGACCATGTAACCTTTGACATCACACGTTTAGAAAAGAGCGCCAGAGCCTGGACTTCTTGCCGGCATAATTTGTGCACTGCCCAATGGATAAAAAATAAAAATCATGTATTTTATAGAGATTGCATTGTCTGATTTGCATCATCCTTTACTATAAAGGAAGTTGGCACATCTTGTTCAGCTGCTGCTTTTACAACTCTTGAATTTATGTGGAAATTTATGTCAGAAAGGAGCTGGAATGTACAAGGGCATTCTTTTGGTTACATGTTCTATAGATAAAGTTCTAACGAAAGTGGGTAAAACCTCTCAAATCTTTAACCTCTGTTAAAATGGTGTAATGTCATTTTATTTGATACTCTTTCAGAACGAAATGTGAAACATGACGTCATTAAATATCCAAAACAAAAGAGGAATTTGTGCATCTGTCAGAAGGACGAATTCAATACCTTTTGATTTGAATGTCATACAAATTTAGGAATTAACCCTCCAAAAACCAGTCCTGTACAAAAATGTACAGACCCACATACTTGAAATGTGTTTTCATGGGGTGTTTTTTTAATATGTTTACACTGTTTTAAAGTGAGGTTAGAGACTTGTAATGTCTTTTTCAACTTTCATAAAAGCTCTATTGGAAAATGATTTCATCACAAAACTGAATTCAACCATGGAGCCCCCTTTAAACGGTATCACAACTTGAAGCAAAATATGTTTAGTTGTTGTTTTTGTATGAGTAGTTGTCCAATTCCCAAGCAGTTGAAATAGTGACGTTTTAATAAATTAAATTTACTCTCTCAGGTTGAGGGCGTTCAAGAAGAGGCACAGAGGTTGAGGGCAGCCTATGCTGGCGACAAGGAACGAGAGATCAACAACCGGGAACAGGAAGTGTTGGACGCCTGGAACAACCTGAAGATGGACATCCAGGGACGCAGCCTCAAGCTGGATCACACCAGCGACTTGTACCGATTCTTGAACATGGTTAGATCCCTCATGCTGTGGATGGATGACATTATCCTCCAGATCACGTCACAGGAGAAAGCAAGGTGCGTCGAGATGTTTTCATTCATCAAACCTCACTAAATACTCTCCTGCCTAATTGGCCTTTCTACAAAATACCACAGGAGATTGTGGTGTAGGCCAAGTCCACAGTACACAAGCCATGGGGTTTTCATATAATAGTGTGTGTGTGTCTCCCATACGTTACAGTAAAATGGGCTGAAGGAAGTTGATTCAAAAGAGGGCGCTATCACACTAAATTTTTATTCAATTCACTGTATAAGGGACAGAATTTCCTGCCACACCAGGGGTCTACCAACTTTGCTTTCCAGCCCTATGATGGCGGCCTCTCTACTTTTTTCAGTACCTTAAATTACCCTATGTGCAGTCTGCAATTAGAACTCATCTGAAAGAATGAAACCTTTTTTAAGGAAACCTTACTTTTCGTTGGGGAAAAAAAAACTCATGAAGTTACACCACTATTTGACAAACTAACCTTCAAACTAATGATCTCCAAAAGTTGGATATACCAGATAAGGCAATTTTAATTGATGAAAATGGCAAAGGTTGGGGATTCGAATCCCAACTGGGTTATACGCCTGTGGTTTTTTTGCACAGGACTGCGGGAAAGTACTGAAGATACAGGGCTTAACACACATTGATGTTAGGATAGAATACAAATAATAATAACGTTAACTTATATAGTGCCAAAGTCGGCCTAAAGAGATGCTCCAGACGCTTCACAGATGTACAGTTTAAAAAGCTATGGCCAAACACAATTTATAAAAGATAAATACAGTTGTCTGTGTATGACATCTATGCAAGTGTTCTGTAACCCAGATTGGTGGTGATAATGAAATGGCTCTTGACTGAGACTTGATTGTTATTTCCTGCAGGGATGTATCCGGTGTTGAGCTGCTGATGAACCAACATCAGAACGTCAAGGCTGAGATCGACACCAGGGATGACAGCTTCACTGAATGCTTCAACTTGGGCAAGGAGATGCTGAGCAAGAACCACTACGCAAGCAAAGAGGTAAGACTAGAAACATCTTTGGGTATGCACAGTCACTATTAATGCTAGTAGCAGAAAGAACAGCACTATAACTTGCAAGAGCGCAGAGATCTGTGCTGGATGTTAAACTCTGCAAAGTTCAAAATGCACAAAATGTATCTTTCTTTTATTTAATTGAGACTTGAAATCAAGACTAGTTACCCAATGCACCTGGCGTCATCATCACAATAACCTTGGTTGTGCCATTTTGGGAGTCGATGCCTCCGCCTGTTATACGGTGAAGTGCGCATTTTAGGCAACGTGACATTTACACAACTTTGACTCCCAAAATGGCGAGCGTGGCAGACAGTAGCAACCTGTGATGGTGCAAGGCGTCACTGGAGGAATATGTGCTTTTTGTTGCAACCTTGAGATTCAGACTTGTCAGTGAATGTACTTTTTTTGCCCTATGAACTGACTTCTCCTTTGCAGAGTCTCCTGAGTTAAGGTTATTGGTTGACTTTGGTTTTCTCTGCTATGCTGATGTATGATGTATTTTGAATGGTTTGAATGTTGTAATTGTAGATCCATGGAAAGCTGGTGGGTGTGGGAACCAGACGCCAGGACATGATCAATGAATGGGAACACCGTTGGGAATTCCTCCAACTCAGTAAGTACATGCTGGCAATGACTGAAATAAACCTTTGCTCCAAGACCCTGCTTCTTGAAAGTTTGCAGAATATAAATAAGTTTGAATTTAGAAACAAAATGATGTGTTTGCTTTCCTCAATGGATATATGGGGGCATGGGTGGTTAGTGCGCTAAGCTCTGGCCTCTCACTAATGTGGCCCTGGTTCATTTCCCAGCTAAGGCCATTAGTGAGTTGAATTGTGTGATGGGTTCTCTCCTATGCCATGAAGGTTTTTCTCCCTCTGGAAAAATCAAACACTTATGATCTGTGGCTGTGCTCTGTGGTCATATGTGTTTGATTTTTCCAGAGGGAGAAAAACCTTCATGTCGAAGGCACCCTTGCATGCCTGCGGCTCGAGTATCCTTCAAAATTGGCTAGTATGGATTATTAGCCTCCTAAATCACATAGAAACCCAGATCTAAAGTATTGTATATAACTCTCTCAGACCTTCTTTTCAGGCTCAAACATTTGTTATAATTTCTTCTGACTTTCCTGTGTTTGCCTTGCAGTTCTTGAGGTATACCAGTTTGCTCGGGATGCACATGTTGCCGAAGCATGGCTGATCAGTCAGGAAGCATACCTGAGGAATACAGACTATGGAGTAAGTAACATTTAACTCCACTGATTGAAGTATCCCTCTCTTGGCAGTAACCCCAGAGACCTTTGCTTACTGTTCAGACCAAAGCCAAATGTATCATTCATAAATTTTGAGTTTCAACTGTAGTTAATCTTTCATGTGTATCATTTCTTAGGCCATGGTTTGCTTGTCATATCAGTGTCAAGAAAGTATGAATATTTAATGCCTTTTTTCATTGCCATTGTAGAGATTAGGGATGGTTATGTTTTCATGTGAAATTTATGTAAATATTTGTACTGTAAAGTTAAAAAGTTGAACCTCTTTTCAACTGAGGGGTTATTTTCTTCCATTTTATGTTATATTCTTTGATGTCACGATACTTGGCCAGCACATTATTTCTTTCAAAGCCACGTAAATGGCACATCCCTGTCCATGACAAAATTATGATAGAGGCACAGAAGAAATTCCCCACATGAGTGAACCTTCAGTTCACATTTTTAAGTAATATTTATTGTGGCTTTTTTCCTGAAGAACTCCCTTGACGAGGTAGAGAAGTTGATCAAGAAGCATGAGGCCTTTGAGAAAGCTCTACAAGCCCAAGAAGACAGATTTGTTGCCTTGGAGAAACTCACCACGGTAAGGACACACCATAGACCTTGCATAGGCCGCTATCACTAAGGATGGTGACTTGCGCAAGTATACACCATGCTCAAATATCGGCCAGTGAGAGGTCGTCCTTTGACCTCAGTGAGGGCGCTGTTTGACATCATATGCAAGATGTTTGAACTACAAATATGTAATCACACATGTCAAGATCATTGAGTGAATCTATATTTAAATTTTTTTTTAAATTGGTTTGACTACCATGAAATTGGGGTTAGGTTGGATTTCTAGAATGAGGGAAAGTTTGAACTGCAGGTGGCAAAGATGTGAAACTGTCTGCATATTAATTTAAATCCTTGCTATGGTTTTTTGTGCTTTATAATGCGTTTTATCAATTTGTTCCCAACTTCTGATGTCATATTATTTTAATGAACTGTGTCTTTAGTTTGAATTGCGTGAGCTGCGTCGTCGACAAGATGAGGAGAGGCGAGCAGCTGGCCAGGAGTCGCCTCCCATGAAAGAGTCTCCTTCCCTGAAGCACAAGGTTGTAGATGACTTTATGAAAGAGCAACTGGAGGCAGAGAGGCAAGAGGAGGAGGAACGCATTCGCATGGAGCAGAAAGAGATCAGGTAGGAGGTCTACCTTGGCTGCAGAGGGGGGGGGGGGGTCTCGCCTGTTGGATATAACTTGCATGATATGATGCCTTCCTGACACATTGAAGTTAACAGATTTCTAATATAGAATTTGAAAGGATTGTCTGCTGCAAATTTTATGGCATTGTCAAATTAAAACCCAAGACACTCCACTGCCAAACTTGACATGCTAGGATTATGAACACATGCTTGGGTGAATTTAGTGGAATGGATGACCGAGTTGTCTAGTGCACTGTATACAAGTTCTGTTGTTTACAGAGTGTGGGTTTGCATCCTGGCCTGGCTGGTTACAATGCTTGTCTCCTTCAGCAAGATACTTTACTGTTATTGCTTTGTCCTATGACTATGACATAAAGCTGCTGTTCCCATTGACTAGGATTGGTAGTGCACACAAAAGAACCCGGCACAAATAAACATTTTTGCATGCTGTGATAAAATGAAATATTAATGACAACTTGTTCACATGATCAGTTGGATCTTTAGTCTTGCTTACTTGCAAAACTGGTGTTCCCCAAAATTTGTGTTCTTTCAGTTTGTTATCCGTGATAACATTTGGCATTTCTGTTGTAACCATTAGACAAGCAGCTGAGGAGATGGTACAACAAGCCCAGGATATGGCCAAGGAGGAATCAGCACCACCCCCATCAGCCCCCACTCCAGTTGTCACCTTTGAGCCCGCTGCAGAGGAAGGTGAAGAACGAGAAGACACTGCAGCAGTTAATGGTGAGGGAGAGCCAGGTCCATCAGCAGCAGCCGTACCAGCAGCAGGAGAGGAAAGCTCATATGAGGCGGAGGGTTTCCTGCTGAGGAAACGCCTTTGGGAAGCTCTGGACAGGAAAGCATCCAACAGGTGAGTGTGTAAAATGTCAACAGCATTGGGAGGTGTTGCAGTATGGCCTTCTTTTCAAGACATTGTAGTATTGACTCGTCCGCTTTCTGTTGAGATAAAACAAAAGTAAAATTGTATTGCTACTTTTAAACAGGACGTTGAGTGGCTCTTGAAGTTAGCAAATTATTTGGTGAATGAGAGCAAGCAAATGAGAAATGTGCCAATTGTTTTCATTCAGCAGTATTGCCATAGCCGGCTTCAAAGAACCATGAAAATTACAATGTTATTGTTGACCACATAAACAGGATTGTTCTTCCCCTGGAAACATCCCCAATGTATCAATTGCTCTGTGTAAGAATTTTAATTCCAGCAAAACTTTAAAACGCGGGACGTTTGAATCCTTCTCTGACTAGATCATGGACCCAAGTCTATGCAGTCCAACATGGCATCTCACTAGCCTTCTACAAAGACAAGAAGTCAAAGCTACAAGAGATTACCTTCCAGAAGGAGCCTCCAATAGACTTGACCAACGCCGAAGTTGAAGTGGCTAAGGACTACACCAAGAAGAAGCACGTCTTTAGACTCAAGTGAGTAGAGGAGCCAAGAAGGGTGGGCAGCAACTGCAACCCACTTTTGTTTCAGTCAATGTAGATATATTTACTCTACCCATCTTCATAAACCAAGTCTGACATAAGTCATTGGAATGTTTCTTAAGATGGAGGTACAAGTAAGCTTTTGAATATAAGATTTAATGATGAGTTTGTCATAATAGATTGGTCCTACATCACTTTTTTCATTAAGTAATTTTAAAAAGATGATTGCAATTTTGTTGCTCTTAAAAGTGTTGATGTTTCATGTGTCACTTTATTCAAGAAGTTGTGGTTCTGTAAAGGTATCATTTGTTGTTTGCAATGGGAAAAAGTCCACCTTTTCAATTCTTGATGGTTTATTTGATTGAATCAGATTGCCTGGCGGTATTGAGTACCTATTCCAAGCCAAGGATGATGATGAGGTTAACTACTGGATCAGCTGCATCCAAACAGCGGCAGGAGTCACCGAGTCAGGAGAGAAGAGAGCCTCAACGATGCCTCTAGACCCTGGCTCCAGCGGCAAGAAGGACAAACCAAAGGCTAAAGGTGGCTTCTTTACTCTCGGCAAGAAGAAATGAGCGCCGGAAGGAGAGAGGGGGACAAACAACTAAGTAAATATCTTTGAAATATTCCTGTGAATGAGGGTTTCTGGTGTGTATTAGTGAAACAAAAAAATTATTACAAAGTACTGCAATTTGCTGTTTAATACATAAACTAATGCATTTGACCATCCTGGATGGATTCAGGGGTCACTGTACTATTTAACAGTGTCTTCTTTTTTGCACCAATGTGGTTATAATCTCTACGTTTTCTGAATTTTAAAAAATAAAGTACTGCTTAAGCTTGTTTCTCTGTGCTGGACTTTAAAAAAAAAACAATAAATGTTCTTATCATGAAAGTGTACTTGATTATTGTTGTAGCCAAAGAAGTGTAAACATCGTCGGACCTTTATTCACAAAACTTGGAAGTTAGTTTTAGGCCTTTGGCATATGTGCAGTAGCCCCCTGTTATCAGCATGGTAATGGTGAGGTGGTAGTGCAAAAGAAGAAACAAAAATATAAACAAGCCCAGCATTGGTCGCGCATTTTGTATTCCAGTCATGGATTGAAATAATGAATAGTATACACATGGCGACATCTTGTATTCAGGATGGGATGTGAACCATCGGGTTGTAGTTTGTAGTGACACGTAGTAATGATAAATACGCTGCTATATTGTGTATTGTGTATTCCTGGCAGTACTTTTACCGTGTGTTTTCAGTGTAGCTTCAAGTTCCCTTTGTGAAAGCGGTGTGGAGAGCCAAGCCATGTGTATGTTGTGATCAAATAACTGGTATTCTTGCATCAGGTTATGACATAACTCCACATAGGAATTGGCATATGATACGAAGAGAATGCTTCAAGGAAGCAGACAGGAGAGAAGATAGTTGTATTAATTGATAACAAATTAGAAGCGTCTTACACGGAGAAAACAAAACAACTAGAAATTGTAAAATTTGTAGATGCTCTTCTATATATCTGTAAGTATATAACAAGTCAATAGTGCGCCTTGTGGTAGCCCAAACTGCACCGCTAATGAAAGTTACACGATACTGCAACTTATTAGATGTAAATTTAACATCTATTCAATTGTTGCAGTACCGCTGCTAAAATATAAGATTCGAACTGCCTCTAGCTACTGGGCAATCTTGGTTGTCTAGTGGTAAGACATCTGCTCTAGAATGGCAATGATCGTGGGTTTGAATCCCGCCCGAGTAATATGCCTGTGCTTTACACACATCGGTGTTTGGGTTAAAACCAAAAAACACCGCACCTGTTCAAGTTTGAGATGTCTTACTGGATACAATAATAAATGTCCTCATCGCGATGTATATTTACCAGCAACGTAAAGCCGATACTTTGTGTATTTACTGAGTGAACAATCGTGGTGTGGATACTGTTTTTGACTAATGGCAGGCAGTGTTTAGACATCTGTAGAAGTGAAATGAGAGAATGAACAGCTTGTGAACTCTTCCAGTCATTAGCACCGTCATGTAATGGATAATAACACTTTTTAATAACAGTTCAGTCCTTGCAATTTATTTACGTAATATTGTCTTAATGCGATTGTAATGTTTGTGACAGTGTAAACTTTTAGTCCGCCCTTTTTAAGGGTCCCTAGAAAAATCTTTGAAAATACAAGCTAAATGTACAAGTAACTAATAACAGTGCTACCGACTTTGGTAAATATATTGGTCAACCAATGCCCAAGGTAAAACTTGACTTAATTAGGGCTGTGTACATGTAGTAAAATCTAAGCTAAAAAGACTGCACTTTGGGCTACCACTGTAACATTGGTTTTTAAATTTGATTTCCCGTGGTTCATCCATTGCGCATGTAAATGTCAGTTTGGTAGATTCGTTGATAACTTCTGCCGTAGGTAGTGTAACTTTTAGCTGATGGATCTTATCTCAAGTAGCGAAACTTTGTGATCAAAGGCACTTCATTCTATACATGTAAAATGTTTCTAAATATCCAAAAGTTGAAATCAAATTAAATACATAGTGAGAGTGATTGTGCTGGTATTCCATAGATCACATCAAAGTGAACAGTAGCGGTATAAAGTACATATTCTTTAAGTTTTAAAATCCTTGAATAATTTAGTTTGATGCAGCCATTATGTTAAGACATTATGGAGGTATCTATTTTTATTGGTTTCATTTGCATGTGAATATTTAGCAATTAAATGAGTATATAAAGCTTTTTTGTTTTCACTTATTAAGGAGCAATTTTTCTTTATGATTGGCACTGTTGATAAAGCTGCTAGGCTTCCATTACAGCTGGTGAAAGTTTTGGGTTATTTTGTTGTCTTTTTCTTCTCGAAAGTAGAAAATATAAATATCCTCTCCATAAGTGCAGAATAAAATTTGGAAAGGTTATTGAAAAAAAAAAACCCTAGAAATGTCTTATCTTCATCAGAGTCTGGGTTTCTTACAGTTAAATTTCTGACTTCTGTTTTGGCTATCACAGTGTCAGTAAAAATCTTTGATTTATTTGTCTGATGTTTGAAGACTTAGCTGTAAGATGAATATAAATGGTGTTCTAGAAGTGCATAGTTGTAAGAAACAAAAATCCCCTAAATGTACGTGACAGATGCTATTTTTCATTTTCTGACCATGGTATTTGAAACTTTTCTTGTCACTAGTTGGTTCACAAACTGACAGCATTTTGTTTTAAAATTAATTTACCGTCAAACGCTTACCTTGTAACACTTTAAACATTGTTTTGTATTGAGACTATTGCCAATCATCAGTGAGGACAACTTCACTCATCTAATGATTTTTTCACCTTAATTTCTGTGCAAGAAGTAAGAGATAGTTTCATTCAGATTTCAGAAAATGAAAGAGTACTGATTAAAGACTTCATTTCCAATTGAAGTTTAATTTCTTGGAAACTCCTTTATTTGAGTTGTCTTCACAGATATTTGGTAAATATTTCATCATTTTGCCTCAAGTTTTACTATGTTTTTTGCAGTCATTCCATTGTTGTGCTTTGTATCCCCCAAAAAAACTTACGCATTGTCATCATTTTTTATTTGCAGGCGCATACAGGTACCTTAAAAAAATTTAGTCAATTTTGTATGTGTTAAATGCACCCCGAATTGTAAATTATAAAAAAACATTACAAGTGTTGTTTTTCGTTTGCCAAAAGTTATTTGATATTTGCATGAACAAGAAAACATCATGTGATTAATTTCTATCAAGATAATTGTTATTTGTCATGATTTTGCAAATCATCTTTCTTTTCTTATGATGTGGGAGTTTTTCTTGGGCTACATTGAGGGACAGCTTCTTCTCATTAAGAGCAAATGTACAATGGCATTCAAAATGAGAAAAAAACAAAATTTTGGTGGAAGGAAGTTTCTTTTGAATTTTGTGTCAGTAAAATCTGAAACTTTTGACCCATTCAGCCAGCCCCTTCCTTATAAAAAACTACAAGGAAAGATCTGATGCCAAATTTCCTTCCACTGAAAAGGAACAGTTCTTCACGGCAACCAACAAGAAGAACGGAATGTAAAATTTAAATGTGTTCATCATTTAAAGCTGGAATTAGAAACAGATCGAGGCTTTGTGGTAAAAATACAAAGTTTTGCCGCCACAAGAACATGTCATTAATTTGAAGCTGTTTGGTATATCTTAACTCTATGGTGTCACAGTCTTTGGAGGATTGACTTCAAATGGATGGCTCACATTATTTTACTCTTTCTCTCTCTCACACCACTGTTTTGTAACGTGTTTCAATAAATGATGCCATTAAAAAATAATGAAAAAACCACACTTTGTGTTAAGAGTGATATTCTTTATTATGAGTTCAGTAATTTAGTTTATTGGATTGGATTGATTTTGGTTGAGTGAAGGTTTTGGTTTTTAAAAAATTGCCATTATTCAATATAATCACAGACTTGATGTTTTACCTGTCACTGTCCTCTTATCAGCTGATTTCTCCATGGTTATTACTTGGGAAACCTTTTGGTAGTACCATCACTACCACATTATTCCCCTAAATGGAATAGAGTCTGAAAATATGAACTTATGGAAATTTGAAAGTTTGTATGCAAAGTAAAAAGATGTATGCATGAAAACTAAGCTTTTGTAGCTTCAGCTTTTCACTAAACTGTCCATGAATTGTGTGAAATGATTACATATAATGATAAAGTATTCCTCAAATAGTTGAGCGCAATAATTTGGATTGAAGTTGTGAAGGGAAATGTTTTTAGATTTAATGTTTTGCCCATTTGTTATTTTTTCTGAGAAAATGGTATGTCGGGGTGATATTATTTATAAATGGCAGGAAGTTGACTGTCACTTCCATCACATCCTTCTCACATGATTTTGGAGACACGGTTTTCATAGTTAAATTCCTTGTGTGTTCATTCCTTCCTCAATGGAACATGAATGTGTTTTACAGTATCAATTATATACAATTCACTTTAATATAAACAGCACGCACAAATGATATGCAGAACGCAAGTTAATAATTTATAACTTCTGTAAATTGTCTACCTCCAAATGTAAACAAAAACTGAGCTGTAAAAATGCACACGTGACGAGTTGAAACGAATGGGCGAGGTGTCCGCGCCCTCATTCGTCAATGATAATACAATGCGCATTGCATTAATCACGTACCACCAATCCCCATGCATTTTGTATGCACCATTCACACTACACACACCAAGCCGCATGATTAGCTGCCCCGCAACTTGTTGTGCACACCGGCAGTCTACCGCGGATGGTGATGAAAACAACAGACCGCATCTGAACACGGCCCAGATTTTACACCTTTGTTCTCCCTGACTGCCTCCGAAGTGTCAAACAGGACATCCTCAGGAGATCATTTCGAATGTAAGGCATTATATCTGTTCGTTAGGTCCTCAGGAGTTGTTTCCAGTGTATAGCCGTGTGTGATTCAGTGAGTTTGTGGAGTCGTGGGGGAAAAATCACCGACCGTTCTGTGTTGGTGGTCGTCGGACGTTGCTCTAGCGCAACGGGTTGCTCGTTGAAAACTCTTTACGCAGGCTAGACGAACACGGCTCTTGAAAATGGCGACTGCCGAGTTCGTGGGAGCTAATTTGGGGCCAATGCACCCCATGCATAGTGTGGTTGGGCAACCTATCATCGACATGGGACTAAATGGAGACGCTGTTGACTCCAGGAAGAGGCCGTTGGAAGGGGACATTGAAGGGGGTGTATCCAAACGTTCACACACAGTCGGCATGATCGGCAATGGTAAGTTGTGACGATTAACGTTTTTTGAATAATTAATCAACAGTAGTAGTTAATTATTAATTTTGAGTGTAGACTTCTTAATATCAGTGTGCTTACTGTAGTTGTTGCAGTTGCTGATGTTATGTTTAAATCTCAAGTCAATCAATTTATTAACAATCATAACATGAAGATGCTCCATCCATCAGCATTATCATTATGATGCCATTAATCAGCAGGTATCAAATTACCTGAACCCCAACCTCAAGTACAGTCACTGATGGGTGTATCGAATCAAATGTTTGTATCAATCATATCATATATGGTACTGCCAATGCACATGTCGTTACCTACAAAACTAAGCATGATAAATTGTGATGAGCATGGCTAAGCAATTCAAGCATGATACTTTGAATTTGAATGATAGATAGCAATCATGGTTGTTGCAACAATCTCGTCCATAAATCAAAAAACCAAGTCCAAATCTACATGGACTGGATGGACCTCATGAGATGACTCACAGTGTCTAGTGACCATTTTTAATATAGAACCCTTGTCACGGCATCTGAACACTTAGGCTTTATGACAACTGTCCTATCCCACCCCCCCCCCCTTTTTACTGGGTTTGTGCTGAAGTCTCATTTTTGTGTGTGCTGTAAAGTGTCTCTGATATTTGTTAACATCTGGATTGCAGCCCTACACGGTGTATGGACAAGAGGTGCTCTGTGCCTGTGCTGTGGGGTTTGTGGGCCACTAAGGATGTGGTCAGTAATTGGTAAACAGTATGAGTCTTGATATATGAGGGGCATATGCTGCCTATGACTCTTTTAAAAAAAATGTAACCAATAAGTACAAGTGCAAAAATTATAACAAGTTTGCTTTCCAAGAAGATCTTTATTATTTCCATTTGGTGGTCCCATCCTGTTTCAAGCCAACAACCCCCTTTCCTAATGATAGTTGGACAACTACATTCACTGTGCAAATGTCTTAACAAGGGGTGAGAAAGGGCCAAGTCTAAAACACTGCAGATGATTAAGTACAGAACCAATGGGGGTATTATAAACACTCAATGATGCACACCAGTTTAAGAATATAAAAAAAACCAGTTTCCGGACAAATTGTTCTTGAATGTATAGAACTTGAACACTTGAGTCTCAAACAGGAGTTGGCAGAAATCAAAGTGAATGTTTTAAATCTAGAACTACAATGTATGTGATATTTCACCATTTAGAATGTAAAGTTACTTCATGGACCTTAGTTCTTAAATACACACCAGACACCTAGATAACTACATACAATTTTTTGTTGGTCTGAACACATACAGATTGGACCTAGTACAGTTTGCTCTAAATGGTTGATATGTACCTTGAAATGTGAGTCCGGATTTTGTTGGAAAGATAAACTCAACTGATCAGGAAATGCTTCTAGTTCATCGGACAGAAGGTGAAGTCTGATAGATTGTAACAAGTAGGCCTAAACCTGTCAATGCAATTCATGGCATGGCCATTTCCTACACCGTGAAAGTTTCATTTTACTTGTGTTAATTTCCTTGCCACATCCTAAAAAAAGAAGAAAAAGAACATGTTGTACCATAGAGTACCTCTCTCTACAACAAGCCATGAAATCAACTAAGCTGCATGTAGTAAATTTAAACTCGGTTGTAATGCCGTCATCAACCTGTTGTTACCACAGCCCCTGATCAATGGGACGCATTCAGTGAGAACAGATATTATTGATGACTTACAGTAGGCATTCAGTGTACAGCAAGTCAGACAATGGACTATTTAGCAAGGAACGTAAATCCAGAACTTGCCGACTCCCGCATCACTCTCGCGCTACAACTTGTTGCCAGTCGATAAATTCAATATCTCTGAATTGGAGATTATAATGAGCTGGTTGTGTTGAGGAGGGCCTGGATGAAAGAGGTGGGTTGTCTCGGAATGGTCAATGGTGTGTAGAAGTAAAGGGTGCAAACCACAGTTTACTGCACTGGTAGGCCGCCACCATGCAATGTGTTACTGTGGTATACTTAAAATAGGAAACAATCAGCATGCTGTTTAGTGTTGTTCATGTTTACCTGTGGTGTAGCACTTTGCATGCACAAAAGAGCAATAAAGATTATGCCTGTTGTTGGTCCAACCTGTTGGAGGGGCCAACTCTTGTAAGCAGTTTATTGCCACAAGAAGATCATTGTTGAGTTCTGCTTCATCCACTATCAGGATAGTTATTATCATGTGTGGACAGGGAATCAGCTTAGCACAGCTCAGTGATTCTTCTGTCATAGTATTAACTTGTAATGCCAGCAGCATTGTCAGTGTCTATTTTGACAACCTGGTATTCGCTTGTTATAACACCCATGAGGGAGTCTTACATGTACCTCCGTGTTAACACCTTCTAATTTTAACGTGCATTTCTCAAATGAGAGAAGAAAAACAAAACCCCCAAACAATTCATCCCTTTTCAGCCCCATCCCCCTCCCCAATGTTTTTCACACAGTTGATTTTATTCAACTCCGTAAAATCCTACCAATTCAACCTAATGGGCAAAAAAGCATGAATCAAAAGTAACTTTAAACTTGTGTAGTCTCACAACCACAAATTAGACTCAGTAGGTTCATGCTTTGCACTGTGTACAATCTGTTGACTTTGAGTCACCTGGTCTTGGTGATGAGTTGGCATAAAACACTGGAATTCAAAAACACGTATTGTACTAGTGAGCTTGCCCAACACATTTCAAACCTCGGTTATCCATAATTAATAATATTGTTACAATTTTAATTCCCCTTTCACATCAAACTATAAGTGAAAGCAGTTTACTCTTGAAACTAAATAGCATTCTATGGTGTGTGGATTTTACTTTTAGATATTATATGAGCCTACAGTACTATTAATTGCAAATGTAACAAACTGTCTGAAAATGGCTGACATGAAGTGTCGATGTTAATTAGAGTCGTACACTCCTACAAACAACAGCTTACAATGCATACGCCCTGCAGACAGACTGTGTTAATCATTTTGACCATCTGATTGTGTAGCTGCAAGTTTGTCTTTCTTTATACACACTAGATTTACAATGTATGCAAATGCGGTGACCAGAGATTCTAATCATTGCATTTATCTGGAGGCTCTACTTAAATACTGTAGCCATGGACCCTGCTCCCAAAGGCAGCCTGACTCCATCTGATTGCTTGATTAATTTGCATCACAATTGGGCTGACCAGCATGAGGGTAAACATTGGACAGAATTGAGATTTTTATTTGCCTATAATTTTGCCTTTCTTGGGCATGGTTGACCCATTGGTTCAAAATGCATCTACAATGTACATGTACATACAATGAAGGTAGGTTTGTGAAGCCTTGTAATGTAAGCCTCACTCAGTGTAAATGCAGGCCTGGGGGGGGGGGGGGTGCACATGTATGCTTACCTCACCATGTACATGTATGGGTTTTTTTCTGGATTATTTTTTTAGATTGAAAGGTCCATGAACAGTTACTGTACAATTTACCAAATGAATCATTTGTTATATAAAAACTAAATTTGGGGGTTTAAAAAAATTTGACTGAAGCGGGACTTTTACCTGTGACCTCCGGATTATTGTAAGTGCCGGCGTTCTATATCTGAGCTATACTAAACATGCAGTATGTAGTACAATTCAAAAGTGAATTTGGCACTGGCCATCTTTGTTATCCATTTAAAGTCAAGTAGGCCTTCATTAAATTACAGTTCAATATCTTCTTGAAAAAATTACAGAGAAGAACAAACATTTAAACAAGTTTTCTACACGGACGTGGAATATTGAGTTGATTAAAGCACTGATGCATAAAATGGAGACTTAAACCCAACAAGTCTTTTCCAATATATGCTGCCATGTGTCTATCATGTTCCCCTATAGATTTACAAATGAACAGAGTCTACAAAACCCAAGCTAGTCAGTCAATATTCTGGTTTAATAATTCATGAGATTGTGTTACCCCTCGAAGAAGGGAAAACCTGGGGTGGTTTGTTCCCAAGAGAGAAGACTTGTTGAGTGATAAAAGTGCACAGCACAGTTCTACATCAGTCGCGGAGATTAAAACCTTCAAATCGGTGAACATGCACTGAATTTAAACGCCATGTTTCGTGGGTGCTTAGAATTCATAAAACTACTCACTGCAAAAGATTGGCATAGATTTAATTATTTTTGTCCACGCACAGAAAGGAAAAGTAATTAGATTTCGCTGGTTTTAAAACACAAGTAACACTAAAATGCAGTCGTGTAGACAGCAAGACACTACAGCTCAATATCAAAGGAGACCAGCACCATTGTCAGTGATTTTTACATTTCCCCCTTTGAAAATAAATATTAACATATTGTAAAACCATAATATAAAGTAGAAGTTGTTAAGGATGTATTCTTCTCGATAAGGGGTTTTGAAAGAAAACAAGATGTCGGTGATAAGGGCAAAACAGCAGTGCCTGCCAAGGTCTATCACAGACAGTTTCTCTGTCTGCAGAGAGACTATTGCCACTGTCAACACCAACTGGTTAATGTACATGCAGGCCATTATTTATTTCCTCACCATGATTTACTGTAAATGTTTATAAATTCCTGGTCAGACTTTTGTTTACCTCTTTGATTAATTATGTTTTTCCAAGGAGGATTTTTCAATGGCGCTCAAAGGTTCTATCAATCCTTGTACTGTAAAAGCAAACAGAGACTGGCGATGTCCTAAAAGTAACTCTCAAGATTCCATCCTTGCTCAAAATTTATGCTATGATGCAGAAAGTCGCTGATAATAAGATTTTATCTGTAGACCTTCAGAAAGTACATGAACTGAGGAGATGATTGTCAAATAAATATTTTGAGTACGCAGTCATGAAATTAATAGCTATAGTTGACACAAGTTGTGTGTTTAAAAGAAATTCCTTACACAAATTTAAAGTTTTTGAGGGAAAAATTTCAGAGCATCTCAGTTTAGATTGAATGTTTTTTGAGCTTGTTGTTACATGTATGTAAGTATACCTTTAATACGTGGATAGTTATAAACTTTGTTGTCATTCATCACCCTTTTTAAGCCCTTTTTACACAATGAGTTTAAATTAACCAGTGTCCCTTGTTACAAACTTTATGAGCACTGATTGTTTAGTTGTCATCATGCATGACTGATTTAGTCAGTTTCTACACTGCTAAAGCGGACAGTTTTGTCATAGGATTGGACCGCCAACAAATTGTAGCAATGTTTGAGATGATTTCGTAAGGACCTTGTATACAGTCCAAACATTGTGGCCCTTTCACATAAAGTGCAATTTGTATAATTTCACAACCATGCTCAAATTAAGCAAGGGACCCCTGCTGAATTGCAGTCTTGACTGCCAAAAGGGCTTTACCTGTACTCAAAACCCTATACTTTTGTCAGTGGGAAATGCAAAGCATCCCCTTGCAAAGCATCCAGTCATAGTATCTGGCAGGCTCATCATATTCCTGATATCTTAACATATTTCTGACTGATCCATGACCTTAACCTGGATATTCTATTACACAATGATGAACTTTACTGTCCCCATGAAAACGAGCCACACTGTAACAGCTGTTGTTTTCACCTGGCCCAAAGCCCAGGATCACCAAAGGTAAGATCCTCAAGGTCAGATTTTAATATAAAATTAAGATCATTTTACTTTGAACCATTTTTGGATTGTCATGAAGTGAGAAGCGCTTAGCACTAAGGCTATTTGCACTATGGATTCATCGTAAACACAGGTGTACATGTATATCAAAATTACAGTTCTGTGGAAGAGTCAGGCTTTCCTATTTCATTTTTGTAAGGGCCAGGCAGCTTTTCTTAACTATATGGCACCTCAGTGATGGAAATGTAAATTTCTACTTGGAACATTTCAAGGGGCACCCAAGGTAGTGGCCTTCATTGCCTTTGTGAAGTATCAGGCCGTGGTTGTATATGGATCAATCCATTTTAGGTCAATTTCTCAACAACCTGTACCAGTGTTTGTGCTCATGTACAAGTGTAAGAAAGCTTAAACTTGCATTACACTGGAATTTTTAATTGGTGCGTGTTGTGCTTTACAAAAATGAGCGGTGGATGTATTTGCATCCCAGTAGTAGAGGAAAACACTAACAGGACATCCCTGATGGAGTTGTCTAGATACCCATGTCTTCTGCACTAGAAAAGAAAAAACACTGCAGTGTAATTCACAATAAACCCCCACTCATTTAATAGACATGTTATGATGTCATTCTTAGTTTCAACACTTCACATGTGTTAGGCCTACACAGTTGGCAGTGTAGGTGTACAGGCCAAGGTGACTATGCGTACCTGATGTGAGCCCAGATATTGTTTCTGTCCATCTTGTCACTACAATGACTAAGATTCTGTGGTTCAATTCTTTGTAGGATGATCAGAAGATGTTTAGTTGAAGATGGGGAAAGCAGAAGTACTGTACAGTTGTTTTCATTCACTGTCCTGTTCAGTTGATTAGAACCCAGCGTTAAGCAAAGTGCTCATACAGTTCATGTTTAACTTACACGCGCATGTACATGCTTGACACCCGCTACATGTTGTGTTTATCTAAGGTGGATTCTTGCTGATTCAGCCTATGTCCCACCGGTGCAGTGTAGCTGGAATAATTCACTAAATCTCCATTAGCGGCAATCTGCCAGTCCACTGCTTGTTGCAAGCCTCCTTGCTTTGGCCTAATGTAATTTGTACATCATGTCTCCTTGATGGATATACACTGTCAATTAGTAATTGTCCATTAATTTAATAACAAGCCAAAGGTACCAGGCAGTAGTGTATTCTGGCAGGAGACAGCTACGTGGTCTAGGCACAATGCCCTTGGAATATCTCCGGAATTTGATTATCGCATACTGTACATTTATGACATTAATTTGGAAGATCTTGATTTACATGCTGGGGGTTGGTGATAAAGCTGCACACAGATTTTCATATTTATGCCGATCATACCAATTAAGTATGCACAGATACATGTAGTGTCTTTGTTTTATCTCTCCTAACAGCCTTAACTGAACTCGGATTTTTTGTATGAGTTTAAAAGTTTTAAATGTATACTGTATATGAAATGTACAATGTATAGTCAATGGTGCAGTAATCAGGCATGATATTCTTCCTACTTGAATCTGATTTTCATTTTTTTTTGGGGGGGGCCCAAGAAAAATCAGCAAAATTGTATTTAATAGCCTGAAAAGTCTTTAAAAGCCTAAACCAGATGTAGGCTACAATGTACTCAATAAATTTGTTAGACTCTTTTCCAAGAAACAAATACCATGTGTTGTACATCTACATGGAGTCAGCTACATTAACAAGAAATTAGACTCCATTGTAAATAACTTTTTATCTTTATGTTGGCCTGTAAATGTAGAAAAGAAAGAACAGTTAAAACAGATATCAAACATAAAACTCAGTCTGTTCTTTTCCAAAACTGTTTGCAAATGTGGTGTTTTCTTTTTCAGTACAAATTACGTATCTGAGAGCCACTTTAATGCCAGCCTCCCAGCCCCAACATTTGGTTGGTTTGCTCATGTGTTGTACCCAATTTGTGGTGCCACGTAATAGAGTTTAGTTGCTCTCAAAATTTCACACACACATTGCTTGAAATTGAAAAAACAACAAAACCCAAATGGTGACTGAAGAAAGATGTTATCAGGGAGGCCAGTAAAGAGCTCTTGGAATGCGCTGAGTTTCAAGGGTATTGAAATTGCATAATATAATAGCTACAGTCTGGGTGACAGTATTTAATGGTCCATATGGTATGGTCAATTTTACCCATGGTGCATATTATATATATTTTTGAGCAAAATATTTTATGAATGATTTCTTGTACACTCTACATGTAGGCCTACCTTGTATTTTTCTTTGTATGATTATGAAATCCCTCAGTCAACCCTCCACATTATTTGACACTGAAAAACAAAGGGGCCAAGCTTTCTGTTTTCAAAGAAAAATTCAGACAGTAACTTTTGGTTGAATTTTTATAATGAGGGAATGCTGTACACTGAAAATGTTTAATTGTACGTAGGGTTTGCCCTTAACCTTTTTAGTAACTAGCCAGTAGGACTCTTGTCATTTCAGTAGTTTGTCAGCTTTTTCACTAGACAACATTTCAACTGAACTAGGGTGCTTTTCAACACTGAACTACACATGTAGCCAGCTGGACCACTCGGAGCACCTTTTGACTGGTACCCTTGTGTTGTAACCAGCAATCAACCAACAGTTTGTCTTCAAGTTTTACATCTTTTTGCTATGATTTTTATCTTGAGTTATACACAATATTAAATTTCTATGATTAATTAGTCAAGAAAAAATGCATTTATCATTGATATTCTTGTGTACAGGATGCTCGTAAGAACTGTACTAGGAAGCAAACCGCTTTGTTTTAGCCTGTGCATGCACTATGAAGACATTTCTATAATAGTGCGCTGCATTTAAGACGAGTTTCGGATAATACAAGGAAAACGGGCCAGTTTGGCGGAACTTGTATTAACGAGAGTCGACTGTATTATTGTTATAGACATCATCCTGCTGCCATTTTAGAGGTAAATACATAGATCATGAAACAATTGAAACGCACACAGAAATATGTGCATAGGATCTGGCTAATGAGGGCAGACTACTCGGGTGCTGTTATTTAAGCGTTGGTCTATTATGTTTGACTTGCGATTTGATGACCTTCATTTTTCTTCCAAATAGGTGTGTGTTTGGTCATAAAGTGTTTTCATGTTTTGTTATATAATTATTGAACAATTTCTCTACACACTCTATACCCCTCTTGCTGAGATACAGAAACTTAGGTTGTGAAGATCATTAGACTGTATTGTATAAAAAAAAACTTCAATGGCAATAATGCCCTTGTCAAACTGAAAGGAATGTGCAGTAAACTGATTTACAATGCTGGCATCATTGTGTGTGTTACTTGACAAGAGATTATCAGCTTTGAAGTCAAGCCTATTCCAGACTGGTGCACCCGTTCAATGGGGTGGTACCACCTCCTTTGTGCTTGCATCCTTGGCAAGGCATTCTTTGGTGGCTTTGAGGTCACAAGGTCGTGGTGAAAAGGGGCTTCTCTGGGAGGGCTAGAAACACTTCTATATTTACACAACATTTGTACCAGACATTTACAATATGGTGGAGTATTCAAAATAGTAGGCACCACTCACCATCTGTGTTTTACAAAATGGTGAACAAGATAGTCAACCATTCACCTTCACATTTTCTCTTGGTGATTGACGACTATATTGAGTGCAAGAAATGTTATGGTTTTGTTGTTTGTTTCAGTGGAGCAGTCATGGGCACAACTCTGTGTAACTGGATCAAAGATCCAAGGTCATGCTAATCAATTCTTTATAAATGTGGGTATTTTTGTGATGGTAGATAGTTTCCATAGGAAAACTGGGGGGGGGGGGAGTGAGAACCATAACAATACAAGCTGCTGTACGGAAACCACTCAATTTTAGCAAAGGGAATTAATGTGTACACAAGTAAAAACTCAAGTGTTCAGTGTAAACAACAAATATTGAACAGGGCTTTAATTTGGGGAGAGGAGGGTTGGAATCCACAAGATCGCAGGGCTTATTGCTCAAATCATTTTCTGGACCAGAAATAATTTAATGAGACAAGAATCAAAATGAGAACAAAACTTTCTACATAATCTATGTAGTTTAAACTTTTTAATTTAAAAAACTGTTGAGTAAAAAAAAAAAATCATTTGTCTTTAGTTTGATGAGTGAGTCTACTTTGATACTCAGCAGAATTTGAAGATAGTTATTGGACTCAAAGTCAACATTTGAACATTTCTTAACAACTTGAGGAATTACGGTATTATTCAGTTGAAATACCAAAGACCACCGGATTTGTCCAATCTTAAGTTTACTGGCCCTTTTCTAAAATCCCTGGCTTTGGGTCTGTGGTATAGTGTAAATTTCAAGCCGTGTGGAAAATCAAACTGAAAATCTCAATTGGAGTAATACTAATTATATGCACCTGTTTATGTAGTTGAAAATATTCCTCATTAGGACTCATTAAAATCAAGGAAAGCTTTTCTCAATCCGTTTAAATTATTTTGAAATGGCAACAGTTTATATTCCTGACAGGCAGGGCTCGTTTGGTTGTATCCGGTGACTGCTGTTTGCTGCAGTGTGTCTACATTGCTGACCAACCTCATTAGTGCAACATGCACTGTATGCAATAACACATGGCAATAATTATTAGCACATTTTAGAGTGCAGGGAACATGAAGAAGGAAACCCGCTCTGGGGTTCTTCCCCCCCCCCCCCACCATATCGTAGAATGTCCAATTAAAATAAAAACCTGAAGGTGAAATGCACTAGAAAGGTTTGACTGTATAGTGCATTCAACCACTAGGTTGGATGTAATTTCAGTGTGTTTGGCACTTCGCTTGTAAAATTGAATCTTTTATTCAAAAAGTGCTATCGTTGAATTTGGCATCGTTGTTCAGGTGAATTTGCTGTCTGGTGCACACATTCTACTGGATCATGCTGTACATTATGCTGTGCAAAGTTTCATTTCTTGCCTACAAGTTAATGGATAACTTCAGATAGAAAAAGCAATGTTGATTTAAGGGCAGCTATTGATTGTCATCTACTGCCATCGCCATTGTCGTACTCCAAGTGTGCAGTAGTAATAATGGTTAATGAGTACCTATTCTTGTTAAACAAAACAGGTCAGGATATTTTGTTAACGGCCCTTGTGGCTCAAATAGGGACAATCCCAACTAGACAACAAATAGCGACAATCCCAACTAGACCACAAGTAATTTCATTGAACCAGATTGATTTTTTTTACAAGACCTAAACTATTTGTGTGCTTAAAAAAATATATAATATTTTATACATGTTATTATTTGCTGATGGGAGGTTTAGAATTGCAAAGCTGAAGTACATGTAACCATTAGTGAATTTTCAACAGTATGTGTTTGGAAAAACATTTCACAGCAGGACTTGTGTGGTTGTGTGGTTACTGGCCAAATGCAGGGATGTAATTTCTCAGGTTTTTTTCTGAAAATCCGTTGTTTTTTTTACATCCCTCCCAACAAAATAATATTAGTATAATTAAAATAAAATATATAAAAACATGAAGATAAGCCAAATAGAACGCCCGAGATTGCAGAGTAGGGCTTTTAAAACCAAATATAAATGTATTTATAAGTAGGCTTAGCGTTTGTGCCCGCAAGCTTTCGCGCTTTGCGCTGACAGTTCGGTTTTTGAGTGTTTTTTGTTTTTTTCAAACAGCCTATCAAATCCCTGCTAATGCTGAAATGACTGAATTCTGGCCAGTGGTCCGGTGGGTATGGAGAGCCCCACTCAAATTTGGTTTGAATAGAAAACAAAAAAGGATAAAGGAGTTCCAATTTCAGAATTACAGCTTTTGTAAGGAGGTTTTGGTGTTTAATTCTGTCCATCTTGCATACAAATGATGTAAACTTAAAATTTTATCCTGCATGTTTTTACGGATGGTTCGGTACTAACAATGTTCCCGGTTGTTGTTTGATAACGGGCCAAGCATGACCCCATTTTTGTGAAGGATCTATGCTCCTGTCATGCTCACATCTTGGTACAGTCCAAGCATAAATTTACCCCCCAAAAACTACATGGGTTGAACAGGCACAAACTAATTTGGTTGGCGTGTTTATGCACACTTACTCTCTTTGCATGTTCTGTATCAAAGGGCAGAACTGTTTACCCCTGGGTATGCATTCTGCTGTAAACTGTATAGTATTATCAGCCTTCACACTTTACATCCTTACAATGTATGCAGACAAATGCTCCACAAGTAGGAAGTCAATGTAGCTTACATACTGTATACAATGAAATGTAAATTAAATGGTCCTATAGAATCTCATCTATAGAACCAATACAGGTAAACATCCTGTGCAGTTACAGTGCATGCATTAGAATGTATTCTGCAGCTGTGTTTTTGGTTTGTTTGTTTGCATTTTCTGTACGTTAGCCTACATGCAAAGTCATACAGTAAAACCAAACTGCATCTGGTGGAAGTAACAGCAGGAAAATAAAGATTCAGTTCACTTTGCTGGAATGATTTAGTGCAGGGGGGAATGTGCACACCTGATACATCATGGAGGCAATTGCCCCAATGTCTCTGGTCATTGCCTTGGTGCCCCCTGAAACTTTCACATAGAAATTTACAATTTCCTCACAGAGGTGCCTTTAACAAAGGAGAAAACGCCTTGATGCTATTGCTCTTACAAGAAAGAAGCATCAGGCCTGACAGTTGCATACAATGGCGTGTTTAACATAAAGTATTTTATGTACAAGTACATGTACATATGAATCCAGGTAAATGCAAATACCACTTCAATGCTGAAAGTGAAATTAAACCAAATAATCAGCAGACAGTGACAATGTGATGTCACATATAAATACACTGTATTTCCATGCGAGTAAACACTATGAGTGACAGTTTCAACATAAGGATCAAATGTATTTTCAATATTTCAAGAAAAGATATTGTCTCCTGATGATGACTATAGAGCAGGCTAGTCGAAACATTGAGACCAATTAAGATCTCACTCCTCGTGGCAGTGAAGCTAATAACGAAAAGTCTCCTCGATCCTCTAAGCAAAAGGAGTAGTCCTGGCTGATTTCCTGCTTCCTGCCTAGGTAGCAGTTAATAAGTAGGACAGTTCTTTTCAGAATTAATTGTCTCCCGAATTCCGAAATCTACTTCGCGAGTTGCGACAGTAGGACAAATAGCAAGACAAGTTCTCAAGAATAAATCTGCATGCAGCAAAGTAGATTAACACACACTGTGTTACTGCAAACTGAATGTACATGTACAAACAGAGGTTACAGCTCAGAGATTTTCCTCACTTTATTTTTTACATCCAAGACACAAACTCACAAGAAGCAAGTTTAAAAAAATCTTTATTAGCTGTTTCGCAGCATAGCGCAGCGAAACAGCTCTTGTTTTCGTTAAAGTTATTTGTCTGTTTCAGTAAAAAAAAGCCATTGAGATAACACACGTTCGTTCTAAGCGGCCTTTTGCATAGTTCCTAAAGAGCAATTGCAATGAAACTTTCAGTGATGAAAGGCATTGGTGCAATAATGATTTTAAAACTAATGATGTCATGATGACATCATCACCTGTCACGTGACGTCATCTTAAAGGTTTCTATTTTAAATATTTGAAAATCCGTAACAAATAAGCCACAAGAGACCGTAGGTTTCTGTTTGCGGGATTGTATAGGGATATATTAGGTCTTCATTTTATTCAGTGTGCGTGACCTCACATGACCTCTACTTCCGGTCGAAACAGGAAGTGCCTCGTTATTCAAAAGTGTAAATAGTTATGAAGTTGCTTTCAACGATGTTATTGTCTGGCAAGGGTGGTAATTAAAAAAAATTACCGATGACGTCACAATACACAATAGCGCCCTCTAGCGGCAGGTTGAAAACTGATCAAAATGGACTTTTTGAAGATGTGTGTGGTGAAGTTTTGTGTAATCACTTCAAAATTTACACACATGTTGATCGTCAGGCAGCCATCATATGTGTGAAATTTCAGATCGATGACGTCATCGGGGGTCACGTGACGCGGCATTAAAGGTGCCTTTTTTAATGTTGTATATATCTCCCTAAGTGTTAGTGCGATCATGTTGAAACTTGGTAGGTTGTTGGATATTGGCAAGTTCTTGTAAATTCTGAAATGACGTCATGATGACGTCATCACATGATTTTTTATGATTTTTTGAAAAAGTTATGGCGAAACAGCCCGGCATTTGTGCACAAATGCAATATGTCTAGTTTAGTTTATGTTTGTCTTTGATTTTTGAAGGAGGGGTTTATGGAAATTCTAAAAATCCTCTTGTCCTCAGAAGGTCTTTATTCATGCCACTTTGGAGCAGTCTATTTAGGAAGAGCAATCTTAAGTTTAAAAATCATGATTTGACTGAGTGACAAGTGTTGATTTATGCAACAGACACCCAACATTTTGCGCTTTGATTTTAAGAAAAGAAAGTCATGATTATTAAGTGATTAAGCTGATGTGAAATTCTATCCTTGATAAAATGTTGCCCGGATCTTCACTGCTTCAAAGGAAAATTTAGTGGGGTGAAAAAGAAGAAAAACAAAAATGTTTGTTCCATTTAATTTATTATAGAGGTGTACTCTTCTGAATAGAAGTGTAGCTGCTAGCTAACCGGCTCCAAGTTTATTATCGCAAAATGGGCAACTAACACGGTTACGACGTGTACGTGTCTAAAATAAGGTAGCGAGGTGACGACAAAGCCCAGGGCGTTTTGGGTCAGCACTAAGGCATGTAAAGAAGTATCTCCTCGGATGCTTGTAATTCTTGTCCAGTATGCAAGTTCTCCCTGTGTGTAGGGGAGGATGATTACTCCGTCTTCTCCAGGAAATCATGCGATGGTTTGGAACAGCGTTAGTTGTTTCTTCTCAGCGATATTACTCTGGCCAAAAAGCCCCGTGGTACTGTGTCACTTAATATCAGGATCAGGAGTGTGTCATGCATATGTGGGCTGTGTTGGTTTTTGTGTAAATGCACAGGCAATCCTGTTAAACGTATCTGTGCCATGCGCGAGAAGGGATTTCAAAGACCTCTTAAAAGATTTAACGATCACTGATGATCACAGTTTTGGAAATGTGCTCGGCATTTTTCCCTCGTGTTTTCTTTAGATTATAATAAAAGGGAAGTATGATTATTTGAGCAACGGCGTCGAGAAGCATTTCATTGCAGCATGATTCACTAGGTTTGATTCAGGCTAATTTAATGCGTATAAGGATACACGCAATGCTTGGCAATGGTTTAAATATTTGCAGCTCTGTCATGTGTACTGTGAATGAGATGAGACATGTATCAAGATATAAGGGATAAATCTTGATGGTTTGGACATCACTCATTTGTACTCCTCAGACTAGAACTACAAGATCATTGTCAAAGTTGAAGATATTACATGTTGTTTTGGTCGTTTCTCATTCAATAGTATGTGTGGTGATAAAGCATTCAAACACTGTATCATAAAGACAGGATCCATTTACCCCAGCATTCGAGGGAAACATCTTGATCAGTTTTAAAACACTAGTCTCTCAGAATGAGATCCATTTGTTTTAAAGCCATGAAGCAATTGAGGGGAAAAAAGAGACCAAAACAAACAGCCAATACACATAAATGTCAACTGAATGAGAAGAACCGCCCCAAGTGACATCCATTCAATGTGATGAAAAATTATGTTTGTGTGTTGTGCCATTAATTTAACTTGGATCCTTGCCTCTGGCAGACATTGTCCAAAATGCTGTGCCCTGTTGCACATCAGTGCAGTGACGCAGATAATGCCGGGCTTAATTGTTGGCCGTTTATCACCAGCTTGTGTCAGTATTAATTATTCATCTGGCTCCCAACATCATTATCAAACATGGGGTGCCAGCTCTGCATATAAATGACGGTTAACCAGACTGGTTTCACAGACAGCAGACCCTGGCTGTGTGGCAAGAGGGTGGGGTTTCACAGGTTATACAAGAAAGATTCATGTAACTCTAGTAGTGTAGTGGCTTGATGTGGTCTGGTCCCCTCATGTGTAGATCAAATCTGCTGTTTGATTAAGGGAATAAAAGAGTGGCGACGAGTTCTTAAACGGCCGTTTAAAACCGGCAGGGTCGTGGCCGTGCGACAAAGACAAATGCCCTTTTGTTAAAAAGCGAAAAAATGTTATAGACAATCTGTGACAATCTGCTTCGCAGCGAATTTTCGAAGTTTGTACATTTTCAAAAAATGTTTCAAACATTCTGTTTGGTGCACGTTGGGTTGTGTGTGCGCGCGTGTAAAAATAGACTACGCGCTGGTACTAATAGCTATGTTCTGTTCCGCGTAATTAAATTGGTGTACATGAGCTTGCGCGCCCAACATGCGAAGCCAGCCGGTTTTAAACAGCTCTAGCTATGTCTTTATCAGCCGTTTAAACACCCCCACGTGACATGCTCTCTACCAATAGGAATAGCGAAACTGTCCGGGGTATTTATGAATAGATAATAATGACTAGTTCTTATATAGCGCATTTTACAATAAAGTATCAGTATGTTTTACATTATAGCCCTGGTCATTTGGGCCAATAACATTCCTGTAATCCAGGCTTTTTCAAATGCAAAATCACCCTTTACCCTGGCAGGTATCAATTTATACCCCTTAGATAAGAGAAGCAATTATAGTGAAGCATCTTGCTCAAGGACACTCATGTCATGACCGGGACTCTAACCCACACCCCAATGACTTGACCACCAGAACTTGAACTTGGATGTGCTAAGCCACTCGGACATGTTATGTTATTAGATGTGAATCGGTCCGTCAATGGCTGCATGGTTGGGGGTGGGGGGGTTGAGTTTGTGGATGATCTGCTTTCTATGTCATCATGTCTTACTCCATGCAGCCAGCGCAGAAACTCTCCCAAGTGATGACTTGTTACTGATTTGTAGTTGTGCAGTGTCTGACCCTCAGTTCTCATTGTAGAGGCTAGAGGGAGCAAATGAGAGAGCTTATTGAGTGTATACAGTTCCTGGAAAGCAATTAATTTGAAATGCAGTTTCAACAAGTACATGCAATTCTAATGAGGCAATTTCACTTTAAATGCATAGTCAATAATGAATGAGCCTTATTCAAAATCTCAATACATCTATTGTAACTATAAGAAATAGTCAAAATGAGTGAGAGGAAGTACATCACAGAAGATGAACATCACTTATCTTTTACTATGATGTATGTGTGCGTGAGATTACTTTATGAGTATTTTGGTATATTTTGATGTGGCATTTATTTTTTGTTTTGTATCTTTTAGACTGTATAACTGTAAACAGAATTTAGTATTTTGCACAAACAGTTGATAACAACAATTCCCTGGAGCTTTTAAATAATGCAATTTCTGGAGGTAGTAATAACAAATCTTAAGCCAATTGTTGTAAAATGTCAGACTTTCCCCGAGTCGGCAATCTAAACAGCAGCTAATCACTGGGTTTCTTCCTGAGGCAGCTGCAAGCCCGGCTTTTCTAATATTCAACTGTGAAATCAAGAGTTAATGTATTTTCACCGGGTTTGGCCGTTGGTCGATTTCTGTGCCTGATGAGGCCAGGCCCCTTGCAGCTTTCTTGTCTTTCCGCCTTAGTGTTTGAAACAGGAGACCCGTGGGTCCGGGACAAGACGAGGTGCTTTTGTATTGAGATATTGCTTGTCAAAAGGCGCTTGAGCATAAGACAGAGTAAATTAGATGCTTTAGATTGGCGAAGATGAAACAGGATGTGTGGCACAGAGGCTTTCAAAATCATTCATTCTGGGAGGATTTGGTGCCTTTTACTTGCAGAAGTTTAACTGTGGCATTTTCAACGGAATAACAGGAAATTAAACGTGACATTATGTCAATGTTTTCTTTTTGAGTTAACATGTATGATTTTTATGCAGAGCTGTAGGATTGACTGACAAACAGGAATATAAACCGTGAAATTACATCCCAAACTAGCTTGATAAATTGATAATTATCTGTCCTATTTTTGTCTCTTTTGTTTCAGGTGATGACACCAAATACATTTTAAAAATGTTGATCCCCAGCACAGTGGCAGGCTCTATTATAGGCAAAGGGGGACAGACCATTGCCCAGCTACAGAAGGACACAAAAACCGTCATCAAACTATCCAAAAACAATGATTTCTATCCAGGTAAGATGATATACTTTGCCCTTCACTTTTTAGTGACTGGCCAGCAGAACCAGTTAGCTTGTCATTTAAAGGGAAGGTATATATTTGTTAATGACTCTGAAAATTAATGGCAATAAAAACCTACTTGGTAAGAAGTACAGCAGCTTTGGATAGTATAATGCGTTTTGAGAAACTTTTCACTTCGAAGTACTGTTGTTATGGAAAAATATATCACTTTTTATCCCCCAAAATTTGAATCTGAGAAGCGTTACGGTCGCTTCTCAGATTGTGTATTCCTATTGGGAATATTCTTTCTGTGTGGAAAAATTCGCTCTGGTTTTTCGGTGATATCTCAAAAACACGACCACCTTTTGAAGTGAAATTTTCACAGGTTAGTTTTATTGTATATGCCTACATTTATATAGGATTATAACAGTCAAACAGTTCCAAAGACCAAAGGTATACATGTACTTTGCCTTTAACCAGTCCATCAGATTTTTCACCTGTTCATATTTCATATTAAATGATAAATAGGGATTCTTCTCAACACTGAACTAACCATACGGACCACGAGGAGAAAATTTTGACTGGTCCTTAGTTGGTTTAGCGGACCACTGTTAAGGGAGAACTCTTCATTGACATGTTAACCTTATTACATACTTGAGCCACATCTTATAATATGCAAGAAAATATGGTAGTGTTGGCAGCCCTCAAACGTTGCAATCTATCCTCTCTCAATGCTCTGGGCTTTGCGTAATCTGTAGAGAACGCCCTTTCACCAAGCTGTTTCTATCACTTCAGAGCTTTAAAAGAAGCAAAAGCTGTTGAGTCATTGAGTTGGTTTTTTTTTGGGGGGGGGATTGATTGGACAAAGGAGAATTCTGCACTGTTCATCATGGATCCCCCTTTTCTTTGTTACCACTAGATCAGTTTTTTTGAAATATTTTCATGAGGATTTTAAAAATGTTTTCGTGCAGATTTTTGTTATGTTTCCTTCTCAGCCCAACATTTATTTATCATTGTTCTGGTACATCTTATCTTGAGCTTTGTACTTTTATTTTATGTATTTTGTTTGACACACCCACTCACCCCAAAGTTAAATTAAAAAATATTGACAGACTATTTAATATACGCTATGCACTGAAGAACAAAGTAATGCCTCAAATGAAGCAGATATTTAGATCAATGCTCTCCCAGCTCTGGAGTTTTCAATGGCTTTTTCTGGCTTCTAGCATGCAACTTTGTTTTTGAAACAGAAGAGAAATTTTGCACGGATGTCGTCTGTCGACAGGGCTGCTAGGCATTTTCCATCTTTTCAAATTTTCTTCTTTCCATTATAATTGTAAACTGAACTTTGACTTTTAGTTATTTTTCTTTGACACACCCACCCACAATTTCGAAAATAAGGTTCAAAAAATATTGATTTTTCTGAATGGCACCTAGAATAATGAAGAACTGAATATTTGTTGTTTAGTCAGTGCTGTCTGCGTCTGTTTGTAGCTGGGCACAAAGGGGAAAGTTACCACACACCGTAAATTGCAAATGATATTGTAGCATTACATAATTATTACATACATTCTGGCATTGCTTCTGGAGGGGAAATTGAGTGATGAAAAGGATGGGATAAATGCTTGTTTGTCAACAGCTTCAGGCTAGATCAAGTTGTCTTGTACAGGGGGCTATTGGTTGTGTCAACTTGTGGGTGTTTGGCAAACAACACATGCAGGCTGAATCGCTCCGTTGTTATTAGATAAGTCCTTAGAATCAACTAGAATTATCAGTTAAAACTTGAGGGTACCATTTTGCATGTTTGTCCAATGGTTGCATTTTTTTTTAAGTACCTGAAGCCACTCAAAAAGTGTTTCAACATGTAAAATAAATGGACATGCGGGCTTGTAATGTATTGAAAATAGTGTTAGTTGATATATTTGTTGTTATTCTTTTATTTTTAATCACTCTCAAATTTCCATCAAATATGGTTCACAGGAAAAGTTTTTCTGTCCATCATTTGATTGAAATCTCAGAGTAATTAAACAATTAATAATTCTTATTGATTCATATTTTCAGTGTAAGCCTGAAGTTTTGGTGGTTTCAGGTACCGAAAAAAAATCTAACCTGTGGAAAAATGGCGGTAGAAATCTTTACCCTTTATTGTGGTTCTTGTCAACTGGTGTACTATGTAACATCACATAGACTTTCAATTTATATGTCCTACTGGTAAAAAAAATTAAAATGTGAGATTAACTTTCTTTGCTTATAGAAGATTTGTCAAAAACACATACCTGAAATGTTCCATCTTGCCTCTCTGCATCATGTAGAAAACTTCTGAAATTTTAACCAAGAGATGTAGTCAGAGAAAGCATTAGTGGAGCAGAGAGTTCCTGAAAAAAAAAGGTTTTATATTTATGTTGTGACATTTTTTATTCAGCTGTTCTTTTATTCATCGGAAATTGTTTTCTTCTTCTTCTTTGATGTTTGAATTGAATACCAAATGTTGAGTGCCTTTGACATTTTCATTAATACTTTCACAGAGCAAGATGATCAGTTTTAACTATTTATCAAAATCGGTTTAGATGAAGTTTGACATTGATGAAAGCTGCTCACACATGAAGATTACTGACTACAGAGTCCATTGTCTCTCTATGTCCCCTTATCATAGCCTAGGTTCCCCATACCAATGTTCACATAGGTATCATAAAATTCCAAATTAATTGCCCTCTTCCAAAACTTCCAAAACCTGAATTGTATTTTTGCAGGCAAATGAGTTCTAATTGTTTTTTCCATGACACAGAGTACCAGTACAACCTTATGTTCAGATAAGTACATAATGCAGATGAATATATGTCACCCTGTGAGTGCATTGTATGCATGCGCCATAATTAAAGTCTGTATGTGGCAGAGATGATTCTTTTGTGGTACCAGCAAATTTGCAGGGTTTTCTGTGCGAATGAGAAGCAGCCTTGTGCTGTGTGGCATTCCTATCAGCATGAATCCATGATCTGATAGTTCTTCTTGTTGGGATTTGATTGATGTTGCAGAATTCTCATGGTATGAGTCGGCAGCCCTTTAGAGTTACTCATATCTTTCAAAGAAGCATTGTACCTAATATATACCATTCTAGACACTATTTGGTTGACACAGTTTATTTTTGGGGTAAAAGCTGTCATGTATGATAGCGCACATTCCCAAGAAAACAAACTGGACAAAAACTCTTTGTATGGTTTTTCTAGTACATAGCATACATGTTACCTCAGCTCCGATACCTACAAATGCACACTTACATTGCACATACGCAAGAAACTTAGCTGATCAAAAACAGCGTACCACCCCAGGCACCGTACGTCTTGAGTGTTTACTGAAAATATCTCCCTTTTTTTAAACAGCACATCTTAGTATTGTTGCTTACCACATTCTCTCCGAAGTGTAAGCAGTTTGGTCCGTTTTTTAAAATTACCTCTTCTATTAAAACCATGTCAGAATCATGTTTTATTTTCTGAAACACAGTGTATCATTGTGTTACTCAGATACAAACAAAATGTCAGTTTTGAAATGAGGCCACCGCAGTGTGCTCAGTCATTTGTCAGTGTACTTCTCTCACTTGTTTTGGAAGAACCCAATTTTAATCTATTGAATGCTGGCCATCTGCCTTAAATTGTACCAGCACTTATTTGTCACTTTGTTGACATACATGTACCCATACTAAAAAAAAACCCATTTCATCTAGCCCTGACCAGCCACTATGCGGGCATTGTAAATTATGTTTTTCATTAGTACACTGTGTTTGTGTTTGTGTTTGTGTTTGTGTGTACAAATACAGCCTTGGAAGTGTTGAGTGGGTGACTGTGTAGTGATATCTTTAGACTCAGTCACTGAATATGAAATTGGAGATATTGTTTGTACAGCTATACCCTGTATGTTGATCAGGTTAACCTCCAATATTAAATTAGAATTATACCAGTTTTCTATCATTTGTTGAATATGTTGCCATTAAGATTTTTAAAAACGAAGATGTGTTTGCAATCTGTGCTTGATTGTATTGATTTTATTACAGTATATGCTTGTTCAATCTCTCAAAGTTTGAAGGGAAGTACATAAACCCGGCCAAACACATTTTCCATTCAGACATTGGGAAACAACAAATGCTAATGAGCAATGACATGATGTATTGTTTGCAATGTGTGGTTTCCACAGAGCAATTGGGCATGGTGATAGCGTCTGGTTTGTTAGTTGGTTCACTGAGGGCAAGATGTAATCACTTGACGTATGTAACTGAACAGCCTCATAAGACCTTACTCACGCTCTGACCCTCTTTGTCAGGTACCCCTGCACTCGCAAGGATCGGGCACATTGACATACTACATAGTCACAGCACTGAATCTGAATAGTAGCCAGACTATTTGGTATCAAGCATTTGTTAAGTCTTGGGTTCTTTTATGATAAGTGCTCTTTTGGGAGGCACTACCTGTATGTAAGTTGCTTGCTTGATGCATTTGCCATCTCGATTATGCATTTCCTACCTTTTTTTCCTGGCAGCTGAAATCGGCAGGATGTTGTTTTGTTTTTGAAGTGCCAACTTTGGAAACAACTTACTCCAAAGTACATGTATGACCTAGAATCGGTGTGACCTCCTGATAATAAATTATTTCTATTCCATGGCACTCACCCTAAATCTGAAAAAAAAGACGTAGTTCGTATTTCACAGACTTTGATGTGCCTTCAGATTTGTTTGACATTAGACTTGTGGTGGGGTCGTGGATCATGAGGGGTTGACCCTTCAGGCGTTTCTTATGAGTGATTTGGGTTTGATCTCCTGGCCTATGCCTCGATCAGAGATAAATCAAAGCATGGAAAGTCCCAGAAGGAACGTTCTATTTTGGAAATGGGGTGAAAAGGGCATGGCTGGAAAAATGGCATGGCTGGAAAAATTACCATTTTGTTGTGTATATCATGCCTTCAAATTTCACTTGCCAGACAAGCGAACTCCAAGTCTCTACTTGGAAATGTAAGGAAATCGATTTGTTTAATACAAAAGCCAAAAGCCACACATGTAGTGTAACAGTACACCCATGGAGTAATTACTCCTCAGATATTGAAATAACGACGGGTTAGAGTAAAGCGACATTACACTCTTCCTAAAGATAACTTGCCATTGAGATGCATGAATAAATTACAAAGCAAATCATGTGCACCACATAAAATACTTGTTTTTCAGTTTTTCGAGAGCAAACATGTCTGTTTTGATAGTTTGAGTACGTAGTACATTAACGTTTGATTACATACATGTATTCATGGAAGAAAATTATACCAATGTCATTTAAAAGGAAAATTATATAATCAGTGCATCCTGAAAACAAGAGCATACATGCAGAATCGTGGTCCATAACCAAAGAGATGGAAGACAAATTGATATTAACAAAGAGAGCTATGGAAAGGAGGATGGTTGGACTAACTCTACACGACAGAGTTAGAGATACCAACATAAGGCAACAAACTATGATCTACATGTAAGACATCTTGGAAAAGATCAAGGAAATGAAATGGAAATGGGTAGGACACTTATCAAGAAAACACAACAACAGGTGGACCAAGAGACTAACCGAATGGCCACCTAAAAATGGAAAAAGAAGAAGAGGAAGACAGAAGAGAAGATGGAGAGATGAAATCCAAACATACACGAAGATGACAACTTGGACCAGAATAGCATGGAGGAGAAGAGAATGGAAATTGCATGAGGAGGGCTTCATCCAACAATGGACCAGCACAGCCTGATGAAGATGATGATGATGATGTAAAAGTATTCCCAACTTTGCTGGTTTTAGACCATGTAATGTAAGAGTGGCATAAATTCAAACTAGTTTTGGGCACCTTAGGTTACCACGACGCACTTAATTTGTTCCCAATTGTTCCAACAGCAGCAAGGCAAAGGGAGTGTCTGAATTGTGGCTGCGGCTGCAGCTGCGACTGTTGCTATGGGCCTCCTATGCTTCAATGCATGTAAATGGGATTAATCCACAGCTGCTGCTGCTAATTAAGACACAGCCAGACCCTGCCCACTTTATTTCTAGGTCTACACTGTACTTAAGAGTCGTTCAAAATCCAATGCAGGTTTTACCATAACACTGCAAAACACACATCACAATATTGACCTTCATAATAACCTGAGGTAAAAGTTGAAACAGACCATCCAGCCTGTCATCATAATGTGACTGTACACATTCTGAGAAGCTGCAGGTTTCTTTCTACATGCACTAGTCCCCAAACAGTGTGGTAAATAGATGCCGGTTGTGATGTACACTGCTCTACCAATTATCAGATGAAATATCAGTGGCAGTCCTTTCAAGAATGGTATTTCAGTTGGAGTGGCCCTGCTGCCCTTGAGGAAATAAACTTAAGCCTAAGTATGTAGACATATCTAGTTGATGTCTAGATACAAATTGAATGCTGTACTCTGGATGGAGTAAGCAATTCCTCAAACAACAGTAATAATTTTCCAAATATTGTAAAGAAAAAGAACATTCCTGTGAACTGAAACTTTTTCGGGATTGAATTTTTATGTACCACCTTAGTGACTCTCTGTGATTTTTTTTTCCAATTGAAAAGGTTGAGAGTTTTGCCCAAACACATCACAGAGTTCATTGTGGAGTAGTAAGGTTCTGCTTACACTGAAATCAGTAAACAGAGTGTTTTTGGTCTGGCGGGTCAATTGTGAGGACGAGGTTTGTATGTTCCCCCAAGCGGGAAAATCATCGGCCAAACAGTGACCTTTATTATCAAACATGCCGCCTTCGCATTATTATAAATTCAATGCAAAACTTTTGCCGTTTTTTGAAAGGCCAAGGCTTTCAAATGTCAAAGTACATGCACTGTCTATTTTAGGTCTGCTCCTGTTTCCTCATCAATCCTGAAGGAGCTTTGCTGTTCACCCTTCCCTTCCAAAAATAACCGACAAATCTATTTTCACTTTCTAGAGAGCTACAAACTCTGGACAGGTTAAGGGCTTGTATTTTGTGTTCATTCTTTCCTGGACACAAGATGCCTTTTTATGTGAACATGAAGTTTTTCCCGAGCTGGGGTGCTTTTTGTAGGGTCGCTACCCATAAGACTTTGGGCTTACGCAGGGGTGGTCAACAGCCTAGACATTGATTATATGTGAAAAATACTTAATTCTTATCTTTTGAGAAACAAAGTTTTTTTTCATGCCGGCTCGACAATATTATTTTTAAGAATGAACTTTTAGTATAATACTTGGATAACTACATGTTTACATAATGAGGTTATGTGTTCATGGAACACTTGTATTTTGTAGAACTTTCCTTTTAAAACCAATCATGTAATAAATGTTAATACTTCAACGTCTTCCACCAAATGAAAGAAGTGTCAGATCAAGGTTAATACACCTAATGAAATAATATATAAATGGTGTTTGGTAAAGTCTTGAATTTATTTCCAAGTGCATTTTATTAAAATACTCTGTGTAGTACCACCTGCCTCAATAAATTAACAAACTATTAACAGAGACGAGTGGTCGTGAAGTGCAACGCTTGAAGCAAAATATAAAACAATATTTTTTAAAAGACCTGAAAATCAAATTGTGCTGGTGCGGCTAAAACTTGTATGCAGTCAATCTAAGAAAAGCACTTCCCTGACACACATGGTCGCCAGACTTTTCGTCTGTTCATAAATAAAAGATGGCCATTCATACGTTTATGGAAACAAAAATATGGCCGTATCTTTCAGGGGGCAGGATTTTTAAAAGTCTTTTTCAAAAGAACTTTCATAGAAAAAATCTTAAAGATGAGGAGAAGATTTTGTAGTAGTAGCCGCCGTCCATGGTCTATCCCCAGCTAGGCTTGAGGCTACAGTCACTATCCTACAGGTCCAGATGACACAACCAATTACATCCAATGACTCCCTTTAGACTGCTGCTAGACCCATGCACCTGCCTGTAGGTAACATCCCTGATTGCTGCAGACATGCCGGGAGATGTGATCTGGCCGAAATAGTCGTTTGTTAAGAACAGGGTTCATGACATGGGGACACTGGTGGCTACATGTGTGTGTGATTGAGATATACATGTACTAACACTAATCTCTACAAAGTAGTTGAATCACACAGCATTTGTTTTTATTAGTATTACACGAACGTGTGTTAAGTGTATTGCTTTATTTGATCAACCATACACCAAACAGCACTCAATTCCAAATTAACCAAGTTTTTATCATTTTACATACCACATGCAATGTAATGTTTTCCCAATTCAGTGAAAAACATGCGTTGTCAGTTGGTTGTCGATGTTGCAGACAAGCCCAATGATAAGACTGAGACTCTTAAACTTAACTAGTTTGACAAAAACTCCACTGTCAGTCTTTAATATCGCCGTGACTACTCTGTCAGGCCATATTAGCCTACTAAGATCACAGTAGGTCTTTACCATTCATATGGTCATTCAGTCAGGCAACATAACAGCCAACCAAAGATAACTGCCCCACAGTAGGTCTTTAAAATCAATGTTATACTCTGTCAGGCTGTGCAGCAGCCAACCAAAGATTAATGCCCCATAGTAGGTCTTAAAAATTAATGTTGCTACTCTGTCAGGCCACGCAGCAGCCAATCAAAGATTAATGCCCCACAGTAGGTCTTTAGAATTAATGTTGCTGATTGCTACTCTGTCAGGCCATGCAGCAGCCAATCAAAGATTAATGTCCCACAGTAGGTCTTTAAAATTAACGTTGCTGATTGCTACTCTGTCAGGCCATGCAGCAGCCAATCAAAGATTAATGTCCCACAGTAGGTCTTTAAAATTAATGTTGCTGGTTGCTACTCTGTCAGGCCATGCAGCATCCAATCTAAGACTAATGCCCCACAGTAGGTCTTTAATATCCATGGCTATTCTGTCAGGCCATAACAGCCAACCTTAGTATGGGCTTTGAGCAAACATAATCTGGTCCCTTTAGGGTATGAACCACCTTGTTTCTATTAAAGTAAAAGGTGTGGGAATCCAAAATTGTGAATACATGCATGGGCTTTTACAGTAATATACCTTCACCATGCTGCCATTGTTAATGTCATGTTCCCCGTGTGCCATAGCAATAGTGAATACTTATTACCATTACATCCAAAAAGAGATCAGACTATCCGACCTTTCAGACCTCAATTTGCACAAGAGAACAAAACACAAGATACAGGGAAGCTTGTTTTCCTGTATGGATAACAATTTGGAACATAAGAAGCTTTGAAAGAGGATACAGAGCATTCAGTGATATATGACAGCAAATTCATACACAAACAGCTTCAGTTTCATGGAAAAAAGTACAGTTTATTATCCTGCCAACATTCTCCATTAGATAAATCACTCAGCTTGACTAATCTCCATCTGTTTGGGTGTATGACCTAAAATCATATCAGGTACCATGCACAATATAGTGGGGCAAACTTCAGTGCATACTTAAAAATGTAGGGGGAAATATGATTTGCTGAATGTGTGTTGTCAGTTTACATACTGACTCTGAACAATAACTAAGGAAATTTTTATTATTATTCAAGCACCAAAAAGCCCCATTGAACTCAACAAATTAAACATTCCTTCAGGGTCTGGGGTTCACTTGAAAATGTGAACAGTTTTAGTTACTGTACTTCAATACATGTGTGTATTATCTGATATATTGTTACCCCAGCTCACTGATCCTCTGTACAAAGTTCAGGCTTCTGAAAAGCACTGGCCCTGAAAAAGGGGCACACAGTGAGATGAAAAAATCAGGAGATTTATGCTCAGGTACAATAAACAAGTCTCCTAATCTGACCTCTGTTTGCAAACTGAGGGTTTAGGGGAATGCTTGCTCTGTTCTGTACTATCAACAAGGGACTAGATTTTTACTTGATATGGACCCAGTGCTTGACTGAGCTGAAATCCTAGGTTTATAATGGTCATAGTCCTGATTATGCCACTTCAAGGAAAACGCTTAAGCTCTTGACAGGTTTTTTCTTCCGCTAATGGAGGATTATTTGGGAGCTCACTAGATGAAGCAGGTCCCAAGACTGGTGGCGGCTTCACAATGAAAAGGAAATAACAACCATGCATCCTCTGCAAAACGATTTGGGAAGAAGACCACGGCAGGGCTGTATTTGTGTAGAGGGTGGCGGTTCTTTTGCTGTTACAAAATGCTGTGTGTTTTAAAATCGTGTTCATAGTTATGCAGGGATTTGGAAAAGCCACATGTGTAAATACGTGCTGAGATTGCAGTTTTGTTGTCCCTGCAACCCATTGTGAATTCAAAGAGAAGTCATAGCACACACACAAAGGCCACAAATTGACTTTTTGGTGTTGCTTAGCTTGAGGTATTTTACGTGGTCATAAAGCAAGGATCAGACCTTCCATGTAAATTTAAAGACTGTACTTAGCATGGTGTTTATTGACTCTTGTGATGAAACACTGAAACAGACCTGCAATTAACATTCATTCTTAGACATTATTTCCAATCTTAATGGCTGTCAGTGTGCACAACTTGAGGTATAGTATCAGGAAACAGGACTTAAGGAATTGCTTTATGGAGGTGTGCTGTATCCATGTCAAAATGCTTAGCTTGCTTGTTTTGTTTTTTGGACAAATCATACTTAATGCTGTCCGAAAGGCTGTCCTCTGTGTGTGTTTGAATTTGAGCTTAATGTCTGTTGCCAAGCTGGATGTTTATGGCATCGAAATGTGTTCAGTGTGTCCTACATGTGTTTTTAAAAAGCAAAAAATCAATACATGTATGTAGCCTACATGTTCTTTCTGCACATGTATTTCAATTTTTTTTTTTAAATATTTGTTGTACATGTATGCTGACATTTTTTGACATGTTTCTTAAAAAAGAAAAGAAACTTTGAAAAGAAAAAATAGATGTGTATACTACCTTTAGTGGAAGCTACAAATAACAATGTATATTAGCAAAAGTAGTTTAATGTAGCTGCTAAGATGTGAGAAAGATTGTTGTGGTCAACAACAAAAAGAGTTGTTTTTACTTTATCTAAACTCAACTTAATGGGGACCGGACCAACATTGTTCACTTTTGGATACAGATAAAAAAAATGTACGCACCTCTAGAGTAATGTTTACAGCCATGATATTCTTCCTACTTCAGTTTGATTTCTGGTGGGTTTTTTTTGCCCTTGGAAAAAAAAACCAGGAAAATTTTGATGAAATAGTCTGAAGAGTATATTAAAGCCTTCCCCATGTATGCATGTACATGTGGTCTAATCATTGTACTTGATAACATTTTCCTCCTTTTTTTCGAGGGCCAAATATCATGCCCCTGTTTACAAAAACTCTATTTTTAAGAGATTTTATTTCTCTCAAAGGAATTTTATGCTACAATGTGCACATTATACTACAAGTGCTTAGCTGGCATCTAAACATTCCAAGTACAGGCCAGCATTTGATGCTATTGTTAAACGCTATAATAAAAATACAGTAATCACCCAGCATTTTTGTGGTTGCAACAGTGTGTTTTTCAGGTCTGTAGTCAGCCACCCACAGTAGTTTCAGGTTTCCAGACAACAAAAGAAACAATTGTTTTCACTTATATTACTGTAGATGTATGTCTATGCAAATTCATCCGCTTCCCTTTTGGGAACTGTTTACTTCATTCACTCTTGGTGACTCCTGTCTTTGTTTATAAAACCTCAATCTTCTTGGCAGTCTTGAATAAACCTTCTGTGCATGCTTGACTTCACCAGGGAGATACAGCGTGTAAAAGACTGGACTTGCATTTCTAAGTGCAGTAGAGTGGATCAAGTCAACTGGACAGAATCAAGGCCCATACACAAATCTGGAGTGTTTTGTTTTGTTTGAGTTGAAAATCAAATCTATGGGAGATGAGTGAAGTTGAATCTTAACATGACCACAAGAGGGCAGCAGATTTCATCTTTTCTCTCCCCAGATACTGGTTACTAGACGTTGTACATGTAGTAACCTGAGCTAAAAACCGTAACCCACTCCACTCCATCAAAATTCAACAGCAACAAAATCCGCTTGGCTGCCCATGTGTTGAATTTTGTTAAGAGTGGGGAAGGATCCGACATGTACATATAGTAAAACTCAAGGGAGAACAGTACTTGGGGGGGGGGGGGTATTTTTTCTATAAATAGCCTTTCTGAGTCGAGTGGTTGAGTATGACAGTCAGCTTCCTTGATATCATAGAGGAAGGAAATAGTTTCTAAACTGTTATTCAAGTAAACTTGTAAGGTGTTCTGGTTTGATGCTTTGGGTATTGATACATGTTATGTACCGTCCTAGAAAAATGTGAGACTGCAGGCCTGTGATTTGCTCGAGAGTTTTTTCCCTTGTGATTTCAAAATTGATTTCTTTTGTTAATCCTTTAAAAACAAGTTGATATTTTTTTAAGTTCAGGGGTTTCAACTAGAGGAGAGTAGGACTAGGAGACTAGTGTCGAGTGCCTGAGGAAGTGTGACCCTTTTAAGTACGATTACACCAAACAGGCTAAAACACAAACACTTTATACTTATAGCAGAGAATGTTTAATACTTAATACTGTCCTCTAAGATACACAAAATAGAATGTCTAAACTATAGGCTCCTTGAATGCTGTATAGTGCAAGATAGAGATAAAGGGGATTACCCCCTGAGAGGACCTCTGACAATAACACTGAGCAGTCCGCTGCAGTAGCTGGGTGGTCATTACCATGATAGTCCATAGTGTAGCAACTTGAATATCTCTCAGGTCAGAACTCTCATCCTGCATGGACGCTACTTATTAGCCTGGATTTTAGTACTACAGAATTGATAGGAGCCATTTTTACTCAACACTTGACAATCTTCATTTGCCTTAATAATGATCACTTGACCCATGTCTTAAAAGTGTTCTTGAAAGTGGTTGGCAGAATCTGATGCAACCTTGCCATGGCTCTGCTGTTTTCTCCTCCAGTCTTAGAGTACCACATTAAAATGTACATGCAGAGTAATTTAATTGCATGGACTGTGCCACAAAACCAGATTTTACCATGTTGCGGCAACGGAGAAATCTCTTCATATACCACTGATTCATTTAATATGTAGATTCACTTAAACGGGAATCACTTAAGATGAAAAGGTTTCGAGGGGCATTTTATAATCAGGTTTAAGCCAAATATGTAATTTTCAAGGAGGTGAATGTATTTTGTTTCCTAGAATGCTACAGTACTAAACATTGAGGGCCAACATAAAATGTTAATGGTCGATTATAAACTTGGAATCAGTTCTGTAATAATTAGTGAGAGCTACATTTTAATGCTTTAGTTAAACTGGTTTTTTTGGGTGAGGTTGCATAGTGAGATAATATTGTATTCAGTTTTTGTTAGACTTTACTGGAAATTGTTGTTAGCCAACTTTCTAAAACAGAAGGAGCTATGACATTTATAGGCATTTTGAGTTATAGTTTATCACATCCTTGCATTTATTTTTCTGCATCCAGCCTGCAGGAAACCAGACATGAATGTTTGTACCCACATGCTATATTTTCATTTGTCTGTCTGCCGTTTCTTGCGCGCAAAAGGTTCTACACGAATTGTCATCTGTCATGATAATGATGTGTAGGGTAGGCTCGCCTAGTATCGGTATCTGTGCAAACAACAGTGAGCCTGGTAGATCCTTTAACATTTACATGAAGTGTTGGCTGGACAAGAAGAGACAACAAGACGCCAGACACCCTCCTCCAACTGGATAGCTAGGATCCCTCTTCAGAGTCGCCAGACGGACTCTCCTCTCTGTCCCCACCCCCAAGTGCCTCCCCTGTTGTGAAGATTAGTCCTGATGCCAAGAGCACTTCATCTGTCCTGCTGTACCTAGGCTTCAGCCAAGATTAACCTTTCAATGATACTTGTAGTCGTTGTTATTAATTATTATTATTAGTTTTTTGGCTCCAAATGACCCATTGATTTTTTTCCGTCGTCTTCAAGGAAAGTTGGATGACAGGGTAGGAATTCTGGGCATGCATTAAGCATGTGGGGCTAGCTATTGAGTGAACACGTTACTTATAATACAGGTACCAGCATAATGTTGGTTAAACCAGCATCTGCTTTGTTAATCACATCAACGTTTACTATTTGAGCCCATGTTAGAGGACTACGAGATTTGTGCATTTTGATGATTACTTTAGCAGATTTAGGAAAGGACAAACAATTTTTTCAGTAAATGTGGTGAAAATTTACGGGCAGCTAATGACGGAGGACAATTAAGTTTCTCGTGTGACATTTGTGAACATTTCAAATAAGATCTTGCTAAGAATTGCTTGCTACATGTACATGGTGTTGTTGTATTTTTATAAAGCCTCCTTGTCAAATGTAGTATGAAGGAAAATCAGTCTTCACTGTGAAAGGAATTCAACACCAAGAGACCCCCAAGGATAGGTGGGAATTATTCAATTTTCATGGCCAAGGGTGCCCCATCAACAGTTATCTCCAGATATTACCAGCTGCACCCCTGGGGAGACCTAACTGCACCTCTCCAGGGGAGAATGCCTGCTACAACCCACAGCACAGGTGATTGGCTTGGTAGATGCTGTGTACAGTCATGTGGTTGGGCTATGGACAGTCAAGCCTGAACTGTCCATAACATCACATCTTGCATTCATTACCAGTTGAATGATTTACAATGCAATGACCTTTCACTTTGTGTTCCATCTCCAGAAAGAAAAGGACAGCTTCCAACCATAGAGCAAGATGTTCCAACCAATACTGTTTTTAAAATTAAATTTGTTTACTTACTGCTCTATGACTTCAGTCACCAGAGTTGTAATTGAGGAATGATATTTGAAAATTTTAATTGGAAAAAAGTGTACATAAAGAAATGAAGCATTCTTGAACTGCTTGTGACAAGGCTTGGAGGGTTTGATAGGTTTGGTATGTGTATGGTAAACACTGCATAAAGATTACTTGCTTGATCAGCAGAGATCCCCATATTCGGTCATGCAAGTAATGTGCGGTATACAGCCTGAATTTAAAGATGCACTGCAGCTCTAGCTTATCATGAAATGAAGAGGTGTCGACATAGGGTAGAGCACCGGCTCGTAAATCCGGAGGTCGCAGGTTCAAATCTCGTTCTCGTCAATTATTCATTGTTCACCCCACAATAGGTCTGTTTCTGTATGTTAAATAAAATTTCTTGTATCTCCTCTACAGAAAGTTAGGTTTGAAATGTAGCTTTCTCTCTGAATGTATATAATGTCCTTTGACCTTTGGTGTTGATGCCGTTTCCCCAATTTGTAATGAAGTAATTAACTAACAACAATAATAAATAACTAAACAACAAGAGATTGCAAATTGTCCAACGATTTTGGAAAACACCAGTTTGGGCTGATTCTTTCCATGGATGCTTGTCTGGTGCATACACAAAGAAATGCAGAATCTTAAACCCATTGAAAAAGCTACACAAATAGCAATACAAGAGAATAATATTATGTTTAAAAACGTAGGTCAAATTTAAAAAAAATTAATGACTAGCCCATCAGTATTAGGAATTTAGAAATTGACTGAACATACGTGTATGCTGACTGCTTATCTGTCTTTATAGTTATCAATATCATCAAGTTTAGACTTTTGTCCCAGTGCGGCCATCTTGTTTTTCTTCTATTCTAACCAATTTAACCAAACTGAGGCTGGAATGGAAAATAGTCCGGTCCCTTTTTCTAAATTGAGAATTCAAACTATCAGTGCCATTAGGTACACAGGGTATCTGGCAAAGATGGCTGCAGTTGTAAGATGAATCTTTATGGGGATAATAATAATGGGCCTAAGGAAGAAGAAATCTGAAAATCTCAAAATTGATGCTTTACACTCGGTTAAAAAATAAACAAACTATCCCCACTTAAATATCTAAAACCCACTAAAAAAGCTACACAAATAATAGCAATACAAAATTAAGACTAAGAGGTTAACATTATTTTTAAACTTGGGTCAAAACAGTTTTTAGAAATAATGAGGCCATCAGTAAATAGAGGTGGCAAGGGGGTTGCTAGTTCAGAAACCTCTGCAAAGTACAGGGTTGCATGAACCTTACTTTTATCAGCAATTAATCTTAGTTTGAATGTGGTCATGAATGAAATCGACAACAAAAAGAAAAAAGATTATTCAGCCTGAAGGGTTGTCCATCCAGTGTATTCCTACTGGCCTCAAAATTATTAATTTTTCCCCTTTACTTCCTGGTGCTGAAATGTCCATGTTTGGATGCAACGTCTGATTGTTGTGTTCAGGATTTCAACTATGAATACAAACACAACAACAGTTCTGATACCAAACGTATTTTGATGTCGGCCATAGGTATGCGGTTTCATAGAAAGAGGATGTTTTGTACATCGCTTGTCATGCCTTGTACTGTGGAAGTTATCTGTAGTTATTTAATGAGGATAACACTGTTTTCATGTAAGGGAATTGCCATTATGAACTGTGAGAACTGTGATTTAAGGACAAAATATTCAGGTTTTTGTGTGTGCCATTTTGCCTTTTGAGAACACGTCACTAGGATTATACTTTTTGGTTTTCTTTATTAAAAAAAAACCCCAAAACATCTGGTAGACATAGATCTTTCGGCATACCAGCCTTACACTGGCGGCCTGCAGTTTATCACTTGTCATAGTTTTTTTGTAGGCTGCACCACAGGGATTTCCTTACCAATTAATTCACAAAATTGCAGATAAAACTTCTCCTGTTTCACTGCTCTAAATGTGCTCTGACTGAAACCTCACCAATTCCTGATGTGTTTATGTTTTCAAAACCTGGTCTGGCTTTCCATTCAGCCATTCATCTATCCCTTGATAGAGCAGTAGACCGTGAGCATAAGTTAAACAACTCTGCTTCCCTAATCTGTGAATGGGTGCAGTGTGCTGGACAAATTCCAGCATTGTGTGTTATTTTTGATTGGGGGATGGTTGTGCACCAGGAGTGATTTCAAGCTCTGCGCAGTGAGACCTTCCCCTAGTGATGGAACGCAAATGAGATGGAAGGTAATTCTCTCTCCCCCCTTGATGGTGGAGGTGTTCCCGGCTGTGAACCCAGCTGTTATCCAGTTGTGGCCGTCAGTGGTGAGATTACATGGAATTGTCAACTGTTGGATAATTTGGTCGGGCTGGTGGTTTTTCTTGCCTTGCCGAGTTCATTGACATGACAGAGGATTGTTTGTTGTTAGTGCAACAATTTATGCCCTTCCTCCCCCTGCTGTGTAACATTGCAAACAGAGGTGAATATTAAAGCAATCCAACAATAATGACAAGTTGATCTGTCTGGACTATTAGGGCCTACTTCTTTCAGATTCTTCAGTGGATAGAAAAGTCCTGTTGTCTTGTATTATTTGTAAACATTGGGTATCATGTTCCACAATTTGAATTGCTAGCAAAAGGTCCACTACTAGTTGTCGTTTTAATCCACCAATGGGCATGCCACATAACATCCTTTCGTATTCAAGTACATTACATGTTCATAAAAATTCAAACCAGACATTTCATTTCAAGTTTTGATAATGATATTAGTACCAGAACTGTTTGCCCAGGAACTCAGTAAAAGTCCCCATTTTCAACATTCAGCTTATCCAATAAAATGCAGGCAATCGTTTTTGTTTTTTAAGGCAAACACTGAAATAGTCTAGAGGTTAAATTCACTTCCCTGGATGTGTGCCACATCTGAATAAAATTTTTAATTAGTTTTACAGTTTTTGTTTATTCACAAAAACAGAAGTAACCCTTAACCTGTCAGAGCTTTGTATCATGTATTCCTTAGGCAGTTCTCATTTAGGAGGTCACAAAGAAAATATTTACCAGTTAGCCAAAAATATAGAAGAAAAAAGCCTTTTAACAAGAGAGTATATAAGAGAGCTCAAGTGGTAAGGCAGTTACATGTATTGTGAATCACACGACCAATATCACCAGCCCTGTAAATTTGCCTTGAGGCATACTTGGCTGGAACACGGAAACCTTCACTTCCATTTTTGAAGCAAACAGGTTCATTCTGTTTAAAGGTACCTGGAACAAGGTTGATCTCAGGTTGCCTGTGGACCCACTTCTCTCTGACTGATGTGGTATAAAACATGGAGGCAAAACAATCGATTAGGGAGTTCACTTCTGAAGTCCCTTCACTCTGTACATGTAGTGGTATCTAAATGAGAAAATTGCATCTCCGCGAACTTATCTTAACTAGGAAAAGATTTATTCTACCTTCATCTTTGAGCTTAGTGTTAGTTTCCTGGCTCAGTAGATTAATAGAATCAGGTTTCATTTGTGAAGAAATTGACCTGATTTTAATTTCCTTCCTTCACGTATAGTTAAACTGATCATTCATACCAGTTTTGTTCCCTCATGTGAACTAAAGTGAATTTATACAGGGTTTAATTCCTGTTTTACTACTTTCACTGTGTATTGCTGTGAATCTCATACAATTTGGCATATACGGATCTCAAATTATGAAGCAAATAAAATCAAATGAAAAAGCGTTTATGCGGTGTTCACCCTAAAATCTCCATATCCTGTTGAACATTTTTTAGCACATTGTAACCTCTTGCAGTCAGGTTTAATGTTCTTTTGCTTCATAAGGGATCTTGTCTGGTTATGATGGATGGAGGTCAGCGGGGTGAACCAGAAATTGCCAAAAAGTCTGTGAAAATTGCAGACAGCTGGGATATGTGGCTGCATAGGGATAAACATATCAAACCTAAATGACACGACCAGTAATATGCACAAATAAATCAACAAGCTGTGAGGCCTCTAGAATTCTGCAGTGAACTTCTAGACATTTTGTCATTTTGAAAAGTCAACATGAATTTGTTCAGCGGAGTCTATGTCTGTTTACTCTTTGCAAGATGTTGTTTTATTATTCCATATTCATGAAGGGTGATTTGTAATTGGATAGCTGGATCTGAAGTTAAATATTTGAGGCCCACTAGGTATGTAATGCCTACACCACAGAGGTTCATTCAAGTTTTATAATACTATTTACAAGTTTTTACAAGTTTTTTTCTAAATATTTTGTGCTGCTTTTTAAACTTTCTTTAAATCTTCTTTTTCGTTGTGTGTTGCTCGTCAAAGCAAAAATGCTTAAGTTTAAATACATACAATAGTTGTGTATGGATGTTGTGTAATATTTTGTAATCAAACCTATGAAAAGGTCTGACATTTGTTTCATATCTGATGCATGCTCTGAGACTCCTGAGTGCCTACTAATGATAGAATCAACGCTTGGGGTTCATTATGCCTGTTTGGAACTGGAAGTAAACAGAGAGCTGGCAGTGGTAAATAAATAGTGCAGTAGCGCAGTATTGATACAGATGGATTGGGTTGAAATTGAACACTGCAAGCCAGCTATTGACAGCATGATGTTGTAGAAAATCCACCTCCCCAAAGATACATCATTAAGATGGATGCCTGACATTTAGGACCTGACCAAGGAAGGGAGGTAGCAAAGGTGCACTTTTATCACCTATTTCCCTCTCACATTATGGGACAAGGAACTTCTTCTGACCCTGTACTTGTAACTTCTGTTACAAAAAGAGAGACCTTGTACATTCCAGGGCCTTTTTTAGCAGGCGAGATACAACACTGTGGTCGTATTTGAAATGTTACATTTTTTGGTCATAATTTTCACATAAATTCAAGAATTTAAAAGTAACAGCTGAACAAGTTTTGAGATGTACCTGTTTTCTTCATATCAAACGTTGATAAGAATCAGACAGTGCAATCTCCCAAAAATATAAGATTGAATGTTTTCTTTCATTGAGCTGTGTACAAATTGTGCCTGCAGGAAGTCCAGGTTCTGTGATGTCACAGGTTACATGGTCTATTGTAATACTCAAAATGTGTCATTGTATAAACCGAGGTTGATTAGTCCTGTTGAATGATTTATAATATGTTTCTTTAACTGATTACAACATTGAGTGAAGTTTTAATTGCTGAGGCAGTCTGAATTGGAAGCTTCATTTGCAGCAGCAACTGCATGTCAACTACTTGTTTGTATTATTCTTCTATTTTGCAGCAAGCTGCTGGCAAAATCAAAGTAATGCCATGCCCATGTTCATGTATAACTGTATCAGGGAGACTTGGACGGAGAGAAACAAATGTGTAAAGAAAAGAATGCTGTTGTAATGGAAGACCTCAATATCCTGGGGGGGGGGGGGGTTCAAACTCATGTCGTTGAAGAGTGGACAGCTATGGAAAATATCCCTTCAGGCTCTCAGGACAATCTGAAATCAAACCTATTCACAAGTCACAGAGGTTTCCACCAACAAATAATGGCCCCAAAAATGCTAAAGCTATATGTGTTGTGTTTGGTTATACCCCCAGGTACAACGGAGCGTGTAGCGTTGATGACAGGTACAGTTGAGGCCCTGAACAACGTTTGCTCTTTCATCATTGACAAACTGAAGGAGTCTCAGCAGCAGGTGACCAAGACAGGAGTAGAGACAAATCTCATCCCACCGGATAGAGCAAGACAGGTATTTACAGTCTACTTATTGTGGATGCAGGACAGATTGCCTGTAACAAACTACACTTATGCGAATAATAAGTAGGCTTTACCATACACTGATGTGGGGTCAGCTAATTATCATTCTGTCCACGATGCAACCAAAACATCTAAATAATATATTTATGCGAACACAAACTTTCATCACCAAAGTTGTATCATTGGATGTCTTGGCTCCTAAGGCAAGCACCAATGTATGATCGTTGTCCATCAGATATACTGCAGTGTAAGAAACAATATCGATTCAGGAAATATTAATTTTGTCAGTTTTTTTCTAAATTGTTATTTTTATTTGGTATTAAAAACTGATGTCAAGGTGTATGGACCATAAAATCCTTTGTTTACAAAATGAGGAACCTTTTACATTCCATGGCCTTTCTGGCAGGCACGATACTGCACTGGTTAGGCTTATATGAGAAATTGTATATTTTTTGTCATAATGTCCGCATAAATTCAAGAGTTAAAGGCGTGTCGTGGCCGAGCGGTCTAGTTCACCGGACCCAAGCTCTGGTGCTGTCAGCAGCAGAGTGTAGGTTCGAATCCTGGTCATGACACTTGTGTCCTTGAGCAAGGCACTTAACTATATAATTGCTTCTTAAAAAGTTGGGAAGGTAGTGCACTCTGCTCTGCCAACCAGGCTCCTAGTGGATGATACCCATGCCTACATCCTTCCAGACTGTGAAGGGGGTAACCCTGTTTCAGCCCCAAGTGTACATGGCAATGTGCCCCTGGTGACAGTTGGTTTTCATCATAGCCAAATCAGTTAAATGTAGCCATCACCTTCAAGTGGTTGTCTGTGGCCTTGTGATGTTAGGCAATCTCTCAAAAAACAGCCTAACAAGTTTTGAGACATGCCTCTTTTCTTTGTATCAAAAGGTTGATAAAAATCAGACAGTGTAATCTCAAAATAAAACATTTTATGTTTTCTTCCATTGAGCTGTGTACAAATTGTGCTCAGTGGCTCTTTTGAAAATGTGATATCACATTTTCTATACCATCCATGTGTTGAGATTTGTACACATTTTGCAATCAAATCAAATCTCAGTTGGTGGTTATTCCTTCATCCATGGTGATTAGTGTAAGACAAATGTTCTCATGATCCACCATAACTATTTCACCCTACCTCCATTGGATTGGGTGGTAGTTGCTTTAATACAACTCTTAGACAGTGACAGCGGGCATCGATTTGTTCCCATTGTCTACAATCACAGTTTGAGATTGTATTCAGCTGAGCTAATAAAAGACACACAACACTGTTGCAATAGTTGCACAAAGCCCTGATTGTTCTGTAGATGTTCAGTGTTAATTAAGAGTCAGGAGGTCTGATTATTTCCCCCTGCTAAGAATAACTAGGATCACCCCCAGGTCAGAATGCAAAGAGAAACAAACATTTGATGTAGTTGCTATGCAACAAGTAATTCAAGCTCTTGTGAGTTGGCTGGCTTGTTTTTCAAGAATATTTCTTGTGGCTGTGTGTGGTGGATTGGGAATACTGTCACTCTTTCTGCTTTCTGCTTGTTAAATCCTTGCTCTGTGGTTAAATGTCAGTCTTAACTTTTGTTAGTTCTTTTTTAAATAAGCAGTTTACATTTACATGTAGACTTGTAGACTAATTTGAGCTAGACATATGCAGACTAAATATTGATCAAAAACAGTTTCAAGAGGCTTTCATGACTTATTGGTCGTCTTCTCTTTAAGTGGAATTAAGAAGAATTCCTGTCTGTCCAGAAATTCTATAATAAATACAATAAATCAAAATAATTTTTGAATGCATTTGTTTCAAACTGAAGATGTTACATCCAATTTTGGGGCTGATTTGACTGGGAAACTTGGATGTATCTGAAATATCTATTTGTATAGATTCAAGAAAGTTACGAGCTTTCATTTAAGGCATTGCACGAAAACAATCTGTCAATGATTAGTGGTAGATAAATACAAAATAAAACTGATGTATTGTCAGGATCCAGACATCTCTCAGCCATGTACAAACCATTTGTATGTTTCATATATTTTGTCCATGTTCTGTGGCATGTACAAATGTTTTGCTATGTTTTTCATGTTAAAACAGCATCATCCAGAACCCCTGTCAAAAATTGTTTAAACATTTCTTTTGGCAGAAGTCAGGCCATGCAACTTTAAAACAGCAGGACAGTAAATGCTTATCTTGATTGGGATCAAAAGCTTGGAAGCCAGGCAGTTTTGTAAATATGACTGACTGAAAACTCCTCTGTTTTTGTTGTGAAGAGAAACAGTTTGCAGGGAATAAATTGTGGGTAAGGCATCAATATGAAATGTATGAAGGTCCCAGGGCTGCCTTGTTAGTGGGTGAAGTCAAGTGTTTGGGTTTGAGGCTTTTATAGGTCAGGGGGTTCAAGTCACTGCTTCAGGAACAAACAAGTTGTGGCATTTTATATATTGCAGATTTTTCTTATTTCGTCTTTCCTGTTTTTAGTCTATATCAGTGGATAGGGAAACCATAGATGTGATAAGATTAAGATGTGTGCTGCTTTTTTCCCTCTTCTTCCTTCACTCTCATGAAACCTTCAAGAACTACTAGTGGTTTTGTTTGATGATGTTCAATATCTGTTATTGAAAACAAGTTGGTGTCCCCCCCCCCCCCTTTTAGGAACTTGTTTTGTTCAGATAAAACTGCCTTGCGGTTTGTGCTGTGCCAGCGCAATACGTGATTTCCTTAAAATATGTTGGGGGAATACAATAATTGAATGAAATCTGCTTGATGTGACACAGTTTATATGAAAACTAGAGAGTTGGAACTCATAGATCAAGCTCACCTTTTTCTGAATGGGGAGGACACAATTGTGTAACTAGCAAAACAGAATAGCTTTCTTGAAAGTATGTTTATGTGGCCTCCAAGGCCAAGACCAGGGTGACCTACATGTAGGAAGTCTCCCTACACCGGCCGGCCGCTTCAAAGTCCTAACCTCTAAGTTGACGACTGAAAATTGAAATGAACAAATTCTTCACCCCCCAAAACAAAAATTATCTTCTCTTTAACAAAAACCAAACTGATTCAACCTTAAGCAGTTACTGTTTTGTTTGGTAATAAGCATGGCAAAATGCGGCTGAATAAAGTCAATAAAAATGTTATTACAAGAAACAAGAGGAAATAATCTATGGACTGTTGTAGTTTCATTAACAAAATCGTAGTTTTTGATGATTTCATGAAGTGTTTGATGATGATTATTGGGAAAGTAATAGGTGACGATGTTTACTTACCTAAACTGTTAAAAGTTGGCACTGGTTTGTACCAATTTTTTTTAGAGAAATTATGTTATTAAACTGCAGAACCTCCTATGAGAAGAGTGTCCTGTTACACTGCCAAGCAAAAGCCATTAAGTTGTGGTTTTAAATTGCAGTTCAGGAAAGTTTCCGCCATAGTTCATAAAAGACAGAAAGTTGCACTGTCAACAAACTGAAGTGTTCAACAAAAAGATTAAAGAGAGATTGTGCTGTCTTAAGAATCCTTGAGGATGTGATTTATGATTTTTAAAAATAATGATTTCACTGTGTTTTGGTCCTTGCAAACTGCAACCCTTTTGGGAGGAAGGAAACCTAATGGGGAGCTGAATTTGCAGGAATCATATTGTTGTAGTTTCTGATAATAAATATCCACTTGAGTTCCCAAAGGAATCCCTGATGGCGTCTCAGGAGTTTTGTGTGGCGGTATGTTAGTGCAGTGAATTTTAGCCGTAGTTTTGTTTTTAACTGACTTGTCACCAACCTGTATAGTCTGCTGGGGTGTAGGAGAGTAAGGAGACCTAACCTGAAGATAAAGGTGTGGGTTATTCCCCCAAATCCCTGATGAAAGACAACACATGTCAGCGTTTCTTGTGGGTCAGCACTTTTGGAGTTTGAGGAGACTTGACCCCTGGCCATACTGTTGATAATCTCTTATGAAAGTATCCCTTGAGGGGTGGTTCAACTGTCAGTAAGCTTCACAAGGCATGCAAGGTGATGATCTCTGCTAACAGTATGTAGATTCTGAGCTGTTTACCTGATGGACAATGTTGGAAAATGACCCTACCTCTGGTGTATATTGGACATGGGTACGAAGGAAGGATTGTACCTGGATAAAGGATTGTACCTGGAGGAAGGATTGTACCTGGAGGAAGGATTGTACCTGGAGGAAGGATTGTACCTGGAGGAAGGATTGTACCTGGATGGTGTAACCATACCAGAAACAGGTGTGACTTAGACGGTTACCCCATTCCTGTAACTGGAAAGAAAAAGTGCCAAGTTCTCCTTGGCTCACTTTCACAGTGTCTTTTACATTTGTGTACATTGATGTCTTAACATGACCCTTTGGTGCCAGGAAAGAGCCGGCCGATGCCATGAAGCTTGAGAATTGTGTTTGTTCATGAGTGAGACGTCAGCACTATTATAATTAAGGGTTTTGTTTAGCAAATTCCGCTTTCTTCTTTTATATATCACAAGAGTAATGTATAAGAGTTTTTTATATTACAAAGGTGTACAAATAATGATTTGATTCCAATGGGGCTTTGTTAATCAATATCAAAGTTTAAATATTTAAAATTGACGAGGAAACAATTAAACAGGGTTTTTGATTTGTATTTATTTCCCTTCTCAGATGGAATACACAAATGTCATCCCAAATTTGGCCATGTAAAACTGAAAGTCGCTATTAAAAATGATGTTTTGCAATTACAAAAATGCATACCTGCATGTCTGAATACTTGAAATGGTGTTTGGGCAAAGCTATCAATGGAAATCTACAAAGTCATTTGAAGTTGTTGTTCTCTGACCATTTATAAGACTTTTAATTTTTGAAGGCTTTGCATGATTGAGATAGGAAGGTAAGTACTTCAGTCTTACAAATAAACCGCGTAACAAATCTCTTTTTGAAAAGGTAGGGGCACTGTAAGTTGCCGTGTTTCCTTATTCTGCATGCCCGAGACCAGTGATTTTAGCATCGAGCCAGTAAACTCACAATCGGGCCAGTAAACTCACAACCGGACAAGTCCAGCGGTCTTGTGTTTTTAAAAAGCATAAATATACCTCCTCACTGTGTAATGTCTTAAATATAAAATGAAAATGACATTCAAACTTTTACTTTGAGTTCAAAGAATTTCCAGTCCAGTAAAATGTTTGAGCTACAAGCCCTGCTGTCTTTCAACCACCACCACCACCACCCCCAAATTGATTCTTCTTTTTAATTATTAATAAACCAACCATTTCACAGCCGATATTTCTTCAAAGAAAAAAAAATTAACAAGATTTTTAGTAATAATAACGTTTATTCGATTTACTGGAGAAATTTCTTTATACAACTTTCTCTTGCCTGTCTCAGTCCATTTCTCAGTCTTTGTATCATACAGCGCTTTATATCCTTTGACAATGATGTGATCCCCATATAAGTCCTGTGGATGCTGGTGGTATTATGCACGGCAACAACAAACACTTTTGGCTCAGTTGAAACATGAAAAGGTTCTTGAGTTGATCCCTTTCTCTATGATTGATACTTATGGTTTATACAACAATGAACTTACTGGATACTGTTCTATTGCTGGAAATTGTTGTGTTCAAATGCATTGATCCATAGCATCAACTAGGCGTCTTTTATTAAATTGTTTTATGAGCCATTTCATGCGTTTGGAGAAGAGACGCTACTGTTGTTTCGATGTCAACTTCGTTATGTCACTACATGAATGCTTTTATGTAATGTACTACATTCCAAGTGCAGACATTAGAGTCATGTTTTTTTTTGACTAGACAATACTGCCCCTTTAATATGTAAGTGAATTTCACCCTGAAATCATTTGATTAAATTGCCGTCCCCTGAACCTAAATGTGATGGAGCTCAGACATCGTGCAGTGATGCGCAGCAAAACTGTCGTGTCTTCTGAAACTGTTTTCACCCCTGATTGACTCTCAAGAGGTTGTCAGTCGCCGTTGCCCGGCCAGAGATGAATCTGTAATTTTCTATTATTCCCCCACAAATGGTTTACCCAGAGGGAAATTGGCCTGAAGATCAAGACGCGACCTGAATGAAGATGGGAGGTCTGGAAGTTCCACAAACATCACACGCTCATCCTCAACCTGACCTTTTCCCTCCCTAGCTCGTCCTTTCCTTTCTTTTTTGTTCACACTCTACTCTGCGATGTGATTCTACTCATAATGTGCTGACAGTATCTCCTCGGTGTACAGCTTCATGCAAGTAGACATTAGAATAATCAATTCGGGGATGCCATTGAAACTGTGATGGATGGACACTTGTGGGTAACACTACTTGTAGGTGTGTGAAGCAGTCGAGCTGAAGGGAGCTGGAAAGTGGCTCGGACATGAGCAGCAAGGCTTCATGAGAATACCCAGTGCTCCACTGACTCAGACTTACAGAATGCTATTTTTAGGAGAGCAGATTTGTGGCATTTGTGGGCTGCCATGGACATGTACGTGTAGCTTGGGAGTGCTTTGCTGATTGTTACAGACAAGATAATGTTTGTTAAGACTAGAAATTTGCACTCTGTCAGGAAATAGACTCTTTGAGTCTAACACTTACCCTAATAATATGGTGTCTTTCACTTATCAACTTGTCGTAATTGCTACTTTTTAAAGGAAGTCAATGTATATTTGTGTGTGCATTTGTTCATACATGAAAACTAATTGAGACAGAAATTTACAGTTCTAAGCCAATTAGGATTATAAGTACATGTACCCCCATGTGAAAGCTTATTGGTCATCATTTTTTTTATGTTCATTCCCAGGAAATCCTGAGTTACAAAACAGAAATATAGAAAGTTCAAACATATATATACTATGCATTTAGAAGATCTTATGAAAAGTATATTTTGTTAAATTCTGGAAAAATTTGAGATATTTTTGTTCTAAATTTGTTTGCTTCCAAATGTTTGGCATTAACTTATAAAAATACACACTTTTATATTAAAAATTATAAATTTGAAAATGTTGCAGTTGCATTTTCACCTTACCCAATTTAAGAAATCACAATTAAATAGAACAAACACTTAAATACTGTCATAAATAATGTACTTCTACATAGGTGAAGGATGTAATGATTACAGTTTTCTCAAGGTGTCAAATGTCTTTTGTAAAAATGAGTCACCCTCACATGAACTTTCTGTAATAATGAAACGTGTAATATGTACATTGTACCATAGTGTGGTCTCTCCTGTGTACAAATTTCTGGCAATTTCAGACATTCATAGAGGTTTGATGAGTGTCCACGGCTTCGATAGAGGAACCTGAGATTGATCTTAAGATGTGTATCAAACTTAATTGCTAAGCAGAGTGTGATGTCACAATACAAGTCACTGTGGTGATGTTGACATTTGACAATACATGTCACTGTGGTGATGTTGACATTTGACAATACAAGTCGCTGTGGTGATGTTGACATTTGACAACTCACCTTAACCCTTCCGTCCCTGCACCTCCCCATTTTGCAGAAAAGATGTTTAGTTTTCAAGACTCTTGCAGTAAATTACCGGGGTTTGCTCTTAACTTGTTCAGGGACTGGACAGGGCCAGCTGGACAAGTTAGTTTGCCATTTCACTAGTTGTGAGCTTTTTCACCAGTCCATTGTTGTATCATGAGGCCTCTTGACCTTAAAAAAAAACACAGTTCACAACAATACATTGTAACTATCACTTAAAAGCGGGATGCTTTTCAATGCTGATCTAGCCAGCCAGACCACTTTTGTTTCTTGTGAATGATGTCACACAATCTGCACTCAAAACCAGCCATTTGACAACAAGATGCCGAGTCTGTCAGAAATGTCTGGAACCACACTCTTTCTGCTCAGTTGTGCCTTATGACGTTACATGTGTTTTAGGCCGGGATCAGTTTTCTCTTTCTCTTGAGGTTGACAATGTCCCTCCAGTTCAATCATTCTGTCTTTCTTTTGATGTTCAGTTCATACACTCGAGGCATTTTCACCATAATAACATTGTGCTTACCTTTGTGCACATATCAAGTGTGATATCATTGATTATTGTCGCTATCTGATACCTAAAGAGACAATTGCACAAGACAAATCTTAAACTCTCAGCATTGTCTTAATGATGTATTGCTGATTGTGTTGTACCTCATTTAGCATGCACTGGAGCCATACATGTACAAATGCACATCTGCACTTTTTAGAGTTGAGTGAACCAGTACACGTATTATGGCAATTTATAAAGCTTGTCAGTCACTTGTTAGTCCCTCAAAGATTCGCACTGGTTATAATGACCGTCCCTTCTCAACAATATTCAGTTGCTTAAGGAAGACTTTCTCAGAAGCTAGACTAGTGAAGGAATCAGATTAAGTTAACTGTGGTCCCATCACTTGTATTATCGACACACGTATGGTGGCAATCTTAATGTAACTTACAGTGCGGGTCTTATGTTTCTATGCTGAAGGCAAAAGTCTAGCTCAATGTTACCTGTACTGTTGTTATCAGATCTAATTGTATTAAGTAATAAAGTAATACAGGCAGGATCACTGTAAGCCATTCTCAGTTTTAAACATCAACGTCAAGCACAATGTGATAAATGTGGATATGTGATTCAGCTTCTGTGAGAATCAAGCATCTCATTTTTCATTGCATCATGTTTTTTTTATGTCTCTCTCCGTCTCTCTTTCGTTCACGAACTCCATCCTCACTGAATTTGCCACTGGGAAGTACACCACACAGAGTGTAGTTCACCGTGTCCTAACAGTTTGCTACAGGGCTGGTGCCTATTTCAATCCCAGGGTATCACAGACTTGACAAACACAGTGTGATTTTCACACCTAATCATGTAAATACCTGGCTCCCAAATCGAATCTGCTTCAAATAAAGGAGGAAAAAAAAGCTGTATACATTTAGCGTTCTTTTTTTCAAAGTGTCTGTAGCCCCAGCAGGTTAATGCTTTGTTAACCTCCAGTCAGAAGTAAATGCCATTTATATGACCTTGTGCTATATGCAGGTCCAAGTTCATTCAACTCTACAAACATTCAAGTCCTCTGTTGTGAGTGAGTATTAAACCCTTTAGCACTGCCTTGTGGTAGTGTGTTAGCAGCCTGGCACCTTTAACATTCTCATCAGCAGGCCTACATGTGTACTCGGCAATCAGAGTACTCCTCAATCTAGCGCATGGGGCTGATACACGCAAATTGCGGCCGGATACGCAAAAACAAGTTTTTGAAAAACTGTTTTCGTAGGTTACATATAAAATTCAACAAAATTATAAAATAAAACCATTTGAAATGCTCCAGATTACAGAGTACAGCTTTACAACCAAACGCATTCGGAGGACCTTGTTTCAATTCAATGTGCTTGCTTCAGCCAAACTCGCAAAATGTGGGTCCAGAGTGACTTAACACTTTATTTAACAGTCTTGAAAGAATCCCAAGGAGAACCCTGGGCAATGTCAAATACCTGTAGTAGTGCGAAATAGTGTCACTCCAACTTCAAAAACTTTGTCATTTTTGTCCCAGGTATTTCTGCACATGGTATTTCGGAGAGGAAAAAAAAACCCCAAAGAAAACATGGTATATACACACATGTGAAGAAGAAAACAATTCAATGTCATAATGTGCACTGTATGTACACGTACATTCATAGAGAAAGGATGTGTATGGAACAGTGCGGTAGTTTCAGAGTGCTTCAGTGAGTTTTCCCATGTTGCTTGTAGAATTAACAAGATTTGAATCATTTCTTGCTTAATGAATTGATTATGAAACAAACCACATGCAAATAGAATATACCCAGATTGTTTTCTATTCATTGTGTACATGTAGCTCCTGAGTTCCATGCATTGCATGAATGGATGAATACAAACGCACTGAACCGATTAAACTTGAACTATAACAACTATGTTTCATGAATAAAAATGATTTACTGTGTACAGTCCATGGTTCACTGTATAATTTATATACAAAATATAAAAAAATGTACATGTTAATGAGAAATGATATGTAACCATATGTCATGTGCTATGAGCCTGCGTTAGACACAAATCAACTCTGCTTAAGAGAATAATACATCAAAATAGGTGTAATAATTGCATTAGGGATAAAGAATATTATTTCTTCTGCGTGGGGGGGGGGGGGGGGACAGGCATACAATTTCCCTTGAGGGTGAGAGTTGCTTCTTGTAGGAGCTTTATTAAACAACAGGAACTCTCCTATTTGTTAATGTTATTTGTAGCCACCAATTCTGCACTTAATACTTAACAAGAAGTACATGTATTTATGTAAGCCATACTGGAATGTACAAATAGATGCATGTAATGTTATCACTGATTATGTAATGTCTGGTCTGTAGAATTTCCTGTGACCCCCTCTTGCCATGCTGTGAACGAAGGTCATAGAAATACTCAACTGTTGTCCAGGTAATTCACTGACCATGTACAATTGTAGTGCAGAAAACTATACAGTGAGCCTGATACTTCATGGAGGCTAATAATTACCTTCATGCCCTTGGGTAATTGCCTTCATGCTCCTTGAAATGTTCCAGTAGAAATTAGAACTTCACTCATAGAGGTGTCTGTTACTAATAAGAAACTGGCTTGCCCTTACAAGAACTAAGTATCAGTCCTGTGGACAGTAAGTGATCAATCAAAGTAACGACTGCCTGTAATTACGATCATAAAACAGTTACAACAACAATAAAGACCTTAATTACAAGTGTTGTAAACTTTAGTTGGACAGTGATATATAGTAGCCTTAGGGTGAATTTGTGAAGCTTTTGAAAATGTTAAAAGCATACATGATGTACATGTACCATTGAGGTACATGAGGTGTACACCATGGAGGCACATGAGGTGTACACCATGGAGGCACATGAGGTGTGTACCATGGAGGTACATGAGGTAGTACCATGGAGGCACATGAGGTGTGTACCATGGAGGTACATGAGGTAGTACCATGGAGGCACATGAGGTGTGTACCATGAAGGTACATGAGGTATGTACCATGGAGGCACATGAGGTGTGTACCATGGAGGTACATGAGGTATGTACCATGGACATACATGAGGTATGTACCATGGAGGTACATGAGGTATGTACCATGGAGGCACATGAGGTGTGTACCATGGAGACACATGAGATATGTACCATGGAGGTACATGAGGTATGTACAATGGAGGTACATGAGGTATGTACAATGGAGGTACATGAGGTGTGTACCATGGAGGTACATGAGGTATGTACCATGGAGGTACATGAGGTATGTACCATGGAGGTATAAATTGGGATCTCAACATATTACATGTAAACTGACAAAATGGACATTTGTACAAAAGGTGATTCTGTAGTTCACCTGGATAAGTCGTGCCCAGTTAATACATTGTTTGGCATTTAATTCAAGCATGAATTGGTTAATAGGTTAATTCAATCTGTGAAGAGAAATATGAGTGAATGTTTAATATGAGAATATTCTACTTTTGCCAAGTGATTACAGCTTCGTGACATTTCCATTCAGCTCAGTTAAAACGATCCTGTGATATATATGGGGTATACTGTACTCCGGTCTGTGCGTTGATATAACTTGACATTGCATTCAGCATTTGAGAGGACTGGCCTTTTTGTAGAATTTGTTCCATTAATTTTTTTATGAATACAGTGGACCTGCAAATGCACGTATTAAGCTTGCATGATATTCTTGCATTTCATGCTGTGTAATTGATGGTGATTGTGTTCTATTGCTTGTGCGCCTTTGGATCATTACATTTTTTTCAATTGCGAACAAATTATCAATAGCAAATTTATTTGTAACAAATTACAAATTAAAACCAAGCAGCAGGTTTAATAATTTTTGCTCTTCCATAAGAAAGCCACAATAACTATCAACATAAATATTACATTTGTTGTGTCAGTGTATTTGGTAGTATCAGTTTTGATTATCTATATTGAATAAATGACTCAAGCAAAATGAAAACTAGTTAAGAATTTGCAAAATGTTGGCAAATGCACCTTGACAGTTTCTCCTGTGCTGCTCCCCCCCCCCCCCCATCCTAATGCAATCAGTGCCACTAACAGTAGAGACTGACTGCCCATGCAAAGTGGATGAATATGACAAATGAGTGCCAAGAAGGTGCAGGTTTGTAATTGATTGAGGAAATTGACCCTGGTTGTTCCCAGCCACCGTTCCCTACTCTAGTACTGCAGGGTACTAAGACAGGTTTGAAGCAAGGAGAGATGAGAGTGAGGTCGATATTAGCAACATGCCCCAGTGAAAGGATAAAGAAATACCCTGGAATGGATGGAAAACAAGCTCCACATACACACACTGCATGTTTTTTCTCATGGGTGTGCATTATACAAGCCATATGGCACTATTCATGATGATTTAAAGTGTTGCACTAAACAATGGACAAGGCAGGGCTCAAATTTTTACACTGGACTGCAGGCCAGAGGCCAGAGGTCAGCAAGGTTAAGCAGTGGACAGTCAACTCATGACTGCATAAGTCTGGTGGTCTTGCATTTTTTAATTTCAGCCTTACCCTAGGCCCATGTCTAACTAGCTTGCACACATTTTCACAAGCCTGCTTAAGTTCTAGTTCAGTAAACATTTTGAGCTACAGGCCGTATTATCTTGTGGAAATTTTCACCAAATGTGAGCCTTGCAGTGCATTGCAATGTAATGATATTAGAAAGGTTGTTTGAAACTTATGGGTGCCTGGCATGACTTTAAAGTAAGTTCCATGTTGGAAAAAGATTTTATGTGAATTGGTGCCTGGGAATTCTATCTTGTGTGGCAAGGCCAAATCAGAAAGTACACTTCCAGTTGAAAATCAGAATGTACAGCCATGGAGCTAGTTTATAGCTCCATGGTACAGCAGTACATTGGAATGATTTTAGGGGTGTTACCCTTGAGTTATTCCAGGCTGGTAAAAGCTGTCTAGTTTATGTCTGCTTTCACTCTGACAGGATCAATTTATATGTTCACTGGATTAATGTGTATGTTTTTATTGGTGTGATGCTAAAAGTAAGTGTAGCATTTGAGCGCCATTACTGTGTCTGTTTGTGCGTATTTGTTTATTTTTCAACAATAACCTCTTAGAATCATGAACGGATTTAGCCCAAACTTCCAAAAGTCAGTTTGGATTTTTGATCTTCATAAAGTTCGAGGCACAATACTACTCTTTATCTGTTTGTGCCTCTGCACCCTGAGGGCAGTGTGCAAACAAAATGCATGCTATCAGTGAGATTTTTAACCAGGATTACTCGTTGACCCCACCTGATATTATAAATATGTATGCATAATGTGTGTGTATGCCCAAGCCACAACCTATCAGTGGTGGCAAACACACCCTTTGGACTGAGCAAATCTTGGGAACAAGGCTTGCGGCTCTGTCAATATTGACCAACTGTATATCAAGATGGACTTGGACACACTGCCACGTTGTGCTAAAATCATGTGATATATCAAGGGTTGTGTCTTATCAGCATATTAATGAATCCCTGGATAGAAAAAGTTTGGGTTTTTTCACCCGCTGCAAAGAAAGCTATATCTGGGGTGCTTAAACTGTACATACATTAATACAATGATAATGTAATTATATTTAAGAAGTGATTTACACTTGTTTAAGATTTTTGAAAGCTTTTATTTTACTGAAATGTATTTTGCTGTCAACAGAACAAAGGTTGCATTTCCAATGGGTATTTGTTTCCAAGATTAAGTTTACTGAAAACAATATTATACTTAAATAGTATAATAGCTCCTCAGAGGAAACAATTTCATACAAGGAGAAGAGATTTGCATAAATATAACTCTATAACTCTATAACTCTATAACTCGAACTAATTTTTGCCTTTTGTTTTCTTGATTGTTAATTGCAGGTGAAAGTTGTCGTACCAAACAGTACAGCTGGTCTGATCATAGGCAAAGCTGGGGCTATGATCAAACATATCATGGAGCAGAGCGGGTCTCGGGTTCAAATCTCACAGAAATCAGACGGCATCACACTCACAGAACGGGTAATCACAATTACGGGGGAGGGGGATCCAAATAAAAAAGCCTTGTCTTTCATCGTTGACAAAGTGCAAGAGGATCCACAGAGTGGCAGTTGTAACAACCTGAGCTACGCCACTGCCACTTTCCCCGTGGCTAATTCCAATCCCACAGGTTCTCCGTTCGCAGACAACGCTGTCGCGGCTGTGGTTCCCACCTCCGTGGTCAAGGCCCAGATGCCTATGACCCCTGCAGGGCTAGCAGGGCTTCCAGCTTCAGCTTTAGGTGCTACTGGTGTTTCCATCCCCCAACAGTCCTTCGCTCGGGTGCCAACGACTTTATCGTATAGTACAGGTGATGCAGCAGCCATTAATGCCCTAAATACATTAGCTAGTTATAATTACACCATAGGGGGTATTCCAGTGCCTGCTGGATTAGCGGCACATGGTTCCCTGTTTGCTGGTACCCCGGCTCATATGCAGCATGCGCAGATGATCCCATCGGGTTTACTAGGTACGTATCAAGTTGCAGCAGTCGCTGGTAGTCCAAAAACAACTCCGCCCAGTCCTTTAAACCTATCGTGTTCAGTTGCAGAGAGTCCTATTCTCAATGGCTCCCCCACATTTACCGTCCCAAGTCACCACCTTCAAGAGTCCACAGTGCCTGGCATGGGGGTCGCAGCGCCAATAGGCAGCCTCACAAGTATGGGTGCTGGCCTGGGCACCATTGCCCTCCAACAAGATTCCATACCCACCCAAAGTATCAAAGATATCTCCAGGGACACTATTTTGGAAATTGACGTTCCCGAAAACCTTGTTGGTGCTATTCTGGGCAAGCGAGGGCAAACTCTGGTGGAGTTCCAAACTACCTCCGGTGCTAAAATTCAGATTTCAAAGAAAGGGGAGTATGTCCCAGGCACACGTAACCGCAAAGTGACCATTACAGGAGCTCCCAACCAGGCCCAACTTGCCCACTTCTTTGTCACTCAAAAGGTGGCTCAAGAAGAGCAAAACCGAGCATTAAAGGGGACCACATAGGTTCGGATCGACTCAAAATGATAGTGAAGCTTTAACGTAACACTACAGTCACTGTGCCTTGTGAGTCCCATTCCAAAGGGGGAGAGACCTCTCCTGTATAACACATCGACAGAAACAACCCAAAGTGTGTTTGGGATGGTTTTTATGTGCTTTCAGTTTGAAATTCAAATCAGCTATGGGACCATGATCAAACCATTGAAAGAAAGAACTATAAAGCTGAAAGAGATGTTTGATAACACCTTGATTTGCTTTTGGAAAGAGAAGAAGAAAAAAAAACACATTTCCGATAGCCGGAGGATGAAGTTAACTTTTATTGACCAAAATGTTTTAAAAGGAATGTTTTCTTTCTGAGTGACAAAGTGTACAGAATATATTAAAAACAAAATCAGTTTAAAATTAGGAAAAAGCGCAGAACAATTTTGAGCCAGATGGGATGTTGAGATGTGGTAAAATTGAAGAGGGACGCGCAATATTTGGAGATGGCCGCCGATTGTCTCAGATGGGCAGATGGAAGCCGGTGATTGATGGAGCTTAAATCCCACCAAAGTAAGTTTATTTAATGAAAACAAGATGAACTCTTCCTGATATTTTGTGATTTTTTTCATGTTTTTTTGCATCAACTCCTAAATGAATGAATGATGGAATGAGTGTGGTTTATGCAAAAATGTACTTGTTTTTTTGTTATTTTTGTTTTTTGTGTATGCAAAGTAAAGTATAAAATGTGAATTATAGAATTTTTTAAAGAAGTTTTAATGGAGTGAGAGGAAAAAGCAGTGGAAACGAAAACAAAAACATCTCATAAATTTTTTTTTAATTATTAGTGGTGGTGAAAAACCATGATCCAAATGCCAAACTGTAAACAAAACTAAAATCAAACCGATATTTATGAGAAATGGAAAAGTTATATTAATAATGAACACTGATGAGAAAACAATGCCTTGATTGAAGAAGAGGATTATTGTGCAATATTGTGCACGCTTTCAATAATTAACGTCACTGATGCCTTAGATGTAGTCGCTTCCAGGGAAGACTCATCCAGTCTCTGGACCCTATATCCAACCACCTTTTCCCCCCATGGTGCTGGGTAGCAACTGCTGGTATTAATCAGGAACGCTCAAGTCCACTTAACACCCTTTTTTTTTATAGTTTGAACATCCATCCCACTGAATCATCTGCTGTTGCCCAAATGCAGTTTTTGTCATGATACTAACCCTAGAGTCATCATTGTTGATGCTTTTAAAAAGAAATTTCACATCAGTTCTTCACACAAATACTTTGTGGGTTTTTTTCCCCCCCGTTGTTAATTAACGTGAGGTTTACAATTTCCACCCACTGCTTTTCATTGGATGAATTACATTACATGTTAACCTTGCCATGTAAAAGAGTATTGTCTCTAAGCTGACTGGTCTGGTAGCACGCCTCATCTTATTACTCCAGTGGATACATAAATCATGTCAGTGTACAATCCTTGAAGCAGAGTTCTCAACATGTGCCATTTGATTTTTTTTTTTTTTCCATTTTTTTATTTATTTATTTTTTTTGAAGCTGCATGATTTTGATTTTAATCAGTGCTAAATCTTAGTCAGTAATGATTTAAGATTTACATGTAAATGTTAATAACATATATATATATTAAAGTATATATCCTGAAGTTAATTTTCCATATGGAAAATGGAAATCGGTGCAAATTCTTTTTTTAAACTCTGAGTTTGAAGCAAAATGACAATCAAAATATGAAGGGCGATCACTCTATAGTGGGGAAGGAACATAGATATGTGTTTTCAATGCCTTTTAGTTTAGCACCAAAACCTTTTTGCATGATGGCTACCTTCCAATACAGGCCACTACAATTCAAATCACAGCATACAAAGTCCACCCACGAATAATCACGCATTACTTGCATGAGGTCACATGACTCCATACCACCCCTGTGAATGGCCAAACGGATGTCACTTCATGACAAACAGCAACATATCATGTGGTATGACGACCTTCCCCCTCTAGTGTTGGTGCCCTTCAGGACCTTACTAATCTCTAATCCAGCTCGTTTCAATGACACAATAAGGTTCTAATTGTGAAAACAAATCTTGGATTGAAAAAGACCAAAACAGAATCAGCTTTTTCGCAATTCTCTTGATTTCATGTGTTGTTTTTGGTTTTATTTTGTCATTTGTAGTCGTTTAGCTAGTAGTCTTTTGCATGCGTCTCTGAATAAAAAGAAATGTACCTTAATTTTTTCTTAAAAGTCAAACCATTACTACACAGTTGTAAAACCAAAATGGTGGCGTTTATTTTATTCACAGTTTTTTTTTATGTAAGCATTTCTTCATGTAATCAAGTGTACATACTTCAAGTAATTGAAATGGGAAATTTGGTATGCATTCCAATGATTCCATCATGCACTGCCTGACTACCAAAAAGGCCTTCCACAGAATGTTGTTGGCGCTGGTTTTTCCTCCCATGTTGTGATTCAGAAAGAAAGAAAAAAAAAAGTTTTTGTACATAATAAATCAGGGATGAAAAGATGATTCTATTGACTATTTGAGCAGAAAGATATTTTACAGGAGATCAATGTCATATTGTGAATGTTACTACCAGATTTTCCCATTTTGTTAACGAAGAGACCATATTCATGTTACACTGTACATTCAGGTCAGATAGTCACATTGGTGTCAAATGTCGGACGGAAATTTAGAACGTCAGCTCAACAACCTTTCATACTGGATGCTATGAATTTGCATATGTTTCAGTAGCCAACAAAATATGTAATTCCTGTGGGGCAAAGGAATTTTATTACTTGTTGGGTTCATAACTCCAGTCTGAAATTTGTTCATTTCACACTGCTCAACTGAACGGTTTGCGGTCAATACCAAAATGTCTGTTGCTGTTGCACAGTCAGGAAAGATTGCTTATCGATTGCAGGTACTGTGAAATGTGTGGATGTAATGGTTTCCACCTTGAAATACCCTCATCTGAGGAGGGCGGTTTATTCCAACAAGATTGAATTTCATGGGAAGAATTTAACAGGTTAAATTGCAACCCATGTAAAGTACCCGGTGATGTTCACATTGATGTGTCCATGCTGACATTTGACCTGTATCATTTGAGTTTTCAGGTAGCACATAATCAGGATTTCACCTCCTTTTCCCTTCTTTAAAAAAAAACTACAAAATGGCTGCTGCATCCAGTCACTGCATTAACAACAGTTCATTTACTCTGTGCCTGCCGAACTGTTCTGCCACAAACCCTTATTGTGTTCATTCTTTCCCCCCATTCTCAAAATTCTCACCAAACCAAATTGTGACCGGGTTTGTTTAACAAATGCACTCTAAAAATGTAAAATCATTGTTGCTTGCCTAGGTCACCCATTCTTCTGTTATACTTTTCCTCATTTAATCACTGATGTTTGTGCTTAAAATTATGTTGTGTAAATCCCACCTCTAATTTCTCAATAATAATAAATCTAGAGAAGAAATCACGCCCCCAAAAAAGTCCTAAAAGTGTTGTTGACCATGGGCTGTTGTTACAACATGGCACTCATTTGATATAACTCATGTGAACTTTTCACCATTTTGTGGTCGTGCAGAACAAAATCAGTCATCCCTTACTTTTTTGAGTTTGAAGCATCTCCATTTGTTTCTCTTATTCTCTCCTTCTGGTCTGCTCATAACACATTCACTGCCATTCTGCATGTCTCGTACGAAGGACAGCAATGACAACGGACGATGTAAACAATTCTTGTTAATGCAGTGATTGATCAATCTTGTCAATTATTTAGGGTGACCAAAAAAGAAGAAGTACAAAATGGACTTTTGAAAATTTCAAGCTTGGATTCGATTGATTTAAGGATAGGAAGACCAGAGTTTAAATTGTAATTTCTTATATATAGTGTAACAGGTGTTCATTGTATTGTTTTACACAGGCATTGTATTGCCTGATTTTCTTTTGGTTCTATACTGTACAGTTGCCTTCCGATATAAAGTTAGAGTGTAATTAACTTTATAAAAAAAAATTGTTTGAATGTACGACAGAGACAACCACCAATCATTACTTTCATAATCATAGTAATTTATATGTATACAGTGATTTTGAAAAAAAAAATTACTTCTTTATATTTTGTTATGATCACTTGGAACAAATGTTATTTTTTTTCTCCAAAATACATTTTGCTAATTATATAAAGACACAAACAAATGTTAATTGGGACAGTTGACCAATGATTTCTCAAAGGGTGCTATTGTTAAATTGATGGGAAGAATACACAGAAGAAAAACAATGAGATATTTTTTGAAAATGAATAATTCCTGATCACTATGTTGAGATCCCACCTTGTAATTTTGTCTTATGTTTCCATGTCATCTAGTTAACGCTCTAATAATCGTCAGCTTGTTTATGTTACACTGTCTTATCCAGGCAGTTCTTTCATGATTTTTGTTTGTGTTTACCTGTCAGCTGTCACACCATTCAGATTTCTTCAGCACATTATACCATTATTAATAGCATTTTCCTTGTGGTTTCCTCAATTTTTTTGATTTTTTTTTTACTATAACTATTATTATTATTTTTTTAATCGAGGTTTTTCAACCCAGTATCACAAGTAGACTTGCCTGTGTTGTACTGTGCTGTTCTTTCCATACCTCAACACTTGCTACCAATAACCGCTGCCCATTGGCTGTTGCATTACAGGTTGCGCAGGCCCCTCATAATCTCCGACAGTGACATCTAAAGACAGTTGTCCGATATAGCCATCACAGATAGCACCAGTTAATCAGCATAAAAGATGCAAATCAACCAAATTGATAGCCTAGAATAATCTGTGACCCAAGCTGCGATGAGAAATGCAACAAGTTCTAGTGCTATTTACCTTTCATATTGTGCTACTGCTGGCAAGGTGCCTAGCTATTAATGATGGGGGCAGTGCGCCCTGTGTAATTGGTCCATAGCTGCTCAACAGGTTGGCCATGTTGGATAAACGAGGCATTCATTGGACAGGCAATGCAGGCAAATCTACAGGCAATGGTCTCAGCCATTTTACTGCAGTGGTTTTATGTTGTTTCTATGTGCACTGTATACACTATAAGCCATATATCATCTTCATAGTGTTCTTTAAACCATATTGCATAAAAAAAAAAACATGTTGCTCTTTCCCTATTATTCATACCACGTCTCCTGTGTCATTTCCTTTCCTGCTAGTCTTGCATTGCATGTTTACACAAGGTTTTGTGTGTATATTTATTTTGATATTTTTTTTAAGGGTAACATCTTCTCTCCAAACTGATCACTGCAAACATAGAAATGACTAAGCCATGAGGCCTCTAACTCCGTCCCACAACCATCTGTGAGAAAATCTGACACTTCATCCATAACAAGGTGATGGTCTTTGTGCTGTTTACTTGTATAGCTCCTTGTGTTGAAACACAAAATGTGACGAGAAATCTTTGCAGCATTGAATCCCCCCCCATCCCACTCTCTGGCTGCCAGAAGCACACTGCTTGTCGTCACCCCCCATGTTGGCCAATGGAAGCATCCCAGTGTTACCATAGAAACAATCCTTCCATTGCTAAGTTAACTGCACTAATGATGTCACGGCAGGCTCTCAGATAACGTTTGCAAATCGTGCAACGTGATCAATGACTGTATGCACAGTTTCACACATTTCATCCAGAATGAACCAGTGTTCTGCTAATGAGAAACACACTTTAATGAGTACTTTAAATAAATTTAAAAAAAACATACAGTGTTCCTCAGAGCAGACTTGTTAAGTCAACTTACATTTTTGTAAAAGATTTGTTCAGGACTCTCGATCAGATTTTGCAAAACCGATAAAATGGCGAAAATAATATTTTCCATGAAATCTTTCGGAGAGGATTGAAGATCCTTATCATGAGGCAACTTTGTGGAATCAAAAGGAGGTTGATGCCTTGAATAGACTGGTACCTTCTGAAACATATATTATGACTTTTTGACTCCATTCAGGGAATCATACAAAGATGGCTGCTGCATGATAAGGGTCTTTGGCCATTTTCCAAACCACGGCTTTGGATTCAGCTCCAGCTACGCCTCCGGCTTAGGCTCTGTCTGCCTGTTGGAAGCCCTCTAGTGCATTTTTTCAAATAACTGATGAAGCCTAAGCTGGAGCTATTTCAAAGCCATGGTTTTGAAGATGGCCTATGTCCTGTTGCACTTTGTATCATTCACTAGAAGCCAGCATGACATCATTAGTTACAAAGTCTCTATCACACTAGCTGAACAACTACATTTCCACTCTCCAGCACTGTGCAGTGGACCCCATTCTTCAGTACCTGTTTATGGAAACTTTAATTCAAAGTAAAAGTATCAACTTCAGGCCATTTTTAACTAGGATTTATCCAGCCTTTAGCAAAAGCGTGTCTTAGTGCCTCTTGATTGGCAAATTCTGTACACAGAGTCATTGGACAGCCTTTGAAACATGTACTTTGGTCAGCTTAAAAAGCACTTTAGCCATTACACTGAGATCCTTTACAACTTATAGTGAGAGTGTTTTGAAGTAACACTAAAAGATATGTTTCAAAACATTGAAATCAAACTGAAGGAATCAAATATAAGCATTAAAAAAGCTCTTTTCGAACAAATGACAATTGAGGTTAAAGGGAAACAGTTGTCACCAGTGATCCTTAGTACGACACAAACTTCCTTCTAATTTCATTTTCTTTATCATTCATGCGTTTATGATTTTGTTGATTTGATTCAGAAGTACACACCTGACTGCCACTTTCACAAACATGGACTTATTTTCCTCTGACAGGATTTTTGACTTTGCATCGGTTTTTCATTTCAATAACATCACATTCCTTTTAAGAAGTTTTTAACAATTTCTTTATGCCCATTAATCCGGAGACTCGTCCAGGCTTGAACTTGCTGTCTAACGTTAACGCTGTGGCACACACCAGTAGCAAATCTTAAACATGTGTGTGGTTTTCAGTTTGCATTGATTTAATCACCTGTCCATGTATAGGCATCATCTGTGTGGTGGCCATCTTTGTTTGGTTTCTTGGAGCTTTTCCTTATAAGATGAACGTTATGGCTCTTCATTTATGGTGCCTGACTATGTTTTGTTGTTCAGAGAAATTGCAACATTCGGAATTCATACTTGTGGCTATTTGAAAAGATATGCTTGTTAAAATTATCAATAATTTAACACACACACACGAACTGCTGATGTTTGTGTTTTCCAAAGTATTGGGTTGCACCCATACAAGTTTGTCTCAACTCAATCACAACTTTCCAATTTCAGATCCTCCATTTCTTCAAAGAAACGATTCACACGTGATTGTCATCTGTGAGTTTGTTTTTACAATTATAAAATCATGCAAAGCTTCACAACTTACTACAAACAAAGACGGCCGCCACTTTAATGCCGATAATTTTACCCTGTCCTGTGGTACTGCTTCACGTGCTATGTGGCATCCCATCGGTTTACAAGTCAAAAATAGGGTTTAGACAACCTCTGAGTTTTAAGCACTTTGGGCAAAGGTTGACTCCACAGCAAAACACAAGCGGAGAATTAATAGTCTGTCAAATTATCTGTTGGTCATTACTAACAATCGGTGTGAAAACTTAAATGAGGTTTCAGTTTCTAGTTTGACAAAGGGCCTACTCGCATATTTTTTCCCTCGCAAAGTAGGTTGCAATCTAATTGATTTGAACCACTGGTATATTCCAAAAGTGCATGCCAAGTGCACTTACTCTCTTGGATATGAATCATTCACAAAGTCAGTCTCCTACCAAGAAACCCATCTGTCACTTTCCTGATTTCACTGAATGTGGTTTTGTAGAGCAAGTGAATCCGTCACATTTCTTCTCCGTGTTCTCACAGATAGATGGCTTCAAAAATGCTTTCATATTTACCAACATAAACTGACATTTTTGTTTGCTGTTAAAAGTTAAGCTTTATCCTATGCTCACGTGTTCTGCATGTCAACTGGGTTCACCCATTGCCCAGGGGAGCCACAGGTAATTCTGCATACTTATATTAACACCCCCATCCAGTATTGCCAGTTATATTATTAATACCACCTCTGATTTTGCCACACCACCATCAAGTCTAACAGTGTCCACGGATCAACATAGCTTCCTGCATGCACCCCTCTTATAAAAATAAACAATTAAAGGCAGAACAAAAAAAGTAGATTGAAATTTGTGCGATGGATGTATGATCACCACATAGTAAGTCGCTGTTCTTCAGATAGCTCTAGCTTGCACCATCCCAGGGTGCTTGTGTGACATTACACCTACAACTGTACCGTGGGGACCGAATCATCAATCTCCGTCCACGCACGATTGTTAACATGCATGTAAACAACATCCGCCCCTTTATCCACCCTCACTGTACACATTGTTAGAGGGACTGAAGAAATGTGCTCATGTTGTCAAGTTATCACACTGAGGGTTGCGAGGATTAGTTGATGCTTGTATAGACAAAGCATTGGACCATCAAAGAAAGACTAGTGTAATAGTGTAAGATAGTTTATGAATCCCGCATTGAGTTGATAGCCATTGATAGTGATGATGTCATACATATCATCATGAAGCAATAAGCCGCGACACACTTCAAGTATTCGACCCAAATTTGATGATTAGATTTTAAAATTTTCACCCCACCGTTTTCACTTTCATCCTTTCATATCAATTTTGTTTGCCTTTTATGAAGCATACACGCAAAGAGAAGAATCTACTCTACTGCACTAACATTTAAAACTCTCTCAATCTGAGGTTTGTAAAGCTGGTCAAAATGCAAATGAATCCGTTTAAGTTATTACAGTTTGGGAAGTTTGGATTGTTTGATATGGTGGTGCCATGAAATTGTAAAACTTGGTCATAGCAGTTTTTAAGGTATGGTTAATTAACCTTGGTTGCAGCTAAACTATCATATCATTTCGGTTGGCAATTCATGAAATGTTGATTATGTTAATGACAAACTCATCAGAAAATCTCTCTGCAAAATCAAAATGAAAGTGATGGAGAAATATCTTGAGGTTGATTATCAAAACAAACAAAAATTATTTAAAACAAATATATATATAAAAAATCAACACAAAAACCTGTAGTCTATTGAACAGAACGCGAGAAACAAACTGTTCAAAATCATAGCTTCTCAAAGCACAATTTATCCTAAAGGAGAATGCAAAAATCAGGTGAATTTAAAAGATGAGAGTTTCAGCGTCTTAAAGTTGACATAAATTCAATTCAATGATGGTACAACTATTCTTGAAATGACAGACCAATCTTTTCTTCAGCATCAATGCAGTAGAGATCTTGTCCATACCATCTGCATGTGCACATTTCCGACTAGTGACAAGTTATTTCATTTATACAACTGTACAATTCAAATCCAAATTTGCTTCTGTAGTGGCAATTTTTTTTTTACACCAAAGCACAGACAAATCAGATGAACCATCCTATTATTTACCCCTACACCCCCTCTTTCTCCTCAATTGGTTTTAACAAAATCCACACTTAACATCTAAAGTTCGCCATACACCAAAAGCTTCTGTAGTTATTTTTGGCATTCATTCTGCATGGTAACAGAACAGTCCATACTTGTCCATCTCGTCTCTGCATGATGGGAAATCATCGTCTTTCGGTATTCCATTTTTTCCCCCTTCTTGTAGTGTTTTGTCTTCCCAGGGTAAGTATTGCAACTTTTTTTAAAGTGAAGGTTCAACATTGGTGTTATGTACTAAATGTTCATAACAATGCTATGCAATCTAGAAAGGACAAAATTGAGCTATGCTACGTGGTGCTGAGTTTTTCAGAATCAAAACAAATGCTTAATTTACCTTAAAGTTTGTGTAAAAGTTAGTGGACATCATTACCTGCCCTTTTACCTCTTGTTCGTATTTGTACACCATTGAAACTGTAAGATAATCATTTATTTATTTGATACACTGGGAAGTACCAATGTTGTACCTTCTGTTTAATCCAAATAAAATAAATATATTTAATATTACTTTTTAAGAATCAAACTCAAACCAAAGATGATTGTATTTTGATTTTAATATGCTATGAAATTTTTGTAAGTTTTTTTGTGTGTGAGATGAGACAACGAGAATCATTAATGAAGAAACGAATGTGCAATAAATTGATTTATTTTTGTATGTGATTGATAATAGTGGGTTGCACTAATTAACTAACACTACTTGCAGTGCCTGTATAAAGTAAATTCCTGCAAAATAGACACTACATAATGCACACAATATGCTCAAAAATTAAAACACTAAAAGTCAAACAATTTCAAATAAGGATTCTGTGATAATTCATCATTCTGATAGAGTAAAATGAAGTGGAGTGTCAGTAAATTTATGGAGTTTGGGTATCTTGAGTTTGCCTTCTGGTCTGTCTACCTCTTGGGGTTATTTTTGAAACTATGGTTTTTCTTAGACTTGGGCTTTAGGCACTGTCCGCCATTTTTAAACCCTGTAACGAAAGAACACAATTTAAAAAGTCTCAATCCAAGCCAAAGCTGAAGCAGTGGTTTCGAAAATGTCATATGATTTTACACAAGCTGCAACACGCCCTCATTGACATCGCCAAAACAGGTGTATTGTTGCTTGATATTTAATGTTAATGTCAACTTAAAATATGTCGACTTTCATTGTCTGACATCAAGCCTATGCAATGCATGTTGGTGATTTTGTTTGCCCATGTAGAGTAATTGTCAAATACACATCATCAACGAGGAATTTTGTATCAAAACTACCTCATTGATTGAAATAGAAAATGGTACCCTTCAAAAACACCTTTCTTAATATTTTTGTAGCATGAATACCAGTGGCGTCCCTACTTTTTGTTAACCTGATAGCATTTTTGGACTGGTGGTGTTTACCACCAAATAAAGGCTACAGGAAAGAGGTTGAGGTAAGGTGTGGTGTTGGGTGATGAATGGCTGAAGTAAAGGCAAACAGCGGACATGATCCATTGGGTCATTATCCTGCCAGTAATAACTAAGCCTACAACTTACAGCTTCCTTTAAAAATGCCTTCATGTGGTTGCCCTCTTCTTGGTTTGGCTCTCTATTAAGAATCACATCATTTCTTAACACATGTCCATCCAGATGGGTAAAAAGAACAAACCAAAACAACAACAAAATCTGTATTTATCTTAATTGAAGCTGATTCAGGGTTTCAAAGAGAAATTCATACAGATATATATAGGTTATCTACTCTGTTCAAACTGTTAATACTGTTAAGGCTAACTTCATTCGTACATTATCTAAAAAGACATATCTTTTAGTGTAGGATTGAGACTTATGAGACTCTCATAACAACATACCTGGCTGGCTCGAGTCCATTGCTGTATTTCATTTGTTTGAGCAGGTGCAGCAGGTGCCACATAAACACAGACAATTTAGTAGTTGTCGAATTCCAATATGTGTTCCCATCGTATCCACCAAATCCACTCAAAATCACATAACACAGAAATACTTCTAGAAATTGTGGTATTAACAGACTTTAACTGAAAATGAGCTGCTTTATGGTTTGTGGCTTAGTGCTAGATTCGTACAGAGAATAGAACTTCAGTTTTTCTTTTGAGCCATTTTACAAAATACAAAACATCTTCGGCTGATAGTGATACTGTAGATTTCAGCTGCTAGACTTGTGCTATACTGTGTGTACAACTAGAAAGAGTTTAAACATCGTATCCATATTTTTACAGTGAATTTGCAACTCCGTTATGTTTGTGGCTTTTATTCAAGAAGACCTACATTATATAGAGAGATAAAAAGTTCATTTGATCCGAAGATGGTGCTGATTTTTTCCATGAACGGAAAATGTGATGCATAACATAATAATCATGTAATGTACTCCCTTCCTCATAACAAAATCTAACACCCAAATTGTTCGTACCAGTATCATCTGCAGCAGAAGAAAAGTATTTTAAGTTTTAAATTTATTTATGTTTTGCTTTAACAAAAAAAGTAAACAAGTTTAAAAGGCAGAGCAGCAAAGCACACAAAATGACCAGCTTGCTTGAAAATTATAGCTGAAAATCAACTAGAAGGTTGATTTCTCTTTAAGGACATTACACAAAACACAGGTTTCACTTCAACTATCCCAAAAGGGTAAATATTTGATGCCCCGATTGGAACCTTCTCCATCCAAACAGAGATCATTGATGATTCCAGGTTTGGAAATGTAAGTGAGTGACACCTCCCGCATAGACAGGAATAAAATACCAAAGATCAGGTGGGAGGTTAGCACCTTTTATAAACTGCTACACTGCACTGATGACAAATGTCAAAAAGTCCAAAGAGGGGGTAGGTGTTGATTGAGGCGAGAGGGAAGTTGCTTAACGCATGAACCAGCAGTTGATACACAGGGACCCCAGGAGTTGATACAGAGACCCCCAGCAGCTGATACAGAGACCCCAGTAGTTGATACAGAGGGTGCGTTTTCGCGGTCGTAACCAATAGCTGTTTCGGTTGAACTCGTATTGGTTAATCACTGGCCATTGACTGAAACAGCTACTGGTTACGACACCAAAAATGCACCCAGAGACACCCCTAGTTGATACAGAGACCCCAGCAGTTGATACGGAGACCCAAGCAGTTGATACAGAGACCCCAGCAGTTGATACAGAGACCCCTGCAGTTGATACAGAGACCCCAGTAGTTGATACAGAGACCCCAGCAGTTGATACAGAGACCCCAGCAGTTGATACAGAGACCCCAGTAGTTGATACAGAGTGTGCTTTTTTTGCGGTCGTAACCAATAGCTGTTTCGATTGAACTTGCCATTGGTTAATCACCGGACATTGACCAAAACAGTTGTTGGTTACGGCCGCAATAGCGCACCCAAAGACACCTGTAGTTGATACAGAGACCCCAGTAGTTGATACAGAGACCCGCTGCAGTTGATACAGAGACCCCCATCAGTTGATACAGAGACCCCTGCAGTTGATACAAAGACCCCTGCAGTTGATACAGAGACCACTGCAGAGACCCCAGTAGTTGATACATAGACCCCAGTAGTTGATACAGAGACCCCAGTAGTTGATATAGGGACCCCAGTAATTGATACATAGACCCCAGTAGTTGATACAGAGACCCCAGTAGTTGATATAGAGACCCCAGTAGTTGATACAGAGACCCCAGAAGTTGATATAGAGACCCCATGGAGTAAGGTTCCTCCCTCCAAAGATATGGTTCAGCATTTGTTTCTACCACGCTATCTTGTCATACGTCTCTTGAACATCTTACAATGGGACATATAATTCTTAACCTCTTATCTGCTTGTGTCTCAAAAAGAAGCTAAAGCTGGTTCGAAGGGATTGCACGCCTGGGCTTAATCTCATTGCCCTGTTTACCGCAAGCAGAAAAATCCTTGCTTACCATAATGGGCATATTTCACATTTTGTGCGTTTGCCTAGTACAACTGAGCAACTCTTTTTGTAAGTTTGCACAGGAATTTGGTTCTCACTTGTGTTAAGTGGTAAAAGTAAGGGCAGAATTCCAATAAGGAGAGTCATCTAATTGAGCTCTGATTGTTCAGGGGAAAAGATACCAGCTGTGCTGGTTATTTTTTATTAATGGATTTTGCAAGAAGGAAGGCATAACAAAAATTGTTTTCATTTTGGAAAAGAAATGCCAGAAAATGTTTTTCCCAACATTTATAGTTATACAGACAATTTGTACTTAAAGGAAGTGTCATAGATTGGTAAATACTCAAAAAAATACTCTATTGGCAAAATACTAACGATTATAAAAAAATACTTGGTGAGAAACACTGCAGTTGTTGATATACTGTTTAGAGAAAGGATTCCCTTCAAAGTGGTTTGAACAATTTTTCACCAAAAAACATGAATCTCAGAAAAGATTCATGCATGAATTGTTTCTCAGGTTTCAAAAGGTTAGTATCAACTTGCTAATGCTGTGGCCAGATATGTAGTTGGTACCTACTGTCACCTCACTAAACGTGAATGGATTCGGCGTTCTTGTGAAAATACAGTGACAGGATTTTGCTGTTTTTTCAGCAAGTATACACTGTTCAGCTGAAACTTTTACATGTGCTTTTACTGTATCTTTCTTTATAGTTTCGACTATAAATAAGCATTACATTGACAAAAAACATCCTATGACCCTACCTGTAAGTTTGTTCTGGCGGATGTGCGTGAGCCAGCTGTTTTTATCAACACCCAATTTAAATGAGCTGTCTTTAATGGCTACAATGAATGGCTTGGTCCCAAACACCTACCCCACCCCTTCACCAGTTCAACCACCTGGGTAGGTTGATATACTTGGTGAAAGCACACCTCATTTTATGTCCTTTCTCTATGGTTTTATCTATCAATATTGACTATTCGTGAGATTATTCTCAGTCTTATGATGATTTCAGGGACATTTTCTGCATAACAAATTGAAAATGCTAAGTAGTGTACCATGGTCCCCCCCCCAAAAAAAAAAACAATCGAACAAAACAACAGAAACACACACACATTACAGTCCTTTGTCAGTTCTCCATGGAAAAAGACCACATTAGGATGTACACATGTATACTGTTGTTAAAATGCCTGAAAATGTATCAGTATTATGAATATCAAGAAACGCAACTGGAGGCCATCACATGGTTCGGTTAATATCATTTGGTTGTTTGAGGGAACACAGTGAACATTTTTAAAAGTCTGTTTGTTCCATTGGGGATTACAATCACTTGGTAGTATATTTCGGTGAAAGTATATTTCACATTTTAGGCATGTGTGATACATTAGTATCTTTCACCAGCCTTTTTAATAGCAACTTGGCATCAATAGTGACAAGTTGATGAATCACCTGAAGTACTCTAGCTCAGCCGTGGAGTAAACATCCCTCCAACCCTGTGAGTTTCCATGCTCCTTCATGAACAACAACAAAAGTCAAAGAAAGAGCTGCCAAATTCACCCCATTTCAGTTCAAATGCACCTGATTTCAAGGTATGACCTTGAAACGGGGTGATACTAAACTCTCTTTCTTTGTGTACAAAAACCCAAGTCTTCTCATTACGCTTGGGTCCATCTTCAGACTTGTAGCAGTGCTGTTATTATGGCTGTTTGATACAATGTATAGTTTTGATTGAATGTAAAGTTTTAAAGATTGGGAAGAGGAATTTTAGGCCTGTTTCAAAATTTTTGAAAGGTGGTGTGTCAGTCCTTATACCCTTCCACTTCAGTAAAATTATGAAGCTTCAAAGGAGTAAATGCACTTTTGATATTAATCATATAATAAGTAAATTGGAGGAATAAAGTGACAAATGTGAAAATGGGCAAGGTCGGGGAATAATATGGCCACATGATGGAGTGAATAAGTGGCTTGCCAGGCTGTTCTGAAGGCCAACAGTAGAGAACAAACCATGGCAACAGGGTCACAGTGGATTATCATCTCATGGAGTGTGTGACTGACAACATATGGTGGATAAGCCTGCTGTTATTCTGGTTGAAAACCGCCCCTCCAAATCTGCTGACTGAAGAACAAGGACGCTTTCAAACAGTTTTGAAGGAGGTGAGGGGGATTCGAAGTGCCACAAACCGTAGCCGTTGATTCCAGTAGCTTGTGTATCTAGGAGCTGCTTAATGAGTAATTATGAGTTATTTTTAGATTTTGTGAAATGTGGCAGAGTGTGCCCTAGATGCGCCCCTAGTTTTACTGCTGATTGTGGAGGCCAGTTGAATGCTTAACAGTCCTACTCACTGCAAACAACCAGTGCCATTTCCTTATCAGATAACATTATTCAACAATTTCTTGCATTGTGCTGGGTTGTTGAAGTTGGACAAGGTGCATGTAACATTTTCTTTAATGCTAGTAAAATGTCTCTCGTTGCAATACATTTATTGTTGATTCTTAAAAAGGGTTCAACTAGGTGCCTGAGTCATGAGAAGGTCCGAAAACATCAAGCCTAAAATCTTACACATTTTCTCTCATGTTTACAAAAATGAACAGAGTTATTGGGAAGACTTAAATACCTCTTGGTATAGCTCTTGGTCTTTACTTTCTTGGAAATTTGTTCATTGTGAAGCCTTCTCATTGTCTCATACTCTTACATGGAACAATCTTTAAGAGAGAAATTCATATCCTGCGTCAGAAAAACATTCTGCATTTATCAAACCTCCAAAAGAAATAATGTGCATCGCGTCTTGTTATGAGAGAAAAAACAATTTGCAAACTTGATGAAGTGTATCTTTCTTGAGTAGTGTTGCATGTCAGTCAGTGCAACAAATTGCCAATTAGAGCTAACACTGTTTATACCAGGTGAGAAATGGCCAACACATAAGTTCCCAGTATAGAAAGCACTGTGACATGTGTTCAGCTTTGGTTTGGAACAATGGTGAGTGATATTTTTGCAGGCATGCAACTCTTCAGCTGGTTTCCTCTTCTTTAAATCTGGTGCCATTAAAAAAACCTGATGAGCAGTGTACAAGCTTGCCTGGTGCTGGAGATGAGGAAATGCCTTTTTTTTTTTAAGTCTGAGTGGGTAAATGTAATTGTTAAACTTTTTTAAAATTGAACTTCATACAAAAGTAGTTGAAACCCATTGCCAGGCTACTTGAGTCGTTCCAAAGATTAAACAATTATGTCACATAACTATTGATTAATTACCAATATTTAAAGGGTCTGTATACGTTTGGTAATGACTCTGAAAATTAATGGCAATAAAAAATCACTTGGTAATAAGTACAGCAGCTTTGTATAGTATAATGCAGTTTGAGAAACATTTCACTTTGAAGTACTGCATTTATGGAAAAATACATCGCTTTTTATACCCCAAAATTTGAATCTGAGAAACGTTTACTGCATGTTAACGTTTCTCAGATTGTGTATTCCTGTTATTCTTCCTGCGTGGACATAATCGCGACCACCTTTTGAAATGAAATTTTCATAGGTTAGTTTAATTGTATATATCTACATTTAGATACTTAGGATTGAAACAATAAAACGGTTGCAAAAACCAAAGGTATACTTTGCTTTTAACCATAACCTCTTTTGGTGAATGTGAATACAGTGTAAATTGCCCAATTTAAAACTGTTACAAAAATGGGGTTGAAAAATATCCAGATTATACACAAAAATCTAACTTCTGTTTACAAGATTAGAACTTTCTCAATATGAGCAATTGAAGCTTTTATGATACCATAGTTGAGTTGTTAAGTCAACAGTTCATAAGTTGTTTTGTGATAATTTTCATTTGTGTGAACTATTAAAGTCATTCAAGTTATTTATGAATATTTAAATCATCACAACAAATACATTAAAACCTTCCCCTAAAACAGTATTTCTATTGAAACCAGAATGTTATTTGAGTCATTAAGGAAATAAATAAAGAAGACATATTTGTTACTTTTGGCCGAAGATCTGACGCTGTCACAATGAACAAAGAGAAACCCACACCAACGGCTCCAGCTGAAATTCATACCGTGGCTTAATTTTCAAGTTACATACAAGAATGTGTACACAGAGTTGAACACAAATATTCTGTGCCAGTTATGTCTGGCAATGTAAACATGGAGTGTCTCCCTAAATGGTATTTAGTTAAGGCTGAATGAATGAAGGATGGGTGACATCCTTGCTCTGTGGTAACACACTCTCTCACTGGCTGCTGACAATATGAATCTTGTGTATCCTGACGATGGTTAATGTTGAGTTTAGATGGGATGTGAATCTTATGATTTGAAATCGAGCAAGTTTTGCATTAAAACTAAATTGTATGGTTTAAAGATGCATGGCCTGATTTTCGCTGAAAGGGTAGGAGTCCTAAATAGGAAAAATTCCTATAGAATCCTCTAGGATTCAAAGAAGATTCCTGTAGGATTCTTATAGGTTTCGTCAATTCCTCGATTTCTATAAGATTCCTGTAGGATTCCTGTAGGTTTTTTTTGTAGATGCAGTTTCAATTCACAAGCAACATACAACTCAACTTATGCATATATGCCAAAATACATGTAACATGCAAAATTATTTGTGAGGCTGATGGACGTGAGATAATGTTGGGACCTAAAAAATAATTTGTTTTTAGTTTTTCATTCTACCCCTTATTATAATTATTTTTTTGCGATTTCTTAATTGACAGCTTAAAACTTTCTCAAATCTCTAGAAATAGCCCTGTTCTCAATAGAGAAGGAAATGATGAACTTAAAGCTAAGGTGCTGAATTGTTTTTTGGAAGAGTTATAATAATCCTCAAATCTAATTTTTAATAAACATGCCATACAACCAGCCTGGGGTTTTTCAAGTTCATTTCACCTTGTTTCAATTGTGGTAAATCGAACCATGATTTGTGGGGTCTTTGGATGCTATTTATAGGACTTTCAGACAAACCATTCTCTGGATGGTGGATTAGGAATGTATTTGGCTTGAATCTCAACTTTTTACCCCTCTAATCACTAATTATTTATTTTGTCTAATGAATATTGAAAGCATTTGAAAGATTATCATATAAATTGAAAAAATATTTACTACAGAAAAGTAAATGTACTTATTTAAAATTTATGACCGTATACTACAGGTACATTTAATAAGGCTTTTTTTTTTAAAATAGCCTTGGGGGTAAAAAGGGAATGAAATCACAACCGTCAAATGGGAACCCAGAATTAGCTGTGCTCATATTGAAGAAGGGGAAAAACACATAAAATATCAAGCCCTCAAGGAGACTGGTAATTTATTTAGTCAATTGCATGACAAAAAAAAACACATAAAACCGTCTCTTTCCAGTTGTCATAAGCAATACATGTACTTGATTTTCATGGATATCCTTTATTATATCAATAAATCAACATTTTACCTTTTGCAAGGAGTTTTGTCTCTGATTTTTGTTGTTGAAAAGTCACATGTCAATATTTAAACTAAATAATATGAATCTCATTTTATTTGTTGTTTTTATTGACTGAATGATTTAGCTTTTAGCTCAGATTTGTTATTTTACACAAACAGTGTGATTGTGCCTACATACTTGTATTTCATTTTGACAAAATGATGTACAAAGCACACTATTTCCAAGCACAGACACAAGGGGCGTATCCCTCCAAGTTAATATCAAGGTTTATTGATACAGTAGTCGATGTTCGCATTGAAACACCCTACTTCAAATCGAGTGTACTTTGTTTGCATTTGCCCCAAGCGCTGCCAAATCATGATTTTATGGAAACATTATGTTGTTCCTGGTTCATGAAAATCCATTTCCCACTATTTCTCATTACACTAGGCATTATAGTTAAAACAAAACAAGAAGTAAAAACAGATTAAACAAAAAAATATATATAAATATTCAATTTCCAAATGCACGGGATTAAGTGCATTATCGTGGATTATTGTAAGAGGATTTCAGTATGGACCCAGAGTTTTCCCTACTTGGGTTATCATTAATCATATATAACACTAACAGTAGTTAAGGATGGAAAATTTGAACCAAACCATGTACCCTTCAAAATATAAAAGCGGTCATGTTATCTACATTATCTGCTGTGCTGCTTTTTCAAAGCACTGAGCAAACCTGCTTTACTGTAGTGTTCATCTATATTTGATATCAACCATAGGCCAGAGTAAATGACAAACAACCAGCCATGATTGCACAAAGTTAATCACTAATCGTATTGTATTGATTCAAGTTCTTTACATAATTCACTGTATGTCAGCACAAGTTTATTGTTGAAAGACTAGGAGTACAAAGGTCTACTTGGTATTATTGCATTGTGTAACCTTTACACCCGACTGTAGTCTAATTCACATTTGGTGATAAATTTGCTGCTTGAATTTTCAACTAAATTTATTCCCACCATATGTTGTGCTTGAACTGATATGCCTTGCAAATAGCCTAGCACACCCCTCTGCAAACTCTCTGCGCACAGGGGATATGTTATTGAATATATTGAAAGCTGAACTGAGAACGGACGGCATTTCCTTACACCCTGCCATCAGATGCAACAACATGTAGGTCGACTCAAATTTCTCGTCCACTCTGCTTTCAGGCAATTTCACTTTTGTTGATGTCCAGAATCTGGCGTCTTATGTGGCTTAAAAAGATTGTGACCATAATTTACCCCTTTTTAAATGTTTAACCATGAATGCTGTTCAAATTAACTAATGGCAAATGGTAGCTCAGACCAAAGATAACTAATGCTTTGAAGTTGGAACTCCTTCAATCTGTAATGCTCAAACAAACGAGAATCTTATGCAAAGGCAAATTATATATTTAGGTCCTACATCAAAAGAGTGAAACTTTGGTAAAAGAGTGAAACTTTGGTGAAGGAGCTCATTTTCCACCAACCAAAAGCTCAAGTTAAATTGTATAGGCCTAAGAATCTTCATTGATTTAGAATTATAAGGTACATCAGCAAATATTGTTTTCTAAAACAACTTTTTAATACTCAGATTATCATGCAAAGTTTGAAGTTGGGTTCATATCAGTTCTTGGGGAATAGCAGTGTCATTCCAACCATGTCACCTCCCAACCATCCAACAGGCGAAATGAAAAGATCGAAATGAATTTTGGAGGGAATAATTCGTATAGAGTAGAACAAATATGGCACAAGAAAACAAGGGGGATTTATCAACTAAAATTATGAATAAAAGTATGAATACCTAACACCTAATGTAACCTGGAAAAACAGTGTCAACGAATATTTATGGACGGAAATCCTCCCTACAAAAGTTCTCAAAAATTAATACTTTTTTGTGTATATTTTTAATATGCCGACTACATAACCATGTTAACAAATATTTTATTCATTATAATGAGGAGCCTGTGGAAGTTGTCTTGATAATTTATTTATTCATTTATTTGTTTTTAGTCATTATAGGGCCTATATCTATATGCGTATTATTTTAATTCAGAAAACTTGGACCTTAAAGGGTCTGTATACGTTTGGTAATTACTCTTAAAGTTAATGGCAATAAAAATTTACTTGGTTAGAAGTACAGCAGCTTCCGATAGTATAAAGAATTTTGAATCATTTCACTTCGAAGTAATGTGGTTATGGGAAAAGTTATAATTGTTTCTCCCCCAAAATTTGAATCCAAGTTCAAACGTTTCTCTGATTGTGTATTCCATTTACGGGTTTTTCTTCCTGCGTGGGCACAATAGCTCCGGATTTTTCGCGATATTTAGTTTTATTGTGTATATCTACATTTATATTGGGTTAAAACAATTGAAGGGTTCCAAAAACCAAAGGCATGAAATGAAATACCGTGCAAACATGGAGGTAGAAAAAAGTACAAACACACTCCACACACAACAATAACGGTGATGAATGTTCACAATTACTGAAATTTCTCTTAAGCAAGACTCTGGTGGCTTGTGAAAAAAAACTCTTAGGGGACCATTTATGGAGAAACATTTCCGATAATTGTTTCCGTTCATGGGTTAATCTGATACAATATTCTCCGTTATTACTGTAGTGATGTGAAATTATAGTTGTGAAAAGCTGTGTGCGTGCGTGCATGCGTGAACGCATATGCGCGCATGCGATAGAACTAAAAAAATAATATTATTAATTGGAATTAAGTAGAAGTTATTAAGAAATAAGGCAGTTGGGATTTTGCTGTTGAGGAGGAAAGACGTATGATTGAGAGACCAGGAGATTGGAATAAAATTATTATAAGGATTTGGCGAACGTTATATTTGTATTCCATTTGTGTCTTCTATTCACCGTAATTCATGAATCCCTGCATCCACCCGTTTCCCACGAAGCGTTCCGCATCAATTAGCGAACCTGAAACTTTACATTACGAATTAATTACGCCCTCTGAAAAAAAAAATCAATTGGTGCTTCTCATTTTCAACAGAGGGCGCTCTTTACGATGACCGGCCGCGGTCGGAGCTTGCTGTCAGGGTCAACCCTGGCAATTTTGTACGGAATGGAAAGCCTTCTACTTTGCTTTTGAAATAATATTTCTGCAACTTTTGTACAATTTAAGTATACAGAAAATTGAAAATTATAAACAAACAAGTTAACTAGTTAATTATTCAATAAAAATTGAAAAAACCCCAACAAACACCAAGTTTTTAAATGGCATTACATAGTTTACGTTTATTGTAAGGCCATTTACAAACCTGGGTGGTTTTTTTTTTATCAATTGAAAAGATGCTAGGTGAGTTTTTGACCGACTTGACCCGAATAATTTAGATTTATATTTGCAATAGCTATTTTTATGGATTCGAAAAATTTGTATTTAATTTAAGCTTTTTGCATGGTATTGCCACAAACAATGCGCAAATAATAATAATAATAGGCTCTAGCCAGGCCCATTACGGGGGGGGGGGGGTTCCAAACTCCCCCTCCCCAAAAGTCCCCCACTAAATAAAAGAAAAGAAAAGAAAAGTCCACTCAAAACTTTAAAAAATTGTGCGAAAGAAGAAGAAGAAAATGAACGCAAATATTTACCAAATGGCTACATTTGGGCCTTCATTTGCAAAACCTTCTAACTCCCCATACCCCGCGTTTTTGGCACGTTATGCGAAAATTTGTAAGTTGTTAGTTGTGTGCGGCATCATCTGTCGAAATTCGTCAAGCGGAAAAACCTAACAATTCCGGTTTCAATAATAAACATTACAATTATGAAAGTTATAAAGGGAACTTCAGTTTGTTCAGATACACGTAGTTATAGTCAGCGCCATTAAAATCGCAAAGACTTTGAACATGTTTTGTTTTCATGACAAACAAAATTTATATCTTTGATTTCTTACTCTCGCTTCTTCTGCAAAATTGACCCCCACTCGTCGATCGACGAGCTCCTCGTACGAGAGTCCACAAAATCGCCAATAACTTCACCATATTTTGTGGTCACTGGGTGGCGCTGTAATGCTGATGTTGACGTGTGACACAAACGCACGGGAGCTCGATTGAGTGCATGCCCTCTCCCTTCCTTCTCTCCCTATGTCTAGTCTCGACTTTGCGTTGCACAAATTATTTTTGATCAGCCCGAGGAATTTGAAGAACTCTCTCTCAGCAAACTGATAAAAGCGTGTAACGCACATCACAGCTACAATCAAGAACTGGAACATTTTTGACAAAATGGTGACTTCAAGCGATGGTCGCGCCTATGGTATAATCGTCTTCGGTGCAAGTGGATTCACCGGCCAGTTTGTGGTGCAAGAGTTGGCCAGAGTTACCGATGAAGAGCCGGGCTTGACATGGGCCATAGCTGGCAGAAATCAGGAGAAACTCCAAGCGGTATTGAAGGAGGCTGGGGAAGTCACAGGTCGGCCTAATCATATGATTCATGTCATTAACTGTGGCCAAGTAAGTGTGTGAACCTTTATAAAGTAATAAGGGTTCACACTAGCACTGGCATCCTGGCCTGGGTAAGACATGCAACTCCTGAACTGTGTAAGATGTCAGTCTCCGTTCTTGCACCGCCACTGACAGACAGTGACAGTGACAGTGACATTGACAGTGACATTGACAATGGAGACTGATGTCCTACCACCAACAGTCCCACATACCAGGGCTTGCATGGCTAGGTTCTCTTACACTCGGCCACACATGTGGGGCTAAAAATAAAATGGACCTACCTTTTCAACTTGAATTTGTTGATGCTGGATTTAGTCCACTGTCCAAGTGAAGTATTAATGATGAGGGCAGTAGGCCTACATTTCTTTTTGTTAAAATAAGAAAAAGGGAAGTAGGGTAGTCTGGGAGTACTGTATGTAGCTACACATGTAGTCATCGGCTCTAGTGCTTGTAACTATGCTTAGGTTGTAACTTGTGCTGATGTAGTTTGACTGTGTGAGTTATCAGTTGAATAATGAGTTGTCACTAGTTCTATTTCATGGACTGTGCAAAAAAGTAAGAAAAGTAGGAAACTATTTGGATGGTGAAACATTTACATGTAGGAGGCATTTGAACTGTTCTAGGGTGGAGGCTTGTAAAGGTAGATTATGGCAGGATATTCCAGTCCACTGACTGATGGTCTTCAGAGCAAAAAACTACATCTTGTAATCTTTGGTCCAAGTTGAAAGCATGCATGATAATTTTCTGTATGAGAGGATTTGGACATATTTTAAAGATTGTATGGCAAAAGACCACGGTGGATTTTGAAGGACATGGATCTAGGTATTTAATGTCTTTCTTCCACAGGGTTTGCCAGTTGAGACTCTCAAGCATTCCTCCAACACTGCTCGTGTGACCATAACACAATTTAGGAGCTATTCTAATCATTTGACATTGAGCTACATTTCCCATTTATTTTTACCATTGTCTTTCAATCAATTAGTGAAATCCATTAGACTGATTGTGTGGGTCCTCCTGTTCTGCAGTGGATGCAAAACTACATAATAATGTATTTATCATGATTATTAGGTCTTTACATTTAACTGGAATAAAAAGTAACTTAGGAGGAAGTACCAGGCTTAATCTTATCATTATCTTATCTGCGTGACAACTTCAAAGTGGATAAGATAATATTTTCGGTCACAAATATACAATAAATTGGCATTCTTCTTTTAAAGGGACTGTAAACCTTTGGTTTTTGGAAATGTTCGATTGTTGTAATCCTATAAACAATAAAACGAACCTGTGTAAATTTAATTTCAAGTTTTGTTGCGAGTTTGGTGAAGGATAAATTCATCATTTTGCGCATGCTAGTGGATTATGGAAAAGGTAAAGTGCATCTGCACCCCACGTACGCAACTTGGCCTTCAGCCTCATTGCTTATGATATTGATGCAGAAGTGCTATAATTTGTTTTTGTATTCCACTAGCAACTCGCTCTTTGTCTGAATAACTTGGGAAGCTTTAATATCCACCAATTTATGTCAAATTAAAAATCTATAAAATTGCAAATCCTAATTCCATGTTGAATTTTACAAATTTACATAATACATTTGAAACAGAGAGGTGTCGTGCTTGTTAGTCCTTGTATCTTTTGGAATCCCAGTATATATTGAATTGAAGTTAGTTTCTGATACCCTGGTTTTTCTGTCATTTCATACAAACATTGTACAATTACAACCTGTGAATATTTAAAAATAAAATGAGAAATTTGTATGCTTTATTTCAAAATTCTGGCTGAAGCTATTGGAACAAGTTCGCAGGTCTGGAATTACACCTAGGCCATGGTCTCTGTTTCCCTGGTCTTGGCCTTGGTGTCCCTCCAAAAGTCTCCCTCACACTTTAAGATTTTCCAATGGAGGTGCCTTTTGCGAAATAAAAAATGGCCTTAGCCTTACCCTCTCCAAGATGAAATTCCAGGCCTGCGTTCAGGGACAAGCAGACTTAGGTCTTTTATTTGGCTCTGTTTTTACAGGTAAAGATTTAAAGGATGTGGGTGTACTGGTCGCTAATGTTAATGATCACCAATCCATGGATGATATGTGTGGCCAAGGCAAAGTGTTGCTCAACTGTGTAGGACCGGTGAGTGTTCAACCATAGATGGGTCTAGGAATTCAAGTCATGTCCTTTTGCTGTTTCTTTAACTTAGACAAAAGTACGAGTTAAATTAATACATTTAATTTACAAAATATTTTGTTTCAATCTGAAAGCTCACACTGATAACAAAGTTCAAACTAGCACCAATTCTTCAGTAATATAGTGATGTCTATCCGAAACTGTAATTTAGCATTGTTCAGACCCCCCCCCAAATCTTCATTCGATTGCTGCAGTCAAAATAAGCAGCTCTGCATTGGAGTGTGCACAGAATCCCTTCTAAAACATCAATCATTGTGCATTGTTGTCACTATAATTGGATCACAGGAAATTTGATGACATTTTCAGTTTGGTTGATTATGTTGAATTAAAAAGTACAGCAGAGAAGTTGACTTAATTTACTCAATGGAAAAAACAAATTTTGATAGAATGTAACTTCAAAAAAATAGTTAGTGGCCTGACGTTTCGACCTTCTGTTAGGGTCGAAACGTCAAGCCACTAACTATTTTTTTGCATTTATACCATAGGTCCTTTTGGTTGGTAAGCAGTTTGCAACAGCTAATACTATTTTTCAGAATGTAACTTCATCTAAATTTTGTAGCGGTAAATTGTAAATGTTTCATGTAGTTGGCCCCAAGTTATATTTTGATGGTGAGTTTGTACATAGCCAACACACCCTGAATCCAATTGATTGACTGAAATTATTTTATTTCAACATTGCTGTCATGTTTGATACAACATATCTGTTCACATACAATAGGGCCTAATGAATATATTGAAACAAGTTTCCCCCGAGAAATTCAGTTGCATTGTCCGATTTTGCTGAAAGATATTGATGTTTTTGTTAATTTCCCCACGGAATGAATTTTGACAGATGATGCTGTTTCAAAACATTAAAAAAAAATGTTCACAAATGCCACGCATGGACAAAGCAGTGCACAAAATACATGTTACATGCAAATCGTACATTTGGCTGATGAGATAATGTCTGGATCCTGATAATAATTAATTTTTAGTTATCATTTGGCAGATTTTTTCATGCAATACCTTAAACAAAGGCTTATAACTCTTGAATCTATATAAAAAGCTATTTAAAAAAATTTCAATCAAAATTTATGTGTAATTTTGGCCGAACAATCGGACCTTGCATCTTTAAAATGCAGATAATATTTCACTACTGAAACAACATAAGTTATTATAAATCTAATCTTTGAAGGACAGTTCGGTGACCAAACTGATATTATAATTTTGTTGTGCTCTGTGTGATGGCGTTACTAAACAATACACTGTTCATGTGGTTGTCTAGACAATGATGTCATTTCATTGTACATTGTACCTGCAAAGAAACATGTGGCGTGGCGTTCAATGCATTTAGCTTATGTACAGTACATGTATATCTGGGTGGATAAGGGTGTGTTATGTTAATGAATGACACATTTTGTTCCAGTGTACAATGAATGTGAATCTAAAATATGCTGTTTCCACTGCAAGGTGTCATAACATGAAACGTCTTCACACAAGATTCCCTTATAATTTGTTTTGTTTATGTTTTTGTTTATGGCTACTGTTCTTTTTTTACAGAATAGAGTTAAAATGTGACTTGCAAAGTATATAATACATGTGCATTTTGTATGTGTGTAATACATGATTCCATTGTATTGAATTTGTAGCCTACATGTAGATTCCGGGGTAAGGGGGTGGGCTTGAGTGGAGATATACGTACATTTTAAAAGTCTTTCACACAAGTCTGAATGGCCATGTTTGGTGTTTAATTTAAGATGCCAATGTATGTTTTTTCTCTGCAGTACCGCTTCTATGGTGAACAGGTGGTCAGGGCATGTGTAGAGAATGGCTGTCATCATGTTGATATAAGTGGTGAACCTCAGGTAACTATTGAACTCAGTGCACAACATTGGTATGACTGAGTGGTTAAGAGTACTGGACTCAAGCTCTGGTGTTTCTAATCACGGAGTGTAGGCTCGAGTCTCGGTCGTGGCACTTGTTACCTTGAGCAAGATGCTTTACCATAATTACTTCATCTATCGGGTGGAACGTTAAGCCTTATGTTCCGTGTACTAGGATTTGTAGTGCATATAGAAGAACCTAGAACACTTATCCTGGAAGAGTAGGGGTTAACCCCAGTGTTTCTGGTTAACATAGCAAGAACCCTTGTTTACAGGTTTCCTCAGGCTTGCCAGCTACAGTGATGAAGTTTACTTATGAGGCATCCTTGGTTTCATTACCATCAAATACTATAGTAATAATACAATAATCGAAAGTATCAAATGTAATATCCACTGTGGGTGTCCAACAGACAACCAGATGCTTCATATTCCTGATATTTCAGGAAGGCATTGCCTCTGTACTCCTGGTTATCGCTACAAAAAAAAAGGCTGGCTTTAAAACTGGGCAGTCTGTATGGTAGTCTGTGCAAAGAAATCTGATCATGTAACATGGATCCTGGAGAGATTGCATTTGCTACCAGTAGAATCACAAACTCAATTTAAGGTCTTGCTGCTTCTGTTCTGTTGCTTTAATGCCTCAGCTCCAGCATGTCTATCTCACAGACATATTGTCCATCAAAGAACCTATCCGAAATACTTTTCTGCTCCAAAATTTCAGTCTTTAACACTCTAAGAAGCAAACACAGTTGGGGGATTGTGCCTTTTCTATTGCTGCACCTAGGATGTAGAACCATCTTCCACAGAACATTAAACAATCACTTTCAATAGCCATTTTCCACACCTTGCTTAAATCCTACCTTTTATCGAGAGCTTGTTGTACGGTACTATGAGCAGCAACTGTTAAAATGGCGGCTTAAAAATTTTACGATTGATTCATTGACAGATTGATAGATTAATTGACTAATTGATTGCAGTTTTTGGAGGGAGTTCAGCTGAACTTCGATGCCAAAGCCAAAGAGAGCAATGTTATCATTGTTGGTTCTTGTGGATTCGACAGCATCCCAGCCGACATGGGGGTGGTCTTCACCAAGAAGAAATTCCCAGGTATGTGTTTACCTCACTCAAATGTTTATAGATAGGTACAAATATTTGATATTGACCTAATTCACCTGTCGTCATCATCACACTAATTTTAGTTGCGCCATTTTGAGAGTCAACGTGTGTTTTACAGTTGTGCACATTTTACATGCTTATAAGTTGGCTCCCAAAATGGTGAGCGTGGCAGACAGAAGCCACGTGTGACGTTGGGGGTCAATAGTCTTCCATCTTATTCTAAACTCTAATGGATTTGGAATTAACAGATTTGATTACTCGGGCGTTGTATTCTCCTACTTTAATCTGATTTCAGATTTCTTTTTGCTCTCTGAAGAAAATCAACGCCTTTGTTGATTAAAATTAGCCTGTCTGGTATGGTGACTTGCCTAGTCACTAATAAGTGCTCATTTCCCAGGAAACACTGTATAAAAATATTGCCCCCAAATTATCCAACAATTTAACATGTTTATTCAAACAGTCTTTTTTCTGGTTTATAGGCATTTTGAATACAGTAGAGAGTTATGTCGCTCTCCAGTCCGGACCTGAGGTACAGTAAACTCTTTGTTTTTAATCATGTAAATCCCCTTCCCCCTAAAAAGAATGAAATGAATAAATAAGTAACTGTAAAAAAATTTAATAAATGTAATATTTAAAAAAAAATTGATAACAGTTGTAGAATTGCTTTACCAAATCGTTTGCATTAAAGCAAATTATAATATAGGTTGGGTTTTATGAGCGTTTTTGTTGTGAATGGTAAAGGTTCTTTAAAGTTTAATATGTTTTGTTGGCTGAAAGTAAGTTCAATGTATTATACACGATTGGTAGAGCTGATAAAATAGTCACAGACAGTGTTCATGTTTTGTGTGGTCAACCATGCATCAAATGACAAAGCCTTGACAATTTGGCTTGTCAGGAGAAATTGTGAAAAACCAATGTAAACACATCCTTAATTTTGGTTGTAACAATCAGCTGTTGCATTTTTTAAATAGCTTTTTCAGATACAGTTTTCTTGAATATGACTTCATTTTAGGGGGAAATATTTCAAAGAAAAAATGGGTCTAGTAAGAAGTTCATAATCAGTGAGCTATTAGACTAAAACAAAACAATGATTTTTTTATCCTTACAAATTCTGTATAATACCTTTAATGATGTGGACTAGTTACCTGTCAGGTTGATAAATCTTACTTACCTTTACACTAAAACCCTGCAGCTATTGTTGTCTGCAAATATAGAGGCAGTACAACTTCTTGATGACAAGAACAACACAATGTATAACTACCGCCACAAGTGAAGACATTATTATTCAGTTGGTTCATTTGACAATCCTGATATAATTTACAGATGTGTAAATCATTGTCTCTCTATCAAATAATAAACCACATTTTCTCTTTGTTCACTTCCCTTTCTGCATTTCCTCCTTCCCAGGGTGCTGCAGGTCACTTCACTACGTATCAGTCAGCCATTCACGGCCTTGCCCACAGTGATGAGCTACCCAAGCTACGCAAAAAGTTTGACTGGAAACCCTTGCCAAAGTACACGCCAAAACTAGAAAAGAGGTGAGAATTGTTCCAAGCACACTTCCAGTTGGCTCAGTGGTTTCTGCCCTGCCTTTCACCTCTGTGACCCTGGTTTGTATGCCAGACCGGAGCCATGCATATGGGTTGGGTTAACAGTTCCTACTTGGGCCCAATTTCATGGCTTTGGTTACCGCCGAATTCTGCACTTACGGTCACTATTCTCTGCTTTTTTGCAAGCGCCAAATTTCTGCGCTAGCTGTGTAAGCAAAGAATGCCTAGTAACGTGGAGTACGCAAGCGCACAAGCAAAAATTCCTTGCTAACCGGAGAAATACGCTTGGTGTAAGCGTGAAATTTCCTGCTTCCGTAAGCCCTGATTCTTGGCTTACGGTAAGCGGAGCCATGAAATTGGGCCAGGATTGTGTGGGATTTCCCTTTTTAGGATTGTGGGCCCACATCTATATCTGACACTTCTTCAGCGTCTTCTCTACATAGGTATCTTCAGGCCTACAGGTCACAGCGCTAGTCGCTTCTGAGGGTCTCTTGGTTTCATTACCAGAAAGATGTAATAGTGTCGTTTAAATTTAAATTGATTCTTCACATGTTGTTACTTAATGATGTGGAAAAAAACATTGTTGAAAATAACTTCTGTGTTTTGATATGATGCTCTTATTCCAAGCTGTGAGAGCTGTTGAAACAAACATTAAAAAAGGATATCGAGGCTCAATTTCATAAAGCAGCACAACATCAGTAAGCAAAAGTGTATTTCATAGATGATTGGGAAGATTTGATAGCGTGTGTGTGTGCATTCTTAATGGATTGGAATTGTTGCATCACTCAACTGCTTGCAAGAACTGCCAGGAGGTAAACGTGCCTTTTGCTTTACATACGGTTAGAAGTGTTTATGAAATTCTGCTAACGGCCGCTCGGAAAGCAGAAATGTCTGCTTACAGGCTTTATGAAAGTGGCCCCAGGTTGGATGAGTTTGTGTTAATGTTTTTAACTTTGAGCTTATCTAATTGCCTATATCACTATTTGTATTTTTATTATATATTTTATGTGTAAACTGTTTTGAAAATTTGTTATGTGTTAAATTCTGTGTTGATCTAATTGCCTTTTACGTTTTCATTCTTTAGAATAACTTTTTTCTTCTCGTACATTGTACTTTTCATCCCATGGGAATTAAAAAAAAAAAATCCATGTATGAAGATGGTTTTGATACCTTCTTAATTACAATGACACATATAAATCTCTTGTAAATTATTTGGTGTTTATTGGAGCATGACATTGTTTATTTCTTACCTTTAAACTTTGTACAACGTTGGTGCTGGTACAATTTGCCTGAAAAATACTACCGAAGGTTGGTATGTAAAGTAGGAATTATTTCTGTTGCATGACCAGTAAAAGAAGTATGGGGGTAACACGTAACACGTCAACATATATCTTAACCAGTATTCCTCATTTTCTCAAAACATTTCAAACTTATTTCAAAGAAACATTCACTGGTTACTGTAATGTTTTGTGTATTGGGAACAGAGCAGGCTTGATTCTTCATGGAGGTTGTTCCTTCCATATGCCCCTAGTTATTTCCATGGTGCCCCTTGAAATGTCCCAGTAGAAAGCTGAATTTCCCTCATAGAAGTGCCCTTTACCGAGGAGAAATTGCCCTGTTCTTTCAAGAATGATGTATCAGGGCTGCAGAGGATTGTCCAAATCCAATTGATGGCATTCATAAATGTAGGATGCTGTGTTTAACCTCAGATGTTGCCATTTTTGTCTCTTTTCCACAGAGGAGCTGTATTCTACAATGAGCAAAGCAAGAAGTGGTGTGTGGTGTTTCCGGGTTCAGATGCATCAGTTGTGAGAAGATCTCAGCGTTTCTTGTATGAGAACAACGACGAACGACCAGTAAGACTTTGTCTCGTTGCTCTCTTCCATTGGTACAAAAAGGCTCTTTACCAAGCTGGGAAATACCATTTAAAATTTTTGAGAAATGACCAGCTGAAATCTTGACTGGAAGATAGTCATAATATAAGCTTTACTTAAAGTTTCATGGCCAGATTCGTTGAGAGCATTTTTTTCAAAAAAAAAAATTTCTCTGAGTGAATTTTTACAAACGATTCTGTTTCAAAACAAAAAACATACAAAAACTTTTGAATACACTACGAGCAATGCACAAAATACATGTGGCATGGACAATTGTTTGTACAGGGCTGATGGTGGTGAGATAATGTTGGGATTCCGACACTAGTTCATTAATAGTTTTTGATTAAAAACCACTTACCATTGGCAGATTTTTGTGTGCATTACACTAAGTGAAAGCTTAAAACTTTCTCAAACCTATAACAATAGCTATATAAAATTTAAATTTAATTGGGGTCTTATTGGCAGAAAAACTTAAACAATTATCTTTATGTTGGGTTTTGGAAGAAAACTTCAAACCAATAAAGTTTGTTTTTGCTGCTATAATGCATTAAAGTTCAAACTTCATAGGTTAGCCCCTTAACTTACCAGGGGTGGATTTCACAAAGTGTTAAGACTAGTCTTATCTCGTGTTAAGACGAGTTACTCGTCCTAACTTAGGACTAGCTTTAAGTTTTTAATAACTCCTAGGACTAGTCCTAAGTTAGGACTATCTTTGTGAAATCGACCCCAGTCTCTTTATGTCTATTTATGCAACTTCTCAGTGGATCAGCTGATTTCTTCTTCTTTCTTGGGTTTTTGACAAACACTACACAAATTTTTGACCAAAGCATTTTCCTTTGTTGTTGTTGTTGAGAGCAAGATTACAGTTTGTACTTTGCAGGGTCTTTGCTTGTCCTTGTTCCTGCAATGTACTTACAATCAGCTTTCCATGACGCTCTGTTCATTTTCTCCACAGATTCAGTATGGTGCTTATGCAGAGGTCGGTGGCTTGTTGACACTCATGGTCCTTCTCTTCTTTGGGATCGTCTTCTCTTTCTTGGCCAAATTCAACTTTGGACGGAAGCTGCTGGAGAAGGTATCTACATTGTGTGTTCATATTGTTTTTGATTTAACACCCAAGTAGATCCTTGCCATTTGAATGGTCATGCGGCATTTGTTATTCACACCATTTCATGGCCTACGTTATTAAGTGTGCATTTTGGTACTATTCAGCATGCACTATTGCACGCTAGACCACCACATGTGCACATGTGGGCCGGTCGGTCACATAATGGTTGTGAGGTTGGAAACTATTTGCTGAAGACGCTGGCACCTTTCAGTGTTCGACGATTCTCATCTGGCGACCGAATACATCCGACCTTTTACAGCTGCACAAAATGGCATTGTAGTGGATGCCAGAACAAATCTTGTACAATTTTTCAGTGATTTGTTTTTCCGCCAATTGACACAGATCTACAGGTGTTACATAAAATGAATAATAAATGTTTTGCAAATGCACAATGGAGAGAATATTTCCATTCGTTGGAAGATGGAACACTCCATCTTTCAACTCATGAAAATACTCTCACCTTTGCACTCATGAATATTCATTATTCGTATAATAGTCAATGAGAATAGAACATAGTGTCTGGCACAAGCAGTACAGGAATCAGCTTTGAAAATGTATACTCTTGCACAGTTGCTATTTGTTTAGTTGAATGTAAAAGTTTTACTTTCAATTTGTTATGTACAGATGCCCAGGACAATTCAAACATGTTGGGGCATGTTCTGGTGACCATGACTAGAAACAAGTTTCTGTCTTAAGATTCACTGATCGAAACAATTTCCGAAAGCAATGCAAAAAAAAGTCGGTAACCAGAAACAATTCATAACTTAGGTACATCTCTTGAAAGCTCATGTTCTCAGAAGCTACAGCCTTCATTTTATTTTCAAGTAATGGAGCTTAGTTTTTTGTAATTTTATCAACTTTGTATGCTTTGTACAGAGTTATGTTGATATGAAAGAAAAGTACTGTTTTCTCGTTGTTGTTTATATGCGTGAGACTTGCATTGTCTATTTGAAGATTGAACATACCCACTGGAACCAACAGCTAAAGACTGCCACTTGACTAAAAAATAGTTTTGCTTTTAAGCCTACTGGACCACCAACTCTAACGGTTTGGTCGGATCAGCTGCATCACTGCAGTTGTGCTGATCATGCAAAAAGGCTTGGACCCTGGTTCAATACCTCCCTCAGACCGGAGCCTTGCATGTTGATTGGGTTTTCAGTCCCTTTGTGATTGCGAGGGTTTTCCCTAGTTGAGGTTTTCCTCCCACCTCTAAAACTGCTGTTTCTTTATTTTTTCGTCCACAGTACCCCAAGTTGTTCTCTGGTGGGTTCTTCAGCCATGAGGGTCCCTCAAAGAAGCAGAGAGATGCCTCAACCTTCAGCCTGACTTTCCATGGCAAGGGCTTCAGTGAGTCTGCCAAGGACCAGACTAAACATGATGTCAGCATTGTCACCAAGGTGTCTGGACCAGGTAAGACAGTGTGTTCAAGTGGCAGTCTTTAGCTGTTGGTTCCAGTGGATATGTTCAATCTTTCAATAGACTGTGCAAGTCTCACGCATATAAACACCAAGAAAACAATATTTTTCTTTGAAATCAAATATACTTTTTAAGTTTAATTTTTTTACAAAATTATTGAAATGAATATTCCCATAGCAATTTGTTACAAAGACAATTTCAATTTGTATATAATACTTGACTTGACTTAGCTACTTAGGACAAGGTGTCCCTTGACCTCCTTGGGCCCCCAGGGAGAACAGTTCTTTGATAACTGATGGGGCTACCCTGGTTAAACAAGACGAAATAAATAAATAAATAAATAGATAACCCTCTCCATTCCAGTCGTTTGTCACTAGTTGCTCGGCCTCAGGAAGTGGAATTTGGGGGATCCTCCTTGACTTGATCCTTCCAGCGCAATGGTGGGCGTCCTCGTTGTTGTGGTGTGATGAAGTCATTTTAGTAGGTTGGGTAGCCTACAGGCTTGCATTCTGATAACATGCTTAAACCATTTCAGCCGATGTTTGGTCACTACATCCGTAATTATTGTAGTCATGTCAAGTTGCCTGCGTATATCATCATTTCTCATTTAATCTCTTAATGAGACACCTAATATGGAGTGGAGGCACCTCATCTCAAAGACTTCCAGTTTTTGTTCGGTGGATTTTCTGAGAGTCCAAGATTCAGATCCATATGTTGCTATTGGAAGGATGAGAGATTTGTATATTCTGGTCTAAAGTGACCTTGAGATGTCATGGTTTGACCAGATGGTATTTTTCAGTCTACCAAAAGATTGGGCTGCAAGCCTGGTGCACCTCTTCACATCTTCTTCCACAAATGGAATATTGCTTTCAAGGAACATGAGTTCCTTTCCTTTTTTTTATGGGAGTGTTGTTGAGAGTGATATCTCTCAGGTCATCTGTCATAATTTTGCATTTGGCCGGGTTGATTTTCATGCCCCATTTTTTACATGCTTTATCGTGGCCACTTGGAGTTTCTGGAAAACAAGATCCAGTAGGGTGGTGTCGTCTGCATATCTGATGTTGTATATGCAGGTATTTCCCTTTTGTACTCCTGATTCAAGTTGTCAGAGTCCTTTCATCACAAACTCAGGGAACAGGTTGAAAAGGACTGGTGATAGGAACACTCTGTCATTTTGCCATGGATGATTATTGCACACTTCGTCTGCTCATACATGGCTTCGATGAGATCAACCAGTTTACTCTTAATACCAGTTGACCTCAAACATTTCCAAAGAGCTTGTCGCCAGATGGTGTTGAAGGCTGCTTTGAAGTCAACAAAGTTCAAGTGGATAGGCACTCGCCGCTCTTTGGCTTTCTCAAATATTTGTGTTACAATAAACACTGCATCAGAAGTTCCTCAGGCTCTTCTGAATTCAAACTACTCACTGTTAGGTGTCCTTCTATAGTATCTTGGATTCGCTTGAGAATCATCATACAGAAGATCTTACCCGGGATGGAGAGAACAGTGATGGCCCTGTAGTTTCTTGGGTCTAGTTTGTCACCTTTCTTAAATACAGGGGTGATCAGACCTGCACTCCAGTCCTGCGGGACTTTGCCTTGTGACCAGGCAGTGTTTATGATTAGGAGTAGGAGCTAGTTCATCGGGGTACCCCATGCTTTCAGCTGAGATTTTGTCAAAGCCACAAGCCTTGTTGTTCTTTAGTTTTTTGACAGCTGCCACAAGTTCATCTAGGGAGAAGGGTAGTGAGGGTTTACCATCTTTGATTGGGGGGGGGGGTCTGGTATTGAGTCCAGTATCTCTTCCTCTCTTGGGAACTCTGCGATGAGGTGGTTGTCAAAATATTTCTGCCAACATTCCATAACTTCACCCGGTGCTGTTTACATGTACAAATAAAACTTACATTGACACAGAACTAAAACTTGGGCAAGGATGCTTGTGTTTTAGAAACCCCATTTGCCCAATCGCGCCTAAATTTGCTCGACCATTACATAGGTTTAGTGATAACATGAACGTCAGTTGGGAAAATTTTTTGGTGGTTTACAAATAGTTTTGGGTAGAATGAAGAAAAAAGCAAACCTTTTTTCTTTGTTCAACCCAAAATTATTTAAAAGTCTACCCAGTCAGTCTTTCTTATGACTATGATGACTGATTGAGCTTAAACTTTAACAGATTTGTTATGCGTTTATCTTTAAGCAAACTTGAATCCTCAATTCTGATTGGTTTATCCATAGCAACAATGTGATATAAACTTCTATTAAAACGGCCCATATCAAACCCTGTTTTATAATGCGCTATTTGAAGGAGAACTATAGCCTGTATGCATCCCATAGCGTTGGATATGGGATTCAGAAGTGCTATATTTTTCCATATTCGACTTGCGCTTGTGTGATGAATACAAATATGTGGGAGTTCACATAAAGTGTGGATTCTGTTCTTTGACAATTACCAATTTTGTCGTGTGCTGTAGAGTCTTTTTTATTTACAAATGTATATCCATAATAATTATAAGGGGCATTAGGAGGTGAAAAAGCAGAAACTGGAAACAAAATTCACATTTCTTTTGGCAAGAAATAAATACATCCAACAAATACAGTGTTAACAGGAATGCTGAAACAAGCACAATAGATTTGCGGAATTGATTGGTTGCTAAATGCTCGTGTTGGACTGACCTGTGTTTTAAAAGTGTCTGTTTTGTTCATTTCTTAGAGCCTGGGTATGTGAGTACACCCATCGCCATGGTGCAGGCTGGACTAGTGATCCTGAGTGAGAAGGACGACCTACCTCACAGGTACAGTCAAGCTTTATATAGACCATTGTCTTGCACCCACCACAATTTGTCTTGCACCCCCTTGTGTAAATAGCATTATAGAATACATGACGGTCATTCTACTGCCAAGGTGCCAGACTATTTATCCCTGCCAGCCTCGGTTTGGTTTACATTGGTATGAGTGGTAGGAAAAATAAGATAGAGGCACCATAAAGATGTTCATGTCATGTTCCCTGCTTGATACTGAGAAAAATGTTTACTGATTCTTATAATACCAAAATGGAGCCCGACTATTTTGCCGTGTCAGTCTCTATTTGGTTGATAACTGGAATAAGATTGTACAAACAGGAAAGTTTACTTAAAAAGGATAATATTTAAAATTTGGATATGCAGGGGTTGATCCAGGAATTCTACCAGAGAGAGTTAACAAAACAAACACGCGATGATTATGGGTAGGATGCAACTAAATTGATGACATGTTACTTGTGTTCCCTAATCAAAATGGCAATTGTCCATGTGTGAGCGAGTTATTTAAAAGCCAATGAGGTTTGACTTTTGAATTTCACCTCCATGTGAGCTTAGGTCGGTAGCCAGATTAGGGCTAGTATGTGATGGCACAAGTTTAACATTTACAAAAAGGAATGCCAAAGTCATCAAGAGTAGGAAGGGGTCAGATCTGCAAATATGCGCTTATTTACCTGTGCCTGAGATGAAGTCCGTTGGATACAGGGTGTTACATGCTAGAGGTTTACACACTCTCTACATCACTGCAAATAGAAATCTAGTTTGGTCATAACGAGGGCCAAGTTACTCACATGTCATGCATCCTTTCACCTCTTTTTAAGAAAAGTGAAGGGATAACCAATGGAAATTTTTGAAATCAGGAAAACTAATGATGAATCACAGGCCTGTGATGACTCTGAATGGGATTATAGAAAGAGTGTATTTTATTTGTTGACCAGTTACCATTTTACTGCACACATGAGTGTGTGTGCACACACTGCATTATGGCATGCTTAAATTAAGTGGGTGAAAGGTACATCCGTTAGGCAACCAACAGAGTCTAAAGGTCCAGACCTGGCATTATTCATGCCCCACGAATTGTGACGTCAGCTGTTCGGGCTAGTCAATTTGGTAATACTATAATTGTTTTCCTTTCTAGTGGTGGCGTGTTTGCTCCAGCGGCATTGTTCTCAAGAACATCTCTGATTGAAAGACTTGACAAGCACGGAATGAAGTTCAGCGTGGTGGAGACAATTGAACCTCCCAAGGAAAAAGACACCTAGAGATGTGTACGCCACGACTGCAGTAAATCCTTGCCTACTTTAACAGAGGAACTAGTTCTTTGAAAAAAAAAGTAGCAGATCAGACGATAGGTTGCCTCTATCGTGCAAGCTCATATTCATATGCTACTCTGCTACAGCAACAAGATTTTAACATGGAAAGCGCTGTGTTTTAGAAAGTCTGCAGTATCATCACTGAATTTGCTAAATTGTTTATTGTTGTGGTCTCTTGCTGGAATCATTTCACTCTCAGTTAGATTAAAAAAAGGCGTTTGACAACAGGCATGATTTGGTCAAATACTTTAAAACGTGCTGATTGTTGTGTGTAGATTGATACAATGCTATGACACTGTCGTGTGTCAAAGTTGCACAGTGCTATGTGCAAATTTGCCTGTGATTGCTGTGGTTGATATTTTACAATGTACAAAAGGTGTTGCCCTGTATCCTGAACTTGTGTCTTTATATCCACTGCTTTCACAGTTTAACAAAAGGAATCTAGCAATTGAGAAAGACTCTGCTTGGTTAATTTTATTTTACAGTTTTCTTCTTGACAAATTTGTGGAAGAGTTCAAAAATGGTCATTCGATTGCCTTCAACAAAACTTGCATTCAATCAATCTGTTAAACATTAGTCAATGGTTGTTTCTTCGTGAAAGCATTGGAGAACTTTTTATTTGTTGTCATGAATTTTGATCCCATTTGTGTAGTTGGTGCAATCAAAACAGCCGATTTTGAGGATTTGCATAATGCCATTTTCTTGACTGACAGTGTCTCAGATGGAAATATTTTTATGGAGGGTTGTACTTATCGTCGGCTCAGAACAGAAAGGATTATAACACCTCATACATATTTTCTGCGTTGTGATTGGTTTAGAGCGCGTCACATGATATGCCTTAGTTTTACTAGTGCATGCCACGAACGCAACGCGAACTATTCAACGGAACTATTCAACGACAGCCTAGCGACCGATGTACTAGTGAATGGATACCCTGGTACCCTGACTACATTGACTTCAAACATTGATTTAAACGAGCTGCTTGACAACCTCGAACCTGGTGTAATGAAGAGATTGTGTGCATTTTAAATACGGTTTAGAGAACGAACGTATTAGCAGTAGTCTGGTACCCTCTTATTTTGTCAAAACTCGGTATTTCAACGTAAGATTTTACGGTTCTTGTTTGACGATTGATTGCCACGTATGTAAAGTTGTTTGACGATTGATTCTACAAGAAAAATGGAGGAGGTGTTATAAAACAAATATTGACTGCTTCGAGTGGCATAGTAAAACTAGTCACTCTCGGTGATCCCCTGAGCCAACTATCTTCCCTCGGGAAGATAGGCTGCTCTGGGGATCACCTCGAGTGACTAGTTTTACTATGCCACTCGAAGCAGTCAATATTTGTATACTATAAGACAGAGCAGAAAGGACTTTAAAAGCATAAACACACAATGGGGTACAAGTCCTTTCTGCTCTGAGCTGACTGGGTCTTTCTAGGTCTTATAATTCCTTTCTGCTCGGAGCTGACTGGGTCTTTCTAGGTCTTATAAGTCCTTTCTGCTTTAAGTCGACTGGGTCTTTCGAGATCTTATAATTCCTTTCTGCTCTGAGCTGAAGTTATATGAACTTTGTATTATCAACTAGTCAATTTTCATTTAGGTTATTACCAATCATGTACTTTGTATTAAATATACAATTTAGTGGTAGCCAGAGCTGAGAGAGTTCTTTGGTCACATGGTCGTTGGACGCCATTAATGGGCCAATTGTAGCCAACCATTTATGAACTAGTCTGGCACCCTGTGTACTCACACGCATTTTTGGGTACTGAAAATGGTTTTTGATCGCAAGTTGTTGCAACTACATGTATCTCAATACACAGTGCTGGTTATATCCAATTTACAGGCTTACTTGGTTTTAATCATGAGAGTGTATGTATGTACATGCTTCCTGACTCTAACTTTGTTGAAATACAATGAATTTACAATGATCACAAACAACTGTTATTTACAAGATATGTATGCAATTATATCTGAATTGTTTTGGCCGTGGGGCTGGTGGTACTTTTTGTGTTGACCTGAGTGAGGGTGGTCAGTGGAAACATTTGCTAAGATGATGTCCTGCAAAGTCTCAAGCTGTCAGGTATTGATACCATATATAATAATTATACAAAGGATTTAAAACACGCGAAAACATTGATAATTGTCAAAGACCGGTGTCCACACTTTAAATGAATGGAATTAAATGTATTGAATGTTATACTAATATCTCAAAAAGTGTAAGATTTCATGGAAAACAATTTTTGAAGGGAAGTTTTTCACTAGGACTGTCTTTGTACCATAATTATATGCAAGTCTGTGGTACAGCGACATTAACTCTAATCATTGCTGTTTAGGCAAAATCTTCAAAAAGTGTTATTTTTATCTTTAATTTATAAGCAATCCAAATTTATGCTCTAAATAGACAAAAGCCAGTGTTTGTGGCAAAACTCAAGTTAGACAGTTTTAAGTGATAAGGTTTCTTTGAAGTTATAAGTTCACTAACAGTTTGTTTTCTTTGAATGATTTGTTCACTGTTGCAATGAGATCCATGGGGGGATTTAAACAAATTTGTTGAAACCCAGTTGGACCATTGACAATCTAGTAAAAATGCTTAAGTTACTTAAAGATTCTTAATGCAGAAGTGGTGTTTGGGTACTATACTCTGACACCTTAAAAAATATGTAAAAATTATGAAAAAAATATATAAAATAATAATGAAAGTTTATGTCCTAAAAAATGTTCTAAGCGCAATGTCTTTTTCCAAGCTCAAATGATCTGGAAGTAAATTAATAATGATTAAAAAAAACTCAACAACTTTAAAAAGCCATATTGTCGTTTAATTGAGTCTTATAAAAATGGTTGCATGTCTACTCCCAGGATTGGCAAGTTTCAGAGAGTGAGTGGGGTAAGGGCAGGCATCTAAGCTTCACAGTGGGCGGACCCAGTCAAGAATGTCTGCAAGAAGTAACATTAACAACGAACAACAAATAATTTTCTATTGCATTGTTTGAAGGAAATTCTGATGTTCTATATGGACATTTCTTTTCGAAAAAAATGTTTGCTGAGTGTTGCAAATTGCATACTAAACAAAGTAAATCCGCGGTATAAAATGCAAAGAAATGTATACGAAATTGCTGACAACAAACATAGGTAGCATTTAATAATGTATAAAATAGGAGAACAAAAGTACAAGTATTGAGACATTACCTCTATTTAAAAAGATAAAACGAAAGTAATTCACAAAGAAACACGAATACAACAACGAGGAAGACGCATGAAATAACAATGCACATATAAGTTTTAACAGAGATGGTCCCCCCTTAGTGTTTCCAGTCCCTAGGGGTGCACCCATCTGAATTGTGATTGAATCATTGTGCTTTTCCGCAAATATTTATGTTAATGACGGACTCGAGGGTCAATAGTTTTAGGGATTGTTGAAATAGGGTCCAATTTGGTATCTTGAAGTTATTCACTCTTAATTGTGAATAGTTTGGGTCAGCCAAGCCTTCACAAATTTGTCCTGTTTTGCCCATAAGCGTGAGATCTCTTTCCTAAAATGGCTGCTTTCTGTTTGGAAATTAGCACTTCAGTACTGTTTTTTTTTCTCTTTGTGACGGGCGTAGCTCATGTGAACTCTGGACTACCCCCATGCAATACATGTCACTGCACTTTGTTTTTAATTCAAAAGACTGAGAGATTTTAAACTACTTTAAAACTATTTCTTGAATGTTTATCATTTAGCGTGGACTGCTAAAGGACTTCTATTAATTGGTGCACACGCTTTCGTCACCGTGGCCTAGACAAAGCTTTGTAGCCGCGAAGCGACTGGAAGGTGATACCACATTCGTGCGATAGGGCGGTGAAGCCACGAAGCCTTTTCCAACTTTATTTTGCGGGTTTTTATTCTTTAATTTTTAAAAACTACTTATTAAGATTATTAAAACATAAAGCATTCATAATTCTTATGTAAATAAGTTAAGTGCAGAAAGATTAACCAATCACAATGCATAATGGGTAAATGTCTGTGACCCCATCACTTATGATTGGATTGGAATTTTGCTACCCTGGGAGAGTAGCAAAACCAAGAAACACAGAAAACTTTACAATAAAGTTGGAAAAGGCCCTCGTGCTTTGCCACGCGTGCGTGTGGTCTCCGGTTCCAGTCGCTTCGCGTCTACACAGCTGTCTAAGCCACGAGTGCCTTGATGAAAGGCTACCCTAAATGTAGAGTAGAGTTCACTCGGTCCCGGCCGGCGATAATAATAAATTAAAAATGTGGGAAAATAATTTTAGTCACTGGACATTGTACACAGTGACAGTTGAGTCTATGCATAAATATATATTTTAAAGATCATTTCTAGAAAGCTTTGCTGCATATTTGTTTTCCCAATAGGAAAGAATTACATTTTGAATCAAAGTAAAATGACTGGTTAGTGTCCTTCAATTGCTCTCCTCTTCCTACCACCCCCCACTCCCTCAAAAAAAAAAAAAAATAATGTGAAGTCTTCAATGTGTGACGCGGCGGTCGGTGGGGGCGCTGTCTCACTCTACAGTGTCTCCTACCAATATATCACCGTGGTACAAATAAATTTATCTTCCCCATGTCCGTTGGGTTAAAATATATAACCAGGCAGCTAACAATTATTGAGTGAAGAGAATGGACTCAAAAACTTGGAATGACACATGTCTAACAGTTTCAACAATTTATTTATACTCAATAAACAATCACAATGTTTACTCTCCAAATTGTAGTGTGACGTCTCAATATTTACATCTTATTTACAAATCCACTGGTACCATATCTCTAGTGTAGAACGTTACTCCGCCCATAAAATTATCAGCTCCTCGCTGGAATTACTCTCTTTTAGTTCTTGGATTGGTTATAGAACGGCTAACCATACGAACATCGCAGTAATTATTAAACTGGTAGCACAGCTATACTTTGCCGATCCCCTATCCATTAACTAGGTTTTACTCCGCCGACCCTATAGTTTAATGACTCAAAATACGGAGTAATTATGACGAGTACTAGCTCCTAGCTATACCTTCAGCCCCTGGCTGGAATTACACTTCGACTCCGCCAAGCCATGTAGTTTAATGACTCAAAAATACGGAGTAATTATGACGAGTATTAGCTCCTAGCTATACCTTCAGCCCCTGGCTGGAATTACACTTCGACTCCGCCAAGCCATGTAGTTTAATGACTCAAAATACGGAGTAATTATGACGAGTACTAGCTCCTAGCTATACCTTCAGCCCCTGGCTGGAATTACACTTCGACTCCGCCAAGCCATGTAGTTTAATGACTCAAATTACGGAGTAATTATGACGAGTATTAGCTCCTAGCTATACCTTCAGCCCCTGGCTGGAATTACACTTCGACTCCGCCAAGCCATGTAGTTTAATGACTCAAATTACGGAGTAATTATGACGAGTATTAGCTCCTAGCTATACCTTCAGCCCCTGGCTGGAATTACACTTCGACTCCGCCAAGCCATGTAGTTTAATGACTCAAATTACGGAGTAATTATGACGAGTATTAGCTCCTAGCTATACCTTCAGCCCCTGGCTGGAATTACACTTCGACTCCGCCGACTCAAAATGCGGAGTCGGTAGTTGAGTAACTCAAAATGCGGAGTCCGTACTTAAGGAGAAAGTGAGTTGCTGCCTCTGTCCCCGTACCTGATAATTTATGACAGCTTCTGTTACAGCAACTAAACATACACTAAAAAACTTTCCCTTTATATAGGCCGCGGATTTCTAAACACCTTTTGATTGGCTGAAAGAAGCCACGCAATTCAGGATTCGCGCGCTTAGAAAAGCAGACAATATAGCAAGAATACCTTAATAAAAGGGAAGTGGCAAAGTTAAATCTAACAAATCTAAGACAATAAATGATTGTGAACTTATTTATGAAATAAAACCAGGTCTTTTGGTACTTTTACAAGCTTAATTTAGCGAAAGAAAATCCTAAAAACCACATCCTTATTTGGTATATCGAAATCCATGTGATCGACCTACTGAATATTAATGAACTAACATTTCTAAAATGGCGGCGCCCACACAACGTTCATTTCGGCGCACAGCACTAAAGCAAAATCACACTTATAACGGATCTACAACTCGTATTTACATGACTTAAACTTTACATAACTAAGGTAAACTTTCTCAATGTTTAGGGAGAATCAAACAATAATTAAGTGAGACAAAAATAGACGTGGACTCCGTTTCACGTCACACTGCCCCCTCCCGAGACTTACGCTGTCCCCAGCGTATTTTAGTTAAAACAAACTTTTGTCTCACTTAATACAATTTGAAATATAAACTTTAAACTTTAAACATATGAATTTTAAATTCAAAACAACTAATTTGATTTATTAATCTGTATTACTCCTCAACAGTCAATACATATTGACGAGTCATCACTTCCTTCTTACGCTTTTTCCCGTCAACATCGTACTCATACGTGCAAGTGCGTTCTACTATCTTATTCAGTTTGTTCTCTTTTCTCTGGAGCAGCACCTCCAGGTTGATTGGTGCAATCGAAGCTCTTGTGTTGGGGATTGGTTCTATGCTGGATTCGGACGCGCTAGTAGTACTTGAATCACTTGACTCACTGGATTCAGAGGATGAGTCGTCGCTGGATTCAGAGGATGAATTGTCACTGGATTCAGAGGATGAACCGTCCCTTTGGTCTGATGGTGGGTCATCTAACTTCAGGGTTTGGGCGTGGAACATACTCATGTTCTTCCCCTTACCATGTGTTACAGCAGGTGGTGGTGGGGCAGTATCAACTATACATTCATTGAGGAAGTCCTCCAGACCCTCATCCCACAACACAATGTTGGCGGAATCATCCGGCAGTCCAGCCCCTTCCTGTTTCTCTAACTCATGTTGTTTCTCTGTTTCTCCATCTCTTGATGTTTCTTTGTTTCTATGTCTCCGTCCTCTCTCTGCTTTTCCATCTCCTGCTGTTTCTTTGTTTCTATATCTCCTTCCTCTCTCTGCTTTTCCATCTCCTGCTGTTTCTTTGTTTCTATATCTCCTTCCTCTCTCTGCTTTTCCATCTCCTGCTGTTTCTTTGTTTCTATATCTCCTTCCTCTCTCTGCTTTTCCATCTCCTGCTGTTTCTCTAGCAGTCTCTTACGTTCCTCTTCGAGTCTCTCCTTCCTGCGTTTCTCTTCCAGTTTCTCTTCCTCCCTTCGTTTCTCTTCCTCCTGTCGCTTCTTCCTTTCCTTCTCCTTCCGTTTCTTTTCCTTGTTCCGTTTCTCATCCTTACGTTTCTCTTCCTCTTCACGTCGTTTCTTCCTCTCCTCCTTTCGTTTCTCATCCTTATTTTGCTCCTCCTCTTGCCGTTTCTTCATTTCCTTTCGTTTCTCTTCCCCCTTTGTCTCTTCCTGTCGTTTTCCCTCCTCCTTTCTTTGCTTCCTTCTACCCTGTCGTCTCTCCTCTTCCTTGTCATCCCTCCTCCTCTTACTACTGGGTCTCTCCCTCTCCTCTTTCAATCCTAGGTGTTTCTTCTGTGTGTGTCTTCTTAAGTCTTCAAATCGAGTGAAATTAGTGGGAATTGGGCACTGTGGGCATCTGAACTTCTCCTTCTCCGTTTTGTGTGTCTCGAGATGGCGGTTTAAATTCCATCTTCTCCAGAAGGTCTGCCCGCACTCATAACATCTGAGTGCTTTCATAGTGTGTTAGATCTGAAGTTGAAATGAGAAACAGAAATTTCCATTTTACTATGAGTTGCTTCAATTAAATTAAGTATATCGCAAGGGTTTCTTGCGCTGTCGTTCCGGGTTGTGGCGCACAGTCACCTCCATTGGTGTGCGAAGAAACCTCTCTTTCTCCTCTTGGCTGTCATTTATGTGGACTTCAGATTCAAGCCAACTCTCTCTGTTGTTACCCTCATACAGCTTCAGGCGGTCAGCATGCACCACGAGCATCTTTCCCTTTGGTTTCACCTGAATTCTGAAAATGACATCAGATAATTTATTGGTTATTAGATACGGTCCCTCCCAAGGACTTCTAAGTTTAGGACTTTGTCCTCGCTTCTTGGCAGGGTTATGAAGCCAAACAAATGTCCCTTCTTTCAGTTTACTGGTTTGAGCTTTCCTGTCGTAGTTTCTCTTTTGTCTCACAGCTGCTCCTTTCAAACACTCTCTGGCCCCGGTATGAGCTAGTTGCATTCTCATTCGTAACTTCTCTGCATAGTCCTCTCCGGCCTCCAAATCGTCCTCTGTCCAGACTTGCTCTGTTATTACGTCTATTGGTAGAGCTAGATTTCGCCCAAGCATCATCATGTTAGGGGTTTCTCCTGTCGATTCTTGAACTGATGTCCGGTACGACATCGTAGCAAATGGTAGTTGATCATCCCAGTCTTTGTGACATTTAACTGGATCAATCATGGTAGAAACAATATTCATCAGAGTCCGATTAAACCGCTCCACCAAACCGTCTGATTTCGGATTGTATCCAGTAGTTTTCGTTTTTCTCACGCCAAGATACTTACAAATTCCTTGTATTACCCCAGCCTCAAAGTTTCGTCCCTGGTCTGTGTGGAGCTCCTGTGGCACACCAAACCTGCAAATAAATTCTTCTACAAATATCCTTGCTACTGTATCAGCCTTCTGATCCGGAATAGGATACGCTTCCATCCACTTGGTAAAGTAGTCGCCAATTACAAGGATGTACATGTTACCCCTCTCAGTTTCTGGTAATGGCCCAAGGACGTCCATGGCTACACGTTCAAGCGGCACTCCAACCCGACACTGCTGTAGTGGCGCTCTGCCCTTCTTGGGAGGTGATTTTCGTCGCGCACAAGTGTCACATCTCCTAATAAAGGACCGGACATAAGCCGACAATCCTACCCAATAATATCTCATCTTGACCTTTTCAAGGGTCTTCCTAATGCCCATATGTCCAGCAGACTTTGCTCCATGTAACTCTTCTAAAATGGTTTGTCTGTACTTCTGTGGCAAAATAACTTGCATCTTTGTTTGATGACCATCTGCTGATTCCCATCGTTTACATAACACTCCGTTATGTACTTCAAGTTGATCCCATTGTGACCAGTATGTTTTCACCGAGGATGAATTTTGAGAAATTGTCTCCCACTTAGGACGCTCTTTAGGGAAGTTTTCCTTTGCAGTGAGGATGTTGCTTATGGTTGAGTCTCCTAGCTGTCCTTGACGGATATCTGTACAGCTTAACTCAGGTTCCCAGAACATCGATCTCACCCGGTTATCGATCACTTGCTCTTCCACTTTTGTCCCTACGTCTTCGTCATCTAAGTTATGTCGGCCACACTGTTTGCAGGGTCGTCTGGAGAGAGCATCTGCGTTGCTGTGTAACCGCCCAGGTCTATGTTCAATTGTAATGTCATACTGTCCCATTACTTCCATCCATCTAGCCAGTTGACCTTCCGGATTTCGGAAGTTAGTAAGCCATCTTAATGAGCCATGATCTGTTCTCACTAACACTTTCCTGCCATAGAGATAGTGACGAAAGTGTCTGAGGTACAATACTACTGCCAACAGCTCTCTTCTAGTTACACAATAGTTGCGTTCTTGCGAGCTAAGTGTCTTGCTGGCATATGCGACTACTCGTTCATGTTCTCCTTGTATTTGTGAGAGTACTGCCCCCGTTGCTAAGTTACTCGCATCGGTGTCCAGTATGAAGTCAAGTTTGGGGTCAGGATAAGCTAATATTGGTGACTGGATCAGTCGACTCTTAAGTTCTAGAAACGCCTCTTCACAATCATCACTCCACTCGAACTTACGATGCTTTTCTGTTAGTCGGTGAAGTGGTTTGGCAATATCAGCAAAACTGCGAATAAATCGTCTATAATATGAAGCTAGTCCCAGAAAACTGCGTACTTGCGTTGCATCTACGGGACGCGACCACTCTTGTACAGCCTTAATCTTCTCTGGATCTGTATGTATACCTTTCTCGGACACTACGTACCCAAGATACAGTACTTCTTTCTGATACAGATGGCACTTCTTTGGCTTAAGTTTCAACCCAGCCTTTCTCAGACGTTGAAGAACTTCCTTCAACCGGTTAGTTGCCTCATCTTCAGTCTTCCCAAACACAATAATATCGTCAAGATATACAAGCAGAATGTCCCACTGCAACCCGGCCATTACACGCTCCATAAGTCTCTCGAATGTGGAAGGTGCGTTAGTTAAGCCGAACGGCATCACGTTCCATGCGTACAACCCTCCTCTTACTGTGAATGCACATTTGTCTTTCGCATCATCATCCAATTCCACTTGCCAATAACCGGATGCAAGATCCAAAGTAGAGAACCATTTTGACCCGGTCAGTGCATCGAGTGACTCTTCTATTCTTGGTATTGGATACGCATCCTTTATAGTTACAGTATTTAATTTCCGATAATCAATGCAGAATCTTTTTGAGCCATCCTTCTTAGTTACCAATACCACTGGAGCTGCCCAAGGACTGATAGACGGCTCAATGATTCCTCTCTGTAACATGTCCGTAACTTGCTTATTAATTTCTGCCTGTTGACCCATTGGAGCCCTACGGGGTGGTTGTCGTATGGGTGCAACATTACTCGTGTTAATCTTGTGTTTGACTAAGTTGGTACGTCCTATGTCATGATCACCTTTGGAGAAAACATCTTGGAACTCTGTCAACATTTCCTCCACTTTAACATGAAATCCTTCATCTAGCTTACTTGTACTTCTTGCGTACAACTCTTTCAGATGTTCGGGAATCGTTTCATCTTGGCTGTCATCTTTAACATTGTCTCGTAATTCTCTAACTTCAATTGCTTCTTCACCATTCTTAACTGGGGAAATGATGCCGGTCACTGTACCCTCTTTGATGACTTGTTCCTTACTACTCAAATTAATTATTCTCGTTGGCATTATCGGTTGTCCTGTCTCAACTAACGTTCTGGCAATCATCAAACCTTTCTCTGTTATACTTCCTCTTCCTGTCGGTTCAATAATTGCCAAACCTTGCAGGTTAGTAAGTCTTGTTGTCCTCACTGGAACAACTGCCTCATGGTTTGCCGGAATTGTTGTCGTCTGTGACACTATCACTCTGGTACAAAATGGTAAATCTTCGTCATCTCTACAAGGAATCTGTTCACCATCAATCTGTAGTTTTATTCGTTCAAAATCTAGTTTCCCTCCTGACGCTAAGAGGAAATCCATGCCCAAAATACCATCCTCTTTTATGCTGGCTACTGTTATCATAATGGCTTGACTCTTCTCACCAATCTGGAGGTCCATTATTACATGCCCCCATGCTTCAAGTGGAGTACCGTCTGCTTGTTTTATACAATTCTCAAGTGGACTCAATCTGGGCTTTTTCCCTTTAGGAAAGCGTTGATAAGCTGCAGTCGACAGTACAGTGTGTGTTGAACCAGTATCTAGGAGAAACTTTATTTTAGTGCCACGAATTACACCTGTTACGAAAATTCCCTTCTGTGCTAAGTCTTGAGTTGACGATCCCGCCAAATCATTTAATTCTTTCTGCTGCTGCTCATCTATTTCTGTGTCATGGGACCATTCCTTCCATTCGGCGTTCCCCCGGTCCGTCGAGTTCGCCGATTCTCGTTTCCCTGACGCTGATGTTGGCAATCCCTTGCATAATGGCCATATTCATTACAATTATAGCATTGGACCGTCCTTCGCGTTTCTTCGCTCGGCTTATACTGGTTCATTTGATTGTACGGCTGGTTTCGTTGACTGTTCTGGTTATCAGTCTTCAACTGTTCCACTGCCTTCATCAAGTTAGTCAAAGTCATCCGCATCTCTAATATTTCCTTAGTCATCATTCCGTCTGTCGTCTGGTTTTTCTGTTCGTCTCTAGCAAGAGTACGGGCAAACTTATTCACCCTCCCTCTTTCTCTACTCTTCTCTACTTTGAGGAATGATTCCGTGTCAAGTGCAGCTCGTACAGCTTCGTCCAACGTCTGTGGATGAGCTCGATATATGCCGCCTCTGATTTCTGGGTCATCAATTGCATCAGCAAAGTGTCCTTTAGCCAGCCGTTCGCGGACACCACTTGGTAATTCCGGATATGCCATGGCTGACAAATCTCTGATGGCCTGGCCTAGCTCTTGCAAACTTTCTCTCTGTCCTCTTTTTCTCATCCGCAATTCCAGAAGAAAATTCTCTGCTTGTTCTCCTGGGCCAAATCGCTTCTCCAGTTGTGTGCACAGTTGCATATACGATGGATACTCATGTGTAGAGAAATTGCCAAGTACTTTCAGTGCCGGCCCCTGAAGTCTGGTAGCAAGATGGTATGAGGCCTCTTCGGCTGACCATCTATTAACCACTCTGCAAGCCTCGAAATGTTTGTAGTAATCGTTCCATGGAATCCCGCCATTAAATTTATCTGGGATAACTTCTCTCCTACCACTCGAACTGGAAGGTCTATTAGCCTGTACGTAGAAACGGCGTCTTGGGGCTGCCTCGCCCCAGTCTTGTTGATAGGTCGGACCTCGTCCACCTTCTGAAAAATCTCGCAAATTCTCAAACCTGGGAAGTTCTCCACCATCCGCATATCTTCTGGCTTCGTCAGCTCTACCTCTCAGATTTCGTCTGAATTGAATTTCTGGATCTGATTCACTATACCAGTAATGAGGAGATAGCTCAGCCTCCCGTTGCCATGCCAACTGTCGCTGCTCCGGTTCTACTCGTGGCTCATGTGCATTTTCTCTACCACCACCTCTACTGCGAGAACTCGGCTCGGGTTCCTCTGGGTAAGGTGTGGATTTTCTTGGTTCATCACCCTTGCCTCCACGGTTATCTTCAAACTCAATGGAATGCCTTTCTGCTGAGTTATCTCTTATGGTGGCCTCATCTCTCTGGTTTTCGTCTTTACCTCCCTTCCTTGAGTCCATGGTTCAACTCTCAACCAATCATAAACTGCCAATCCTGTCTACGACGCCAATTTGTGACGCGGCGGTCGGTGGGGGCGCTGTCTCACTCTACAGTGTCTCCTACCAATATATCACCGTGGTACAAATAAATTTATCTTCCCCAAGTCCGTTGGGTTAAAATATATAACCAGGCAGCTAACAATTATTGAGTGAAGAGAATGGACTCAAAAACTTGGAATGACACATGTCTAACAGTTTCAACAATTTATTTATACTCAATAAACAATCACAATGTTTACTCTCCAAATTGTAGTGTGACGTCTCAATATTTACATCTTATTTACAAATCCACTGGTACCATATCTCTAGTGTAGAACGTTACTCCGCCCATAAAATTATCAGCTCCTCGCTGGAATTACTCTCTTTTAGTTCTTGGATTGGTTATAGAACGGCTAACCATACGAACATCGCAGTAATTATTAAACTGGTAGCACAGCTATACTTTGCCGATCCCCTATCCATTAACTAGGTTTTACTCCGCCGACCCTATAGTTTAATGACTCAAAATACGGAGTAATTATGACGAGTACTAGCTCCTAGCTATACCTTCAGCCCCTGGCTGGAATTACACTTCGACTCCGCCAAGCCATGTAGTTTAATGACTCAAAAATACGGAGTAATTATGACGAGTATTAGCTCCTAGCTATACCTTCAGCCCCTGGCTGGAATTACACTTCGACTCCGCCAAGCCATGTAGTTTAATGACTCAAAATACGGAGTAATTATGACGAGTACTAGCTCCTAGCTATACCTTCAGCCCCTGGCTGGAATTACACTTCGACTCCGCCAAGCCATGTAGTTTAATGACTCAAATTACGGAGTAATTATGACGAGTATTAGCTCCTAGCTATACCTTCAGCCCCTGGCTGGAATTACACTTCGACTCCGCCAAGCCATGTAGTTTAATGACTCAAATTACGGAGTAATTATGACGAGTATTAGCTCCTAGCTATACCTTCAGCCCCTGGCTGGAATTACACTTCGACTCCGCCAAGCCATGTAGTTTAATGACTCAAATTACGGAGTAATTATGACGAGTATTAGCTCCTAGCTATACCTTCAGCCCCTGGCTGGAATTACACTTCGACTCCGCCGACTCAAAATGCGGAGTCGGTAGTTGAGTAACTCAAAATGCGGAGTCCGTACTTAAGGAGAAAGTGAGTTGCTGCCTCTGTCCCCGTACCTGATAATTTATGACAGCTTCTGTTACAGCAACTAAACATACACTAAAAAACTTTCCCTTTATATAGGCCGCGGATTTCTAAACACCTTTTGATTGGCTGAAAGAAGCCACGCAATTCAGGATTCGCGCGCTTAGAAAAGCAGACAATATAGCAAGAATACCTTAATAAAAGGGAAGTGGCAAAGTTAAATCTAACAAATCTAAGACAATAAATGATTGTGAACTTATTTATGAAATAAAACCAGGTCTTTTGGTACTTTTACAAGCTTAATTTAGCGAAAGAAAATCCTAAAAACCACATCCTTATTTGGTATATCGAAATCCATGTGATCGACCTACTGAATATTAATGAACTAACATTTCTAAAATGGCGGCGCCCACACAACGTTCATTTCGGCGCACAGCACTAAAGCAAAATCACACTTATAACGGATCTACAACTCGTATTTACATGACTTAAACTTTACATAACTAAGGTAAACTTTCTCAATGTTTAGGGAGAATCAAACAATAATTAAGTGAGACAAAAATAGACGTGGACTCCGTTTCACGTCACAAATGTACACCATGAAGAAACAAATCTGTGAACACTTGGGCTGTTGTGTGGGACTCAATCTGTTGCATGAGTCAGGACAAAAAGTGAAAAATCATGCACATTTTTTACCATTATTTTTTATTTCAGTTGTTACAACCAAAATTAAAATCTGATTCTCTTAAAGCCATTTCGGACTGATGAAGAGATAAAAAAACATTCTTTGGTGAAAACCAATCCTATTTACCTTTAATATCTTCAGAATTCAGATTAGCCAATAATAACATTATGAAAATTGTCTCCATTAAAAAGGAAGCTATTAAAAAACAGTGCTGGCTGGCCTTAAATTTCAACATTTCTTCACATTTTGGCTGAGTGGGTTTTCCCCAGTGACACATTTCTGGCCAAACAAGTTGACAGTTTATGGGGTGCTTTATGGCGTCTTCTCGTGGGCAGTAGTTTGGGATTTTCAGGTTTACCAGCAACCATTGCAGCTCCAGCCTTTTTAGTGGGCCTTCCACCTCCAAGGCTTCTACGCCCTCCTACTGGTGTTTTTCTCCAAGCTACTGCAGTTGGCTGGACACCAATCATTTTGCCAGCTTGCTTTAAACGATGACAAGAGTACTTCCCAAATGTTGACAGAGCTGATATCAATCCTGAATTTGTTTTGATCTTGTTGAAGCTTTTAAAGAAAGCTTCAATTGGGCCGGTGAAGATCTCTCTGCTTTTTTTCTTCTTTTCTTTTAGAGTTTTCACAAACTCGTTGCAGTGAGTCTCCATTTCTTCATCGTCATTTTCCTCTGGATTGATCTCACTGGCTTCATTTTCAGTATAATCACTAGTGGGGATGATGGGAGTGGGAGATGATTGTTCAGCTGGTTGCACCTCTGCACCTTGCATACTTGTTGAACTGCTTGGGCGTGAATGCAGTGAAGAAAACCACTTGTCATCAATCTCACCTCCTACAGCCACCTTATAGAACAAGCGTCTCAGACTTTGGCTATTTCTTGGACTTGTGTTGATGTTACAGATGAAGAAGTGCTTGGCTACCATATGCTGGTGTTTGCATGGGCCTCCTTGGACACCAATGTAGCATGAGCAGACACCAGCCTCCATGTCCACATGATATGTCACTCCTGCCTTCTTCTGTGATGGGATTTCAAACTCATGGTCACTTAGTCGGCTTATACTGCTGGCTGGTAGGTCCCAGTTAATGATTGGTTGATAGCGGGATGTTATGGCTCGATCTAGTCTGTTATTCGCAACGTCCAACAGTTTCCGTTCATAGTATTGTTCTAGTTGGACCATGTTGAATGCTTTGGTTCTCAGGAATATCTTGTCGTTCAATATTCGCATTGCAGCCTCACAGTAGTTGTTGGTGTTGTTTCCCCTGATCGGGAGATCTTGCCGGTAGCTTATGGCCCACACATTTCGCCTCTCATAGAGATGCTGCACATGTTTGCTGAATGACTGATATTTCTTTACAGTTTTGTCTCTCAAAAGTTCAACATAATGTTCTTTCAACTTTTCTGGAGTCTCAGCATACAGCATGCATTTCACAAGTCTGAGGAGGTGTGGCCTGACTTCCTTGGATATTTTATGTTTGGAGTCCCAAAGAAACCTCCACATCGCTTGCAGTATGTGAAAAGTGCACAGAAGAAGATGTGATACTGGAAATACATTTGCTAATGCCTTTCTTTCGGACTCAGAATCATCAGTCATGAAGACTACTGGTCCTTCTTCTCCTCTACCAAAGAAGGCTCCACCTGGTGGAAAGAGGCCCTTGAGGAGCTTCAACCCTTCTGTGACAACCTCTTCAGCCTCTGACGTAGTTACCAGCACTCCAAGAGGTACTCCACCGGCACAGGTATGCGTCAACATTAGAAAGACCCTGCAACCATGGCGATCTACTCCGCCAGATGCATCTAGAAATACAAGTTCACCACTCTGCTGTATTTCACGATGTACCCTTTTCATTAGAGGTGTGCAAAGGGCAACACAGATGTTCTCTCCAACTTGAGTCATACTGGCAATCTGATCATCCAAGTTGTAGCTTGCGATCTTGTTTTTAAGATCCTGCAGCATAGACTCACCATCTGGAGCCCCATAGTGTTTCTTGAATGTTTTGTAGTAAAGCCTGTAGTGATACATAAACACACAAACAACCATTAATAATTGATGCAATAAAGAATCTGTATTTAAATAGATTAATTGCCTTAAAACTAAAGAAAATGGGCTAAGGACTTATTGTTGAGAGAAAAAGAGTGTTGTGAATGATAATGACTGGCCTCTAATGGACCAGCGAGATAATTGATATACCAATGTCAACACATTGAGAATGATGATTGGAGTGCTTAACACTTCATTATATTTCATATAATAAAAAATATATACAATTGTAGGCATACAATCGCACAATATGTAGGCATACAATTGTAGCATCTTGCTGAAAGAGTTGCTTTTTCACAATAAATTTCACTCTCAAACTGCCAAAATTGTCATGACAGCGAAAATATCTTTTTCATCGGTACAAAAGACCTGTAGCCAAATGCACAATGGTTTACATCACAATTATTACCACTTTTTCGTTCACTTCAGCTTGTAAAACCTGAAGTTGAATAAATTCACAGACCACAAGCCTTTACTACAGCCTCAACACAGCAGCAAAGAAAGCTGCATATTGTTTCACTTCATTTTGAACTTAACAGGTTAACAACTCACCTGAAACACCATTGCATGTCAGGACACTGGGCTCGGTCAGCGGACACAAAGACATAGTCATCCCCATGCTGCTCGTGCAGGTCATATTTATGAGCGTTGAGTGATGTGGATGGTGAGTGTCCAGACTGAAAGAGGCTCAGAAACTTCTCAGTTACTGAAGCTGCGACATCCCTGTGTTTCAAAGCATCAGCACAGTGGACTGGGTGGTTGTGACTGTACTCCAGCTGTACTATCATCGGCAAGGTGTTTGCATGAATATCACTGGATCTGAAAATAAACCCAAAGATGAAAGAGTGTCAAAAATTAAATTATGCTTGATCCTATTTAAAGACTATTCTCACCATCCTAGCAGATAAGTCCATTTCTCGGTGAGTTTCCTCAATGATAAACTTAATTGGGTGGTGGTGGGGAGGTGGGGGGGGGGGGAGGGATAAGGCAGACACTTTGCACAAATTCATACTTTTTGCAAAGTATTTGTATTCTTAAAGTTGATCTAAATGATTAGTTAAGCTAAAAGTGCAGCTTGTGATTTATTGTTGACATGAAAAAAAGGAACAAAAAGGAGAAAAAAGTGAAAAGGCGTACACATTTTTAGCATATGTACACACATACTTATATTTGGTTTTGCAACCCAAATTGAAACTGGGGTTTGAACTTCTATTTTCTTAACTTTGACATAATTTCGGACAGAAATATTTTTGAGGGAGACTGGTTCAGGCATGAACTTCATAATCAATAAGCTTTTATACTGATAGGGATTTAAAAAAAAAATCATTTTTTTTATGAATACCTATATTTTGCTTTTAAATACAATTTAAAATACAATTACATTACCTAAATGTACATTAATTCTGTACTTATTCATCAAAATCATCAAGTCAGAAAAGGTTTAAATTCAAACACATAATCCTCGCTCCGACCATCTTCAATCATGAATCTATAATGGGGGTTTGAAAACCAAAAGTTGTTCTCTGCATCAACTTCATGCAAATGAACAAAATGTCTTGAAGTTACTGATTTAGAGGTAGAGAGGACTGAGACCAAAAATGCAATCTGCAACTGAGACATTTAAATTGGTACCATCCAAACAAGGCTCACCTGCTTTTCCTGTTGGCGATCACCCGCTTGACAGTGATCGTCATACTTGCTGGGCAGTTGGTGTTTTTAGAATTGGCTCTTTGGTCAGCTGTGCTACTTCTTGGCAGAGTATTATGCTGACATCTCAGGTAGGCCTTAAACACATTCTTCAGTTGATGTAACTCACATTTCTTCCTCCGTTGGACCCTGAAGGTAGTTTTTGACACTTCTTGGAAGGAGTTCAGCCAGTGTTGTGCCTCAGGCTCAGTTTTAAGTTTCAGTCTGAAGAGAGTGCTGTAGGATCCATGTTCTTTCACAGTGAACTTGCATACAGTGTGCTCATAACCATCAGGTAGAATTGCCTAAGGACATCAATTACAATTGGAAAATGTCGTTTGTATTTATACATGGACAATATAGCCTATGGACCAAAGGTATGTAAACTATCAGCTACTAGGCCTATCCAGTATCCACATGGTCCAATTTAGGCATATGCCTAGTACTACATTATTGTAGGTCCCATTGAGGTACACTTTGTAATGTGGGAAGCGCAACTGAGAATTCTTTAGTACTGTAATAATATATAATAAGAAACAACAATTTTTATAATTTAGGTCTGAATACAATTTGTTAATGACAAGATCATAATAGCCTACAGGTACTGTCACTCGGCCTAATCGTAGGGTAATCATACTTTGAATGGTTGGTTTTGTATGCTTTTTTGAGTGGCTGTTTGTTTTCTTTTAGTTCAATTTTTTGTTTGATGGGGTGTTGGGGTGTTTGTTTGTTTGTCTGTTTTGTTTGCGCATGCAATGTATTTTTGCATATATGCCACAATACAAAGCGTATAGTTCAGGTCAGTTATTGAATATTGTATACGTTAGTCTGCTGCTTACTCAAGACAGAAACCAAATATTGCCTGGCGATAAAGATTTCAGTAATTATGGTAATTGGGCTCTAAGTTTTCATTTTATTCTCTTTTTTTTTTTTTTTTGGGGGGGATGGGAGAGTTTCACTCTCACAAAAAAGAACCAGAATTCAGTCAAAACATAGCTATGCGACATGCAACAAATGTTGAGGTCATCCCTGACCCCTGCATACAATAAGCCATTTTGAGATATGCTGGTGGACACATTATAAATCGGTCATACTAATTAGCGTCAACAGGCCCAGTTCACGACAACTCAAGACAACTCAAGACAACAAGTTTAAAATACCATCAAATACAATGGTTGTAATCAGAGTGTACCTGGAAACACGTTTAAAACTGACTGGAACCATATTTTTCACGGGAAAAAAATAGTCAACTTTCTCCATCCGTAGAATTGGCCGACGTGATGCTATTGCGCGGTCCAAAGTCATTGCGCAAGCGCAATAGCATCACGTCGACCAATTCTACGGACGGAAAAAGTTGACTATTTTTACGAAAAAAACATTTTTTTCCCGTGAAAAATTATGTATGCACGATGGTTCCAGTCAGTTTTAAACGTGTTTCCAGATACACTCTGATTACAACCATTGTATTTGATGGTATTTTAAACCTGTTGTCTTGAGTTGTCTTGAGTTGTCGTGAAATGGGCCTGTTGACGCTAATCCCTGATCACAACCATTGTATTTGATGGTATTTTAAACTTGTTGTCTTGAGTTGTCTTGAGTTGTCTTTTGTCGTGAAATGGGCCTTATAGTTATACATGTTATACGACCCTTATATTATAAATGCACTGGTTGGTTTGGGTAAATCTGTCTGTATACACCCACAAACCAAACAGTGTACTCCTACTCCTAGTCCTATGCTATATAGTGTTCGTGATATCTCAAAAAGTTTTTTTTTTACAACTACAGTTAGGGCCTTCTTTTACTTTGGCAGAAAGTTTTATAACACGTAGGACTGTGATGAGTGTGAAGAGCGCAATGTGCTTGCAAGGTTTTTCGTGACACCAAGTTGTACTCTGCTGTGTGTGAGTGTACATTATAACATGTACCTACTCCTAGAACTATTCGGTTTACTCCTAGAACTATTCGGTTCGTTCCGCTATCGTCTCCCCGACCCTCATAGGTCATCATGTGCAAAAAATATGGAATTTTATTCCATAATCCGATAGACCATACCACTGGGCACACTTAATTTTGGAGGGGGCTAATTCGGATCACTAATTAATACCTAATTAGCCGCTACAATACACGCCATTTTCGACTATACGTTAATGTATGGCACTTGTCACAAAAACTTACTATTTTGAATGCACGCGCCGTAAAGTAAATGTACCCTTCATGTTGCAAAAAATATGGAATTTTATTCCATAATCTGATAGACCATACCACTGGGCACACTTAATTTTGGAGGGGGCTAATTCGGATCACTAATTAATACCTAATTAGCCGCTACAATACACGCCATTTTCGTCCATACGTTAATGTATAGCACTTGTCACAAATACTTACTATTTTGAATGCACTCACCGTAAAGTAAATGTACCCTTCATGTTGCAAAAAATATGGAATTTTATTCCATATTCCGATAGACCATACCACTGGGCACACTTAATTTTGGAGGGGGCTAATTCGGATCACTAATTAATACCTAATTAGCCGCTACAATACACGCCATTTTCGACTATACGTTAATGTATGGCACTTGTCACAAAAACTTACTATTTTGAATGCACGCGCCGTAATAAAGTAAATGTACCCTTCATGTTGCAAAAAATATGGAATTTTATTCCATAATCTGATAGACCATACCACTGGGCACACTTAATTTTGGAGGGGGCTAATTCGGATCACTAATTAATACCTAATTAGCCGCTACAATACACGCCATTTTCGACTATACGTTAATGTATGGCACTTGTCACAAAAACTTACTATTTTGAATGCACGCGCCGTAATAAAGTAAATGTACCCTTCATGTTGCAAAAAATATGGAATTTTATTCCATAATCTGATAGACCATACCACTGGGCACACTTAATTTTGGAGGGGGCTAATTCGGATCACTAATTAATACCTAATTAGCCGCTACAATACACGCCATTTTCGTCCATACGTTAATGTATAGCACTTGTCACAAATACTTACTATTTTGAATGCACTCACCGTAAAGTAAATGTACCCTTCATGTTTCAAAAAATATGGAATTTTATTCCATAATCCGATAGACCATACCACTGGGCACACTTAATTTTGGAGAGGGCTAATTCGGATCACTAATTAATACCTAATTAGCCGCTACAATATACGCCATTTTCGACCATACGTTCATGTATGGCACATTTACACTATACTTACTATTTTGAATGCACTCGCCGTAAAAGTAAATGTACCCTTCATGTTGCAAAAAATATGGAATTTTATTCCATAATCCGATAGACCATACCACTGGGCACACTTAATTTTGGAGGGGGCTAATTCGGATCACTAATTAATACCTAATTAGCCGCTACAATATACGCCATTTTCGTCCATACGTTAATGTATAGCACTTGTCACAAATACTTACTATTTTGAATGCACTCACCGTAAAGTAAATGTACCCTTCATGTTGCAAAAAATATGGAATTTTATTCCATAATCCAATAGACCATACCACTGGGCACACTTAATTTTGGAGGGGGCTAATTCGGATCACTAATTAATACCTAATTAGCCGCTACAATATACGCCATTTTCGACCATACGTTAATGTATGGCACATTTACACTATACTTACTATTTTGAATGCACTCGCCGTAAAGTAATGTACCCTTCATGTTGCAAAAAATATGGAATTTTATTCCATAATCTGATAGACCATACCACTGGGCACACTAAATTTTGGAGGGGGCTAATTCGGATCACTAATTAATACCTAATTAGCCGCTACAATATACGCCATTTTCGACCATACGTTAATGTATGGCACATATTTACACTATATACTTACTATTTTGAATGCACTCGCCGTAAAACAAATGTACCCTTCATGTTGCAAAAAATATGGAATTTTATTCCATAATCTGATAGACCATACCACTGGGCACACTTAATTTTGGAGGGGGCTAATTCGGATCACTAATTAATACCTAATTAGCCGCTACAATATACACCATTTTCGACCATACGTTAATGTATGGCACATATTTACACTATATACTTACTATTTTGAATGCACTCGCCGTAAAGTAAATGTACCCTTCATGTTGCAAAAAATATGGAATTTTATTCCATAATCTGATTGACCATACCACTGGGCACACTTAATTTTGGAGGGGGCTAATTCGGATCACTAATTAATACCTAATTAGCCGCTACAATATACGCCATTTTCGACCATACGTTAATGTATGGCACATATTTACACTATATACTTACTATTTTGAATGCACTCGCCGTAAAGTAAATGTACCCTTCATGTTGCAAAAAATATGGAATTTTATTCCATAATCTGATAGACCATACCACTGGGCACACTTAATTTTGGAGGGGGCTAATTCGGATCACTAATTAATACCTAATTAGCCGCTACAATATACACCATTTTCGACCATACGTTAATGTATGGCACATATTTACACTATATACTTACTATTTTGAATGCACTCGCCGTAAAGTAAATGTACCCTTCATGTTGCAAAAAATATGGAATTTTATTCCATAATCTGATTGACCATACCACTGGGCACACTTAATTTTGGAGGGGGCTAATTCGGATCACTAATTAAATTACTTAGACACAAAAAAACAAGACGCGAACATCTTGACAACCTTAAATCTTTAAGTGATCGACAATTTCTGTCAGGGTGTCGAGACGCCGCACCAACAAAACAAGTGCTACACCAAATATCAAGCGAGGCAAAGAAATTATCCAACTCTCTTGGAAGTGAAATAGATGGTCTGATAAATATTTTCAAAAAGCAATGCGATTCAGAAAAGCAAATACCTGGAATTTTACGAGGTGTTTCTGTTATTCCTACCTCTGTAATATTGTTCTCGGAGCACAGTATTAGAGTATACCATCATATTGCATCAAGGGATATAATCTATTTAGATGCAACGGGGTCAATAATACGCAATAATTCAACATTTTCTGGCTCGAAAAAATACCAATTGAACGATCTTGTCATCCGACACCCAGTAAAAGGGTCCCCGCCATTCGTTATTGCCTCTTTATTAACTACAGATCACAGCTCAGTTTCAATTTCTCATTTTTTGCAGTTCTTTTTACATTCGGAGCAACGTGTTTACGGTCATAATGGCACAAAACAACCACTTATGGTTATGATAGATGGAAGTTCCACACTTCTACTTTCCAGTCTGAGGTGTTTTACAAATGAAACTGTATTGGAGTATTTCCATCGTTGTTACAGAAGCGTGAATGGGTCAGCGACGGATAGTGATTAAAAACAAACAATAGTTCATTGCTGTGCCAGTCACTTCATGAAAAATGCGGCTAAGACATGCAGGAAATATTACAAACACAATTCCGGATGCAATGTATTGGATGGGATTGCTCCTTCAAGCTACTGCTATCAGTGCCCTAAATGAAATCATAGAATCCATATCAATCCTAACATGTTCTAAGTTAAGAACAGACCTGGTAAAAACACATTATCTTATCAGAAACTACAACTTAAAGTAGAGCAAACCAAGCAAGATTCACCAGAAAATAGTTTGTTTGATGAAGACGTACAGCTTGGTGAGGATTTCGATTACGAATCATGGTTAGGCAATGGAAGCGAAAACATGAATATAACCCAGGATGAGTCCATTTCCAAAGCTCCGAATTCTCCTTTCAAACTTCATTTCCAACAAATTGCAAACAATGCCATTGCCAAAGTAAACCGAAATAACATGCTCAACAAAGACAGTTCTACATTAACCAATAATGCATATTATGGAAAAGATTTTCTCAATCATTTACTTGAATTTTCTCTGCCAAATATACCGAATTGGTCATCGATAATGATTTATGATTTAGGTAGACACGGCACTTCTGAACCATATGCAAATTTCTCAAATATGTACAAATCACTACAGAAATCAAAATTTCAAAATATAACACGTGATAACCGTACCCAAGGGATTATCGAAAAAAGCATGGAAGAAGTTAGGCGGACAAAATTGGCAAACAACAGGTGTAGAAAATAGATGAATTTGTACTTATATATGAACGTGACATGTTACCTCTTCAAAGGGAATTCTGCGAGGCTTTCTGCAAAAATAAAAATAAAAGGGTCAATGCCAAATCGATCAAACTGACTAGTGAAACTTGGAGCAAGTGTGTCCGAACCAGCACCCCTAACAATACGGGAGCATACCTAACACCTCCATCAATAGGATTAATCTTTAAAGCAAAGGCTAGAGAAAAGCGCACGAGAAAACCTATCATTACTGTAGACTTAGATATGGGGGAAAGCATACAGCCTAACAAAAAAACTAACTATGCCACCCAAAATAACCCTGCAACGGAACAAACAAATGTCATGAATAATGTCAGTCAGTATCCATCGTCACTGCCAAGGGGTATTCCAAATGACAGAGTATCTTGTTGGTGGATTGCAACAGTTCAAGCTTTGAAGCCATTCATATGTAAAGCTAAACTAAACATTTCCAAATTTCAAGGAAGTGACGTCTATCTTTGGCGACAGTTGGTACAACTGTTTGAAACGTTGTTATTAAACATACCCACAGCAATTTCTTTTCACACAGTGCGCCCATTGATTAAGGAATCTGCAGTGCAAATGAAAATTAGTTGTAACCAACAAAATGATTCTGCTGAATTTTATTCTCAGCTAATTGTGCCATTTCTTAATGAATCATGTCTAACAGCTGAAATAGAAATATGTAAAAGTGTTCTGTGTCTAACCTGCAATGAAACTTCCGTCGTTGAAAATTCGACATCAGGTGTGTTACCTGTTGCCGCCCAAAAAAGCTGTCTCTATGAGTGTTTGCAACATTGCTTCAGCGATGAAGTTGTAAGGGATGTCGATTGTAGTCTTTGTAGTCAAAAGAAGAGCACGAAAATAATTGGTTCTCGTATCGTTAACTGTCCTTCACTATTAGTGGTGCAGTTATTAAGATTCAATAGTGTTCAGGAAAACGGAGGAAAAATAACAGCAAACATCGACCCAAATTTGTAATTGATTTGTCAAAGTTTTGTGTCAATAACACACCTGCAGTTTACCGTCTGCGTTCAGTAATTGTTCACGAAGGTAATTCAATTGAAAGTGGTCATTATAAGTCTTATGTCATGAACCCATTGGACTCCACTATTACAGAATTTAACGACGCAACCGTACAACACACAAGTGTATTGAGGTTCACAAAACATGTTTCCGAAAAGGGGTATTTGTTTTTTTATGAGAAAAGGGAGTCAAATACTTCAAATAGTCCACACAACACTACACTAGACGGCACAGAAAGTTATTTCAAAGTAAATAAGGAAGAACAGGAACTTGTCCGCCTGCTTTGGGCCTCTTTTAATGAGAAAAATCTTCACAGCGTTGCTTTGCGTGATGATAACATCAAAGATTTTCTTTCATTCCACCAACTTGCCATGATTTGCTGTAATCCAAAACCAGCAGTGTTAAAACGTTTGAAAAATATACGTAAACTACCACTGTGGCTGGTTGAGCGAGACATTGGTCGATTTTTATATCACCCAGTTGTGTGAAGTAGGTAATGAAGAAGCTCAAAAAATAAAATTTGGAGCTGTACATTGTCACAATACCCCAAAAAAACTCAATAGACCGTGCAAGTCTCGCGCGTATTCGAACATTTTTGGGACCACTGTGGTCCCACGTACATTGCTTTAACGCGTTAAAGAAACAAACTCATATGCTTTAACGGATCCCAATGTTCGAATACGCGCGAGACTTGCACAGTCTATAGTCAACAATCCCCCCAAACATTTAAGTCAGTGTCAAAAACATGCTTCCAGACAGGCACGTTTTGCGAAGTAATTTTTTCCCCCTTTTAGAAAATAGTCACTTTACTTTGTATGTTGTTGACAACATTAAAAAAAAGCTCACTTGCTTTGATTCATTGTGTAAAAGTCGGGATACTCGGCAGAAGATGTCAACCCATGGACAAGCATTCTTTGATTTTGTTCAAAATGGAAGAATGAATCGTTATTGGAACCAAATGCCTAATGTTTTTGAAAACCAACATAAATTTGCAGTCAAACAATCACCATGCATACAACAAACTGATTCTGGAAGCTGCGGGGTGTTTTGCTGTCTGTTCGCTGAACAACTTTGCAGCTCTAAACGAATTTTACAGTCTCATGATGTGGAAAACCTTAGAATATACATCACAATGCAGCTGTTGAAAAGATCTCGAATCGTCGACCCAGAACTAAAACGATTGTTTTCAGCTTACATATAGTGCCCACATCATGCATGGTAGTTATTTACTTTAGCTTTGGTTACTTTAGAATTGCGGTAAAACACATTTTAATACACCTTATAGGAACGCTTAAACAAAAAATAAGAAGAAGAAGAATAAACAAAGACAATCAGACACAAAGTTTAGGTGTTCGGGAACATTTCACGAAAAGTTTGTTCTTCCTTGTTTACTTTGAAATAACTTCCTGTGCTGTCTAGTGTAGTGTTGTGTTGACAACACAAACATCGGGCAAATTTCCTGTCACAACCTTTTAAACCGTGTTTTCCTCCCCCTAAGGTTTCAAGTATGTTTGAATTGATATTACACTGTTTTTGACACAATTTTGTTCCCAGATTTTTTAAATTGAAAATCACAATTTTACCCTTACCTTTTGAGGCTGTCAATATTGACAATATTTTACATCTTAAGAAAGATCTTGGATGAGTGAAGAAATATGCAGAGATTTTTGTCAATCTCTTTTTCTCTAGAGTTGTTTGACTAGATGCAAACTCAAATAAGTTAGCACCAGTACAAAATGCAACAATTTGAAGAAGTTGAAAATTATTATGACGTCACCATGACGTTTCAGCTGTCACGTGACATAAAAATTTCTCATGAAATTTGTTATTATTCAAACAAACATGACATGAACGTGGGGTTTCTGTTAATGACTTTGATACAATTTGTAGATTGTGTCAGTCTTTTATCTGTTTGTGGCGTCATCAGGATGTCACCAAACGGTTTTTTTTCCTTTTGCGCACCAACCGACGGAAGAATTATAAGCCAAATGACGATGACAGGTTTTGTGTGTACGAAATTATTGGTACAATGAGCGTGGGTAAGGGAGTGTATCATGAGTCTCATAAAACCGACTGATAAAGACCCCCGTTACGCGCACACTGCAGCTATAGGCCCTGCATAAAATGACTACAAAATCGCGGCCTCGTGGGTTGAGTCAGAGTGGCCCAAAACATTTTATGCGTTTGTTTAACAAAAAAGGTACCTCTTGATTTAATTTTAACAATGAGTCCTGAGAAAAAAAGAGGAAGCGTGTCTTCCAAATTACAATTTCAGTAGACCTGTTCTTAGTTTTGGTAATTGTTTTTATTTATTTTACCTCAAGGTTGAATGGTCTTAATCGCATGTTTATGTGCAGTTTGTTTAAATGGGGTAAAGTATATACATGTACAATGTATATTATGTACATGTAAAACAAAGCCTAGTACTGCACAAGGCAAAGGAGTACGCTAAGTTTTATATATTTAAAAATTTATTTTCAACGTTCTGGAACGTTTCGTATATTACAGAATAGGAAGGGTACATTTCCTTCCTTTCCCTCTTGCTTTGTATTGATTAAAACATATGACATACTGCTTGTTTGCATGTAATGACTATTTATAACTATATCAGTCTTTGTTTAATTTGTGCATCGAGTAGGAAATAAAGTGAATTGAATTGAAAAACTGAAATTGACAAGTGCATTCATTTTTATTTAACACTTAGGGTAAAGCTACCGCATATTATTTTGTGTACAAATGTATTGGGTTTTCATTAATGATGATCCGAATTAAGTATTTGTGACAAGTGCTATACATTAACCTATTGTCGAAAATGGCGTATATTGTAGCGGCTAATTAGGTATTAATTAGTGATCCGAATTAGCCCCCTCCAAAATTAAGTGTGCCCAGTGGTATGGTCTATCAGATTATGGAATAAAATTCCATATTTTTTGCAACATGAAGGGTACATTTACTTTACGGCGAGTGCATTCAAAATAGTAAGTATAGTGTAAATGTGCCATACATGAACGTATGGTCGAAAATGGCGTATATTGAAGCGGCTAATTAGGTATTAATTAGTGATCCGAATTAGCCCCCTCCAAAATTAAGTGTGCCCAGTGGTATGGTCTATCAGATTATGGAATAAAATTCCATATTTTTTGCAACATGAATGGTACATTTACTTTACGGCGAGTGCATTCAAAATAGTAAGTATAGTGTAAATGTGCCATACATGAACGTATGGTCGAAAATGGCGTATATTGTAGCGGCTAATTAGGTATTAATTAGTGATCCGAATTAGCCCCCTCCAAAATTAAGTGTGCCCAGTGGTATGGTCTATCAGATTATGGAATAAAGTTCCATATTTTTTGCAACATGAAGGGTACATTTACTTTACGGCGAGTGCATTCAAAATAGTAAGTATAGTGTAAATATGTGCCATACATTAACGTATGGTCGAAAATGGCGTATATTGTAGCGGCTAATTAGGTATTAATTAGTGATCCGAATTAGCCCCCTCCAAAATTAAGTGTGCCCAGTGGTATGGTCTATCAGATTATGGAATAAAATTCCATATTTTTTGCAACATGAAGGGTACATTTACTTTACGGTGAGTGCATTCAAAATAGTAAGTATTTGTGACAAGTGCTATACATTAACGTATGGTCGAAAATGGCGTGTATTGTAGCGGCTAATTAGGTATTAATTAGTGATCCGAATTAGCCCCCTCCAAAATTAAGTGTGCCCAGTGGTATGGTCTATCAGATTATGGAATAAAGTTCCATATTTTTTGCAACATGAAGGGTACATTTACTTTACGGCGAGTGCATTCAAAATAGTAAGTATAGTGTAAATATGTGCCATACATTAACGTATGGTCGAAAATGGCGTATATTGTAGCGGCTAATTAGGTATTAATTAGTGATCCGAATTAGCCCCCTCCAAAATTAAGTGTGCCCAGTGGTATGGTCTATCAGATTATGGAATAAAATTCCATATTTTTTGCAACATGAAGGGTACATTTACTTTACGGTGAGTGCATTCAAAATAGTAAGTATTTGTGACAAGTGCTATACATTAACGTATGGTCGAAAATGGCGTGTATTGTAGCGGCTAATTAGGTATTAATTAGTGATCCGAATTAGCCCCCTCCAAAATTAAGTGTGCCCAGTGGTAGGGTCTATCAGATTATGGAATAAAATTCCATATTTTTTGCAACATGAAGGGTACATTTACTTTACAGCGCGTGCATTCAAAATAGTAAGTATAGTGTAAATGTGCCATACATTAACGTATGGTCGAAAATGGCGTATATTGTAGCGGCTAATTAGGTATTAATTAGTGATCCGAATTAGCCCCCTCCAAAATTAAGTGTGCCCAGTGGTATGGTCTATCAGATTATGGAATAAAATTCCATCTTTTTTGCAACATGAAGGGTACATTTTTTTTACGGTGAGTGCAGTCAAAATAGTAAGTATAGTGTAAATGTGCCATACATTAACGTATGGTCGAAAATGGCGTATATTGTAGTGGCTATTTAGGTATTAATTAGTGATCCGAATTAGCCCCCTCCAAAATTAAGTGTGCCCAGTGGTATGGTCTATCAGATTATGGAATAAAATTCCATCTTTTTTGCAATATGAAGGGCACATTTGTTTTACGGCGAGTGCAGTCAAAATAGTAAGTTTAGTGTAAATGTGCAATACATTAACGTATGGTCGAAAATGGCGTGTATTGTAGTGGCTAATTAGGTATTAATTAGTGATCCGAATTAGCCCCCTCCAAAATTAAGTGTGCCCAGTGGTATGGTCTATCGGATTATGGAATAAAATTCCATCTTTTTTGCAACATGAAGGGTACATTTACTTTGGGGTGAGTGCAAGTTTTTTAGCAGTTGCGTAATACGGTCTTGATGATGAGGTCTTAATTGTGGCGGCTAATTACTCACTATTTATGCAACCCAATGAGCTTATTTAGTCCTACGAGTCTTGTCATTGATATGTTACTTACAAATAATGAACAAGTTATACTTTTAAAGCAATATTTTAAAAAAATTCGTTAAAATTAAAAAGAAAAGGAGACGGAAATTTCACCGCCTTTTACTGCATGGATTCTTTTTTTCCTGAATACGCGGCTGGCCGGCCCTTGAATACGCGGATGGGAAATCTGGCCCAATAGACCGTGCAAGTCTCGCGCGTATTCGAACATTTTTGGGACCACTGTGGTCCCACGTACATTGCTTTAACGCGTTAAAGAAACAAACTCACGCGCTTTAACGGATCCCAATGTTCGAATACGCGCGAGACTTGCACAGTCTATACGCAGCTAGCTTCAGTCCGGTAATACCAGCTTAAGGCATGTCGTGGATCAGCGTTGCACGCAGTATACCAGTGATACAAGCGACGGCGGCCATTTTTGTTATCGGAAGGCGACGATTCTGAATAAACGATGGGAATTTATAATTTTTTTGCACCTTTTTTTTGCGGAGTGGATTTTCTGGACCCACCCCGAGCTCACTGTGAAAACAATGAATACATAGAGCCTAATTTTGGCGAGCTCCGTTTTCAAAAGAGAAGTCCAGGTGCATAAACGTGAAGGGGAAAAAGTTTCGAATAGGATTTTGTACATGATGACCTATGATGAGGGTCGGGGAGACGATAGCGGAACGAACCGAATAGTTCTAGGAGTATATTCGGTTCGTTCCGCTATCGTCGGAGACGATAGCGGAACCATGGAGGAAGGACAGGTAGAGAGCTAGGCAATTCCCCAATTACATAAAGGTACTCACCTGCAATATAATTGGAATTATACAAGACAATTCCGTAGAGACTCACCCTGTAGATTGTGTTGCAATCTGATCACCCTTAGAAGCTAATGGAATTACCTCATTAGTATGCAAAACTTCTTCCCAGTTGTCTCATATACTCGTTGCACGCTGTAGTGTGCGATGATAAAGCGTTGATCATCAAAATTCGGGAGGGAAGACAAGGCTTGAAAGGCCTGTAGAAAAAAAATATAAGAACAGGGAGGGAGTGTGAGTCTCTCCTACATTGTCTTATATAATTCCAATTATATTGCAGGTGAGTACCTTTTTGTAATTGGGGAATTATATTTCGCCAATTCCGTAGAGACTCACCCTGTAGACTTTAAAGCACTGATGATGACGCCAAAACTGCTCGACCAAAATCCGAAGAGGTTGATGGCCGGTTATAAAAAGCATTGAAGGTACTGGCTGAAGACCAATCTGCTGCTTTCAGAATATCAGACACACAAACCCCTGCCAGGGTTGCTGCTGATGTAGAAGCACTCCTTGTTGAATGACCCTAAAATTGAAATGTCAATTCCTGATAGAAACATCATGTCTCTCAGCCATCTCGAGATTGTCGAGGGCACCACTGGATGAAAAGGCTTGGTATGAGAGAGGAGGAGTTGAGTCAACTTCGCATCGCCTTGACCTCTGACATGCTCAGTTCGGTTCAGGTATTCATGTAAAGTGCGAACTGGGCAGAGATTTCTGCAACCTGGAAAACGGGCCACTTCAAAAGCATTGAAATGTTTACTGACTGAAACTCGTTTTGAAGGATTGGCTAACCAAATAAAAATAATAAGAACCATCAGCACGGTTGGACATCTGGTTGATATGAATGGCCGTTAAAACGACGACGGCTAGCAGTTACCCAAGCTAACAACATAGTGAGTTTTAGAGTAAGCTGCTTCAAGGATAATCGTCTATTATTTGGCAGAGACTTCATGAAGTCCAGAACTGTAACGACACTCCGTGTAACTGTATACTTAGGACGTGGAGGTCGCAGGGTTAAAATACCTTTGAAGAAACGTGAAACCAAATGGTGCTGACCAATAGGACCACCGTCCACAAAGCAATGCGCTGAAGAAACAGCTGAACGATACACATTCAGTGTTCTGTACATCAAACCTTCATCAAACAGATTCTGCAGGAAATCCAAAAATGTAGCTACAGATGACCGAACTGGATCAATTTTCCTCTGTATGCACCAGCTGTTCCATTTCTTCCAAGAAGAGTTGAACTGTTTGTTCGTTCCTCTGCGCCAAGAGGAGAGAATAGTGGAGGACACTGCCTCCGAAATTCCATCTGTCTGCAAACTTCGCCAGATAACTTCCATGCGGCCAGTTGCATTTGGTTCGCCATGGGGTGTACGAGCTGCGGATCGTGCGGAAGACGAAGCAGATCTGTTGACTTGGGCAGAATAATTGGAACTTGTATGGCTAGTTCTAGCAGCATTGGATACCAAGTCTGAGTCTTCCACACTGGGGCGATCAAGACCACTGTTGCCTCGTCCTCGCTGATCTTGTGCAGGCACCTTGCAAGGAGAGCAAACGGAGGAAAGATTTAACCCTTGATTACTTTCCAATTGAGAAGTAAGGCATCGACTCTCCACGTGAGTGGGTCTGGCTGCCAGGAGACAAACGTGTTCAGCTGAGCATTCAGTCTGGTTGCGAAGTGGTCCACCTGTGGTGAGAATTATAATGTCAACATCACCTTGTAAAAAATCACTGCATTGAGCTGCCACTCTGCCCTGTCGTTGAAAACTCTTGATAACTCGTCGGCCGTGACGTTGAGTGAACCCGGAATGTGCTCTGCTGATAGAGAGATGTTTCTATTTAGACACCAAAGCCAGATTTTTATGGCAAGCTTGGCAAGGTCCTTGGAGTGAGTTCCACCCTTGTGGTTGATATAGGCGAGAGCCACGGAGCTGTCTATCTGGAGACGAACGTGGAGATTGTGCTGATCTTTGAGAAGAGTTTTCAGTGCATAATACACTGCTCCAGAATATTGATGTGATGTGACTGCTCTTGTAGTGTCCATCGACCCCTGACCTTCTGGTCTTGCATGCAAGCCCCCCCCCACCTGACATCGATGCATCCGTTTGAATGGTGACATCCGGAGAGGGACGTAGAATGCTGCGGCCGTTCCACGACCGTAGACACTGAATCCAAGAGACAAGTTCCTCCCTGGACTCCTGGGTGAGGACGACATTGGATTCGTAGTTGTTGTTCTTGTGTAGGGACACAATCTTGTCGAGTTGGAGGTTGCGATAAAATATCGGCGCAGGAAACACTGCCTGAACCAATGACGACAATCTGCCCACGATGCTGGCGATCTCGCGCACTGATGTCGTCTTTGCTGAGAGGATGTCCTGACAGTGCTGGATTATCCTGTCTATTTTCGCTTGGCTGAGAGAGAGTCATTGATTGAGAGTCTATGATGAATCCCAGGTACTGGACATTCTGCGTAGGAGTCAGAACTGACTTCTTGTGGTTGATGACGAAGCCTAGCTTCTGAAGAAGATTGACCGCCTCTTGAGTGTTGTTCAAACATTCCCCCATAGTAGAACCCAGAAGAAGGATATCGTCCAGGTATATAACACATCGAATCCCTCGTTCCCTGAGGGAGGAAACTACTGGTTTCAAAATCTTCGTGAATGTGCGGGGAGCACTGCAAAGTCCAAAAGGAAGGCATGAAAACTGGTAAACTATGCCTCTCCAGCAAAACCGAAGATACTTGCGATGGTTGACATTGATAGGGATTGTAAAGTAAGCGTCCTTGAGATCGACTGTAGCCATCCAATCCCCTTTTGACAAAATATCCTTGGCTGCTGAGATGTTCTCCATCTTGAAATGTTGATAGGAAATAAACCGATTTAAAGAACGCAAATTAATAACTAGGCGTAGTTCCCCAGATTTTTTGGGGACCATAAAAATCGTAGAAATAAATTGCCCAACAACTGGTAGCTCTACAGTTATTGCACCTTTATCCAACAAGTTCTGCACCTCTTGATCAAAAATAAGCACATGATCCCTAGACTGAGCTCGTGTTGTAGGGATATGGACTTGAAACGGAGTGGAAATGAATTATAGCTGGTAACCACTGATAGCACTGATGATCCAAGGGTCATGAGTAACCAAATCCCAATTATTAGAAATTTGTTTGAGTCTTCCAGCAATTGGTGCATAACTAGTTGGAACACAGTCATTTGTACAAATATTTACAAGAGACACATTGTCGACAATTAGTTTTTTGTATTGTCGGAGGTAGACTGAGAAGACCTGCCATGCTTAGCACGATCAGCTCTGTAGTTGCTATTTCCCCTAGAGGAATTCTCCTTTGCTGCCAAGGCCAGGATGTCAACAGGGGCCTGCTCCTCGTCGTCCGGCGGTGGTCGAGACATCGTTGCGGGAGCTGAAGAACGTACGGGAAACTTAAACGGGGAAGCTTTGGGCATAATGTACTAGAAAGAAAAGCCACGAACGGGGATGTTACGATCAGACTGCACACAAATAACAAAAGACAACAAGCCCAAGCGTGCAACGAGTATATGAGGCAACTGGGAAGAAGTTTTGCATACTAATGGTTATTCCATTAGCTTCTAAGGGTGATCAGATTGCAACACAAGGAACAATCTACAGGGTGAGTCTCTACGGAATTGGCGAAATATAATTCAGTGACAATAGATCAACTTTACCGTTGAGGGTGTGTGCACACGCACCAGCCTAGTCTTGGTTCAAGACTCTTGTTATTAATGTCCTCCCACGATCCATCGCCACAAAAGGGCGCACTCTCACCATAGACCGCTATCATGGGAGTTCGATATCCGGTTCTCGGGGTGATAGCGGTTCGTGGTTGATAGCGCGTCGGGGGGTGCACCACACTAAATGGACAAATATTCATGCGCCAAGCTCATTATCATAATTTGTATATACCCACAGATTTTTTTTAATTATAACGTTTTTGGGGTCGTGCAATTAATAGAATGTGTAATCATAAGAATCTAGCACAACCTGGGGGTTCTGTGTTTCAACTTTTGGGGAGACTTGATAAATTTAGGCGTTTAAGTTGGCCCTATTTTACTTGGCATGTGGAGAAGTGCTACACGAAATCTGGCAGCAAGTCGGTTTGGGAAAAAGTTCATTTTCGGGGGTGTTTTTTTCTGGGGTTGCTAGCAAAAATTCCAAACGGCTGACATGCCAAAAATTGAAAAGAATTCTGAAGTTTAGTTGTCCGAAAATATGTCTGATTGGTTTTCAAGAGGCTGAGAGACTTACACGATTTTTGAGTATTTTTGAATATTTATCATTTAGCATTGGTTACTATAGGAGTTTATTTAGTGTGGTGCGCCCCGGGGTGATAGCGGTCTATGGTGAGAGTGCGTCCTCTTGTGGCGAATTCAGGAGAGTCTTGAACCAAGACTAGCACCAGCCCAGCTGCACCCGCCACAGACATGTCGAGGCACCCGCCAACCGGAGTTTTGCTTAGCAGAAAAATGTTTAGCGATATTTTCTGCTATATGAAGTTGGACCCTGGACTTTGAACATTCAATCCGTCCGTCCTGATGTGCATCGTAGGCCTATACATACTAGTATGATACTAGTCATACGTCTGTTGCAACGTCTCTGTCAAAAAGAGAAGCATTTGGAATTTTTGAAGGTGAGCTACGTAGTACAGAAATGTAAATGTAGGCCTACTGTTAATTTATGCCTGCATGTGTGCATGTTTAAACATAGCTAATAAGAGCAGCATAGCCTATACCCTTAGCGAGGCATGTATTACCGTGCCCGTGTGGCGTGAGTGGCGTTGCAACAGTGTCGTCAGCTGGCCGGGGATTTCCCCAGCCCGTCGGACGGCTACAGTTTGTTCTTGTCGACATACTTTTATTAGACCGAATGTTTCTGTAGTTACGCAGTTTAGCTTTAACTGAAACTTCATAATATGACACTTCACTCTAAAGGAATGTCAAGTTCACCACTGGCCAAATAAGAATTGGTAGGACTTACTCTAGTCTTAGAACACAGGTTTGTTCCGCTATCGTCTCCACGAAGGCGAAAAACGAACCTCATAGTTCTAGGAGTTGGTAGAGCTGACAAAATAGTCGCAGACAGTGTTCATGTTTTGTGGGATCAACCATGTACATTAAATAACAAACCTGTGAAATTGTGGGCTTAATCCGTTGTGTGAGTCAGAAGAAAATAGTGAATAACCATTCACATTTACAGCATGTAAACACATTATCTTTGGTTGTAACAAGAGAAACCGGCTGTAGCGTTTTCAGATATAGTTTTCTCGAATATGACTTCACTTTAGAGGGGACATTAAAAAACAAACCAAAATAATTAAAAACAAAATGGTTTTAGTATGAACTTCATAAGCTTTAAGCTTTCAGACTAAAACTAAACAATGTTTGTTGTACTCTTACCAATTCAGTTTCTCAAATGAAGTCCGTGAAGTATCTATTTATAATGCATTACAACTCCCGGTTCCCTGTATAGGTACTTATACAATCCCATGCACTAGTTGCACCATGGAGGGTTGCACCAAGGTCTTCCATAAAACATTTTTGTTTTAATTTTGTCGTTCAGCCTCCATCTTGTATCCCAGCAGCAGTACTTCTATATACACAACACATGGATCTCAAACTTTCTGACTTTAGGTCATCCAAGGACTATAAGGGTTTTCGCATAGTGGAACTGTACGCCTTCAATCCTCTGGACTATCCAGATGAGAGCGAACGACAACGCCGATTTGATTACTTTGTAAAAAACATCGTGCCTTCAGAGTCTAACTGGTGAGATTTTATATTCTTGCAATTCAGTTTTATATCCCATTCCCCCCAAATTATGGATTAACTTTAATAAAAAAAAATGCAAATTTGTTCATCAGAAATCGTAGTTAAAAGATGCTAAAGTTGGGAAACTCCATTCAAATGGAACTCCGGGGTAGAAAATCTTTTTAAAAGATTGAAACTACACAATAAATGTTTGTAGGCTATTTGTTATTCATAACGGCCCAGGTGCTCTCTTGAAATTAGCTTGTAACTGTAGTTGCCATTCCCTTGAAAAGCCAGCTTTGGGGGAGGTTTTTCTGAAGTCGGTACTGAAATGATTTCAGACATTGCAGCATATGTTCAGTTGGGACAAGCTTAACGGGCAACACTACATTAATTAGCGTGTTGAAATAAAGTAAGGTAACATAAAAGGGGTGGGCGGGGCGAGGGAAGCAGGTACATTGTCACAGCTGTAGTACCCCATGAATTTTCAGGGCTGCAGGTGTTGAAGAGACAAGAGTTTTGTCGCCAAGCTATGTGGAAGACGAAGGACTTGGGGATACGAAAAGCCTGTGGGATGACTGGATAAAACTAAAACTTAATACACCCAATCGAGTGAACTTCCACGCTATCAAAAGATTGGCATCGGCTCACAAGTAAGTTGAACTCTTTAGTAATAATAAGGCAATATCTCCTCTAAAAACAAATCATGACTTGAAGAAAAATTATGTAAAAAATAACTTTCATCGCCCAAAAATATAAAGGCCAAGCAAAGTTTCCACATTCGCTTGACGATGGCAACATTTTTCTCACATTTATTCCGTCGGTAGACTCTTTGTAATCTGTATCTACAATCCTGTTTGACCTCATCAATGGCATTATAGTGAGGGCGCTGTTTCCAGCTTGATACTGACCAATCAGGAGAAAAACCCACAATAATTTGCTTACGGTTTACTGTCAGCATGTTTTATGGTCAATTTTTTGATGATGCTGTTGTTGGGGCACTTTTCAGCTTGTGACATCATGATCAGGCAATGGACTTGTTCCTCTTTTGCCCCTTAACTTTTTTTCTTCTGTCCAGTGTCCTTGTCAAATGTTTCCAAACGTACACTGTTAACGATTTGAATAGAAAGGAGAATGAAAACATAGGCCTATACCAAAAAGTTATGATTTAAAAGGAAGGGAAAATGTTTAATGTTTTTAAAATAAAACCTCGTGTGTTGTTCCCCTCTTTCTGACATTGAAGGTGTTTTCGGGGCACGTGGCTTCTCTTTTACAAACCTAGCGAAAGAGAAAAACAGGATGAGGAATGGGTGAAAATTGGCCAAGCAACAGCGGCGGGTCAGCTCGGTATGTTTGCTAAAGCGACGCATGAGAAGTTGGGTATAAATTACTTTACTTCTGTCTACACCAAGAATTTCACTAACGAGAAAGAGGTAATGGATCTGGAAGGGAAGATTCGTGATCTTGGTGTGAAGGGCCAGATGTCCTTCAAGCCCAGCGTCTACACCATACTAGCCATCTACGCAAAGAACGATTGGGACTTGATTGTGGGCATCTATACATCGCGGTGGAAGCCTGTCAAAAACAGTTCAGTGATACAAGACAAAACAAAGTAACATTTTAAACTATGACGAAACCCCCAAACTTATTACAGCTTTTATTGTATACACATACAAAAAAGTAAAAAAAAATAATGGCACAAATGAGAATCAATTTGAGAGAAACGTGCTATTACAATAGTTTTCTTCGCAACTAGTCCGTACACCATTAGTGAGATAGTTTGCTTTTACGTAGAACAACAAAGCATTCTTCAGTTGAGACAGGATAAAGATGCTACAGCATTAAGGCAATTTTTTGTTGATTACCAAAATCGGTTATCACTGTCATTTTGCATTTTGTGTGACCACTTCATGTAATTTTTTTCTCGGCAGATTTTTGAATAACTTCTCCTTAAGCAGCTGTATGAAGTTAGGATCTCATTTTGTTTGTGTTTTTCAATGGCATGCTTCTTTATGCAAACGAACTTTCACATTCATACAAGAAAATTTGACACCAAATAGATGAAACGATTGTCATCGTGGTCAAGGGGGTGCAGGACTTGCAATCACAAGGCTCCAATCCGGTCAAGCTAACCACCAATTTCACAATGACTATATAATAAGTATTGTCTTCTAGTTGTTGAATCACAATTTATTTATTTTTTGCAATTGAGAATTCATAGACCAATGTTTGTATGAGAGAGATTGGCTGTTGCCAGCTTAGTGTTGATATCCCCTTGTGGGAGCTTTTCCGAGTTTCATTGTTGGGAAGAACATCTAAACAAACAAACAAACAAACAAACAAACAAACAAACAAACAAACCAGAAAACAATGTCAGTGAACAAAATTGATAGCAAGATGATATGGTAACACCCCCCTAAACGTGTATGTCAAAACAAAGTCATGGACTTTTCCTCTTCAGTCTTGACAGTGTATTTGTAATGATCAGGGTACTATTTGTAACCCATCACAGTATGACGGGTTTGATGGTGTTTTCCTTGAAATTCCATTCGTGCTTGCACGTGCGGAGAAAAAAAAAATATTTCTGGCCTTTTTATGTACATTAGGTAGCCAAAGACATAGACAAGTCATTACCTTTGATGCGGAATCGCAAACAATCTTTTGCATAAAATGAAATTTAAGCGGAAAAAAATAAGCTTGGACACCTATTGGAATATCATGATGTGTTACAACATTTGCTAATATGTAAGCTCACACACCTTTAATACCCGTTGATCAGTTTCTTACAAGCAGTTAATTTCAATTTTGGTTTGAGGGCAGAGAGAGTGGTTTTAGATCGTTTTGGGGAAAAAGTGAAAACCTTCTAAGTAGTGTAAGATGGTGTATTTTTAAGGACTAAAGACATGTAGACTTCAATAGGAAAATTATTTCATGTATTAAACTTATAAAGCTAAACCATGTGGTTACCGGTGACATCACATGCTTACTATAAAGAGCAACAGAACCTGGACTTCCTGCAGGCACAATTTGTACACAGATCTATGAAAGAAAGCATTAAATCTTACATTCTATGGAGGTTGCAGTGTCTGATTTGATCAACTTTTGATATGAAACTAGGGGCACATCTCAAAAACTGGTTTTTCCACTGTTATTTTGATAAGTGCAAAAACAAGATCGTATTGAACGAAGAGCCCACTACTACATGTATGTATACGGAAGCACGTACAGTATATGCAGGCATACTTGTACACTATGCTTGTACATGTACATGTACATGACATCGTATTATCAGAAGAGTGGGGACATGCAGTAGAACTAAGGAATACAAAAGGGACAATACTGTCCTCACATTGGAATCCTTTGTATTTTGTGACCTCACATTTTGTCATGTCTATGGAAAGTATTAAGTTAGAGGGACAAAGGAAAGACCTCACACAGATAGCAATGTAAGAATGTTACATTGTTTTCTATGTGAGGACTTTCCTTTGTCCCTCTAAGAATGTACATACATTCTTACATTGCTATCTATGTGAGAACACAAAAATACAAAGGATTCCAATGTGAGGACAGCATTGTCCCCTTTGTATTCCTTTGTTCTACTGTTACACTCTTCTGGTAATACCATGCCATGCACAATACTTGTACACAATGTACATACACTGATACTGCATGCAATGGCTTTTTACGCCATGCATTGGCTTTTTTAGCCACACTGTAACAGCATGGAGGTTTCTATTTTAAATCCGAGTTACGAAGCATTGGCAAATGTTGTTCAAATTAAAACGTAAAGGTAGAACCCACAACACTCACGTGCAGAAACTAAGTGAAACCCCACAACAGCCGGAGGGCCACCTGTAGACATGCACAATATATATTACATCATTATTATGAATGACTTAATTTTTACCAAATTGTCCATACCATACAAAAATGTAACCTTGGAAACTGGCACGCTTGACACGGGGATTTAATAATTGAGTCACTGTCCTACTTCTTGCATTTCCTTGCGTCATGACACTGTTCGATCCTCATACACTATCTCATATCTAACTGAGTTCCCCCCAGCTTTCAGTTTAATTTTCTAAACTCAAGAGGTTCATTCATTCCAAAGGTTCATTTTGTTCGATAGGTTTATGCATACATGCCCTTTGTATGGTGGCCCTGAAGGGACATCGCATATCGCAAACGTGTGCGCATACGTATGCGATGTCGCGAAATTTATCGCGAATGTGTGCGCACACGTATGCAATGTCGTGAAACAATTCGCGAATATGTGCGCACACGTGTGCAATGTCGTGAAACAATTCGCGAATATGTGCGCACACGTGTGCAATGTCGTGAAACAATTCGCGAATATGTGCGCACACGTGTGCAATGTCGTGAAACAATTCGCGAATATGTGCGCACACGTGTGCAATGTCGTGAAACAATTCGCGAATATGTGCGCACACGTGTGCAATGTCGTGAAACAATTCGCGAATTTGTGCGCACACGTGTGCAATGTCGTGAAACAATTCGCGAATATGTGCGCACACGTTTACGAATTCATTTGCAATGTCGTGAATTTTATTGCATACCTTGTCGCATACCTTTGGGGTGGTGTCATTTTGCGGGCAATTTGTTAGTAACCTAGGGAGTACGCAAGTGGCCCGGTCCCATTTTGTATACCAAAGATACTTCAAGGCAGGAGCTTGGGTACCAGGCAGGTACATTTTAGTGTGGCCATGTCTAGCCGGCCAGCCACATGGTGATGGTACAGCATCATATCACAAAACAAAAGGTCCATGCAAACAATCGTCGGACTATTCTCACTAAAATGAGCACCGGTACAATGGTTAGTATAATAGTTATTCACTTATTAGGAAAGCGTGAGGAACAGCGTGCACGCGAAGGTAAATTAGTCAGACCCTGTTTATATCTTTTTGTACGTCTCGATTCCAGACTAGCTGCTACAACTCCCCAGTTCATTAGGAATTTTATTGAATGGTATGCGACAAGGTATGCAATAAAATTCACGACATCGCAAATTAATTCGCAAACGTGTGCGCACATATTCGCGAATTGTTTCACGACATTGCATACGTGTGCGCACATATTCGCGAATTGTTTCACGACATTGCATACGTGTGCGCACATATTCGCGATTTATTTCGCGACATCGCATACGTATGCGCACACGTTTGCGATATGCGATGTCCCTTCAGGGCCACCATACCTTTGGCCTCAGCGACCACATTAATGATAACATATCCCCAGCCTGTGTTTCTCTCGAACCTGTTTCACCGAGGCACAGCGAAAAGTGCTAAGTGCGCACGCGCGAAGACTGATGTTGGTAGAAAACACGCCCATTCATGCTAAGTAACCTCATCTGTCCTGTGGAAAAAAAGTACACATCATGGTGTAGTCAATATTGCATAAAGTAGAGAACAGAGAGCAGTTTTACACGGGAGCGCAACCTATGCAAACGTCAGGAGTTGTGAGCATTAGCCAAGGGTACGTTTTAGCACCATTTTTATAGCACAATTTCATTGGCATGTTAACATTCATTATTCAATGGTCAGATTAAAAAGATACGAAACAAACTTTCAATATAAATCATTCGTATGTAGTGTGTGAATTTCGGACCTAGCATTTTGCTTACGATAGCGTACGCATTGGCAACGTGAGTGTACAACCATGTTTTATGTAAATCCTCGTGTGACCAGTTTCCAAGGCACCAAGGTTTTTTCTTTGAATTGAAAAGAAAAAACAAATGCAATGTATCAACTGATGTCCCAATCACCTTCCTTTGTTTATTAGAAGTATGCAAACATCTATTAAAACTGGATGAACGTTGCAGCGTTTTCCCCACGCACCGATCTTCGATGCCTTCAGTTGCGTTCCATTTTTTGGGGGAACATCCCTGTTTTCAAGGCAAACTGGAAAGTACGGTGTCCCGGTGAAGCCACACGTGGAACAGATGTCTGCAGTGACTACACGTGTTATGCGAGACTCTGTATGGCCCTAGAACCGGCAGTTGTTTCTCCAATTATTTATTTTTAACATTTTACTTCTAAAAATTATCATTAAAGTGTTATGCAATTTTAACTGAAAAAACAAAATATGTGTGCAAATGTTTTTCTGCTCTCAACTATGAGTAATTTTGTGTGTGTCTGTCTTTTTATGTCTGTTATGATAAAACACCAAATAAACTAATAATTGAATCCCCTTTGATTCAGTGTTTCAAAAACCGCCTTTCTTTGGACGGAGAAAAATGTTAGAAAGGAATTCCCCATCTTCGTGGGGTTTTTCAATAATTGCTTTCTTTTGCAGCATTCTATTCATTTCCAGAGAAACCAATTTAATCTCATTCTGTGAGAAAGAATTTCTCGTGGAGCAGAATATTGTGAAGGGCGTCTAACAAATTAAATTAAATAATGTTTGTGAGATTCCGCATGGGTTTATTTGTAACGATATAAAGTGAAGGCTCACCTGTTAACTCGCCATATTGGAAGGTGAGGGATTACATATCTCAACCCTTGAGGGCGCTATTATACAATGAAAGTGGCAATGTGCATAAGGTAATAGTAGGCACATCTTACATTTCCTCCCCACTAAATAAGAGAGTTCAGAGTTATTTATGCACATAATTTGTTATAATTGTCACAGGAAAATCTAAGTGCTGGAATTGTATATGAATAACCCATCCTTTCCTTCAGACCTTGCATAAATTTGTTTAAGTTCTTTTTAACAAGGTGTAAATATTCATGAGATGGCTTTGTGCCAGGACCCATTTGGCCATGGTTGTATAGGGTCATTATTCATAGTGTGCACCCAGGGAAAACTCCCAACAATGGAACAGTGAACCTCAAGCCTATACCCCTACAGTTAATTTACATATGTGAGGTAAGTTTACCATGAGAAAGCAATCAGGGTGTCGGCTGATAAAGGGTACAAAGAGTTGTGTGTGAGGTATATCAGAGGGTATGGAGTGGAAGTGAGTTTGTGTGGTGAGATCATTACGGCGAGGGGAGAATACACGCCCAACGTAAAGGCCCTGTCACACCATGGCGTATCGCCGGAACGTATGCCAACGTATGCGAAATATCGAAAATACGTTGGTGTACGCTGATATAAGTTTGGGGTAAGTTGGGGATACGTCGTTTACGTTAAGAGCACGCTGTGATACGCTGTTAAAATTTTGAACACGTCGAGCCCGCGAAATTTTTTTGAACATGTTCAAAATTTCTCGGCGTACTGAACGTGTGCTTCATACGTTCTGGATAAGTTCCCCGTATGTTCGTGGTACGTTAGACATACGTTGACATACGTTAGAGGAACGTTACTCGTAGGTTGGTATACGTTGATGTACGTCGTCTAACGGGGAAACGTGTAGCCAACGTAGTGATAACGAGATGATAACGTATATGTAACGTATGTCTAACCTATGCCTGACGTATCTCCAACGAGTCTCGACGTATTCTGACGTATCCACCTTATGTACAACTTATGCCTGGCGATCGTGTAACGTACATATTGTGTTCTACAGTACAGCTAGCGTATGTGCCGTACAGCTAGCGAGCATTCGGCGTTTTAGGAACTTATGGGGGGTTTGAGTATATATATGTGGGTCCCTTGAGTAACTCATCCTCATTTCTTCATGGTCGGTCGTGCTGAACACATCAACCTATCATATTTATACGTTCTACAGCGGCATAGGTCACGTGTTCGTTGTACGCCGAGGATACGCTGAGGATACGTTGAGGATACGTTGAGGATACGTTGAACACGGCAGACATATGCTACAAATGCGTTAGGCATACGTTACTCATACGCTTGCATACGCTGTGATACGCTGTCATAACTTTGTTATTAGTTAGTGAAACGCTATCAATACGTTAGTCATACGCTATGTATACGTTCAATACGCTATGGATACGCTATGGATACGTCCTTTCCAACACCGATGTCGAATTTTTCGATGCAATTCGTTGGGAAGTTGGACGTTCTTGGACTTTGACAATTTTTGAACTAATTTGTGTATACGTCGGCATACGTTAAGGCGATACGCCATGGTGTGACAGGGCCTTAACAGAGGCCAGATCACCTGGACGGGCAAGTTCTGAATATATTCAGCAGCGGAATAAACTTTGAACTATATTGATAAAATCCCCCTCGGCCAAGTATTTTGTATTTGGGTACTCTTCCTTTATCATGTGCACCTACTGAGTTTTAGGCCCCGTTCCCACTGGACCCCGCATTGATCGCGCAATTGTGGATTAATGGGCGATCAAAAGTCTAGTGGGAACGCAAAGGGCGATCAGACCCCGCAATTTGAGGGCGAACATCCGGTACGGTAGGCCCGAATGGCGCGAAAAATGGTGTTCTTTTTTCTTCTATTCCCAGCAAGCACCACGCATTTGGTGACATGAATTGCAAGTAAAGCATAAAGCAGTATTGACGTCACGTGACGATACCAACTACACGTTCTGTACAACGCATCCACACTAAGCCCAAACCCACGCTTTAATTTTGGATGCATTGTATTCATACGTGCACGTTCTTTAAAGATGGCAGCGCCCAGCAATAAACGTCCCATAAATTCGTCAAAAAAAAAACTCCCAAAAAGATGAGAAGCGTGGCAAACTATGGTCGGACGAGGAGCTAGGAGCCACCCCACACTGTGTGGTCGCCATAGATACGTTGCGCCTGCGCACTGCCCACTTGGTCGACCTGCGTTGGTGAACTTTGAATCCACTTCCGTTCCCAAAAGGGAGATCAATGCACGATCATACTCTAGTGGGAACGCAACCGCGATTCACGTCTGCGGCTAATCCTTTTGCGGGGTCAGGATCTCGTAATTGTGGATCCAGTGGGAAAGTCGTCAGTGGAAGTAGGGTGCGGTCACAGGGGGTGTGAAAGACAACGAGGAGGATAGTTTATTGCACATTTATTGAATTTAATTATATAATAACGATCTCGTAATTGTGGATCCAGTGGGAACGCGGTCTAACAATTGTTTTCTGCTCGAGCTGGAGAAAAGTGTTGGGGTTTGTAATTAGTTAATACACGTGTAAATATAGAGTAATCAGTATTATTTATTAAAGAACAAATTTTCAATGAACGAAAGAAGTCGTGAATCACTTATCATTTAGTGTAGTTTGGATTCGATAAGAGAATTGGTCAACCTTTTGTTCTGACAATAATGAAATCCTGTATGATTGAAGACATAATTAACTTTACTTTTAGATGTTGAAAATAACTTGCAGGTTAAAACAAGTAAAGAGTAAACTGCCTGCTTTTTGTTATACAATAAATATTTTGTTTTAAGTTTAGCAACTCTCAAAAAACACTAACTTTTACGAAACAATGATAATAAACAGGATGTGGCTTTCCAAGCCTTGGAACACAAATACAGTTTCTGTGAATTATGTTTTTATAGCCACCGGCTAAAGATCAAGTTTATCAGGGGGTTTCCGAGTTCGCAGTGGATATCGACGCTCAGTCTTTGAAGGAGATCCTGTTGTTGGAGAAACAGAAGTTGGTTGTTCGTTTCCGCTCTGACAGGGTGATGAAGATTCTGGTGTTGTGGACGTTATTGGAGAATCTAATGTAGTCTGGCCACTGGTATCTGGAATGACAGAAGGTAGAGTATCAGGGGCCAGCTCCGGCTGTTGACTGAAGGGTTTTGCAGTTTGTGCGTCAAAAAATTGATCAATGTGTCTACGCCAGATGGAGTCTGGGCCAACTCTTACTTCATAAGTCAGCGGGCCAGTGCGTGCATTGATAACTCCTGTTATCCAATTCTGAGGGCCTCTGTAGTCACGAACTAGCACATGTTGGTTCTCGTGTAGTTCTCGAGTTGTCTTTGAGGATTTGTGAAACACCGTCTGTTATATCTGTTTCTGAGTGACACGGTGACGAATGTCTGGTTTGATGATGTCCAGTCTAGATCGAAGATTCCTTCCCATGAGCATCAATGCGGGCGACTGTCCAGTCGTGGCATGGGGGGCATTACGATACGCAATTAGGAACCGGGACAGCTTTTGAATGATTGAACCTTCCTCTCCTACCATAGACTTCAGTCCATTCTTGAATGTTTGCACGAAGCGTTCTGCAAGACCATTCGTGGATGGGTGATATGGGGCTGAGGTTATGTGTTTGATGCCATTCTGCTTCATAAACATCTCAAACTCATCAGACTTAAATTGGGGGCCATTGTCACTCACGACTTGTTCTGGAACACCATATCGTGCAAAAATTGTTCTCAGGATGTCAATCGTTTTAGTAGCTGTAGTAGCTTTGGCAGGTATTACACTTTGAATGAGCATCTACCACTACTAAGAACATGTGTCCCAAGAATGGCCCGGCATAATCGATGTGTATTCTCTGCCAGGGTTTTGTAGGCCATTCCCAAGTGTGAAGTGGGGCTTGAGCTGGGTTGTGCTGGACCTGTTGGCAGCCGGTGCATCCTTTTGCCAACTGTTCAATGTCGTGGTCAATTCCTGGCCACCAAGCAAAACTACGTGCAAGAGTTTTCATCTTAACGACACCCAAATAGCCTTCATGGAGCTCATTTAGTACTTTTGTGCGCAATTTGTTGGGGACTATAACACGGATTCCCCACAGTAAGCAACCATCACATAGAGTGATCTCATTTCTGCGACTATAGAATGTTGCTAGAGTTGGATCGAGATTCTTGGGCCATCCTTTCAGGGTGTTCTCATACACTCTGACAAGTAGGGGATCTCTAGATGTTTCCTTACAAACATCAGCGCTGGAGACTGGTAATGTCTCAAATTGAGTCATGTTGAATAGGTCGACTGGATCATTCTGTGGGGACATTGTTTGACCCAAGGGCAATCGAGATAAGCCATCGGCGTTGCCTTGCAGTGTGGTGCTCTTATACTCGATGTCATAATCGTGACTGCCAAGAAAAACTGCATATCTCACAAGGCGTGCAGCAGTGGTCACAGAGGTGCTCTTTACTGGATTAAAGATAGAGGTAAGTGGTTGGTGGTCAGTCACTAAAGTGAATTTCCGTCCACATAGTAGAGATTAAATTTCTTTACTCCCCACACCAAAGCAAGTGCCTCTTTGTCTATCTGTGAGTAGTTGCGTTCGGCAGTCGTCAGTGTGCGAGATGCATACGATATGGGACGTTCTGATCACCGCGCCCAGGCCATACGGTGAAGCATCACATGCAAGTTTTACTTGAAGACTGGGGTCGTAATGGGTTAGGACTTCATCTGTAGTGATGAGTGATTTTGCTTTCTGAAACGCATGTTCACAGCTTGCATTCCATTCCCACTTGTGGTTCTTCTCGAGCAGCTGATTTAACGGGTGTAGCTCAGTCGCTAAGTTGGGTAAGAACCGGTGGTAGTAGTTTACCAACCCCAGGAAGGATCGCAATTGACTGACATCAGTTGGGGGTGGTGCATTCATCACAGCATTGATTTTGTCCTCAGTTTTCTTGAGACCGTTTTCAGTTATCTCGTGGCCGCAGAAGATAACTTTCTTCTTGAGAAGTTCACACTTTGCTTGATTCAAGCGTAGTCCGCTTTTGTTTAGTCTTTGTAAGACTCTCCTTAAGTTGTCAAGATGTTCTTCATCAGTGCGGCCTGTGATGATCATGTCATCCAGTATACATTGGACGCCAGGTATGCCTTGTAGCACTTGTTCCATGGTTCTTTGCCACATGGCAGGTGCAGATGCTACACCAAAGGCAAAGAGTCCCTTGTGGGTGTTGATTGTGAGTAACTTTTTTGACTCGGAGTCCATCACCATATGTAGGTAAGCTTGACGTAAATCAAGTTTGCTGTACTTCTGTCCTCCCGAAAGTGTGGCAAAGACATCTTCTACTCTCGGCAAAGGGTAGTGATCAACGATTATATTTGGATTAACTGTCACTTTGAAGTCACCACAAATGCGGACACCACCATTTGGTTTGGGCACAGGAACTATCGGGGTTGCCCACTCACTGTTCTCCACAGGTTCTATTATGTTCTGCTGCTGAAGTTTTGCTAGTTCAGCTTCAACTTTCGGCCGAATAGCGTATGGCACCTGCCTCGCTTTCATGAAGACAGGTTGTGCATTTTCCTTTAGTTTGAGCTTTCCTCTTATCTGTTTCAGCTCACCAATTCCTTCACTGAAGAGCTCAGGATACTCACTCAAGAGTGATTTTAGTTTTTCTTCAGTGCTTGTTGTAGGTTGTACCGTTGAAATTGCTAGCAAGTTGGGCCAATCCAGCTTGATGTGCGCTAGCCAATCACGGCCAAGTATTATGGAGGTCCACCACGTGCAACGATATAGTTTTCCAAAATAGTGCTGCATGTTGTACGAGGCATTGACTTCAATGATTCCTGCAGGAGTCACCATCTCTCCAGTGTAGGTTTGTAATTTAACCTTTGTCTTATATTAGCTTCTCAATAGGTAAGTATTTCTTGTAGTCTGCCATGGAAATTGATGTGATTGCAGAACCAGTGTCCACTTCCATTTTGACAGGAGTGTTATTGAGATGTAGAGTCACAAATACAGCAGTACTTGTGTCACAAGCAGTGTGGCCGAGAGTGTTGATGCTTAATCTGGCTTTCAATTCATCTTCATCATCATCCATATATGGGACTTCCTCCATGACCTTAACGTTCCCCTTACGTTTCTGATAAGGTTGGGGTTTGTTTGATGGAGTGCGAGGTGGTTTGGATCGGCAGGCTGGGGCTATGTGACCGTATTTTCCACACGAGTGACATGTTGCATCTTTAAAACGGTAGTTGTCAGGAGTGTGGCCCTTGTTTCCCCATATCGGTAGCAAGATGAAGAAAATGAAAAAGACTTCTTTGTAGTTATGGCATGTACCACATGTACAATGTTTGTGAGATTCCGCATGGGTTTATTTGTAACGATATAAAGTGAAGGCTCACCTGTTAACTCGCCATATTGGAAGGTGAGGGATTACATGTCTCAACCCTTGAGGGCGCTATTATACAATGAAAGTGGCAATGTGCATAAGGTAATAGTAGGCACATCTCGCGCCATTTTGCTGTAATACTGTGCGAGTCTGCCTGCCGTTACAAATTGAGCATTGTCACACTTGTGCTTACTCATGTATTAATTTGTCCAAAACATTACGAGTATTCTCACATTTTGTGCTTACTCCCAATACATTGTGGCATAACAATTTGAATCATATTTGTGCTTACTCACCAAATTGGACTCTTTTACTTGCTTCTTGTATTCGACTGGCTGTCTGTTTGCGTACTTTTGCCCCGCTAGTTGTTGTAGGGGCAGCACTTGGAGTTTAAAGCGCTCTGGCGGTAGTTTCCGCGAGTTGGTTGGTTGGACTAATTGAGACCCTGCGTCTTTGGGGTTGCCCATAAACTGATGCTGTGATCTTTGTAGAGCTCCGAAGTCTGTGGCCAACTTTGGTGCCAAGCTTGTTGGTCTCTTGAATGTCCTTATACTTTTGTGTAAGATTGTCACCAAAAAGGAGTCCGGTAATAGGGACTTGTATTGCACAGATCCCACCAAATTGATGGTTGAGATCTGGCTTTATGAGCTCTCTCCTTCTGAGGTTGAGTTCATAATTTGCATGTCCCAAAATGGACACTGCATCAAGAAGTTTGGTGACTTCAGCTTTAAGATCAGGCCCGGGCATACCCAGCAGGGATTCTACGGTGCCCACTATCGGGACCACACCTGTGAGAAGGGCCTGCTGAACATTTTGCAGCTTAATATCCGTTGAGCGGGTCTTAGCCTGCAAGGTGCTCCATACCTCGGTATTCACCCGGGTGCATCCTAATGCTTCCACATTATTAGGTCTCTGGAAAATTTTAAGTTTCTCTAACACTGGTCAGGCTGCTGGCGTTTGACTGTCCCGGCTCGTCTGGCTAGGTAATGGTTTCCTTCAAGAATTCGTCGTCGGAAGGAACGCCCAACAAATCAATGAGATCTTGTTGTTCAGTCATGGTAATGCGTAGTAGTAATAAGAGTCCAGTCACAAAACATGCAAGAGGGACTTGTACCTCGTGCGTGGTTATATACTGGTGAATTCATTGTTTTACACAAGATTCTCTCAACTGTGACGATACATTACGGTGAATGGTGCGATCTCACGTAAGGCCGAAGTGTTAAGTTATAACGAGGTAGAATTGTGCTCGAACATCCAATGTAACCACCTTCACTCTGGTTAATCCTAGTCCTAGAACAAGATATGGGAACGGGAACCTCACAGTTTTATGAGTAGGTAGAGCTAACTAACTTACAAATAGTCCCAGAAAGTGTTCATGTTTTGTGTGATCAACCATACAGTTTTGGATTAATCCGATGTGTGCCAGGAGAAACTTTATAGAAATCAGTAAGCTTTCAGAATGATGTTGTATATGCGCATGGATGAGCTTGAGGTGGTACTGCTTTCACAGTTGCACCAAAGTCTTCCATAAAACAATATTGTCTTATTCTTGTTGTTCAGCCTCCAGCTTGTATCCCAGCAGCAGTACTTCTACACAACACATGGATCTCAAACCTTCTGACTATAGGTCATCGGTAAACTACAAAGATTTTCCGTACGTCTTCAATCCTCGGAACTATCCAGACGAGAGCGAACAACACCGCCAACTTGAATTTTTTTTAGAAAGCATCGTGCCTTCAAAATTTGAGTGGTGAGATTTAAGTTGATTATCCCATCCCCCAAATTTTGGGGACCAACTTGAATTAAAAAAGAGAGTAAATTCTTAAATCAGAAATCAGGAAAGTTAAAAGATGCTAAAGTTTAGAAATTCACATTAAAATAAAACTGCGGGGTTAGGATTTAAAAGATTGAAACTATACAATTAATTATTGTCTTTGTTATTCATAAAAGCCCATGGTGCTCTCTTGAAACCAGCCTGTACTGTAGTTGCCACTCCCTTGGAAAGCCGTGCTTCGGGGCTTGGTTTTACTGAAATTGCAACTGAAATGATTTCAGACAGCAGATTTTCAGTTGGGACAAGCTTAGCGGGCAACACTACATTAGTGAGCGTGTTGAAATAAAGTAAGGTAACATAAATTAATGGGCGGGGGCAAGGGAGGCAGGTACATTCTCACAGCTGTAGTACCCTATGAATTTTTTCCCCAGGCCTGCAGGTGTTAAAGAGGCAAGAGTTTTGTCGCCAAGCTATGTGGAAGACGAAGGTCTTGGGGATGAGGAAAGCTTGAGGGATGAATGGATAGAACTGAAACTTACACCCAATCGAGTAAACTTCCACTCTATCAAAAAATTGGCTTTGGCTCACAAGTAAGTTGAACTCTTTAGTAACAATAAGGCAATATATCCTCTAAAAACAAATAATGATTTTGAAAAAAACCCACCCCAAAACCTTTCACCACCAAAAAATGAAACGCCAAGCAAAGTTTGCATATATGTTGCTGTCTTGACGATGGCGAAATTGTTCTCACATAAATTCCGTCGGTAGACTCTTTGTAATTAGTATCTGCAATCCCGTTTGACCTCATCAATGGCAATAGTGAGGGCGCTGTTTCCAGCTTGATATTACCTGACCAATCGGGGAAAAAAACAAAATTTGCTTACGGTTTACTGTCAGAATGTTTTATGGCAATCTATTGAAGAAGTGTTGGGGCACTTCTTCAGCTTGTGACATCATGATCAGGCAAGGAACGTGTTCCTCTTTTGCCCCTAACCTTTTTTCTCTTCTGTCCAGTGTCCTTGTTAAAAGTTCATCAATGTAAACTGTTAACATTTTGAATTGAAAGGAGAATGAAAAAGAAAGATGAAATGCTTAGTGTTTTGAAAATAAAATTGTGTGTGTTGTTCCCCTCTTTCTGACATTGAAGGTGTTTGCGGGGCAAGTGGATTATCTTTTACAAACCGTGCGAAAGAGAAAAACAGGATGAGGAATGGGTAAAAATTACCCAAGCAACAGCGGCGGGTCAGCTCGGTATGTTTGCTAAAGTGTCAATTAAACAGTGGGATGGAAATTACTTAACCTGGGTCCACACCAATAATTTCACTAACGAGAAAGAGGTAATGGATCTGGAAAGGAAGATTCGTGATCTTGGTGTGAAGGGTCAGATGACCTTTAAACCCAGCGTCTACACCGTACTACGCATATTTGCAGTTAATGAGTGGTCTTTGAATGTGGGCATCTATACATCGCATTGGGATCCTGTCCGAAACATTTCAACGGTGCAAGACAAAACGCAGTAACATTTTAAACTATGAAGAAACCCCAAACTTATTACTGTTACACAACATATAGGGAGGAGATGACAAATATTCACATCATCTTTAGTACAACACGGTTTTATTTACAAATATTTAATATTTACAATTATTTACAATATTGATCTTTAGTTAGGTGAATTATAATAAACTTGAAAGCCGGCTTTAATGTTGATAAATTTATGTACACTGGTTACTTTTGACTTGGTTTAAACTTGGCTATCGATTATTGGTTATCGACAATTTATAGTAAAACAACTTAAGAAATAGAAAATAGATGATCTCTGATCGCTAAGTATTCCTGTGGTATAGTTGTTGTAATTACAATTTAATAAGGAACGTTGATGATGGATACTTAATGCATATATATAGTTGCTGGTTTTGATGTCTGGCCCTCTGGTCCTGGTTTAACTGCTATTCCCATCACACTGGTATTCGGGTAGTCTTGAAATGTATAACCAGTTCAGGTGTGGCTGGATAGGGCTTGAAGACTCCAATGTTACATCTTTATGTCAGCATATGCATGTCGAAATGTAGCTCCCTTTATTAGGCCATGGCTTCTTCAGAATCACTGTTCCTGGTTGAGTCCCGCACCGCTGACCGTGTCACACACAACCCACTGGCAATTTCTTGGCCCTGATTTGGCCAATGCTGAAATCGTTTTATTTAAAACTTTGCCTTACAGTAATATGTTAAGTGGCACTGAATTTGTCACTTCTGAAAAGGCTGCCTAGGTTTTTACTTCGGGTCAACTCTCAAACTCACGTCTCTCTCTCTCAAATCTGTCTTGCTTTCTGTCCCACAGTAAAAACTGTTACTTCCCACATGTACTTTAATTTCCGTTCACTCTCCGTATACTTAACTACTATTACCTAACAACGCGATCTAAACTAAAGGAAGAAGCACAGAGACAGATGGTTGTTTTATTTATGTTTTATTGTTCTGCAATTTGCTAGGTTTAACTCCTATCTAGCCTAAGCTCCCATGACTTTCGATCCTACAACAAGAGATACCTAATTTTGAAAAGAAACAAAAGAATCTACACAAACTTACAGGGAGGGGTATGACTAGTAACTACTACACACAATAGACAACTTTTTGAAGAAGCTCATGGCCTGATCCACTACAAAATAGGGAGACTACAATTACAGAGGGGAAAGATACTTATACATAAAAAAAAGAAAAGAAACATGTGAGACTAATTTAAACAGGTGAGGAGTCTATGACAACTGGACCTTCGTCAGAGGCATAAACAAGGACAAACACAAACATATCCATTTATAGCAAAAAGAGGAGCAAAGGATTAATGGAGAGTATCCAGAAAAAAGGCGGGAAAATATAGCCAATCGGAGTTATAAATTTCCAAACAATGGGGTGGCTAAGAACCAATCAGCAATTGTAGGCATTACAATGCAGGAAGCATGAGAGGGTAGGATTAGAGGGCAAGCCGCATCAGGATAATGCAACTAACAACAGGAGGCAAGATAAAAGTTATTATAGAAAAACAGAATCAGTGTAAAGAAAATTAAAATAGAGAGAGCAGGATATTAAATCCTCTGCAAAGGGAATATGTTATTAACGAGTTTATTTTTAAAAACTTCTTGAGAGAAAGAAGCGTTATACATGACCAGTGGGGAGAACATGTTATTTACAGTAACTGTATTTGTTTTGCATCAAAAGTAATTGTAGAATAACAGAATCAATTAAGAAATTAAAAATAGGCAAGAGGAACCTGCAGAGAGAGCGAGATATTAAATCCTCTGCAAAGGGAATAGGTTATTAACGGGTTGATTTTTAAAACTTCATTAGAGAAAGAATCATAAAAATAGACCAGGTTGGAGAGAACATTGTTCTTAAAGTAACTGTATTTATTTTACATCAAAGAAATAAACAAGCAAACGTGAAAGGAGGGTGATGGGAAGTTATTTAACACTAGTGTTTATGTTGAGTCCAAAGGGTTGGACTGTCTTGAGTTGGTGAATTTAGTGTGATTCTCTGAGTTTGCGGTGTGTGTCGTCACCATTTGTCACAAAGAAACCCTCGTGTTTTTTTAATGCATATTCATTAGCTGACATGAATATTGATGACCTGTAACCCAAAGTGCGAATAATTCATATCATTAGTATGGTGTTCTATATAGGACACTTATCTGTTTTGTCATGCCTGTGGAGAGGTCCGTCGTGCCTGTGAGCAAGTCCGTCGTGCCTGTGAGCAAAGCGTCGTGCCTGTGAGCAAGCCTCGTGCCTGTGAGCAAAGCGTCGTGCATGTGAGCAAGTCCATCGTGCCTGTGAGCAAGTCCGTCGTGCGTGTGAGCAAGTCCGTCGTGCCTGTGAGCAAGTCCGCTGACGTGTGAGCAAGTCCGTCGTGCATGTGAGCAAAGCGTCGTGCCTGTGAGCAAGTCCATCGTGCGTGTGAGCAAGTCCGTCGTGCGTGTGAGCAAAGCGTTGTGCCTGTGAGCAAGTCCGTTGTGCGTGTGAGGAAGTCCGTCGTGTGTGTGAGCAAGTCCGTCGTGCCTGTGAGCAAGTCCGTCATGCCTGTGAGCAAAGCGTCATGCCTGTGAGCAGTGTCGTGCCTGTGAGCAAGTCCGTCGTGCGTGTGAGCAAAGCGTCGTGCCTGTGAGCAATTCCGTAGTGCGTGTGAGCAAGTCCGTCGTGCGTGTGAGCAAGTCCGTCGTGCGTGTGAGCAAAGCGTCGTGCCTGTGAGCAAGTCCGTTGTGCGTGAGGAAGTCTGTCGTGTGTGTGAGCAAGTCCGTCGTACCTGTGAGCAAGTCCGTCATGCCTGTGAGCAAAGTGTCGTGCCTGTGAGCAGTGTCGTGCCTGTGAGCAAGTCCGTCGTGCGTGTGAGCAAAGCGTGGTGCCTGTGAGCAAGTCCGTCGTGCCTGTGAGCAAAGTGCTGTGCCTGTGAGCAAGTCCGTCGTGCGTGTGAGTAAAGCGTCGTGCCTGTGAGCAAGTCTGTCGTGCCTGTGAGCAAGTCCGTCGTGCCTGTGAGCAAGTCCGTCGTGCCTATGAGCAAGTCCGTCAAGCGTGTGAGCATGTCCGTAGGCATGTGAGCAAAGCGCCGTGCCTCTGAACAAAGCCGTCGTGTCTGTGAGCAAGTCCGTCGTGCTTGTGAGCAAGTCCGTCGTGCCTGTGAGCAAAGCGTTGTGCCTGTGAGCAAGTCCTTTGTGCGTGTGAGCAAAGCGTCGTGCCTGTGAGAAAGTCCGTCGTGCCTGTGAGCAAGTCCGTCGTGCCTGTGAGCAAGTCCGTTGTGCCTGTGAGCAAAGCGTCATGCCTCTGAGCAAAGCCGTTGTGTGTGTGAGCAAAGTGTCATGCGTGTGAGCAAGTCCGTCGTGCCTGTGAGCAAAGCGTCGTGCCTGTGAGCAAGTCTGTCGTGCCTGTGAGCAAAGCGTCGTACCTGTGAGCAAGTCCGTCGTGCGTGTGAGCAAGTCTGTCGTGCATGTGAGCAAAGCGTCGTGCCTGTGAGCAAAGCGTTGTGCCTGTGAGCAAAGCGTCGTGCCTCTGAGCAAGTCTGTCACGCCTGTGAGCAAAGCGTCGTGCCTCTGAGCAAGTCTGTCGCGCCTGTGAGCAAGTCCGTCGTGCGTGCCAGCAAAACGTCGTGCCTGTGAGCAAAGCGTCGTGCGTGTGAGCAAGTCCGTCGTGCCTGTGAGCAAAGCGTCGTGCCTCTGAGCAAAGCCGTCGTGCTCACACGCATGATGGCTTTGCTCAGAGGCACGACGCTTTGCTCAGAGGCACGACGCTTTGCTCAGAGGCACGACGGACTTGCTCACAGGCGCGACGCTTTGCTCACAGGCATGACGGACTTGCTCACACGCACGATGGACTTGCTCACAGGCACGACGCTTTGTTCACACGCACGACGGACTTGCTCACAGGCACGACGCTTTGCTTACAGGCACGACGGACTTGCTCACACGCAAGACGGACTTGCTCACACGCACGACGCTTTGCTCACAGACACGACGGACTTGCTCACAGGCACGACGGACTTGCTCACAGGCACGACGGACTTGCTCACAGGCACGACGCTTTGCTCACAGACACGACGGACCTCTCCACATGCACAAAAAAACAGATAAGTGTCCTTTATAGAACACCATACATTAGACCAACACCCGATCCAGCAATACCGTGGTTGATTTAAGCTGAGCAGGTAATGACAATAGGTAGCAGTGTTTGAGGAATGCTTTAGTTTGGGTTTACAGCGTTGTGAGTTATATTTTCATCAGGTCAGTTTTGAATTAGAAAAGAAGTGAGGTGAAAGTTGAGTGCAAGACTGAAGAATGATTGAGATGATGTAAATAAGATGCAAATTTTAGTTTTATGTTTGCTCTGTGTGAAGTGAATGTCAGGGCGTTGTCTCAAAGATCTTGGTCTGTGAGGACTGCCTTACACTCAGCTCTGCTGCAGCGACATTTGTATAAGAGTATTCAGGCTCCTAATTTGATTAAATCCAAGCAACCAGGCTTGTGTTTGCTGAAATATTTCTGAGGGTTATTAGGGTGATTTTTCACCTACCACATTTAAACCTTTGGGCGAGAGAGGAGACAGGTCCGGAGAAGGATTATCAACCGTAAGTTGAAACTTTTGTATACATATTCTTTTGAGTGAGTAATTTCTTTTAAAACTACTACATACATTGCTAAGTTAAGAATCTTACATTTGTGGTATTTATGTTAACCCGAGTTTTGTGGCTAGAGACACAGATATTTCTACTTTAAGTGGAGAATTTCTTGTGCTTTTCATGTTTACAGGGTTCGTACACTTATAATAGCTATAAATTCAAGGACTTTTCAAGGACTTTCAAGGTCCAGAAATCCCATTATCAAGGACCAAAATCTAGCAAATATTTATGGTTTATTTGAGACTTGTATATAAAACGCTTGGTGTTGGGTGATTTGATTCTGTACAATTAGTTAAAGTTTGAAGGTTGGCTGGTCACTTAAACTTAAACTTGATGAAAAAACACAACATTACTCTGCATGATTAAATACTTTAATTACAAAAAGTGAATTTTCAAGGACTGACAAGGACCTAAGATAAATCCAAGGACTTTCAAGGCCTTGAAAAACAGATTTTCAAATTCCAGGACTTTCAAGGATTTTCAAGGACCGTACGAACCCTGTGTTTAGTAATTTGTACATTTAAACCCAAAACACCATTGCAAGCCTCAATCACAATGAGTTCAACATCTTTGACGCTGTGATTAAGGCTGTTGAAGTGTGGATGGAGACGGGGTACAGTTTCTTGGTCTTTATGGAAGAGACATGGTTCGCAAAGCGAAGACTGAGTTTGGTCTTAGTCTCTCCCCACACACAATGATACTGTAGTCCACATCTCTTACAAGATATAACATAGACTACATTGGGTATGTTACATTGGGAGTCGTCTTTTCAATAACTTGACCATCTCATCGTAAGTCTTCTAGTGCCCATATATTGTGCACCCAAAGTACGGGCTGCACCTCATTGCAGCCAAATAAGCCGCAGACTGCTTTTCATCCCATGGATTTACCACACGACAACTCTCAAAGTGCCCGTAATATTCATTCCACGGAACCTTACCATTAGGCCTATACCTGTCAGGCACAATACTCGGACGTCGGGGAACCGGTGAATTCCGTACATCCCTTTCACTCTTTATTCCTGGAAGAGTCGGCCTCCGATCATCAACCGATATGAAACTGGTAGAGTTAAGAACTAGTAAATCATGGGGGGGGGGGGGGGATACCAAGATGACACAGGTTTCAAGTATCATGCACACCTGCAACAAAGATGGTTTATTTACATCCACTCTTCCTTAGTTCTTCAACCACCGTAGGTGGCGCCCTTTACACAACGATATTTTATGAGGTCTATGACTCACGACTCAGTTTGCTTGCAAGGTGCAGCGCCTAATATTTGAATGAAGTAGGTCAGGACTATAATCATACAGGGATGTCGCCCCACACAGTTTGCACTGGTGAGTTCCAGCAACATGCCCGTGGTCTGTTCAGGCCTGCTCCACGCAACTTGCGCTGCAGGGTTTCGGCGGAGATCCCTATTTCCGATCGCTCGGCACTGCTAGGGTCCTATGAGAATCCTATTATCTCCACACAGCCTATTACAGTCAGTCCGAACGCCCGATACACACGGGACGTTTTACCTCCCTTACAATTCGTACACACCTTATCCTAGCATAGAAGAACCAAGTCTAAGGCCTGCGCTAAACGTCGAACTTTTGCCGTGTCGAACTCAAATGAATTTCGCACGCAAAAATGCGGCAATTAAAACGAATCGGTTACAAACGTCAAATTTAGTAAAATAGTTTGCCGCACTTTGTGATTCAAAATGGTGACACGGGAGAAAATTTCTAAAGAGTCATGTTTCATGGTGGCGATTCGAGCTGTGACACTCAAATATTAGCGACAACATCATAATGATGATAGTGTTCCCCACCTTAAATGTTGTCATTATTACCATCGTTGGTGAGTGGCGTCCATCGTCTGTTTTCAAGCCTGTCAAACAAAATCGATTAGCTTATTTCTGAAATCTACAAATTATGTTTGTTCCATCACAAGTTGTTTCTCATCCCATCCTGGAATACTCCCAGCTACGGTACTAACAAGGAGAACGTTCACATTATTAGAAAATACACATAAAAACATTGTCAAAAGCTTTGCGCATGCGTATTCGCAAAGAGCACCGTCGTTGTAGTACGGCGAGAGCGCGACGTTTGTCACCACGTCGAGCTTGCCGTACTACACGGCAGTGTCGAACTTAAATCAAAAGTTTGCGCTAAACGTCGCTCTTTTGTCGAATTTAATTCATAATTTTCTAATTGTTTGAGTTCGACACGGCAAAAGTGCGACGTTCAGCGCAGGCTAGGCCTAAAGCGACGCGCTTTATATACCTTTTAGTACAGCCTCGCGCATGCGCGGTACGCCGCACGTGAATGAACGGTGACCTTCACCGACCATTTAGTGCACGCGCTGCTTTGCGTATGCTTTTGCACTACGCCTATCTTCAGTATAATAGAGATAGTGGATCTATTCCACACAACTACGTTACTATTCGCTAGCGCCCTCAATCGTGTGTCATGACCTTTACACTTACTTCCGCATATACATGGTAGTACATTATTTATTAGCCAGGGGCCAGGGCCGAATTTCATGGCTCTGCTTACCGTAGGCAAGGAATCGGCGCTTACGGAATAGGGAATTCTTTGCTCACGTCGAGCGTATTTCACGGGTTAGCAGATAATTTTTGCTTGTGCACCTGCGTACTCCTCGTTACTAGGCATTTTTTGCTTACACAGCAAGCGCAGAAATTCAGCGCTTGCACAGTAAGCGGAGATTGGTGATCGCAAGCCAAGAAATTTGCCCCAGAAAGCACCCTGTCGCGTCACAGTATGTATGTAGCAAAGATCGTATAGCGCCGCTCTACGATCTTTGGTATGTAGATCTGGGGATGTGCATCGCTCGACTCTATCGCTCGAGTGAAATTTCCTTCTCGTAGAAAACTGATCATGTGCTTCGTTTCTGAAAGGATCATGGACTTTGTCGAGGTGAGTTTGTGATACTGAAATGTAAATCTATTATTTGATGTTTTTAAGCATTTAGAAATTCCACTCAAAGCAAGTAAGTAAACTGGGTCGGCATGATGTGAAAGTGTGGTAGTTGATTCAATAGTGTTATCAGCGGGATTGCCCACCTTGTGTAGAGTCATTTTCGCGGAATTCTTATTACCGCGGCATCTCCAATTCCCTTAATATCCCTGTCAATACACCGTAGGGGCTGAGCGAAAGGAGAAACCCGCGCAATGAGCTAAAAACTTGCCCAGGAAAACGCTTGCAAATTATCAGTTCGGAATGTTTGCCGGTCCAATTGAAAACAACAAAGTGCAGAAAATGTGGTTCAATCCATCAAAAGACCCCCCCTCCGGCTCCATCCCCAAATGAAAATGTTGTCAAGAAACGCTACTGATACTATGGAGTATGGTTTAAACCAGCTTTGATTTGTGAAATAAAATCTTCCATGCAAGTTCAACCTGTCTATAAGAGGCCACGACTCCTTAAATTTCAGAAGTTGACCCACAACCAGTCCTCGGATGGTTCAGCCTCCAGCCTGTGTCCCAGCAGCAGTACTTCTACACAACACACGGAACTCAAATGTTCTGACTTTAGGTCATCCAAGGACTATGATTTTTGCGACACAGTGGAACTGTTGCTCTTTAATCCTCTAGACTATCCAGATGAGAGCGAACGACAACGCCGATTTGATCATTTTGTAAAAAACATCGTGCCTTCAAAGTTTAACTGGTGAGATTGAAATGTCATGCAATTTCAGTTTGTTATGCCAAATATTCCCCCACTAAAGATTGAGGTTACCTTCAATTAAAATTGTAAATTTTTTAGATCAGAATTCAAAATAACAAGATTTAGAAACTAGACATTATATTTGAAATCATTGTATTTGTAATTCATAAATAACACCCTCGGGAAAACCCAGGTGCTCTCTTCAAATTATACTATAGTTTGTCATTATATCGAAAAGCCGTGATTTTCGAGCTTGATTTGGACTTTTTATATCTAAATAATAGATTTTTGTGCTGTTTAGTGCTTGTATATGGTTAGTTTTTGTTATTGCTACTGAAATGGTTGCAGACACTAAATTCAACAACATATGTTGAGCATCAGAAGCCTCACAAGCAACATTAATGAGCCCATTGAAAGGATGTTACTTAACTGTATCATAGTATCATAAAGGAGTGGGGCAGGGACAAGGGAAGCAAGTACATTGTTACAGCTGTAGTAACCAATTATTCTAACTAGGTAATTTTTTTCCCCAGGCCTGAAAATGTCAAAGAGATAAGAGTTTTGTCGCCAAGCTATGTGGAAGACGAAGGACTTGGGGATACGGAAAGCCTGAGAGCTGACGGGATAGAACTGAAACTTACACCCAATCGAGTAAACTTCCACACCATCAAAAAATTGGCATCGGCTCACATGTAAGATGAGTTCATTAATGTATGAGGCATTATCTCCTCTAAAACATGATTTGAGAAAACCTGAAGCCACTGTGAATGAGTGGTCTGCAATATTGCTTTTACCTGTAAATACCAACTTTGTAGGCCGTTGGTTTGACATGTCTTGTAACAAAAGACAATGCCAACTTGTTTGTGCCGGTGGAGTCTCGGGTAGCCGGTTGTTTGCAATCTCGTTTGACCTATCAATGAGGATTTAAAGTGAGGGCGCTGTTTCAAGCGTGATATTTACACCTCCCACCAAAAACAAGCAAAAACAACACCAACAAACAATTTGCTTTAAGGGTTCTATATGTCAAAATATTTTTCGGTCAGTCATTTGATGTCGTAAAGGGGACACCATTTCAGCTTGTGATATCATGATCAGGCAAAGGACTTCAAGTTCCCCCTTCAATCCCCCTGCTTTGCTCCTGATCTTTCCTTTTGTCCTGATCGACAAAATAGAAAGGTCATGTGGAAACATAAAAAGTATAAACCTTGTGTTTCGTTCCTCTCTTTCTTACCTTGAAGGTGTTTGCGGGGCATGTGGATTCTCATTTACAAACAGGGCGAAACAGAAAAACCTGGTGAGGATTGGGTGAAAATTGCCCAAGCAACAGCGGAGGGAAAGCTCGGTATGTTTGCTAAAGTGTCCGTTTATGAGTTGGATAACGATTGCGCTATTTGTGTCTACACCCAAAATTTCACCAACAAGAAAGAGGTAATGGATCTGGAAGGAAAGATTCGGGGTGTTGGTGTGAAGTCTCGGATGTCCTTCAAGCCCAGCGTCTACACCGTACTAAACATCTATGCAAACAACAAATGGGACTTGAAAACGGGCATCTATACATCACAGTGGGATCCTGTCCGAAACATTTCAGTGATACAAGACAAAACAAAGTGAAAGTTTTAAAGACAATGTCGACTAAATTATTGTCACAACTTTTAATAATTATGTACATAACGTATTTTGGTCATTCCATGTCAGACCAACGCACTTTTTTACCTTATGTCTTCCAATTTTGATAATGAATACACACCAATTTTTAGCCCGATCCGACCGACCATGTGGTCAGGGCAGAAACCACAACAAAATGAAATTTTTAGAGTAAAATTCCACCCATTTAGTACAAATATGTCAAAACCATGTCAATTTTCATTGAATATATGCAAATTTGGTATTAAAATAATGAGAATTGCATGCTCAAATTAACTCTTTTGTCAAAATTACATTTTGTGAAAAGTAGGTCACCGTGACCTTTAATATGTTATCGTGACCTTAGATCCAATTTTGTAACAATGTATCATTCCGAAAATCAACGAAATGAAAATGACTTGATAGAGCATGTCTTCCTCTATCAGGATCCACTAAGAAAAAATTGAGGTCTTCAAACTTTACAACTTTATGACTACTTTGTACAGTTGGTAGGTTACAAATTAGTCAATTTATAGACTTTACATTAGAAATCCACTAACACAACTAACTGTTCTGTTTCAATTGTTACTGAAATTGTTCTTGATTGGGGAATTTCTCATGTTGAGGGCTGATGTGGTCTAACCAGAATCATACTTTAAATTATCAGCAGTGGCGTACCCAGGATATGGCTCTTTTTGGGGTGCATTTGTGTTAGTAGATTTGACATACAGATGATAATCACTGAAAAATTACTCGCAAGACTATATAAAAATGGTTGAAAAAAAGGAACATGAATTTTTCCACGGCAGTGTATTTGTAATGATGTTTTTTGCTTTCCACACTGAGGGGTGCAGGGTGTGCTTTCTTTAGGCATCGCTTCGTGCTGAGATGCTGTGGGATAAATATATATTTTGTTAGTTTTGTTTAAGGTGCTGGACTGTAAATAAATTACAGATGTAGAAAAGACCAAACCATTACCATTGGTTGGGAATAAAAAACAATCTTTTGCATAAATTCAAATTTAACTGGAAAAAATAAACTCAGACAGCCATTGGACAAGCGTCATGATGTGTTACAAAATTGGCCATTACGTAAACTCACACAGTTCTTACCAGCAGTTAATTTTGTTTTTGGTTTAAGGACAAAGAGAGGGATCCTATTTTAGGGAAACAAAGTGGGTTCAAAACCTTTTAGGTTGTGTTATTTCGGTGTTTGTGTATTTTTTGAGGCATGAAGATTTCTTGGGGAAAAGTCTTATAAGAGCTTATACAAGCATGACACTTTTCAGCTGATCAGCTGATTTCATTGTTTTTGGTTTCTCAGCTGTGCCAATGAAAACTGACAGTACAAAGTCTTTCTGTAGTCGGCACTTCAGGCGTCTATTTTGACAAACTGCACTTGCATACCTGCCTACAGTTTCATGTAAATGTTGTTGAATGTAAATAAGAACTGTGTAAATCAAGGTTAAAGGTTTGATACAGGATTGGTAAGGGTAGAAGAAAACATCGTTGTTTAATTCTAGTCCGAAATCTTACTGATTTATGAAGTTCATACTACTACTAGAACCATTTTTTCTGTGAAATATTTTCATCTGAAATGAAGTCATATTTGAGAAAACCGTATCTGAAAAAAAACCAAAACGCAAAAGCTGATTTTGTTTGTTAAAACCAAATAAGGACAATGTGCATTTTTGAAAAATGTGCATGTTTCTCCTGACTCACAAAAAAATGTCATGTTTTATAATAAAACAAAACACGAACACAGTGTCAGCCCTACCAACCATGTATAGGCCTAGAGAGTCTTTTCAACAAATACTAAATGACCAAATGTTTTGGATAACAGCATTTTTTAATTCAAACTCTGACTGAAAACAAACAAAGGAAACGGGACAAACCAGAAAAAACATTATCAGTGAACAAAATTACAAGCAATATGATATTGCTAACAAACCCCCTAAACGTGTAATGACATCGAGGAGGAGGGAAACTGGCTGCGCTGTCCGTTGGAGGGTGAGACAAACGCCGTCAAAACAAAGTCATGGACTTCTCATGCTCAGTCTAAAAAGAGCCACAGAACCTGGACTTCCTGCAGGCCCGATATGTACACAGCTCTATGAAAGAAAGCATTAAATCTTACATTTTATGGAGGTTGCAGTGTCTGATTTTATCAACTTTTGATATGAAACTAGGGGCACATCTCAAAAACTTATTTTTCCACTGTTACTTTGATAAGTCTTGAATTAAGGTTTACATCATGACTCAAAATGTCATATGACCAGTGTAGTACCGCGGCCCTGGAATGTACAAGGTCACTCTTTTTGTTAACAAGGGATACATGGTGTATAGTTTCCTGTTCATTTTGGATATACATCTATGTGAATCAGTGTTAAGGCTACAAATAGTTTTTTATAATGAACGCAAGTAATAAAAGGTTGTTGTCAAAAGCATATTCCATTTTAATTCTTACTGGACAGGAGCATTTGAATAAATATTAACAATTTATTTGTTTCTTACTTTCACATTGGCTGCTCTAAGCCTCCGTAATAAGGGACTTTCCCAATGTGTGAAATCCCGATTCTGTTGCGCAGACTATTAGACTTCGTTATGTAGTGTGTGAATGTGGGACTTGTGCTTTCGGTTAGAGTCATTGAAGAGGAGTCGGTACGTAGACTTGTGTTAAAAAATATTATGGCAAGGGCAACCTCTTCCCCAGGGTGTGTCGAGCAGTACGAGGTTGACTGCTCTCTCACCCTGGTATTGGAACATTTGCATATCCAAAAATTTTGGATACGTATGCAAATTAGAATAGTCTGGCTGCATATCGAAATTCACATCTTCGCCATAGTCTCGTGGTCCGGTACCAGATTTAGTAGCTCGTATGTATTGGAAACATGTACATTGTACATGTGCTAATGTAATGTTGTTGTCCAATTAGGGTTCAAGGGAGGAATTTCCATCCCAGGGTTTACTATTTACAAACATGGTTGGAAATAAAGTAAACCATGGGGACGAGGTTGTGGCAAGGGGTCTTTAGTCTTTCGTTTACATATGGGGCGCCGTTTGTCAATTAATTCGTCACGCGTATACCACCAAGTGACCTATCTGTCAAAAATAATGAAACATTTTTTTGCAAATCGGTTTTTATACAGATTATTAATAAACTCATTACTGTTAACATTTACAGCAAATAAGCGTAGTATTTTTCACGAAGTGACCTATCGCAATAGGTCTCAATATGCAATGTCTTTGTCACAGGACACAGTGCTCTGCGGGCAATACTCGTTTTTCATTTTCACGAAGTGACGTAGCCTTTGTGTTTATGAAATGACGTAGCCTATGTATTTATGAAATTTATTACTAGTTAAAATAGTTGCAGGAATGAAAACATTTTGACAGTTATGTGCGAATAAAGTATTCAGCTTTATTTTTGTCTTAAAAAATTAAACAAAAATAGTTAGCAAACTCCATAGTGCAACTTCAATCGGTATTTTCTCCAAATACGTTTTTTGGGGCTGTGAACGAGATAGGTCACTTCGTGGTACGCGTGACGAATTGTTAAACGACGTATTTTTGACACGTTTTCACTATGGCTTGTAACAAAAAGATGTAAACCATAGCAAGTGTTGTCAAAATTATGTTTGTGGTTTACATATCATGAATTTACAATAAAGTCTTATAAATTATGGTTTATAATTCATGGAAATTTAATTCATCATAAAACATGGTTTGTAAATCATGGTTTATAAACCAAGAAAATCAAATCATCCTCAATCATGGTTTGTAAATCATTGTTTATATTTATAAACCATGAAAACTGAAGCACCTTCAAAACATGGTTTATAAACTATAAAAGTGTAAGCATCATAAAACATGGTTTATAAACCATGAAAATTTAAGCACCACAAAACGTGGTAATGAAGCACCTTAAAACATAATTTATAAACCATACAAATTAAAGCATTATAAAAAATGGTTTACAAACAAACCATGAAAATCATGCGTTCACAAATCATGGTTTATAAACGTCGGTTTCATTCAACCTCCTTCCCATACTGGTCATAGACTATCATTGTTGCCCGACACTTGTTGCGTTCGTTTTGCACGTGAACAGGCACTACAGCCATAGAAATGGTAACAGCTAGCTGCTCCACGCTAGATTGCTCGGCCATTTTTTTATTTCACGTGCGAATGACTGAACGTAAACAAATGATCAGCTACCGCGGGTCCGGATGACAGACAAGCACACAGCGCCCCTCGTGATTTCACTGATCTGTAATCCGAATGGTTAGCTTGTGGGGAGGTAACGGAGAGCAGTGATCGATGGGAAGGAGGTTGGGGACGTTTTTATGGTTTATAAACCATGATTTGTGACCACACGATTTTTCATGGTTTATAAACCATGATTTATGATGCCTCAATTGTCATGGTTTAAAATCCATGGTTAATGATGGTTTAATTTGTATGGTTAATAAACCATGTTTTGAAGGTTTTAAGTTTTCATGGTTTATCAACCATGACTTGTAAACCATGTTCTGTGATGTTTAAATTTGTTATGGTTTGTAAACCATTTTTATGATGCTTTAATTTTCATGGTTTATAAACCATGGCTTATAAACCACGTTTTTTGATGATTTAATTTTCATGATTTATAAACCATGATTTATAAACCATGTTTTACTATGAATTTAATTTTCATGGTTTATAAATCATAATTTACAAGCGTTGATTTTATATTCATGGTATGTAAACCACAAAATAATTTGGACAACAATTTCTATGGTTTACTTCTAATTGTTACAAACCATGATAAAAACACGTCAGAAATACGCTAAACAATTAATTGACAAACGGCGCCCCATATTTACATTGCACTTCACAGCACAGAATTCCACTGCATGACGTCAACAGGAAACTATGTATACGCACACATTCACGTATGTATGAAAGTATGTACTTGCAATCGCCAACTTGTGGGGTACCATGTCAACTACACTCTATTCATATGGGGTACCAATTCCTTGTGGGGTACAAATGTGGTACCCCATAAAGAAATCATCGTAGAAAAGCTCCTTTTAAGTTGAATGAACTTTTGAAGAAAAAACAAGTAGGTACCCCACAAGAAGTTTTTCTGGGAATGTGCTTATTTAGCCACTAATTATGGTGTGTGTGGACACCCCATTTACAGCTAGTTGGAAGAGAAGAGCGCCCTCACTTGGTTACAAAGTATGTGGGGTATTTTCTGTGCCTAAGTACCCCACAAGGCGCAAGCAATGCGTGCGTGCATGTGTGACGTAGTTGGTGTTCGTGCAGCAGCTAGCCAATGTTCAGCAGTGCCTATAACTTTTTTTAGGCGGGAATTGGATCTCACAAGGAAAACTTATGATCTGTTAGGTAAGTTCAAGTATTTAGAATGATGATATTGAAGTGAACTCTTGTGTTAATGCTACATAATGACAGTACTGAGTGATAACGATTATACTTGTTAATGTTAGGCCTTGCCGTTGCTGAGTGTAGGCTTAATACAAATAATTGTCAGCAATGCCGTTCAACAGATATATTTCTAGTGACACTGACCTTTCAACTGCCCTGCCTTCATATCGAGACAGCACTGTTGTTTTTGTTGATAAATCTGAATGGGAGAATCCTTCAATAGAACTAAATAGGCCTAGACCTATGAAGTGTGTGTCATGCTGTTCTCTAAAACATCAACTAAAAGTAGCAAAGGGGGTACAATGCCTATGTTCAATTCTTTTTACTGCATGCCTTATTTGTGTTATTTTCGTAGTCACACAATTATATGGCTGTCTTTCAAGTTAGTCTTGATGATAAGGTGAGTAAGCCAGGGGCTTTAGTTCTGTTGTTTGACATTTTTATTGTATACATTGTCAACATTTACTAAAAATGTAGTCTTTTGATGGGTCTGTTCTTAAAAGGTATGGCCATATGTTGGTTTTTCTTTATGTAAAGCTGATTTATACCCCAAAACGTCACAAAAATACAATCAAAGTCACCTGTGCTGAGAAAACAGCAAGAAACTCAGGTACTTTCATCAAGAAACCAATCATAACTCTTGCTGTGTTGTGGGGGCATTTTTTGCACAGACACCAGGGAATAGTAAAAGTCTCTGCGGAGACTTTTACTTGATTCAAATTCTTTTACTGATTTTAAATCAATGGGGCCACTTCAGATTGATTTCACATGATGTTTACTGACATAATCAGCTTTATAGCAAGTAAGAGTCTGGTTACAAATTCTATGCTTTCATTTTGGGGGCATTACCAAAGTATGACCATACCTTTTAACAATGGCCCACCCATCAGGCCTGTGCACTTACATTTATAGCATTAGACATGACCATAAACCTTGTTGACATTCTCAATGCATGATGGGTATGGATGACCTAGATCATGACTGGTACACTAACTTGTGGCCGCCGCCAGAAATTGGCATCTTTAACTCACAATTTCTCAGAAACTGTAAGGTGACGCTGAAAAAAAATTTCATAGGCCTAGTTTTTCATGAAGACCGATTTAAATTATTGGTAATAATAGTTGTTTGGATTTTGTACAAAACCTAGCTGCAGTTTGAGAGACATCATTGAGATTCCCTTTGTTTTAGTTTCGGCAACACTGCATGAAGGATGCAGGAGCTATCATCATATGGATACTTACATGTATGTAGGGCATTAATACTAGTAATAATAATAAATAAGTTCTTATGTATAAAGTGTACATTTCCTAGTGGCTAGATCGAGGCGCTGTTAAGATGGATCACGATAGACCAATTAACGAGATATACAGTGACAAACAACCCTTTCCTTTATGAATATATGCAAATACTGTGATGACATTCACTCATGAACCTTGCGCAAAGTGGAGCCTCTGTCAATAAATTCCCAGTCCTTGCATGATTAAATAAAAGGGATGTGCTCGGCGAGTTTTAAACACTGTTTAAAACCAGTTGGAGTCTGCATGGTGATAATTGCCCGAGCGGGTAGCCCATGCCCCCATCTTTTGAAAACAGTGAGCACTTTGGTTAAGGATTTTCCCATTTCAATTTTGTGTGCATCTTTTATGCTACAACCAACAATTTTGTAGAGATAAGCGCACATCATGTAGGTCTACCATTTTACCATTTTTTGGTACACCAATGTGGAAAGCCTATTTTTCTTGCGAAATATTGCAAACCCTGTGTGCTGCGTTAAAAATAAATTTCACTAAGTACGCAACATGCAATACGCACACATGAGTTTGAGACACAGGTAATGGAAGGGGAAGCGCTGTCAGACAGATTTGGATGAATGTATGTTGATTCATTTTACATGGTGGTATGAAAAGTAAATTGTGGTGTGTATACAATTTATGCATGGGGTGTTTACTTGTAGTTTAGTCAAAAGATCCTCTCTTGGTGATCCCAGGAGCTTCCTATTTTCCCTCAGCTTCACTTCAGAAAAATGGGATGCTCTCAAGATCACCCTGTGAGGAGATTTTGATTAAACCACTTGTAACCATCCAATATTTGTACTATACTAATGTAAGCTGATCACTGTGGTTCTACATGTAACTTCTATTAATCTTTCAGTATCCAACAGTGCCTTCCTGATACCAGGGCTGGGATGGAGGGGACAACACGTTGTACTCGGTCCTCTTCAAAACAAAGCTGTCCAAAAGATAATGCAGTTAAATCTAAAAGATCCCAACAAGATCCACCACAAAAGTTCACTGTAAAAGAAACGACCACTAAAGGTACAATACTTACGCATGGAAAATGTTACACCAGAAAAACTGCAAAAAATGTCTCTGATGAAAATTTACTAGAAACTAGCAATTTCCTTTAATGCTCTCTACATAGACCGTGTGCCCTCTCGCGTCATGTCTCAACCAAAACAGTCACCTTTTGCCCAGCGGTATGCGCATGCCTTGCTTTTTGCATAGGTTTTGTTCTATGGTCTCATTGGCTTTGTACGATGGAATTTGTTACGTCACTCCCCCAAAAATTAATTCAAAACAGAAAGCGCACGCATTCCGCCAGGAAGGAAGAAAACGTGGCATTGCTACAAATTTGTAAAAAAAGGGCACATGGTCCATGGAATTATCCATGTCAGTCTTTACAGATGAAATATAAAAAAAATCTTATTAGTTAGTCTTGAAGTGCTATCGAGTTAATTTGTATTTCATCTTGAATGCCCTGAAATACCTTTATTTTAATTATGCATGGTTATCACATCAAATAAATGGTGTTCTTTTTATGTAAGGGCATAGTCTAGAATTGGTATAGAAGACCATACAATCACTGTTGCTTAGATTATGATTGCCTGAATAAAAAAACATGCCCAAAACATGTGGCTAATCTCTTGAAACTCAAAAATAATATGTTAAAAAGTGATCAAGTGGAATTGATAAACTTATCACATGTTATGTGGCCATCAAACCTGGAAAACCGGCACACTTGGAAAGAATGAAGATGAAAAAACTTTAGAGATCTCACTTCTCTATGAAAAAAGTAATAACTTGTTGGCCAAAGAAGAAAAGGGAATCGAATAATAAGGTTTGGGCATACAGAGTGACTAAACTTGAACCATGTAAACAAAATCAAGAAGATAAATTTGGAATGCCAACCAAAACACAAATGAAGGAAATCAGATGAGCACAAGTATTTTAATCTGCCTATTAATCTTTTAATAACATTTAAATCTTTGTGCGTTTAAATTTTTATAATTTCAATAACAGGCAGGGGTGTTTTCGCTGCAGAGGAAATAAACAAAGGGGATTTCTTGATGATATATGATGGCCAGCTGATATCAAGTGCAGAAGGAGAACGCAGAGAAAAACAGGAACAATCATGTTTCCGCTATTTTTTTAATGATCGAAGCACTGGGCACACAATCAGAATGTGGTAAGATTAGTTTTTTAATATTTCTGTAAATGTTTCATATAACTTTTAACCTGCTTTTAACATTAGTTTCATATTTAAAATTCAAACCACTAACAGCACAAATTGAAAACTTTTAAAATCCTGGTGCTACACCTAGTGGTAAAATAATTATATTGAATGTATGGAATTTTCCCTTAAGGTTGTCCAAAGGTTTCAACATAATAAAAAGTTGTACATAGAACAGGAACTTTTTAAGGCCCCTCACTTCAATGCATATACTTTAATTAATATTTGTTTGTTTATCAGTGCATTAGCATTCAGGGTAGCCCCACCAGCACCAAATAGCATAATCAATGTGAATCCCGAGCTTGTTTTTCAGTGTACATGTACATGTTTAACCCAAAATATTTTAATTTTCTTTGTTGATTCTTTGTTGAAATATCAACTTCGTTTAATCCCCTGTCAAGTTTTATAAAGCAACATCTGACCCTTTCCACTTGTCCTACTCTTTGTAGGACCGTGGAAATTTTTGAGAACTTTGGATAATTTCAAATTGCTAGGTGTTTATCTCATTTATGTTTGTTGTATCCGTTGTGCATGTACTCAGCAGTAAGTCAACCCAATGACAATTAGCACAAACGAATTGATCCTAATTTATTCAACCCTAAACTTTCCTTGCTTGTTACTTACCTTGCATGGTATGGACATAGGATCTATGTTGGAAGAACCCTATATGTTTAAATTCATCTTTTGGAGATGTGTTCTTTCAGAAAACTTGATATACATGTATAAGAAAATGTTTCGACCCTGTATCAATCATGTGTGTTTGATTGAAATTTTTAAATGGATATAGGAAAGTGGATCTATTCTTTTAAGGGGCTGGTAGGATAAAATAAGACCACCTTCTGAAAAGCTTGTTGCACAAAGTAAATTAATAACAGGAGTGTATTTAACATCAGTTACTTAAAAACAAAGCACAAGAATGTTAACTATCAAAAAGAGACTGACTAATTTCAATTGGAAATTCCATTGATTATGAAGTTCTTTTAATCACCAATCCTCCTGAGTTCTAAGTTCTAAGTTCCAAGGCCCTCAAAATCACTATTGCTTATCATTTGTGTTTGTGTCAATCAAAATAATTAGTCTACAAATATGCGGAGAGCATTTTAATTACCTCACTGGGCTTTAAAATTGTGACAGTTTTATTAGTCAATAATATTGTTTTAATTTAATTTTATTAAGTGTGGATGCATCTAAAGAACCTGACGGAGGATTGGTTCTTGGGAGACTCGTCAACCATGGAAGGAAGAGTGAACGAAATGCGCACATAAGAGTACTTAGCATCGATGGATCTGCAACACTGTGTATGTTTGCTCTTCGCAACATACCTGTAAATGAAGAAATATTATATGATTACGGACTACCTGAAAAAGATCTTCCATGGAACAAGCAGGTCAGTTGTGTTTTCCCCTAATTTGTCACAATTTTTATAAAGTGGTGAATCAACCCGCACAGCCATGTTTTAAAAAAAAACATTGTTAAAGTTAAACTACTTTTGAAATCATGGTTTCGGAGACACCTTAATTATTATAATCTTCAACATTTTACTACACATGAAGGCTGGCCTCTAATTATCTAAAAGTGATAGTATTTTAATCATTGGTATTGAAATTATATTTATAAATACCCCAGACAGTTTCGCTATTTCTATTGGTGGAGAGCATGTCACATGGGGGTGTTTAAACAGCTGATAAAGACATAGCTGCAGCTGTTTAAGACCGACTGGCTTCGCATGTTGAGCACGCGCAAGCTCATGCACCCCAATTTACTTACACAGAACGCAATCAATTTAGTACCCCTGCATAATCTATTAGTGCACATTACACACAACCCATCATGCACAAAACAAAATTTTACAATAGTTTTTGAAAATGTAAAAAAATTTTAAACAACACAAGGGACCCTGGGCTTTAAGTCCCATCTGAAGGACACAGCAATAATGGTAAAGTGTCTTGCTTAAGGACACAAGTGTGACAAGAGTTCGGTGCATGCTCTTACATGTAACTGCACGGCCATGACATGCCCACATGAAAATAATTAATTATTAACTACAAAACTTATTTTCTACTTCATAAAACCCCCAAAATGTAACCTGACATAACGCACTGTGTACAAAACCAAAACACACACAGATTTGCGGGTTCCTGAAACTAAACTTTTATAAGTCACATGCATTGCCGACACTGAAAACGCAAAATGCAGTTTTTGGTACTCCACCAGCGGAATGTGCTGCAATGTATTAGGTGGCAAATCAGGATTTAGCACAAAACAGACAACTACATTTGTGGTGATTCACTGCTTATGCTAATTAATTAATAAGTATGCTTTTTAATGACTTAAAACTGGGCAAAAATGTCCCATAAGGAAAGCATCCAAAATGTCTTCAAAACTACATTTCCCCAAATGAGTGATTTTTGCAGATTCCACACTTTGTGAAAATGGCGACAATTTTTCTTTCGCCCTCCTCTTCTCTGTCCCACTCTGTATACAATTAAATTGTTTTTGTGAATTAGTTGTCTTTTATTATGTTTGATTGTGTTCTTTTTCACTAGCTTGGCATAAAAAATTGTATTGAGCCTTTGTGTTTTTATCTCATTTCAGGTAGAAAAATCTGTACAAATTATCTGTTTCTGTCATGTCCTATATATAGCTTTGTTTCATGATGAGTCAAATTGCATACAAGAGTAATGCAATGCGGCTGTGTCCCTTCAAACACCCCAACCCTGTCAGCCTTACATGCCCATTTAAGACCTTGTCAACACTCTGTTTTCCCCTTAGGCAACTAAAGCTTGTATTTATTACTACCCGTCTTATATTTTTCAGCAATGGAAAGAAAACAGTCCTAATTTTGGTGGAACTCAACCGTCTGCTTTTGTTGATGGAGCCAGTGTTGCTGATGTAGATGGTGATCAGCTCTCTGCTTCTGTTGATGGAGCCAGTGTTGCAGGTGTAGATGGGGTCCAGCTCTCTGCTTCTGTTGATGGAGCCAGTGTTGCTGGTGTAGATGGGGTCCAACTCTCTGCTTCTGTTGATGGAGCCATTTCTGCTGGTGTAGATGGGGTCCAGCTCTCTGCTTCTGTTGATGGAGCCATTTCTGCTGGTGTAGATGGGGTCCAGCTCTCTGCTTCTGTTGATGGAGCCAGTGTTGCTGGTGTAGATGGGGTCCAGCTCTCTGCTTCTGTTGATGGAGCCAGTGTTGCTGGTGTAGATGGGGTCCAACTCTCTACTTCTGTTGATGGAGCCATTTCTGCTGGTGTAGATGGGATCCAGCTCTCTGCTTCTGTTGATGGAGCCAGTGTTGCTGGTGTAGATGGGGTCCAGCTTTCTGCTTCTGTTGATGGAGCCATTTCTGCTGGTGTTGATGGTGAGCAGCTCTCTGCTTCAGTTGATGGAGCCATTTCTGCTGGTGTAGATGGGGTCCAGCTCTGTACTTCTGTTGATGGAGCCATTTCTGCTGGTGTAGATAGGGTCCAGCTCTGTACTTCTGTTGATGGAGCCATTTCTGCTGGTGTAGATAGGGTCCAGCTCTCTGCTTCTGTTGATGGAGCCAGCGTTGCTGGTGTAGATGGGGTCCAGCTCTCTGCTTCTGTTGATGGAGCCAGTGTTGCTGGTGTAGATGGGGTCCAGCTCTCTATTTCTGTTGATGGAGCCAGTGTTGCTGGTGTTGATGGTGATCAGCTCTCTGCTTCTGTTGATGGAGCCATTTCTGCTGGTGTAGATGGGGTCAAGCTCTCTGCTTCTGTTGATGGAGCCAGTCCCAGTGGTGTTGATGAGGATCACCAGCTCTCTCCTTTGAATGTGAATGGAACTAGTTCCACTGAAATTGACAGTGCTGTTTATCAGCTCTCTGCTTCCAATTTAAATGTAGCCTGGTGTAGGAGGGATGCATCCTGTGATGTCCTCATGGGTGTTGATGATACTTCAGAGTCCAGTTTTTCAGGTTCATATATAGAAGAATCTGATTGTGCTTCAGAAGCTTCCTTTGTAATTACTTTACCTCATAGAAGGCAGGAATGTCCAGTGATATTTGAAAAAGAAGTGACAGCTGAGAGAGAATATGAATGTTTCCAGACACAACAAGATGAACCATGCCACACCAATCAAAGTCATAGGCCCGCAGAGTATCCTATCAAAGTCATAAAAGAGCAATCCAACAACGATGTGCCCAAACAGATCAGTTCTGAAATTTTGTCTCTGCTTACATCCATGCAACCTAATGATACAGATGAGAGGGCAGACCATGTGAACACCACAGTTATGAGTAGCCCTGGTGAAGACAAAAATACTTGTTACTCTAGTACGGGAACCACTGATGACGGATTTCTTCATACTGATGCTCATGAAGGTTCTTCAATCATACATGACAGTGCCTGTTCAGATAATTCAAGTGCTCAAAGCAAGGATCTTCCAGTTGATAACTGTGTGTTTTTCCCGCCAGTTCTCAAACACAACCATTCAAAAAAGAGGGTGTATAATAAGCATCATGCTTGCTTCTTCTGTTCTAAACTGGTCACCAAAATAAGCAAGCATTTACTTGAGGTGCATAAAAAGGAAAAAGAGGTAAAAAAGATTGCAGCAATGGAAATTGGATCCAGCAAAAGAGCTAGAGCATTTGAGCTGCTAAGAAATAAAGGAAACTACTACCACAACAAGATGGTGCACGAGACCAAACAAGGAGAGCTCATCCTAGTGCGAAGACCGGTAGATGAGGAGTGTGAAAAATCAGAGTTTGGACCATGCCCTGATTGTTTAGGTTTCTACAAAAAGTTAGATCTGTGGAAGCACCTGCATTACTTCTGTATAGCAAACACAGATGGTGAGACAAGTGATGCAAAAAAAACAAACAGAGATGCCAAGCTTGAGAGCGCCCTTCTAATGGAAGAATATGTAGATGCATCCCCACTGGTTAAAGTTGTTTTGGCTGGGATGAGGCAGGACAGCATGGCAAAGATAGTGCAAAATGATCCAATGATTATAAAATTTGGTAATGCACATGCACGCCATACATTCGGTATGGATCCACAAAGACGGCGCCACTATATCTCTCAGGAAATGAGAAATGTAGGGAAGCTGTTGGAAAACCTTCAAAACATATCTCAGACGTGCCTTCCTCTTGAAGACTTCATTGCTCCCGAACATTTTGATACCGTTATTGAAGGAGTTCGAAAGACTGCCGGACATAATGAGCACAATGATGATATGACCTATGAAACAGCAACACCATCACTGGCCTTAAAACTTGGCCATAGTCTTGGAAGGTTGGCAGCTATAAAAAGATGCAGTGCCCTAAGGAGAAATGACACAAAGATGGTAAAGGAGGCTCAAAGATTTCTCCAGTTGAAAGAGGCGGAATGGGCTGAACAAGTATCATCAGAAGTACTGAAAACTATGCACAAACGTAAACACGACAAACTGATTGAGCTGCCTGACTCAGATGATATAAAAAAATTCAATTCATTCTTGCAAGAAAGCATCCAGGCAAGCACACAAAGCCTGAAACAACAGGCAACTGCAGCAACATTCCGAAAATGCAGTGAGCTTGTGTTGGCACGCCTCACAACTTTTAATAAGAGAAGGGCTGGGGAAATGGAGCAGCTGTTGTAAGTATGATTTTTTTTCTTCAAACATTTTTTGGGTCACAACTAATTTGAATTAAAAATTTTTAGTTGTTTCAATTAACCATGGTACAATAAATATTATAACACCCCTTACAAAAATTCTGCCTTTTCATTGGTTTAGAGCGCGTCACATGATATGTCTTAGTTTTACTAGAAACCCGGCGGCCGTGTGATAGTCGTTTACCATGTAATAGTCGACTATTACATGGCGCGCGCAGTACCCAGACGTCTTTTTTACCCACCTCGAACCCAATCAGTGTATCTGAAATGCGCGTACGAACGTTACGTGTACGAGGATGATAATAGTCTGTTGGGGTGTTATAAAACAAATATTGACTGCTTTTACTCGTGCTATGGTTAAAACTACGACTCCCGAGGTGATCCCCGGACCGTTCTATTTTCCCTCGGCTGTGCCTCGGGAAAACAGAACGCTCCGGGGATCACCTCGGGAGTCGTAGTTTTAACCATAGCACGAGTAAAAGCAGTCAATATTTGTATACCATACCATGGTACAGTACCATACTCAGTGAACCATGGTACGACGATACTAAACCATGATAAAATTATGGTATAGTATGCAAGTAGTGACTGCATTGAGTGCTATGGTTAAAACGTTTACCATACATGTAGGAGCTCCCCGGAGCATTCTATTTTACCAAGGTGAAAGCCAAGGGAAAACAGAATGCTTCAGGGAGCACAGCAGAGGTAGTCATAGTTTTAACCATAACACAAGGAAAAGCAGTCAATATTTGTTTTATAACACCCAACAAATAGATCCGGATACATACATATTTTTCCACAGTCGTATTTACTTTGTGATGGAATGAATCACGAAAACTGTGCTAGAATACTGCACTGTAATCTAATCGTATATGATTACAGACTATTTGTAACCTTGTACCTATGCGAATTTTAATATACTGATGCACTATGATTGAGTTTGGGTATGTCACTGAAAATGCTGTACGTGAACTAAAATCTAGACATAAGGTACGAAGCAGCTCGGTATAGTACACTGTTTGTTATATGGTATAGTACATCGGTTGCTATGGGTATAATATGTTGCATTCACGCGGCTTTTTACTAAAAAATATGACATATCTTGGAAACGCTCTAAACCAATCACAAAACAGAATCTATATGTATGGGGTGTTATGATTAATACTGTACCATGGTAGGATAGTTTTCACCATGGTACGGTACTATGGTAAAGTTATGGTAAAATGGTTGTTGCTACTGCAATACATGTAGTTCTGAACAGTGTCTTGGCAATTGTTACAACAGAGCACTTGTAATTCATATGTGTATTCAAATCTATTTCCTCTGTCTTGGATGTTTGAGAGCTCAGTATGACATGCAGAAAACATTCTTGGAGCCAGTTTTTTGTTATCATCATTACATGTATGTCACAAACTCCTTTGGGTTCTTAAGGGGAAGGGAACATTTGAAACAACCTCCGAAAATCTATACCATAGCACATTGTTTTGTGATGCCATGATGAAACTGGAAAAATACCATGGCAGAGACAGGTTAAAACATACTTTTGATTTGTCATCATAAAACCATAAAAATAAATCCATGGTAAAATCATAAAAATACAACCTATGGATTAAGTACCACACATGGTAACCATGATAAAACCATTGTTACTATAAAACCAAGGTACATTTTTATAAGGGGATGCTTTAAACATATGATTGAAGAATCATGTGTGAATACCACAATGTGTATTTGTAGTAATATCTTTTAAAATATTTTTTCTTGCTTTTTTAGGTTGACATCCTATATCAGCCGGCCAGACTGGAACACTTCCAGCATTAAGGACATAAAGAAATACCTCACTCCACTCGAGGGCAAACTAATGGAGGAACTAGACATGGTTTACACACGGGGGAAAAGGGGCAGGAGGGTTCCAATTCTAATTCCATCGGAAACTAAGCTCACAATGGATCACCTGGTCTTATGTCGTGATGTTTGCGGCATTCCCACAAAGAACCCCTACTTCTTTGCTCGACCAGGCCACCTTACTAATCTAAGGGCCTGTGACTGCTTGAGACAGCTAGCTGAAAATGCCAAATTAGAGAAGCCACATCTCATCCGTTCAACAAAGGTACGGAAGTACACAGCAACCATAAGTCAGATTTTGAATCTGAAAGATGCCCAACTGGACTGGCTGGCAGACCATCTTGGACATAGTGCTCAAGTCCACCGAGATTTTTATAGATTATCAGCACCTACTCTTGAGCTAACTAAGGTGGCTAAGCTGCTAATGGCTGTGGACAGTGGGAACATCGGAAACTTTGTGGGAAAGTCTTTGGATGAGATACAGCTAGAAGGTACAAACAAATTTTTGCTTGAATCCATTTGTCAAATTATATCACTAGTTCCTGTCCATTGTGAACCCTATGAGCATTGAATTCAAGCTCATAGATTTTGTGTTGTAATTGGTAAAGAGTGTATCATGATATGTGTGTTAGTTCTATTCTGCTCACATGATGAGTTTAAGATACTGGCATATCTGGGCTGGAGTCGTGGTCAAACTTTAATACATTTATTTGTTGATTTATTTTACATGACGGCCAAGCAAAGTACATAGTGTTTTGTATACAATTTAAACATGGGGTGTTGTAAAACAAATATTGACCGCTTTTACTTGTAGTTTAGTCAAACTAAAAAAATGGATCATTGGTGTATTCGATTAAGAAACTAAGTGTTTGGGCTTCAGATGACTTGCTTGGGACTTTTTATCTATTCACTAAACATCAACTACATGTCTATCATTCATGTCTTGGCCCAATTTTATAAAGTCTGTAAGTGCAAAAGTTGGCTGAGCACAGAAAAATGATGCTTAGCTGAAACAGGTTACCAGCCAAATTTCCAGCAGTGCGATGTTGTGACAGGTGTGCATTCAATTTATGCTTAGCAAAGAAGTTTTACAAGCAGTATTTTTTGCTTAACAGCTTTATGAAACCTGGCCCTGGACCCAATTTTATAGAGTTGCTGAAGCACACACAATTGCTGAATATAAAAAGGCTAGCTTAGCAGAGCTGTTACTGTTCAGCAAACTATTGTGCCTATCAATTTTTGCTGTTAAGCACAAAGTTAGCAGAGCATCAGTTGCAAGTAAATTACATTTCTTAGTATTTTGGCTGGTAGCCTACATGTAGTTTGCTAAGTAACATTATCCTGTGCTTAGCAAATTTGAGTGATTATAAGCAGCTAGTTCTATGAACTTGAGCCCTGTAAAAATACTAAAGTCTTACTAGTATATGACTGTTTTGTTTCCATCCAGATCTATATGTGCCAGATACTGAATCTGATGATGATGGTGAAATACAAGGTTTGTATGATTCCTTAATATTATATTTAAGACTTTCATTTTTTCTTTGAATGAAAAGCATTCATTTAAAACCTTGTGATTTGGGTGGCATGGATGGCGCAGTACTTTGTTTAGCGCTCACCTCTCTCTCATCTGTGGCCCAGATTCAACACCTGGCTAGGCCCACATGTGAGTAGAGTTGTGCGATGATTCTTTCCTGTGCCACAAGGGTTTTTCTTTGGGCCCTCAGGTTTTCCTCCCGCCGGTAAAACCGAACACTTTTGATATTAGACTGTGCTCAGTGGTCATTTATGGTCAATGTGACTGGCTAAAAGCGCCCATGCATGCCTCAACCATGTTGGCCCTGTCCTTTGCAGTTTAGCTCCTCAGCTGCCAGTGAGGATAAGTATAGCCTCCCAAATTATCATTTGTAATAGTGCGTATGAATTAGGCACCTCAAAAATGAAAACTTAACTTTTGTTGTACATTATATCTGTCTTGAAACCACATATTTGTCATAAGTGAAAGTAAGTGTAAAATGAACAATGTACCTCACCAACTGTTCTGTTATACAATAGGACCCAGCCGCAAAGTTCCTCGAGTAAAGTCAAAACTCAGGCAGACCCCCAGTGAAGTGCTTGAAGACGTGCAAGATGAGCCCAGTATCCATCATACCAGGGCACCCGCTAAATCTTCTGGTTTGTTTACCTTTTTGTCACCTTTTTAAATCGTTATAATCTTATATTAGACACAACAATTCAAGTTTCCCCTACACCAATGTATATTAAGCACTGTATATTCAGCACTTTCCCATTCTGCCTGAGGCACATGTGGATTTTTTTCCACAGCATTCGGAGAGCGTGAGTAAACACAGCTTAATTTTCATTGGTGCAATACTCTCCCCTTATGGAAAATTTACATAATTCCATGTCAATGTTGTACCCTTGCTACACTGCCCTATAATAACCAGGCAAGCTCAGTGGTCTAGTGGTTGAGACGTCTGCTCTAGAACATGGAAAGCTTGGGAACATTTTACTCTTGTTTTATATCTGTCTGTAATTATCATGAACAATATACCTTACCCGTTGTTCTGTTATACAATAGGACCCAGCCGCAAAGTTCCTCGAGTAAAGTCAAAACTCAGGCAGACCCCCAGTGAAGTGCTTGAAGACGTGCAAGATGAGCCCAGTATCCATCATACCAGGGCACCCGCTAAATCTTCTGGTTTGTTTACCTTTTTGTCACCTTTTTAAATCGTTATAATCTTATATTAGACACAACAATTCAAGTTTCCCCTACACCAATGTATATTAAGCACTGTATATTCAGCACTTTCCCATTCTGCCTGAGGCACATGTGGATTTTTTTCCACAGCATTCGGAGAGCGTGAGTAAACACTGCTTAATTTTCATTGGTGCAATACTCTCCCCTTATGGAAAATTTACATAATTCCATGTCAATGTTGTACCCTTGCTACACTGCCCTATAATAACCAGGCAAGCTCAGTGGTCTAGTGGTTGGGACGTCTGCTCTAGAACATGGAAAGCTTGGGAACATTTTACTCTTGTTTTATATCTGTCTGTAATTATCATGAACAATATACCTTACCCGTTGTTCTGTTATACAATAGGACCCAGCCGCAAAGTTCCTCGAGTAAAGTCAAAACTCAGGCAGACCCCCAGTGAAGTGCTTGAAGACGTGCAAGATGAGCCCAGTATCCATCATACCAGGGCACCCGCTAAATCTTCTGGTTTGTTTACCATTTGTCACCTTTTTTTAAACCATAATAATTTCATTATTTTGTTTGATTCACCCATGCACTAATGTGTGTTAAGTACTGTATACTCAGTACTTTCCCCAAAACTCACAGCACTACTCGGGTAGGATTCAAACCCTCTAGCCACCAGGCAATCTCGGTGGTCTAGCTGGTAAGGCGTTGCTGGTAAGGTCCTGGAATCGAATCCCACCCGAGTAGAGCTGTGAGTTTTTCACAGGACTCGGGGGAAAGTACTGAGTATATAGTACTTAACACACATCGGTGTATGGGTAAATCAAACAAAATAATATTCTTTATCCCTGATGCAAATAAAAACCAAAACAAAAACCTAACATTGTTATCTTACATTTCACAACAAGGTTGTGGGTTTGAATCCTGCCTAAGGCACCCTTGGATTGTGGATTATTTACCTGCAGCACTCGGAAAGCGCCGAGTATAAAGTGCTTTATGTACATGTACATTGGTGTAAGTGCAAACTGAAATTGTTCTATACAAGTTGCCCTTATTCTTCTTACCTTATAATTGGTATTCCCCATGTATGTCCATCAAAACAAAATGGATGAATAATTTCAAAAGCTGTAAATATAAAGGCTTGCAAAAAAAGGTTTTAAAAATGGGTATTTGTTCAATGTCATTTGTGCGGGAATTTTAATTATGGAGTGCAACAAATGGAATAAACTCAATTATTTACAAACATTTTTAACCTTAACTATCTACCTGGCTGAAAGGTAAACAGATGTGTTTTTTTATAGATGGTAGATTTGTACTTTTCACACAAAGCTCACTGAAACTGATTTTATTTCATAAACAGATAAGTCCCAACATGCCACAAGGTCAAGAAAACCTTGGAGTAAAGCAGAGACTCGGGAGGTTTGGAAGTATTTTCATTCCTTCATAAAGGAGGAGGCGACACCGGGTAAAGCAGATTGTGAAGACTGCCTAAGGCAATCAGAGCAAGTCTTTAATGACAGGTCTTGGAGGGACATTAAGTACAAAGTCAAAACTATAATAACGCAAATAAAAAGAGATAAGAATAAATAAGTTCAAGGATAATATGTCAAGGCGAATATCAAGATTCCACAACAACTTGCTGGTATTTTTTCATTTATTTTGTTTAGAAACAATGTTCACAAAAAGAAGTTAAAAATCAAGAACACTATTAAGCCATGAGCAACTAAGTAAACTTTCTGAAAATGAGAGAAACTGGAGACATTAAGCTACTAAAGTACTAGCCATAAAATCTTCTGTTTTCCAGTTGAGCCATTCAGGTAGTATTCATTGCAGTAGGTTGCACTTCAGATTACATGGAAAGCACATGTATCTTATTCTGCTGAGTTCGTTGATTTATGAAAAGCAGAAAAACAAAAAAATTCTTTGACTGCTTTCAACAAGACGTTTACAAGTTTACATTGTTTTTCATACAGTTAAGCCACTTTAATGTACACATACACTGTAGCATTACAATGTGTAACATTTCAGTAAATGAAAAGAACATGTATAGGCCATATACCTTATACCTTTGTTCATTATTTCTTTTAAGAAATCAGTTGAATAATTTGTTCTTTGATGTTTTCCAACAAGGAGATAAGACTTTAAGAACATAACTAACCTTACAGCATACCTTTCTGACATGTGAGAATTTTTTTTTGCTTACCAGCTGACCCACTTAAGGTTAACTGCATTTTTTAAAGATTTTCTTGAGTACATTTTGTTTGAAGAAGAATACAACAATGATTGAAAAGTAAGTTTTTTTATATCTTGATAAAGTTAAGTACATCTTAAACATTGAACAATATACAGAACTTTCTGAGCTAAAAGCATTTCAGAATACATGAAAGTACATGTAACTACAATTGCTGAGATATAAATATTTGTATCAAGTCAGCAGGGAAACTAGCCCTTTTTATTTTATTTTATTTTTTTGACAGGAAGTTGAGAAACGAGAATATTACTTGCCCTTAATCATATACTTGACTTTTTTTTGAGAGAGAATTTGGTTTTGTTCGTACAATTTGCTTTTAAGAAATCAGTTGAATAATTTGTTCTTTGATGTTTTCCAACAAGGAGATAAGAACTTAAGAACATAACTAACATTACAGCATACCTTTCTGACATGTGAGAATTTTTTTTGCTTACCAGCTGACCCACTTAAGGTTAACTGCATTTTTAAAAAATTTTCTTGAGTACATTTTGTTTGAAGAAGAATAAAACAATGATTGAGAAGTAAGTTTTGTTATATCTTGATAAAGTTAAGTACATCTTAAACATTGAACAATATACATAACTTTCTGAGCTAAAGGTCATTGCATTTCAGAATACATGAAAGTACATGTAACTACATTTGCTGAGATATAAATATTTGTATCAAGTCAGCAGGGAAACTGGCACTTTTTATTTTATTTTATTTTTGACAGGAAGTTGAGAAACGAGAATATTACTTGCCCTTAATCATGTACTTGACTTTCTTGTTTGAGAGAGGTTGGTTTTGTTCGTACAATTTGCTTAGTGGAATAATTTGTTCTTTGATGTTTTCCAACAAGGAGATAAGAACTTAAGAACATAACTAACATTACAGCATACCTTTCTGACATGTGAGAATTTTTTTTGCTTACCAGCTGACCCACTTAAGGTTAACTGCATTTTTTAAAGATTTTCTTGAGTACATTTTGTTTGAAGAAGAATAAAACAATGATTGAAAAGTAAGTTTTGTTATATCTTGATAAAGTTAAGTACATCTTAAACATTGAACAATATACATAACTTTCTGAGCTAAAGGTCATTGCATTTCAGAATACATGAAAGTACATGTAACTACAATTGCTGAGATATAAATATTTGTATCAAGTCAGCAGGGAAACTAGCCCTTTTTATTTTGTTTTATTTTTTTTTTGACAGGAAGTTGAGAAACGAGAATATTACTTGCCCTTAATCATGTACTTGACTTTCTTTTTTGAGAGAATTTGGTTTTGTTCGTACAATTTGCTTTTTTGTTCTATCTTTTTTTCTTCACAAGATGTTGAAGAGTTGCCAATCTAGTTATTTAATTCTGTATTGGATCCTGGGCTGAAGCTTGGTTTGAATAATGTTTGGGAGTGCTGAGGGTAGCTGTGCCGACAAACTTTTAACGGCATCAAAAAAGCCCCTTAAAGAATACATGGAAAGTACTAAACATGTATCAACATTTGTGAGGTCATATTCATTTTAAGAAAATCGCAAAGAAGATGCAGTTTTGTAAACAAAATGTAGTTTACTTTTGGGTAAAACATTTTTATCATTTTCATTTCAAAATACATGAAAACCACATGTATCCACTTTTCCTGTGTGTTTTTGCTTTTTCAAACAGATTTTCTATGATGTTTTCCAAAAACAAGTTGAGAGTTATGAACATTACTTGCCATTGACAGTGGAGTTTCCCCCGCCCAAGAAAAAAAGAAAAAAATAACATTTAGAAAATGTGACCACCACTATTATGTTGTTGCACCATAGTAGGCCTGAGCTTTTCAGCGACCAAGAGAGAGCAAGGAATAATTTACATTAAGACATTCCAATCTTTTAAAATCTGTTAAGCAGTTTTTAATAAAAGAAGTGAAATTGGTTCAGCATGTATTTCCAGTAAGTGCATATGTTGCAAAGATAACTAATAAAACTAAGTTTGGAAAAAAATATTCCGCCTGCAGGGTTGTAATGACTAATTTGTTTCATTTTAGCCTACTGTAGATTTAGTTTATGTCTGATGCAAGTTTCAATACTGTCAAAATCAGACCATTAAAAAATACATATATAATGTATATAATGTATAATGTATATAACTGAACAAAGTAGTTTTAACAAATAGTAGGGAGGCAAATTTGCATGCAGCTATAATTTTTTCATATTTATTGGAGTCAAAAACACATTAGGAGATAAAGCAGAAGATGAATTGTGTATAAAACTTGTACACAGATGCATGGACTTTTGGGATATTTGATTCACTGCATGGCACATGTAGAGCCTTATGGGGCATTGGGTACGCTGCATGCCACATGTAGAGCCTTTTGGGGCATTTGGTACACTGCAAGGCACATCTAGAGCATTGTGGGTTATTTATTTAGTACACTGGAAGGGACATCTAGAGCGTTATGGGGGCATTTGGTACGATGGAAGGGATATGAAGAGCCTTGTGGGACATTTTGTACACCTGGAGGGATGTAGAGCCTTGTGGGGCATTTTGTACACCTGAAAGGATATGTAGAGCCTTATAGGGCATTTTGTACACCTGGAAGGATATGAAGAGCCTTGTGGGGCATTTTGTACACCTGGAAGGATATGAAGAGCCTTGTGGGGCATTTGGTACACATGGAAGGATATGTTGAGTCTTGTGGGGCATTTGGTACACTGGAAGGATATGTAGAGTCTTGTGGGGCATTTTGTACACCTGGAAGGATATGAAGAGCCTTGTGGGGCATTTGGTACACATGGAAGGATATGAAGAGCCTTGTGGGGCATTTTGTACACCTGGAAGGATATGAAGAGCCTTGTGGGGCATTTGGTACACATGGAAGGATATGTTGAGTCTTGTGGGGCATTTGGTACACTGGAAGGATATGTAGAGTCTTGTGGGGCATTTTGTACACCTGGAAGGATATGAAGAGCCTTGTGGGGCATTTGGTACACATGGAAGGATATGTTGAGTCTTGTGGGGCATTTGGTACACTGGAAGGATATGTAGAGTCTTGTGGGGCATTTGGTACACTGGAAAGGATATGAAGAGTCTTGTGGGGCATTTGGTACACCTGAAAGGATATGAAGAGCCTTGTGGGGCATTTAGTACACTGGAAGGGATATGTAGAGTCTTGTGGGGCCTTTGGTACACCTGAAAGGATATGAAGAGCCTTGTGGGGCATTTTGTACACTGGAAGGGATATGTAGAGTCTTGTGGGGCATTTGGTACACTGGACGGATATGTAGAGTCTTGTGGGGCATTTGGTACACCTGAAAGGATATGAAGAGCCTTGTGGGGCATTTTGTACACTGGAAGGGATATGTAGAGTCTTGTGGGGCATTTGGTACACTGGAAGGATATGTAGAGTCTTGTGGGGCATTTGGTACACCTGGAGTTTTGCCCAGATTATTTATGTTTTTTTCCCGAAATTTGCTCTCCACCTCATTAGTGGTATGCTAACTGTCCTAAGGGGCCTTCAGTAGTACGCGTGGTTTAACACCAGGTAGCAACAAACTACAGTGTTTTGAGTGGATATCATTTACTCTCTGGGCATGTCAGATGTCTCCTAAGGACCTCCAAGAAGAATACAGAAAGTTTTGCGCATAATAAAGCCTATTTATTTGAATATGCAAATAGAAGCGTACCACCCTTTGGAATAAAAAATGTGGTCAATTTCCTCGCAGGGTTTTAAAGAATAAGCAAAGAAATGTTATTTAGTCAGCCAGTTTGAAATGATTAATTCTTTCTCCTGTAATCTACTACCATGGAAAAACAAAATATTTGCTGCCCTATGCTCTGATCGAAAGGTCCACTCCATGGGTTTTGTATACCTTCGGTGACGAATTGGCATCCCCCCCCGGCTTTGCCTCTGATGCCATTCGGCCCCTTGGGTGTAGTAAGCACTAATGCTCTACAGTAGCCATGAAGGCCTTTCACTTTAGTATAAATACTGTTGAATCTGTGTATGCACAGAAAAAAGGGTCATATGGGGCTACATGGACCCCATATCAGCATGCAACAATTGTATAATGGACAAATTACTGATAAACACAAAATAAATAAAAAAGAGACACACATACAAACTCATTACGCATGGTCTTATTGTGCATGGTCTTATTGTGCATGGCTTTGTGGGGTATTTTAAGCTTTTGAAACACAACTTAGCCTTGTGGGGTACAGATTAGGGCCCCATATTCAGGTGCCCATAAGTACTGTGTGGTACTGATATTGGTACCCCACATACCGGTACCCCATATATGCCTCTATGTCAGTATGGGTGTACCCACGTATGTAGTAACAGCCTGGTGGTTGACTGAGCGTCGCTCGTGTGGAATTTCCTTCTGGTAGAAAACTGAATAATTATGCCTCGTCGTTTCTGAAAGAATCATGGACTTTGTCGAGGTGAGTTTGTGAAATGTAAATCTATCATTTGATGTTAAAGGATTTAGAAATTCCACTAAAGCAAGCATACTCGGTCGGCATGATGTGAAAGTGTGGTAGTTGATTCAATAGTGTTACCAGCGGGATTTCCCACCTTGTGTAGAGTCATGTCTCATTATCGCGGAATTCTTATTACCGCGGCATCAGGAGTTTCCCTAGCCCTGGTAGGACGTCAGTGCCACTGCACTGACGTCCTGGGTATAAAGCTTCTCTAGCATGCGAACAAATCTTTGACTAATGTTTTTAAATATTTTTTACTTGAATTAAGAAGCTGAAATTCTGTTGATATATTCTTTATGGCCATAACTACACTTTTGAGGCATCAAAAAATAACAAATATATTCATGATGATATTATTCCAGAAAATAAATCGCAGATCCACGCTAACGTTTTAAACATCGTGTACCGATTGACGAGTGAGCACGTGTGCGTATGTGCGAAATGCATAGCGACTCCGTCGACTTCCGGGTCAACGCGCCTCGTAGCGCGAACTTAACGAGTGTAGTCTTGGTTTAAGACTTTGTTTTGATTGTTCCACTGATCTCTGTATAATAGAGACTAGCGGGTTGTCGCGCTTCGCACGGCACCCGCTAGATGGGAGCGATTCTTGCGTATAAAATGCTGCAAATTTAATGTGGGGTGAGGGGGGTAACTGGAGGGACACTCAGAGGTAATCATTTTGTAGAATTGGCTCGGTAACGGTAGATAATACCGGTACGCAATGTTGTTTTGTCTTATGATAAAATTGTGACCATGCAAAAGATGTTGAGTGGGGTCGAAACGTCGCCTGCCCTCCTCATCATTCTCGTCCCCTTTTCTCCAACTACGAAGCATAATTTGGGGGTGTATGGCCGGAGTTGAGTTGTAATATTGGGGAAGGATATACTTGGTAATGATGCATGCTTGGCATGATCATTTGTATGTATTTTCATGATGTTAAAACTTGTGTTGAGCGACTAAATGCCTATAAAGCAATCCACTGGTTTCGTTGAATGGAAATTAGGATTATGTGCTCCTGTATTTATTTGTTACTTGATTTCCTTTTTTCTTTAATTCTGTATTTCTTTGTTTCTCTTTATCTTTATTTGTTAAAAGTGTCTTTGTCTCTACACCTTTTCTATATCCGTGTTTTGCCGTTTGTTTCTTTGTTTCATATATGTACTTTTAATTACCTTCTCAGTATATTTCGGTTTTTCTGTATGTCTTTATTTTTGCATTTTTGTGTTTTCTGAGTTGTTTTTTGTCTTGTTATTTCTTTGTTTGTTGATTTGCAGGGCAACGTGTCCTACACAAACATAACACACTGCTATTACACACTTATTTATTTGGCTAAACCCCCAATCTATGTTTTGAATATGCCAAATTTATCCCCAAATCAACACCCACAAATCATCTGACCCTCACGCAAGCTCCGCTAGCTACAGACTAAATAACCCTGCGGCAAAATAAAACATGCGTGACTGGTATGAACCGCGTTAGGGCCGACCAATGCGGGTGTCCAGCTACCGTTGCACGCTTTCGCGGGGAGACGTCGGAACACCAACGCAGACCCCAACCATCCCATTTTCGCGGTCGTACCAATAACTGTTTCGGTTGAATTGGCCATTGGTTAATCACCGTCCAAAGACCGAAACAGTTATTGGTTACAGCCGCGAAAACACACCCAATTGTCGACCAATGCGGGTATCCGGCTCCTACGGTGGCTGATTTCCGCCAACAACAACACACTTTTTCAGTACGGCGTTATAACGCCCTATACGGCGTTATAACGCCCTATTACGGTGTTATAACGCCCTAATTTTACGGCGTTATAACTCCCTAATACAGCGTTACAACGCCCTAATTTTACGGCGTTATAACGCCCTAATATGGCGTTATAACGCCCTAATACGGCGTTAAAACGCCCTCATTAACAGCGTTTTAACGCCCTAATTTACGGCGTTATACGCCCTAATACGGCGTTATAACGGCCTATACGGCGTTATAACGCCCTAATTTTACGGCGTTTTTAACACCCTAATTTACGGAGTTATAACGCCCTAATTTACGGCGTTATAACGCCCTAATTTACGGCGTTATAACGCCCTAATTTACGGCGTTATAACGCCGTATTAGGGCGTTATAACGCTGTAAATTAGGGCGTTATAACGCCGTATTAGGGCGTTATAACGCCGTAAAATTAGGGCGTTTTAACGCCGTATAGGGCGTTATAACGCCGTATAGGGCCTTATAACGCCGTATAGGGCGTTATAACGCTGTACTGAAAAAGTGTTTTGTTGTTGGCGGATATCAGCCACCGTAGGCTGCCGCTGCACACAATTGCGGTCAGATGTTGAAACACCAACGCAGACCCCAACCCATGCAGGTATGCGGCCGCCGCTGCACACAATCGCAGTCAGACGTCGGAACACCAACGCAGACTCCAACCCACGGGTACCCCGACATCGACCCCAGGACGCATCAACTCAGCAGGGTGCGGGCGCCAGTCGACGTAAAAAGATGGCCCGCTTCTAAAGATGGCGCGCTTCTAATCCAAGATGGCGCGCTTCCAATCCAAGATGGCGCGCTTCCAATCCAAGATGGCGCGCTTCCAATCCAAGATGGCGCTCTTCTAAGATGGCGATTTAACGATCATTTTGGAGCAAGTTCGATCAAGGGACTATAGTTGGCTATTGTCGACCATTGGGCGATTTTGCCTGGTACCCAGGATGTATTTTATGCATAGGTAACCATGGAACATTGACTAGTGGTTGACAAATGATCGCTGATCGAACTTGCCCATAGTAGAGCAAGTTCGGGTGGGCGACTACAGTGACTAGACTTACCAGAAACCATAGAGCACAGGGAGATTGACTAGATCGACCATGCACTGGAGCATGGCCGAGATAGTCAATTTGAGAGTTACGTCACACACGGCGCACAGTCTAGTCACTCTAGTCGCCCGCCCGAACTCGCTCCTCGATTAGTGGATTGTTCCCAGCGAGATGGGACTATCATTTGCAGGCGCGTTCGTGGATGATAGTGCCCTCTCGCGGGGAAAAATCATGACAAATTAAAGCGAGAGGAATCTTGCACCAGACTAGAACAAGTGTGACGAACTTGCTATGGGCGCGCTTGCGTGCGAGTATTCATAAACGGAGTCAGTAAAGAAAGTTATAGAGAAGACGTCAATTTCCATTTTATTTTCACAAATAATGTCATCCAAGGATAAAATCAACAATTCTGAACCCAACAGGCTGATAGTTAAGGACACTAGGAATATGCGAGTAAAGCTTCAGCTTCACCAATAAGGTAAAAATATGAAAAAATGTTGGTATAATTGTTTTCGCACTGGTAAAAGACCTTTATACCCTGGACTCCGTCGCGTTGTATGCAACCATGGAGCTATTATAGCTCCATGATGCAACGGAGCTGAGCGAAAAAAACCTGCGCAATGAGCTAAAAGCTTGCCCAGGAAAAAGCTTGCAAATTGTAAAGAAAAAAAATCCGTAAAAAGTAATAATAATAATAAATAAAAAAAAAAATTTGAGTTTGAAATAAATGTAGTAACATACTCCACATAAAAAAAATTCAAAAATTAAAATAAATAAATAAATGAGGAGTGAGTGAGTGAGTGAGTGAGTAAGTGAGTGAGTGAGTAAATACATAAATAAATAATTACATAAATACATAATACATAAATACATAAATACATAAATACATAAATACATAAATACATAAATACATAAATAAATAAATACATAAATAAATACATAAATACATAAATACATAAATACATAAATACATAAATACATAAATACATAAATAAATAAACAAATATAATTTTATTTAAATAAAACACATAAATAATAATATTCATAATTATGATACCTTCTCCGGCTCCATCCCCAAATGAAAATGTTTTCAAGAAACGCTACTGATACTATGGTTTAAACCAGCCTTGATTTGCCAAATAAAATCTTCCATGCAAGTTCAACCTGTCTATAAGAGGCCACGACTCCTTAAATTTCAGAAGTTGACCCACAACCAGTCCTCGGATGGTTCAGCCTCCAGCCTGTGTCCCAGAAGCAGTACTTCTACACAACACACGGAACTAAAATGTTCTGACTTTAGGTCATCCATGTACTATGATGGTTACGGCACAGTGGAACTGTTCCTCTTTAATCCTCTAGACTATCCAGATGAGAGCGAACGACAACGCCGATTTGATCATTTTGTAAAAAACATCGTGCCTTCAAAGTTTAACTGGTGAGATTGAAATGTCATGCAATTTCAGTTTGTTATGCCAAATATTCCCCCACTAAAGATTGAGGTTACCTTCAATTAAAATTGTAAATTTTTTAGATCAGAATTCAAAATAACAAGATTTAGAAACTAGACATTATATTTGAAATCATTGTATTTGTAATTCATAAATAACACCCTCGGGAAAACCCAGGTGCTCTCTTCAAATTATACTATAGTTTGTCATTATATCGAAAAGCCGTGATTTTCGAGCTTGATTTGGACTTTTTATATCTAAATAATAGATTTTTGTGCTGTTTAGTGCTTGTATATGGTTAGTTTTTGTTATTGCTACTGAAATGGTTGCAGACACTAAATTCAACAACATATGTTGAGCATCAGAAGCCTCACAAGCAACATTAATGAGCCCATTGAAAGGATGTTACTTAACTGTATCATAGTATCATAAAGGAGTGGGGCAGGGACAAGGGAAGCAAGTACATTGTTACAGCTGTAGTAACCAATTATTCTAACTAGGTAATTTTTTTCCCCAGGCCTGAAAATGTCAAAGAGATAAGAGTTTTGTCGCCAAGCTATGTGGAAGACGAAGGACTTGGGGATACGGAAAGCCTGAGAGCTGACGGGATAGAACTGAAACTTACACCCAATCGAGTAAACTTCCACACCATCAAAAAATTGGCATCGGCTCACATGTAAGATGAGTTCATTAATGTATGAGGCATTATCTCCTCTAAAACATGATTTGAGAAAACCTGAAGCCACTGTGAATGAGTGGTCTGCAATATTGCTTTTACCTGTAAATACCAACTTTGTAGGCCGTTGGTTTGACATGTCTTGTAACAAAAGACAATGCCAACTTGTTTGTGCCGGTGGAGTCTCGGGTAGCCGGTTGTTTGCAATCTCGTTTGACCTATCAATGAGGATTTAAAGTGAGGGCGCTGTTTCAAGCGTGATATTTACACCTCCCACCAAAAACAAGCAAAAACAACACCAACAAACAATTTGCTTTAAGGGTTCTATATGTCAAAATATTTTTCGGTCAGTCATTTGATGTCGTAAAGGGGACACCATTTCAGCTTGTGATATCATGATCAGGCAAAGGACTTCAAGTTCCCCCTTCAATCCCCCTGCTTTGCTCCTGATCTTTCCTTTTGTCCTGATCGACAAAATAGAAAGGTCATGTGGAAACATAAAAAGTATAAACCTTGTGTTTCGTTCCTCTCTTTCTTACCTTGAAGGTGTTTGCGGGGCATGTGGATTCTCATTTACAAACAGGGCGAAACAGAAAAACCTGGTGAGGATTGGGTGAAAATTGCCCAAGCAACAGCGGAGGGGAAGCTCGGTATGTTTGCTAAAGTGTCCGTTTATGAGTTGGATAACGATTGCGCTATTTGTGTCTACACCCAAAATTTCACCAACAAGAAAGAGGTAATGGATCTGGAAGGAAAGATTCGGGGTGTTGGTGTGAAGTCTCGGATGTCCTTCAAGCCCAGCGTCTACACCGTACTAAACATCTATGCAAACAACAAATGGGACTTGAAAACGGGCATCTATACATCACAGTGGGATCCTGTCCGAAACATTTCAGTGATACAAGACAAAACAAAGTGAAAGTTTTAAAGACAATGTCGACTAAATTATTGTCACAACTTTTAATAATTATGTACATAACGTATTTTGGTCATTCCATGTCAGACCAACGCACTTTTTTACCTTATGTCTTCCAATTTTGATAATGAATACACACCAATTTTTAGCCCGATCCGACCGACCATGTGGTCAGGGCAGAAACCACAACAAAATGAAATTTTTAGAGTAAAATTCCACCCATTTAGTACAAATATGTCAAAACCATGTCAATTTTCATTGAATATATGCAAATTTGGTATTAAAATAATGAGAATTGCATGCTCAAATTAACTCTTTTGTCAAAATTACATTTTGTGAAAAGTAGGTCACCGTGACCTTTAATATGTTATCGTGACCTTAGATCCAATTTTGTAACAATGTATCATTCCGAAAATCAACGAAATGAAAATGACTTGATAGAGCATGTCTTCCTCTATCAGGATCCACTAAGAAAAAATTGAGGTCTTCAAACTTTACAACTTTATGACTACTTTGTACAGTTGGTAGGTTACAAATTAGTCAATTTATAGACTTTACATTAGAAATCCACTAACACAACTAACTGTTCTGTTTCAATTGTTACTGAAATTGTTCTTGATTGGGGAATTTCTCATGTTGAGGGCTGATGTGGTCTAACCAGAATCATACTTTAAATTATCAGCAGTGGCGTACCCAGGATATGGCTCTTTTTGGGGTGCATTTGTGTTAGTAGATTTGACATACAGATGATAATCACTGAAAAATTACTCGCAAGACTATATAAAAATGGTTGAAAAAAAGGAACATGAATTTTTCCACGGCAGTGTATTTGTAATGATGTTTTTTGCTTTCCACACTGAGGGGTGCAGGGTGTGCTTTCTTTAGGCATCGCTTCGTGCTGAGATGCTGTGGGATAAATATATATTTTGTTAGTTTTGTTTAAGGTGCTGGACTGTAAATAAATTACAGATGTAGAAAAGACCAAACCATTACCATTGGTTGGGAATAAAAAACAATCTTTTGCATAAATTCAAATTTAACTGGAAAAAATAAACTCAGACAGCCATTGGACAAGCGTCATGATGTGTTACAAAATTGGCCATTACGTAAACTCACACAGTTCTTACCAGCAGTTAATTTTGTTTTTGGTTTAAGGACAAAGAGAGGGATCCTATTTTAGGGAAACAAAGTGGGTTCAAAACCTTTTAGGTTGTGTTATTTCGGTGTTTGTGTATTTTTTGAGGCATGAAGATTTCTTGGGGAAAAGTCTTATAAGAGCTTATACAAGCATGACACTTTTCAGCTGATCAGCTGATTTCATTGTTTTTGGTTTCTCAGCTGTGCCAATGAAAACTGACAGTACAAAGTCTTTCTGTAGTCGGCACTTCAGGCGTCTATTTTGACAAACTGCACTTGCATACCTGCCTACAGTTTCATGTAAATGTTGTTGAATGTAAATAAGAACTGTGTAAATCAAGGTTAAAGGTTTGATACAGGATTGGTAAGGGTAGAAGAAAACATCGTTGTTTAATTCTAGTCCGAAATCTTACTGATTTATGAAGTTCATACTACTACTAGAACCATTTTTTCTGTGAAATATTTTCATCTGAAATGAAGTCATATTTGAGAAAACCGTATCTGAAAAAAAAACCAAAACGCAAAAGCTGATTTTGTTTGTTAAAACCAAATAAGGACAATGTGCATTTTTGAAAAATGTGCATGTTTCTCCTGACTCACAAAAAAATGTCATGTTTTATAATAAAACAAAACACGAACACAGTGTCAGCCCTACCAACCATGTATAGGCCTAGAGAGTCTTTTCAACAAATACTAAATGACCAAATGTTTTGGATAACAGCATTTTTTAATTCAAACTCTGACTGAAAACAAACAAAGGAAACGGGACAAACCAGAAAAAACATTATCAGTGAACAAAATTACAAGCAATATGATATTGCTAACAAACCCCCTAAACGTGTAATGACATCGAGGAGGAGGGAAACTGGCTGCGCTGTCCGTTGGAGGGTGAGACAAACGCCGTCAAAACAAAGTCATGGACTTCTCATGCTCAGTCTAAAAAGAGCCACAGAACCTGGACTTCCTGCAGGCCCGATATGTACACAGCTCTATGAAAGAAAGCATTAAATCTTACATTTTATGGAGGTTGCAGTGTCTGATTTTATCAACTTTTGATATGAAACTAGGGGCACATCTCAAAAACTTATTTTTCCACTGTTACTTTGATAAGTCTTGAATTAAGGTTTACATCATGACTCAAAATGTCATATGACCAGTGTAGTACCGCGGCCCTGGAATGTACAAGGTCACTCTTTTTGTTAACAAGGGATACATGGTGTATAGTTTCCTGTTCATTTTGGATATACATCTATGTGAATCAGTGTTAAGGCTACAAATAGTTTTTTATAATGAACGCAAGTAATAAAAGGTTGTTGTCAAAAGCATATTCCATTTTAATTCTTACTGGACAGGAGCATTTGAATAAATATTAACAATTTATTTGTTTCTTACTTTCACATTGGCTGCTCTAAGCCTCCGTAATAAGGGACTTTCCCAATGTGTGAAATCCCGATTCTGTTGCGCAGACTATTAGACTTCGTTATGTAGTGTGTGAATGTGGGACTTGTGCTTTCGGTTAGAGTCATTGAAGAGGAGTCGGTACGTAGACTTGTGTTAAAAAATATTATGGCAAGGGCAACCTCTTCCCCAGGGTGTGTCGAGCAGTACGAGGTTGACTGCTCTCTCACCCTGGTATTGGAACATTTGCATATCCAAAAATTTTGGATACGTATGCAAATTAGAATAGTCTGGCTGCATATCGAAATTCACATCTTCGCCATAGTCTCGTGGTCCGGTACCAGATTTAGTAGCTCGTATGTATTGGAAACATGTACATTGTACATGTGCTAATGTAATGTTGTTGTCCAATCAGGGTTCAAGGGAGGAATTTCCATCCCAGGGTTTACTATTTACAAACATGGTTGGAAATAAAGTAAACCATGGGGACGAGGTTGTGGCAAGGGGTCTTTAGTCTTTCGTTTACATATGGGGCGCCGTTTGTCAATTAATTCGTCACGCGTATACCACCAAGTGACCTATCTGTCAAAAATAATAAAACATTTTTTTGCAAATCGGTTTTTATACAGATTATTAATAAACTCATTACTGTTAATATTACAGCAAGTTTGAATACCTAATTCGTAATAGTTTCGTAATTACACTTATTAGTAAAAACGATGCCTGTCGCTATAATTTTTATTTGTCGCTTTGTATTTTCACAAAGTGATCTATCTCGATGCGCCACCTCACCAATGGTATACAAAGCGTTACAACACAGTTCAGGCGCGCGTGTGACGTTTTTGCATTTTCACGATGTGACCTATCTGGAAGCGTAGTATTTTTCACGAAGTGACCTATCGCAATAGGTCTCAATATGCAATGTCTTTGTCACAGGACACAGTGCTCTGCGGGCAATACTCGTTTTTCATTTTCACGAAGTGACGTAGCCTTTGTGTTTATGAAATGACGTAGCCTATGTATTTTGAAATTTATTACTAGTTAAAATAGTTGCAGGAATGAAAACATTTTGACAGTTATGTGCGAATAAAGTATTCAGCTTTATTTTTGTCTTAAAAAATTAAACAAAAATAGTTAGCAAACTCCATAGTGCAACTTCAATCGGTATTTTCTCCAAATACGTTTTTTGGGGCTGTGAACGAGATAGGTCACTTCGTGGTACGCGTGACGAATTGTTAAACGACGTATTTTTGACACGTTTTCACTATGGCTTGTAACAAAAAGATGTAAACCATAGCAAGTGTTGTCAAAATTATTTTTGTGGTTTACATATCATGAATTTACAATAAAGTCTTATAAATTATGGTTTATAATTCATGGAAATTTAATTCATCATAAAACATGGTTTGTAAATCATGGTTTATAAACCAAGAAAATCAAATCATCCTCAATCATGGTTTGTAAATCATTGTTTATATTTATAAACCATGAAAACTGAAGCACCTTCAAAACATGGTTTATAAACTATAAAAGTGTAAGCATCATAAAACATGGTTTATAAACCATGAAAATTTAAGCACCACAAAACGTGGTAATGAAGCACCTTAAAACATAATTTATAAACCATACAAATTAAAGCATTATAAAAAATGGTTTACAAACAAACCATGAAAATCATGCGTTCACAAATCATGGTTTATAAACGTCGGTTTCATTCAACCTCCTTCCCATACTGGTCATAGACTATCATTGTTGCCCGACACTTGTTGCGTTCGTTTTGCACGTGAACAGGCACTACAGCCATAGAAATGGTAACAGCTAGCTGCTCCACGCTAGATTGCTCGGCCATTTTTTTATTTCACGTGCGAATGACTGAACGTAAACAAATGATCAGCTACCGCGGGTCCGGATGACAGACAAGCACACAGCGCCCCTCGTGATTTCACTGATCTGTAATCCGAATGGTTAGCTTGTGGGGAGGTAACGGAGAGCAGTGATCGATGGGAAGGAGGTTGGGGACGTTTTTATGGTTTATAAACCATGATTTGTGACCACACGATTTTTCATGGTTTATAAACCATGATTTATGATGCCTCAATTGTCATGGTTTAAAATCCATGGTTAATGATGGTTTAATTTGTATGGTTAATAAACCATGTTTTGAAGGTTTTAAGTTTTCATGGTTTATCAACCATGACTTGTAAACCATGTTCTGTGATGTTTAAATTTGTTATGGTTTGTAAACCATGTTTTATGATGCTTTAATTTTCATGGTTTATAAACCATGGCTTATAAACCACGTTTTTTGATGATTTAATTTTCATGATTTATAAACCATGATTTATAAACCATGTTTTACTATGAATTTAATTTTCATGGTTTATAAATCATAATTTACAAGCGTTGATTTTATATTCATGGTATGTAAACCACAAAATAATTTGGACAACAATTTCTATGGTTTACTTCTAATTGTTACAAACCATGATAAAAACACGTCAGAAATACGCTAAACAATTAATTGACAAACGGCGCCCCATATTTACACTGCACTTCACAGCACAGAATTCCACTGCATGACGTCAACAGGAAACTATGTATACGCACACATTCACGTATGTATGAAAGTATGTACCCACGTATGTAGTAACAGCCTGGTGGTTGACTGAGCGTCGCTCGTGTGGAATTTCCTTCTGGTAGAAAACTGAATAATTATGCCTCGTCGTTTCTGAAAGAATCATGGACTTTGTCGAGGTGAGTTTGTGAAATGTAAATCTATCATTTGATGTTAAAGGATTTAGAAATTCCACTAAAGCAAGCATACTCGGTCGGCATGATGTGAAAGTGTGGTAGTTGATTCAATAGTGTTACCAGCGGGATTTCCCACCTTGTGTAGAGTCATGTCTCATTATCGCGGAATTCTTATTACCGCGGCATCAGGAGTTTCCCTAGCCCTGGTAGGACGTCAGTGCCACTGCACTGACGTCCTGGGTATAAAGCTTCTCTAGCATGCGAACAAATCTTTGACTAATGTTTTTAAATATTTTTTACTTGAATTAAGAAGCTGAAATTCTGTTGATATATTCTTTATGGCCATAACTACACTTTTGAGGCATCAAAAAATAACAAATATATTCATGATGATATTATTCCAGAAAATAAATCGCAGATCCACGCTAACGTTTTAAACATCGTGTACCGATTGACGAGTGAGCACGTGTGCGCATGTGCGAAATGCATAGCGACTCCGTCGACTTCCGGGTCAACGCGCCTCGTAGCGCGAACTTAACGAGTGTAGTCTTGGTTTAAGACTTTGTTTTGATTGTTCCACTGATCTCTGTATAATAGAGACTAGCGGGTTGTCGCGCTTCGCACGGCACCCGCTAGATGGGAGCGATTCTTGCGTATAAAATGCTGCAAATTTAATGTGGGGTGAGGGGGGTAACTGGAGGGACACTCAGAGGTAATCATTTTGTAGAATTGGCTCGGTAACGGTAGATAATACCGGTACGCAATGTTGTTTTGTCTTATGATAAAATTGTGACCATGCAAAAGATGTTGAGTGGGGTCGAAACGTCGCCTGCCCTCCTCATCATTCTCGTCCCCTTTTCTCCAACTACGAAGCATAATTTGGGGGTGTATGGCCGGAGTTGAGTTGTAATATTGGGGAAGGATATACTTGGTAATGATGCATGCTTGGCATGATCATTTGTATGTATTTTCATGATGTTAAAACTTGTGTTGAGCGACTAAATGCCTATAAAGCAATCCACTGGTTTCGTTGAATGGAAATTAGGATTATGTGCTCCTGTATTTATTTGTTACTTGATTTCCTTTTTTCTTTAATTCTGTATTTCTTTGTTTCTCTTTATCTTTATTTGTTAAAAGTGTCTTTGTCTCTACACCTTTTCTATATCCGTGTTTTGCCGTTTGTTTCTTTGTTTCATATATGTACTTTTAATTACCTTCTCAGTATATTTCGGTTTTTCTGTATGTCTTTATTTTTGCATTTTTGTGTTTTCTGAGTTGTTTTTTGTCTTGTTATTTCTTTGTTGATTTGCAGGGCAACGTGTCCTACACAAACATAACACACTGCTATTACACACTTATTTATTTGGCTAAACCCCCAATCTATGTTTTGAATATGCCAAATTTATCCCCAAATCAACACCCACAAATCATCTGACCCTCACGCAAGCTCCGCTAGCTACAGACTAAATAACCCTGCCGCAAAATAAAACATGCGTGACTGGTATGAACCGCGTTAGGGCCGACCAATGCGGGTGTCCAGCTACCGTTGCACGCTTTCGCGGGGAGACGTCGGAACACCAACGCAGACCCCAACCATCCCATTTTCGCGGTCGTACCAATAACTGTTGGCCATTGGTTAATCACCGTCCAAAGACCGAAACAGTTATTGGTTACAGCCGCGAAAACACACCCAATTGTCGACCAATGCGGGTATCCGGCTCCTACGGTGGCTGATTTCCGCCAACAACAACACACTTTTTCAGTACGGCGTTATAACGCCCTATACGGCGTTATAACGCCCTATTACGGTGTTATAACGCCCTAATTTTACGGCGTTATAACTCCCTAATACAGCGTTACAACGCCCTAATTTTACGGCGTTATAACGCCCTAATATGGCGTTATAACGCCCTAATACGGCGTTAAAACGCCCTCATTAACAGCGTTTTAACGCCCTAATTTACGGCGTTATACGCCCTAATACGGCGTTATAACGGCCTATACGGCGTTATAACGCCCTAATTTTACGGCGTTTTTAACACCCTAATTTACGGAGTTATAACGCCCTAATTTACGGCGTTATAACGCCCTAATTTACGGCGTTATAACGCCGTATTAGGGCGTTATAACGCTGTAAATTAGGGCGTTATAACGCCGTATTAGGGCGTTATAACGCCGTAAATTAGGGCGTTATTACGCCATAAATTAGGGTGTTATAACGCCGTAAAATTAGGGCGTTTTAACGCCGTATAGGGCGTTATAACGCCGTATAGGGCCTTATAACGCCGTATAGGGCGTTATAACGCTGTACTGAAAAAGTGTTTTGTTGTTGGCGGATATCAGCCACCGTAGGCTGCCGCTGCACACAATTGCGGTCAGATGTTGAAACACCAACGCAGACCCCAACCCATGCAGGTATGCGGCCGCCGCTGCACACAATCGCAGTCAGACGTCGGAACACCAACGCAGACTCCAACCCACGGGTACCCCGACATCGACCCCAGGACGCATCAACTCAGCAGGGTGCGGGCGCCAGTCGACGTAAAAAGATGGCCCGCTTCTAAAGATGGCGCGCTTCTAATCCAAGATGGCGCGCTTCCAATCCAGGATGGCGCGCTTCCAATCCAAGATGGCGCGCTTCCAATCCAAGATGGCGCTCTTCTAAGATGGCGATTTAACGATCATTTTGGAGCAAGTTCGATCAAGGGACTATAGTTGGCTATTGTCGACCATTGGGCGATTTTGCCTGGTACCCAGGATGTATTTCATGCATAGGTAACCATGGAACATTGACTAGTGGTTGACAAATGATCGTTGATCGAACTTGCCCATAGTAGAGCAAGTTCGGGTGGGCGACTACAGTGACTAGACTTACCAGAAACCATAGAGCACAGGGAGATTGACTAGATCGACCATGCACTGGAGCATGGTCGAGATAGTCAATTTGAGAGTTACGTCACACACGGCGCACAGTCTAGTCACTCTAGTCGCCCGCCCGAACTCGCTCCTCGATTAGTGGATTGTTCCCAGCGAGATGGGACTATCATTTGCAGGCGCGTTCGTGGATGATAGTGCTCTCTCGCGGGGAAAAATCATGACAAATTAAAGCGAGAGGAATCTTGCACCAGACTAGAACAAGTGTGACGAACTTGCTATGGGCGCGCTTGCGTGCGAGTATTCATAAACGGAGTCAGTAAAGAAAGTTATAGAGAAGACGTCAATTTCCATTTTATTTTCACAAATAATGTCATCCAAGGATAAAATCAACAATTCTGAACCCAACAGGCTGATAGTTAAGGACACTAGGAATATGCGAGTAAAGCTTCAGCTTCACCAATAAGGTAAAAATATGAAAAAATGTTGGTATAATTGTTTTCGCACTGGTAAAAGACCTTTATACCCTGGACTCCGTCGCGTTGTATGCAACCATGGAGCTATTATAGCTCCATGATGCAACGGAGCTGAGCGAAAAAAACCTGCGCAATGAGCTAAAAGCTTGCCCAGGAAAAAGCTTGCAAATTGTAAAGAAAAAAAATCCGTAAAAAATAATAATAATAATAAAAAAAAAAAAATTGTGAGTTTGAAATAAATGTAGTAACATAACTCCACATAAAAAAAATTCAAAAATTAAAATAAATAAATAAATGAGGAGTGAGTGAGTGAGTGAGTGAGTAAGTGAGTGAGTGAGTAAATACATAAATAAATAATTACATAAATACATAATACATAAATACATAAATACATAAATACATAAATACATAAATACATAAATAAATAAATACATAAATAAATACATAAATACATAAATACATAAATACATAAATACATAAATACATAAATACATAAATAAATAAACAAATATAATTTTATTTAAATAAAACACATAAATAATAATATTCATAATTATGATACCTTCTCCGGCTCCATCCCCAAATGAAAATGTTTTCAAGAAACGCTATTGATACTATGGTTTAAACCAGCCTTGATTTGCCAAATAAAATCTTCCATGCAAGTTCAACCTGTCTATAAGAGGCCACGACTCCTTAAATTTCAGAAGTTGACCCACAACCAGTCCTCGGATGGTTCAGCCTCCAGCCTGTGTCCCAGCAGCAGTACTTCTACACAACACACGGAACTCAAATGTTCTGACTTTAGGTCATCCAAGGACTATGATTTTTGCGACACAGTGGAACTGTTGCTCTTTAATCCTCTAGACTATCCAGATGAGAGCGAACGACAACGCCGATTTGATTACTTTGTAAAAAACATCGTGCCTTCAAAGTTTAACTGGTGAGATTTTATGGTCATGCAATTCAGTTTGTTTTGCCAAATATTTCCCCCACTAAACATTAAGGTTAACTTCAATTAAAGTAGAATTTTTTTTAGATCATAATTTTAAACAACAAGATTTAGAAACTAGACATTATATTGGAAATCATTGTACCTCAAGTGAAACAGGCGTTCTTTTCAAATTATACTAAAGTTTGCCATTACATCAAAAAGCCGTGATTTGGAGCTTGATTTGGTATTTTTACATCTAAATAATTGATTTGTGTGCTGTTTAGTGCTTGATGGTTAGTTTTTGTTATTGCTACTGAAATGGTTGCAGACACTTAATTCAACAACAGATGTTGAGCATCGGAAGCCTCACAAGCAACATTAATGAGCCCATTGAAAGGATGTTACTTAACTGTATCATAGTATCATTAAGGAGTGGGGCGGGGACAAGGGAAGCAAGTACATTGTTACAGCTGTAGTAACCAATTATTCTAATTAGTTGATTTTTTCCCAGGCCTGAAAATGTCAAAGAGATAAGAGTTTTGTCGCCAAGCTATGTGGAAAACGAAGGTCTTGGGGATACGGAAAACCTGAGAGAAGACTGGACAGAACTGAAACTTACACCCAAGCGAGTAAACTTCCACACTATCAAAAAATTGGCATCGGCTCACATGTAAGATGAATTCATTAATGTATGAGGCAATATCTCCTCTAAAACATGGTTTGAGAAAACCTGAAGCCGCTGTGAATGAGTGGTCTGCAATATTGCTTTTACCTGTAAATACCAACTTTGTAGGCCGTTGGTTTGACATGTCTTGTAACAAAAGACAATGCCAACTTGTTTGTGCCGGTGGAGTCTTGGGTAGCCGGTTGTTTGCAATCTCGTTAGACCTATTGATGAGGATTTAAAGTGAGGGTGCTGTTTCAAGCGTGATATTTACACCTCCCACCAAAAACAAACAAAAACAACACCAAAAAACAATTTACTTAAAGGGTTCTATACCTATGTCAAAATATTTTTCGGTCAGTCTTTTGATGTCAGTTTGTGATACCATGATCAGGCAAAGGACTTCAAGTTCCCCCTGCTTTGCTCCTGGTCTTTCCTTTTGTCCTTGTTAAACTTTCACCAAAGTTAGCTGTTAAAAACATGATCGACAAAATAGAAAGGTCATATGGAAACATGCATTAAAAAGTGAGAACATAAAAGAAGGAAAACGCTTGGTACAATGAAAAGTATAAACCTTATGTTTCGTTCCTCTCTTTCTTACTTGAAGGTGTTTGCGGGGCATGTGGATTCTCATTTACAAACAGGGCGAAACAGAAAAACGTGATGAGGATTGGGTGAAAATTGCCCAAGCAACAGCGGAGGAGAAGCTCGGTATGTTTGCTAAAGTGTCCGTTGATGAGTTGTATAGCAACTATACTTTTGTCTACACCAATAGTTTCACCAACAAGAAAGAGGTAATGGATCTGGAAGGAAAGATTCGGGGTGTTGGTGTGAAATCTCGGATGTCCTTCAAGCCCAGCGTCTACACCATACTAAACATTTATGCAAACAACGATTGGGACTTGAAAACGGGCATCTATACATCAGAGTGGTATCCTATCCGAAACATTTCAGTGATACAAGACAAAACAAAGTAAAAGTTTTAAAGACAATGTCGACTAAATTATTGTCACAACTTTTAATAATTATGTACATAGCAAAAACGTATTTACAATGATATATGAGAAGCTATGTGAGAGAAAAATGCTATTACAATATTTTTCTGAACAACTTCTTTGTACATCAATTTACATTTGCTTCTGATGCTATTGCATGAGACATTTTTCTACTGTATGTAAGAAGCTTGTATGTTTCTACACTAGAACCCCTTCAGCGGTGTCAATTTGTGTGACCCCGTAGTTTGTTCTCGGCAAATTGATCAATTCTTGCAAATAAAGCAGCTGTATGGAATTAGGACCTGATTTTGTTTGTTGTTGTTTCTTCTTTCTATGAAGTGCTTTCTATTTATGCATAAAATCAATGTTCCTCATTTGTGCAAGGAGATTTGACATACAGATGAAAATCACTGAAAAATTACTCGCAAGATGATGTAAAAATGGTTGAAAAGAAAAGGAACATGAATTTGTCCACGGCAGTGTATTTGTAATGGTGTTTTTTGCATTCCACAAAGTGAGGGGTGCAGGATGCTGTGGGATAAATATATATTTTGTTCGTTTTGCGTAAGGAGCTGGATTGTAAATAAATTACAAAAAAAGTAGAAAAAACCAAACCATTACCATTGACTGGGAATAAAAAACAATCTTTTGCATAAATTCAAGTTTAACTGGAAAAAATATACTCAGAGAGCCGTTGGACAAGCGTCATGATGTGCTACAAAATTGGCCATTACGTAAACTCACACAGTTCTTACCGGCAGTTAATTTTGTTTTTTGTTTAAGGACAAAGAGAGGGATCCTATTTCAGGGAAGCCAAGTGGGTTGCAAATCTAAATTGTGTTATTTCGGTGTTTGTGTATGTTTTGAGGCATAAAGTTCTTGGGGGTAAGTTTTATAAGAGCTTATACAAGCATGAAACTTTTCAGCTGATCAGCTGATTTCATTGTTTTTGGTTTCTCAGCTGTGCCAATGAAAACTGAAAGTGCAAAGTCTTTCTGTGGCTGGCACTTCGGGCGTCTATTTTGACAAACTGCACTTGCATACCTGCCTTTAGTTTCATGTTAATGTTGTTGAATGTAAACAAGAACTGTGTAAATCAAGGTTAAAGGTATACAGAATTGGTAAGGGTAGAAGAAAACATCGTTGTCTAATTCTAGTCTGAAAGCTTTATACTGATTTATAAAGTACATACTACTACTAGATCCATTTTTTCTGTGAAATATTTTCATTTGAAATGAAGTCAAATTTGAGAAAACCGTATCTGAAACCTAGAAAAAAAAACACGCATAAGCTGATTTTGTTTGTTAAAACCAAATAAGGACAATATGCTTACATGCTGAAAAATGTGCATGTTTCTCCTGACTCATACAACGGATTAAGCCCAAGTCACAGGTTTGTTATTTCATATGATAAAACAAAGCACTAACACAGTGTCAGCCCTATATGTTTAGCCATATTACCTTAGAGAGTGTTTTCAATAAATACTAGAATAAAATTAAGCAAACTTAATGACATTTATGGACATGGGTCGTTGATCATTTACAATAGGCCAGGAGCAAAAGACTACTCTACAGTTAAAACTAGAGATAAGTATATTTAATGTTGTCATCTTCTTTGGAAGTACACATTAAACTGAAGAGTATGATAACTATGTGATTATTTGTGAATAAAGAAACTTTGTTTGACAGAAGAAAGGACTCCCAAACCCAAAGACAGTTTCTAATTGAACATTTATTTCGAGTAAAAAAGCCATAAATGACCAAATGTTGTGGATAAAAGCATTTTTTATTAAAACTCTGACTGAAAACAAACAAACGAAACGGAACAAACCAGAAAAAAAAACATTTTCAGCGACCAAAATTACTAGCAAGATGATATGGCTATTAAAAACAAACCCTCTAAACGTGTATGTCAAAACAAAGTCATGGACTTTTTCTTTTCAGTCTTGACAGCGTATTTGTAATGATACCAGGGTACAACCCACAGCATGACGGGTTTGATGGTGTTTTCCTTGAAATTCCATTTGTGCTTGCATGTGCGGAGAAAATACCAACATTGCTGGTCTTCTTTTTTAACTGCTTGGCTCTAAATAAAATACACGAGGTAGCCAAAGACAGGGACATATATTTACTTTTAATGTGGAATCGCAAACAATCTTTTGCATAACATGAAATCTAAGCGGAAAACAAAATTAAGCTTGGACACCTATTGGACATTTCCTGATGTGTTACAACATTTGCTGATATTTAAACTCACACAGCTTACCCTTTGATCAGTTTCTTACGAGCAGTTAATTTCATATTTGGTTTAAGGGCAAAGAGACCTGCTTTAGATCATTTTTTCCGGGGAAAAGGGAGAACCTATGTAATCTGTGACATCACATACCTACTATAAAGAGCCACAGAACCTGGACTTCCTGCAGGCACAATTTGTACACAGCTCTATGAAAGAAAGCATTAAATCTTACATTTTATGGAGATTGCACTGTCTGATTTTATCAACTTTTGATATGAAACTAGGGGGGGGGGCACATCTCAAAAACTTATTTTCCCACTGTTACTTTGATAAGTCTTGAATTAAGGTTTACATTATGACTCCAAATGTCACATGACCAGTGTAGTACCTCGGCCATGGAATGTCCAAGCTCACTCTTTGTTTGTAAACAAAGGTTACATGGTCTATAGTTTCCTGTAATTTTGTATATATATCTCTGTGAATCAGTGTTAAGGCTACAAAGACTGTTTATAATGAACACCAGTGCTGTAGTCGAGTCCACACCAGCCAAGTCCCAAGTCCGAGGACTCGGTCTCAGACTTGGACTCGGACTCGGACAACAGGGACTCGAGTCCGAGTCCACTGCTGTCCGAGTCCGAGTCCGAGTCCGAGTCTACGTCTAAGTTTTAGTCCTTTCCATTATGTCCGAATCTAAGTTGCATTGTATCTTAATAGTTGAAATTTTGACTTTGCAAATACATAAAACAAGTGTTTGTTTAAATGTTCACACTGAGTTTAGACTGGTCTAGACTGGCATCTCAGTAACTAGGCCTATTTTGACTTGATATCCCATGGTTCTGATAAAAGAGCCAATGGCTTGCAACTCTGCGTTTTGGTCGTTATGATCTGGTCTTCTTTAGATGTTGGTCAGAGCGTACTTATTGAACATCCAGCAGCAACTTGCAAACCACCGGTTCATTTTCCAGAACATTCTACAACTCTACAAGAGTGTTACCAATGAAATGAAAAACAAACAATTTGTAGGTCAAGGCCATGTTACATTTGAATAATGGGTTTTTCTTGCTTGAAAGGCACTGGACACTTTTGGTAACGACTCAAAACAAATATTACCATAACAACTTAATTGGTATCAAGCAACGGCAAGCTGTTGATAGTATAAAACATTGTAGGAAAGAACTCCCTCTGAAGTAAATTGAGAAAGAGGTAATTTCTCACTTAAATATTAGAATTTGAAAAAGACTTCAGGCCTGAAGTCGTTTTCAGGCATCAGAAAGCACACAAATTTGTGCAACAAGGGTGTTTTTTCTTTCGTTATTTTCTTGCAACTTCGATGAACAAATAAGCCCAAATTTTCACAGGTTTGTTATTTTATGCATATGTTGGGAGACACCAAGTGAGAATACTGGTCTTTGACAATTACCAAACGTGTCCAGTGCCTTTAATTTATTTATCTGGAACTGGTCGTAGCTTCTTATGTTGATTGAAATTGAAATGAAATTGTAAGTGTTTACAGAATATGCCCATTGCATTTCATGAACATAAGGGTTTCAAGCATCTTTGATGACAGGCTAGCCCTATGAGGTCGCATGATAATCCCTCCACAGCTAAACATCCTCTCAACAGGGGCACTGCTGGCTGGCACTAAGAGAACTTTTACAGCAATGGTATGAAGTGCGGGATACTTGACGGCTCCCTGTCCTCCCCAAAATGCAGCTGCATCCTGTGAATCCTCCTGCAAATACTTTGCAAGTTGAACCCGGGGAGTGTCTTTGAAATCACTCTTTGTTCTCCTTTTGGCTTTCTTGTACTTTCTTGCAGGCGTGGAATCTTCTGAGGTGGTCCTGGACCGTCTTTATCTTCTTCACTGCTGCTTTGGTGTGCTACAGTGCCCAAACTGTTATCATCATCATGCCCGACCGCTCTGCCTCATTAATGACCATCTCTGTATGGGGAAAACAGAGTACATACAACTGCTGTTTAATAAAAAATTAAAAAAATAAAAATAACGAAGTGTAAAGTAATATTATAGTTGTCCAGAAATATTATGATGAGGAAAATATGTAAGCCATGGTCAAGTTACCTACCTTTCTTTGTGCACGCGCTGAAGGTGGCGAGTGAAGTTTGAAGTCGTCCAACTTGTTTCAGTGATTATCTGTGTGCTCCTACAAAACTTGCATTGGGCGGAATGTTTTCTTTCCTTCCAGTTTTCGGACAACTGTATTCTTTGTGCGCACGGTCCAAACATTATCACTCTGGAACCTGATGGCATGTTTACTGATTGTTGTTTATAATAAAAAAGAAGAAGGCCAAAACGTGTAGAAGTTTCAACCACATAGTACATGCAGTATGTGCACCTACCCAAACAGCTTAAACAGTACACACAACTACACCAGTGCTGAACTACACACACGCACGTGAATCCACAAGACCCAAGCATGCCGTAGTTACAACTCAATGCGATATAAACACAAGGGGATAAGGTGTGCAAAAAACGAGGTTGAAGCAGACTGGGTCAATTTCGAACGACGACCATTTGTTCACTAGCGGCTGATATTAACTGGTACTCATGGTCACAAATTGTGTATGGTTACCAGGCAGTATCGGTCTCTAGTAGAAAAGGTCCTTGTGCGAACTTGGCTGGCTAGCTGTATTGACGCGATGTTGCGCGATCGCGATACATACGACGGGGAAACAGGCAGTAATGGAAACGGGAAGTTTGACAAAAACATTTTATTCGACGAATACAAGGGCACTATTGAAGGTCAAGTTACGTGGTTTTTCCAGATTTGTGCCGGTCTTGAGCCGGTCTCGATCCGAGTCACGCCGAGTCCCATGGGGGGAGGGGGGGGGGGGGAGTCCGAGTCACGGTGCTCCGAGTCCGATTCCAAGTCCGAGACCACACAAAATGGACTCGAGACCGGTCTCGAGTCTGAGTCCAGCCTCGAGACCTCCAGCACTGATGAACACAAGTAATAAAATGTTGGGGTCAAAAGCATTTTCCATGTTAGTTCTTACTGGAGCATTTGAATAAATATTAACCATGTATTTATTCCTTACTTTCACATTGGTTGCTCTAGGCCTCCGTAATTAGGGACTTTCCCAATGTGTGAAATCCCGATTCTGTTGCGCAGACTATTAGACTTCGTTATGTAGTGTGTGAATGTGGGACTTGTGCTTTCGGTTAGAGTCATTGAAGAGGAGTCGGTATGTAGACTTGTGTTAAAAAAACATTATGGCAAAGGGTCTTTAGTCTTTCGTTTACACTGCACGTCACAGCACAGATTTCCACTGCATGAAGGCAACAGGAAACTGTATGTATACGCACATATTCACGTATGTATGCACATGTATGTACAGTATGTAGTAACAGTCTGGTGGTTGTGCGTCGCTCGAGTGAAATTTCATTCTCGTAGAAAACTGATCGTGCCTCGTTTCTGATAGAATCATGGACTTTGTCGAGGTGAGTTTGTGATACTGAAATAAGCAAGTATACTCGGTCGGCGTGATGTGAAAGGGTGGTAGTTGATTCAATAGTGTAATCAGCGGGATTGCCCACCTTGTGTAGAGTCATGTCTCATTATCGCGGAACTCTTATTATCGCGGCATCTCCAATTCCCTTAATATCCCTGTCAATACACCGTAGGGGCTGAGCGAAAGGAGAAATCCGCACAATGAGCTAAAAACTTGCCCAGGAAAACGCTTGCAAATTATAAGTTTGGAATGTTTGCCGGTCCCAATTATTGAAAGCAACAAAGTGCACAAAATATGGTTCAATGCATCAAGAGACTCCCTGCCCCCCCCCCCAAAAAAAAGAAAGAAAAAATAAAATACATAAATAAGTAAATAAATAATGATATTAATAATGATATTCATCCTCTCCGGCTCCATCCCCAAATGACAATGCTTTCAAGAAACGCTACTGATACTATGGTTTAAACCAGCTTTAGTTTGCCAAATAAAATCTTCCATGCAAGTTCAACCTGTCTATAAGAGGCCACGACTCCTTAACTTTCAGAAACTGACCTACAACCAGTCCTCGGATGGTTCAGCCTCCAGCCTGTGTCCCAGCAGCAGTACTTCTACACAACACACGGAACTCAAATGTTCTGACTTTAGGTCATCCAAGGACTATGATTTTTGCGACACAGTGGAACTGTTCCTCTTTAATCCTCGAGACTATCCAGATGAGAGCGAACGACAACGCCGATTTGATTACTTTGTAAAAAACATCGTGCCTTCAAAGTTTAACTGGTGAGATTTTATGTTCTTGCAATTCAGTTTGTTATGCCAAATATTCCCCCACTAAAGATTGAGGCTAACTTCAATTGAAATTGTAAATTTTTTGATCATAATTCAAAATAACAAGATTTAGAAACTAGACATTATATTAGAAATCATTGTATTTGTATTTCATAAATAACCCCCTCGGGAAAAACCAGGTGCTCTCTTCAAATTATACTATAGTTTGCCATTATATCGAAAAGCCTTGTTTTGGAGCTTGATTTGATATGTTCACTTGTAAATAATAGATTTTTGTGCTGTTTAGTGTTTGTATATGGTTAGTTTTTGTTAATGCTACTGAAATGGTTGCAAACACTTAATTCAACACCAGATGTTGAGCATCAGAAGCCTCACAAGCAACATTAATGAGCCCATTGAAAGGATGTTACTTAACTGTATCATAGTATCATTAAGGAGTGGGGCGGGGACAAGGGAAGCAAGTACACTGTTACAGCTGTAGTAACCAATTATTCTAACTAGTTGATTTTTTTCCCCAGGCCTGAAAATGTCAAAGAGATAAGAGTTTTGTCGCCAAGCTATGTGGAAGACGAAGGACTTGGGGAACTAGAAAGCCTAAGAGAAGACTGGAAAGAACTGAAACTTACACCCGATCGAATAAACTTCCACTCTATCAAAAAATTGGCATCGGCTCACAAGTAAGACGAATTCATTAATGTATGAGGCATTATCTCCTCTAAAACATGGTTTGAGAAAACCTGAAGCCGCTGTGAATGAGTGGTCTGCAATATTGCTTTTACCTGTAAATACCAACTCTGTAGGCCGTTGGTTTGACATATATTGTAACAAAAGACAATGCCAACTTGTTTGTGCCGGTGGAGTCTTGGGTAGCCGGTTGTTTGCAATCTCGTTTGACCTATCAATGAGGATTAAAGTGAGGGTGCTGTTTCAAGCGTGATATTTACACCCCCACCAAAAACAACACCAAAAAAAAAAAACAATTTGCTTTAAGGTTTATATACCTATGTGAAAATATTTTCGGTCAGTCATTTGATGTCGTAAAGGGGACACCATTTCAGTTTGTGATATCATGATCAGGCAAAGGACTTCAAGTTCCCCTTTGTTCCTGCTTTGCTCCTGATCCTTTTGTCCTTGTTAAAACTTTCACCAAAGTTAGCTGTTAAAAACATGATCGACAAAATATAAAGGTCACGTGGAAAAATGCATTAAAAAGTTAGGATCTAAAAGAAGGAAAACGCTTGATATAATGAAAAGTATAAACCTTTTGTTTCGTTCCTCTCTTTCTTACCTTGAAGGTGTTTGAGGGGCATGTGGATTCTCATTTACAATCGGTGCGAAAGTGAAAAACGTGATGAGGATTGGGTGAAAATTGCCCAAGCAACAGCGGAGGAGAAGCTCGGTATATTTGCTAAAGTGTCCGTTGATAAGCCGTACAGCAAATTTACTTTTGTCTACACCAATAATTTCACTAACAAGAAAGAGGTAATGGCTCTGGAAAGGAAGATTCGTGATCTTGGTTTGAAGGGTCAGATGTCCTTCAAGCCCAGCATCTACACCATACTAGACATCTATGCAAACAACGATTGGGACTTGAAAACGGGCATCTATACATCGCGGTGGGAGCCTGTCAAAAACAGTTCAGTGATACAAGACAAAACAAAGTAAAAGTTTTAAAGACAATGTCGACGAAATTATTGTCACAACTTTTAATAATTATGTGCATATCAAAAACGTATTTATAATAATATATGATAAGCTATGTGATAGAAAAATGCTATTACAATATTTTTCTGAGCAACTTCTTTGTACATCAATTTGCATTTGCTTCTGATTCTATTGCATGAGACACTTTTCTACTGTATGTAAGAAGCTTGTATGTTTCTACACTAGAACCCTCCAGTGGTGTCAATTTGTGTGACCCCGTAGTTTGTTCTCGGCAGATTTATCAATTCTTGCAAATTAAGCAGCTGTATGGAATTAGGACCTGATTTTGTTTGTTGTTGTTTTTTTCTTTCTATGAAGTGCTTTCTATTTATGCATACAATTATTAATGTTCCACATTTTTGCTAGGAGATTTGACATCACTGAAAAATTACTCGCAAGATGATGTAAAAATGTTTTTTTCACGGCAGTGTATTTGTAATGATGTTTTTTGCATGAAGAGTTCTGGGGGAAAGTCTTATAAGAGCTTATACAAGCATGAAACTTTAATAATATTAATAATAATAACGGACTTTTATATTGCGCAATACCTTTATGAATATACCCTACTGCGCATTACAAAGAACACTAACAGAAGGAATTAATCGTAAACAAATGGAATTTTAACTTGGATTCAAATACATTAAGTGAAGATGATTGTCTAATACAAAGAGGCAGATTATTCCATAGTTTAGGAGCAGCGTACACAAATGCCCGATCACCTAGGGAAGCCTTTGATGTTCTTGAAGGGTAGGCCTAAGCTAACAGTGTATGGTCTTGCGAACTCCTAAGACGGTAAGATGTTTGAGAGAGTAATTTCATGGTTATGAGCTCCCGAATGTACATTGGTGCTAAGCCATGAATGGTTTTATAAGTTATTAAAAGAACTTTAAATGCTATTCTTTGTCGAACTGGTAACCAGTGTAACTCGAGTAACAATGGACTACATCGAGAGTATCTAAGAGGAATTACAGATCAGTCTAGCACATGCATTCTGAACCCTTTGCACTTTGTTAATCTGAGTGTCAGGCAAACCAAAAAATAAGCTGTTGCAATAATCTAACTTGCTTATTACAAAAGCATGAATATTTTTGTTTCTGTATACAGTCACGAGTTAAGTATTTACGGATATGCCGGATATTTAAAAGATAATAAAATGCATTCTTACAAACTTCGGCAATAAACCTATCAAATGTCAAGTGTGAGTCAAACCGAACCCCCAAATTCCTTACTGAGATGGAGGGTGATATATGTGACATAATAACCTTGATGCTCTCAATTTGTAACTTTGACGTTTGCTTAGGAGTGCCAAATATAACAAATTCAGTTTTCTTATCATTCAACAATAGATTATTCTGTAACAACCAAGTATAGACATGCATTATATATTCCTCTAACGCCAGCACATAATTTTTGTCATTATCTTGTCCTGGTGAAAATGATGTATATAGTTGGGTGTCATCGGCATAGCAATGGCATGAAATTTCAGGGGATTTATGTTGGATTTCTTGAAACAATTTACTGGTATACAAGGTAAGCAAAAGGGGTCCCAAGCAAGAGCCTTTGGGCACACCCCATGATACATTGAATTCCTGAGACTGAACATCATCTACTACAACCTTCTGCCTTCTACCGCTCAAGTAAGAGTCGAACCATAACAAAGCTCTAGTACATCAGAGTGTGTTTGAAGAATGCTCAGGAGAATTTCATGTTTGATGGAATCAAAGGCGGCGCAAAGTTAAGTCAAGCAAAGTTAAAAGTGTGACCTGTTGCTTTAATCCAGCCATGAGTAGATCATTCTTAAGTCCGGTGCTATGATGCTGCCTGTATGCTGATTGCATTGATGGTAATAATTCATTCAGTGAAAGGTGTTGGTGAATCTGATCTGCCACTGCACCTTCAACCAGCTTAGAAATGTACTGCAAATTGCTGATCGGCCTGTTCAATGATTGCAAGTCGATGCCAAGCTTTTTCAGAAGTGGCTTAACCAATGCTAACTTCCAATCCGAGTGAAACAGAATACTTCCAAGAGACAGATTGATTATTTTTGTGAGAACTGGCAATAAGATATCAAGGTAATCAACGACAAACTTGGTTGGCATCGGATCCAAAGCGCAAGTCTTCTTATTTAACTTCATTACCAAGTTTCTAACATCTTTTTCTGACAAAGATTTAAACTGACAAAAAGAATGCTGAAGTCCTGCAATGGAATTGTCACTTGGTACGCTACAAGTACTACAATCTTCTCCAAGACTTGACTGAATTCTGTCAAAAATTTTCATAATCTTCTGGTCAAAATAAGAACCTAATTCATTCTCAAAGGTCTTTGTGTCTATGTGATGTGGCACTTCCACTGCAGGCTTCTTCATAATCAACATTGACTTCGTGAGATTAAACCTTTTTTGATCGGTGCTACTTTCATTAACACATATAGTATAATATTCTTGACGAGCATTTCCCATCAGAAATAGGGTGGAGTTCCGAGCAGCCTTAAAACTATCATGATCACTTTCTAGACCACTCTTAATCCACTTCTTTTCTGCTTTACGCCTCCTCCTTTTTTCTTGTCTTATTTCTTCATTGTACCAAGGTGCCTTGGGTTTCACACACACATTTTTAATTGTCACCAGTGCATTAGCTCCGACTAATAATAAGATCTATTACTAATATCAACATGTTGGATGTAACCAACGGACTCAAGAAAATCTCTGAAAGCCTTTCCATCTGAATCATTCGCAACACCAACATGAACATTGAAATCTCCGGCTATTATAACTGGTATTCTGCACAATGGGGTTGTATAAACTCACAGAATTCTGTAAGAAATACTCTAAATGGAACCCGGTTGTTTACAGAATAAGGAGGTCTATAAACATTAATCAGTCTAAACTGTATTGACTTGAGAATGACAAGGTGCACGCTACATTCAAAAGATTCCTTTGCCCCGGTTTCATGCGATTCAATCCGAGATTTTATGGTGTTGTAAACATGTTTGGGTAAATGCTGCTTGTTTCCATCTAGTAATTTCAATAGCCTATGTCCAGTGGACTATATACAAACTTAGGACAGGATGAACTACACCAAGCTTTCCCGTAAAACTCTTGCTGATTATCAGGGCCTGGGTTAGATTGTACATGTCCAGCCCTTAGAAGTTCACAATGGAAAGTAGCCACACAGTTTGAATAGTAAATACTTTTCCTTTGGAGAAAGTGCTTCCGGGTGAATGGTTGTGTGAGAAACCGGTTTTAAATCATACCGCGCATGTGCACAATTTTGGCTTTAATCACCTCCCCGTGGGGATAGGCGTGCGTCCGCGCCAAAAACTAGTTTTAGTCTCATTAATCGGTGTTATAATCAAGTGATTTCCACTGTGTATTATTAGTTAATGGAAATCTTTAATTGTTATGGTTTTCTCTTATATTCACCCGCTTGAATTTAGGCGGAAGAATGTATAAACTATAAGCGGGTAGTTCGGTGCCTCCCCCTTCTCTCCCCCCTCCCCCTCTCCCTCCCCCTCTCTTTCTCTCTCTCTCTCTCTCTCTCTGTTCTGATGTTGAGCAGGATCAATTTATTAAGTTCAACAATTTGAATCGATCTGGTGATTCTGGGAGCACAGTTTAAGTTTCGTCACTACCACCAAACGATTGACATAGTATCCGGGGTTGGGTGAGTCTTGTTTGATTAAATAACGTTTGGGGTTTTATGTAGAATTTTACTGGATAATGTGGGATGTCGGACTACTATTGCTTTTTGGTTGTGTCTATGGGGATGTTAACGTTGCTATCGTCCACGTGAAGTATTGTGGATTCCCATCTACTACAACTAAGTTATGTTTTACTATTTACGTAATGAGCTTTTATTGTGTAAAAGCATGCAGTCTAGTGCATAGTAGTGTAGTACGATAATAATACAGTAATAGTATGCTTTAAGGCACTGTAATGTTCACTGTCACTGTTTTTTAAATATGTTTGTAGGGTGTTTGTTTTCTCCTTGATGGGAATGGACACAAATAAAAGCAGTTCTGCTACCCATTGAAAAAGTCACTGGTGTCATCGGCATCGCTTTGTCAGTTTTCAATCCCTTACTCCTGAAACACTTCAGGACTCCCCCCCCCCCCCTCCCCAGGGGCACCACTACAGTTGCTTCACAAAAGTATGGGCGGGTGAAGGTTTAGCAAAGTCGTCAAATCCATTCAAGCAGTCTATGAAGTCAACTACTGCTACTGTAACCGCAATGAGAGTAATGGGTCTCATTGTTAACAAATTATCCTAGTTAAGTCCTGTTCCAATGTCAGTGCTACTGTGTGCTACTGTGCATAACACATTGTAGTGCATATGGCTTACAACTGTGATTCTATTTGAGCCACCACCAGAACATTCTGCACAAGTTTAAAATCTGTCCTCAAAGTAGTCCACCTGAGTCTATGTGCACAGTCCTTCAAGTTGATAGCAATTTCAAACTGAATCAAAGTTAAAAACTAAGCAATTTGCAATGAAAGTAGAGCATTGGGTGGAGCTGCATCAATGCGTTCACCCAGAGTTAACCATCTTTCAGCTGATCAGCTGATTTAATTGATTTTGGTTTCTCAGCTGAAACTGAAAGTGCAAAGTCTTGCTGTGCCTGGCACTTCAGGCGTCTATTTTGACAAACTTCACTTGCATACCTGCCTATAGTTTCCTGTTAATGTTGTTGAATGTAAATAAGCACTGTGTAAATCAAGGTTTAAGGTATGATGCAGGATTGGTAAAGGTAGAAGAAAACATAATTGTTTGATTCTAGTCTGAAAGCTTACTGATTTATGAAGTTCATACTACTACTAGAACCATTTTTTTCTGTGAAATATTTTCCTCTGAAATGAAGTCATATTTGAGAAAAACCGTATCTGAAAACCTAAAAACGCAAAAGCTGATTTTGGTTGTTAAAACTAAATGAGGACAATGTGCTTACATGCTGAAAAATGCATTTAAAAAAAAACATTTACCATTTTATTCCTACTTGCACATTGGCCGCTCTAGGCCTCCGTATGGTAGTTTCTTAGGGAGTTTCCCAGTGTGTGAAATCCCGCACCTGTTGCACAGACTAGTAGCTTTATACAAAGTGCAGTTACCGTCTGACTACGAGCGTGCATGAAGTGATACTATAGAACAGGCAGCAGTTGCAGTTCCACTCCAGACTATAACCCTATCTATGCAAACATCAAGATTTGTTAGTGCTAGACAGGTAAGTTAAGCACTATTTCATTGACATGTATACATTGTTCAATGGTCAGATAAAAAAAAAGATACGAACAAACTTTCAATTTAATTCGTTTGTATGTAGTGTGTAATTTGGGACCTAGACTTTCGCTTATTGAGAAGAATAGTATTAGCTGTTGCAAACTGCTATGGTATAAATGCAGAAAAAATAGTTAGTGGCCTGACGTTTCGACCTTAGCAGAGTCTTTCTCGAAGGCTAAATGACAACACTTCAAACATAAACAGGTATGCTGGTGTAACAAAAGCAGTCAAGTGGAAATAGATGACAGAGATGAAAGCCCACAGAAAAAGCAGGAGGCTGAACAGAGAGGAGGGTAACACAAAAAGGGGGGGTTGGGGGAAGGGGCTGGTTTGACCGTTCTCACAACGTTGTAACAAGGTCAGACTTTGGTGTAACGTTATTATTGTAATGTTGTGACAATGAAACTTTTTCGACTTCCCTATACGTCTTCCGAACGTAAGGACGCAATAATAACCACGTTGGTACGTTTAAGACACGTTTCCAGTGACCTTACAACTTATATATACATGTAAACGTTACGACAGAGTTACCAGAGCGTGTTTGGTCGGTTGTTATGACGTTGTAACAAAGAATCTTTGTCAAACTAATTAGACTTCGGAGTCTATACGCTATTGTGTACATAAACAATAAATACATTTGTTCATTTGATAGCTTACACGAGTAAAGGTCAAGTTCTTGTTTTCCTTGTTAGTTAGCAAAACACAGAACCTCATGTTTACTACTACAGTCTATGACGACCGAAGGGAAAACAAACCAAAATAATTGGCTCAAGCGGTGACGCAGGAATTATGTAAACTCTTACCAGACTAGCAATAACAAACAACGAAAACCGAAAGATTATCTCCTTTCATAGGACGAATGACAGAGGGCACAATAATGAAAATTATCTTTGTGATGATGAGCCTGCTTCCTTTGACCAGCGCGCTGATGGTTTTACTAGTCACTAAATTCCGCCCCATTTATGCTGTTTGATACCTCCAATAATTAGATTTTCTTTTGACACCAGGTTAATTGTGCCCTGATAATATGATTTGCTGAATGCAAGAGGGGCGGTGGGGGTGACGATGCACTTTTATTCTTTTGAATTGAAAACATGATTTATACCTCATGTTTCGACCCTGGTAGAATTCTGTACATGTTGTTTGGAATGGGATGCAGTTGGAAACGGCTAATTCTGTTTTTCTTTTGAAATGAAAACTATTTCGCCATAGAGTTCGAATCTTTTTGCTATCTTGCATCTTACAGCACATGCAAATTTAATTTGGAAATGTGACCCCCACTTTAACCTTTACTTCCGGTACAAACAAAAAGCTCTAAAAATAAACAAATCATATGTTTAGTTTCAGTGTGAGAGTCACAGTCAGAGTCAGGTTCAAGTTCAAAATGTGGTTAGGGTTTTGGGCACAGTTAAAGTCAAATTGAGGTCTCTGCTATAGGTTTAGGGTGGTCTACTGCTTAATTGAGGGTCTGGTTCAGGGTCTGAGTCGTATCATCAGCATATGTAACATTTTATTATGAATTGTGACCCTATTTTAACTTGTACTTCCGGTTCAAACAGGAAGCTCTAGAAGTAAAAAAAAACAACAAAAAACCCCAAATATCTCCTGAACTAAATGTCGTAAAGTCATTTAATCTTTGTGCCGTCTCGTAGCTTATGACACATTTAACATTTTGTTCAAAAATATTACGCCACTTTGATTTTCATTCCGATCCGATTAGGAAGTTAAAATAAAAATTTCACATTTTCTAAACCACATGTCATGAAGTCATAATCTTCGTGCCATTTTGTAGCTTATGGCACATTTTACATTTTAAGACTAAACGTATTGTCGGAAAGGTCACATTGGGGTTAAACCCCAATGTGACATTTCCGATCCAAACATGAAGTTAAAAAAAAGTTCCCTCGAATTAGAGTCCTATAGCACATGGTTCATCAGTTAGAATGAAGGTCAAACTTCAGGTCAGATTCATTGTTAAGTTTAAAATCAGTTTTAGAGTCAGTATCAGAATGAAGTTTAGGTTTAGGTCTTGATTTATAGTTTAAAGCCACATTTAAAGTCAAAATAAGGGCATGTCGAATGTGAAGGGTCCTCTATCTCGAAGTCAGGCTCAATGTTAAGGTAAGGAGCGTTTAGTTAAAGCAAAACAATGTGAAACAGCTTTGTGTTTGTTCACACCTAAGGTCTATATAGTGTGTACGTTGTTATTATACTAAAATGCATTTTCACAACGTGATGGTAAAAACAAAGATACTACGTTGTGATAAAATTAAAATGCCTACAACGTGATGTTCACAATTGTACGTGTGTGGTTAAAGGTTGAGACAACGTGGCTGTCACAACTTGAATACTACATTTTTACAAAACACACCAAAATACAAAGTGATGACAACGTGATCACCAATACGTTTTGACAATACCAAAATACGACAGGACAACGTACAGCTAAAACTTAAATATAGGTTTTCCCGGCCAATTTCAGCAAAAATTTCATTAACATGCATTCAAATTCACGATTTTTACCCTAATCCACTCAAACCAGGGTTTCTTTTTAGCTGTGAATGCATTCAACTTCGTTTTTGTGCATACATATTTTCGTTCTTTTCATTCATAACCTTTTCAGTCATTCTATTTCATTTAAAGGCATTCAAGACTAAGTTAAGTTGTCCTTTGTTAGAGGCGTTTCCATGTATTTTACATTTCATTTACTTCATGTGTGTGTGCGTTTTTTTTTTCTTAACTGAAATAGTTGTTCCTTTTGCTTTGATACCCCTAAAGTTAAAGCCTGTACCCAATAACTTTGACATGAAAACTAAATCTTTTGCATAGCCTTGAGATTTTTTGCCCTGGTATTTATGTTGTTGTCTTTGTTTCTGCTGTCAGGACCACGTCAAAATAGAAGTTGACAAATGTTGGGGAAAAAGCTTAAAACTATAAGGGGTCGTTATACAATTTTAAAACAAATTAATCTTGTTGTTTTCCTGTGGATTTTTTTTGACAGGTCCTTTTCTTTGTTTGTTATACATTTCTTCTATTCATTTATTTATATCTGAAGTTGGTTTCTTTAACCTTTAATGATCTGACGTGCCAGACATCGTAGCATGTCAGTTTGGCTATGATTATACCATCTCACGCATTTGTCATGAGCTATTTGTAGACATAAGTTTCCCTCAAAGTATGTGCCTTTAAATATAGGCAGATACGAATCAAAAAGCACATAACATAGAATTTGAATTTGAATGCAAACATCTGGAAAATGTTTGCTCATTAATGTAATTTAATGGTTGACCAGCTTTTGCTGCTGGCTTTTACGAAATTGAATGAGTCTTGCGGCCAATTGAAATTGAATGGTCTTATTTGACCAGTGAATGCTAAATTGTTGAAATTGAGTTAGTCCTTTTGACTGTTGAATGCTGATTTATTAATAATACAGAAATACAACGTCAGGACAACGTGCTCGCCACAATTTAAATATGACGTTTGATAAAAACAAAATACAACGTGCAGACAGCGTGCTCATCACAACATAATTACTACGTTTTAATGAGACCCAAACACAACTTGTCCACAACGTTGTTGCCTTAACTTAAATACTACTTTGTAATAATACCAAAATACAATGTTGTGAATACGTTGCATATAAAACGTTTCGGTAACATTGCATAAATTACCAGCATGCAACCAATGTGCTACATTGGTTGAAAATCATGCTTACGCAACGTATTCGAAACGTCGTATTAATATCCCATCGACCAAACTGCAACCTTATCACAACCTTGTGCAATGTTGTATAACAACGTATTGTGTTAGCTGGGTAGCACAGCTTGAGGGAACGAAAGCATATCTTGAGGGAACGAAAGCGTTTGAATGACGTAAGCGTATTGTTGGGGTACGAAATTCTATTTCAGGGGAACGAAAGTGTGTTTCCAGGGATGGAAAGCATCTCTTGGAATGATCTATTTTGTTACCTTGAAAAATACATGTTGTTCACAAAATATTATCTGTATTTTGTGTGACAAAATTACATTTGAGTGAATAATATTTTGAGGGAATGAAATGATTTTGTTGGGATTTTGTGTGTCTCGAGGGAATGAAATGTCTTGAGGAAACGAACTTTTTTTTGTGGGAACAAAATGTATTTTGAGGGAATAAAATAACATTTTGAGGGATGAAATAATTTTCCAAGGGATATATATTTTCCCACAACCTTTCAATTTGCAATTCCCCCTGTCCCTTTAGGCCTCCTTTTTTTCTCATTGCACAATAATTAAAACAATTGCGCCCTCTATGTTTATTCATTACAGGCGTGTACAGTTTGCCATCACTGATCTCTAATATACTGTCAGTGTTTGCCATGTGTGAACGTTGGTTGTGTGCGCGCGCAACCACCATGGTCTTGGAACCAAGACTAGTGCGCAGTTTCCGTCACACGAGCCTGGTATGACAGTCTTCTCTTAGGGGTGCATCCCACTAAATAAACTCCCATGGCATTATAGTGCAACATTCTAAATATTCAAAAATACGTGAAAAAAATACTTTTAAGTCTCACAGCTTTTTATAGTCATGGGGAAATTATTCATTGACTCTTGAACTTTAATCCTCTTCTTTAATATGAGGAGTACCAGGGACCGTGTAGGTATTCTCCCTCCAAATAAAAACACCCCTACACAGGTGTACTTTTCCAAACGTCCGAGCATCAATCTTGAAAAATGTCCCTTCACCTCTCGGCAAAAAGGACCATTTATTTCAGGGCCCATGTCATCCAAAATACCTCAAGTTGGAAGTCTACAACCCCCAGGTCACAATTGGGCACAATTTTTTACACTGTATCCCTTTTCTTGGATTCTCAAAACTGTCTAGAATAGAATATTTTGAGGACCTACAAAAAATAATGAGGCCGACGCTCTGTTTACTTGCTATTTAGTGGGGTGCATCCTTAGACCGTGTAAGTCTCGCGACGATAAGGTCACCTCTGAGCCATCAGCTATGGGAGATTAACGTGAGTGCAATTTGTGGGATTTTTATTTTTGTTACATAACTTTTTTCAACCCTCAAAAACATATTGGTGGATTGATTACGTTTAAGACTAACAATGTAAGAAATAAAACTAAAATAAAATCTGGAAACTTAAGAGAAAATGAAGAAATTGAGTTTGACCTCCACCATCCGGCTCGAAGTGTCAAATTGTGAATTTACGCCGAGTGTGTTGTGCAAACCGTATCGACTACACTAACAAACTGAAGATAGATTATATTTTAAATCGGGATATAAGTGCTTCGTTACTTTGCGCGAAAACAGATCTTGTGTCGCATGGATTTTACGTGAGGCTGTCTGACGTTAACGGGACAACGACGTCCTAGTTCGCGCGGTTTTGGTACCGTACTAGTAGCAGCTTGGTCTAATGTGCACTCTTGTACGTCAAGGATGACGACGATCGCCTTTTTATTGCATGCGCTTTATGGTCAAACGTGAATTTACAATTTCTAAATTTAGCTTCTTTTTTTAATTGTTATTCAAACCATATACAATGGGTGATATAAAAATAATTTAAAAATCTGATTACAAGTTCTTTTCAAAAACAACTGCCACAAAACACGCTGTAGCTGCTGTTCGAGGTGCCCGGAAGTCCAGAATCTCGCAAAAGCTCGTACGTTCTCGAGGTCAACTTATACAACAAACAGTAATTGCAGTTCTTCAACCCAATCTACGCACACGTCAAGAGTTGCTAGACAGATGGGATTGTTTTTATAGGTTTGCGGTCCTTCCTCCATGATTGGACTTACACGGAGGAAGCCAGTCTCTGAAGACCTTCTCTGTCTTTTTCTACATACCTCCATGTCTGAATCTACAAGTTTTTTTTATCGAATTAAGGGCGAGCTGATCAAGTCTTGCTGTATGTGTTTCGAATTTTAACTTATTACAAATAAATTGAAGTATGACTACTTAGAGTCAGTGATTATGAGTCCAGCAGTCTAGATTTAAGAAGCTGTTCCGCCTCAACTTGACATTCAATCACCCCATAGTCCCAACTTGAGTGTTTGAGTTGGTGCGCCCCAACTTGGGATCGCCCGTAGAGCTCTACATACAGGTTGCCTCCTCCACGAAAGGGTAAACCGTGGTCGATCGTACGTGGACTGCTGTGTGACGCACACTGCAGGAGCTGCTAACTGCGTAAAGTGGAAGGATGTTCAAGATTTTTGTTTTACTACTTTATGTTCCTGTTGTCTTGCTCACTTTCACTTTCTTGATGGTGTGGAAAACATCCTGTCTCTTTTATGAAGAGCGACACCATAAGGTTGATCAGAGGCAGCTTGAGCTAACACTACAAGTATGCAGGGTTCCTCTGCTAATACATTTACAATTTAAGTAATGGCATTTGGCCACAGACCCAAGATAAAGTATACTGTAGGCCTACCGATGGTCACCGCTACTGCCAAGACAGGATCACATAAATGAAAAAAAACTACAATCCCTAAATACAAGGGAAACTTCCCTACTTTTTCTTTGGCTTTGCCATTTGGCAAACCAACTGAGTGGCTAACTACAAACACCGAGGCCCTCGGAAACTGCATGGTGGCTATCACAAAAAAACACTAGCAGAGAAAGAAACAAAAACTCCTCCTGCCACCTCTACATTATAAAAAACAGCAGTTCCAACTGAAACTTGTTCACAAACTAGTGGCTCAGCCTCTTCAAAATAGCATCTTCCACCTCAACTGAATGAGAAAAAGTACTAATAGGGTCAGGTGATTGCAAATTATTAACTCTGTCTGCATTCAAACTTTCAAAAAGCTTACAAAGGGAAGTGGATCTGTTATTTAATATAGTTTCAATGTTTTCAACTACACCTTTGATAATATCAACAGAACTTAGACTTTCATCGTCTTCACATACAAAAGCTGAGACGGAACAAACTAGTATTAGCTAACTCACTATTTGACTTCAAAATAGAATCCGGCAAAGACATGGTTGGAATAACAATTAGCAATGTACACTCAAATATTACTTGTAATAATACAACCAGTCTGCACATAAACAGACAATATAAACACAAGTCCAAAATTGTCTAACCACTGTAGACCAAAAGTACAATTACTAGTCAAAAATATCCAACTGACATACAGTCTTACAAAGACTTAAAAGTCACAATAATATGCCAAGATAATTGAAATACACAGGAAGTCATAAACTGTACACCATTCACACAGGTGCAGAAAGAAAATGCGGTTAGCTAAAAACTAACAAAGTTACAATAATAATGTGTGCAATAATAAAACCATTTGACTTAAAACCACTTTATCCAAAGCACAGGCCTACAACTGGCTATAAAATGATCTGTTTCTAAAAAGAATGAGTCTTTAAAAGATCCAAATGAGACACAACTGTCTTTAAAATGTAAAACAGATCTGCAAATTAGCTTGGATGAGAATGTCAAATATTACATACAATTCTACTTGGTTAGAATTTTACAATACAAATTGCACATATACAATGTAAATAAAAAATAAAAATCCGTTGATGAAGTCCTTAGTCGATGCAGGGAAAGCAAAATGCTAAATGGTGAGCATCACATCCATAGATCGCGACAATTATACGCGAAAAGGTTTACATCTATCCTCCTCAGGAGAAAAATCTAAAGTCCGGGTTTATATATTCCACAGCAAGTAACACATCATCAAAAAGTTGAAAATGCATAGACAAATCCAAAATGGAAAAAAATTGAAAAAATTTCGAAACTGCCAGAATGCTCAATCCTGTCTACGACGCCATTCTGTAGAGACACGACGTAGACAGTAGAAAAATATCAACAATGAATTAGTAAACTGGCGGAATGCTCAATCCTGTCTACGACGCCATTCTGCAGAGACACGGGAAGGAGGCCGGTCCTCTATTTTAAAAGGACGAGGATTCACCATAATACAATAACAGCAACAAATTCCATAAGAGGACGTGTAAAATATAAAATGATCTCCTGTACTGATTTTAATCCTCCAATGCTATAGCACTAGCACACAATACACATCTAGAATAGCACAGCACAGTCACTTGTGTAAAGGGCAACAGGTCAACCACGAGGCTGGCTACATACAACATACAAGTTTACACTCAGTACAGTATCCGATCAGCCCTAAAATAATGACAACAATTCTCTCATAAAAGGATGGTCAAATACCAAGCAACACCTACAGACAGCTCCACAATTCTAACCCTCCCCAGGTAAATGGTTTTTGGAGCATGGCCAGAGCCATGCCCCCTACAAAAATAGAGAGAAATACCACTCAAATAAAATGTGCTCTCTCTTGCTCGTAGCTAAATTGGAAAAGAGAGTGAGTATACAGGTCGCGACCCCAAAGTTAACCTTTTACAGTAAATATGTAAATCACAAAAGTTGGAGTACTGATGCGAACACTGAGGGCGCACTTGGTTGACTGTTCAGGTAATTGCTTAGAAAGCAAAAAGGCGAATATATTATCAATCACTAAAAATGTATGCATCCACAATTAAGGGAGCGAAGACCCATCACTATTAGTACATAGGGTGACAACAACAATATGAGAAGAATTTAATACAACAAAAGCATTTCTTGAAAAGTGGTCCTATAAATGGCAGTAAACATGGTGAAAATGTCAGACAAATAGATCTCACTTCAAAAGGGTATACAAAAATATCCCATAAATTGGTGAGAATAAACAGTTGGATCACACCAAACTATAAAACTGCTGACAAAAATATTTCACTTAGCAACTACACTAAAATTGGAAACATAATCCCGTCACGAAACGTTCTTAGGGAACAAATTTTAGAAATGCAATCAGATATCATCAAATTCCCATATCACAAAGATTATGAAAGATAAATATACATCACAACTATCTCCATGAACCAAACTTTGAAAAGTCAGGATACAAACCTGAATAAAAGCATCTGCACAATCATGAAATTATATTTTTTATAGATCCAAAAGTCAATACACATACATGCACATACAATTATACCAAATTTTCCATGGCATGTTATACAGTAGTTTTATAATAAAATACAACATGTAAATCTCCTCCATAAATTATGAACGAAAGCAAGTTTCAAACTATCCAGAAGTTGGAAAAATACAAAAAAGGAAACTTGAAATTTATACAATGCAAAGGACTACATAATGATGGTGTGGAAAACATCCTGTCTCTTTTATGAAGAGCGACACCATAAGGTTGATCAGAGGCAGCTTGAGCTAACACTACAAGTATGCAGGGTTCCTCTGCTAATACATTTACAATTTATATAATGGCATTTGGCCACAGACCCAAGATAAAGTATACTGTAGGCCTACCGATGGTCACCGCTACTGCCAAGACAGGATCACATAAATGAAAAAAAACTACAATCCCTAAATACAAGGGAAACTTCCCTACTTTTTCTTTGGCTTTGCCATTTGGCAAACCAACTGAGTGGCTAACTACAAACACCGAGGCCCTCGGAAACTGCATGGTGGCTATCACAAAAAAACACTCGCAGAGAAGAAACAAAAACTCCTCCTGCCACCTCTACATTATAAAAAACAGCAGTTCCAACTGAAACTTGTTCACAAACTAGTGGCTCAGCCTCTTCAAAATAGCATCTTCCACCTCAACTGAATGAGAAAAAGTACTAATAGGGTCAGGTGATTGCAAATTATTAACTCTGTCTGCATTCAAACTTTCAAAAAGCTTACAAAGGGAAGTGGATCTGTTATATAATATAGTTTCAATGTTTTCAACTACACCTTTGAAAATATCAACAGAACTTAGACTTTCATCGTCTTCACATACAAAAGCTGAGACGGAACAAACTAGTATTAGCTAACTCACTATTTGACTTCAAAATAGAATCCGGCAAAGACATGGTTGGAATAACAATTAGCAATGTACACTCAAATATTACTTGTAACAATACAACCAGTCTGCACATAAACAGACAATATAAACACAAGTCCAAAATTGTCTAACCACTGTAGACCAAAAGTACAATTACTAGTCAAAAATATCCAACTGACATACAGTCTTACAAAGACTTAAAAGTCACAATAATATGCCAAGATAATTGAAATACACAGGAAGTCATAAACTGTACACCATTCACACAGGTGCAGAAAGAAAATGCGGTTAGCTAAAAACTAACAAAGTTACAATAATAATGTGTGCAATAATAAAACCATTTGACTTAAAACCACTTTATCCAAAGCACAGGCCTACAACTGGCTATAAAATGATCTGTTTCTAAAAAGAATGAGTCTTTAAAAGATCCAAATGAGACACAACTGTCTTTAAAATGTAAAACAGATCTGCAAATTAGCTTGGATGAGAATGTCAAATATTACATACAATTCTACTCAAAATAAAAATTGTGCTCTCTCTTGCTCGTAGCTAAATTGGAAAAGAGAGTGAGTATACAGGTCGCGACCCCAAAGTTAACTTTTTACAGTAAATATGTAAATCACAAAAGTTGGAGTACTGATGTGAACACTGAGGGCGCACTTGGTTTCCCTGCAATAATTTTATGCACCAAGGTCATATTGGAGAGATTACAAACTAATACATTGAGAATAAATGTGCTCTCTCTTGCTCAAAGCTAAAATGGAAAAGAATGTGAGGCCAAAGGTCGCGGACACAAACTTTACTTGTTATTGTAAATTATTAAGTTAATTAAAAGTTTAAAGAAATATTGAGGCGCACTTGGTCTCCCACATTTATATGAAATTCATAATAGGTATCCCTTTTATCTGAGAAATAGTTCTGTTAAGTTGAGAAACCCCCCATTCGCCTTAGATACCGCCGTGCTTAGTTCGATTACCGAAATCTGATATATAATTATGCACAAAATCACCGTCCAAAGGCAGCCACTGACTTGATGAACTTTTGGGATTGTGTGTTCATTGAATATGAACGCACAGTTTTTTCTTTCTTTTCGGAAATAATGTAACTGAATTACTCTTCCAAAAAATGACAAAGGTACTCTTGGTAATGGATTTATGATGGTAACCAAGCTAAATCCACGGTACGTGTTGTTTTGGTTTTATTGCCACGTATTTTACTATGGTAGTATGTTTTACTATGGTTATGGTGGTATGTTTTACCATCGGGCTGGTTAAGGTGGTACGTTTTACTATCGTGTTTGTGTTGGTATATTTTACCATGGACACGGGCGGTGGTATGTTTAATTAACCATGGTTATGGAGGTATATTTTACCGCATTTGTGGAGTATTCTTTACTCCGGTTATGGTATGTTTACCATGCTCGTGGTGGTCTGTTCTGTTTTATCAATTTGAAGCCTGGACTCTGACACTTGTGCGTAAAAATTCATTTGAATGGTTGCTCAAAACATAGTACTACTTGTTCTTTAAAGGCATGATTTGAAATGTGTATTTCTCTTTCCAGATTTCAAACAGCGTGCAGTTCATAATGAATCGGAAACTGAAACTTACGTCCGACTCTGATGCAGATCCAGTCAGTGCTCTGGTTGACGGATTGAACAAACTCACATTGTGAGTCTTTATTTGAAGATTTTGAAGACATTTCAAAACATGTATCTTTTTAGAGCTGCTCTCAAAACCAAGAAGATGTATGATCCATGGAATCTAAATAGGCCCTACATGTTTGACAATAACTTACATACCAGGTATGATGCCATTGTACATGTACACAAAATGTTGAACATGCGGAGGGCCTACTTCAGACAACACTTGATTTACTACGTCTGCTGTACCAACGACACCAAAAGTCGTATTTTATTCCTCTGATCGAGAAACATTACCAAATATCAAAATTTATGTACAAAATCACACGAGTTAAAAAACTATGATGCGCTATTCTTTAATATACACTGTTTTTTCCCAGGCCAAATAAAAACACAGATTCTGAAACAGTCAAAAAGCAAACCGATGGCAACCGACCTGCTCTGCGGCAACAGTTTCTACTGAACGATCAAGGCAAGGAACACAAGCTCTCGAGGCATACGCGAACTGACCCCCAATCCCAACCGAAGGCCGACCAAGACCAGCGTGTTAAAAAACAAGGTTTTTCGTCATCCCAAACGGGAAGGATAAATGCCAACAGAGACCTCAGTGATGGCAGACCTGTCAAAGATCTTTCGGTTCTTTCCGGCAAGTATACGGGGTACTCAAACCGAAACCGTCACTCTAATGAAGATGCAGAATACACTAAGAAATCTGCGGGATTTGGCTGGTATAGCACCGACCGTAATCATCCCGGAGCCTCTGGATGGGGGAACCTGGAACCTAAAGGTTCTGGAAAGCGAACAGCGACCATGACCCCAACAACAATCCCCCACAGGAGGCGCGAGTCCCCAAACGCCCTTCTTGGTAGAGGGCAGCAACGGGAGGTGTGGAGCTCACACAAGGGGGGAGGAATTCATCTTCAGAATAGAGAGCCTACTCTCTCTGATCGGCGGTACGCAGACTCCCAGTTAGCACGTACAGAGGATTCATACCGCTTTGATCCTTCTGATTATCCGGAAAATGAACGTCATGAAAGATTTCTTCAATTTCTAGAGAAATGTGCACCCTCGAAGACTAGGCGGCGGTAAGAAGTCTTATCCTGCGTGTGCCTTTTATCATAATCATTTTTTTTTAAAGGGCCTCTATGTCTTTTTTTTCTTGTTCTTATTTTTCAGCTAATAATGATTCCTTCTCATCACTAAAAGAATTTTGCCATGTACATAAAAAAAAGAAAAAAAAAGAATTAAAATCACTGAAGTTGTAACTATTTGCCATTTTGTGTCCGCAGATCCGATGGAATTGGTCGGATTGTGGTACTGTCTCCAAGCCATGTTGAAATAGAAGTTGATGAAGAAGGACTTCAAACCGCCTGGAAAAAATTGACTGACTCAACAGATGCTATCAACTTTAGTGATATCAAAGATTTAGCAGTTGCTTATGGGTATGTAGGATTTGTTTTACTTCTCTCTATTCTTTTGATAACACATTAAAACGACTGCGGTTCATAATTTGACGTTAAATTTGGATGAAGACATTCAAAGGGGCTGGACAAGGGTTTGCTCTTATGTGGTTTTTGTGTTTTAAAACACCAATTAAACGAAAACGTCTCTCTTGCAGAGCAGTAAACTTGTTAGGAACTGACTGTATACAGCAACAATTTGACTTAAATTTTATATGATAAAGCCCTGACTAAACTAATTTGCCCAATTTACAAATGTATTTACGAATTGTATTTGTTTCCATCATGAAGATGTGTACGTGGTATATGGCTCCTTTTTGTTGAAACCGGGACCATAGAACAAACATGGAAGCAAATCGCTTCGGCCACGGTTAACGGTGAGCTGGGAACACACGCTAAAGTGACGCCATTAGATGACAGGCCCGAAGGTGCAGATATCTATAATCATACCGGTCACGTCATCAGTGTGTACACGAAAAACTTCACAGATTACACTGATGTCATCGCCATAGAGCGCAAAATACGTAATGTATATCAGTCGGAAATAAAGTTTAAACCAGGTATTTATGCCGAGTTGGGGATATATTCTCGGAATAAATATGGATTGATCCCTGGAATTTACGTCTCGGAATGGAATGCAATGAGAAAAAAGTCCAAAATACGAAGCAACATAAACTAGTCATGTGTTTCCCTCGGAGCTCTTTGGTGCACGAGTGAGGCCTCGAGATTTCAATTTAATGCATCACTCAACTTGATGAACATTAAACACAATACTGAGCCCAGTTTGCCGAGAAAACAGTGAATATCGATTTTAGTTTTGTCAATGCTTTTCTTTTTGTGTGGGCTCTTCTCATATTTAGTCAAATCGAATCGAAACAAATACTGAGTGTTGTCGGACTTGGGAGAAATATTGCATAACTCATTAGCGTTAATCATGCAGACGCAGTTATCTTTCAAAACAATTGATACTTGACAGTTTAACCGAGAAAAAAATAAGAAGAAAAAAAAGAAGAAAAAAAAGGGAGAAGAAAAAAGAAGAAGAAGAAGAAGAAGAAGAAGAAGTTTAAATTTTTAACAGGCCTACGAATGACTTCCTCAAAAGAGTAGTTTGAAAGTTTCCCAGTATGGCCAGTTTTCCTGTCCTGCCCATTGCCCCCCCCCCTCTTGTTTTACATAAATAATTTTATAAAGGTGCTTGAATAATGCACGAGTAAGTAAAAACTCCATATAATTAATGGACAAAAAGTCGTGCATGTTGAATATAAAAAAAAAATAATGTCATGAGAAGAAGCTATTTACTCTGAAGATGATATTACTATCATACTTTTAAAGATTTGTGATTTTGAATGTATTTTGAATGATTTTCGTGATAGCAAACAACTTGATTTGTAAAAGTAAACAGTTTAATGCACGAGTTAGTAATGTAACGTTTAGTGAAAAGTAAATGGTGAATATTGAATCAAAAATTACATATTTTTATGACAAAAAGCATAGTTTGCGAGAGAAGTTGTAATCATTCGTTTCGATGCACTGGTTAAAAACGATTATGTTATACAGAAAACAAATTGTTATCCATTAAATTATAAGCTTGCGAATCCTGCACGCATTTCAGAATTCAAAGTAACAATCTCAGAGCCAGTTTTCATGAAAGCGTCTCACAAGTTTCAATGTTGTTTGAGTTTATTTAATTGTCAAATCCTCTAAAAAATAGTGTAATAGAAAAGTATACAAGAAACTATAGCATAGTATAGTTAATCGTCAACTTAATACACATTACTGGGGTTTTAATGTTGCCTTTGGTGTTTTCATGTTGCCTTTGAACATTTTTGTATCTATATATAATTTTTTCTCACTAGTTTTTTTGCGCTTTTGTGTTTTTATTCAATGTTTCCTTGTATTTCGCGTGCATTTTATTATAAAGCGCATGGTCTTTTGTGGAAATGCGCTCAAAAATCTTTTTAATAAAAATAACAATAATAGTGATAATAATAATGAAATCCACATAAATTAATAAAACCGTTCAATTCATATCATTAGCCCAAGTTCGTTTTCAAAAAAAGGGACGAGGTTGGAATTTGAAAGACCATTAGCTCATGTAAGTTTTCCCCACCCTTAGGGAATATTTTCCACAAAAATAGTGATCAAATTGCCATACTTAAATGCTGCGATGTGTCCAATTTTGCTTAACCCTTTTTTAATTATTTTTTTTTGGTAACATTTTTTTCACGGCATAATTGAAGTGGGAAATTCCGAATCGCTCATCTTCATTTGGCAGGGCTAGACTCCCTTCTGGGGTAGCGGGTATAAGTTTTCAGTTGGCTGAACATTGTTTACTTTATTATATCCAGACTACAATCACTTGAGTCTTTTCCAAATAATATCCAATACATTATTAATCGGTATGTAACATTTAAGTTAATCAAAGTTGGGACGCCACTCAGCAAGTCAACCTGTAACTTTTTTCGGTAATCGTTAAGGCCTGTATGTGGATATTGGTGTGTAATGTGTTTTTTTTATTGGCGTTGCTATGTTTTAATGGCGTCTCTGTGTTTTATTGGCGTGTATGTAGGCCTATTTTATTGGCCTGCGTGTGTTTTATTTGCCCGATATGCGTTTGTATTGTACTTATTTTTTTATATTATTATTTGGGATTGAACAAAGAAAAATTAACCAGGCCGGGACTTGAACCTGTCACCACCAGATTAACGTTTCTAGCCCTATGTTGGCGGTTTCCCTATTTTGTCACCCCTATCTTTGTTCGGGGTGCCAGTGAAAATCCATTCAACCTGTAACTGCCCCGTAGCTGCGGATCACACTCACGATTACGATACAACATGGGATGTGGAGGGCTCACCCTAAATGGATGGGACTTTTTATTTGGAATGCCAAATAATAAACCACAAGGGAAACTAACTGGGCAAATTAAAAAACAACAACAACTTGGGATTGATTAAAGAAAAATTGACTAGAGCGGGACTTTGAACCTGCAACCTCCGGATAAACATGCCAGCATTCCACCAACTGAGTTATCTAGACCTAGTTTGGCAGTCTTCCTATTATTCTTTTTTTCTTTACATTCCTGACCTCAGTTTTAAATAGTATTATATGAATTTGTGTTTGCTAGGTGCTCTCTGCTCAATCAAATAATTTAACATGTATAATTTTATGTATTCGGACATTACACATTGACAGTTATAAAATATCAGATGAAATATGTCAAAACACCCATTCACTTGAACACAAGGAAATGGGAAAACGTCAAGAAAAGCGAGTTCCTTAGCTGTTCTTAGTGTTGACAATTTGCCTGACCATAGCAGAAGTTTAGTCTATTGGCCTACCGTGTTATGTAATGTTGTCCAGAAGTTTCAGCTTCGGTGTTTTCTACATTTTAAAAATATGTCAACATATACGTTCATATTGTAAAGATACGTTCACAGAAGGAAACTTGCAACACGCACGATGAGATGTTAACATAAATTGTCTAATCCGATGACAAATCACAATAACATATCAGTCAAAATTATTAAATTAAAAGTTTTTCGGGAAAATAATTAGTAGATTATCTTGTTTTGTTAGATTTGCCCCGTGGACAATTTCTTTTCTTTGTTTATTTAAACCAGTATATGACTTTTAAAAAACAATAAAAAAACCACATCATTGTTGTATAATGGTATGTTTAATTGGGTATTATGAAAAATTTGTACGAGTTTTAAAAACCCATCAGAATTATAAGATGCTGTTGATTGCAGTTAATAAAGATATTAAAATAATGCTCAATTTATTCAAGTTTCTTTTGGTTTACGACTGACAACAATTTTTGAACGGGTTAAAGGAAAACGACGCTATGTGCAAGAAAATTTCCACCATACAGCTACACGATCATTGAAATACAACTGGCCTCTCTTAGCCACCGTACTTTGTAGACCGCCATTACAACGCAGGGGAATTCCCATCTTGCGCAAGCGTTTACTCGATAGTAGGAATTTCCCACGCTCAGTAACAGTCTACATGTACTTACAGGCCACTCTGACTCTACACACCCGTAGACCCAGTGCGTATAACAATTGCAGCAAAGACGGAGCTAAACTAGCCAGGAAAGGTAAGTCTTTTATTAAAAGCCTTTATAAACGTTCAGATGCTCTGTTTTTAAATGATCATGTAGGGCCTACAGGACTTTATGTTGATTTAAGGGTTGACAATCCCAAGAACAAAGTACTAATTTTTGGACAATTGAGTGCAAGATAATTTGTTGTTTTATATCAGGGTTGCAATAGTAAGAGCTGCGTTTAATGGTCTCAAATATAATATTAAAGGGACAGTATCTTTTGCGTAATTGAATGATGTAGAATCATAAACGAAAAATGATCGAAAAAACAAACGTTTTTAAAGGTCAGCGTATACGCACTTTCTCACTCTGCCTGTTCGACTAATTTCATGAATTGACAATCAATTTATCTGAGTGGGGGAGGGGGTGAGGGTGGGGGGGGGGGGCAGGGTAGTAATCCAGGCCTTGTGGTTTTCAATGTTGATTTCTCTGACAGCATTATTTCATCTTCGTTGCAGACAGACTGAAACTCATAATGAGCAGGAGAAGCTACTCGTCTGATTCAGACGAAGATGATCAGGTTGGGGCCCTCGCTGGGTGTCTGTCCAAATTAAAAATGTGAGCTCATTGTAAACTAGCCTATATTCAATATTCACCTGTGGGTAGCCAAGACGGAAAGGGCTAGTGATGTCTTGGGATGTGGATAAGTCATTCCCAAATACCTGACCAGTGCCCAATTTAATAGAGCTGCTTAAGCACAATGATATCATGCTCATTTTCGATTAGAGGCAAATGTTAAGCAATATTTTCAACTTTGTGCTCCGCTTTTTGTTCGATAATGTATGTTATATCCCTGGTACAAACTGAATTTGAGAGCACAAGGAATAACAAATAGAAGAGGGAATGAGATTTAAGAAAGCTAGTGCAAAGAATTGATCATTTTTCTAATTTGTCAAGTTACTTGCTTTCATCATAGTTCATAAACACCGATTTTAAAATTTACAACTGTGGCTCGGTCTGTCACCTCTTTGGTTTGGTTGCATTTATTTGAGTTATCGATGTCTTAACCGTTCACAAGGAGCAGAGGGTCGGTGAGGTTCAATAAGCCGAGAGTAATATATTCTCATGAGCTTGCTAAATGTTCTTTGCGTAGGACATCCAATTCCAGCAGAGACTCCGCGGATCAGGAAGCACCGGGCGCAGTCCGGGGTTTCGAGGATCCAGAGCGTGCGACCCGGCTTCATGCGGATGCCAAAGCAGCCTACAAAGAGGACGGACTCTTTTTTGATCCGTCCGAGTACCCTGAAGAGGAACGTCTGGAGCTGCTCCAGAAGTTTTTCGAAACTAGTGCCCCATCAAAAGTTAAACGGTGAGGAGATGTACATGTTCTACCATGCCCGATGTGGCATAGGGTGTCGACGCACATACTTAACACACTCTTTTCCTCTTGTACAGAAGTTCCCCTTAAACATTTCTAAAGCATTCCTGAGATTCCTAGAACACATGAAGGCACGGTGGGTGGGGGGGGGGCACCGGTGCATCACGCCACATACCAAACATCAAATGTACACGTTCATTTATTTATTTTTTATTTTAATTTTTTTTTTTTTTGGGGGGGGTCTTATTCATAAAGAACCGAAAGAACTGAATAAATTTCGAAGCCAAATGGCAATGAAAACTCATCTATTTCAAACTGACTACTTTTATTGAATGTTTCAATATATTTTACTGTGCAATATGTCTTCAGCCTGACTGTATTTTGTAGGATCATCATATTACTACAGGTTTAATGTAAATTGTTTGTGTTATCTTAATATCTTCAGTTATCTTTATTTATTTCAATTTGTTCATATACTATACCTTTTAAACAGTGCCATTTTCCTCATATAACTGTGTTCAGCGCCCTAGAGCTGGTGCTTTATAAATGCTGTTATTTATTATTATACTATTAATTTATAAACAAACTCCATGATCCGCTGTGCTACAGGAAGGAGACGTTACTTAAGGGTTTGTGTGAAATTTTCTAAAAGTGCATTTGACGCAGGTTTTGTATTCCAAATTTCCCATGACAACAATATTACTTTTTAAATGTATCTTTCACTGGTACTGGCCAATACACTGGTTTCAACATAAAACAGTATCAAGAGTGGCTCCCGGGTTTTGTTTTGGGTAGGCCTGTAATAGCAGCCACGAAAATAGTCATGCACGGATATAGTGAATGTTTTGAATGTCGTTATAACGGCGTTCTCTTTATAATGAAAATTTCCCTCAGGTCTGATGGAATTGGTTGGATTTCTGTACGATCCCCAAGCTTCGAAGATGAAGGACTCGGTGATACAGAAGGACTTCAGGCCGCATGGGCAGACTTAACTGACTCATCTGATACCATCGACTTCCAAACAGTCAAGAAACTGGCTTTGAAATATAGGTATAGGACCTTTTTATACACGTTCTGAATTTACTCATGGAAGGATTTCCATTCACACAAAGTACCTGTGGATTTTTGGCTCCCAGTTGTGACTTAACGAAGTGTTTATCATCAATCAGTTTTAGGGGGGTATAAGTATTGCACTTTGTGATGGTAATGTAATGATTGAAATAAAACAGCATTTTTCATGTGTTTATTTTTTCAGACGGTTGTGGATAAACCTTTGTTTCACTTTGACGTGTCAAACCAATAACCTGTTCCAATCTGTTTTTTTATTTAAGGTGCCTGAGCGGTATTTGGCTTCTGTTTTTCAACACCGGGACAGAGATCGACGAGGCCTGGGAAAAAATCGCCACGGCCACGGCGACAGACAAGTTGGGCTCGCACGCCAAAGTGTCGCCGTTGGAAGACAAGGGTGAAGGGAAGGCCCTCCATGGGCAAATGCACGCCGTGAGTGTCTACACCAGGGACTTCACCGACAAGGCTGATGTGATGAAGATGGAAGGAAAACTACGTGATCTTGGGATGAGGAGTAGGATGGCTTACAAGCCAAGGTTCTACACAATCATCGGTGTGTATTCACAAAATAAGTGGAGGCTGCGACCAGGTATCTACTCGTCGTACTGGGATGACAAAAACAATAAAGCGTCTATCAGGGATACCAACAGCTATCAGCAGACAAAGCAAGCTCATAGATATTATTGAACAAAAGTGTAATTGGCAATTGTTTTAAAACAGATAAGGTATAGCAAATGTCTTTGCTGGAATTTAAAGTGGTACACATTTTTAAATGTTCCGTTTACCTGAGTGAGCATGATGCAACATATAGGCCTATTCATAATTTGACAATATACATTTGAGATGTTTGCAGAACGCCCATTTAATGTATCGTCAAATAGTGGAAATTCTCAAACACGGCTTATTGAAGAATGTTGGCATGTAGTGGAAATTATATGGAAGTATGTTTTTAGGCGAAAAAAAAATCCCTTAGAAAACTTTGCACAAAGTCTAAATGTTTGTTAAAGTTATGTTTGCTTAAAATAACCTAATTTCGTTTTAACGTACAAATATAACTTTGAAAGTTAAAGTGGGAATTCAGTCATATCTTTAAGCACATTCATATCTTTAATGTTTACATTACGAGTTTCAAAAGCTGCACCAGTATTTATCTTATAATTTAAATTAAAAGTGACAACGCGATATTGTTTTGAGCCAGGGTGCTGGATTGACCTTCTATGATATGCAGATATAAAAAAATATTTTAAAAAGCAACACAGAAAATTTGTTTTTATTACTGACAGAGGTAATATGTAATTGAACGTATGCAGCTACTTTAAAAAATACCGTAATATTCGAAGATATGGATTTTTTTTTATTGCTTGTTAATAAAGATTGGTTGATACAATCCCAATGCAAAATGACAAAGAAAAGTCAGATTGTGCATGTCAAAAGGATCCTCTGAACTAATGGAATGAGGTGCAAGAGTGACCAACGATGGTTGAGTACACACAATCATGTTGATCTCTCACACTTCCAAATGCAAATATCTTGAGTTAAACTTTTAACTTTTTGTCACCCTTTGTCTGTGCTCGTCAGCTACTAAATGCGACTTAATTGCCGTCTTTTCCGAGAGTATTCCAAGCATGGAGTTCAGTCTGGAGTGACGTAACGGGTCAAAACAAAAGCATAAGCAGAGGCCTGTGTTCTGCCGACGGTTAATATACAGTTGTAGAAAGGGCGGATTTAGTATCAGGAGTTCTTTTTTCTCCTCTCTCAAGTAATAACGGCGAGATCAGATTTAAATAACTGTTTTTACCAGCATGGCGGACCCTGCTCCTACTCGTTAGAAAAGGCGCAGCGAATGATAGGGAAATGGCGGTACGTGGACGCAAGAAACCGGGAGGGTAACTCTTTCTAAATATCCTTGGATCACCAAGTTGTTTAATCTATACGATAAGTTTATAGGCCTAATGTGTAATAGTTTCTATTTTGTTCCAAGCGTACGGTGTCATTAAATTTTGTGCCTATGTATAGCGCACATGTATGCACACCCATACTTACATAAATGCATATAGTACACATTGTACACGGTGGTCAAGTCAAACATTATTTATTGAAGTTTCATGGTGAATTAGTGTGGTTACTAACAAAGTGTGCGTAGGGCAAAGATTAGTTAATGATGTGGCCACTGCATTTGAATGATCTGAGAAAGTTATACCATGTCCTAGTATGTACATGTAAATTATAGAGCTGCCTTTGTGGTAATTGTTCTGAAATAACAGGAAAAATAAACTTGTTAAAAATGACTCTGTTTTGAAGATGATTTTGGTTTTAGAACAGCAGTACCACACGCATTATAACCGAACCACCATGCCAGTTTCACATTCACAATTGGTGAGACGTTTTCAAACTGTAATTACTTAATGTTTAAACAACAATAGAGTAGTTCAACTCATGGGACCCGTCCGAACTGACAAGGGGTAGAAATCGACCCTCGGCGCACGGGGTAAAATATTTAGGGGTGAGGCTTTCCAATGCTGGGGAGAGAATGTCAAGAAACGATATAGCCTATATAGACCGTTTATTGTGTTTGTCTTTTGCAGTGAAGTATCAGCACAGCGTAATCGCTTTTTGAACCCCGTCGTTAAAAGTACGTGGTTTAGGGTAGACATAATATGGGAACTTGTTTGAATAAGCAACGTGATACTTAACAAACTTTAGTACTTTAGTATTTTCATTGTAATACCAACGTGTGTCAAGGCTGATTTGAATAGAAGAATCATATACCATGATTATTGGAATTGTCTTCTGAACCCCATTACAGTGCACGCAACATACATTGGGCATAACAGTTACTGTCCACACCCCTCCACCCAGAACCCATTCATGACTATCATTGTCTGAAAATATCACAAACAAATCTAAGCAGAAGTATTTCTCACCGCTGTCCGGAGTTCTCCAACCAGTTACCGGTATTTACGCAACAACACTCACTTCTGTAAGAGGTGGAATGTTAAGCTGCTAGATGATGTTAAAAGAAAATTGCCGTAAAACTGTTGGTGTTATCCGCTGTTAGCCCTCACGTTGTACGGCGTGGCTTTCAAGATTATGTTTAATTGCTATTAGGTTGTATTGTGATTTTGAATGGGTTCATATATAGATACCAGAATATTGTATAATTCTGTTTATTTGAATTGTCGCGGACTTGAGTTGTTTCTGGTTACGTAGCATAGAGGGCGCTCTCTACGAGACCCGTTTGTTATGCGTTAACCACCTAGATTTTATTAAAGAAAGCGCGGGATTTTTAGTACACATTTTGCTGGATGCAGGGATGCAGATAGCGCCCCCATCAAAGGCTCGCAGGTAACCGGAATGAATCTTGACTTGTATAGTCAATACTGATCGATAGCTATAATAATGTAGTGCAGGTGTCCCTTCCCGTTGCGATTGATTAACAAGCTGATGCGCATTGATCGCAGGTTGTCGACATGTCACCAAAGTCTTCACGCATCCTGCAATGCGGGGGAACGGTACGCATATCTACCTCCAGTTTTATTGCCACATTATTATTACCCCCCCCCCCCCCCAAAAAAAAAATAACAATAATTTGAAACGACTAATAAAGTAACCCCTTAGCTTTGGCTGTGTGATCGAAGGTGTTTCCCCTTTAGGTCACCTCGTGTGAGCCACTTTACCATAATTTCTCCTCTACACCACGAAGTTACTTTGGAGTGTCCTATTTTACACAGTAGCTGCGGAACATTTTGGAAAGTGTGTTTGGGTGTGTGTGTGGGGGGGAGGGGTGGGGTGGGGTGGAGTGAGTCGTAATACAGACAAAATGCCGTCCTATCATTTTTCAGGGAAACAATTTAAGTAGCCTGGTAGAAAGTGGGCGTGGCCACCTGGTCAAGCCGCACATGATATAGTGTGAACTGAAACCCTATCAATGTGACCTGAAATCCTTTTCTGATGTGTTTGAATGTATTTTGGCATAGTTTTTGCCGATTTGTGTACGTGGCGGCCTTCAACACACTTGATGAACTGGGTACTGGGTCGAGTTCACAAAGCATCATTGTGCCGTGTTTCTGATGGGCGAGGTGTGGGTTCGAGTCCCGGAATTGACATCTGTGTCCGCAAGACATTTAACCATTATTGCTGCTTCTTCCTTCGGATGGGACGTAAAGCCGTGTGTTGTGTAATGCACGTAAAAGAACCCAGTGACACTTATCTTTAAGAGAAGGGGTTTGCCCCGGTGTTTCTGGCAGTGGCAGCTGAATGCGCCGCAGCACCTTGTAAATCCTTACAAGGTGGTACATAAATGAGTCTCATAGTTCAATAGCCTCAAAAATCTGTCTGAAAATAAATAATGAAAAGCGTTTGGAGACGCCCGTAGAAAGCGCTATATAAAAACGAGTTTATTATTATTGTTATTATTGTTGTAATTATTATCATCTTAAGATGACTAGTCAGGTAATTTGTATTGTTACATCACACTTTGCTTAGCGATTAAGATTGATTTGCACTTAAGATCAACCTTATCTTTTTGTGTTATCAAGTCTAGGTCCTATTATTACAGTAGGTCAGGGATTTTGTTTGATTCAATCCTGTGACAAAATTTCCTACCATCTTGTCATTTTCCGGTTGTTTGCCTTTGCGCATAATCAATATCGATTTCAATTACACCCCAAAAGGGGCCGGACTGTTTTTCCCTCCCACCCTCTGTTTGGTTTATATTGGTTGTGTGATGGAAGAATAAGAAGAAAGTTGACTACACCATGACGAATGTCTATGTAAGTCAATTGCACTTTGGCGAAATTCTTAAGTGGAGTACAAAATACCAAACTTAAAGTAGTGGTGTATCGTCTGCAATCAGCCGTCCTGAACAATTCTATGACGAATTTTATTGTAAAATCTCAGTTGGTGTAGACATTGTGAAGCCATTGTACCTTCCATTGAACCCATCTTGGCCAAACGGAGACTGTTGAATAAAGTAAAAGATCTGGTCCCTTTTTGAAATTGGCAAAAATCCATCAAGCATAAAGGGAATCAGACAAAGAAGGCACACATTGTGATGGAGGTCTAGGAAGTTGATTAGACCAGAAGTATTTCCGTGGAAAACGACAGTAAAAGTAATAAAGAAAATTGAGTTGGAATCCGATCCTAGACCCCGTCCAAATCGAAGGCTTTAGCACTTAGGATACGGCCAGATTGCGGAAAAGGACCATTCTTGAATGTTAATGCTGCAATCAAAAGCCATAGCCGTAGTCAAAGTCACTTTATTTGGAAACGACCTTGTCCTCTTGTAACTTTAATTGTGTAGACTCAGACATCGACATTAAACGCGCACAAAACATGAAACCATATGCCGTTTTCCCATACATTTGAGCACATTTCAGGTTAGTTCTTCTTAATAAACATTAATAAACAATTCTGTGGCCTTAATGAATGATTGCACTATCCCACAGATTTTATTACATAACAAGAGACTTATATAAATAGACGCAGATGTTACATTCTATGTTAAAAGGCTAACAATTTTCACAATGCGGAAATATCAGCGTAATGTGATTCTTGTTTGCAATACAACTCTCTGGAAGTCTTTACAAGATACCTTTAAAGCGAAACATTGAGGCAGTTTCAGCTCTACTTCCCATGCAATTCATGCAAAATTGGCGTTTTCACGCTCGGGCTTTCTTCTTTATAAAAAGAAATACATCGGGCTGGCTGTCATCTAGTGATCCAGCCCAGGCATCAAGACCCTGATCAGGCATATGGCATTCTACCCTGTCGTCATCTTGAGATTTTGAGCCAATTCTTCCGGTGATATTTATGCAAATTTGGCGTAGATTCTAGTTTTTCTTTTCTTGCTGTGACCTAAGAGAATATTCAGCAAGCTCTGTATGGCAGGGATATTCGAGACATCTCCCCATCGATAGCAGTTGTCGGGCTATGGTGATATTCCGTCAAGACGCCAATACCGTGGTTGCATGGTAGGCTGGAATTGAGTGTAGGCAGCAAGAGAGGTATAGACGCTGCTATCTTCAGTAGACGTATACGTGCGGTATCTCGGACTATAAAGCAACCCAGACGATACGGCGTATAAATATCGTCCCTATGTGTCAAATTTAACACGTTTTTGCTGCGTAACCAGCGTTTCATTTCCGTCTTCAAGGGCAGCGTACGACCCTTCCTCATTAACCTACTGACATTTCGTATATCATAGTATTATTGGTGGTAAATATAGACTCGCGTACACAGCTCTCTGTATTCAATCATAACCAATCGCTCAGCTGGCGTGCAGCTTAAGTTGTCTACGCGTAATCAAGGGACTTAATTACTTATCATTCGGAGAGAGAGAGAGAGAGAGACCGCGCGCAGACAATAGTTTGAAGTGTCACTTTAAACCTCAGCTTCCTCAATTTCTTGATGAGATTTGAGGGTACACGTTAATTGGTACTGCATTTGCATACGGAGCTAATTAATTGTCTAGTGGACTGGGGGCGAGTGAGGCCGTATAGCATTGGATTATAGTACCGTGCTACTGCGCATGTTACTCATGTTTATTCAGTGTGTGTTTTCGTCGTCCACTACTAAGCTGACGGGATAGGTTTTTGTGTGCGTGTTTATCGCTGGTGCTCACCCCGGGGGCAATTTAGTTTGATCTGCTTTTCAAAACCAACATCTGTGAAGTGACATCCAGTGGTGATGTATCGGTGGTGTGGGGTCGTCTGAGTACCTTTCACCATGTCTGCACAGAGAAACCAGAGTGCGAAAAAACCGGTAAGTATAACTCACCTTATCATCATCGTATAATCCCTGAGTTCTTGAACCATCTCACCACCTCCCGTCGATCTATGAACCTGATCAGATTTTATGGTTTAATCAGATTTTATTTCCTATTTAGGACGTCATTCCCGACATCCTTTCTATATGCCAGGCATGCACAATCCATGGTTGACCAGTGTAAACACATCCCGATATAGCATTTCAATTGAATTTCTACCCGGCTCATTGCCAGACCTCCACACGCTGCACTGACTCTTAAAGATGCATCTACACCAGCTGATTATCAACATGGAGTCCATTGTTCTCTTGAAAGCCATTGCAATACTCTAAACTCGTCCAAAATATGTTTATGTTCAATGCTGACTAAGCCATGTGTTTGAAAGTTAACATTGTCCATTAATCGTAGATCCTATTGTCTGTATAGTCGAACCCGCTCATTATGAACCATTTTCTAGATCTCTTGGTCGATGTCTATGTAATTAACCGAAAGCAATCCTAATGGTTGACCCCACATTACTCTATTGCTAAATGTAAAATCAAGACTGTTTTAATATGATTAAAGTCAAGGCACAAAATGTAAATTGATTATTTTCAATCTGCAAGCTCATACCAGTGCTAAATTCTCTACAAACGAGCAGTAGTGAAAACATAAAACTCTGTGACTAGAACTAACAGTTTCTTTGGCCTACCTTATCATTTATTGTCGAAATTCTTATTGAACTGAGGAATAACATAATTTGCTTTGACCTAAACATTTGGAAAATATTGACTGTACAAAAAAACCCAATAACACACAATGATTTGACCACAAACGCCTTTACGAGTAACCCAGCCCCCAACACCTGTTTAAATAGTGAAACAACCAAGTGAAGGGTTACACATTCTTGGAAAATAGGCTTTTGAGCCCAATCTTAAAAATTATTATTATCAAATATGGATTGCAAATCAGCGTAGGAGGTAGGAATTAATATCGTGAGTCTTTGTAGGTCTACACTTCCACGTCTGGGGAAAACTTATATAAAAACCTTACAAAAGCACAGTACGAACAAGTTTGTGTGAGTTTTGAGTGTGAGTTCGTGTGAGGCGTGTGTGTTTTGAAAATACTTGTGGATTTTGGGTATAAACATTTAATTAATGAAAATTCACACTGACTCTTCTCAACTTTTGACGAGATCCGAACTGTACGAACAGTTCTAAATACTTTAGAATTCCGTTTTGTTAATCTTAAAAAAAACATGGAGACGTATCAGTGTGAATTTTCAATAACTATTTATATTTGAAATGGTGCTATGTGCCAGTCCATTCCACTTCCAGTCCATTCCTATGTTTATAGAAATACGCATAATTAAGTCATAGTCACTAAGTACTATGATAGGCCAGTATGACCAGGAAAAATGAGAGTTTGAATAGTTGCACTGTTCTTAAAGGAACACGTTGCCTTGGATTGGGCGATTTGGGCGGTAAAAAGCATTTGTTATAGAATAAATATGGTTGGAAAGATGTTTTAAAAGTAGAATATAATGACCCCCACACAAAAATGCCTCAAAATTGGGTGGTTTTCTCACTACTTCGTGAACTAAATTTTTGACTCCACAAAAAAGGCAAACCGTGTAAGTTCACGCAGTAAAAGAAAAAACACACAATTTCGAGGCATGTTTGTGTGAATCATTATATTCTACAAAACCTTTCCAACCATATTCATTTCATAACGAAAGCTTTTTTATGGCCCAAAGCGCCCAATCTAATTGGCAAAGTGCCCCTTTAAAATGTGTCATGTATCGTACATGTACCTTAATAATTATTGTGTGGATTTCCCCTCTTTTTCTCTGTTCAGATCGATGATCTTTCCGATGCACAGATTGCAGGTGACGTATTACTATTTCGTTCTATTGTTGGTGTGATCGTTTCCTACTTTAAAGGACGTTCACTAATTTATTCTAGAGATTAGAGCTCGCCTGACGCACTCGCCTCGAAAAGGGAATTACAGTCAAAGTGATGTTATAGGCTATCGTTTGTGTTTATTGTGTGGAAACATTTTCAGGATTGGTTTTCAAACTACTTCAACTGGGCAGTTTGGTTAGCATGTGGCCCAATTCCTGCAATATTCTCTTCTCCTATGTCACCACACACAAAATGTTTTAGACTTGGATAAGATTGGTAGGCCTGGCCTAGTGATAAGCACTTGTTGTTTGGGCCTACTGGCCCTAGTCCTTCTGAATCCTTCACTCTGGCAATGGGAGGATTTAGGATTTTAAGGGCTCTTAAGAACTACAAGAAACTTTGTCCACTCGTAACACAAAATTCATCTTGAAACTGAATTGAATGAGCCCTTTCACGTGGCATTATTTACAGGGACCCAAGTAGTATCATATCCATCAAGAACATTTTGATCATTGCCCAGTTTTTAAATTTTGTCAAAACTCAGTGTATAGGGTTTATCGGTGTAATCCAAGTCATAACAATACACCGTTTGGAAACATATTAAATTAATTTGTATTCTTAGTATTAATACCAAGTATGACTACTCTGCGCTGTTTTATGTTTTATCGACACAATCATATTTTATCAAAATACCTCAAAATTACTTTTTGAAATATTCTTCATAAAATGCCAGGTGTGCCAGACGTATTTTAAATTGCAATGTAATGATTTTATTGTTACTTTATTTATTCATTCATAATTGTTGTTGTCCTTGTGCTGCTAGCAGATGTGGGTCTTTGCAGATCAAAGCAATTTGAGCTTTTCTGCATTTGATCAATCTGGTTTGAGTTGGCCCTCTGTGTTGCTCACATCAATATTTATAATAGGACACTGAAAATAAAAAATAATACTGTTCAGTATATTTCAATTTGTTTTCCAATATTGTAACAACATTTGTATGTAAATATTATAAAGTACTCTCGTTAGAGACAAAATACGGTATGGGAAAATAACAAAATTAAATTCAATCTGAAAGCTCACTGATTAATTTTATACCAGTAATGCTCCGGAGAAATCTGTCCATCTGGAATATACCGCCAGAGTCGAGAAAACTGTAGACCTCCCAAATCATCATTGCTTATCTTGAAAACATACAGCGTTTTTCAATTGTTTTTCAGTAAAACACGATCACTTAGGCCTATTGTGACAAAATGCTCATAGGTTCAAATGAATGATAAAGTAATGGCCGGAAATGAATTGACTCTACCATCACACATGTTTATGATAAAAAACCTATAAACAATTTAAGGCATACGTTCCTAGAAGGACACTTTTTGTTGCCTTTTTTTTTCATTCTAAGCCGTCATTGCAAAAATATACACCTTCTTAATGTAAAAATGAAAATGTTCAAAGCATTGATTTAAAAAACCGCCTAATGGGATTATGTCCACTAGAGTCAACCACGCGAATCAGTGGAACCATTTGGTGTAGTTTTATGACTAACAACCACGGTATAGTATTTCCGCTTCAGATGATGAACACTCTGATTTCTTGACCTTCCCGGGGAGTTTCCTCGGACAATTTGACACATTTTAATCAAGAGAAGATTGAATTGGGAGGTTTGTGATGAGTGGTTAACACAATGCAGCGCAGTCAATTCTTTGTCCGTAAATTGACCTTCAAAAGGCATTTGTTTGGGGGGGGGGGGGACTCCGGAAGAATATCCAGGTACAAAGTATAGAGATGAAACTCAATGTTATCGATTCATATGTAAGAAATAACCAAACAATGTAAGAGAAGATGCCGTGCAAATTGAACGTCTTTGACTTTGGACAGTGTACTAGCCACAGCCGTAGCCACATAAATTGTCATTCTGACAACGCTGCATGACAATTGGAATAAATGCACAGTAGATTACCTGGCCTATGAGTAATGAGTACGAGCAAAAAATCCACTGGAATGGGGGCAGAGGATTGTACGCTTCTGAATGTTGCCTATGATCAAGAACACTTAATGTGAATTCAATTTCCGCCTGCTGGATGAATGATGTTTGTTGAAACTAATGGATGGGAATGAATTTACTCTCCCAAAAAATCCTACCACATATTAGTATTGATCATGATTATGAAAATAAAAATGCAAGATTATACTGGTTTGAATACAGTATAGGACTCCTGTAGTAATGATTACAAACACATTAGATAAGTTTCAATCTTAGAGCTCACTGATTATGTAGCTGATACGCACAATATTTCTCTAGAGAAATAGACCTACTACCGTCTGAAGTACTGTCATGAAGTACGTTTTTTGAGGCTTTGCATGTTGTTGGGTCGACATAATTGGTATCGGTAAGCACATTATCTACGAGTGTGAATTTTCGGAATGATTCTGTACTGGAACATTGTCGTATTAGTTCTTATCAGAACCGTGGGCTGACTTTTTGATTAGCCTGCTCTAATCTTCGTCACTTGAGTTGTTATTTATGTCCAATTTATGTACACAAACTTTGCTCACCACTTTGCCTTCCATAGAAACGATCACGGAGCTGCATAAGAGTATTTAAACATACCTATGACGCGCCTTTTGGTACGATATTCCGTCTGTTCAAATGAAATTTTTAAATTCGTTTGCTTTAAAGAGGGCTAATAATTGAATTCCAAACCAGAAATTGGTTTGATAATTGCATCTGGGACAGAACTTTTGTTAAAGATTTTCTCTTCGCCCACCTCGTTTCCAGGGACTGCATGTTGACAATTATTTTGTCTCACTCTCCTGAGGTTAGTTTCATGGTATTAACCGCGTTGTAGCTGGGTCTTCAACCCCATACCGCCTCGTGGCAGAAATTCCAAAATAGTTACACTAAAGGGGATTGCCTGCCGAACAAACGCTCAGAACATCACAGACGATGACGACGACGACCCACTCATTTGGTGAAGGGGATTGGTACAGCATTGATAGAAACTGTCAAAGTCCCATAAAAACAATCCAATGTAAATGATGTATTCACTGGGAAATGTTAACGTTCGAGAACCTCTCATAACTACTTTTACTGAATAGTCACGCTGGTGAGATGTGTGAAGATGCCAAAAAAAATCCCATTGTAAACACTTAAGCCAATACTGTGTACAAATCACATCACTTTCTCAACGGGATAGGCGTATCTTGGCAGCAAAACCACAAGGAACTCTACCGAACACCAATAACATCGATATGATAGTTTAGAGTATATTTCTTGAAAATTTAGAAGGTATGAATGAGTGCACGATCTCATAACATTAACGTTATTCCCTAGTGCAGGCTTCCCATGTCTGATTATAACTAATTTGCCTGTGCGATGACGAAGCATACATACAGACTATGTGTATCTATGTGGAGACTATTGTCATTCTACAAACCAATTGGATGGTGTTGTGCGTAGTTTCAATCAGCAATGGCGAACAGAGATGTTTGTCAAGCATTTATTGTCATTATCTCTCAACGTGTTCGTCTTTAAAGGCGCCGATATTAGGTTTTTTTCCGAGGCTGAATATTCACTCAAAAATATATAGTTTCGGAGAAATCCGTATTGCTCACCTAGAAGAAATCGTGTTATGTACTTGCTTTTAAGAGAGAGAGGGGGGGGGGGGGGAGAGAACATATTCTGTTGGTACCTTGTTTTAGTTCTTTGCAAGGCAAGAAGGATAAGCTGGGATTTAAAGTCAATTTTCTCGAAGATGGCAGCATTAGGCACGGGAATATTTCTCAGGACTATGTACCACGGCAAATTTATGAGGCACACGTGTCTTTATACCGGTAGTTCCTAAAAGGACGAGAATTTTTTTTCCTAAGCAAAGGGTACCTCTATTTCCACTGGGCATTCTCAACTGGCACAAAAGCGGTGACTACTCTCGCCTTCGTTGCCTGCGTGGAGTATTAGACCATTTCTTTTAAACCAACCCATGCTGTGTCTTTAACATCTTGAATGTGTTTCTTCCCTGAGACACTGCGTCAATGCTCATCTCGGATCATGCTAAATATTCAATTAATCACAATTGGGTGCCATATGTTCCCACTTTGCGTCGTGTTCCACGTCCTAAAGATATCGACTGCGTGCGACCATTAATCCCGCTCTGCCATACTTAAGCGGCATAGATAATTTCCAATCACTTTTCCCGACCGGCAACATTGGTTAATACAGTTGGAAGGGGGAATCGACTTTGTTACTCGTGATTTAAATTCATGACCGTCACGAGTCGTTTTCTAGAAGACGTGGGGGGTTTACGGCAACCGGATTGCACAGTCTAATTGTGTAATTATTGTTTTCTGTCGTGTTTATAATATCGGTTCGGTCGTTAGTTGTTTATCGGCTGACAGTTATTACAATGGGTAGCGTTATATTTTAAAGGTAACGGCACCTTTTAAGAAACTTTGTTATTGATTTAGGAACAGTTTACCTCAGCTACATCCGTTTTGCCGTACAAGGAGAAAACTGGATAACTAATGTGACAGAAAAAATTAGCAATTAAAAGTATTACTTCCTTCGTCTACGGTAACTTTAATGATAAGTTATAAAGTTGTTCGGGCTCTTGAATTCAGATACATTTCCCGTTGGTGTAATCTTTGGAATATTTTGAATCTGAACATCTACTTAAAGTTCACAATGATTGGGTATTAATATGGTTTCTAGAAAGATATAATAACAATAGTTTATCGTGTCTTCATCGAATTGAAACGCTGTCAATGTGAACACCCGTCCCCGTGGCTGATTGTTCACAGCCCCTACCCCCTTGTCACCCTCTTCATTGTTCATCCATTGCTTTTGATGTATGCTTTCTGTCTGTTTCTCTTTTCCTTTCTTTCTACTTGACTGATTCGGTTACACCAGTGTACCTGTTTATGTGTCATGTCTTGTCATGTAGCCTCCGAGAAAGACTCTGCTATAGGGTCGAAATGTCAGGCCACTGATATTTATACCATAGGTCCTTTTGGTTGGTAAGCAGTTTGCAACAGAAATTTAATTCTGTTTTCTCATTTAAAGTTTCTCTAAAGATGAGCAAGAGTCTTCATTTCAATAGACCAAAGAAGTCTTGGGACCGTGTGGATCAGTTTCAGTGCACGGTCTCAAAAGATCCACTAATTTTCCGTACATAGAGTCCTAATGAACATGGGGAAACAAATTACAAACGGTTTAAAATATCATTGTTTGTGATACTCATCAAGTGCAATTTCAAGTGCAATTTGTGTCAAAATCCAGAAACGTTCGATGAGGTGCATTTCAATATGGTCTGTACATTTTTGTACAGAGAATTTTAAGATTATTCCTGAATTTCTATGCTGTTCAACCAAAACGGCATTGAATTTGGCGCACAAATTCCTTTATGGGACTGTACAGACCCATTTGTTTTTGATGTTTGATGACGCGATGACGTCATGTTTCAAATTTCGCTCTGAAAGATTATCAACTAAAGTGTCATTTTACACTTTTTTAGTGTGAGGTTGCAGGCTTACAATATTTTTACACTACTTTTATTTTTCGGGAATTGGCGTGCATCACAAACTGAATTTGACCTTGGAGCACCTCATAAGCGGGAATTTGAGGTTTCCTAAGGTGTTCGAATACGCTCTGAATTTCTGTAGTATATAGAAGTATACACTACCATATGAATTTGGGGGACTGTAGAAAGGATAGTAAATGATCACAAAACAAGTGAAGATTACTTCGTTGCAGATTACTGGCACACACATTCCTCCTTGGAGTATACGGACCCATTTGTTTTTGATGACCGATATGTTTACGATTTCGCTCTGAAAGAGTATCAAATAAAATGTAAGTTTGTACCATTTTAATGTGAGTTAGAGGTTTGTAATTTTTCGTCACTTTCATTAGGGCTCTATCTATTGATAATATTGAGTGCATCACAAACTGAACTTGACCTTTGACCCCTTGTGGGAATTAGAAATTCCCCAAAATGTTCGAATACGCACTGAATGTCTTTAGTATGGATAGAAGTACACCACCGCATGGATTGGGGCACAGCAGAAATGATCGTGCTACACGGTCGTGTAACAACATGATTTTGTTATGTTTTTCCCTGGAAAAGGAGAATGACCGCCTGTTAATTTAATTCCATTTGTAATATGCCTAATGTAAAGAATGAACAAGTATAGTGAAATGCGCATTGACTGCAAACTGTACGTTTGCTACAATCTGACGTGTATTTGTCTCGAACAAATGAAAGCGTAGACTCAACAGCTTATAGACAATGCAATCAGTGGACGATGACTTCTTGGTATATAATGACCAATCACAAAATAAGCGCAGATTACCTTGTTTCAAATGGAAGTATAGTTCTAGGGAGGTGTAAAACCTGTAGGTAGGCACATACAAAGAAACACCTTAGGCCTATTACTTATTTAAGGTCAACTTGTTTTTGTAAAAAGAAGACAGTATTTCACCGGAGGAGGTTAGTGACGTAGACGGACTCTGGTCTTGTCCAAGGACCCACAGTCCACACAATGATGTTTTTCCACCAGTGTTTTGTGTTTTATAGGTCGTTACGAGCTTGCCCTGGTTGTTTGTAAGTGTGACGTAAGCCCACTGATTTCACACAAACTGGCTCCAACGGTCACCAGAGGCCCATATTATAGGAAGTGTGCAATAGGTACCGGTGATTTCTTTGAGGATGAAATAAACGGTTTTAAATTTTGCTTCTCACATACTTTTTTGGAAAGTCTCAATTTCTTCTCGAGATCAGCAGTTTACGTCATAAGCAATGTCTTCGAACGATTAAATATTACACACTCTAAACCATCTTAGAGCGGGAAGAAGCAAAAACCTTGCGCCGAGTATGTGAGCGTGTATGACGTCACAACTTACCGTACCAACTGGATAATGCATAATTATAATGATTGTTTTCTGCGGATGCAAACACAGTGACCGTCCATGGAGGGTACTGACTATCTTTATTTAACATAGCTTATGTATTAGTAGCCTACTTTATTAGGAGCAAACATTTGAGCAGAAAAACTTGCTTTGTCAGGCACATTGTGTTTTTTTTTTTAATGAGACGTCCAGTCTCTCCCCCAGCATAAATATACTGAGAAGGGATTGGTATCCGTATCAACTTTCATACCAAGAAAGCTCTCGTTAAATATGGACATTTTGTGTTTGGTTGTTTTGGGGTAAACTACCTCAATCCATCAAAACGCTTTAAGATACGCTGTACCTCTCGTAGTAGGATGCAGTCAGTGCGTGTTTAACACTCGTAGCCAATCCAATAAAAATCAAGTATCGGTGTTGGAGCAGCATTTCTCCGTTACCGTTAGCGGCTGACTGAACCACTATTAGATTTACTCTTTTACCGTGTGTGTGGAAGAAAGTCTTGCTCTTGATTTCAAGTGAAAACAGTGACCCGTGATCTAAAGAAGACCGATTATGAAAATGTCTGGTAAACTGGGACTAGTACAAATAGCACATAATGTTATGTAGGATGCTGGTGAACAATCCCAAGGGGATGTACACACGATATACGTGGACTTCGGCTTTCAGTAATGCGATTCAGTAATAATAGAAATTTGAATTTAAATGAAGTGGTTAAGGTAATCGAATTCTTATTCGGATCGAGAATTATGTGTGAATGTGTGAATATAAAAAACACTGGCTGTAATTTACTTATGATAATTGCTGGACAAAAGCACGTGGAGTTTATGATAATCCATTGGTACCATGGGAAAGGGAGGTCGGTGCAGTGCGTGGACGTTATAAGAGGCTAGTGGCTCCTGAAGCTGAAGTACAGTATTAATGATTATCAAAAAACAGAATGATTAAGTGAGTTTCAATCTGAAAGCTATTGTAACACTTAAAATGGGTGTCACTTAATTGTAGGCTGGCCGGTAAAGCATATAAATGAAACTCCGATAAACTCTTATCTTTGGGCTTTAATACAGAAGATAATTTATTTAAATCTGTATGGCTATACAAAGATGTCCAGTGAGGTTCAGAGGTGAGCAAGCACGGATAGAGAATTCACAGGAAAAGATAGAAGAATACTGGATCGGGCCACAGTGCAAGATTTCGCACTGGGCTAACCAGGAGGGTCTGTCAATAAGAGCAGAACAGAGAAGAATAAACTAAAGATGGGATATAAGGGCATTTTATACTAAAGTTGTGGGGACAGACTAGGTGGGCATTAAGGTCATAAATTTGTCAAGTCCTAGACAGCCAGTCTGGACACTGGTGTCTGGGTGAGGTTGGATCAATTAGGATGGGGTGCTTGTGAGATTGGGGGAAGTGCCTAGGGTAAAACAAAATAACCAGCTTACATTACTTACATCTGGGGGAAGAAAATGTCCCCATTTTCAACATAAGTAACCTAAATAAATGACAGACAGAAAATGAGCCCATTTGTTGAAGAGAAAAATGAAGATTATAACTGTACTAAGCTAAAATATAATAATAAAAAATAAAAAAAAAACCAAAAGTGTAATCCATTTAAGAAAATGAGTAACACAAATCAATAAATAGTAAAAGAAATTGAAGGATTATTGTATAAAAAAAAAATGTCAAAAAAAAGTCTGAACTTCTAAAAGTGAAGAAAAGTGTAACCATGGTAACGAAAAAAAAGTAAAACAATAAACAACAATTGATATTCTATCGGCAAGATGACCATCAATTGTTAAAAAGTAGTGGGATGGCCACTGAAAAGAAAAATGCTATACGGGATAGCCTCTTTCTCAGATTGAGATAGCTTGCCGTGGGAGAGCGAGACATTGCAAAAGCAAAGCAAAGCAAAAGCAAAGCACCAAAAACAGTTTTTTTTTTAAACGACGAAGAGCGCTAAGAAAAAAAAATGGACAAATAATAGCTCTTTATATTATAGTACGCACATTAGCACTAAAGCAAATGAAGGAAGGAGTGCGATTGGTCGAAAAGCCTAAAGAAAACAGTAAAAAAAATTGAACGTTTAAACAAAAGAAAAAAATTTCACAGGAACCATTTAAGAAGCAATACTAATCTGGCCGGATATAGCATGAATTAAATCTCCTAATTAGATAATGGAAGTCAAAAGGTATGGACTCAAAAAGCGCAGTTTAACATAAGTTTAACAAAGAAAACAAGGAAGTTTGAAATGGAGTGCTGATACTAAATAAGCCGATTGATGAACAAAAAACCCCAAAATCAAAACAAAAGCAATAGAATCTGACAAGATTACAAATAAATGCAACCAATATGCAAATGAACAAAATGAAAACTTGCTTGGACCAGGTATCAATAATCAGAGCGTTAGGAATAATACAGCAGTTAGAACGGCAAAATTAACTGTTCAAGTAAAGTTCAAAGAAAAGAAGGTAAACTGTTCAGAAAGTCTGACGAACTCGAAGAACGGTATATGGATGAAGAGATGGGGGCGCACGCTGGAATCCACACACAATAAACACAACAAATGGTCGAGTCCGAAGATACTGCAGGCTATGAAGCGTGGAGGCTGGAGTCAGTGGCAGAGGAGGAGGAAAAACAGGATACTGAAGACCAGGATGAGAAAAATAGTCAGTTGGGAGGATAGATGATGGTCAATAATGTTCAGAGAAAAGTTGAAATAGTCCTGAGCTGAGCGTGGAAACAAACGAAGGCAGTCCAGGGTCAAGAGTGAAAACAGGAAATGATGACAGCAAAGAACGATCCGATAGCGGTGCGTCTTGGCAACACAATAAGCTGAAAGTGTCACGTGGTCAGTAGAAAAAGTCCGAAGAAAAGAACAGGAACAGGCGAGAAGAGATCCAAATAATACAAACATTTGGCAATCCACAGAGAAACAAGTTCACGGATGATGCTGGAAAACTCCACAACAATGGGTGAAACGTTGACGAGAAAATGTTCGGAGACACAGGATCGATGATGCAAGCAGCACGGCATAAAGATGTGCAGAAGCAGCTAAATGTTCGAAGAAAAACTGGAGAACTAGAAAAGTAGAACTAGAAGAAGCACAGATAGCAATATCCAGGGCAGGACTGGTGACTGAAGAAGGGCAAAGCAAAATAATGGCTTGCAACCAGCACGGCAAGAGTTCCGTGTGCAGGAAAATATGGAGAAGTTCACCGTAAGTGAAGAAGCCGCAGATCGATGGTGTATGGCAGGTTAAATACCGCTGCTACCAGTGTAACACTTAAAATGGGTGTCACTTAATTGTAGGCTGGCCGGTAAAGCATATAAATGAAACTCCGATAAACTCTTATCTTTGGGCTTTAATACAGAAGATAATTTATTTAAATCTGTATGGCTATACAAAGATGTCCAGTGAGGTTCAGAGGTGAGCAAGCACGGATAGAGAATTCACAGGAAAAGATAGAAGAATACTGGATCGGGCCACAGTGCAAGATTTCGCACTGGGCTAACCAGGAGGGTCTGTCAATAAGAGCAGAACAGAGAAGAATAAACTAAAGATGGGATATAAGGGCATTTTATACTAAAGTTGTGGGGACAGACTAGGTGGGCATTAAGGTCATAAATTTGTCAAGTCCTAGACAGCCAGTCTGGACACTGGTGTCTGGGTGAGGTTGGATCAATTAGGATGGGGTGCTTGTGAGATTGGGGGAAGTGCCTAGGGTAAAACAAAATAACCAGCTTACACTATTGACAATATAATGATTACCAGTACAATTCTCTACAAAGAAATATGTTCGTCTAAATTACTGAAACTGTCGATAAAATTGCACCTGACGACCCCCTAACCCCCCCCCAAAAAAATTGCTTAAATTTCTTTCGATCTACATAAAATCACCCATAATTATAACAGTACAGAGAATTTCCCACTATAAAACAGTTTTTTTTGTTTCCGCTAACACGGTTTTTGTATATAAAAAAGAAACTTTTTAAAGGTTAATTGCGGTTTTACAACCTTAGTAATTTTCATAATAATATGAAGATTAAAAATGAAGTAATGAGCCTTTAAATAAGGCAGGAATTAACAACACGTTCAATAACGTCTTAAAATAAATATGTACACTTGCAGTGAAAAGGCTTAGACAAGTTTCCCTTTTTAGTTTAGAGACTGAAACTCGGTTATCAAGTGTAAAAACTTATCAAGCATTGCACACACAAAAATGGTTGGATAATTGAGTTAATCTTTTGTGAATGGCTTGAAATTGATTTGTCCCTCATCAAAATGAAACTCCTTGATTTATGGTAAGAAACCATCAGTTCACTGTACAATAAAATGGTCCATACATTCTCGGGCAAAACCCAATCACACCGATCGTCATTCCCAAATGCAATAGTTACACCTGTTTTAATCAATCCAATTATAGGTTTGAGATTAGTGCCTCACGTGAAGTACACATTAGAGTTTGAAAAAAGATAAACAAAGAGTTATTCAACTTTGTAAACAATTCTCAGAGGATTAATTGCTTACGTAGCTTAATAACATCGTTGTCCAACCCTGTGACTATTCACACCCTACCCCTACATATGTCTGGATGCAGCCTTGAGGGGCTCTATGATGTATCTACCGCACAGACTATAGGCCTAATAAAGACTAGGGGAAACATCTCAAACTGACATCTAGAATCGTCCAGTTCCCCGGAGAGGATCGTAAATTAACGATGGTCTCTTAAAATATTTGCGTTCCCAGATATGACAACAAGAATGCTGCAATCTATAGGCCTATAATTGGATTAATTGATAGAGATCACATATAATTAATTTGGTTCATTTAGTATTTTAAATAAGCTAAACCAAATTGCCAATCGCAGGAAACAAACCTCAAGAGTGTGTATATGACTGTTGACATTTAAAATTCAAATTACAAAATTGTCAATTCAAATGCAGAAGTATTAAACGTATACCTGTGAATAATTAAAACAGACTCTCGTAAATATTCATAAGGCAATCACCAAATGCTCAACACTTTGAAACCATTTGGGATAGGGCAGGGGGGGGGGGGAGATGTTAAGTTAGAGGCAGTATACCTCCATATAGTACTGTATTAAACCAGTCAGATTGTTAAGTTTAGATTTAGGGTACAACAGCGGACAGGTTGGAAGCGATGTTGATGGTAATAATGGCAAAACTGCTGTATAACTATTGTATTCACAATTTCTTTTATTCCGGACAAAATGTATATAGGATTATTGCTGAAAACGTCAAAAGCTTCTCTGTCGTACTCAATATAATACAGCATTGGCAATTCTGCAGCAAATTGTTTTTAAATGTACACGTTTCCTTCGGACCGGGCGCTTTGGGCTATAAAAGCGGGTTTTTTTTGGTTTTTTTTAATGAAATGAAAATGGTTGGAAAGATGTTTTAAAAACAGGAACTGTATGGTTGTCCTTTTACTTCGTGAATGAACACAGTCCGCCATTTTGTGGAGTCCAACATTTGGTTCTACAAAATGGCGTCTACGAAGTTAAAGGAAAATCAAATAATTTTGAGGTATATTTGTGTGGATCATTATATTCTACTTTTAAAACACCTTTCCAACCATATTCGTTTCATAACAAACCTTTTTTAAAGCCCAAAAGCGCCCAATTCGAAGGCAACGTGCCCCTTAAAACGCTGTATAACAAAATATTGTTTTATTATTATTATACATTCATGTTTTTTTTTTTGGTTTTTTTTGCTATTCTTCCTCTTCCACACCCGATGTTATATAATTCCAATATAAAATTTAACAGAACCCCCCCCCCGGAAGTCTGCAAATTAAGTAAACTTTGAGAGGACATTCTTCCAAACTATAACATAATTTTTCAGGCTCCATACAGATGCATAGTCCACGAAATGCATTTCAATTTCGGATGCTAATAACACCGGGTCCGGTGGAACGATAACAGACTGTTGTTTTGTGTAAGGACTTGATTCTCTTGGGCTTTAACAAAGTATTCACAGACATTTTAATCAAACGTGTTCTGTAAGCATTAAAGGAAGACCGCATCTTTGATAAATCTTGCTACACCCACCCTTATCGCTTCGGCTCTGCAAAGGAAAAAATATACCGGTAATTAGACAGAAAAGCTCTATCTGATTTGTGTAGAAATCTGTCAAAGCTTGTGCCTCCCATTTGAATGATAGCAGCTCTTTAATAAAGCCGAAGCCTGTGCACATGTTGTGTGGAATCAGTTATGATCCATTCAAACCTAGGCCTGTTCCTTTACTTAGAAATGAGATGTCAGGCGGAATAACTTCCAAGGATGCATTGGGTTGTATCATGACTTTATGTATTTAACCCAATTAAGCTAAAATGGAAATTCACTCACAAATACTATATTGGGTTATTCCCAATTAGGCCTATGTCTAGAGCCCCCCCCCCCTTCCCTCCCTCTCAGTTTCTATAAGAGAGCAGCTAACAAATATTATGTATGTTTTATGACCGAGCCGAATTCCTTTTGATTTAACTATCCCATTCAAATACAAAATAGTACACCGTGTCTATTAAGCACACTATTGCTTTATGATACAAAGCATGCGTTTCAAAACGTTGGGGGAATGCTGGCTATTAGACTGCCCGTGGTTATTCGACTGAAGTTAATTTATTTTAATCAAACAATCAATCAGCAAGTAAAAGCTTGGCTTAAACAAGGTCTATAATACAAGTCTTGCAAGAAAACCCAATTCAATTCTGTTTTGGACTATGATTTCAATTTATCATAAAAAATAACGATATGTTTACCTTTTCCAAATCGCAAGTATAATATTTTTAATTCCGTGTATCTTCATTTCACACAACATAAGTCCCCGGATGTTTGCCTGTCGTGTTGTACATTGTACATACGGGTTCATGTGTTTGTTATATCTTACTTTTGTTCAATTTCCCTTTGTTGTAAATTATAATTCATATATACCTTCTGTTAAATTGTGACATACATGTAAATTGTCTTTTGTCACAAAATGTAATGAAAATTCAATTAAACTCGAAGCAAATTGTCTTTATTTGTAATTTTTTCAGTTCAAGAGTAAAATTTCCACCAATGTATAGATTGATTTTTTCTTCCCAGATATCTCTCTCAATTCCGTTTTTATTATTCTTAGATTATTCCCCATCTAAATAATTCAAGACCCGTTTTCCTCTAAAAGATCGGATTTTGTCGGAGTCGTTGTTTTTGGTAACACGAGAAAGACCTGTGGAATTGTTTCGATTGTAACCCTTGCCAAAAAGTGCAACCTATATCAAAATATGTAAAGGCAGATTCCCCGAGGCTTAACGTGTGATTTGGGGCATAGCACGTTATTTCCTTCCTTCACGTTATAATGGGGGTAGCAAATAAGTAGACATGTGATGGTTGTACTGTGACTCAGTGTCAGTGTTGGTTTTTATAATGTCTACACCTTTGGCAACAAATCGAAAAGAGAAAACCCTACCAAATCGCAATAAATTTAAATCGGAGTCAAAGTGACCGAATCCCGATCAAAGATGCATCGGCCATTGTGGCACACCAGAACTGGGGTCAGATTGACGAACAAGATGGGCTGGTGCAACTCTAAAAGCTCCCGGTCAAAATTAACCCGGATTCCGGGTCCCAGGGCTGGGTAAGACCGACCCAGAAACTGGTACAAAAAAAAGGGATCTTAACTGATTTTGGGTCAGTTTGATCTATTTCTGGATCATTTTGACACATACTCCGAGCCATACTGATCCAAAAATGCTCAGGCACCACGGGGCTTGGAAATCCGAGTCAACCCTTACCGGGAGTTTTTACAGAGGATGGGACTCTGAATCTGTGTCAGTTTTAGGGGATGGGGTTTGTGATTTTCCCTGGAAAAAAATCTCTGGGGTTTTCCTCCCACATCTAAAACTGAAACTTCCTTCCTTTGGGTTCTTGGCTATAGTACAACGATTAAGTTCGCTTTTCTGAGAGTCCTTGGCTTCACAACCAGAACAAATGAAAGGAAATGAAATGAAACTTACGGGGTACTTTTGACAATTAAACAATGCTACCCCTCAAGGTTTTCTTTGTTCTAACCCCACAAAGAAATTCTTCAGAAAAGGGAACAGAACAACAATTAAAGTACCCCATAACTGCCATAAGGGTGTGTAGTACTTAATTAAGTTAAGAATGTGTAAATATTAGCTTACGAAAGACACATACAAAAGAGTCTGCATGTTTCACCTTACCGTTTCCAGAAGACAGTGAATACTTCAAACTCTACATTGCCTAGAAATGTTTCTGTGTCCTCTCAAGATTAGGAGGTCGGGTCTCTCAGAAATGGTTCGCAACTCATCGTTGTTAGGATACATGTACGTATACAATTTCACAATGATAACATTCAATGAGCATGACTACACTCATGAATGGTTGCACGCAAACATTAAATTACCACCACGGGATAAAATAAAGTAGAAACTTTACAAAGTTGTTGTATCATGCTCTTTTAACAAAACAATTTGGAATTGAAACGAAGTTGTCAGAGTTGTAAGTTTTAAGACTAAACGTGTTTCTTGTTTATTTTGGATTGAATTTAATTTAAAAATTGTCATCTTCCAACAAGAGCAGAGTTGTTAGAAATTGTTGAAAGTGGGAACAAACCGCAGGCTCCAGGATGTACCCAAAGATACTGTAAAACTCCTGGGTATGCGATCCGCATTATTTATTTATGGGATGGGAATTGAACAAGAATATGCAATTATTTCGCTGTGAGACATAGATTGCCGCAACATCATCGAGGTGGAAAACAAGTGTTTGGTTCCCTCGGAGGAAATAGTTGGATTCGAGGGTCAGAACTAGGACGATTGAAGCGAAACGAATTGGAGATTTTTTTGTTCTTGTGCTGACAGCTCTCTCTCCCGCTGTACCTTCCGATTGGACCCCCATTGGGCTCATTCGAGACAATCCTAAACAACCAACACCTCCTCCGGAATCATAAATATCAGATGAGATGTCTGGAAATATTATTTCACGGTGTTTTTTTATTTATAATGTGTTAATCTTATACACATAGGCTCGGTTTGTACTGTTTCGAATCGAAAAAAGAAGGGGAAAAAACAGAAGAAAGAAGAACAGAACATCAATGTAAATTTAATATCAATAAACAGTTTTCTCAAATTTATCATGACATTACAGATAACCGAAGTGTCTTGAAAACTAGACATTTGGATGATGCTTTAACACACGCTAAAACTCCCGGGTCAAAATTATTTTCAGCTCCGGGTCCCAGGGAGGAACCCCATGTATGGGTCTGGCTGACCTGGAAAGTTTGACCCATTTCCGGGTCATGTTGACCAGGGTCATGTTGACCCGGAAATGGGTCAGGTCCCACGAGACCCGGATCTTGGTCAATTCTAAGCCAGAAGTTTGTAGAGTGAAGTACATATCACAAAGGGAGAGTTGTGCATCTATTGCACCGACAAACAGTACATTATATTACGTTCGTAAGTTATGATAGTTTATCCGTAGCAATTACACATAATTTTCAAAAAATACCACTGCGTGGGATTTGATCACTTATAAATAGGTAAATTCCTTGAAAAATCAGTATTTAGTATTTGTAACAAGCTGAAAATATCATCTTTGTAAGGTGACTTGTACACAGAGTGTTTATTGTGTATAAGAACCCAACGTATCCCACTGGATTTTTTTTTTTTTAAGTGTTCGTTTGCAAAGAAGTCAAGTCAATTTCTGGACACCTAAAGAAAACAAACTAAACAAAACCGTAGCTCCCGATTTGAAAATCACATTGTGTTGATAAAAAGTACACAGCAGTGATTACATCCACATCTTTGCCTGATAGTAGGAATGGAGTCTCTGTATTCATTACAGTCTAAAGGATATTTAATCCAGCATGCATGTAGATTTGATCAAGGCCGCAACTCGAGGGTCTACGTACTTCTGAGGGGAAGGTGTTTGCATTTGTTTTATGACCGAAGCGTAAAAGCGTGCTTGGATTACCACGGATGAAGGTCAAAATATCCGCTTGGGTGAGGGGAGATACCGCCACCTCCATGGAAACCAACTTTTGTTTTTAACCTTTACAAGGGTGTGTTTCCAGTGTTCAACATTCTTGCAGAATGCACGCAGTTCCTAGAATGGTGCGTGCTTTCAAGTTTCAAAAGTGTAGGTTTCAAAACTGTAGCGTATGGTTTTTAGCCATCCCTTGCTCAAACGGTGCAAAGGTCTTGCTGTCGTTCGTTTGGGACTCTTTTAAGTGCATAATTCTGTTTGACTTTTTAATACATAATATAGCAATGAACATGGAAACTCTAGAATTGGTCGGGTACTTGCATGGCCGGTGTATTTCAATTATTTTCGAAATATTATTTAGAAAACAGACCACCACGCCGAACTTGGCTTACCAGTGTCCCTTTCCAAGTAGCCGCTCTATACTCTCGCTGCTTTCTTACCCAAGCAGTCCTTGGAATCGTTTTCAAAAGAACTTCTATGTAGAATCACATAATGGTAAACATAAAAATAATAAAATAATAACCGAATTTGATAAAGCGCCAGTTCAATTAAGTGCTCTTTTTAGCGCTGTGAGTTAGTGTTGTCTTTCATTGTGTCAAGGCACTGTATACAACTTATACGATAAAAATAAGCTTGACACAGTGTGGATAATACGAGGTAACTATTTCGAGTACCTGGTATTGTTCTTGCAGGTGCAATCTTGTGTAAATATCTTATGGGAGATATGTTGACTCTGGGAAGAGCCGTTGGTTCATGGTCTCGACGTTTCGAACAGTGTACTCTGCTCATGTTCAGGAGAAAGACGAGCACACTGATCGAAACGTCGAGACCATACCAAAGGCTCATCTCGGAGCCAACAATTCTCCGTACTGAGAATTCCACATGGAAAGGCTGTATCAGCAAGAACTAGCAGAAAATGATAATGATTAGTATCGGAAATCCGAAATTCTGTTTGATATCAACTTTTTCCGATCCGTAATATGAAACTATGGAGCTCCAGAAGTGCCATACCACTTATCAAAACATCAAAATAGTTAAATTGACCACTACGCGTCGACTCACTGAAACTCATTAGGTGGTAATTTGATTTCTTTGTTTCAGTAACTTTTTGTCTTGGTGAGGTAAGTGTAGTGGGATAAATTAGGTGAGATCATAGGTGAGATAAACGTTGTCGTCTAAATTTTAGCAGGTCATCTTGGCTAAATAAATAATCAGGACAAGTCGACTTGTTCCAAAATTAAGTCGACTTGGAAAGATAAAACATATCTTTATCTGGATGGTATGACATTAATGTGGTGGAGCTCCGTACAGTTGTTATTAAAAATAAGGAAACGTACTGGCTGGTAAACAGACAATTAAGAGATTAAGATCAAGATTATCTGGGAGCATGTTTAAAAACAAATTGTTTGGGTACCAATCATCATTTTGAAAAGATGTGTCTAAAAAGTTTAGTTTCAATCCAGTCTTATATCAGCAGTATGTTAAATGTATCGGCCCCTTTCACCACCACACGTGGCTATAGTGTCAACCACGCTCACCATTTTGGGAGTCAATTTGCAGGTAAAGATTAAGTGCGTAGTTTCCAAAAATGCGCACTACACTGTATAACCCAAAGGGACATTGACTCCCAAACGGCGCAACCAACTTTAACTGTTTTGATGATGACTTATGATGAATTGGGTCAATAGCTATTTTAATTTAGTTATGAGGTTATGTGTTATTCTTTTAAAAGAGGTGGAGCTGATTTTCAGATTATTATTATCAAAGCAATCTCTACAAACAAAAAAGCTCCGTTCTTTCGGTGTTGTTTTTCTCAAAAACAGTTATGGCAGCTTTTGAGAGGGATCATTGTAACCAATAGTAACCAATATACTTTTCCACCACGAACAATTCAAATGTGTTTTTGTTGTTGACAGAGTTCAGACAGGCCTTTTCAATATTCGACAAGGATGGAGATGGTACAATCACACACAAGGAGTTGGCGACAGTTATGAGATCACTGGGTCAGAATCCCTCCGAGGCAGAACTTCAAGACATGATCAATGAGGCAGATGCTGATGGTAACAATATTTCAAATTGTATTTAAAAATAGGGTGTTATTTTACTCATCCCAAACCGGATGGAGAACTCGTTGGATTTGATCAAGAGTTTAATCTTCGTAAGTCTGCTTGCTCCCTTACGTAATTAAGCCAGCAAAATAAGCAAGCACTTTAAAGCAAGCTTGCAAACAAGCTAGCACATAAGCAGACATGAGACAAGCAAGCACTCAAGCAGAGAACATTACACGCGTAATACCACACGGCTAATTGTATACATTATAAAGGACACCTCCATTAATGTTCCCTCGATTAATGTTCCCATGGCACTGTTGATTGAATGAACAATATCAAACAAGCGTCAAACATTGGGTATAATTTTCCTCATTTAACAACAATTCCTATAACTAATGTCAACTAATGTCAACGTGCGCCGTAGCCATGGAGGCCCTTCACTTTCGTGTTATACTACAGTGTACAACACAGAGGAAGTGTCTAAACGTAGAGCCAACGTGCGCCTCTATTAATAAATTATACACACACAAATGTGCTTGCTTTTCAAAGTAAACCATCCCAAATGGCATTGTGTTTTCATTTCCATTCAGCATTATTCAAGTTCTGCTTTGCAGATGACGGACATTTTAAAGTTTGGTATCATTCAGCATGATATTGCACGCACAATAGCTTGGATACCAAGCAAGCGTGCATGTCAAGCACAAACCGCACGGGGTGGGGGATCAAACCAATGCACAAAATTTGACAATAGTAAATACAGCGCAACACATACACGTTATTTTTAGTGCCAGTGATGTGTCTCACTCCATCCATTTCACAGTTTACATTGATGAATCAGCAGGTCTCGACCATGCATCCCTGCTCGTTTCATTCGTCCGTTCCTACGGTCCATTGCCTTCCCACCTTTCCCATCATCTGACTTTCTCAATATGCTATCACTAAAACATCAGACAATCCATATGACCTAGTTCTTAATAAGAAGATGGCAGTGAGGAGAAGAAGAAAAAACATGTTCTTTTTTCTTGGTGTTCGAGCACTCGAGCAACAGCGCGCCCATTCAGAATGATTCCACTGCCCTTCGAGGGCTTATTACGTCGCCTCATCATCAGTGGAGCCCGTGCGTAGCATACATCAATCCCTGCATGTTTCCATTCCAGAACACTCCCACATATCATCAATTATTAATGCTTGCTTTTTATCGTCATGCTTGATTTATTTTTCCATCCACATTTGCGTGGAATCCTCCATCTGCATTAGTTTCCCCTCCATCGGTCAGGTTTGCCTTCACACTACTAACGATACTTAAGAGTAGCTGTGGCTAAATCGATACCAGCTCGGCTATTCGGAACCGCTTAATTGAAAATATATCAATTATTGGCCCGTATGCTGTATTGATTAGTGTTACAAATTGTGCATGAAGGCCTGCGGGTGTGTTAAATGATTCGGAATGGGTTGTGACTTTTTTGACGTAATAATGTAATCGAAACAAGGTAATGATGTCACGAGGAACAGTGGGACAGTCGGTCAGACAGAAGTGGTAAATGCAAAATGTCATTATTTTTGCAAAACCACGAAGCACTTAGTACTAAACATTACGTAACTGTTGTTTGACAACGTTTTTCTTTTAATGTATGACGTCATTTCACTAAATGAGTATTAATCTACGCACTTAGCAGCTTAGAATGGCGTTCTGAAGCTTCCTGCTTCGAAGGAGAATGGAAACTTGTTTTTACTTTCCATTTATACTATAGTTTACACAGTGGGGATTGTTCACGCAGTAATGAAGGAACAGCTACTGAAACAAAATATTTACTATCTTTGGTGGAAATAGAGCGAGGGAGATAATTTGTATAGCTATACAAACTTTAGTAGGTATCCATTGTTACTATCATCACCACTGTCCTAAACACCCTTGAGTAATTATTATAGCTATACAAACTTTTGTAGGTATCCATTGTTACTATCATCACCACTGTCCTAAACACCCTTGAGTAATTATTATAGCTATACAAACTTTAGTAGGTATCCATTGTTACTATCATCACCACTGTCCTAAACACCCTTGAGTAATTATTATAGCTATACAAACTTTTGTAGGTATCCATTGTTACTATCATCACCACTGTCCTAAACACCCTTGAGTAATTATTATAGCTATACAAACTTTAGTAGGTATCCATTGTTACTATCATCACCACTGTCCTAAACACCCTTGAGTAATTATTATAGCTATACAAACTTTTGTAGGTATCCATTGTTACTATCATCACCACTGTCCTAAACACCCTTGAGTAATTATTATACCTATACAAACTTTAGTAGGTATCCATTGTTACTATCATCACCACTGTCCTAAACACCCTTGAGTAATTTACAAGGATCCCTTCTACTCTAACAAACTCATCGGACTCGTGTTTATGGTGGTATGCCTGATTCCATGTAAAGCATTATTCAGTTTACTAGTGCGGGCCTCATTAGTCCAACAGAATCAGCCAAAACATTCTGCTGGAGTTTGATGGGATTGCGATAACCTGGGTTAAGATGAATTCATTCAGTGTCCGATGCGGCCTTAAATCCTCATACCATGTCATGCTGGCCCTAATCTCTGGAACATTCTCCCACTTACCCTTCGTCAAGCCCCATCAGCCAGTTCTTTCAAACAATTACTCACAACCTATTTGTTTTCACTTTAAATCCAAATTAGTATTTATATTTATATTTATATGTATATGCTTTGCATATTGTTGATTGCCGTGAGCGTCACTGCGTGACTGAATTGTGCGCTATATAAGAAGCCTGACTATTATTATTATTATTATTATTATTATTATTATTATTATTATTATTATTATTATTATTATTATTATTATTATTATTATTATTATTATTATTATTATTATTATTATTATTATTATTATTATTATTATTATTATTATTATTATTATTATTATTATTATTATTATTATTATTATTATTATTATTATTATTATTATTATTATTATTATTATTATTATTATTAATGTTTTTGCCCATGCTTTCAAAATGTAGGATGGCATAATGTCATTTCACTGTATTGTTTGATTTGTTTATTTCGTCCCTTCTATTTTGTGTATTCTTCTTGGTTGCCCCGCCCCCATCTATTGACCATGATATCAATCCATGTTCGGTTTGACTGTCATTACTGGCGTGATTGCGATTGCAGACAGGTCAAGTTTTTCAATAGAGAAAGCCTTCTTCTTATTCGTCTTATTATTATTAATAAACAATTTAGTAAAATGTAAAACATCGGAGCAAATAGCCGAATTACGTGTAAATTTCAGACAAAATTCCACCGTTGTCACCAGTAACAAGTTACATATTTAATGTATTCGCTGAGCTGGCGTTATTTTCTATTTTAAAGTTTTGATACACAATATTGTTACGAATGTAGATATCTCAAATCACTCCCCATCTATCCCTTCTGGGACGTCACGCCCCTCCCATCGGAACTCATTAGATTGGGCCGATCTTTCATTTTGTTGCCCACCTATTGTTGTTTTTACGTTTTCTAACGAGTCTCTAATGGCAATTTATACGTTGTGTGTGAAGCAATTTCCGGCACTTTCCACTAACAAGGTTCGCTGCTAGTTTATTCACACAAGAAAAATAAATATTGAATTGTCGTGGCAAATTCAGCACAATATTCTTTCGTATTTTTATATAGAAAAACAAATGTCAGATGCACACACGTCTGGTTGTACTGTGGACACTGCAGGATAATGCCAAGTAAAGTTGGCATATTCCCAGCGACTGAGCGTTTAGCATAAATGTCTACATTTGATTAGACAACAGTTTTTCAATGCCATTCCACTCTCTAAGATAGGAACAATCACAACAAGACAAAGCCGTAGAATTTCAAGTAGCCTATTTCCCTTTTCGAGTTTTCGAATGTTCAACTTGAAGTCATAACCTATACATGCTGAAGTATAAAACTATGGGAGTGCAGTGCCACCACATGAATAAAAAATATATATCCTGGTCTTATCGTGCACGTACGTGATAAATATCATAAGATAACTATCGTGTACGTACACGATAAGTCCGGAGTTATCGTGTACGTACATAGGTATCGTTTACGAACACGATATGTATTAAGTTATCGTGTACAGTATAACGTACTCTAGAACTATCATGAACGTACACTATATCGTGTACGTACACGATAGTTGTTATGTACGTACACAAACAATTTTGAGGCAAAGCAGTCTATAAATCAAATGAAAAGAACATAACTTCGAAGTTGTTTCATGCTAATGGTGTATTACTTGGCGAATGTAGTAAGTTTGCAGTTTAACCAATGTTTTAAAAAATGTACTCTGGCAGAAACAAGATAAAACAAACCAAAAACATAAAACACATACAAAAAATAATAATAAAATTAACACAAAACAGACAGATTTTCGTTATCCTCTTTGGGGCATTCCGATTTGAACAGACTGCAAAAATAATGTTTGCTTTAAACCGTCTAGCACATTTTAAAAAATGTTTTATTCTGTATTTTCTCTTCTTTGTAGTTCATGCTAACTGTTGCAATTTAAAAGCTACCCCAATCAGTCCAAACAAATTGTCAAATTTTCATCTAACAATCCATCCACCTGAGTTTTTTTTCTTCTCGTGGTTTATAGATTCAGTGACGACAAAAATGTCCTACAGTTGTTCATTATATTATCTTCCCCACAAAAAAACAAAAAACAATTTGAGTGGGTTGTTTCCCCGCAAGTCTCTTGCCTGCCTGCCGTCGGTTCTATCCGACTAAAATAAGCCATATCCCTGGCCAGGTATCACAGCATGTGATTATACAACCCTGTAATGCCCACAGACATTCTTAAGTGATCGGTTAAATGATAATCGCTCTTCAAGTAAAAAAGAGAAACTACCATCGTCTAGGTCTTCCAATAACCGTCTGAAAAGTTGCGCTTTCATGTCAGACCCCTAGACGCAGTAGACAATGATTGATTTATTCTTGCAGAAGCTGACTACATTGATTTGACTTCCATTCATAATTTCATTGTATATGGTAACACTTAAAGAGCCTTTCTACATCGTGCGGTTAACTGCACCAAATATCTGCTACCAGGTGTAATGAATCTCATTCTGGTTGAAAATGAAGCCAAGATTCAACTGATGTACGTTCCATTTCCAAGTTCATGTGGTACATTATGGTATAAATTAATCGTGATTTTGACAAGTCTATGACGACCGTTGTATTTAACCTCATTAAGTTAAGTTTGTCAAAAACTTATGGAAGGAAATAGTTTACGCTTCCAGATCCCTTTAAAATGTTATTAAACTGACATGATTTTGACCTTTGACCCGAGTAACCATGGAAACTACTCTTTTATCCTCCTACCCAGGGAACGGTACGATTGACTTCGTTGAGTTTGTTAATATGATGGGACAGAAGATGAAGGAGTTGGACACGGAAGAAGAGATTCGTGAGGCCTTCCGAGTATTCGACAAAGATGGCAATGGCTACATCAGGTATTATATTAAATGAACGTTGGGTGTGCAATCATTTTTTTAAAGACGTTATCTGAACATTGGGGGCGCTTCAAGTACTTATTTACATTTATTACCTCATTTGCATGTATAGAAACACCAATTCTTGATACTTTGGACGAGTGTTTTTGTTGAAGTTCCGTTGGGTGCGATGTGAAAATGCTTAATCGGGAACTATCACAAATTCATGTGAAATTTACCTTTACGGAAATGAGATCTGCACAACATTATTTCTCCGTGGTTTCCTTTAAAGGCATGCTACTGAACATTTGATTTTGAAGGACGTTATTAATGCCAAGTATCATGAATCGTATACAATACAACGGAAAGTTTACCTATACGGTAATGTGTTTACAACTTCATTGTTACATATCTTGTGATAATTCCATTCATAAAATTCGATTCATCAAACCCATTAAATACAAGTATTTTTACGCGGATACAAAAATCTTAAAGAACAGTTCTTAATTTTTTTAAATGAACTAAAGCATAATTGAAATAAAAAGAAAAAAACTACAAGTTAACACTGTATAAAACTTTGATTAATGACTATTACAGCTTTAAAGGGATGGCATGACCGGGGCCGTTAACTTCTATAATTAATCAAGTATAACGCTTCATTAACTATGACGTTTAAGCTTCGCTTGAAATCAGGGTCCACAAATAGTCATAGACCGACAGGTCGGTCTGAACTGCATCACACTTGTCAGTATAGACCCATACATCGGCGTCCGATGCTCCAACGGCAGCTTGGGGAACGATGCGTCCTCGTGCAAGCAGACGCCCCCCCCCCCTCACACTCCTCACCAACGATTGTTACTATTTCAGAGATGAAAGCACGTGTTCCACATTGATAGAATGTGATTATAAAATAACACTCCCACATCGGGCTGTGAATTTATAGCAAACAAAACAAAACCCGGCACACAAGCATTCTGAGGGAGAACATATGGTAACGATCGATGACTATACTTGTACCCTTCGTGGGCTGAGTCGACCAGCAAACGCAAAATCGATCGGGATCATCGGTGCAATTTCCTCTTCTTCTCCGTGTCTCTCGAGTCTGGATATCCATTGCCTATCGCAACAAAAAACCACAGCTTTTCCTGACGGGCACTACCATGTATAATGTACAACCCTGACTGTATTACAACAGACTGGACTAAACACATGCACTGCTACAGTTATTTCATAATTTATCTATACGGTGTATCGATTGTCAACGGCCGAGTCTTGCAGTAAGTGGACGTCGAGGTTCATTTCAAGTCATGATGCTTAACCCTAGTTTGACCTAAACTCATCGAGCGAAGTGAGCAAACCCGACCAAACGTTCTCGTTCGTCAACTCGTGTGACCAACATATACAATTATAGTACTTAAAATTACATCTTGTATTGGCTGGTTTTTATTTTATTTTATTTTTTCAAGAATATCCCTTTGCTGTTGAAGCGGCAAATTATCCTAAGCGAAAGTTTTCCTAAAGGAAATGGCGGAGATAATAATAATTTTCTTACATTCAGAACACAGTATCATAGAACTCTGTGAAGAAGAATGTGACATAATTAAGTACAAATATTGACTAAGTAAGAATATCGGCAAAGCATACTAATGGAAACATCACACCAACTTGTGTAAAGAAGACAGTGAAGGAATTTCAGTTTTAGACGTGGAGGAAAACCCCTATAGGGAAAACCCACGCAGTCAGATAGGGACTGAAAACCCAATCCACATGCTCCAGTCCGGGTATCGAACCGGGGTCCACAGAGGTGAAAGGCAGGGAAAAGAAATCACTGAGACCACTGACTGCTAAGCAAAAAATAATCTGGATACCAGTCAAAGATGTTACATGTGATATGGTACTTTGACTGGTAATCCTTTTCTGGTATTCATTATTTTTTCATACACTTAATCTACATTTTGTGCATAAGCAGCTCTTTGAAATTGGGCTCGTTCAAATTATTTTGTTCTTTTTCCTTAACACTCCAGTGCTGCAGAGCTTCGTCACGTGATGCTGAGTTTAGACGAGAAGTTCATCGACAAACGTGAAGTGGAGGAGATGATACGAGATGCTGACGTAGATGGTGATGGCCAAGTCAACTACGAAGGTAGGTCAACCATTTTGAATTAGGAATACAATGCGATAGAATGATTCATTGTAGGTAAACCTTCTGTCCCGCCAAAATAATCTATTGGAAAATGAGTCTACATTGCAAGTTACGGAATAAATCACTAAAAATCTTTATTTAAGTGTTTTTTTGTGGGAATTGGAAAATATTTGACATTTTGACCGTAAAATTTATTTAGTCCCATCCCACCTGGTGTGGCAAGAAATAACCTTACAAGATATCATGGTATAGGTACACTACATACGCGTTTCTTTCTTCCTCTCAGAAGATTTTGGCTAACTATAAGTACTTGCCTGTAACAAGATGAGTGGGGTGAATTTACTCTTGAAAATGCACGCTTAACGCCCCCAACAAACAATGCTGCGAATTGCCTTTAAAACAGGAAAGTAGTTAGCTCTATATAGACTGACTCAGGCAGTACTAGGAAACTAATAGGATTGTCACGTCTAAATGCTTAAGAATAGAAACACTTACGCCAAGTTTGGCTGACGCGGCTCATACAAATAAAATGTTAACACAATTTCCTGTCTTTTATCCCCCAGAATTTGTCGCAATGATGAACTCTGACAAGTAAAGGAAGATGGATAAACAAGATCGTCAAAACCGCTTGTGCCTCGAACTACACGTGTAAAACTGCATACAATCCGCAAAGTGATTCCGTATAATTTTACGCGCCAATAAAACGGCGACGTACTCTACACGAGACTTTGTACAGTGAAAGTGAACAATACGTCGAGATAACAAACGAGCATACAAAATGCACAATGAATGCTTGTTAAACAAACTGAAAATGTACATATAACGTTATAATGATTATTTTAAACTAAGATTGAGAAATATATAACGAGCACTCAATGCTATCAAACGTTGCTAAATATATTCGGGTCAAAAGTGCATTGAACCTTGACCTCAATTATTACCCGCAGCAAAACACACATTTTCTAGTCACAATAATCCCCGTGGCCCGACTGACGGTAATGTAAAAAAAAAAAAATACATGTATATATAAATTGAGGACCAGAAAATCACGTCTGTTGTATTTTTCTTATCCCATGAATTTTAAAAATGGGGTAACAGTTTTGCTCTAAACATTTAAAGGTCAGTATTTGACATGAAATTGTCCCGAATCAGAATTCTGAAAGCAATATTGCGATAGGCACCAGTCAAAATGTGCACTCCTTTTGGTAAATACAGCTTTTCTTTTCAGCAAAAATGGAAACAAAAGTTGGCTGCACTCAAATTTCATGCGCTGTAGACTGTAGACTGTAGACTGTAGACAGTAGACTTAACCGAAGTGGTCTATCTGACCTCGAGATGACCCGCCTTGACCTCTCACGGATCAAAACTGACCGGTTTGCTTATTGCTTATGAGATCACCCGTTTGGAAACACAAATGATACATGCTCACTTTGTGTTATTCGTAATCCCATTCGTTTGTCTTCAATTTATCTCTGGAGATGCGAAGCATTTGTGTGCCTAATAATGACTCAAACTGAGTCGCCATCGCTTCACATTAGCTTACCGAGGAATAAACAAAGAACAGCGTTATGGAGACAGAGGATTGTGTAACCTCGAGGCTATCTCGTACATGCAAGACCTCGATGTAAATATGCAGGCAACGGAGCATCGTGTCAGGCCAAACAATTGAGGTGCATCATTCAAAGAACCCGACGTCTGTCTGAAGCGTAATTTTTTGTTCAAAAGCTGAATTGTGATGGCATCGCCTGAGGGCGCTTCATCTATCTATTTTAATCATCTCGCCATAAATGTATTGTCTCCTGGGACTACTCATGGAAGAAAGGCGGGAAATAATTTTTCAGTGTTTCAAAATATCAAGATTGGGTTAACTTATATTTGTTTTACCCCTCGCCTAGCACTACATTGCTGGAAGTGTAAAGATGGCGATCCACTATGAATCCGAGAACCGTGCCATAATACACATTGGTATGATGGCTGGTAACCGATTTCTTTCTTTCTTTCAATGCTTTTTTCCCCTTCGAAAACGTCTGCTCATTAAAATGAACCCATCTGCTGAATGGCTTGGAAACCACAAAAGGCCAACGTAATAATGCTTTAGCAAACATCTTGTGACATTTACATTTGTGTGTATTATTTCCCGGGATGTAAAGCCGTTTGTCGAAGGTGTTTGTAACAGTAGAGGTATACCCTTGATAAATTATAATGCATTCGTGCCAGACGTTGTGTTTTGAATGACTCATTCTGGGGGAGGTTAGAATCAGTCAAAATCATCTGGTTTCTAAAAAACAATCACCTGTACAAACAACAATGATATAACACATAGAGAGTGCCATTGGGTAATATGATTTGTTATACCTTGTATAACGCTTTTAAAGTTGATTTTACCGCCCCGGGCATCGTTTTAAATGTTGCCATAGATAACTGAGTCGTTTTTCTTTAATTCGTCAAATTTCAAGCAGAACTAAGGGCCATCAAGAATCGATTATGTCCGAAGTTAAGGGTATTGTTACCGATTGTACCGAGCCCTTTAGTGTACGGCACTCCACATAATTGATTAGACACAAGAACTAAAAAAGCTGCAGATGATTTGCGGTATCGATTTCAAGATGATTTTAATTAAGTTATCCGTGACATTTCGCTCCATTCAGCCTCGAGGTGGCACCGAGAGCAACGAACGCTTAATGTGATTTGTTGTTATATGGATCAATTTTTTCTCATTTAATATTAATGCATCCCCCATCTCTGTCGTGAAAGTATTTATACACAGTTCACAAGCAGTCCATTCACCCCGTCATGTTCATTTTCCTAAGATATTCTTGTGAAGAGTTCTGGACGGATTTCTACAGTGTGAATGTCAGCCTCCGTTGGGACCTCAATCATGAAGTTGAAATCACAGTATATCGTTTGTAGTTTACGGTGAACCATGTGGATAATCTCTCATATAGTGCTTTATGTGGTTTATCTGCTGTGGTTGCTCCGATGACAAAGTTATTATATGTACTGTTGACGTTTCGACAGGCTTGTTGCCCTGGTCTTTATCCCAAGACTTGGATCAATGTGTTGTTGGATATCTCAGTTTTCGCCGGGTTCTCTACTACCCAGACGAGGTTAAACCATCACTATATTATTATGCACGAGATGACAATGCAGAAAGGACCTGATTTCCTTGCATATATTGCATCCATTCGGCATAAAAGCCCAAATAAATAAACCAACGCCACAACAAACAAACACATACACCTAAACCATTTACCTCTCCATAAATTAACAGCGTTATGTTCATGAATGACAACTTTAACATTGTATTTGGAAGGCTTATTCACACGGCGTTATGTTAAAATCATTATAAATTAGTCAACATTCCTTTTGTAAATGATTTTTAAAACAAGTACCAATAAGTTACCATTATTTGTCTGCATTTAATTGAAAATTACTGTAAAGTATACATGACGAACTTACTGTGCCTATTATATCAATATGTTGTATACAACTTTCCTTTGCATACGCTTTATTCGTTACTTGGAAGACTTAAACCAAAACAGATAACTGATTTGTCTTTAAGGATACAATTTAATACTTAACAAGGCAAAATATACCCTTGGTTGGAACCGTTTGATTGTTTTAATCCTGTACGAATGTTGATAATACAAAAAATAACCTGCGAAAATTTTGTTTCAAAAGGTTGTAGCGTTTTTGAAGTATCGCCGAAAATCTGAAGTGGTTTATATGTCCACGCAGGAAGAATAATCCCTAATTGGAATACAGAGTCTGAGAAACGTTTCTGCATAAAACGTTTCTTATATTATTATTAGTTTTTGAATACCTTTCTCTTAAACCACATTCCTTAGAAGGGAATCATTTCTCAAAATGTTATACATGATCAACAGCTACAGTGCTTCTTACCGAGTAAGTTGTTATGGTCATTTACTTTTTGAGTAATTACCAAAGGTAGGGCCTATACCCTCGCTTCAACTTTGTAAAATTCTTGTGTTTTAATATGATTGATTTGGTAGTTATGTGTGACACGACCCGGCACGATGTTATGTACCACTAAAATCTTGAATTTCGATAAAGTTATTCAAATAAATTACTTTAAAGTTTTGGCGGTGGGCCTACTGGTAATCATCACAGTGTCGGCGGTGTCACATTATCCACCCCCGATGTATAAGATACCTTTTGCGGTGAATGAAAGTGTCTTACCTGATGATGCTCTCATGTTTTTTTAGCGTGAACATTAATCTGGTACAAGTCTTCATTTTGAGTATACTTTGACAGCAAGTTTTCCTTTATAATCGGTTTCTAGAACTTGACGGACTTAGGCCGACTTATAATAGGCTTATCCCGGTTTTGACAGTCAGTTTAATTCCACGCCCACACGCACTTGAAATACTCTCCTATGATAACTGATACTGTCCATAACACATAATCTGAATCAAAAACTGACATTTGGGTGTCCTCCTGACCCGGAAAGTTGAGTAGATTTTTGTTTCTGATCATCAGGGAATTACTGAGGGCTGTTGTGAATATATGGAAATAATCGCCCCTAAATACAACGATGTATCTATATGTGTATATTTGCAATACGGAAGTCTTGTTATATATATTTCATAACTTGCTATAAATAAATCAAGTTTGTGATCAAATATGTGAGTATGACAAAGTGTAATTTATTTTGTATAGTGTTACTAGATTTAAAAAATACAAAATATCATTGCTTCAACCAGAGAACCTTTCACCCTCTTTTTGTTTTTAAAACTATCCAATTTAAAACAGGTTGACCCAATAGAGACCCATACCTCCTTCTAACTAATGACTCCAGCTACCCTGCCTATGATTAAAGTATAATTGATAACTTTATCCTAGCAGGATTTAACCATCCGTGACACCATCGCTCACTTATTGAGTAACAGTTTTTAATTAAAAAGTAATTAGTCCGCCATTTTTTTTTTTTTTTAATCTAAAAAATTACAAGTTCTACAACTGCACCTAGCCAAATAGCATGCCAAATGTCTTATCACTACCCGGGGTTTGTTTTTAACTAACACAATCCAACATTGACCGGCTCTCCACGAATTCCCATAGGAATTGTACAGCAATTACTCAGCCTTGCTAAGTTGTGTAAATAAAGGGCGTTAGTCAAAGAAATGGTTGATTGAGCAGAAAGAGACATGTGGGCTCATCTCAAAATGCAATTTTGCTTGAATTGATTTTATTTAGTCAAAAGGGTCTATATCTAATGCTGTGATTGGGTGATTTAAAAGTGGTTTGGTTCTTCACAGAAATGTATTACACGCTAAAATCAAACTGTTACTCAACAAGTAAGGCATGATGGCGAAATGGTGTGATTTTTTTTGATGGTGTCACGAAGAGTTAACACACACAAAAACCATGCACAAAAGCCATGCACTTTAATTATTCTCAGTAACTGTTGAAGTTAAAGGCAAAATGTACCTTTGTTTTTTGGAACAATTCGATTTTTTAAACCTGTATAAATGTAGATTTAAACAATAAAACTAACCTGTAAAAAAAGTTATTTCAAAAGGTGGTAGCGTTTTTGAGATAATACTGCAGAAACGTTTATCAGATTGATTATTGGGTTATCCCTTTAAATCTAAAACCACATTCTTTTGAAGAGAATTCGTTTATGAAAAAATTGGTTTAGTGACTTGTAATTTTCCCCCACTTTCATTAGGACTCCATCTATTGGAAAATGTGCATCAAAAACCGAATTTGATTTCGGAGCCTCGCTTTAGAGGTATACGGTCATTGGTTTTGGGAACAGTATCATTGCTGTGGTATGGTGGCCCGTGAATGGCGATATAAAACACTTAATACTTCAATACGTGTTCGATTTCCATTCAGGGCAACCATACTATGGTCTTGTTTGTAATAAGTACAACGCAAGCCATAACCCCTGAAAAAAAAAAAGAAAACTGGTCACAAAAAGCGGTTCATGTTTTATTTGGTATTTATTATGTACATGTTTTTTCAATTGCGGGAAAACAAACATAAGCAATGTGATTTTGAGAGGCTGAGGTCTTCATTGCTATTTTCTCAAGTTTAACAGTATTTCCAATTTTCCTGTAGGCCTATTAAAACTCACTCGCTGGGATAATATCATCGTCCGTTATATGTAATTCACATCCAAAAATGGATTAACCGGAGAGATCTGGCAATAGACTGTGCAAGTCTCGCGCGTATTCGAACATTGGGATCCGTTAAAGCTCGTGAGTTTGTTTTTTTAACGCGTTAAAGCAATGTACGTTGGACCACAGTGGTCCCAAAAATGTTCGAATACGCGCGAGACTTGCACGGTCTATTATGTTGCAGAGGAAGATTACAAAAAGATGACGGTGACCGGCTGAAGAAATTTAAAGAAGATCGGCCCATAGATGACTAATGTATTCGTTTATTAGTATTATTTTAAACATGGCATCCATTCAAATTTGCTAATTATCGTAATTATTAATTGGGGAAATTTCATGAAAACAAAATTGAGGATGTTATTATTATACCAAGCAGCGTAAGGCAAATTATTTTGTTGTTCTCGTAAGTTTTTGATATCGGCAATTTTGGGGTAATTGATGTGAATGTTTTCGTCTTGTTTCTAAAGGAAGCATTTGAAGCAAATAATGTATCAGTCATAATTTGACTGTTAAAGTGTTTCCGGTTTCTAATTCTTTGGGGTTGAAAATGCCTCCAACATCCGTTTCACTTTGGTCGTAGCGCCCTCCGCGGTCAGGTAGAGCGCCCTCAAGCGTTTCACTCAACACATCGGAGGTCTTTAAAGCAAGATGGCGGCCCCCATGGCACTGACCCTGTCGACCGGCACATTTTAATGAGCCTCACTGAGTATACAGTACAAGGCAAATGAAATCAGCTGAACAGGTTTTAAAAGCTAATTTAAATTATCATTTAAAAACTAAAAAAATTTAAAAGTGGGACTCGATCCTCGCACCTTCTGCTCTGAAGACATCGGCCCAATGAAACATACCTTGTTATACAATCAGGATTGGAAGGTATTTTAAACCTTTTAAAATTTTGACTACTCATGTTTGCCTCAAAGAGGGCGCTGTACTGTAAAGTGGCTTAATAGTGTTTTCTAAAAGATTCTCGGTGCCAGGTACACATCCACTACCACAACTTCTTGTTTATTAAGAATGCTTTTAGGTTCTAAATGTTCATAGCAATGGAGAACACCTTTCAAAAATGCAACGTTTCAAGCAGTTCAAGCAGCGATAATTGTAACCCTTGAATTATGTGTACAAATTTGGCAAACTTTGTTTGCCTTTTAAGTGAGCTCGATTGAGTGCGTAACAAGTTATGAAAAAACCCAAATTACACTAAAAAGAGAAAAACAAAGGCAAATTTGAAAACATTGTTAAATCGTAGCCCTTCAGTGTAAGGCTGTCCGCAGGATTGAGGGTTAAGATTATCACAGCTTCTTTTCAAGAGGCTTTTTATGCCCAAACTCAAAACTAAATTTGTATGCAAATAGTATGCATTAAAGCTTGTTGTTTTTATGTGTTTTGTTGTAGATAGCAGCATGGCAAGGAGACTCCTACATTACAACAGATGGGGGCTATTCAACACTGTCTCATTCTTCAAGTTAAATACAGTATTAATCCCTTGCAGAAATGTCTGTCCATCCTCAGTCCAGATTAAGAGTTTAGATGTTGATCATCAAGTACTCAGGGGTTTTCAATTAAAGGTATAAAACATCATTGATTCTTTGGGAGGATAAATTCATTTCCTCGTTCTAGTTTTCAATCAACACACTATGGATGTACAACCAACCAATGGGGCTGTGAAGATTTCCTCACATTACATAAACCTGTCAAAAACAACTAATATGGTTTATTAAGGGAAACTGACTGGGTAATTTTAAGAAGATTTGGGGTTAACAAAGAAAAATTGATTAGAGCAGGATTTGAACCCTGACCTCCGAATTAACACGCTGGCGCTCTACCAACTGAGCTATCTAGCCCTATGTTGATTGTCTCCCTATTTAAGTTGGCGGTTTATGTTTTGTCAGGCTTTTTGTGCACGTTCATACTCGGCAGGGCTTAATTTGTTTGTGGCAATTGAAATAAACAGTTGTGATGTAGGGGGTCTTCTTTGCTATTTTCTCAGCTTTGAGGGTATTTTTTTTCCGAAGGGCTGGTACTGGTAGGATCTTTATAATCATTAAGCGCTCATATTGAAATAACAATTTGTTCCCAATAATTGCAAATCCTGTACTTTGTTCTTTCAGAGTCACATGCATTCTTCTGCTGTGCTGCAGAGGGATGAATGGATATTTTCAGACAGTTTGAGACCAAATCTTGATATGCAAGATATTTGTAACAACACAGAGCAGATTGCTGAGAATGTTAGACATAGGAAGGGAGATGCAGATGTGTATGAAGTGGTAACTATATAAACAGACAAGTTCAAAAACACCTGCAATTGGGGACCTCCTACTATCCCTCTTTTTTATGCCCCGCGGTTGGCGAAGCCACCGAAGGGGCATACTGTTTCCGACATGTCCTTCCGAGTGTGTGTGCGTTTGTGTGTGTGTGAGTTTGTTTTCACATTCAAACCGGGGACCTATAACAAAAGAGGACAATAGGGTCCCCGGTTGGGTAAAGGTCCCCAGTTAGAAATTGTGTACAAAACCAATGGGAGCTGTTGCCAAAAAGCTAAAGTACAAACAAAAGAGGGACAATAGGAGGTCCCCGATTGGAGGTGTTTACACACTTGTGTGTGTGTGTATATGTGTGCTTGCATGCAAATTGTAACTCAAGGAGGACTCAAATGTCAACTCAAAACTTGGTGTTTGGATTGGTCATGGGATTCCCCCCAGAAGCCTGCCGTTATTGATACCCCTTTGGTCCAATGTTGAGGTCATTATGGCTAAAACAACCAATTTTTGTTGGATTGATAACTTGAGATGGACTTTGCATATTAACTGCAAACTTGGTTTGTGGATTGGTCTTTGGGTCCCTCAAAAGTCTATTGTTTGTGAACCCCCCCCCCCAGTCAAATGTCAAGGTCATTATGGCTAACATGGCTAAAACAAAAGAAAAGGTGTCTGAGCAATACCTCGACTAGGGCTTGTCATATCAACTCCAAACTTTGTTTGAAGGACATGGCATACATGTATTATCTCCAAACTTGGTGTGTTGCCACTTTCATGTATGGGGACCCCCACCGTCCCCACCACTTCATCCCATCCCACCCCATGAAACCTCTTCCCCACCCCTCTTCCCCACCCAGCATCTTCTCCTACCCCTCCTCCCCTTCCAACCCAACCCTCCCCACCCCTTCCCCCACCCCTTGCCCCCTCCTTCCCCCAGCCATTTCCCCACCCCTTCCCCACCCCCTTCTAACCCAATCCTCCCCTCCCCCACCCCTTCCCCACCCATTGTTCCCTTCTACCTCCCCACCCCTTCTCCCACCCCTTCCCTACTCATCCTCCCCTTCTTTCACCTGATCCCCACCCTCTTTCCCCACCCCTCCTCCCCCCTTCCCTCACCCATCCTTCATCCCACCCTTCCTTCCCAGCCTTCTACCCAACCCACTTGACAATGATTAAACCTTTAAAAAACCGTTATGTAAAAATAGTAGAAATTGTAGAAATTGCGGGGGGGGGGGTAGTATGTATGAGTACACATCTTCAGCCATTGGTCCTTCCCCACCCACATGACACAGTATCCACAAGCATTGCACACGCTGGCTAAGATTGTTTGTGAAAAAAACCCACTCTGTTCTACATGTTTTACTTGTATTTTAACTTAGGAACCCTGTTTGCTTCAGATGCTGCCTTTTTGATGCTATTTAATATTTTATGCCTACAAAAAAATTATGTCCTAGTGATAATTTTAAAAGGACTTGGCATATGAACTGGTGTGTGGCTTGGTCTTGGGATACAGACACCTCCTATTTTTAGACCACATAGGTCAAATGTTGTGAAACGGACTGGCTTGCGGGGCATTTGTGTTTACCAAACACGACTTTTCTTGTTTCATAGGTCCCCATTTTGAATGTGTAAACCTACCCCTGTATTTTGATTCAATTTGTTTTGGCAAACCCAGGAAATATAAAGATGTTCAATAACACACTGAACACACAAGAGAGACATTATTTCAAGTGCAATGTTTGCTGACAATAACACAAACATACTGCAATAAGTCTTTTGATTGTTTGTTTTATCCTATTCCATTGTCAGATTGTTGTGACCAAAAGCTGGAAATTTCAATCGGTTTTAAATTTGTTGAATGCCACTGGCAACGAGTAAGCTAACTATTGCCGAGGCATGAAGGGAAATGTTTTCATCCACATTTATCCATGAATGAATTTATCCATTACTCAATTAGTTGTTTTATTGGTTTCATATTTCTTGATGCACAGGTGGAACTTTGGAAGAAATGGAAACACTTAGAGAAAGAGCTGAACGATCTTAAGAGTGAGAAAGGAGAAGATTATCATTGTAGTGTATTGAAAGCCCAGGTTAAGGAAGCAGAAAATGAGTTCTTTCAATCTGCATGTAAGCTGCCTAACAGAACACACCCAGATGCAGTAAGTGACAAAAGAACAGTTTATACCATCCGATACAACCCAGCAAAACCAAACAAGTCATTCAATTCAATAACCTTGTTGGACTATGGATGACAATGTTAAACTGGTCATACTTAACGGCAAGGCATATCACCATAGGATCCACAGTTTGGGCTATTGGGTTGTGATACTTTTAAAATACACCTATTACACATGTTATAATTTGTAAAGAACCATGTCTAAAGAATTTGCCTTAGGATTTTGTGCATTGTATATTTTGCATGTTGAGCTATGATCAGCCAAAATGATTGGTTTGATATAATACTGACTTCTGAGCAACACTGTATAATCAATGCCTTCTGATTCCTGTAAAAGGAAACAAATCTAGAGGTAGCTCGGATTGGATCTGAACCCATGCTCATTCATATTTAAGAGAATGTGTCTTAACTGCTGGGTTATTGTGCTTATGAGCTCATTTTTTGCTTTTTACATTTAATAGGATGAGTACATATTCACAAATTCAAACAAATTAAATTTGATAATTACTTTTGAAAGTATGGAACAGTTTTGGTTTTCTAATTATAACAAATTTTCTTTCAGCCTTTTCACATGGATGATGAGCCCAAATTGGTTGCTTTAATTGGCAGGAAACCAACTTTCAACTTTCCTGTAAAGAGTCACATTGAATTAGGAGAGAATCTGAACATCATTAGAATCAAGTAAGTTTTTCTTCTCTCTCTGTCTCTTTACCAAGCAAAGAATAGCTTAGAAATGTACAAACTTTACAAGAAATAATGTTACAATGCATTGATAGTATTTTTAGAATTACTGGTTATAAAGTTCATACCAGTACCAATCCCTCCAGAGAAATAATTATGCCTAAAGTATTGTCAAGGTCAAGAAATTTGCATTTGAAGACTCGCAAATCACTGTTGCCTGCTGCAATGGAAATAAGCACATACATGTAAATGAGCACGCACATCTTTACTGATAAAACAAACTTCTTCTTTTTTTTCACTTTGTTTTGCAATCAAATTTCCACAGATTTGTTGTATGGTGTGATTTCTTAAAACAAGAGAATGGGAATGAATGTACTCTTCCTAAACCAATAATGTGGTATGCCTTTTAGCGGGATATATTCAATGGACTTAAAAAACTTTCAATATAAATTGCTGTAAATGTTGAGTGATATTTTCAATCCTTTATTGTTGTCTCTTCCTAGGAATCTAGGTCATATCACAGGTCATAGGTCATTTTTTCTGAAGGGTGCAGCAGCCATGTTGGAGCACGCCCTCATACGCTTTACAGTAGATAGACTACTAAGCAGAGGGTTCAGAGCCCTGTCAGTGCCTGATCTCGTACAACCACTCGTTTTTGTAAGTACATTGGAAACCATAAAAGGTAGAAGGGGTGTTTTTAAATCCACTAAGTAGAAAAACTCATCTGAGCTCAGTCACATGAATGACCTTAGTGTACTTACGGTTTGAAATGAGTGTGAATGGGTTCAGTTTGTGGAAACTTGCAGTTTATTGGAGGAGTTCATTTTGTGGATGAGTTCAGTGTGTGGATGATCTTGTATGTGATACTTGCACGTTATTGAAAGAGAGTAGTTTGTGGATGAGTTCAGTGTGTAGATGATCTTGTATGTGGATACTTGCACGTTATTGAAGGAGAGTAGTTTGTGGATGAGCTCAGTGTGTGGATGATCTTGTATGTGATACTTGCATGTTATTGAAGGAGAGTAGTTTGTGGATGAGCTCAGTGTGTGAATGATCTTGTATGTGATACTTGCACGTTATTGAAGGAGAGTAGTTTGTGGATGAGTTCAGTGTGTGGATGATCTTGTATGTGGATACTTGCACGTTATTGAAGGAGAGTAGTTTGTGGATGAGTTCATTGTGTGGATGGTCTTGTATGTGATACTTGCACGTTATTGAAGGAGAGTAGTTTGTGGATGAGCTCAGTTTGTGAATGATCTTGTATGTGGATACTTGCACGTTATTGAAGGAGAGTAGTTTGTGGATGAGCTCAGTGTGTGGATGATCTTGTATGTGATACTTGCATGTTATTGAAGGAGAGTAGTTTGTGGATGAGTTCAGTGTGTGAATGATCTTGTATGTGGAAACTTACCATGGATAGTAGTGTTTGGGTGAGCCCAGTTTGTGTGAAATGAGTAAAACTATTAGTTTTGATCTCATGAGTTTAAAACCTGATGTTTGAAGACAGTGAAAACAAACAAGGGTGTTTGCCTGTATTTTGATAGATTTAGCTTAAACTAGGTCACAGGTTTGTTACTTCATGTACATGTTGGGTCACACAAAGTGCAGATACTGGTCTTGGACAAATACCAATGTTGTCTGTGTGCTATAAGGAGTTACACTAAGTAATAATTTGCCCATGTATATTGAGATTTTGAATCAGTATTTGCTGTTGACATTGGTTTTGTTTCTCTCCAACAGGAAGGATGTGGAATGCGAACCAAAGGTTTACACACACAAGTTTATAAGTTGGATCGAAGGAAACATGACAGCGAGTTATGTCTATCTGGAACTGCAGAAGTTGGCATAGCAGGTTGGCTGCACTTGTTTGTTGATTATTTTTTAGATTTAGATGATCTGAAACAAGTTGGAATGTCCAGTAGTAGAAACACATGATTATCAAAAGCTTCTTGGGATGTATTTGTGAAACAGTTTTATTTGTCAATGCAAAAACACAATATCAACAACCACACAATTTGCACCAGTGTTGTTGACTTTCTAAAACTATCCTGTATGTTCACACAAACCTACCTACACTGAGTCATGTTGTTTTTGCTCTGACCCATTAATACACTAATGCATTTTGGTAGCTGCAACTTAGAGCAGTTTTAGTGTTCCTATCCTATTGGTGTGTCAATAAATCAAACGTCTGCTGCAAATTTAAGGTTTTTGCTTCTTCCAGCCCCAAGGCTGCCATGCACTTTTTCACAAAAAAATAACATTTTCATAATTTAAAGAGATTTCTTTTGATAGATGTCTCTACTTCTCATGAAACTTGGGGTCTGTGCAAAGTGTGTGAAAGAAGTCCACAAATTATTCATTTGCATACAAGTCTCAAGGAAAACTAGTTGATTTATTCCTTGTACTGGTAGTTGTTACAAACAGTTTGTGTGAAGTGGGTGTGGCTAAGAGAAATAACCTCACACTTAGGAACAGGATGACTAACCAGCTAGCTGCCACCATGTTGTACCTGTACATTCCTGACTGACTAATGAAATAGGAACAGGATGACTAACCAGCTAGCTGCTACCATGTTGTACCTGTACATTCCTGACTGACTTAATGAAATAGGAACAGGATGACTAACCAGCTAGCTGCCACCATGTTGTTGTACCTGTACATTCCTGACTGACTAATGAAATAGGAACAGGATGACTAACCAGCTAGCTGCTACCATGTTGTACCTGTACATTCCTGACTGACTAATGATATAGGAACAGGATGACTAACCAGCTAGCTGCTACCATGTTGTACCTGTACATTCCTGACTGACTAATGAAATAGGAACAGGATGACTAACCAGCTAGCTGCTACCATGTTGTACCTGTACATTCCTGACTGACTAATGATATAGGAACAGGATGACTAACCAGCTAGCTGCTACCATGTTGTACCTGTACATTCCTGACTGACTAATGAAATAGGAACAGGATGACTAACCAGCTAGCTGCTACCATGTTGTACCTGTACATTCCTGACTGACTAATGAAATAGGAACAGGATGACTAACCAGCTAGCTGCTACCATGTTGTACCTGTACATTCCTGACTGACTAATGAAATAGGAACAGGATGACTAACCAGCTAGCTGCTACCATGTTGTACCTGTACATTCCTGACTGACTAATGAAATAGGAACAGGATGACTAACCAGCTAGCTGCTACCATGTTGTACCTGTACATTCCTGACTGACTAATGATATAGGAACAGGATGACTAACCAGCTAGCTGCTACCATGTTGTACCTGTACATTCCTGACTGACTAATGATATAGGAACAGGATGACTAACCAGCTAGCTGCTACCATGTTGTACCTGTACATTCCTGACTGACTAATGAAATAGGAACAGGATGACTAACCAGCTAGCTGCTACCATGTTGTACCTGTACATTCCTGACTGACTAATGAAATAGGAACAGGATGACTAACCAGCTAGCTGCTACCATGTTGTACCTGTACATTCCTGACTGACTAATGATATAGGAACAGGATGACTAACCAGCTAGCTGCTACCATGTTGTACCTGTACATTCCTGACTGACTAATGAAATAGGAACAGGATGACTAACCAGCTAGCTGCTACCATGTTGTACCTGTACATTCCTGACTGACTAATGATATAGGAACAGGATGACTAACCAGCTAGCTGCTACCATGTTGTACCTGTACATTCCTGACTGACTAATGAAATAGGAACAGGATGACTAACCAGCTAGCTGCCACCATGTTGTACCTGTACATTCCTGACTGACTAATGATATAGGAACAGGATGACTAACCAGCTAGCTGCTACCATGTTGTACCTGTACATTCCTGACTGACTAATGATATAAAATCTTGTTCCCTGACTGATTGAAACCATTTGATTACATTTATTATCAGGATACTTCATGGATAGAGTATTGGACCAGACTGAGCTTCCCCAGAAGATGTTTGCCATCAGTCAGTGCTTTAGAGCAGAGACAACACACAGTGCAGAAGCTAGAGGACTCTACAGGGTTCATCAATTCACTAAGGTTAGACAAACTAGTTGCAAATATACCATGCCCTGCACTTTACAACTCACCTTGTTCACGTTTGAAAATAATATTATTATACACTCCTGCTAAATTATCAACGAGACAAAGAGGTGAGGATTGTTAGGAATGAATTTAGCGGGAAGCAGAGTAACCAGTAAATAGCAATTTGAATGGAGAACAAGGTCATGTGGTGCATTTTGAAGCCAGACCATGTCAGAACCACAGGAGCCAGCCTCCTTATTGTAATACTTAAAGTGCTTGGTTCTTTTAAGTTCATAACACACCATGTAGGACCTACAGCTTTTTATCCAATCTTAAGGATGAAGCAATCATGGTTAAGAGTCTTGGTGTGGACCCACACTTTGACAACTTCGGAACTTGAGTCCAATGCACTAGATGCCTTAGCCATGACACTTAATTAGTGGAGTGCAATGTTTTGATTTAAAGAGAGTGTGTAGTACAAAGTTCTAAAGGCTGTCGTATTGTCATATCTATGTGTTTAATAAATCTTTGCAGGTGGAGATGTTTTGTGTCTCTACTGAGATTCAGAGTGAAGAAATACTTAATGAGCTTATCAGCATTCAGCAAGACCTCTTCACTGAACTTGGTTTACACTTCCAGTAAGTACAAGTTTGTTTTCTTCTTTTTTTTCATCCTTTTTTAGGAAAGAGTAGATTTTTTCTGACCAGCTAGTATAGATTTCCATAAACACACTGTCCAGCCTGTGAAAATTGTATCGTATTTGGTGGTTATGTTTTATTGAAAACCAAAGAGGTTGTGTGTCTTTCAGGGATTTTTATTTGGCTCAATTTAATTGCTGAAATTGAAATAAGCAATATTGATTTATTTTATATATATATATTTGTTTAAATTGTTTAATTAAAAAAAAAAAAAAATTTGGGGGGGGGGGGAGTTGTCCTCAAATGCTTGATCTTGCAAGTCTAATGGAACCATTTCTCTGTTAATAAACAAGCTTTCAGATTTTAAGTAGCCAATGTATTTTTTTGATAATAACCAATCCTGTACTTTGTGTATAGTTTTTAAGATTGAACAATGAAGTGTTTAGAGAGATGAAGACAATCAGAACAAGCTGAACAAAGTTCCATCACCAGTCCCTCTCATTAGAGATAGAATTACATGTATGCATTACCACGAACCTTAGTTTCTAGATTGTTTTCCCATCATGAAAAGTTTCAAATCCAACTTAAGAAAGTTTAGTTTTAGATGTAGGTGCAAGTTCCAATTAGGGGGAAACACCCAATTAATATGTTGGGCTCTGGATTGAAACCAGGTTTTTCCGTGGTACTAGACAAGGAAAGATACCACTAGCACCCTGGTTCCCTAGGGATAATATTATGGGTGGAATTATAATCAGTTTATAAAACAAATAAATCCTCATCCCTGTGGGATAACTCAACTTTATCAAACCTTGCGACACCTTTTCTTTTCTGAGAAGTCCATCAAGCTTTGAATACAACATAAATATTTACTAGTCCGTTAAGAGTACATGTACTTAATTGATTCTGTAGTGTTCATGACTAGAAGTTGCAAGTCAAATGTTGAGTAAAGCACTCCCACAGTAGAGATTCATTTTGCAATAATCACATCTCAAATCAGATCTTGTATCTACATTTTTTGTAGTTTACTAATTGTTATAATATTCCCCCTTTCCTAGCTATCCATGATGTAAGTTCGACTAGCCCACTTGAGCAATGTTTTAAACCCTGTAACTAACATGCCACTGTGGTCCAGTGGTTGGACTACATGACTTGCAATCACAAGGTTGTGGGTTCGAATCTGGCCAGATGACTAGAATAAGTAATGTCGTCTAGTTACTGAATCACAATTTATTGAGTTATGCAGGTCATAATCATAAACACTAAGCCAATGTTGATATGAGAGGGCTATCCCCTTGTAGGAGCTTTGCCGAGTTCCCTTGTTGGAAAGATCATCTAAACAAACAAACAAACAAAAAACAAATAGTTATTATGAAAAAGTTAACTTTTCCTGTGGTATTTTTCTTTCTTCACATAGAGTATTAGACATGCCATCACATGATTTAGGAGCACCTGCTTATAGGAAATTTGATATTGAAGCCTGGATGCCAGCAAGACAAAGCTACGGAGAGGTAAGAAGGACTTCATTTCTACTGGTTTTGAAAGATCAACCCCACCAGTCCCAGATCCTATTCAGGAAGATGTTTGACTTTGTAGGATTTGGTACTGCAGGCTCAAATAACAATTGGTTATCATTGGAACAGGCAATCTTACATTCCAATCCAAACATTTTGGTGATGAGTTATCATAGAGCGGAGTTTTTCAGAGGACTCAGGAGGGTCTTTAGTCATAGACACTAGTGGTTAGGGTTAAAATAGTGTGAGCCATAATCTAGGACCTGGCTGTCTTTTGGACAACTTGTTTTGGAGTTGGACATCCTTCTTTATTTTTCTTACATGTATGTAAAAGTATTGTGAACAATTTGGATGTTGATAAGATTTGGTCCATGTATGATAAGCTCTGTATACCCAGTGCCTTTGGAGTCTTGCGAAACAATACAGACATCAAGGGTTGGATTCGAACCAACAACCTTAAGCATTCTAGAGCAGATATCCTGAACACTAGACCAGTACTCTTGCTCAATGATGAGAGGCAAGCTCTAACCCTAGATTACAGTGGATACCACAAATAAGTTATATTACTCTTTACCCAAGATGCAATAGTTATATAGTTATAAATTTGGACACCTTGTTTCCAAGTTCTACCTAAAAATCTGCTAAACACTATAAATCAACAATCTTTATAAACTGTTTTGGTTTGTGGTGATTTGTAATACTGTACTGGTCCTCTCAATGTTTCTACTCAACTCTGGTCATTGACGTAATGTGGATCTGGAAGTCTACAACTCATCTCCCCTAAAAGGGGGTAAAAAAGAGTAGGGAGATTAACCTTTTTGTGTATCATCAAACAAACTCCACCAAAAGCCTCAAATCTTCCATTTCTTAAAATACTGCACAAACAAACAAAAAGGCAAATTATAAAATATCATAATGCCTTGATATTGCTCAATTTATGTTTTGAAATAAACTTTGCAGATTTCCAGTGCATCAAATTGCACTGATTATCAGAGCAGACGATTGAAGATACAGTACAGGACGGATGAAGGGGACATTCGACATGCCTACACCGTAAGAATAACACTTGATTTGACCATGATTTTACTGATGATCAAACCTTATGCTCCAGTCGGGGTTCACTGATACAGATTACCAAATAAAACTAAATCACTGAATAAAACAAAATTACTAAATTCGGTGTGTTTTTTTAACCTGGAAAATGGAAATTAATTTATGCTTCATAAAAATCAATGATGCAATATATACCCAAGTTTATTGCAAAAATTACTAGGGTACCATTCACAACCATTGTACAAAACATGGTCGCCAATTTTTGCATAGCAAGACTTGTTAGTGCTTAAGAGTCATTTCACGTAAATACTTGACATATGTGTCCATGGTAAAAAAATCATTTTTTTTTAATACTTTGTAGGTCGAAGGGCCTTGGGGTGCAAGTAAACAAAATCGAACTTTCAAATCCATATATAGCCCGTTGCCATGGTAACAGCTCATTTTGTGTTTTGGGCATTTTAAGCCGATTTGGAGGTCTGAAAAACTGGTTTTTAGCTCATGTTTATAACTCCACCCTACCAAAATGCAAAATTATTTCATAAAACCTTTTATACCACTACAAAGTATCATTCTTGGCCTTACTTGAGAAAAAAAATTATTGCTATAAATTGTACCCTTATGCTATTTTTGCATCAAGCATTAAAGCATGTTTTTACAACTTGCAAAATCGAAATTTTTACCCTATTTTTGGCCCTAAAAATTTCAATTTGCCAGGGGTCTCAGAAAAATTTCCTTTCGGTTGTGATTAGGGCCAACATTGGTCTTTCCATATCTGGTGAGGAAAACTTGGGCAATTGTATCCTGTTGTGACAATACTGCCTCAAAACTGATTTTTTTCCAAAAACAGGAAAAATGCATTTTGAAGTTTTTCTCTCAGTTTGAACCAGTATCATTAAAAAAGAACACTTTAATCAATCAGGCAACTTTTCCTGAACATTCTGTAGGCTTGTTAAATACCCCACATTGATGAAAAACTTTTGATGACTTAAATCTCAGACTTTACCCCCCCCCCCCCCCCCCCCCCGAAGCGTATTATGTTACATTCCCTTACAAGTCATTCCGTGCCAACTCATCTGACGGGTTGGCAGGTTCCGTCTCATTCCCCTATGGGTGTCATGAACACTCACCAAATTAAAAAAAAACCTACTCCTTAACATTTCTGAGGTATGGCCCCATAAAAGTTTAAGCCCCGCCCCTTCAAATTTACTTTTTGTGTTTTGGGCATTTTTAGAGGCCCATATCTACAAATTGAGAAAAGATATGTAACTGCAAATTAATATACAGGGTACCTGGTACCTCATCAACTAGAATCTACTGTCAAAAGTAGCTTGAAACATTTTTATATCAAGGCATAGGTCTGTAAAAACTGAAATTTTAGGCCGCGGAATGATTTTTCGTAATTTTTGAGACCACTATAGTGCCTAAGTGAAATGTCTGATTGATTTTGTATTACATTTGGTTATAAACTAGGTGTTTATGTGTAACCTGATATAAGGATAGACCAATCACACCTTTGATGGGTATTTAGCAGGGGTCTGAATGTGGGTCTGGCTGTAAAATTGCAAAAAAATACCGCCTTTTTCAAGTGGTTATTTGACAACATGGGACATTTCTTACAGATTTACAAATTTTCCCCCAAAATATTTTGTATCTAGTCTACTTGTGTGAGAAATCAAAAAAATTGACTCTTTACTCCTTCATTTAAAAAAAAAAATCAAATGAATATGACTAATTTAAGGTTATTGTTGTACATCGAAGTTTTTAGTGAAATCACTTGTTTACAAAAGAGCCACAGAACCTAGACTAAGTTCCTGCAGACCATGGAAGCGTAGTGCCGCCACTTGAATGAAAAAAATCTGCACTTTTTGTGTATATGTGTACAATAACTATCATGTTCGTACATTATAGCTATCATACATACATTACTACTATTGGATGTACAAAATAATTATCACTGACACGGTAACTCCGGACTTATCGTGTACAGAGGATACTTATCCTGTTAGTACATATCTATCATGTTCGTACATGATAATTGTCATCCCCCCATACACAATAATTATCATGTTTAGTGTATGTACAGAATAATGACGATTCACGATCAACTTCAGACGCATCATGTATAGTACACAATATTGTGCAGCATCTCCATGCAAAAAGTACTCTCAAACAACCCCGAGATAGTGGCTTATGAATACAGAGATGAAATACTTTAAAATGGCAACCGAAACACGGCTTTGTTTGGATTTTATTAGGATGTTAACTAACAGTTTGTACCAAGCTTGTTTAAGAATATTATTTCACATGGAGATGCTTCACAAAATCTTTTTATACAGCTGGTCTTAAGGGGATGTGTTCATAAATCATAATTATTGTGTACGTACACATAACCTTTTGTGTAGTGTACACTTACGTACATGATAATTATCATGTACGAACATCATAATTGTCGTCTATACGTACATGGTAAGTCCGTAGTTATTTTGTAAGTTGATAAGTAATTGTGTACTATACATGATAGTTACTATGTATGTTTATTGACGTACATGATAGTTATTGTGTATGTACACATTAAGACATGTAAGAGAAGGATTGCTTTTCATGTGGCAGCGATACACTTCCGTAGTGTACAAACTATGCCTGCAGGAAGTCAAGGCTCTTTCAGCTCTTTTGTAAACAAGTGATTTCACTAAACTGCATGCATACACAACAATAACCTTAAATTAGTCATATTCATTTTTGTTTTACTTGAAGGAGTATAGAGAGTCATTTTTTTTGTTTATTTCTCACACAAGTAGACTGGACACAAAGTATATTTATAAATACCCATCAAAGGGGGGGGGGTTGGTCTATCCTTGTAGCAGGTCACACATATACAACTAGTTTATAACCAAATGTAATACAAAAGCAATCAGGCATTTCACTTGAGGCACTAGGGGGTCTCAAAAATGATGAAAAATCATTCCGCGGGCTAAAATGTCAGATTTATAGACCTATGCCTTGATATAAAAATGTCATGCTGCTTTTGACAGTAGATTCTAGTTGATGGGGGTACCAAGTACCCTGTATATTAATTTGTAGTTACATATCTTATCTCAGTTTGTAGATATAGGGCCTCTAAAAATGCCCAAAACACAAAAAGTAAATTTGAAGGGGCGGGGCTTAAACTTTTAGGGGGTCATATCTCAGAAATGTTAAGGAGTAGGTTTCTAAAATTTGGTGAGTGTTCATGACACCTAGTTTATAACCAAATGTAATACAAAAGCAATCTGACATTTCACTTTAAGCACCAGGGGTCTCAAAAATGATGAAAAATCATTCCGCGGCCTAAAATGTCAGTTTTGATAAACCTATGCCTTGATATAAGAATGTCCTATGCTACTTTTGACAGTATATTCTAGTTGATGGGGTACCAGGTACCCTGTATATTAATTTGCAGTTACATATCTTTTCTCAATTTGTAGATATAGGCCTCTAAAAATGCCCAAAACACAAAAAGTAAATTTGAAGGGGCGGGGCTTAAACTTTTATGGGGCCATACCTCAGAAATGTTAAGGAGTAGTTTTCTAAAATTTGGTGAGTGTTCATGACACCCATAGGGGAATGTTTACAAACAAAAATAGCAAAATCTGATACGGGGCCTGCCAACCCGTCAGGTGAGTTGGCACGGAATGACTCGTAAGGGAATGTAACATAATACGCTTCGGGGGGGGGGGGGGGGGGGGGTAAAGTCTGAGATTTAAGTCATCAAAAGTTTTTCATCAATGTGGGGTTATTCAATAAGCCTACAGAACACTCAGGAAAAGGTGCCTGATTGAATAAAGTGTTCTTTTTTAATGATACTGGTTCAAACTGAGAGAAAAACTTCAAAATGCATTTTTCCTGTTTTTGGAAAAAAATCAGTTTTTGAGGCAGTATTGTCACAACAGGATACAATTGCCCAAGTTTTCCTCACCAGATATGGAAAGACCAATGTTGGCCCTAATCACAACCGAAAGGAAATTTTTCTGAGACCCCTGGCAAATTGAAATTTTTAGGGCCAAAAATAGGGTAAAAATGTCGATTTTGCAAGTTGTAAAAACATGCTTTAATGCTTGATGCAAAAATAGCATAAGGGTACAATTTATAGCAATAATTTTTTTCTCAAGTAAGGCCAAGAATGATACTTTGTAGTGGTATAAAAGGTTTTATGAAATAATTTTGCATTTTGGTAGGGTGGAGTTATAAACATGAGCTAAAAAACAGTTTTTCAGACCTCCAAATCGGCCTAAAATGCCCAAAACACAAAATGAGCTGTTACCATGGCAACGGGCTATATATTGATTTGAAAGTTCGATTTTGTTTACTTGCACCCCAAGGCCCTTCGACCTACAAAGTATTAAAAAAAAACGATTTTTTGACCGTGGACACATATGTCAAGTATTTACGTGAAATAACACTTAACAGTTTTTGTCTGTTCTCATCAGCTTTATGAAATTTGGACCATATTACTCAAACATTGTGCATAAGATCATGGCCCAATTTAGTTTAAAATAATAACAATATAAGAATATAAAGATTGTATTAGAGGAACATATCGCTTAGCGTTGCACAACGTTATATATTGAGGGGCTATAAGGTCAAATTTAGCTTTGTGTAGCACTCATTCACAAAATGATAAGAGTCTGGAGAAATTTGAAACATGACGTCATTTGATGTTGACAATAAACACACATTCTGCACAGGAAGTTTTCATTAGTCAATAAATTCAACTAGCAACCAGTCAAAATGCCATGTATAGTACATTGACTAGAACAGGTTCCCTGCATGTGTGTTTTTCTCATCATTTGTCTTCGTTATTGAACTTTTCCTGCAGTTGAATGGTACAGCTTGTGCAGTACCACGTATGATTCTGACCATCCTAGAGTGTAATCAGCAAAGAGATGGAAGTGTCTTGATACCAAAGGTTCTACAGCCATACATGAATGGTCAAACAAGTATTACAAAGTCATCCAGTGGATTGTTACACTACACTAGGCTGTGATGTGAACACAAAGCAATGGATCAGGACAAGATGAGCAGAAATGTGGCATGAGGCACAACCAATGTCAAAACTCTAGCATTTCATAGTATATGTTTTTTTCTCACACCATTCAAACAATAATTTCAGAATTGCTGGAATTGCTGGAACCAAGTTATTTTCTCAGCAAAAGGTAGTGGGAAATAGACTCAGCCATTGACCTTACCCACAATGCATTGATTAATCCCATGTGAATAAACACCCAAAATTGCAACAAAGGTCTGACACAGTCCTATTAATACAAAGTGTAAGACAAGGTGCCAGTATTAGGTTAGCTGCCTTGGTTATGTTTGGTTATGTTTTGTTTCAATGACCAAAGGGCTGAGAGGCATGTGTTCTTTCACACAGGTACTGTTACCAGTCAGTAACCATGCATCAGTGGCTAGTAACTTAAGTTATACTCAGCTAAAGCAACCAAGATATGTGTATGTATTGTAAGACAACGTACAGGACTGGTATCATCAGAAAATAAACTTGATTAGCTTCAATCTAAAAGTTCACCGATAGAAATCCATACCAATCCTTCAGAGAAATATTTCCATCTAGTCAAGAAAAAAGCATTTGAAGACCTCTAGAATCACCATTGCTCATTTTGATTGCCAAAATATATATGTGTTTAAAGAGAGTAAAACACCTCTGAGCAAGCATAAAAACCCTGACAACATCAATGTTTTTTTCACTGGAACATAACCATTCACAGGTTGACTGTATGATGTGTTTATTGAAAACTAGAGAACAAGTGATTGATTCAATCTACACCTTTAAGAGTGTTGCTCTGTACATTGAAATGACTTGATATCCGACACATTCCTTGGATTGAATAAGTTCAGACATATACTATTTTATTCCATCAAATACAAATAGTACAATATTAAATACATAATCTAAAATACTCACTAGGTACACTCCAAGAATATTTGTGGTAACACCATCAAATAATCTTCAATGAGGGTTCAGTCCAATGTGCAAAGAAATTCTGAAGAATTGGTCCAGTTGTACACACTTAAACTTAACTTTTTTATTTGATCCTGTTGTTCATCCTTAGGCCACTCCAAAATGCTGTGTCTTTAATTTGTACATGTAACAATGATGTATTTCTCACATGAGAAGATTTGTGCATACAATTTGATATTCTAGGTGATAAAAAGGCAGCTTATGACTGCAATAATGTACATTTTAGAGAATTTGGGCCAGAAATTAAAACAGCAATACTAGGAGTGAGGCTCAGTGATGGGTGATGGTATGCACTTAAGTCTATTCCGTACTCAATGAACTTTTGAATATATTGTCTATGCCTACAACTTACATGTACTACAGAAGAAAGGCTGCTCAGTGTTGAACTAACTCTATGCTGTGAACATCATCACCAGCTTTTTATTTCACAAAGTGCTTACTCTACACTGTCACTAGCCCTGGGTGGACGTCAATCTCCCTTTTTAAAGCACTTTGTGAAATAAGAAGCTTGTGACGATCACAAAGTAGACTGATCTAAGTACTGAGCAGCCACACCCCATGCTCTTACAACCAATATAAGTTGCATGAGATGTTTTCGTATGATGTTACCAAAAACCTTCCTAGATTTTGAGTTAATTTAAATCAAACATTAATAAGATTGTGTAAAATGAGTTGCTCTGGGTTTGACAAATCATTTGTTTAGTGCAAACATTTAACCATGTTTTTCTGTCTCTACTAATTTAAGAACAAATGAAAGACATATACACCAAGGTAAGGGCAACTGTTGTAGACAAGAGAGGGGAACTTTGTAGTAGAAATACTGTTTCTTTTTAGACTTCCAAAAATATACATATACCAAAACATTCTTCAGAAAACCCTTGTTAGGATAGAGTATTGCTCACCCAAAATCATCAAAATCTGATATTGTTACTCCATTTTTTCCAAGTTTGAGCTATAGATATAACAAAGGGGAAAGTTGGTTTTGCAAAGCCTAATTTTAAAAGACTTGGAAAAAACAAGACCCTTGTTTGAATTACAAATACTAAGAACTATTACAACAGACAAATATCATCATAAACACTACTACATGTGCCATGAGCACCACTAACAAACATATATTTGGAAATGCTTAGACATCAAACTCCTCACTAGAATTGTTTTATTTGTGGTGTATTAAGTTTGGAATAATAATAGAGAACATTTATATTGCGCACAAATTTGCAAAAGGCGCTCATGGCTCACACAGAGCAAACAAGATAATAGCATGAATAGTAGCAAAAGCAACATGGCAAACAATGGCAAACATAATGCAAATTGCATGGATATTATTGACAAAAAGAAATAAGGAATAAGCATTGATTTGTACCCAAACAAGTTGGGAGTATTTAAATTATATTTGGATCACACACTGATTTTATGCAAATTGTTTGGCTTTGCAATACAATGTAAAAATGTTTCATTTTGAATCATTGAGCAGTGGACATAGGCAAAAGTTTTATCTTTTGAAAAACTGGTCCAAGAAACCTTTGAAAAGAGTACATTTTGATGTCATACATTTCAAGTTTTTAAGAAACAAAAATCTAACTGCCACTGGTTTTTGATAAGTTTTACAGAAACATAGATTGGTCATGGATGTATTTGAATAAGAGCAAGACAAAGTTTAATTTAGAATAAACCATGTAAGTCTTGCACATATTCAAACATTTGAATGGTGAACCTTGGCTTTCCATACATACATACATGTAATGCTTCAACATGTGAAGCAAACAAAATCACTTTATTGGGTACCAGGGCCAGCGTATGAATATGTACAAGACTTGCAGTCAATAGAAATGTACATGCACACACACACACACACCCATTGTACCCGCAGACTTTTTGCTACTTCTGACTAGTACCACCACCCGTGTATGTTTTTCATTAATTTAAATCTGAATTCCCTTTTTCTACTATTCAATATGATTCTTAATACCTTTAGTAAGAGTCTTGGCAAGACATGTGACAGGCAAGTTCATCTTTATTCGCTCTTTGCACGGATCAGCTATATGCGTGTAGAGCCTCAACTTCATGCATCTTTTGTTTTGTATTTATGTATCTGTTTGGATAAAAGTGTCATTACAATACCATGACAATATAATGCTTCTACTCACTGCTGTCTCCAATTTGAGGCTCTACATGCAAATGGCTGACTGTGCAAGAGGCGAATATATTCTTACATAATTTTGTAAAAAGAAAAACTAGCTCAAAGCATTCCCTTCGAGCTCCCGACGATTGAATAAAATATGGTGAATTACATAGAGTGATGAATTTGTATACATGCTGTAATAGCAAATGTAATGTTTGTGACATCACCCTGACACTGAACTGAACTAATGCAAAACATGTACTTAAGACAAAGACAACAAGATGGAGATGACAAGAATTAAAGCTCTGTGTGTTGATGTGAATGCATCTGGTTTGCTTGATACTGCTGATAATCAAGCCCATCCTCTCTGTCCTCTTCATACACTCCAAGCTCCTCATCCTCATAGTGTCTATGATCCATCGGTAATCTACTCAACCTATGAGCAACCTTCTCTTTCTTGCTACTCTCAATCAATGCTAGAAAATCATAAGGGCTTACCAAGGGCTCAAACTTGCCTTCCTTCAAACCTACAAGGAGGAGAAATTCAAGAAAATCTCTATAAAGTGTCTCTTGTTGCTCTGGTAAAATTAAGAGCTTCTAAACAGCAAGAAACCAAAGGAGGTACTTTTATGTCTACAAGAAGCTAAATGGATCCTTATTATGCATTAATAGGCCACAAAACAAACACAGGTATGTCCAGTTTGAGATGGAAGAGAGAAGTTTAACGATAAAGTGTGGATCTGGGAATAAAGGAATCAATTCATTGTACACTTTGAAAGATCAATGGTTAAACTGTGAAAGATCAATGGTTATAAAATTTATAGCAGTACAAAACCTCGAGAGAAATACTTACATCTGAGAATCTGTCGAAGTCAAGAAAATAGCTTTTGAAAATTTCAGAAACAACTTATTTTTACTTGCAGCAATCAAAATAAGAACACAGATGGGCGTGCACAAAATCCCAGGCAAAACCCAAAGTTTATTTTGTTGTTTTCACCAAAATAGGGCAACCTAGTTTTGATGATATCTTGACATGTAATGAATCTATTGTAGTTATCTTCAAGCAAACTTGAATCCATGATTCTGATTGGTTGACCCTTAGTGACAAGAGGTGTGATACAAACCTATATTGCATGGCCCATATCCAACCCTGCATATTGCGCTATTCTAACTCCGCCTATTGCGTTAAGCTGTGTATCAAGTTTGCTTGAAGATAAATTCATTATCTCAAATGCCCTCGTGGAATACAGAAAAACATTGCCTGTCTGCATCTAATATGGGATGCAGAAGCGCTATATTTTACTGTATGCCAACCTTCGCTTGTGTGATAACTAATAATACCAAAATGACTGATGTATTAACCCTTTGTAAACCAACCTGAGCATGTTGTCTCCCCATTCATTACTATCTTCAACCAATCAGTCATGGCTGGTACTTCATAGCTAAAGTCAGGTGGGTAGTTGCATACCCTGCTTGTACTGTGGTCAACAAACACAATGCTGGGGTGAAGGTGTTGCCGTCGGATGCCGTAATCTTTCAAGATTTCTGAGCCTACGCAGGCCGGCTGGGATCTGAACATAAATGAACGGGATAAAGTTGACTGTTTCCCCATCATTATTTAAGTTGTGTAATTATTGTGTAATTATCGGGATACAGAACGGCATAATTGAATTGTGCCCAACTAACGTTGGTGTAGGGCAAAACCAATTCTTAATGTCCACCAACAGTGGTTCTTGTTTCACGATAATAAAAAGACAATTTTAATTTGGTGAATTATTCACCAATTAATAAAAACCTCAGAGAGTTTATGCCCTCTGATTTGTCGAAGACTGGGCCCAATTTCATAGAGCTGCTTAAGCAGAAAATATTGACCATATAGGGAGACTGCCAACATAGGGATAGGTAGCTCAGTTGGTAAAGAACCAGCATTATAATCTGGAGGTTGTTGATTCAAATCCTGCTCTAGTTAATTTGTCTTTGTTTAACCCCAAATCAATGTTATTTATTAGGATATATGGGCTTGGTGGACTTACACATCTATCCATAGTATGGTGAGTTTTGATTCAAAGGTTTTCTCCAGAGCCAATCTGGCTAGGGAGGACTCTGCCTGGACGGACTGATCATCTGTATCCTTGAAGAGGATCATGAATGGCTTGCCTCGACTGAAGTGAAGAGGGAAACTACTTGGAGTCAACTCCGGCTGAATGATAATAATGATAATTTTTCATTTAAATATTCCATAGCAAATATGTTTAAATGCAAACATGATCAGAGTTGGCCCATACATTAACAACAGACACAGAAACACCAAGGCAAGCCCATCTCTCTTTCATGATAAGTTCATGGTGTGTTACATGTACAGTCGACTCTCGTTAATACGAGCTCGGAAGATACGAGACGCCGGTTATTACGAGGTATTTCACCGGTCCCAAACTGTCCCATGCGTGTTTCTATGTCTTAAACAACTGAAGATACGGGCTCGGTCATAACGAGAACACGGATAATACAAGGTATTTTTGCAGCCCCATGATGACAAAATGTATTGTTTTTCATACTTTTGTAGCGAGATCTGAAAAATATTGTTGCGTAAAAGCTTACCGTTGTGTCAAGGTTCGGAAATAATATTCGATCTTGTTGCCGAACTACTTATCTGATCGGACCGGCAACGACGTGTGTATACATGTACATGTAAATAGTGCGCTGCGTTTAAGACGAGGTTCGTTTAAGACGAGGTTCGGATAATACAAGGAAAACGGGCCAGTCCGGCGAACCTCGTATTAACGAGAGTCGACTGTACATTGTATATACATGCGTACACAATAACACTGACTTATATAATTAGGTTTTACTCTTACACCCATGTGTATTAAGTACTGTATACTCAGTAATTTCCAGAGTTCTGTGAAAAAAATCCACAGGCAAATCACTCTGGTGGGATTCGAACCCAGGACCTTTGCATTACGTAGACTTATGTCCCATCAATAAGTCAGTGTAATGTCATGTCATGCCCAAGACTACACACCGACTATATGACAGTACATAAAATGGTCACCCATCCAATTACTGACCACAGTTTATCTTGGTAAATTCTCTTCCATTGAGCTGACTATCAAAACACAATTGTTAAGTCTTTATGGTAGGATGGTTTCACACTAAATTGTACTCCATGGAGGGGTCTTGTGCACCAGACTCTAATTGACATGGTTATAGAATAAAGGCTGGAAACCTGGCCTGGATAACAATTAGCACCACTGCCTACATGTATATCATGTATTGCTGTGGTATTCAGATACAAAGCAAAACAAAACCCATGGAACATTAAAAGTGAAGTTTAGAAAAACGATATTCGCCCCATAATAACAATTTACAAAACATGAAAGAAAGGATATTTTCTGGTGTGAAGTTGTATTTGTATGCCCTACATACAATGCATTATGAACAACACAAGACAGACAAATGGACAATCAATCCTCTCAAAACAGTTTTAGTTTTTTTGGGGGTTCTTTGTTCACAATACTGTTGCAAAACTGTGCTCACATGACTATTGTTTCAGTTAAAATGCTACCCCCCAAAAAAAAAAAAAATCCACAAACAAACAAGCATTAACAGCACAAAAACAATGCCATCAAAAGGGGTTCAGCTGGAAATAATTGCCTACAGTTAAACAGCCCCCCCCCAAAAAAAAAAAAAAAAAAAAAAACTAAAACAAAAACTAAAATACCCCAAAACAAACAAGCAAAACCAAATACCCCAGACAAGCAAAACAACAACAATGGACACACCAAACACTGCCATCAAAAGCGGTTCTGATGGATATACAGCTGTCGATGTTTGTTAGTGTGTGTAAGAAATGTGAGTATAACCTTGAAATGGTTATCAATCAAATCATATTGTTATTAAATTCCTGTTTTATCCTTCGAGACAAAGCAATATTTCTAAGACCATAATCACATGTGTTTTTCTGCTTCTACCCAATGAAACTCAATAAACTGTTCAATAATTTAATTAATTATTCCATATTCCCTACGGTTGAATGCCATAACTTGTAATTGTTTTGATTGTAATACTCCTGGATACACATGTACATCCATTGTTTTCATTACAGCAGATAGATACTAGAGACAAACTCTTATTTGGGTTTTGGGATTGGATTGTGGCCTAAGAAAGTAGCACACTTAATACCTGTTAAATCCTCTTCACAAAGAGGAATATTTGATGTTTCATCATATTTCTGGAACTATTATGGTGTCATTGTTAAAGTTGGGTCATACTTTGGTAATGACCCTGAAAAAAGAGAAGTAATTTCTATATGGAAGCTTGCTTGTTACAAAGATGGTAATTTGGTAGTAAGCATCTTGTGGAATTACTTTCTCTGAAATGCCCCCATTGATTAGAAATCAATAAAAACATTGAATCTGAGAAACGACTCGTGCATGAAGTGGGGTATGAAAAAAAGAGCAATTTTTAACACTTTCACATTTAAATGACAGATACATGCAAGTGTGACACAAAATGAAAATAAAAGAAATTCTTCTTACAACAAGTGGAAGAGTGGCCTTGTGTACAAAGGTGATCAGATCGCTTGTGGTATAGTCCCCTGTGTACTCCACTTGAGGCTGATGGGCATCTACCCATTTAAATACAGTAACTACAGGTTTGGAGGCACCAGACCTAACATAACAACAATGCATAGTGAGGTACATGTATATAACTTTGAATTGTGGACATGCAATATTGACCCACTACACCTGACGTCATCATTCCCACTTATTATCTTGGTTGCACCACTTTGGGAGTCAATGTGCCTGTGTGTTATAATTATACCATAGAGAAAGGACCACAGAAGGAGTTACAACTCTCTTTACTTCAGAGGAAACATGATCACTGCCGCAAATACCTTGCAGTCATATGCTAATCAGATTGTGACTGTTGACACAAAGAAACACTTTGCAGTCAGCCTTTTGTGGAACAATGTCCATAGCAAAGCGGCGCATTGTATTTTGGGAAATTGGGAGCACAGAACTCCAAACCAGTAGTTCTGTTGGATGAAAGTGTGGAAGGAAAACAATGTTTCCAGTCTTCAAATGTTTTTCTTTGTGGTTTGGATTTGGCTACAGTTGGCCACATCATCAATTGACATGTCCAAAAAGAAAAACTAACCCCCTTCCAGATGAACAATGTTTTGACCCAGAAAATCCATGAAAATTGTATATATGTCAGTTTTAACAAAAGTCATAATTCTCGCAGGAAATTTTAAAGATTTTTGTGTAAATTCTCTTAACTTTGGTTGATTTTCAAAAACAAACCATTGACGGATACTTGTCATTAAAATCTTCGCATTTATTGTGGAAAAGCTTGCAGCGAAATGACGTCGGGAAAATATGACGCAGCATTCTTCAATGCAGGGCCCAAATGAGTCGCAGTTTATCAGTGTAAAATGCGGCGTTGCACAACTTCACATAGGGTTTGTGTGGCCCATTGATCTCTATTGTTACTGCCCGGCAGGTTCCAACTCCTTCTGTGGTCCTTTCTCTATGATAATACAGTGTTGCGTGCATTTTAGGTGATGCAGCTTTTACATGCTTACTATATACATGTAGTTTGTACGCACAACTTGACTCCCAAAATGGCAAGTGTGGCAGATAGCATAACCTGGTGTGACATTGGTGCAAGGGATCAATAGGTACATTGTAGGCTATACAGGATTTTATCTCTATAAGGTCTTTTCAGAAGAAAAAAAAAATATCCAAATTATCTTTGCCCCCCCCCTCAATTTTTTTTTTTTACAAAAGTAAAATAAAAAATAAATAAAAAATTATAATTACCAGATTAATAACTTGTTCTGGAACTAAAGTTTGTTGGGAACAGCCCATGACAAAAAATGGTATTTGAATAAAGGATGAATAGATCCATGTTTCCTCTTAATAGAACAACATTAATCACAACTGTTAAGTTTGTGTGCATCCTTTTAGAAATGTGTGGATATATTTTCACAAAATTTTCAGATGATCTGTCAGAGAGCAGGTCTGGAATAGTTATGTATAGAAAGGTTACTCACTGCAACTCAGCACATTCTGCCTGGCACACTGCCATCAAATGTTGACCCTGAAGCATCTTGGTAGCTTGCTCGTATGCATGCCTCTCTGCATGAAGAATTGACCAACAACATACATAGAAATTTAATCATGGAAACAATATCCATAGTTTCACAGTAAATTTGTTACTCCAGTGTGGTTGATATAAATGAGATGTCATGAGTTACAAGATGCTGTATAACCTCTTTCTGTAAACTGTGAGTAGAGTCTAATGAGGATCCGATACACAATGCTGTCAACAGATAAGGTTTTAATCAATTCACATGTGTCAGCAGAGGTTTTTTAAAAATTTGAATCTATTAGTGCTGGATACCATTTGAACGCCTTTCCCTTTTAAACGATTTCATGATGGATGCTGTGTTTAGATGCACAATTTTCAAGGAAACACGATAGGGCACTCCTAATATCTGAGTTTAACAGCAGATAACATGTTGACTCACTCAGAAAGCTCAGTAAGTAGCACGCACCATGAAAGCACAGGGTTTCAAGCTTGGTTGGCCAGGTACAAACAGGAAAAAAGCACAGGGTTTCAAGCTTGGTTGGCCAGGTACAAACAGGAAAAAAGCACAGGGTTTCAAGCTTGGTTGGCCAGGTACCAACAGGAAAAAAGCACAGGGTTTCAAGCTTGGTTGGCCAGGTACCAACAGGAAAAAAGGCCCTGGAGTCAATGAACAAAATCACTCCTTACCAGGGATATCTGTGCTCCTTATCAGGGATATGATTTCCCTGGTAAGGAGCACAGATACCTGTGTCATTCCTTATTCTATTCCTTTGTATGAAAAACAAGGATTTGGAATGGCTGCCATTGAGGTAAGCGTGTGATTCCTGCATGCCATGGGCCATTATCGGTGGTGGCTAATGACCAGTACCAAAGACCAGCATTTTGTTTTCTTTACTTTGATTAGTCTTGGTTTCATTTCAAAAACAATATAAACAAAAAACACAAAAACAAACAAAACAAAACATTTGGACTGTTCATCAAAAGTAAAATCATTGGTGGTAAAGTAAAAAAAAGGGACAATGCCAGTGTCAACTGATTAAACTTATAATGATTATCCTTGCTTAAACTGACAAACATTTCTGTTTTTAAAAGCAAAGAGTTATAAAAGAACTTACCTTTGGTAGATGTAGCAGGGAAGTAACCCATGACTACAGCAGTGAGGGTAGATTGAGCCCACTCTGGTTGCTGACCATTACTAAATGCAAGACAATCTGAACATGTCTTCAAGATCACAGGGTTGGCTGCAGAATACCTGAAGGAGGTTTCAAGGAAGAAAATCACCAGGAAAATTGTTCCATATTTTTTTTTTTCAAGACATTTATTTCCACTCCAAAAGAGAAAAAAATGAATCATCATAACAATAACAAAGAACAGTAAAAGGATATCTGGAAATCACCTCAATGCAAAAAACGCAAAAAAGAAGAAAAATACAAATATGTTTTCATGGCCAATTTCAGCAAAAATTAATTCAATTTTATTCACACGCATTCTGTTTCAAATTCACGCATTTTCCCATAGTACAATCAAACTAGGGTTTCTTTTTAGTTATTATTACATTCGATTTTGTTTTTGTGCACACATGATTTCATTCTTCTCATTCAGGTTTGCTTTCAGTCATTCTATATCATTTATAAACATTCAAGACTACATTTCACCATGCTTTAGTTGAATTTCTACTAGCCTCTTGCTGCTGGCCTTTACAAAATCGATCGATCTTTGCAACCTAATAAATTGAAATGATCTAACTTGACCAGTGAATGCTAAGCTGATTATATTGAATTACAACTTTTGGCTTCTAATGAAATTAAATGAGGTTGGTGTATTTGTTGAAACTGGCCAGAAAAACCTTTAACAAAACTGGTTTTAAGAAATAGTGAGATAATTCAAGGTTATGTTTTAACATGTTTAACAACCATATGAATATTGCTAAGAAGGAATTATGAAACAATAGCCTCCATGTTATATAGGACACCCTGAACAGGAAACCAAGGTGAGGGGTGTCACAAAGTATTAGAACAAAATGACCACAAACACTGGGGCCAGTTTCTTCTATTTCAGGAATAACAGGAATTTATTAAGCACTTTTAAACCAAGAATCAAGATGCTCACACAGTCAAATAGCTGATCAATCTTTCCTAGCAGGTATTTATTTACTTCTCGGAGCTGAAAAGTAAAAAAAAAGTGTCTTCTTCAAGGGCACATTTGCTACAAACTGGGATTCAAACTCCCACTCCGACCACAAGCAAACTTCATGTTGTTACACTAGACCATTCAGAGAAAGAACATCCCAACATAGATTCAATAACAGCAAACTCTATGAGTACTCACAGATGGTAAGCTTTAAGGATTCCTTCCTTACTCAGTGACCCTTTGTAATCTGCCACCAACTTGCCTTCCTTGTACATCTTAACAGCTGGGTAGGTAGTTATATTATTGAGCTGACAGACATCAGGCCAGTTGAAGCATTCTACTTGAGTTAGGGGTTGGCTGAGCTGAGGATTAGCTTCTTGGATGGTCTTAGCTGCAGATGAGTAAGATTCTAAGAAAGCTTTGCATCTTGGATCCCCTGCCATGAGAAAGAACAGAAAATTTGTAACCAAACTCTTCACACTTTCTTTTTATGACAAATTACTTGTAACTAGCAAAATAAAAAAGCAGTATAAAAGTCAGGGCTCGAATTTGACAATGGGCCGCTAGCCCGAGGCCAGTGATTTTAGCCTTGGGCCAGTAAACTCATGACCTGACAAGTCCGGCAGTCTTGTGTTTTTTTATTGAATAATAGCCACTGTGTAATATCTTTACCAAAAAGAAATGGTGTTCAGATGTTGACCTTGAGTCTAGTACAATTCTGTTCAGTATAGAATAATGAGATACATTGTAAATCTTCTCTTAGTAGTGCAATTTACATGTTAAACTGTGCAGAAAGCTCTTTCTCATGAACATTCTGGTCTTGTGAAATAAATTCTGGTCCAGTAAACATTTTTAGCAACAAGCCCTGCGGTCTTGTGGAATTTTACCCCAACTTCAAGCACTGCAAGTACTTCATGCATTTATGACTACAATAATTTCTTAAAAATAAAATGTTTTGCACTTTTCAAAAGTACAAGCTGTTTTTTTAACATGCGTTCCAATCCTCACAGACTAAAATAATGATTTCAAAACAAAATCTGTAAGAAATCCTATAACCATTTGACTTGACCAGCTCTTACAAAGCATCTACAAAGAGGGCTTAACGATTTACAGGCACCCTTAAATCAGACTTCATGATGTAGTCACAAAAACACTTAAATGAAACTCTAAATTCACAGTGAAAACTAGGACACTTCTACCATGTCATCAATAATAAATTCACAAACACAACACTCAACCAGCTGAATTACAAAAAGAAATGTGTTTTTCTTACATCGCACAGTAAACAGGACAATGACCAACTGGGATCTGGCTATGACCTCAGGGAAGGTCTTGTCAGTGAGGTTAGGAATATGTGACATATCCAATACTCTGGTATCTCTGTTGACAGCAAACTGCACTTCATCATCCTGGATCTCTTGCACTGCATCAATAAAGGGAATTAAGAGTTAGCAATCGGTCTAAAGATGTCTACTTCAGCAGCTATTGTTGTGAATGTTTTGCAATGCTTAACCACTGCATGTCAGATGACGTGTAAACATGCCAAACTTTTCCATTCTGGCCTATGGCGAATGTTTATAAATGGATGGCTGCCACATTCACCCAGACATTAGATTGTGTTGCGTGCACAGAAATATCTATCTGGTAATTTTGACAGTATTTGAGATATAAATATTTATCTGGTGATTTTGACAGTTTTTGAGATAGAAATATTTATCTGGTGATTTTGACAGTTTTTGAGATAGAAATATTTATCTGTGATTTTGACAGTATTTGAGATAGAAATATTTATCTGGTGATTTTGACAGTATTTGAGAGAGAAGTATTTCTCTGGACAATTGACACTGGTCTGAACCTTGTAACCAGCACAATCTCACAATGAAACAAATTATCTGTTTATATTTGTTTGTAATTACTAATTCTGAAATTTGTCATGAACTGAAAAGAACGGTTGTCAAGATGATTATTTGTGATCCCCTACCACCACAATGTCTTGCTTTGAGGAAAGTTATTTTACCTGGAACCTGATTGGATTCTTCTTCTTGTTTTTGTTCATCAGAGGGCTCAACTTGGATGTACATATTGTCTTCAATAAAGGACGACACTCTCTTCACCGTCAGATCACCAATCATTGTAATCACATTCTCCTTCATGAAAAGAACACAGATTATAAGCCAACAGCTTGTTTCAAATAAGAGGACTGGATCAGCCAAACATCATTATAAAACCTTAATTGCTAGGTTTCACCTGGAAACTGTGAACATTTTCAAAACTGCTCTGAGAGTATGACTTTCCAAGAACCCTGAACTTCACCAAAAGGTTGGTAGTAAAAATAGTATTTTATTTTAGGGCAAACTAAATAAGTATTTTAACATTGTGTGCATTACTCCCATACAACATAATTGAAAAAAGGTACTCTCAAAAACATGGGATCAGAAAGAGGGTATGTTCTTGTTTGAAAATGTGGTTCTCCTCCATAACACGTTACTCCCAAGGGAAGCAGGTGAGAGAAGCTTATGTATCATATATGATCAGTAAAAAATAAAGTTTTGACACAATGTCTCTACAGTAACAACACCAACCTTTTGTTTTAATGTAGCCTTACTGGTGTTCTTACCTTAGGAGCTCTCTGTAGCATCAGGCAAGGGTGCTGGCAAGGGTCGATTTCATCACTAACTACACTCTTTGGCACATTGTCACTAGGTGAGATAGCCATCAAAATAACATTAAAACCAAAACATATACTGGTTTCCTCAGTATATTCTATATAAATACTAGACCAGGGCTGAATTCCAAACAAGCAACAAGATTTATCCAAAAGATAAGTAAGCCAATGAACTAATGTTTTACACAGTGTGAGTGACATGTAAGCATAAAGGAAATAGAAAAAACCCTGACATTTATAAGATGTCATAGATGTACCAGGAAGCAAAGTTGGTTACCTGTTGATGAGAACAAAGCCCAAGTTGCCCTTGTAGGTTTGTGAGAGGGCTTGCACCACTGCCTTATGCTCAGCATACTGGGCACTGCTGCTGTACACATAAGCAGTTGGTATACTGAGCCTCTGGTAAAATATGCTCTCAGTTGTGGCTTTATATTCCACCTGAGAAGCAATAAAATAATCCCCTTTAAAATGAGATGCTTAAAGGCAAAGTACACCTTTTGTTTTTGGAACCGTTCGATTGTTTTAAATCCTACACAAAATGTAGACAATAAAACTAACCTGTGAAAATCTCATTTCAAAAGGTGGCAGTGTTTTTGAGATATTGCGGAAAAACTGGTGCAGTTATAACCACGCAAGAAGAATAATCCATAATTGGAATACACAATCTGAGAAACATTTCATGCAGAAACGTTTCTCAAATTGAAATGTTTTTGAATCTCTCCCTCTAAAACCACATTCTTTTGAAGGATATTGTTTCTTAAAATGTTATACACTATCAACAGCTACAGTGTTTCTTACCAAGAATGTTTTATGGTCATTAATTTTTGAAGTAATTATCAAAGGTACATCCTCCCTTTAAAGGCGGAGTATAGGATTAATAATTAGTGGGGAAATTTGATAAGTTTCAATTGGAGCGCTCACTGATTAAAACATTTTCATTGCATTCCAATCCTCTCATTACCTCTAGAAAATATATTTCTGTCAGAAAAACCGACTCAAATCACTGCTGCTTTGTTCAATAGTGGGTAATCAACATACATGTAAGCTCAATAGGAATGTGTACACAATTGTACAGAGCTGAGTAGAATTGATTGGACTCACTTAGGGTTGCACATCCAAAGTTTTTTTTAGATGCAATGTAAGTCTGGCACGTTGAGTTTGCCTCTATAACAAGAGTTGTAGCCAAGGTGGTGGTGAGGTATGGGGGTTTGGAGTTGGGACTGAAATGAGAGGTCTTATGGCTGAATATAATTTATTGGACTCACATAGGGTTGCACATCCAAGGTTTTCAGATACAAGGCAAAGTCTGGTACATTAAGTTTGCCTCTGTAGAATGAGCGTTGACATATGTCCCCAGATGAGGCTGATTTACAATTCAACAACCATACTCTATTTTGAGCTTCTGACCATTCTTCATCAGTCCTACATGCAGGAAAATAAAACAACTTACAACAGTAACAAGAAATTGGATTATTGTTAAAAGTTACAAATCCTGGCATATTTCCATAAACCTTCTGGCATATTCACAGTCCCCTTAGTAATTTTAGGATGAGATGGAAGATAAATTTACATAATTTACAGTCGTTTGCAACACAGGGTTAATTTAATTCTGAATTTTGGAAAGGTTGACAACAATATTAACTATAATATATTAATATTAACTAACTATAGTAACTCCCATGTGGAATACAGTGTCATGATTAAGCTTAATTTCAGCTCACAGTGTCAAGGTGTCATGTGTCTGAGAATCAATCATATACTTCCAAGATACATGTACATGTAGGAAATCTGATATTGCAATCAGTCTGATGCTTCACATTGTGTCCTCAAAAAGTGCTACGTGCCATTGGCTGTGCATACTGTCCCTCCTGCAACTAAACCCTGGCACTCTGGCAGGGTAATACAAACAAGCACAATTGAATGGCTTCGAAAGCAACATGCACAGGCATTATTTTCTACACATTATACCATGGTAACACAAATGCATCATAAAATGCTTTTATCTGACACAACCTCACAAACGTTTCATTACCAAAGTCATCACACTGCTTACACATGGCTTACATGCATGTACAAGGGGATGCGTGTGAGTTCGTTTTCACATTCAAACCGGGGACCTATAACAAAAGAGGACAATAGGGTCCCCGGTTGGGTAAAGGTCCCCAGTTGGAAATTGTGTACAAAACCAATGGGAGCTGTTGCCAAAAAGTTAAAGTCCAAACAAAAGAGGGACAATAGGAGGTCCCCGATTGGAGGTGTTTACACACTTGTGTGCCCTTACACGTGCCAACTTACGGGGTACTTTTAACAATGGAACAATGGACCCCACAAGGCAATTTCAATAGGAACAATAGGGCCCCACAAGGGAATTCTTTAGAAAAGGGAACAATAGAACAACAATAGCAGTACCCCACAAACCGGATCCGTAAGGTTGACTGTGTGTGTGTGCGTGTGTGTGTGACCCACAGTGGGTAGGTATAAACATCTAAACCGGGGAACCTACATGTACATGTACATGTATAACCAAAGATGACATTAGGGTCCCCGTTTGAGTGAAGGTCCCCAGTTGGAAAGTGCATTTGTACAAAACAAATGGGTCCTGTTGCCAAAAATTTAGGGTACAAACAAAAGAGGGACAATAGAAGGTCCCTGATTGCAGTTATTTACACACTGGTGTTTGTATGTGTGATGAAAGCTTCTACCACTGGTGTGTGTATGTGTGGTGAAAGCTTCTACCACTGGTGTGTATGTGTGGTGAAAGCTTCTACCACTGGTGTGTATGTGTGGTGAAAGCTTCTACCACTGGTGTGTGTATGTGTGGTGAAAGCTTCTACCACTGGTGTGTATGTGTGGTGAAAGCTTCTACCACTGGTGTGTGTATGTGTGGTGAAAGCTTCTACCACTGGTGTGTGTATGTGTGGTGAAAGCTTCTACCACTGGTGTGTGTATGTGTGGTGAAAGCTTCTACCACTGGTGTGTATGTGTGGTGAAAGCTTCTACCACTGGTGTGTGTATGTGTGATGAAAGCTTCTACCAACAGAAATATTCCAGATAGACCTCTTGTTACAAAGACATCATTAAATCAACAACTCTTATCTGGTCTTACAAACTGACAAAGAGTTGGAAGATTGATTTTTATATAAATGCAAACTCATTCCTTTATTGGATTTGATTCTATTGTTGTTCATACACGTAGTGCTGATTGATTACAGCCTAGCAATTATTGCTTGTTTTAATTCAAAATTTTCTTCAAGAGGTATAAGATTTCACAGATATGCCAGAAGGACTCTTTATTCTTCTGATTGAATTAACACATCCACCCACACATCATTTTCAAGATACATGAAGCTGGTGTACATGTATGTGTAATAAACACTCATCATACAACACAAACCAAAAGGTCAAACGAATGTGTAACATCACCAGAGAACTCAGCATTAAATTTAGGCTCATATCTACCCTGAAAGAGTCACGTCAGATTTCAGGGGGGTAAAGGCATAAGGCAACAAGATCTTACCCATGGGAACAAGGTTGTGTATGTGCATGTATTAAATAGTAAATAGTACAGTAGACCTGCAAGCATTGATAAGAGTAATGGTGACAATATCTTAAAAGTCTGTATGTAGAGTGTCCCTGCTAAATCAGATTTGTTTGTCTTGAAACTCTAAATGTAAGTGGCAAATCCAAATTTAAGCCAATAGCAGTAAAATGTATTCGGAAAAGCAGTGTCTTTAGCAGTGCCATGATAAAGGCTTATGGTGGACTACATGTAGGTCTAAATGATGTATTCTTTAATTAATAACAAACCTGTTGTACTGCTGAACACGTTGACTATAAGTCAGTACATGTCACATGCAGTGTGGCAGACAGGTTAACTGTACCTTGATACAGTTTGATAAAAATAATTCCATTAATTTACAGGCATTGATTATGGTCTGGTTTTTTTCACAATGCCTGTAAATGGAATGTCATGTACATGTATGCAGTCAAACTGTATGTGAAACATACACAGAAATACAACTTTAGACATTTACTTGGCCCCTTTAAAAAAAAATTTTTTTTTTTTTCAAAATATGTTTTATGAATTTAGATCTTTGCAATCAGTGCTACTAAGTGTTGAGCAATTGTTAATTTATTTTACAAATTGTTAATTTACAATGTAAACTATTCCCATTTATTTTGGTATTGCTTGTGAAGCTTTCTACTCAGCAGCATCATGAATTAAGCACTGCATCATTATAAAAGCTGTTCAGCACAACACTTTATTAAGCATCACAATCTGGCTTAGCAGAAACAGGCTACCTGCCTGTTCAGTCTGGAGGCATTTTGTTTCTTTTGTTTAGTGAATAAATAAGAAAATAATCTGGTTAACAAATTCCTAAAAACGAGCATGGCTAAAAAAATAATGCTCCAAATATTGGCAATGGAAACAAAAGACAAACAATCCCCAATGATGTTAAGATTGAAAATACTGAACTTCTCACCCTATCCCAAGCATGCTGTGGTGAGAGGTAGTTGTCATAACAAACTGATAGAGATGGCTGTATGCAAAGGCACCTTCCATAAAGGCACGATGTTCTGAAAGAGATAGAAAGTTCATACCAGTGCCAATCTTACAGAGATACAAACCATCTGAAATAATGTATGACAAGAAGCGATAAGCCATTTGGAGTTAAATTTAATTAATATCTGGTACAGCGGTTATATCGTGCTTACTAATAAGTGCCCCGTTAAAATTCTTCTTCAATTAAAAATACTGATTATTTGACGTAAACAGCAACCTCAGATCAGCAAAGACTGGTATCCTTGTGCCACACATTTGATTGGAAACTGTGTATGGGTGCCAGTGTCTCTAGTCAACTTCACAAAAGCTTGCTTCTACCCATCTACAGAAACCTTGAACTTAGTCTGAGAACATTAACTTGTGTATGAGTACCTGGCCAGACATTATTCAAATATAACTCCCTAATAGCTTATTGGGAGCGCCCAAAACTACTATTCCTTATTTTGATTGTGGCAGTAGAAATAAGCACAAATAAAAACATGCACATATCCCTGAAAAACATGGAAACTATTTTTCCACTAAAACATGGAAGCAGTATTGATAACTAGAAGGATGGAAACAATTGTTCACTTTAATTAACCACTAATTAAATGGGTACATTCAGTGCAATGACTGTAGTTAGGCCCATAACCAGAAACTATTTTTCGAGGGAGGGGGTTGGGGTCGGGAGCGAATATGAAAAAAAAAAATTACATCGGCGCGCGATGCAGGGGGGATTTGGAAATTTTTTGTAAATGAAGGCCCATCTCAAGCCATTTTGGTCCATTTTTGCACTTATTTTGTGTGTGTGCACCATTTGTTAAAAGTTTGGGTGGACTGTTTCTTCTTTTTTAATTTTGGGGGCCTCTTTTTTTTTGGGGGGAGGGGGTCTTTCCCCCCCCCCTTCAGTTAGGGGCATGACAGCAGTGGAATAGAGACTGGGGATAAAGGATATTGACTACTAAATTGTTGGTGACTTTCCTTCATAACATATGCTCAAGCATGCTGAATCAAACTTACTGTATTAAAAATTGTGTATGTTTATGAAAAAACCCTTTATGTCGTAATAGTGTTCGAGGGACTTTAAGCTGTATAATCTGTAGGTCCTGTGTATTGGGGCAATGCATGTAACAGAACCCAGGAAACTTGCATGCTATCACCCTGCATCCCATTGAAGGCATTGTTGCTGCATTTCACATCAAAACAAACAGTCCTCACCTTCTTGGCATTAGGTGTTTCTCCATGACACGAAGCATTATGATACACTAGGTATATTTATCTTATTAATGGAGTAATTACCTGAAGTACCAACAGCAATTACTTTAGCAAACATGATATTTTTATGTCCCTTTAATTTCTGTTGCATCGCTGCCAGATCTATCGGTTCCTGAACAAAGGGTACATCACGGAGAAGCACTAGACTGCAGAATTAAAGAACAAAATACTCACTTAGTACTCATTAGTGGATCAGACTTAAGTTCTAATGGTGGAGTTATTCAATGTGGGTTTGAATTCCCACTCGTGTCACTTTCCTTTTCAGACGAGAAATTGTAGTTAAATAATTTCTAATCACCCTTACAGAAATCTATTGAAGCTTGCCGCAAGCTTGCGGCAAGCTTGCAGAGAACATGATGGCAAGCTTGCCGCAAGCGTGCAGAGAGCTTGCCGCAAGCTTGCCGTAAGCTTGCAGAGAGCTTGCCGAGAGCTTGCAGGGTTCCAAATATGCAAATTAGGGTAAGCTTGCGGCAAGCTTGCGGCAAGCTTGCAGCAAGCTTGCGACAACTGGCAGAAGCAAGCTTGCAGCAAGCTCTGCAAGCTTGCAGAAAGCTTGCCGCAAGCTTGCAGAGAGCTTGCAGGGTTCCAAATATGCAAATTAGGGTAAGCTTGCGGCAAGCTTGCGGCAAGCTTGCGGCAAGCTTGCGGCAAGCTTGCGGCAAGCTTGCGGCAACTGGCAGAATGGCAAGCTTGCAGCAAGCTTGCCCTAATTTGCATATTTGGAACCCTGCAAGCTCTCTGCAAGCTTGCGGCAAGCTCTCTGCAAGCTTGCCTGCAGAATGGCAAGCTTGCACATGTTGGAAGAATGCGACAAGCTTAATATTTGCGCCTAAAATGAGCTTACATATTTAAGCTTGGTGGCAAGCTTGCATGAATGGCCAGTTATTGCAAGCTTATTTGCGCCAGCAAGCTTGCACAACAGGGAAGATGACAAGCTTGCCAATTAAAATCTAGCTGGCCGGAATTAAGCTTGCGCCAATGGGCGCATGCATGCATGGCAAGCTTGCGCAGGCATTGCAGGCAGGATGGCAAGCTTGCGCAGGCAGGATGGCAAGCTTGCGCCAACAGCATGGCATTTGTGCATGTGGGCTGATATCATGCTTGAGGTAATTTCTGCAGAGGGAAGTTTGCACATGTGTACAAGCTGCATATGTAAATGGCGATTAGCTTAATTTATTATCGTTGGCATATGGTTAACTAAAAAATAATGGATGCATCACTTTTAAATTGTGCCAATTAAATGACAAGCCTGTTGCAAGCTTGCCGTCATCTTGCAACAATTAAGACCTCCTGTCTTCAGAGGCGATGCTGAAGGATATAGCTGGAACAGGTATATGACAGAAACTGACAACAAAAAGATGCCAATAAAAGCATATTCCTGAATGATTAGTTTTTCAGTTTATTGACATTCAGTAAAACACAATTCTTTCCCTTCAAACAATATCCTCAATGCAGTGTAAAAAAACTGCCAACCCAATATAAAACAATTTAATGATGTTGACTGTTCGTTACGCATATACAGTTGCTGAAGTCCAAGCACACACACTGCACTATTGTAACTTCAATCTCCTCAGACACACTCTTCAAAAGAAACAACCAACTCCAACAGAAGAAGTCCTAACTTTTCTGGCTTTGTGGCCAACCTTTCCTGCTGTTCCAGCCCATTCTTTGAGATGCGTACTCCCAACCTTGGGTCCCCCCAAAAAACAAGATGAAGATAATTTCTTCTATGATGAAATACTGATATTCAGGTCAACATGAAATAGAAATCTTGATCGATCAGGTTTGAGTATGGCACAATGAAATGTAGTGATGGGTGGCCTGCCTATGTTCTTGGATCTGGGCAAGCACTGAACATTAAACCTGGAAGAATCAAATGAATAGTCATAGCCATCAGGGCATTGTTGCTCAGATTTTAGGCAGCACTTAAAAAGCAACAAATCCATGGCTTCTACATCATCAAAGGAAAATACTCTCCTCCATGCTCCTTTGACAAAAACAAAGTGATATTGACACACAGACATTCTGTGTAATAGTACATCCCATGTAGTTACATACATAGTATTAGTGGGTGATACTATATACTGGAAAATACCGGAAAATACCAGAAAATACCAGAAAACTACCGGAAACACCGGAAACATACCGGAAAACTACCGGAAAATACCAGAAAACTACCAGAAAACACCGGAAAATACAGGAAACTACCGGAAAACACAGGAAAATACAGGAAAATACCGGAAAACTACGGTAAATACTCTGAAAACTAAAAATATACTTTGACTTGAGGGGTTGAGCTTGTCAGTGTATGCAAAACCACTCCTGCACAATCGGCCGATCGCGCAAAACCATTCCTGCACAATCGGCCGATCGCGCAAAACCATTCCTGCACAATCGGCCGATCGCGCAGAGCCATTCCTGCACGATCAATTGATCTCGCAAAACCATACCTGCACGATCGGTCGATCCCGCAAAACCATTCCTGCACAATCGATCGATCGCACAATAAATATTCGTAGCGCGATCAGTCGTTGCGCGATCGACCGATTGTTGCGCGATCGCCCGATTGCTGCGCGAACAATAGATCTTTCAATAGCGCAGCGCGATCGGTCGATAGCGCAGATTGACCATTACTGGTGTTTTCCGGTATTTTTCTGTGTTTTCGGGTATTTTCCGGTAGTTTTCCGGTCGTTTTCTGGTAGTTTTCCGGTATTTTCCGGTATTTTCTGGTATTTTCCGGCATATAGTAACACCGGTATTAGTAGTATAGTACTAACAAATAAACAGCTTACCAATCCATGATAATTCTGATCAATCTGCAAGTGAAAAACTTGCACAGGCGCAGAAGTATGAAATTGAAAATCCATCGGTTACAAATACAAGCTATGTTTGCAAGTACATTTAGCAAGCTTGTATTAATTAAGCCATATGTGCAAGCTTGCACTAGCCATTTGCTATATACAGCTTGCCAAACAAGTTGGCAAGCTTGCAGTGTGCAGCAAGCTTAAGATTGCAAGCTTAATTTTTTGTGACCAAACCAGGCAATTGCTTGCTTCAAAATTGCAAGCTTGCCAAGAAAGCATGCAAGCTTGCAAGCTTGCAAAAAAAAATTGCAAGCTTGTCAAAAACATGCAAGCTTTGCAAGAAGCTTGCCAAAAAACCATGCAAGCTTTCAAGCTTGCAAAAAAAGTTTGCAAGCTTGTCAAAAAACATGCATGCTTGCAGCAAGCTTGCCAAGAAACCATGCAAGCTTGCAAGCTTGCAAAATAAGTTTGCAAGCTTGTCAATAAAGATTGCGAGCTTGCCAAGAAACCATGCAAGCTTGCATGGAGACAAACGTTTCATGCAAGCTTGCAGCAAGCTTGCTGCAAGCTTGCACGGGCTCGCAAGCTTGCAAGGAGCTTGCAGCTAGCTTGCAGAAATTATTGCAAGCTCATTTGAGCTTGCAGCAAGCTCAATGAGATTGTCACAAGCTTAAAACTAGCTTGCCGCAAGCTTGTCGCAAGCTTGATTTTCCGTAAGGGCATCCAGGAGCAAATGGGAACATACATGTATGTGCCTACCAAATTAACACTTGCTGGTGGGAGCGGTTTGCAGCCCAGACACCCATTTACATGTTGTTGCCAGTGCTGCATACTCCCCAAGTTGAAATGGTTCAGGAATACCGTACCCAATGCATAGGGATAGGAATTATTCAAGGCACTTATTTTTGTGTTATATATTAATAGTTTTTATACTCGATTCTCAGCTTACCAATAAGGTTAATCTTGTGGATGGTAAATTAATCAAAACAATTATCCCCTTCATGATAAAATTCCAACCCTGATTGGTAAAATCAAGAAACTTCGATCATGTATAAAGGTGGATACAGATGTTATGAAGATAAAATACAATTTTAGTTTGATTAAATGTTAATTTCTTTGTTAACTTTGAAATACAGGAAAATAACTTACTGAAGCATATTTGAAATGATGGAATCCACATTGTATAATGCATCCATTGGTAGCTCAGTAAGAATATGGCCATACCTACATTACAGCAACAAAAATAACAAGACAAAGTGCATTTTTTAAACTCCTCATCATGTTCAAATCATTTATTATTCTAAACATACATGTACTGTAAAGACTTGTATGAATTCACAGCCTGCTTAAGCCCCTACTATCTAATTCCATCTCACCCACTGTGATTTTTAAATGGTACATATAAGCTAAAAAGCAGCCTGCAATATCATAGTCTTGAAATCAAGTCAGTAATTGTTGTGCGGTCTAGTTGCGGGGACGGTACACACATCCTCGATCCCAACATGTGTGTGAGTCAGTCGCAATTACCGTCTTGAATAACTTGTACCCAGCTTTGTACACATGCAATTGGACTTGCTACCAAAATTGGACGGAGCAGTTTGATTGGTTAAGAATCGTGAAGACATGAATATTCATCATACATCTTGCAGCGTATGGCAAGTCACATGAAGCAAAAGGAGCTACCAAGCGCACACTTCATTCTTTGATAGGGGGTTTATTATCAATAGTAACATTTTATGATAATGCATTGGTCAAATTTATCTTAAAAGAAAGTTAAGAAATTGTTACAATGATTAAAATTTTATGCTTTTTACATTGATGCTGGCAAATAAACTGTCATTAAAAAAAAAAAGCCAACAGAAAAGATACGTTCCCATGTTTATAATGAATTCTTCCAATTTTGTCAGACGAGCTACCATTGGCCCTCTCTTACTCTATGGCAACTTTTGCATATGCAATGTATAATTTACCATATATGAATGTTCGGCTGGGAACAAGCTACTCAAGTCGTTAGAGCTGACGGACCTTGCCACGCGCTACCTACGACCGTTGCATGAATGTACAATAGCACTGTGACTGTTGCATGAACGGTAGGATGTGTGTTTGTAATAGGCAGCGCTGGCAGACAAATAGACACTGACTAACGACTTGTCATCAAGTCTAGCAATATCAGGGTTCTCCCCAGGATTGTTCAAAACTGTGTAACATTCTGGACCAAAATTTTGGAAGTAAGCCTAAGCATACTGAATTCAACGCATGATCTGAATGTTTTTACGTTGTGTTTACCTTTATCCCAATATCTCCCCCCAAAAAAAAAAAAATAATAAAAATAAATAAATAAATAAATAAAATAAAATAAAAAATACAAAAAAAAAAATAATAATAATAATAATAAATAAATAAATAAAAATAAATAAAACAACATTTTTAACATAAACAATAAATAAATAAATAAATAATTAAACTTGTGTGTGTGGGCATATCGGCCCTATTTGCACATATTTGATAGGCATGCAATTCGCATCAGCACAAATTTGCTCGCTTGTACATGTACATGGGGAGAACCCAGAATGTATGTATGTGGTGAATGCACAGTACACACAAGTACACAGTGAGCAGCAGTTTGTGTGCACACACAGCTGTGCCACCCTACACAACCCATGCAGTTGAATGGTTTCAAATGATTGGTCAACACCCTGGAACATGTATGAGGGTTTAATTACTATGCATTCATTACCTGTAGACAAAAATTGTAGTCTTGGCTGAGTCCTTTGAGCAAAGTTCCTCAACAGGATCATTATAACAGTCAATCTAAATGTAACAAGTTTTTAACCATGATAAAAAAACAGAGTCATTACAATCAATCATGAGGTAAATGACTGGTATTATACATTACTTATAACACATTCTTTTGTTTTTTTGTCAAATTTTCTGCTTGCTAGTATACAAGTTCCACTCAAGAACTAGTTCTGGTAATTACTAGTCACCTTGAAATGTACAGGTATGTTATTTTAGTGAAAATCTACTCTACTGCTCTATTACTATTGACCTTTGTTTGTTTTGCAAAACTGTACTGAAGGTTTTACATGGTGCACACAATTGCATTTGAATAATTTCTTTCAAAACACATTTCGTGGACCTTTGAGGAAGTAACAACAGTCACATTTTGTTGATTGTAACTTACTGAAGCAAACTTGACTTCAAAATCTTCCAGATACTGCCCTGCATCCATAAAGTTTGTCAAAAACTCTTTCAAGTGATGGTCCTTATCTGTTGATTTACAGACAATACTTCACTTTGATTCACAGTTAAACAATTTATTACAATAACTTAACGTTTGAGGGGAGAAAATATGTCTTGCAATGTACATTTTTCTTTTTAAAAGTGAAACATGATGTTAACTAGACCCAGTAACTTGGGCGCTGTACTCCTTTTAAAAATTGTGATGTGACCACGTGATCTACATGTACATGATCAATAGCTGCGACGCCATGTTGTGAGTGTGACGGACAAGTTCATAGACTTGACATCGTGTCTCCGATGTTGAGTGAAAAATCATCAATTTGGAGTACAAACAAATTATCATGAGCAAAACTAAATGCCTGATGCTGCATCTTAGATGTATTGAGAATACAGTAGGCGATTTTTGAGCTAATTTGTTGTGTCTTTTTGTCATTTTGAGGCATTTTTTGTGGCTGGGTGTTGTGAAAATTATAGCAAAATGACGATTCTAAGCTAATAGTGATGGGGCGCTAGTACAACTGAAGATGTCAAAAAATTTGTTACAGGAGTAAAACTCCCCAATTACTGGGTCTAGATGTGAACACAGATATTTCAAAGGACAAAAAAACATTTAAGGTAAGAAATCTGAATAAAAATATTAAAATAGGCATATTCTTTTGACAGACATGTCAGCGAAAAAATCATCTGGTCAGGAGAATATCTTGTTTTCCTTCAACATTTCGGATCCACTTTTTTAAAAACCAGATCGGCAGAAGGTTATACCTATTTGTTTACCGATTCACAGTAAGAAAGCTGTCGATAGATGGCATAATCATAACGGCAATGGGAAAAGCAGAACTTCTGATACTTCTGATACCTGGAATTACACGCAGGCCATGGCTTCTGTTGCCCCTGGTTTTGGCCTTGTTTTGACGTTGGAGCCCCTTCAAAAGTTTCCCATAGACTTTAGATTTTCCAATGGAAGTGCCCTTTGCAAAATGAAAATGACCTTGCCTATCAAAAATGAAATTCCAGGTGCAATATTATCAATCATGTGTATGATTTTTGTACCACTTTTTTCTCACTGACGCTGTCTTCTTTCGAATTGTTTTCCAATAAAATAATAGTGTTTTAGGCAGTTGGTAAAGGTCGGAGGTCGGAGCTAGTGGGGGCTACTCGGAGGTTGCGTTTTTAACGTGAAATGTCATTCAAAAAGACTACTCACGTACTCCAATCCAAATGAAGGGTCGAAGATTCTTAGGCAGGTATGGGGAATGGAATTCAATTCTGTCCCCATGGATTGGGAAATTTATTTTTGCTAATTTTCCTACCCATTTGGAACAAAAGTGAATCTTAACCATACATTCTGCCTGAGAAAAATATTTGGTGTGCGTGAGTGGCTACTTTTATTTTTAATGATATTTCACTTAATAAATGCAACCTCCGGGTAGCTCCGGCTAGCTCCGACCAACACCCGTGTTTTAGTACTAGTAACCGTTCCCTAACTATGACATGTATGAGGAAGTACACAGCCTTTCTAAAATCAAATTGTAGAAGTACTCACTCAGCAGTGTTTTCTTTTCTTGTGGCCGGCGTGTGAAGACGTGCACCGCACACGGAACTGTGCATTGCTTGAATGTTTCCACATCTTTCGAAGACAACAGATTGTACAATTTCTGTGCGTTTACGTTGGATAAAATCAACCCTAAGGAGCAGAAAAACAAGAGAATATGTGACATTCTTGCTCTATGTAACTGGACGGCTTACTAGAACATGGATAACGAGTGTAATTGTAATTTAGAGACTGAAACAGGGAGTCCAAACAGACACCAGCTGTGTGCGTGAGTTCTTCTCCCCTACCGACGATCCCTTGCCTTCACCCTGCTTCTTCATGCTAATTTAATATAAACATTACTGTCAACACAGCGCCACCAAGTGTTAAGTATTAAATCTCCATACGAACGTTTTATATAATTATTGTTCATCAGTTATTGTAAAATGAAAAATATACATTGAGATGTTTAAAAAGTCTAAAATGAAGACTGAAAGTGAAATGATTTGTTTTCTTCGTTTCCTTCTGTTTTTTAATTATAAATACTCCGATACAGTGCGATGCTTTGTTGGAACGAATAGTTCAGGACAATGTTCTTGTTCATAAAACAGCCGTAACAGAAAGCAGTGACATACCCGCCCCCCCCCCCCCCCCCAAGTTCCGTGTGTGTGTAAAGAGTAAGAGAATCCACTGCTGGCAAACTGTGGCCGGCAGAAGCTCGAGAAAATCCAGTTTTATTTGCCTCTGAAGACTTAACAAACGTTTGTCAGGAAGCCGTTTGTCGTGACCTTAGTTAATAACCAACGAATAATACTTAAGCCACGAAAGACGGGCCCACAGTCGGTCAAACTCAAACCGACAACGTGTTCAGAATGGTGTCAACGTTAGCAAGCTACTTTGCAAGAGACCAAGTCTTATTTCAGTGCGATTCTGTATTCCGGGCTGTTCTAACGTGCCTTCTTTTTGGTGTCAGCTATGTTGGCAGTTTGTACATTTGGCGAACAGATCTACCGAGGTTTGGAAACTTGTATTTTGGCTTGGTCTTTAGCCTTGGGATTCTCTGGTTATGAATTTCTGTTAGTTGTATTTGAATAATAAAACTTATGTTGTATTTTATGTAAACTAAATAATGACCATTTTGAATACTTATTACTACTTACAGTTACACAGTTACGGTCATGATGGTCTGGATATATTGAGGTGGTTGCATTGGCTAAGTTGTTGTAGACTTCAGTTGTATTTGATTTATTCAAAGTAAGGAAAGCTGTTTCCTTCGCTTTCTTTATCGCATAATAATAATCTTTCAAGCAATTGATTGCTGGTGGAATAGAGGGGCTCCCTGACGTCATTGACATAGCATTACAAATACAACAGAATTGTGATGATTGCAAGCCTTGGGACAGGTAAATGAAAATTGGCTGGCTATAATCATCACAACTAACTTTAGCACATGGCAGATAAAATTAAAATGTTGCTTGAGCAACATGCGGCATTCATGTCGTATTTGGCGTGTCGTGGCCGAGCGGTTATGAGTATCAAACTCAAGATCTAGTGGTGGTGCTTCTGGTCAGCAGAGCAGATGGGACGTAAAGCCTAGGTCCCTTGTGTACCATCATCTTTAATTATCAATGCTTGTAAATAACATCAGTACACACTTATCACTAATAAAGAGAAGGGGTTCGGCCTGGTTTGTCTGGTAGTGCGTTTATCTTCAATTTTTTGAAGGCTGCACTCAAAAAGAAGAAGTAGAACTAGAAGAAGAAAAATTTGGGGCAACATTTTCTGTACCCTTTTGATTGTCATTATTGCCCAATTTGTGTGTAAATCACAATGTGCCGGAGCCTTCAAGTTGTCAAGATTGTATCTTGGAAGACGAAGGAGAAGAAGGATTTCTGACTTAATTGAATTATACAAGTAGCATTTCAAATGCAAAATCTTTGTGTGCTTCAATTGTCAAACAAGGCATTGAACGTTCAGAAATGGAAATCCAGGCAACAAATGTAGGGTGATACATGTTCATATAATGTATAATATTCTTCAGTAGGAATGTATCAGTTGAGCACAAAGTAGATACCCGCATAGACCCAGAAACTGGGTCTGTAGTAGTAGTATGACCACAAAAATGTCAAAACATTTTTAAGCAGTACAGTGTTCCGGGTAATGGGTCTATACTAATACTCGCATAACTGATAACTTACCTGCAAAAGTTGTAAACTTATCTTGGTATCTTCTTTATGCTCAACAGAACTAGTCCATAGCCCAGCTGTCTTCACTCTTCATTGTACCGTTAGTGTTGCAGAGACATTGATTCTGAGCTTGTACTTTTGTAGCACCATTGGCAACTTTAAATTTAGCTTTCAATTCAAGGCTAGTTGCAATGATTGTAAGTTTCCACCCAACAGTCATGACAGTCCCCGACCATAGAATCATAACTAACTGTTTTTCTTAGAGGCAACAGATAAAATTGCTCCCATGTCCCTGGTGGGCCTTGGTACTTGTATCCAGTACAAATTTTCATTTCTCTTATAGCAGTACGCTTACCAAGGGAAAGCTGCCTTGCCCAGACAAGAATGAAGTATCGGGCCTGGCTTTCAGGTCAAGAATGAAGTATCTGGCCTGGCTTTCAGGTCAAAATTGTGTACTTTGAATAACTACCCAAGCTCTTTTTGTGTATAATGTGTTTTGGGGTTTGTTTGGTTTTTTAACAGAGATGACCCAGCCACAATTGGGAGAAGAAGTTTAAGTGCTGTTGTGGTGTCCCTCTTGGCACCAATCTTGCTTCTCACACAGGCACATAAGAGTGCAGATGGAAAGGTGAGATGTCATAAATCCCAGCTTGAGATATTGATTTCATCCCTCCTCAGTCTCCTCTTCTCCTTATTATTACATATTTCTGGCAATAAAACCAAGGATGCCTCATAAGTGAATTTAATCACTGTACCTCATAAGTCTGAGGAAACCTGTAAACAAGGGTACTTGCTATGTGAACCAGGAACACCAGTTAATTCCACGATAAGTGTTCCTGTTTTTTTTTACATGCACTACCAACCCTATGCAAGTACTCAAGATTTATGACTGAATGACCCATCAGAAGGGCAAAGCAGTTAAATGGTAAAGTTTTTTTTACTTTCAATCTAATTATATGTTCACACCCAGTGCCAATCCTCTGGAGAAATGTTTCCGTAAATGGAGGTTTGAAAAATGTCATTTGAAAAGTACTAATGTTTATTGTGCAAGCGCACAAATTCCCTAATCATGCATGTTTTGATTTATTGATATACTTGCATCCTGTAATGATCTGACAAGTACTTGATGACGAATGAATAAAATGACATGGACAATATTCTAACTGGTCATGTGTATGCTTTCATGTTAGAATCTCACAGGTGCGTTGAAGCATATAACATCAATAACAAACATAGTGTTGAAGCATAGTATAATAATTACTTACATAGAGGATATTACACATCCCGAACAAAAAATGTGTGTGTGTGTGTGTACAAGTTTTGTAAAGTGATTGAAAAACAGGTGTGTTGGGGAACCTAAGAACACTGGCAACTTTGCCTGGAGCATTGCTACAGCCTGCTAAGGCACATCACGTCGGCATCATAAATATTTATGAAATCAGGATAAATATCGACTGGATGAATTTTCATGAATTCAGTCAAAAAGTGTAGTTGGCATGTTATATCACAGTTCAAGGTGCAAGCAAGGGGAATCATTCTTCACATGAGGCCACAAGGTCCTGTGATGCATTACATCATTCAATATTGATTTTTGAAGGGTAAATATGTGGGAGTCATGAAATGACACAACATTTTTTTAAGTAGTAAAAGAATTTTTTTTTTTTTTAATAACACTGTCTTTTATTTTCTTGTACGTAGCAAGTTATTAAGACCAACTTATAGCTATTTTCTGTGATTCTGTAGAGGCATTAGGGTATTGAATAGACTGTCAGACACCCCTTCAGCTCACACCATGTATTCTGGTGAACATAAATGTCCACAGTTTTTTCCAATCTGATAAACATGTCGGAGGAAACTAACATCATTTTGATTTTCTTCTATGCAGGGTAGTTCATTACTGCAGTATCTTGGTATACGACAGACTGGTCTCTTAACATCACTATGCCTTCCTCTATTGCTTACTATGGTAAGTGAGTCTAGGTTTATGACGGCTCCCTAGCCCTACCATGCGGTGCCTAATATATTTTGTAAGAACGTAAGTTGATCTAGACTTCCTGCTGACACAAAGTGTAAACATTCGCTGGAAGAAAACATAAAAGCTTGTATTTTATGAAGATGATAATGTACAATTTGTTCAATGCTAGCTCAAAGAGATAGGGCAAAGTCCAATAAATGATTGGACTGTTATATTTTGCCATGTCTGTAACATTTTGCGCATGAAGGTTAATTTTTGTTACTGAACGTGATGTGGCTTTGGTAAAATATTTAACTCTAATAAGGAAAGGGGAGTTCCAAATTATTAATCAATAAAAAAATATTGTTAAGAAATTGTCAAGGAATGGATCCAGGGGGTCCCTGCTCTTGACAATTTTTCAGTTTTGTAACTTTTTAAAAACTTTCTTTTTCCTTTTGTGAACTTTATACTTGCCCCCTCTAGCTTTAGTCTCACTGCAGACCTTTGCTCAAAATGTTGGTTAATGTGGTAAATTTCTAAGTCGAGCCTCAGTGGCCGTTAAACTCGCACAGAAAGATCCTTGCCATTTGATTGTCGGAACAAACGTTACATGTAACATGTCATCCAGTTTTTGGGAACTGTAAATGAATGTGTACAAATTCATTCCTATTTCCTGCTTGCATTGTACCCATAATCATCGCTACCCTTAAATTACTTTTTCAGATTTATTTGTTTTTTCGTTTTTGTTTTACCCTTTCCTAGTAAAATTCCTGGATCCATGCCTGTTTCGTCACTGCCTACAGCATTATTATAAAACATACTTTCTTGGGCAAGTTTAAGTTCTCAAAATTGAATTTTGTTCATTTAGTTGTGTAATTTCTTCTCCATGATTTTCTCTCTGAAGATACTATTTTTAGGACCTTTGTACATGATGGTTTTGAGTGACATCGGGCAATATTTTCCTAGTAAGTGTAATGTCCTTTTTCCTGTTTTGTTTGTTTGTTGGGTTGTTTGTTTGTTTGTTTTCTCACAATGTTTTATCGGCAACTTTTCAAGTTATCTATTCCAAAAAATTTAACTTAAAGTAATAACTTGGTGAAAACAGCAAAGATATAATATACTTATTACAAGGAAATACATTTAAAATGTTAGGGTTTGAGTTTAGGAACCTCTTATTTTTGGAGCTCAAATTAAGTTATTATGATTACAGTAGCAATGTTTGTTGTGACTTTTGGTTTTGTTTACTGCACGATTCCATTGCATTGTACTGCTGCCAATCATAACCGTGGTACAAACAAAGCAATTCCAGAGACTATTGGTTGTGAGTGAGTGATGTCATGGTTAACCTGCATACCTACCGGCCCTGCTGCCTGATTGTACTGCTTTAGTGTGGAATACAATTTCGCTTTAGGCATAATTTATTTGTGCTACAGTACCAAGACAAATGTGCTAAGCTATTAAACAGACCCCTTTGATTCTAACTTTTGCCTTGCAAAGCAGTACAAATAAGCACAAACATCATACAGACATGATAGAAGTAGTTGTTATAGCACTTGATTCAAACTATCAAGATATAACAACTTCCTTTCAAAAAAAGTGTCATCTTAGATAAGATCAATAATTGATTGTGAACTAATTCCCCTTTTCCCTCTAGTTTCTATGTCCCTCAAGAAGTGGTGGAGCAACAGCCGAGTTGTGGCTACGTCTGTACGAAACTACATTGTAGTAAGTTCAAGTCAATTGGCCTGATAAAATATTGAACAGGTGGAGAAAGTTATCAACTTTCATGTAAAGCACTGATGTAATGAACAATTTCATAGAGCTGCTTAAGCATAAAAAGAAGCTGAGCATATAAAATTGTTCAGCAATATTTTCTGCTTAAGCAGCTCTATGAAATTGGGCCCAGTTGGTTGCATGGTTCATGATCTTAACATGCTTAAGGTGCTTAGCACTTTTGTTCTGGCTGTTCAGTATGCTAGAGATATATTCACACCTGACCTGATCTCCTTGAAGCAGATTCAGTATTGAGTCACAATCTGAAATTGTTGTTATTTTCAATTACAAGGGCCCAATCACAGAAGAAATTGTCTTCAGATCTTGCATGCTACCTCTTCTTGTGCCTTGTGTTGGAAACACTAGTGCCATCTTCATTTGTCCACTTTTCTTCGGAGTGGGTAAGCTTTTATATTTTTATGTTTTTATATATATTTTTAGGAATGTGTTCTCTTATGAGCCTAACCAGAAACATTTTTGAGCTATAGTCAATGGTGAACTCGAGTCTTCACCATTGCAGTGATGAAGTGGGTTCATTTGTTTAAAGGTAATTGTAAACAAGTTCTTGGTTTTGGTTGGTTTCAAGATGAAGGATTTTACAAAGTAAAAATTTTCTACAGAACAACAGAGCATAATAATTCAATAATGTAAAGTAATTTCTTAAGAATTCCCATAAATTGAATTTCCTGAAAATAAAATGAATGCTGTATAGTTTGAGAACATTGATTTTCAAGAGAAGTGCATTAATGTGCATGTGTATGTCACCAAATGGGTCTTTTAGTTTACATGTTTTTGGGTCAGCTCTCTGAAGTTGTTTCAATTGAGAAATTTTGGGTTGGAGAAATTAATCTGGTACCTTGTGGTTATTATAAGTGCTGATTATAATATAAACATACAGGAAGCTTGACAATTATGGCTTGAAAGAAAGTTGGAAGAGTAAGCCACGATTGTACTTTGCGATCAAATTTGATTGTGCTGTGAAGCAGAAACTTTGATTTCAACAGTTTATCCTATAAAGCAATTGTGAAAGAATAGTATCATAGTATTCATTGTGTGGCTGGTAGTCTATCCTTTTCTTAAGCATGTGAGGATGTAGCCTTTAGTCAAGGCGCACCGCGGCATCCCAGCCCAGATATCACGCACGAAAAAAGACTAGCGCGAGCGGCGAAGCCGCGAAGCGCCTTTACCAACTCGTTTTGGGGCTTTATGTTTTTCTTTACTTTTTGCTACCAATTTTGGTGGGAGAAATGTAATGCATAATGCATTAGCGTGATGAGTTGTTGGCCAATAAGAAGACACAATTACTTGCATGACGGTGTGCTACAAAGTATACATGCATTCTCGTTTCCATTTACATGTTTTCGGCTGATGACGTGTTAAGTAAAAGTTCTAAAAATGCAAATAAAATTTAGTTTTGTCAAATTATCCTTATTCATGTTACCGATTGTCAAACTAAAATAAATATTTGCCAGACAGCATTACCCATCTATATAATAGAGGAGGCCAACATCTAGTTGCCAGTGATTGGGTACAAGAAATTGCATATATAAATATTTCATGATCATGAATAATTGATTAGCTGAACGAGTTGGTAAAGGCGCTTCGCGGCTTTGCCGCTCGCGCTAGTCTTTTTCGTGCGTGATACCTGGGCTGGGGTGCCGCGGTGCGCCTTGACTAAAGGCTAGTGAGGATGGGGAGATGAGGAATAATACATGTACGAATTTATAATGGTTATGATAGGGATTATCCTGTGTATAAGTTTGACTAATTTCCACTGTAAGCCATGCCCATTTCACACAAACTTGTTCCACTGATTACCAGAAGCCCATAGGAGTTGCATTGAACTAGTTTTTCTTTGATGATTCTGCACAAAAAGTTTAAAAATTTAACTTGGCTTTTACACATAATGTTCTTCAAAGACGCAAGATCTTCTCAGAATGATAAGTTTCTCTCATAACAAATGCTTTTGAATGATGAAACGGGTGACTTTTGGTAAAATTACACAAATGTATTTCAGCTTTGGAGCTGGAAGTAGTAATACTTTGGGTGTGCGGCAGTTGTACGCAAGTTTGACATGATAACTTATCAACAGGATTGAAATACTGAATATGATAACGAATACTGCACTTTTTAAACACACTTTTTGTTGTATCCATTTAGCACATGTACACCACGTCATAGAAAATGTACGACTTGGAGTGAAGAAACCTCAAAAGATATGGCTAGACACAAGTAAGTTGGGAAAATTGGATAGAAATAAGATGAAATGTTAATACATTTTAACATGTATTTTATTTCATTTATTACATTGTGCATATTTTTTACTCAGTAGCATCCCAATAAAAAAGTATCTTTTTTTGAAGTTTGCATTGAACATTTTGTGATTATAAATGGTTCTTATGACATGGAGTAGAACTTGGATAGCCTTTGAAAGTAGGATTTGGGACTTTGCATCGCTGGAAAAAACAGAGCTGCCCCCGATATCACGAAACTCATTGCAAGAAGCGATGCATCGTATGGTTTGCGATGCATCGCAAACCTAAGACACGTCGCGGCTGCGACGAGTTCTAAATTCCGTTTCACCATACACGTCGTAAGCGCGACGAGTCGCAACTCAAAACCATTTTCACTCTTAATAAAAACAACCCTTTGGACGAGGATATACTGCTAAAGTTGTGTGGCTGTTTTGTGTTGTATACAACTTGGTCATAAAACAGTCGTGTATACATGTAGTTCATTCAAGATGGCAGAATTAGCTGCTCGCACTAGTCTTTTTCGTGCTAGTTAGTGGTTGCGCTGTTTGTGTATCACTATCCGGGCGGCAGCTGCCCGGGCCTTGACTGAAGGCTAAGATCGCTCTGGGTTGTTTAACCATGGTTTAACAACCACGTAAAAAGCGGTTACATAAAATGGGAAAGGTTATAATCCACAAGATTGTAGCAATAGACGTAAAATCACGATCTTTTGTCAATCAAGAAACGGTTAATCTGTTGCAACCCCCCCCCCCCCCATCACCCAATTATTATTTTATTTAGGTCTAATGAAAATTTTACCCATTAAAATAGTAGGGGCCAGCATTGAATATTTTAAAAGCTTACCCTTGTGACACGTTCAAGGCTCCATAAACCCTCTCGATGATGTGATAAATACCTTGTTTGTTAAATATATACCGACGAAATATTTCATCATCAGTTAGACTGTCGAGAGGGTTAGGCCGTGTCCGAAACGGCGGCTTCGGCTACAGCTACGGCTAGATCGCGCGCGTCTGCCTATTTTTCAACAGTGGCAGACGCGCTGATCTAGCTGTAGCTGTAGCCGAAGTCGCCGTTTCGGACACGGCCTTAGTTCGGTCGTGAAACAGTCTCTCTCTGACGCAACGCTCTTCCGGCTTCTCGATTAGCAAGCAGCATCAACGCCACTTTGCAAGTATTTGCGCGTTATCACATGAAACATCGCTTTCTTAAGACGACCCTTTGGGTAGTCGGAACTTGCGACGTATCCGACGCATCGTAACTTTGATGAAATCGTTTTTATACGCATCGCAACTTAAGACGTGTAACCGGTCGTATCTTGCGTTTACGACGTGTCGCAGCGCTTCGTGAAATTGGGGGCAGGATGTTTTATTTATGTAATTGTTACATTTGGGATAAAGTGCAATATTACTTTGTTTTTCTTCTAACAATGGTGTGTGATAGTTGCTGTGTTAAGGATTGGATAAATCACAAGATTCACACTAGCCTTTCATCACCAGGCAGTCTAGGGAAGCACCTCTGTGTGGACAATTTATCAGAGCAACTCAAAGGGCGCTCTGGCAATAATCAGTGGTATGGAGGCTGTTGCCTCCATTTTCCTTTATGAATCAATAGGCCCATGAGTGGTTAAGACATCTGCTGTACAATGCAGGGGTTCAGGACTCGGGAAGTTTTAACCATTGAAACTACATGAACCTGTAATCATTTGTGGTGGTTCTGAACATGCTGAAAAGGCCTGGTAGAGTTGTAAATAAAGGAAAAGGAAATACATAGCCAGTTGTCATGGACATTATTTTTCACAAAGGCACACTTTTTGTTAAAAGTTTTCAAGAAATAACAAGTTGATATATTTTTTTGCAGTTTTCCAGTTTTTCTACACAACAGTCTTTGGTACCTTTTCTGCTTTTATATTTCTCAGAACGGGTAAGAATTACGACATGTGTTATTTCTTTGTTACTTCTTTACCCCTCTTACTCTTGGTTATATTTTCAAGCGGGATGACAAACTATGCATGTACCATTCAAAGTATGCATGAATTGTGTATGGTAACTGTGAACAGCACTCATTGAATGTGTGTGTACTACATGTATGTAGATACATTCACTGCATAAAGAAATATTTCAGACTGTCATTGTTAATCTATCATTCACAAATACCACAGACAGTTTATCCATTCTGACACATTGAATAAATAACAGCTATTAGTCAAACATGCCTGTCTCTTGGTCAAAACGCAAAATCATGATGACCTACTTTTGTGCACATCTATAGTGTATGTTTTTACATAGTGAAGGGCGGGCATGTCACATGATCGCGGACATATTGACAAGCCTTTCTCTTAGTTAAAACGCAAATTCATCTTGACCTACATGCCCTTCCATTTTTGTACAATGTATTTTGCACATGTTTTGAGATGCCCGTCTCTGAAGGAAACTGAACTCAGTACTTACAATTTGTTTTTCTTTTGTACAGGTCATCTTATTGCCTCTATTGTAACACATATGTTCTGCAATATAATGGGTTTTCCTGCATTTGATGACATCCCAAGGTACAGTAGTACACAGCAAGTAATCATTTGGACTATGTTTGTTGTCGGTTTGTTAGTCTTCTTTGCTCTGTTGTTTCCGATGACCAATCCAGAAGTGTATGGGAATCAGGTATACCTCTGGTCATAGCTTATCATGAAGGATTGCTGTATGTGTTTGATGCTAAGGCGGGGCTTCCTACTGTCTGACTATTTAATGTCAACCACTGTGGTTTTGAATGCACTCTACAGCCTGCTTTATAATATCATGTTGTGAATGCACCTACAAAGCTGCAGACAGTTGTGTGCTCAGTTGCTCCATCACACACAATCCAAACCTTTGCAGTTGTATAGTTTGAATGGATGGTCAACTCACTAAAACTCAGTGGTCTGCTGGCCAAATGCTTGTTAAAGCACTACAGGACAAGTCAAAATTCCCTTTAAGTGTACCATCTGACTAGTCTGTAGCTGACTCCCAATAGGTACATGTAAACCAAAGGCTGAATTCCAGATTCCGCACAGTTCCTGAAAATTGTTTTACTTGAGCTTACTTACTAAAATAATGTACTTATTCCAATGAAAGTTTCAGGTAGTTTGAGGTTTTTTTATCATATATTTCATAGTTATTAGATGACTTATTATAAAAGCAATCAATGCAAACATATTGTATATGCTGCATTTGATTGAAACTCTATGAAGGTACATTCTTACACTGTGCAGTAGGACATACATGGCCTTGTTGAAATACTTGACATAATTGACTGATGCCCATCCACCCTCTCACCCCCTCCTCACAGGTAGGGTCATACTGTGGTATTGACCCTGACAATTTTTCATGTAATTTTTATTTGAAAGTTTACTTGTTGTAAAGATTGTAATGGTAGTAAGCATTCTGCAAAATTATTTCATCTGATTAGAAATCAATAAAAGTACTTCAAAAATGTTGATATCTCCAAAGATCGCCCTAAAGGTGACTTTTGGAGATTCAAATTTCCATGGTGTCCGTTTGTGAATCACTAAACAAGGCTGAATTCTATGGTCTTGATGAAAATACTGTGACACTTTTCTCAACAAGATACTCTATTCAACTGACACTTTCACAAGTGACCTTTATTGTATCTTTATTGACAATTTGGCCTTTAAATTAGCATTACGTTGACAAAAAACAACCTGTCCTATGATCCTACCTATTGAATGGTGGATGTGTCACTACTTAAACAGGGTCCAACTGTTTGAGTGTTAAATTACCATAAGATGTTGTTTGGTTTTGTTAGAGTAAGGAAGGATCCTTGGAAATCACTCAAGGGAGTTAGGGGTACTATATAAATTATACATTTGTACATCTAAATTTAATTGACTGAGAATTCAAATCTTGTTCAAGTGACAAGCTATTGTTTATCAAGGATTAGCAGGACTTGAAGGTTTCATGGCAGGAAACAATATAGTGTGGTTTGCATGTACACCAATAAAACAGACTGCAAGTCTCTCTTGTAACGAAAACAAGAAAACGAAGACTATATCTATGAAATCAAATCTTTTTAAATTCAATTTATACGTAATTCTTGAAAATAAAAATACCAATTGAAATTTGTTGTAAGTTTATGTTCAGTTTTTATATAATACAAATAGCTTGTTAAAATTATCATTGAAACAAAATTAAAGCTTGGAACGAGAAAGATTATTTTATAGAAACCCCATTTACCAGTCACCCTGAAAAATGTGTGCTAACATTAAGTAGGTTTAATGATAGCATGAGTGTCAGTTGGGCAAAATTCTTAATTGTTTACAAGTAACCAGAAATGGAGCTGAAGTCTCATTCTTAGGTTTTCTTTGTTTAACTTATATTTTACTCATATTTCATGGCTAAATTTGACTTTCCCAACAAAATTGTGATCACCATGAAATATGTTAAATTTAAGTGTTTGAAGAAACAGAATCAAGAACACGTATGGTTGGGACCAAGTTTAAAAAAAAAAACTGAACTGAAACTTACAAGTTTAAATACACACGAGCCTTGCCTAGCCAATTATCTTGTTTTGAGTTGTGGTGATTCTGAAAAGAGCCAGGGTCATACTGTAAGGGCCTTTACTTAGACAAACAATCGCAAAGTCGGTGCAAAAGCTTTTGTACTATCCACTTCTAGTTCCAAATTGTGAAGATACAGTTTTCATTGTGTCATTTTTTTATACAATGCAGCCTCAGGATTTTTCTGATACACAGTTGGGTATTACTTGTTTGAGTATTTATAGTTCAATTGAATTGGAAGTTATTTAACACCATTGCATATTTATAGTTAATGCTTTAGTTTCTTTATTGAATACGATTATTGAATAGGGTATTCATTAGCTATGATTTCATATCTCTGTTTAGTCCAGAAAATACTGTTTTGCCAAAATGCTTCCAAGCATAATGCTTTGTCTGTACAATACTGGTTTGTCACAAATATTTGATCAGCCATTTTTTTAGCACAGTTGTGAATTTGACATATTTTCACAACTATTTCTAGCTTCTAAACGTAATATAACACCACCCAAGCAAATTCTTGTCATTTGATTGGAGGGTTGGAGGTCATGCGGCATTCATTATTCACACCATTTCATGGCACGTCACTGATGAACGTGCATTTTTGGTTATATACAGCGTGCATTTCTGGTACTATCCTTTTTGCAGTATTGCACATTAAACTACCATAATAATGCTCACACGCGTCAGTACATAATGTGTTCGCTAGGCCACAACATGTTGTGGGTGCACGCGTTGTACACAGCAGCTTGCAGGCTCTTGTTTTGTTAGAGTGAAGAAGTAAAAAAACAGCAGAATAGGCCTACATTATTTTGTACAATTTGTTGGTTTCTGCTCCAAATGATGAAGATTTACTTGATGGATGTTACATAAAACAAATAATGAATGTTTTGCAGTCGTGCATTAAAGATAATATTTTCATTCGTTGAAAGATGGCATGTTCGCCTCGTTGAATGGAACATGCCATCTTTCAACTCATGAAAGTATTGTCACCATTGCACTCGTAAACATTCATTATTTGTATAATGATCTTCAAGCAAACTTAAATCCTTGATTCTGATTGGTTGCTCCATGAGTGTGATATTAACCTCTTACACTTAAGTAGATACATAATTGGTTGGAGGTCGTGCGGCATTCATTATTCACACCATTTCATTCGCCTGTTGCACAGTCAGCTATTTGCATGTAGAACCTCGAATTGGGGACATCAGTGAAATTACATTATATAATTCTGTATTGTCACGGTAATCTAGTGAAACTTTCACCCCCCAAAAATACATAAATACAATATAAAGTCATGTGACAATACCTCTAAATGAAGCATGAAGTCGAGGCTCTACATACATATGGTGGATCCGTGCGAGTAGCGAACGACCTCTATCATTAAGCATGTATTTTGTTTCATTCTTTTGAGTGTGCATGGGTAGGCTGGTTGGTTGCGCGATGGTCACACGGCTGAATATTTGATGTGCTATCATTAGAGACACAGTTTATTGTTATTGCTGAGGCATCAGTGTCTACAGACCCCCTGCACTACGAGGAATGCACCTCCGAACAATGCGCATCTACCGTTTCCACCATTTGGGGAGTTAATTTCTTTGTGTACATTTTGACTCCCAAAATGGCAAAAAGTATAGGTGTATGTAAGTGCGCTTCGCGTTGTGCAAGGGGTCAGTTTGCTTAAGATGCTGGCATCCTTCAAGCAGTTGACGATTATCACCGCGCGGCAGACTACAAACCGGCCTTTCACAGATGTGTAAAACAGACTTGTAGTCGATGCCAAAATACACTCTTGTACATTTTGGTGATTGGTTCTTCCTCCAAATGACAAAGGTCAATAACGAATTTTTATAAGTGAAATGGTGAGAATACTTTTATTAGTTGAAAGATAGAATGCCCAGTTGAATGCAACATTCCACCTTTCAACAAATGAAATTTCTCACCATTGCACGAATACAAAACATTCATTATTTGTTTTATAAAACACCCAGGTAGATCTTGTCATTTGGATATGGGATATAGGAGCGCTACATTTTTCTGTATTTCACTTGCACTTTTTCCAAATGATCTTGTTTCTAAACACATCCATACCATTTGCAAAACTAGATTTCAATCCCTTGGATAGCATTGAATGTTTAAAAATACAGCAGCCTTAACCAGGGTGTAAATGAGTTATATTTATTGTAGATATGTAATATTTATGAGATTTTTAGAAATACATTGTTGCAATATGTCGTTGAAGGGTTTTCAATTCGTTAGAAGCATATTACAAGTTTTTAAAATCCATTTTAATTTTACCAACAGGTGTTTTGGAAAATTCATTTGCTACATGCAGTACTTTGTAAATGTGGACTGTGTATTTTCACATGGTTATATAGAGTTTTTGAATTTTGTAATGAAAGATACAATGCATTTATGTAAAGGAATGTGAGTTGTTCCAGAGAAAAAACAAAATAAAATTGTGGCTTTATACTTGATATGGTGTTAACTGCACGGGCGTAAATATGGGGGGGGGGGTGGGGGCAATTTCTCCCCCAGGGCCCAATTTGATGGCTCTGCTCACTGCACTGCTATCTTACTCATTTTCTATTTTTTGTAGGTCGTCTTGTTGTGTTCGTATTTTAGTTGTTTATGCACATTCTTTCCCCTTACTAAAACAGAACCGGTGTTGGCCTACGTTTAGCTTCGCTCTCCACAATATGCAGGTATAGTATTTTAAAAACCGCGCGCGTAATTTTCGCGTTCGATTTACGGATGCGCGTCGACGACATTGATATCAAGATAACAGGGGGGGTGGCAACATTGTCAATGTGAACATTACGGTGGCTCATTATTCACCAGTTCCTAGCAGTGTAAATGAGTAACAGAATATAATTAAAGTACCATAAGCCTATACTGCTAAGATTGAGAATAAATGAAATGCGTGGAAAGTATTAAAGTATGTGTCCACTTCGTATGTGTAAAACTCGGCCCCGACTGTAGCCACGCATTCTGGGAAGTAGGCCTACTAACCGACATTTAATTAATGCCGCGGTTAAACAAATTAATGGGTTTTGGCAGGTTGGTTCTACATTTGCGCAAATATAGTATGCATCCGTAATACTAATAGAAGATAACGCAGTAATATAAAAATGCACTACGAGGAAGCAGGCAATCTCGCTGGTTGGAGGACAAATTTCAAACTCTATGAAGAACACGTCCTGATGTATTTTAAGACCATTTTAAAAGCCGCTATATTTAATGATTTTCCAAGGGAGAAAACATCAGGAAATCAGATTTTTGTTTCAATTTTTATTCAACTTTTATTTATTTCTTTTATAGATGACGGGTCCATATAGATGACCATCTATGCCAATGTTTTAAACACACACAGGGGTGGGAATAACAGTGACGACCACGTCCTTTCTCGGTGGTCTGTCTACTCATGGGTCCTTTCTCTTCTATGGTCTACTCTAGATGGTTAGGCGATATTGGTGTTGTTGTCAGACTTGTAGTTGTACACAAGAGGGCAATGCAAGCTGTTCACAACATGCACAGAGCCTTTGTTTGTATACGTTTGCTCTTGGGTCCTTTGTTCACAAACAAAGGCGGTCAAAGGGGAGGCCTTGCCGCTACCTTGGGAACCAGGAAATCGTCCAATAGAAATCTTGTATGGGAACACGGGCGCTTTATTCGAACACCCACACAGAATAATGAGACAAACAGATAACGTTACAGGGGGGAAGTTAGATTGATTTGTGTGCTCTGCAATTTGGATTTAATATTTTGCTCATCTGGTGACAGCAACGTTGTCCTTTTTACTGACTATTTGTAGTTTGGACTTCAATCATGAACCGCTACACACCAGTCGAGAGAATTTGCAGCGGGTTCTTCGGCCCCGATCACCGGGTGATGGAACGCCGTGGGCCCGGTAGGAAGGAGCGTCGGATGAAGCTCGTCCCGTGTGGAAGCAGAGAGTTTGCCATGAGAGCCCTTGGCTTGTACAAGGAAAACGTCGTTTTCATGCTCAAACACGAGAACGTTATGAAGGTGAAAGAGGCTTTCCTTCACAAACAACATGGTACAGTGTACTTGTGTTCTGTCTGGAAAAAATATGACAGTCAAATTTTGAATGAATTTCTGATCAATAAGCACAAGGGGCTGACGGATGATTCATATAAATCTCTGTTTGTGCAGCTTGCTACTGGGCTGTCTTTCTTACACTCCAACGGCGTCGCCCACAATGCCCTCACACCATTTAGTGTGGTCATGACAGAATATCACAATGGGGATGGAGTGGCAAAGTTGACAGACTACGGACTATCCCAGCTTTGCCTCCAAGCTGAGGGTGACAAGTACGACTTGGAAGAGGGCAGATCTAGAAGCTTAGTATACTCTCTACCTCCCGAGGCTTACAATCCAAACTGGGCACGAGAATTTGCCAAACCATCGAAGGCAGCTGATATATTTATGCTTGGAATGTTATTTAATGCTGCTGCCGACCACTCCCTTCTCCAAACCGATACAAAAGAATTGCAACTTGAAGTAATGGCAACGTATTTGCCATTTCCTGGTTATGGACAGGTCCCAGTCGGTAAATTCATGCATAACAACCCAAGTGTTGACTTGGACCATCAACTCTTTCGGAGCGTTAGCCCTGATCTTAGACGGCTTCTTCGTAGGATGGCTCTGCTAGAGCCCGAGAGCCGCCCTGCACCCACAGGGGTACTACAGATGCTGAATGCCTGCAAGACGATCCGCAAACCTCGCTCCACCCTCACACCCAAAGAGAAAAACAATGCCCCCTTCAAGATGCCACTTGCCCCCTTGAACACAAACCGAAAGCGGAGGAGTTCATCCATTCGCTATGATCCCATGGCCAGCAATGAAGCAAAGAAGAAAACAATGACGACACCAGCTAGTGAGTGGGAGAAGTCATCTTCACAAGCAGCCTCTGGCCTTATTAGACGTGCTTCCTTACGTTTATCTCAGAGAGCAAGAATTGTTAGTGACTATCTGAACCAGAAAAAGTCATTTAAAATCACTGACTGATAGGATTGCTTCCAGATAAGTCATACAAATGTCAGGTGTGCCAACTAAGTGTTCGAAGGACTCATCCTTTTAGATTTTCTTGTAATTTTAAAAGCTTTTTTATTATTATTAAAGATTTCATTTGTTGATATACATGTACATGTACATATGGGAGTGATTTTCTAAAGATGCCACATCAAACACATCTTCCAAACTGTAAATACTCCCAAACATGCTTTGCCTAGAGTACATTTCAATTTAAATTGTAAATAATATTTGAACATTTTGCCAAGTAAATCGTAGTACTTATCATGATATGGCTCGACTCCAATAGTTTTTAAACCACAAGGTTTTTGGAAGTGTATGTGTCTGTTCCAAGTAATGTATTTTGATTCATTTGAAGGTTTCCCAGTTTATTTTGAAATGTTGTCATCAGCATGGGACCTAAATCTTATATTTATAATTTACAGAAGGATGATTTTGCATCTCTTTGCTGTTGGAATATCATTTTTTAAATATTAAAACACCTCATTTAAAAAATTTACATCACTGTTGGGGAAATAAAAAAAGAATGTAGGAAACAAGACATTTTTCTGGATAGAGAGCTGTTTTATAAAATGTGTATAATTTTCATATTGTCTAATTTATTACTTAGACAGAAGAATTGCAAATTCACTGTCATTACAAATGGCCCCAAAACCCTTTCCCAAACAACACAAATTCCTCATTGATTACACATTTTTGATACTGGCTAATACAAAATATTTGTATTCAACATCATAATATATTATCTACTGTTTATTTAAAAATATTAAACCAGTGCAGCATTTTATACAATGTTATTGCTTTAGATAAAACAATCTAGTCATATGGCTCCAAGTATTTGGTACACATTTTTAATAAGTTTGACAGAGCAGTATGTACCGCTTATAGAAGAGCTACAGACATGACAGAGCATGTACTTCATGTAAGTACAACTTGTACTTGCCTAAATGGTGCAAAAATCTTTTGTTACATGATATAAAGATTGTAATTACAATTTTGAGCAACTTATGATCTGAAGAAGCTTGTCTAACTGTTGTGTTTAAAAAACTTGAATTTTATGTTGAAAATGTAACGCTTGCTAGTTTAAATCTGTTTTGTGTTTTGCTGATAGCTGAATGATTGATTCACATAAATGTAAAATTCAGAAATTTCATTAATTGTTTTCAACCTGATTTGCAGCCATGCACATTGTAATACTTACAACTAACTGGTCAATAAAGTATGATTAGATAAAGAGTTAAATTGACCCTTAATCCAAAAAAGCTAAACTAGGCCTCCATTTGAATGCAAAAACTGAAACATGTTCGAAGACTTTGTCACTGACAGGCACCTTAATATGTTGATTTGTGATGTCATAGAATTTCATCGAAAACCGCTGTGAAACACGCATGCCTGGTGTGTTGAACCAGAAGAACAGTCAGTAAGTGGGTCAATTTAATTTGTGGGCCAGGACTTTCCAAGTCCGTGTGAACACAAGCCAAGTATGGGTTAGGCTTAAGTTACTATGTTGTGGACCCCCCACTTTGTGCGGATTAATGGCCAATTCAACTTCTCATCTGAACATACCCATAGTCATGGAACCATCCGATTAATTATCACAACGCACTCATCTTTGTCTGGTTCCTTACCCCATAGAGCATGTTCCTTGCTCTATGCTTACCCATACCATGACATTTGTGAGCGTTACATTGCAGGCACCATACAATTTTCGCATGGATGGTTACATGCCATTGCAAACTGAGTATGCCCGAATCCAATGGTATACTAATAATGTATATATCTTAGTTTTGTTAAACAAAATTGTTATATGTCCAGTTCTGGCAATGGCACATTCACAAAATATTGAAAAAATTATGAGTTGCATAACACTGGTGCTGAAAAGGGGCTTTCCCCTAAAAGACATGCAAATGGATAACTACAGTTTTAGTTGGCCACAAGTGCCCCCCCCCATGAAAAGATAGTGCACCCCACAATTTTACCCTATAAGTTTCAGTGTTTTATTTTTCCACTCATAGCAAGCAAAATCGCCTAACTAGCACAAAATGTCAAAACAGGGTGCTACCAAGAAAGGAGCATCAGAAGTATAGATTTATATTTCATGAAAGGGAAAAGTGGGGTCGGACTACAGTGGGGTCGGACTACAGTGGGGTCCAACTACAGTGGGATCGCACTACTGTGGGTTCAGACTATGGGGACCGACTACAGTGGGGTCGGACTACAGTGGGGTGGCACTACAGTGGGGTCGCTCTACTGTGGGTTCAGACTATGGGGACCGACTACAGTGGGGTCGGACTACAGTGGGGTGGCACTACAGTGGGGTCGCACTACTGTGGGTTCAGACTATGGGGACCGACTACAGTGGGGTCGGACTACAGTAGGGTGGCACTACAGTGGGGTCGCACTACTGTGGGTTCAGACTATGGGGACCGACTACAGTGGGGTCGGACTACAGTGGGGTGGCACTACAGTGGGGTCGGACTACAGTGGGGTCGGACTACAGTGGGGTCGCTCTACTGTGGGTTCAGACTATGGGGACCGACTTCAGTGGGGTCGGACTACAGTGGGGTGGCACTACAGTGGGGTCCGACTACAGTGGGGTCGCACTACAGTGGGGTCCGACTACAGTCGGGTGGCACTACAATGGGGTCCGACTACAGTGGGGTCCGACTACAGTGGGGTCGGACTACAGTGGGGTGGCACTACAGTGGCGGTTGCGCTACATATTTGTTTCTTGACAAAAACCAAGGGAATCAGCTACAAGCAATGTAAAAACATGGTGCTAATAAAAAAAAAAGTTGGTGGTAGTAACATTAGCGTAAAATTACTAATCTCAAAGCTTTTAAAGAAGTTATCCACAAGAGCTAAAACAATGTGACACACACAATTGCGTACATCAACATTCTAGACACAGCTAGGCTTTCAAATTGACAGAGGAAACACTCGCAATCTATGCACCAGTGTGACAAGTGTTTGTCACTTCTACACGTACATGTATGTGGACGGAAAAGGATGAATATTCTAATAGATCAGTTGCAGTTTATGACGAGTTTGCTTTGGTTTCAAATATAATACAATTATTGTTGCAAACTTTACATGTACGTGTATATAATAAAAATTATTTTAAGTTATATTTTCTCTCCCATCACCTGTCCTAATTAAAATGTAACAAATCCTCCTTTTGTCAACGCTTATTGAATATACAATGTGTGAGCACCATTACACTAATTTACAAGGTTGTGACACGTGCACCTCATGCAGGCTGTAGTACAAAGACAAATTTGTTGCATCAAACATGAAATACTCCCTCATAAATCAGTCAACCGGGTCCTTTGGTCCTAACACCAATTTTAAAGATACATATCCCATGCTACCATTGAATAAAATAAACATAAATGAGCAGGATAGTTAGAATATAATTGTACATACAAGGAAATGAATTAAAACTATAAAATCAGTTTATACACATTTTGTTTATGATACACAAACAGAAAAAAAACATCAATTCCATATGAAAATGTGATGGAGATTAACCAACACATCATTTAAAAACAAAACAAAAGGATTTTTATGAATGTTTAGCTGATAATAATTGATAAGTGAAAAAACATGGAATGTTAATTTTAATGATACGATCTTAAAATCAACATATTTACAGGTGCTACTTTCTAAAAGCAGTTTAACGAATACATATTTGGGATTGCCATACTGTAAAAACAAATTATCAAAAAAAAAATTAGAAAGAACTAATTACCTTTTAAAATTAAACAAACACACTTTTAGCTACCAATCAATGATCTAACCAGTCATCTGATTCATTTCTCCACGCGTATAACACTTTGCAATGTTTCAGTTGTGTATGGTCTCAATGTGAAAATTCCTGAGCATTTATTTAATTCTAAGTTATTATTTCAGTTCAAGAAGAAGCAAAGAAAACCTGACATAAAAACAGATATAGACTTAAACTAAACACATACCATATCCTTGGTGCTCTATCAAAATAGTCCTTTAGAATTTAACATTTTCAAATGAAGAGCTCTTTGCAAAAAGAAAATGGTCTTGCCCCTTCAAAGATGAATTCCAGGCCTATTCTCTTTAGATTATGAAAGGATTTGATAAACTGATTTTTGCTTTACTGCATTAGGTTTTCATCTGTTGCTGTTGTGAGGTAATTGATGATGTTTGACTTCTTCTTTATTCAAAGTTAATGCTGACCTTAAAACAACAGTACATTATTTTACAGAGATTGATCAAGCACTGAATACAAACAAATCAGTTGTAAAACGAAATTCCTTTAGCATGTTCTGCACAAGCAGTTTTCCTGTGTGCTGGTAACTGAGCACACACCATATTGTGACTTTATTATGACAAGCTTTGCATTGAAGTGATTGGGCTGAGTGACAAATCTGACAGTGTCATTAAAATGTAAGAGGTATTGATTGGCTCCTAATACTACGGAAGTGTATAAAGGACATGGTAAAAAACCTATTCCGCCCGCGCGGATTACTTATTTGCCCAGGCGAAAAAGTAATTCGCCCGGGCTAATAATTAATCCGCCCGGCAAAATAGTAGTCTGCCCGGGCAAACTAGTAATCTGCCCTGTCAAATTAGTAATTCGCAGGGCCAAAATAGTAATCCCCCGGGCAAAATAGTAATCCGCCCGAGCGAAAAAGTAATCCGCCCCGGCGAAATAGTAATCCGCCTGGACAACTTAGTAATCTGCCCGGGCAAAATAGTGATCCGCCCGGGCGGAATAGCTTTTTTTTACCATGTCCTTTATACACTTCCGTATTATACAGAAGTAAGTTCAAAGAAAAGTCTGTAAGATGTTTTGATGGAGGTAAAACAATCTAATTTATTACTGTAAGCTCATAGACATCTGTCAGCAAGTGTTTGGATATAAGCAGATAAGTTTTTTTTCTCTGGGAAAAGATGAACTCCAGGGGTCAATGATAACCTTGAGTCTTGAAGGAACAAAAACAGAATACTGAAATGTCATTTTAAGAGGTAATTGAAATAATTGCATCGTAGTGCTAAGTAAGAAAGTAACACTGGAAGTGATTTTCAAGTCAATATATGCAGATTTGTGTGCGTGTGTCACCAGGCATTAATTTTTTTCCCAGTATTTGTCAGATCTGGGCTGCTTTAATAACATCAGTTTTTATTGTGACATTATGAAGTTGTTGCTACAGTGCATGTGCAAGAAAGTAGAACCTGCCTGTAGTTTTTGTTGTATATACGTAATTGGACTATGGTAAATTATGAGAGGCCCAAAGCATATGTACTGAAACAGAAATTTCTGTATTGGTTTAATGAGTAAGATGACCAACTCATCAAATCCATATCTAACCCTTCCATAAACCTTCCTATTATAACACACTAGGATTTGAAACTTTGCACTGTGGGAAAACAATCTAGAAGCTAAGCTTTGTGGTGACATGTACATGTACAAGTAATAATATCTTTATTGAGTTGGAGGTTCAAGTCTCGATTTTATAAAGAGCTAAGATTGATCTTAGTTACGAATTAATCTTAATTGCCAAGCAAGGTGTATGTCACAATACAAGTCACTATGGCCATATCACCAACTCATCTAAAGATGAAAGTTATTGCTTTGTGAAATCGGCCCCAGGAAAGACATGGCAGCAAATGTGCGACATCACAGGATTGGAATTACATGGACACCACAGAGGCCATAGCAATTGTTACCCCTGGTCTAGGCCTTGGTGCCCCTTCAAAAACTTCCCATCGACTTCAAGTTTTTCCAATGGAAGTGCCCTTTGCAAAGTGTAAATGGCCTTTCTCTCTCAAAGATGAAAATTCCAGGCCTGACGTCAGAGTTGATTGATCCATGCTAATATTTTGCTTGTGAAATACTTTTGTTGATCAAGAATTTCTGATTCAGTGAAATTTAGCCCAGAGGGATGTAGATTAAATAATGTACTTGATGGATGGAATTTTCAGTTATGGGGTCTATTGTACAAAACTACTCAAGGAATACAGTCACTGGTGGAGGCTGAAGATGATGATGGAGATGAGGATGAGTTGTCATGGTGACAGCATTGTCGTGTGATGATAAGAATGCAGTTGGATCGATTCGTATCCTGTCAGGACATTTTTAACATGAATGCGTTGACCTATATCATCTGATTGCTTGTGATTATTTGTCTCTGTAGTCAAATAGCAACTCCTAGATAATACAAAAGACAATTAAAAAACATGAATAAAGCATGTCAATGGCTGAAGTATATTAACTTTACGACAGTGTGCAAATGAATTGGAGGAAAACTGATTCAACTTTGCAGATGTCAAGTTTATGCGGCATTTTGTTATGATTTTCATTCTTTGTGGAGAAAATTCACAGGCGGGACTCAAAGGCAAAACTTTCCCCATGAAAACATGCTTTAGCTAGAAGACCAGTTCATACATCACATTTCAAAAGCACAGGGAATTTCCTTGCATTGCAATGGAAAAAAGAAAAGAAAAACAAGTTAACATCACAAAAATACCCTTCCTATTCATTTTCACGTGAGATATGATTCATGGCATGCAGATTATTCAGCAAAACTAATTTTCAAGGAATGAAATGGTGCTGTTATATTGATGAATGCAGTGACTCATGCTACAGAGGGTGATCGTTTCTATCCGTGTAGGAACGTCGACCCTGGCAGTGTAAAGTGACTGCATGGATCGAAAGTTACACGTGTACCTGACAAGCTGATTTTGCGCAGAGCTAGTGTAAAAGCAGAGTTGATTTGTACTGTGTTGAAATTACACTAAGTTAACCCCTGTAGATTTCGACATGGATCGGACGTTGATAGTGTGAAAAGGTCTTTTTCCTCTATGAAACAGATCTTGTTTGTTGATTGAGGGAAAAATTGAAAACTCTTTCAAAACAGAAAATTTTAGCTGTGAAAGTTGTGATTTAAGAAAATTTGTAATTTTTTTTTACGAAAGCCCACTTGCAACAACAACAGGCAAATTTCCATCCATTATTAAAGAGTTACGATTCATTATTATGGATTCACAATCTGTTATTACGGATTCATTGTCCATTATTACAAATTCAGAATCTGTTATTACTTATTAATTAGATTTTGATTCCTGCTATATCCAGGATAAAAGATTGTAATTCAGAACCACGCATTCTGAATCCGTAAGAATGGACTGGGAATCTGTAATAACATATTTGTGAACCCATAATAGACCGTGCAAGTCTCGCGCGTATTTGAACATTTTTGGGACCACTGTGGTCCCACGTACATTGCTTTAACGCGTGAAAGAAACAAACTCACGCGCTTTAACGGATCCCAGTGTTCGAATACGTGCGAGACTTGCACGGTCTATAACGGATTATAGATTAACTTTTTTGGTGGCACTAATGGGCGTTTGTACAATCACAAGTATTTTGAAAGAAATTCCACATAAAAAACATATCTCTTCGTAAAAGTTTGGTAAATCACATCTAACAAGAAAGCCATAGATTCAAATGACTTCAAAAAAGAATATAGCAAAGTTTTATAATACTAGATAATGTTAACAAAATCATTTACAATCTCTAATTGGTCTGAAGAGATATTCACGAAAATAATATAAAAACCCCAGATAAAATTAATATTTTCAAAATGTTAAATTTTATGAAACATATCCATTTTAAGGTCATGATTTTTACAAAAAGAAGTAGAATCAACAACTAGAAAGCTAGAGATGACTAAGGAAGTTTATATTGTATTTACTCCTTGTTCTGCTGTTTGAAGGATAGTTTCATCATATGGAGGAGGATCCATGTTCCCTGGCTCAATGGGCTGTCTGGTGGTGGCTGATGGCAGATCCTGTACAGGAATGGTCTCTTCATCATAGCTTGAAGGATAAATGTGATTGTGTCTAGGAGTAGTTAACAAAACCCAGCGCTGCAGTAGAAGAAACAAAAACTGTTACATTGAAGGTGAAGAAGGGTAGAATCATCATTGAAAAAAAACACACTTCACTTTGTATTGCTAAGGTTTCAACTATTTGGAAAGGAAGGACCCACGTCACTTTAAAGACAAAGTTCAGGATCATGATGGTTCACTTTAGCTACTTGATTAGTTTCAATTAGGAAGCTCAGTGATAAGAAAGCAATAACAGCGCCTCCAAAGAAATACTTCTGTTTAAAACACTGTCATAGTTCAGGAAATAGGCCCTACATTTTAATTTTTGTTAGATCAAATGAATTCCCAATAACTTATTGCTGCAGTTAGCTTAAGCATGTATATGAAGTAAACAAATCACTTCTAGTAAAACAATTTATTTTTCTCTAAACCATAAACAGCTGATTAGATGGAATTTTTCACAGGTTGGTCATATGATGTGTGTATGGAAACTAGAAGGTGAAGGCTATTTTACTTGTTCAAAGACCAAAGACCTACCATCTCTAAAAGCAGCACTGTACTCGCCACAAAACAGATTTAAATAAGAAACTGTTTAAATTGTTCAAACTGGCTGGAAATGTGTTAAATTTTTACCATTTGGATAAAATGCTAAATAACGATTGATATCAACAGATTTGTTTTGTACGCTGAAGAGTGGTTTGGGTTGGTTAATCAAAACCACATCCCTCTTTTCAAAGCCTAACATTGTTTGACCGAACTGGATTTGCTTAAAATTATATATTTTTGTTTTCAAAACTGTTTCAGCACTACCAGTGAAGAAATTGTCAAGCATATCAGTAAAAAATGTTTGAAAAGAATAAAAGACATTGTTTGATGTGAAACAATTGATATGTAACAGTTTCGTCTTTTTAAGCTCTTTGTTCATGAAGTGTTCAAAGTTGCTGCTCCAGCACTATCAGTGAAGACATTTTCAAGCACACAATAACAGCACTAAATGATGATTTGTTAAGCCTTGAATTTATGAGGATGAATGTGAAATAGATAGGTCTAATTTGTTGTGTTTATAAATCTGCTGACTTAAAGGATAACCATAATCTGTATTTGCCTTTAGAAGTGTGTTATCTTACGTGAACCTTGATCAGTATGTGTTCATTCACCCCCATCCAAACTGGTAACTTTAATCAGACATTTATCTGATGGGAAAACTCACTCCATCCTATCATGTTGACATAGTCTCTTTGCATAAACTCTAATTCAAGATAATATACAATAACCAATGTTCATTGTCCATCTGATCATGCTCAGAATATCTTCACGAGTTGAAATATGGAATGTTCGTTTCAATGAGGCGAAGCAAAGTTGATTGAATTCGTTCCATCTTTATACCAATGAAAATGTTCTCTCTGTTGCACGAATTCAAAATTCTTCTCCTCGTTTATAACAACCGAGTGTACATTAATTTTAAATACTTGTTAAGAAGATTAGGGAAACTCTTTTAAAAAGACACCATCTTTTACAAATTTAAAGACAAGGATTGGTATACTAAATTCAATCTCAAAGCTAATGATATAAAAATACTTATATTTTTTACCAATCCTCCAGAGAAAATGTTCATCTGAAATACATGTACTGTCAAAGTCAGGAGTATAGCATTTGCAGACCCCACAAGTCAATGTTGCTTATTCCAATTGCCACAATCAAAACAAACAAATTTGTACACTTGGCGGTATGAGTTAATTGAAGACTAAAGGATGGGAAATTTGTTTACTCTTCCAAAAGCCAAAGGTGGTTGCAAAGATGGTAACTCAAGGGATCGGAACTCTTGTTTTGTTAAGAAAAAACATTCTTGGTGTGTAAATTTTACCTGCCGAAATGTTCCTTTAGTTGAGAGCATCTGATATATACAGAAGAGTGGTACTTGTACCATGGATGAACAAGCCATAACCCATCCAATTGCCTGGCCCCAGGCTGGGTAGATGTAGTCATCGTACTCTAATGGTTTATAACTCACACAGCTAAAGATGAATACACCCTGTATACAAGTCAGACCATGAACAAAAACAAATCAGAAATTGGACATAAAGGACATGGACACAATGCGCGCATTGAGGGCCTTTTGAGCTGCTTGCACGTTGATCACAAGCCTATGTTTGCTGACGTTGTGATCATGTACTTTTAAGGTTTTATAAATATTTATTGAAACAGTAAGAACTTATGCATATTTGTAGCACTTCAATTTCTATTGTTATGGCCACAAGCAGAATTTTTCAGTTTTGCAGCAAATGCAAACAGATAGAGGATGCAAATAAGTTTACCCTTTCCACAACCTATGATGTATTATCCATTTAAATCCTACATGGTAGATGTACTAACCAAAGTGAAGGCAGGTGTGACGAACATCCAGCAAACTTTCAAGTAAGGACTTGGACGCCAGTCTAACATCTCATTGAAATTGTCATACATTTTGTTGGAACCTTGACATGATGATAAAAACACATTAACATGTATGTCACCATCATTTATTTTGCAAAAAAAATAGTTATGAATGACCTGACATTTCGATCCTAGCAGAGTTTTCCTCAAAGGCTAAACAACACGACACTCTTAACAGGTATATTAGTGTTCAACAGTCATGTGGAACTAATGAGTAGAGACAGGGGGAAAGAGGCAGAAAGCACATAGAAAAAGCAAGGGATGAACAATGTCATTTAGCCTTCATGAAAGAGTCTGCTAGGGTGGAAACGTCAGACCATCCCCCCACCCCCATTTATATCATAGCTTAGGTCCTTTTGGAAGCAGTTAGCAACAGCTAGTTCTATTTTCTCATTAAATTTTGAACAGACTTACCCTGTCTATGAATAGGTACATACAACTCATACAGGAACATAATACTATGCTTAATACTAATCTCGGTAATGAATATCATTCTGAACATTTTAATGAGTGTATTAGCACCAGCTGCACTCATAAGCTCCTACAGAAACTGCTCCTTTGTTATATAAATCCAATAATGGGCCCCACCCCACTGCTTTCTTTTCCAAAAGCGGTCGTTATACTGTCTTTTCTTCATGACGATTACTTGGAACCGGTTGCCTGTAAATTGCCTTGTGTGACACTGGCCCTAAAAATATATATGAGCAAGTGTTTCATTTGTACAGTGTAGACCTGAGAATGGACCATGTTCACTTTGCACTTGCAGTATTTCATTTGTACAGTGTAGACCTGAGAATGGACCATGTTCACTTTGCACTTGCAGTATTTCATTTGTACAGTGTAGACCTGAGAATGGACCATGTTCACTTTGCACTTGCAGTATTTCATTTGTACAGTGTAGACCTGAGAATGGACCATGTTCACTTTGCACTTGCAGTATTTCATTTGTACAGTGTAGACCTGAGAATGGACCATGTTCACTTTGCACTTGCAGTATTTCATTTGTACAGTGTAGACCTGAGAATGGACCATGTTCACTTTGCACTTGCAGTATTTCATTTGTACAGTGTAGACCTGAGAATGGACCATGTTCACTTTGCACTTGCAGTATTTCATTTGTACAGTGTAGACCTGAGAATGGACCATGTTCACTTTGCACTTGCAGGATCCTGTATACACCTCCACACAAGGTTTTCATGATTTAGAAAAGCCCATTTTCGCTGAAAAAAGGAAGCATTTTTTAACCCTTTCAGCCCCAAGTTCTTTTGACATAAACAACTGCTGGAGCCCAAGTTCTTTGACCACTCAAGTGTGAAACACACTTCCTCACACAACAGGAAGGTGGTGTTCAAAGTTTGATTTTACAAACTCTATTGTTACCTTGAAGATTTTATTTAAGAGCATAATGAGTAATAAAAATTGTCTTACTTATTTAATTTCCTTTCATATAATTTAAAAATCATTGAAATCAGCCAAACAATGTCCAAGTTCTTGGTCTTTGTTTCCTCAGTGTGTTCTGAAAACCCAAACACTTTTTTGCACACAACCTTATGGCGCTCCGTAGGTGTTTGGCATTTCGGATCTTTCTACTCTAATTTGAAGAAATTGCAAAATAACAACCCTATTTTATTTTACCGTCTATGAAAAGATCCGATCTTTCTCTTTCCAATGATGGTAAGCTTGGGTATGGAGGGTGAACATGGACAAAACTACAGCTTTTTAACAAATGGCCTTTGTGCCCAGGCTTGAGTGCTTTGTTGTGTATTATCTTGGGCGACTATAGTCGCCCTTGGGGCTGAAGCAGGGTATAGTGCACAGTCAACTATAGTCGCCCTTGGGGCTGAAAGCAGACCGCTATTTAAGGGAACACATGAGGAAAGATTAGCTTTAAAAAAACTTCTATATGGTTTTAGGAATATCTTTCATACTACAACAAAAGGATTGCCTACGAAGGGTACCGGGTATGTAATGTAAACATGGGCGTATGGTTGGGGCCCAGGGATCTTACCATACACCCAGCCAATAACTACAGCCTCAAAGAAGGCAACCCAGAGCAGTGCAAATCCACTGGCAGCATAAGCATCAAACAACTGGAATACATACATTCCTCCCTGAGTACAAAAAGAAAACAAAACTGTAGCTGAATTGTGTTTCAAGGTGGTTATACAAGGAAAAACATGAACAATATATCTAGTAAAAAAGAGTTCTTTCATCACCATTTTTGTTTTACAAAAAAAATAATTAAGTTCTACTGCGAACTTTGATTCCAATTGTTTTCCAATAATGCAATCCTAACTTTGGTTAGGAAAACAATCTGGTACACAAAACTCTGTCAAGGCTTTTCAGTTTTCAAATTCAGAAAATTGGAGGGGAGGGGTAGACAAGGAATCACCTGACAAGTTGATTAACAAATGAGTTTTTATCCCCAAGACTGAGAAAACAGATATCAACCGGAATTTAGTTGACTCTTTATTATTAGTATTATATATTTCTGGTAATGAAACCAAGGATGCCTCAAAAGTGATCTTAACCACTGTAGGTCACAAGCCTGATGAGGAAACCTGTAAACAAGGATGCTTGCTTTTTTTAACCCTGCTCTTCCTCTATAAGTGTTCTGGGTACTTTTTACGCACTCTACCAATCCTAGTACACGGGACCTATGGCTTTATGTCTCAACCGAAGGACGAAGTAATTATGGTAAAGTACCTTGCAAAGGACAAAGTGCCACAACTGGGACTGAAACCCACACTCTGCTGACCAGAAACACCAGAGGTTGAGTCCGGTCCTCAACCATCAGGCCATGGTATGCACTTACTTGGAATTGTTTCACACCGAAACTATTCTCTCGATACATTGAACAATTTCTCAAAACAATTTATACTGGTCTAAAGGTTATTTCTGCTTATCAGCTATTACAACTATAATCACGGGTCACATGTCCAAACTCAGGGGAAATGTTTTCAGTTTATTCTATTTTCTTTTGGGGCCAACAGGCTCTGTTTTGCATGAAGTCCCAAAATTAAATTGGAAGGAAAAATTGACTCGCTTCCTTCAAATGCAGGAATATTTTTACAAAATTGTTTTTCGTGAAAGATGACCTATATTTCAGGAAACAGTCATCCCCATCACATCTGATGATGCTGCAATAAAAATATTTTAGTTGGCAACATGAGCAACAAATATGCCTAAGTTTTGGCAATTCTACATTTTGTTGTTGAACAAACTAAATGGTGTGATAAATGGTTGTTAATGATCCAGAAAGTAATGATTTTGTTTTGTTTTTTATTTGTAACATACTTTCATCAACTTGCTCCCAGTACCAAATATCCTAAGATGTATGCAAGTATTCCCCCACTTAGTACTTATCTCGGCCTGTAAAATGGCAGACATATTGTAGAGACTCGCGAATATGTATGTTTTTTCAAGACCTTTGTCACAAACAACTCAAAAACTATGGTAACTAATTAAGGGACTCCAACTTGTTAGATGTGTTCTCCCTGACTCAAGGATAGGCCTTTTGATCATCTTGACAGCGAACAAGGGTAACAGCAAATACTGTCCCAAAAATTGTATAAACAGAAAATGTTCGAAAAGGCTTTAACCATCATGCATTTAATGCACATTACAAGTAACCCGATAATCATTTTTTTAAATCTGCAGTATGGAATGCAATATGTACAAGATCATGTAAGAGGAGTTCGGAAAAATATTCCAATGTCGGAGGTTAACTTTGTCCAAGGCTCTTTACTTCGGCCCACCTGCTATCAAGGCAGCCTCTAGCATGTCAAGGGTTGGCTAGCAGTAGCATCACGTACTGCCTAATGAAACCAAGGACTTTAACAAAAGGGATCCAGGTGTTTTCATCAGAGAGCGGACACCCTTACTTCACTTGTGTGTACAAACCAATGGGGATGACGCTAACAGAATTTTAGTCCAAACAATAGAACAAAAAGAAGTCTGTGATTTACTAGGTCAAGAAACATGTATTAAGTTGTAGGCCTATACTTGCATAGCATGCCTTTTGAAAAAAACCTTTGCAGGGAAATAGTGTAACTGTGACCACTTTGAATTATTCTTTCTTGTGGTGTGGAGTGTGTATACAAACGTGTACATTTAGTTGTGCAAATGCTTGAAAGCTCCCCAGCTAGCAATTTGACATTCTCACAACGTTGTAACAATGAAAGTTTGTCGATTCTCCTCCTACACCATGCACTGCTGCTTGACACAATAAGCTCAATTAAATGAAAATTTGTATTGAGAACAAACATTGCTTGTGATGTCAAATATTATACTAAAAACTGTTAGCTAGTAAATGACAATAAAAAATCATCCCAACCAGCTGTTTGTACTGTTCAACATGATGGTGTATTTGCCAAAACAAACTAAAATGCAACTTTTTCGATGTGATTGTCAATACCCAAATACAACGTGATGACAACATGATCTTAACTTAACTTTGATACTACTTTGTATTAATACCAAAATACAATGTTGTGAAAACGTTCCGTATAAAACTTTTTGGCAACTTGCAAAAAATACCAACCAGCAACCAATGTACAACATTGGTTGAAAATCATGTTAAGATCTGATGTTCATGCATCGTAGTCAAAACGTTGTCATCCAAATTACAACCTTATCACAACGTTGTGCATTGTTGTAACAACTTATTGTGTTAGCTGGGATCTTCTTTTCAGACCTCCTCCTTCGTCACAGCATTCACTAAAAAACTGAACCATCTAGTTTCTTGATTTTTGTTACAGGATTGTCTAATGCGTTTATTGAGAGCTACAGAGGATGGTCATGATGTGTGAGTTTGTTTAACAAACCAATGATGTATCCATCAAACACTTAAAGTTAATGTCTCTACTGTGAACTTTTTAAAAACGAATGAATGAAGTTCTATTTTTAAATAGTAGAAACAAAAAGCAAAAAAGCAAACTTACATAACATGTCATTGGTAGACCAGCCAGAAACATCAGAAAACATAACAAGAGGACAAAGAGTGGCCGTCGTTGGCCTTTATGCAAGCTGGGAAAGAAGTCAACAATGGCCGTCACCATACCCTCAACCCCAACAAACTGTAAGTCATACAAACACAATCATCAAATTATGGATGCATATCTAATAACATCATGTTAATGCAAAAACCTTGTATTGCTCACTATGCAATTGACTAAACACATTTTACTGTTGTATCTTGCTTCAACTATAATGGATGTACAAAGATACACCTTGGCACAAAGACTCTCTTGTGCAAGATATAATGTTACTACAAGGTTTTTGTACTGATAAGATGATACAATTAACTCTATTGTTACAACTTTGATGCTTTCACAAACACTCACATCGTGTAGGCTCTTGATTTATTACTAAATCATTTTAAATGAGAAAGTCACAAAACCAAATCAACCTTTTGCTGAAATATCACTAGATTTTTCACTAAGGATGGACCAAATAGGCCCTATGTCTGAAACTGGCCCTGCAGCGTAAGAGCCAGTCTTCAAGTGAATCGTTCATTGCAACATTGACAATGTACTGTATCAAGTTGCAGGGTTTTTTTGCAGGGAGGATTTGTAACAATCCTTTTTTCTTTGACTGTTGAATAATTCTCCCGAAAGTAAATTTTGCTAAAAACATCAAAGTAGTTTACCAAAATATAAACTTGCTTAGTAAAAATCAATTGAAAGGCACTGATCAATAGATAGGCAAGTCGCATTAAGTGTTCATTCTAAATGTACTGGTAGTTAAAATCAAGCCTCTTATAGAGTGCACCTAAATTTGTATGGGTTGGTTGTGAAATAACGAGTGGGATAACGATTTCCTCTCGAGGAAGCTATTCCAACGATATTTCCCTACCACATCACTGAGCTTGTCCATCCGTTTGAATGTAGAAATATATTATCATACTTACCATTCTCAATAAATTGAAAATCTTGATGATTTCAATTTTTCTTTCTCATTGGATCAGAATTTCTTATCCCACACCTTCTCTCATCTTTATGATACATAAATCTATCATTAACTATCAAACAATTTTTGGGGTCTCTTTTTTTTTTTTTTTTTTTTTTTAAAGTTGTGACTATTTTTAGGTGAGCTGAAAAAAGAAGAAGCTCTGAATACTTTCTTAAACCTATCCAAAAAAATAATACTTATAAAATAAATACTTTTTAATAAGCTGGAATACGCATAAGGGTATTTTATAACCACAGCTGGTATCCACCTTAGAAACCGATGAACAAACAACTTCACAATCACAACAAAGAACTATTATTTTAAAACTCCTAAACTACTAAAAAAACAGCCAAGTATTTTCCATGGCAAACTTAACCTACACCTGGGAGAAAGTAAAAAAATAGCTGAAAATAAAGTTAGATTATTGATGACAGCTGTGGAATCAGTGCTATTAAAAGAACCTGCTAAATGACCACTTGTTATGAATGAGTAAGTCTTAATCCTACTTTAATGAAATACAAGAGAACATGATGTAAGCCTGCAGTGTTAGGGGCAGCAAGACTCTGCAAAAAATTATCAAGAGGAAAGGATTGATGTTCTTTCAAAGTTCTGCCACATGTGACTCAATTTGACAAGACATGCATAAATTTATACCAACTGCTCAAGACATGCATAAATTTATACCAACTGCTCAGGTTTTAAGAAACATGACTGGGCTCAATGGAAATAATAAAAAAATTCATTTTTATAAATGCTGTAATCAAAAGATAGTCAAGTGTATGTTAGCAAAAGGTTGTGGGCCGTCAGCTAAAACCTCCCAAAAACTCATATCATGGGTAAAAAAATGCATGCCATATACACTTAGAAGAATCCTGCCAAATGTTAATTGACTTGCTCTCTTCTTAGACTGGCCCTGCGTTATTTCTGGCACTCATTTTTAAATCTTCTTTATTATCTCAATTAATGACTAAAATGCAGGTAACTGATATGGAAATCAATGAGCCACCAATCTACTTTGGTTTGTGTTTTTTGTACAAAAATATTTGTTTCCTTACAAAAACAGTTTCATTCATTCTCAAGGCATTTTTTCGAAACATTTTAGCTGAGCTGCAAGATGCTGAAATGTACTTAAACATGTAGTGACTAAAACAGATAAGAATAAACGCACAACAATGGTAAATGATTTCACCACAATTTTGCTTTTTGCTCTGTAGCCTTGTCATTTACAGATAAGTAGATGGCATTTTGAAGCTTTGTTCAGAAATCACAATAGGGAAAAAAGACAACGCATCCTTGAAAATAAATCTCTTGCATGAGAAGTTGTTTTTTATGTATAGCATGTAATGGATGTTGAAGGCTGCACTGCTCCAAAATACTCAATTGCAAACCCTATCAACCTGGAACAAACACTGATAAATCATTATGTCTCTGCCTTTAGGATATCTAGGAATCTGGAAAAGAAACACATTCAGTTAGTTTTCATGCAGGTCTAATGAGGAATGATAGTGCAACTAACTCAGCAAAACGTATACTAAAATAAATTAATGTTATTAGACAAATGACACCTTCCTAATCTATGTCTGGCTGAACTAACAAGAACAAGACTTTCAGCAAATTGCGGAAACTAAGACAAATGCAACACAAAAATATGTATTGTTTAATGATGGCATACATGACACTTCCACATAAACATTAAGGAGGGGAGTATCAGTCCAGACATGCTGATTTTTAAATGAACACACAGATAGATAATGCAGATGGTTTCCTGATGAAAGAGTTACTTTAGACATCCCCAAACTCATTGATAACAATAGGTGCAAACAAAAGCCAATTAAATATTGTACACACTGCTGCTGCCATCATATCTGGATGGATTTTTTTGTACATAATAAGTGCGCATGTTAAAGCGATGCAATGCTGTGATTAACACTAGGATGGTATCAGCTGAAAGACTACACATGCACTGCAGCGTTCCATCTCTTCTAAGGCAAAGAACAAGGAGGAGGTAGAGTTGGAGGTGGAGCTGGAGGTGGAGCTGGAGGTGGAGCTGGAGGACCACAGACATTGGCTGAGGAGAAGAGGTACAATAAAATGAACATGTATGGGTCACCTTGGCTTTCAACCACTGAAGCTAATTGGATGATTGACCTGTCTGAACTTAGAGGAACAGGAACATTTTTGTCCAGTCCCTTCCATTGACTATTTGTCTGAGATGGGAAACAAACACTCCTGATGAGCAGGCATGACATACCAATTGTAGACGTGAGAACAATAGATGTCAACACAATGTGTCATTAAGTGGACTTACACACCTCCACACAGGTTTGAAAAAAAAATCTCTTAAAAGCAAGTATTTTCTTCCACATAGTCTCAAAGTGGAGTACATTATTTAAAGGATCACTAAGGAATGTCAACAGACAATATGTAATGTAGGTCATTCCAATTGCCAACGTGAAGGATTCAAAAGGACTGGGGCCAGTAGGCCCAAACAATAAGTACATTCCAACCTTATAGAAGTCTAAACAATTTGCTGCCTAGTCTGTACAGTGCATTGTAAAGCCCCCTGTTTGCTATTTACCGTAAGTCACTGTCCTTTTAGATGTGTATAATTAATTGTGTGATAGTTAAACTGGGAGTAGGGAGCTAGGTGGAAGAGTGGGGTAGCAGTTTTGGGAGTAGCCTTTTGTCAAGGCCTTCATGGCTTGGACAGCTTCGTAGAGCCGCGATCCCAGCAACTGGAAGGGGAGACCACGCACGCGAGTGGTGAAGCCACGAGGGCCTTTTCCAACTTGTTTGTGGTTTCTAATGTTTTTCTTTATAATCTCTATTTTTGCTACCCAAACGGTAGCAAAAGTCCAAACCAATCAGAAGCAACGGGGGTCAGTGGGTCAGTATACATTAACAAATTATGCAAATTAACAAATATACAAAACGGCCAACGTCTCGTCATGTGTATCATCAGATACTTATTTGCATACAAGTAATGAATAATGTACGTTTCATACTTTATGAATAATTCGAACATTAAAAAAACGCAAACAAGCTGGAAAAGGCATTCATGGCTTCGCCACTCAGCTCGCGCGCGTGGTCTCCCGTTCCAGTCGCTTCACTGTTTACGAGGCTGTCCAAGCCACGAAGGCCCAAAAGACTATGCTGTGAGCGACATTAAAGCTAAATGCCACATGAGGATTTATGTTTGCTTTTCTCTGGAAGTATCATTATGATCAGTATAAGTTAAGGAGTGGCAGATCTTGAAATCCACTGACATCATCATTTTTGCAGTCAGTATAATGATATATTTTGCAGCAGTGGAATTGGGGAACATATTAAGTCAGTATTTAGTGCCTCAACAAGCTTATGTCTGCATTGAATTAAATCCCGATTGTGAATCGATGGTGAATGAAACATGGGTATGAGGCATACATTTTAAAACAAAGGTTTCCCAGCTGGTGCCCCACCTAGTTTCACATGTTCAGTTACCTGTAACCACCTCACTGGTGTCCTCTTATCACTACCCACTCTTTAGCTGACCACTGATCCTCAGTGATCAATTGTTATTAACTGAAACAAGCATTGTAATAAAGTCCATTTACCTGTTAGTCTTGGTCAACATAAATAATCGCAAAAAACATTTGCCAAAAGGATCTTTTAAAAAGTTTAAAATCAATGAATCATACATTTTCTTTTTTACAATGAGCAGCCACAGGTATACATTCAATTTAAATTAACAAAATCTATTCCCAATTAATGTTAGACAGGTGAAATACATGCATGCAGTATTTAAAAACATGCATTATGGGTAAGAATATGGCTCTGAAAGGCAAAATATAAAATCTTCAGAATTAACTTGAAAATTGTTTTGGTCACCACCTCACTCTCATTAAACTTTACTTCAAGCTTCATCCTGAACAAGGTTATCTTTCTCACCTAAGATTTCATTTGTTTGCTTTACACAAAATTACAGGCAAAACCGCCTACTTAAGTGTAGAACTAAACACTAAGACAATTTATTGATTTCAATGGTACAGCGATAGGTTTTGTGATAATGCATGGTGGCTCAAGTGACCTTGCAGGATGGCAGACAAATTAAATGAGCACTGATGTGTTAAAGGCATCTTGCGCATCATGTCTTAGAAAATTTACCTTTCTTCTAAAACGTTTTGAAAATTTAAATAAAATGTTTACTTCAAGGAGTTGGCAAATGCTACCCTTCCCCCCAAAACAACAGAGCAAATTCTTAAACAAAAGCATTTCAGTAAAACTTACAACTCAAACAAAATAACCCCCATTTGTGTTAAGCTAACATTAGTATGACCATCCCTCAAACACCCATGTGAAAGGTTGAATCTTTTAGAATTGGATTTCAATGTGGCAGTAAAAATAATAACGATGGACGCTATTGTTGTTAAACCATCTTCCTTCTCCTCAATTTTTCAGCCTGATGACAGCCAAGGAATCTAAGCCATTCAAAAATTGTTTGTTTTCTTTCAGCAAATCTGGGAAAAACTGTGAAAGTTAAATTAATTCTTTTGGGGGGGTGATAAGACATCACCTCACATCACAAGGCCAGACAGCCACTTCAAGGTGAGGGCTACACTTTCGCCCCAAATCAACTGTCACCAGGGGATCATTGCCACCTACTCCTGGGCTGAAACAGGGTTACCCCCCTTCACAGTCCATACGGATGTGGGCATGGGTATCATCCACTAGGAGCCTGGCTGGTCAGCAGAATGCACCACCTTACCAAGTTAAATCATTAATTTCAATAAAAATTAAAGTGATCAGAGTATGATAATGACTTAACATAGCTGAAACCATAGAGCAAGGAGGTCCTTGCTCTCATATGCTGAAACTAAGTACTTTTGTTTGTGTAAAATGGTAAATATTAACTTATGGTTGAAGTTGAATTTGGATTTGGCTGAATTCTGGTATTGGCAACAGCTCATGATTTGTATTGTTAAGTTGAAGATCAGTGTTGTATAATTCAATCATTTCAAATTCTGCACAAATAACAAATCCAAATTCAAATGAATGATAAGTCATTATCATACTCCGATTACTTTAACTCCTATTGAAATAAGGATGATTCTTATAGTTCACTTCTGCCCCCCCCAGAAAAACAAACAACCAATCACCCCAACTAACAAAAATGTAATTTTAATTAATAAATGACAACTCCCCCCCCCCAAAAAAAAAAACAATTAAAAAAAACAAAAAACATACAAACCCAAAGTGTTTTTTTTAAATCAATAAAATAAATAAATCAATCAATCAATAAAATAACTAAAATCAAAATCAAAAAGGGCAAAACAAGACATGATTAAACTTTATTTCCAATGAGTGTTCCTACTGTTTTTAGCGGATACTTCTCACGAGTAACACCCTCTGACTTCCTACTTAACGACTCATATGACCTCTCTTGACATTGATGTGTACAGGGAGGTGTTACATGCATGACATCTGAAGCTACAGGATGTTCAAAATGATCTCAGTCAAAAAGAAAAGAACAACGTTTGAAAGGGAAAAAAACCCAGCGGGCTGAAAATGTTCTGAAGTTTTACTTCATCACTTCTGGGGAGAAGAATAAACAACCTGTTTATTGCTGTATTGGGATTCAATGTACATTTATTATGTCATGATATTTTCAGGCTTTGAATCGTATTGCATGTGGATGATCAGTGGAAATTAGTTTGAAGATGATTTATTGTACTCAACTCAACCAATGACCGGTGCGTCCCTATATTTTGTTGATTTTTTCAGCTCCTCCTCAATCATCACCGACAAACAGTTTTTCGCATCTTTGAAGAGTATCCCTTGAAAACAAAACAAAGTATTAGACTAATCCCAGCTCCTCAGGATAGAAACAGATCAGGCATCATCTTCATGGTTGATGGGTTGGTCTACATCATTAAGATTGAAGATAGATTGATGACTTCTGAACTGACTGGACTCCAACACCTGTTAACTACATAGCTCCCCCTCCCCCTACAGCCTACTGACAGGTGGTTAGTAGTTTGTACTCCTAGAGCTAGTGAACCTACTAGCTCCCCTGCAATGTGCCCTCTGTATGATGAAGACACTGCTGGTGACTTCTGTCAGGAGATTGGGGTAGGACTGCCCCATGTGCCTCTACTCCATGAAGGAGGGTTGGCAGGGAGCCTTACCCCCCTGATTGGATGCATATAGTGAGCTGCAACTCTTCGGCTAGACCACCTTGATCTGCTTGTCTAGCTCCCAAAGCTAGACATCTCTCTTGAAACCTGCCATCAAAGGAGGTTAGATAAAAAAGACCGGTAGTAAGTAGGAAAAGATACACTTGATCAGCAAGCCCAGAGCAAGTGGTGTAATGGAGGGTCAAGGGTCAGAGGGAATCAGGGCACAGTTTAGCTAATGTGTTTTTCCTATGAAACAATCTGACCCTATTTGATAAAAATTTCATAGATCTCTCAGGTTTTGCTTTCACATGTGAAGCTGTCCAGTATTCAAAATTATCCTAATTTATACCCAAATTTAAATACACTTAAAGATTTACCAGTTAGCAAATTTCATAAATCAAAATGAAGGCAATATAACCCTATAAATGACTGTATAAGCTTTCCAAAAAACAAGAAAACAAGCATACAATGCTTTATTCATTTGACAACTAATCTAGGCAGTGGATGACTCTTTTAAAATTACAGAAATATATCCAAATAGATACTCATGAATACCCCCAGACAGTCTACCCACTGTGGTGGAGAGGAACTTATGTGGCCATATGTGAATGTGCAGTTGAGACATGGTGCAAAGTGTTTCAAACGGCCAGGGTAAGTTTTGCAGTTTTGTCAGGTAAATATAATACACCACTGTTACTCAATGCGGAAAATACGCACAACCATTCAGCAGCACGTGCAATTTGACCCTTCTCAAAATGGAGCCTCAAGGGCATTCAGCAATTGAAAATTGTCAAAACTGAAAAGTTTTACAAATTTGCCTACATAATCAGCTTTTTAACGAAAAGGCATTTATGAACGAGAATAAAAGAGTAGTTCGGTAGTTGAATTCAGTTCTTAATTGAACATCCCTCCACCCCCTACTTTTTACCTGGATGCTCATAAATTTGTTTTCCAACAGGTAAAAACAGACCAAAAAGCCTGATCCAGGAGGTCATTGTGCTTCATTAATTTAGTCTTTTCGTAACTATTTCGTATTATTTCATACATTAACTTAATATCTGTCACTTTGTTCTGAACAAAAACATTTACATTTTTTAACCAATAGAAAGATAGATAACTATTTTCAAACAGCCAGGGTAAGACTTGTAGTTTCGTCATGTGAATACAACCCCATTAGGTTTCATGTCATGAAAATAATTCCAAAAAAATTGCTTTCCTTCTTTAGATCAAATTAGAAATAAATTGAGAAAATTTTTACAGAAACAAAATTAAGCAAACAATAAAAATAATAAAATACAAAATAATGATAACTATGGCCATGACAAACTGATTTCCAACCTTTTTTACTACAAACTTCTATCATAAAAAAATATGACAAAATAAATTGTTATTTATTTAATTTGTCACAAACATGACAGTGTAGTAATGAGCTTAAATGAGAAACCAGTCATAGGAATGGCCCAAAGTCCAGTATGCTTCACAGGAAACAGTTGTTTATGTAATATGCATTTGTTTCACAAGTTTCTTTTGCTGAAAACATTTTATAACAAGTAATCTTGTTTAAATTTGAGCTGACTAAACTTAACAAACTACCAATGACTAACCAGCATTGAGATAAATCACTCCAACCATTTATTAATAACAGTGTAACTAGACTTTTGGGGTTATTCAACTAAGAAATATAATAAAATTGTCATCAAGGGTGTTTTGTTATCATTAGTTTCACCAACAAAATGCGTGTCACCAATGTAGCAACATTGTTCACACTGTGCCCAGAATTAACAAACCAACACCACTACCCATTACACCACTGCACTGTCTTTATTAAAATGTGCGATTAAAAAATTGTCAAAAATACTAACACTAAATATAATAATACAGTTATACTGCTCCACGTTACTATAAGAAAAAAAGAATTACAATACAGGTAGAAAAAGTTAGTTTGAACAAAAGAACTGACTTAGACACAAACATCTGGCTTCAACCTTCCTGACTTGCCCACCTGTTAACAAATTATGTTTCTACTTTTATGTGTGATTTTTTAGTCATGATAAAAACACAAATGATAAAAAATGGTGATGATAATATCGAAATAGTCCAGGTTTTTATAAAATGTATGTTCTGTCTTGCTTTTTGTGTCATGTGTATCTTGTTTTTCTTCTTCTCTGTGTTAACTTTTACAATGCTAGTTGAATTTTTATCATAGTATTTTTCGGTTACTTCTGATATCTGGCCAGCCTAGGTTTTTGTTTTTGATTGTCTTTGTAATACTTATTTTTTGATTTTGTAAGTATGTCATTTTTAGTATTACCGTGTGATACTACCGACCATGTTTTGTGTTTTAAAACCGAATTAAATAAATAAACAAACAATATGTTCAAAGAACCAAAAATATGGGATTACATATTTGTACGGTGAGGATTTGCATGTTGACAATGTGACTGATAATTGTTTACAGCTACTTGAAAACAGTGTAGTTATAAACTCTTTTTGTAGGAAGTGCAATTTTTGAAAAGAGTCTGTTGGTTTTACTCTCAATATATTGACTAGCACGCTTTGGTCTGTGTCTGGAGTCTGAAAACAAGTGTAAAACGGTGATGATATTATCATGCTCTGAGGCATAGCATCAGCTCATATACCCCCCCCCCCCTCCCCCCACCCAAACCCATTCCATCCACAGCAATATATTTAGATAAGAGCTTTTCACTGAAATGAAGAAGATTGTAAAGATCTGCAAGATTGCAAGATAAACCAGCAAGGCTCCCTTCAGAAGCACTACCTGACTTCATACATGTTACTACTGATAATTCAGCCATTTTAGCTGATATTTGTGAAGGTTTCATTTTTGTTCACCTTTAAAATTAATCTCTTTTTTTTTAAAATATAAATTTACAGTAAGTTTCTGCATTTTTTAATATCCTTATTCTCCCACTCTCAGTCTCACAAGGTGTTTTCAAACCCAAGTCTTGTATTGTGTTGTTTTTCTGCATTTAAATATTTTGTTTCCTTAAGTGAGTTTTTGGTTGGCTTAACTTTTTAATAATTGATACTTTCATGCATTTGAAATAGTAAAGTTTGTGTTTCATCATTTTACTTTCAGATGAATACATTTTTACAAATGCATTAGATTGATCTAACAATGGATATATACAATATAAAGGGAAACTATTCTGTTTGAATAATGTTATAAGTTGATTTTTATCAATCAGCTACAAATTATTATGTAACTTATTAATAGTATTTCTTTAAATATTAACTAACATGCATGCGTAAACAACTTTACAATGCCAATTTATGTAAATAGCTAGTTTTAGAAAACAGTTTGAAAGGGCAACCAAATCTTCATAAGTATACCCGTACTCTTTACTGGTACAAATATTGTATCACATTTGCATTCTAAAATAAACTTCAAATAGAATCATACTGGCTTAAAAATGTGAACATTTCAGTTCATTCCATCTTTTATCTATTGTGTTGTTTTTTTTAAAGATCATTGATTTGGTTTTTCTTTTTAAATTGAACTCAAATTCAAGGTTAACTATACATATCTGCATCTAGAGGAATGGCGCATTATTGGTTTATGGAGTGTTCCTTCATTTAAATTCTCTCTAGCTACAAGAAACATATGCAACTTTGAATTACACATTTTGGAGAGTATTTACCCCAATAAATTTGTTTAAGGTTCTACAATAAGCAAGTGGTATTGTTCTTGTAACAAGAAAACAATGCTGACTAAAAAAACAATAATAAAACAAATTAAATAAAATGCTTTTGTCTCCCTAAAACCTGATCTTGAAAACATTTTCACAGGTCAGTTGTATGTATGTATTTAAAACTAGTGGATAAAAAGGAATTTATTTTTCCTACAGCTGATATGTAATTATTACAGTTGTTGAGATTGTTATTGCTGTCGTTTTAATATTGGCTGGTATCCTCAGGGAAACCTACACGATGTTTGTTTTCTAATCTAACTACGCTGTTTTTGTTGTAACACACTGACATTGATGTGTACATACATGTAGGATTGGCAGTAATTAAGAGCCCCCAGCACTACACATGCATGTGTTTGAAATACCTACAATGCCATGCAACTTTGTAATATGGTTATTACATCGTCTGAGAAGTAAGTCATTGTTTGAAAAGGCATTAAATGTATTAAAAATATTGTGAGAGTGCATCAGGGATGAAATGGACACACAAAATTTGAAAACAGTTTTTAAAATTGTATGAAATTATGTTGTTAAGCTTTGTATACGCTACAGTGTATGCGGTTAAAAGTAATAATAAAACTAAAATAACAATAATATCAATATGAACTTCCCTCGGAGACACCACTTTGCAATGACACACCTACAGGACATTAAGACCCATTCTTTATAAGACTCATGTAGTCTGCATCAACAGACTAGCTAGTTGGTTCTCCTAGGTATTGGGGACTCTTTACACACACTGAATTCATGCACATTCAAGGGTAATTACTTCTTATCAGACAATGGTGCCAGGAGCGCAAACAAGCACCAACGACTGAATATGGGCTGGTTGCTCCATCCTTCTCATCTACTGCAATCTGGACTCAACTATCATGTTGACCCTGCTTGGACACACTGGATGATGTGAGCGAACACTCCTATGTTTACCATTTCTAGCAACTGGCTAGAGTTGCCTTTTATCCAAAACATCTAAGATTGTTTCACAACTTGTGTATTGTTGAGATAACAATGGTACACACAAGTTTCTGAACAGTTAGTTGACAATTTAAAACTGGGAATGTGGATTATTGGAGAATTAAATTATGCGTTAACTCTTACCTCGCTGTCAATTCCGAGTAGGAGGAGCATGAAGAAGAATAAGATGGCCCATAAGGTTGAGATTGGCATTTGGACAACAGCTTCTGGGTAGGCTATGAAGGCAAGACCAGGACCTACCATGTCATAAAGAATCAAGATTTAAACACAACATGATGCAGAATGATACAGAATGGTTACTTGGAATGTTAATGTGGATTCAAACTTGTTTCCAGGCATGCTCTGTGGTCTAATGGTTAATCAAAAATCTGCTCTAAGAGCTGCCTGTGGATATTTTTTTCTGGAGGACTTGGACAACAATGAGTTTACAGTGTTTATAACAGGTCAGTGTATGAGTAAAAAGAAGTTCTTTAGTCCTGATGCAATTATACATCAGTTAAAATGGTACATCAATTTTGTAATTGCAGTCGTCATAATGGAAGATGCATCTGAAATCCAAACCTGATAGAGCGCTCCGGGGATCACCAAGGGTGTTGTAGTTTTAACAAAAATTGAATACCACAAGTAAAAGCAGTTAATATTAGCTTTACAACACCACAAACAAGTATAATGAACATCTAGGTACCAAGAGCAGGTCCCCATGGAAACCAGTTTCAGCATATTTACCTAAAGAAATACAATAAATGAATAAACCATTTAGCACTACTAAGTTAAATATCAAAACACCCTATTACACACTATTACTAGCCACATTCATCAGGCCTTGAAACTGGTATTTCAACTTCTTGGGAGCAATAAAAAGACATGGAAATGGCAAATTTGTCACTTTGCAAGTACCCATTATTCCTTGGTGGTGAGAATTAGCAATGGTTAAGTGTCTTGTACAAGGACACAAGGGTCATGGCTGATTCAAACCCTTCAGAACTTGAGACCAATACACTAGACCACAACAAGGATTTGTGGAGTCTCACATTTCGTTACTGTTGTCAACAAGAGCCACTTTATGTTCAAATGCTTGCTTGAGAATTACACTTTACACTGTGTCTTTGGCTTAAAACTGCAAAGCTGTAATACTAAAGCCCCGGTTTGCAGTTTAAGAGCTCTCATATGATTTAAGCCTGTGACGGTTACACGGTTACACGGTTACACGGTTACACGGTTAACCGACTGATTATTCGGTTACACGTTTACGTTTTTTCGGTTCGGGTAACCGTAAAACCAGTTCTAAAAATGGTGCTTTGTTGAAATTAGTAAATCCGTAAAATGTTTTAGACCGCAAGTCGCGATCTTCTATTCTCCTGTCAGTTCTTATTTATTTTTTTCGTCGAGCGTGAGCGTAAACATGTCAGATCTTCGAGGTGCGCCGCGAATAATAGTCTTCGTCTTCATGTTTTGTCTACGAAAATAACCACAGAGGGGACCCTGGTAAGTGGCAGACAATTCTAGAGGCAAGATAAGTCTTAAGAAAATCTTGGACAGGTTTGGCCCATTGAGAGTGCGCACTTTCAATAGCAGGTTCACCATCAAAGGAAACTAGCCGACACTGAACTTTCTTTGAGTAGATAAATGACAGCGTCCAACTTTCTTAGCTACATTGTAGATAAAGGCGGCTTCCACAAAGGAAGCGGATTTAGAAATATTATACATAACATAACAGGGTGAAACGGTGGGAGAGTGCACGCTGGCTGCTTTAATTCTTGACCTGTCACCGCTGGCTGCTTCTGGACCTATCACTGCTCATGTACTGTAACCACTCTTATCCAATCAGCACTGTCGAGTAATCAGGTTTGGTGTCGGTCACCAGTCAGGTCACGTGTTGCGTCATGTCAGCTTTCTTGTTGCGGTTGGTTGCGCCAAGCCTGTGCAGTATGCCAGTGCGGCGGCTTAAAAATGCACTTTATTGATAAAGAAACACGGACACTTGAATGACAAAGATTGTTTATTTCACTGGATACAATTTCACCTACAAGTAAGTTTCCATTATGTGATTCATCCCCGACGAAAATCCGTTCGATGGCAGTGAACATCGTGCTCTTTTTTCAATTTTTTTGAACTCCATTTTTCCCGAAACGGTCGGTTACACGTGTAACCGACCGTTTCGGAAACGGTTACACGGTTACAAAAAAAAATGTTTACGCACAGCCTTAATATGATTCTATGAAAGTTTAACCTCTCCATTGACTTAAAACTAATAAATTTAAATATATCGGTTAATTGCCATCGAAATTTGTCAAAGATACATGTCTCTTCGTGAAGCCTGAAAGTGAGATGACCTATTTAATCACCCAGCTGATTAACATATTTTTACATAGGCAACGGGCTCGCATGTCACGTGATCACGCGTACACTGACATAAGTAACTCTTCCTAAAACTCGAAAATGGTTTGACCTACATTTACGCTCTTCTATTGCAATGTATTACATGCATCTTTGGGGGCTTGTGGCTCTTCCTGAAATTGCAAAATGCAATTATTGAGATAAAGGCCCCTGCCTGTATTAATCAATAGTTTAAGTAACCACATTTGTTACCCACACCCACTGTTTTTAACTTTCTGTTTTTTTTAGTCGTGTATTTATTTATTTATTTTTTTTTTGCTGTGCCACAATTAGAACCAGTATAAAGCCCTGCCCAGTTTACATATTTTATGTGAGGAAATATTATAAAGAAACAATCACCCCCACAAAACCCAAAATAAAAATGTATAAAAACTCAAGAGAAAATGATGACTGTTGCTCAACCAAACTAAATCATTTTGCATGTATTACAAGTTATGAACCAAATTCTCTGCCAAAGTTACATGTAAGTAGAGTGTCATGGCCGAGCAGTCTTAAGTACAATTGACTCAGCATCATGATTTGTCAGAATGTGGCTTTAGGTCCGGGTCACGACACTTATGTCCTTGACCAAGACACTTAGTCATATTAAATTGTTTTTTCCCGATGGGGCATATAAAGCGGTAAGCTCTATGCAGACTGCCGTAGATGGTCTTATAACTTCAACATAGCTCTGCATATACCTGTGTACCTATATGGAGAGCTTTAAGATGTATTTTTGCTCATAGTCTACTTTGTCAACTTGCCCACGTCCCTTTGCTAGGAAAAACCATCTACATTTTCTGAGAAACATGACATCTGTTAAATGTTAAGTTTATCATATAAACAAGAAACAACTGGGTCAAAAGTTGACCTTTCTAACAGCTAGGGTTTAGGGTTGCATCTGCCAACAGGAAGTTTCTGATTGACTGGATAAATCTAACTTCACAAATGGAGATTAGAGTCAAGGTGAATGGATTGTATCTGGTTAATATAAGACAATCTAATAATGGGACAGACAACCTTACCAAAATGTCCATTTCATTTCAATTGGATATCTAGTTGGAAAGAATTGGATTGAGTTGGTATTGAGTTGGTGTGAGTTGGTTCATATTGGAATACTGAATTTCCAATTGGAATAAAATCTTAGACCAACTCAGTCCAATTGGAAATCCAATTGGAGTCAGTTGGGTTGATTTAATTGAATTGGAATTAGTTGGAATTTGTTTCTACCAATTGGAAATTTCACCTCCTAATATTTTTCCAATTGGAATTTTTCCCAACAGGGTCCAATTGGAAAAACAATCTTCATATTATTCCAATGTCACCAACTGGATTTACTAAAGAGTTAGTTAATTGCACTTGTGTAAATCCCTCGAGTGGGGTGGGATATACTATATCTCCATAAGTTTTTGGACTGTCAGCCCATTGGGTTTAGACTATTTCTTGTGTAAACCCCTGGGTTGGGGTGGGATATACTATATCTCCATAAGTTTTTGGACTGTCAGCCCAATGGGTTTAGACTATTTCTTGTGTAAACCCCTGGGTTGGGGTGGGATATACTATATCTCCATAAGTTTTTGGACTGTCAGCCCATTGGGTTTAGACTATTTCTTGTGTAAACCTCTGGGTTGGGGTGGGATATACTATATCTCCATAAGTTTTTGGACTGTCAGCCCATTGGGTTTAGACTATTTCTTGTGTAAACCCCTGGGTTGGGGTGGGATATACTATATCTCCATAAGTTTTTGGACTGTCAGCCCAATGGGTTTAGACTATTTCTTGTGTAAACCCCTGGGTTGGGGTGGGATATACTATATCTCCATAAGTTTTTGGACTGTCAGCCCAATGGGTTTAGACTATTTCTTGTGTAAACCCCTGGGTTGGGGTGGGATATACTATATCTCCATAAGTTTTTGGACTGTCAGCCCATTGGGTTTAGACTATTTCTTGTGTAAACCCCTGGGTTGGGGTGGGATATACTATATCTCCATAAGTTTTTGGACTGTCAGCCCATTGGGTTTAGACTATTTCTTGTGTAAACCTCTGGGTTGGGGTGGGATATACTATATCTCCATAAGTTTTTGGACTGTCAGCCCATTGGGTTTAGACTATTTCTTGTGTAAACCCCTGGGTTGGGGTGGGATATACTATATCTCCATAAGTTTTTGGACTGTCAGCCCAATGGGTTTAGACTATTTCTTGTGTAAACCCCTGGGTTGGGGTGGGATATACTATATCTCCATAAGTTTTTGGACTGTCAGCCCAATGGGTTTAGACTATTTCTTGTGTAAACCCCTGGGTTGGGGTGGGATATACTATATCTCCATAAGTTTTTGGACTGTCAGCCCAATGGGTACAAACTACTTGTTTTGATCAATGGTACTTACTTTTGGGGTGAATTTGAAAATATCCAATTGGGTCTAGTTGGGGGGAAAATCCAACTGAATCCAACTGAGTCCAAATGTGTCTAACTGGGTCCAATTGGTTTTGTGCCAATACACAACATTGAACAAATTCCAATTGGTTCCAATTGGAAAATTGAATTGAAAATGTTGGTAAGGGCATTGACTAAACTGCAGAACAGCAAACTATAATGAGGGGGCAGAATATTTTACTGAAAGACTGTTACTCATTCGGATGCAAGATACTTGCTTAGTACTCACGTGAGTTGTGAATTTGAATCCCACTTGAGTAAGAAGCATGAGCCCTAAATGTAGCCTCAACTGATAGAACCCAAAACTTGTACCTAAATGTAGCCCCAACCTAAATGTAGCCCCAAACTTGAATATAAATAGGTATTTATTGTAGGAAAAATATTCAAACATTTAATTGATGATGTCATCATTTGAAAGACGTTCAACTGATGAACAACACATTAAGAAGATTTGAATATTTAAATAACCAATTGATGCATTTGATAAAAATAGTCAATATATGGAAGTTCAGTTGACAAACATATTATGAAGATTTGATTATTTCTTTGGTTACAATGAAAACCAATTTGACGAAAAAGTTGTTTTCAGAGAAATCATTATTGCTTGTGTTTCAATTGCAGCAATCAAAAGAACCCTGTACATATACCCTATACACTAAATGACCTACTACTGCTTTAAATTAACCTGTGGCAAAGGTGCTCGCTGTGAAGCAGAACAATCCTACTGTACCCTCTACTTGTTACTGAAACAAACTTACCTGATTTGACCACATTAGCCACTGGTACACCCTGTTTGCCAGCCATGAAGCCAAGAATAGCAAAGATAACCACTCCAGAGTACAAACTTGTGCTACTATTCACCACAGCAAAGATGACCCCATCTCTGTAAAATATTCAAATCGATCATTTAAAACTGGCCTGAGACTGGTTTCAGTCAAATTATCAGGGAAATTTCTGTACTAATATCTTGTGACATAGCAATTTTCTCTGTCGGCTGAGGAATTAAAATTTAAGCAATAACTTGTGAGTAAGCAAGTTGTGCTGGTAACCTCTCCCCTCTTTTAACTTTTATTGCAATTTGTTACTAAAATCCTTAAATTTTATTGTTGATGTACACACGTATTTTAATTGCTAATAAGTCTGCATATTGATAGTTTTGTGTGTGTGTACTTTCTGTTATAGGCCTATGTAGTAGCTGATTTACATTTTTGTGAAGTGCTTGTTAGTATCATTATTATTCAAATCTAACCCCAATGCTTAGTAGTATCATTATTATTCAAATCTAACCCCAATGCTTATTAGTATCATTATTATTCAAATCTAACCCCAATGCTTATTCTAACACAGCCCCTCCTGTTCTCCTCAAAATGAATAAGTTTTAAACAGCAGCTTGAGCGAAACTCAGTGACGGAAATACTATTTAAACTTGTTTATAATATGTTTGTTTAACATTTAATTGTAATGTTGATATTTTTACACATTATTTGTCTGAGTTTTTCATATCGATATAAATATTAGGCTTGAACTTCAAGGTTTCAAAAAACTTCTGCCACTAATGGCAAGCGTCAAAATGACTATACTTTGACGTCATATGTGGGATGCTGCTCTGTTATTGCAAGAAAGCGCAGGCGCGGATCCAAGATTTTTTAAACTGGGGGCACAACAGCGCACCCATGAATATGTAAGCTATTAGGGGGCTCAAGTAATTTAATGGGTGGGGGGGGGGACCAGGGGCCAGCCAAACAGCTGAGCCCCGATGGGGGTCCCGGAAACTCTGAGCTTTTGCTGTTTTGGGAGTTGAAAAATCAAGCCTCCGTGTGCCTAAAAACAGAGAAATAGACACACTTTTTATCCATATTTCTGTATGAGCATCAACGGGCTCAATGAAAACTGTGTAACCCCACAAAACTCTTTAGTCTGGATTGTAGTATTTCAGTAATGCTCCTCAATGGCGCTCTCAAAGGATTATGTCTTATCAGGGGCTCAAAAAATATAGTGGGTGGGGTCCAGGGGCTGGCCTGACAGCCCCTGGTATAGGGTCCAGGAGTGGATGGGGTCCAGGGGCTGGCCTGACAGCCCCTGGTATAGGGTCCAGGAGTGGATGGGGTCCAGGGGCTGGCCTGACAGCCCCTGGTATAGGGTCCAGGAGTGGATGGGGTCCAGGGGCTGGCCTGACAGCCCCTGGTATAGGGTCCAGGAGTGGATGGGGTCCAGGGGCTGGCCTGACAGCCCCTGGTATAGGGTCCAGGAGTGGGTGGGGTCCAGGGGCTGGCCTGACAGCCCCTGGTATAGGGTCCAGGAGTGGGTGGGTCCAGGGGCTGGCCTGACAGCCCCTGGTATAGGGTCCAGGAGTGGGTGGGGTCCAGGGGCTGGCCTGACAGCCCCTGGTATAGGGTCCAGGAGTGGATGGGGTCCAGGGGCTGGCCTGACAGCCCCTGGTATAGGGTCCAGGAGTGGATGGGGTCCAGGGGCTGGCCTGACAGCCCCTGGTATAGGGTCCAGGAGTGGGTGGGGTCCAGGGGCTGGCCTGACAGCCCCTGGTATAGGGTCCAGGAGTGGGTGGGTCCAGGGGCTGGCCTGACAGCCCCTGGTATAGGGTCCAGGAGTGGGTGGGGTCCAGGGGCTGGCCTGACAGCCCCTGGTATAGGGTCCAGGAGTGGATGGGGTCCAGGGGCTGGCCTGACAGCCCCTGGTATAGGGTTCAGAAGTGAAGCCCCAGTGGGGGGGGGGGGGGGCAGGGGGAAGCCCCTGGAAGCTCTGAGCTTTTGGCTGTTTGGGGGTGAAAAATCAAGTATAGTGATAATGTGTATACATGTAGTGATAATGTTTACAAACATGAATCCTAAAAGTGGCAGATTCTTTCCTCTTTATTTTCTTTGTATGTTAAGAATATGATTTAACTGCCATAAGAAGTATATATGATGTCAACTTAATTGCAAAACTTAAAGAATTTCGGCGGCAAGTGTGGAGAAAAATATACAGGAAAGGGGGGAAACTCAACAAGGAGGAAAAATAAAGTGCTTTGTAAAAATACATCAAGCTGAAATCAAAACTAGCTGAGGTCAGCCACATTCACACGCGAAAAAAACATTGCTAAACTCCTTTTTCTATTGGTGAAGTATCTAATTTCACTGCTAAGTTGAGTTAGCAGCTGAAATTTTCACTACTCACTGCTAACTTTTGGAATTAGCAACTTTTGCGTTCAAACGGTCAACAATTTTCACTGCAAGCCAGCAGTGAAGGTAGCTACTCATTGTGTGAACGTAGAAGACAATCGGCGGTGGCCTGTTGGCTAATTTGACATGCAGTAGTAAAAAAAATAAACAAAAAACCCCTGCCCGTTTGTACAATATATAATATTATCTTAGAATATGTTGCTTTACACTTTCCTATTGCTTACTCTCTTTCTCTTGGTTTTTGTTGTTGTTTTTTTTTCTTTAAAATTTTTGTTTTTCCCGGGGGAGCATGTGCCCCTTGCCCCCCTCCCCCGGATCCAAGCCTGAAGCGGCTATACACAAGGGAGCTCCCTCAAATGACATTACATGAGAAATAAAGTAACAGGCTTTTCGCGAATCTTTATAAAAAGCACCGCAGCATGGTATTAACAAATGTTTTTTTATACAATTAAAATCTGTTTAATCTAGTGTAAGTTGTAAACTCAATTTCCTTATTGGGTTGAACACATTTTAAAGATTTTCAGCAAAGATCACTTGTTATCGTTTTCATAAAGCTGGTCTTTGAAGTAAACTAAAACAATATTGGCCTAATTTTGTGGCATTTCTTCAGTATTACTTCAGTATGTGTGCTTACGATTACAATTCTACACTTGCATGGTTTGTGCACAATTTTTTAGCTAGCTGTGTGAGTGAAACATCTCGTTATTTAAATCCAACAAATTGTGCTACCAATAGGCGTTATCACTAACCACCTAATGCAGTGCCATAAATTTGGGCCCTTTAGTGTTCCTAAATTTGAACAGGGGTTAATATAGTCACCTGAAGAAGTTGTGGTTGAATGCATTGTAGCTACCCAAGGCAGCCATGTTGCCAAGCCCCAGAGAGTAGGAGAAGAAGATCTGGGTGGCGGCATCAAGCCAAGTCTGTAGAAAAATAAAACCAAGTGTATACACAATGGCAATAAGCTTGCAGGGTGCATGGAAGCCAGTTTGCTGACTGGCATTCAAGGGTCAGTTCGATGACCATCAATGTTTTCCATTATATCAATAGCATGACCAGTGCACCCAGCAAGCAACCCAACGGTGCAAATTAGTGTGCTAGGGAGTTATTCCATTGTGTTTATTATCAAACTGAGATGTTTTCAGTAAGTCTCTGCTAATCCTAATTTCAAAGACATAGCTAGGTTGTTACTTTTTGATTAGTCCCCTGGCTACATAAGAGACATGATTTTATTGAAGCATGAACAACACAATTTGATGAAACATTCAGTGGTATGTTGATTGAAAACTAGAGGATGGAAATAAATGCTCTCTTCCAGTGATGTGAGGTATCAATCCCTTTAAGGGTTTCTTACCTGCCCATCTTGTAGCCTGGTCATGTTAGGTTTCAGGTAATACACCAACCCCTCTGAGGCATTCTCTAAAGTAACGGCTCTTATCAACAGAATGGTGATCAGAACATAGGGGAACGTTGCAGTGAAATAAACCACCTACAAGGAAACAATGACAATTGAATCACTCTGTGAGAAAATCTGATGGGCTTTCAAATGAAGTTAATGCACACACACATGGTTTGTTTCAAAAAGTCTATCTTGATGGTGATGGTGTGTAAATAAAAAAATTAAAAAGCTGTGGTTTAATTGAGGTCTAATCAAGTTGCCGGTATAATCCCTGCATTGTATGCATTATCATATTAAAGATCAATACTACTATGTTTATGTCTTCATCATCTAATGAATTGTAATTTCCCTATCATAACAACAAGATTAATCTGGTTTGCTCAAAAAAATCTAAATTTAAACACTTGATCTGCACCCTCTCCCCTTCCCCCACCACCCCAATCCCATTAATCAAATAAATACTTTTCTTGTCAATCTTGTTGTAGTACCAAGTACATGTATGACAGCATCATGTACATTGTAATAAAACAAATTCCTTGATTAAGACATAAACCATAAAAGGAAAGCAATGACGCTGGTATGGAATATTACAAGACTGTTCCGTGTAACCATGACAACCCATTTATTAATGACATAAAACCCTCATGTATGTCTACATATTGTACAGTGATGTCACATTACAATTTTGGCTGTACGGTGAGTGTGACCAAGTAAACCAAGGCTGGGGGTAGATTTTAGGATTATTTATGCCATGCAGCATTTATTATGTCTACGCACGTACGTATCAGTGTACTTACGTATGATAATACATGTATTGCACATGCTGTGGGCAAGCATTGCTTCCTCGTGAGGTGAAGATAAATTATTAAAATTACGCTTTGAGTCTAAGTCCAAGTTCGAAGCCCAGTACATAGAAGGTAACATATTGATTTTGACTGGACTGAGTGCAAATGCGGTACACGCTGAGCACAACCACACATTACTATAGTCTCTGTACAGTCTACAATGATCATTATGTATAGTGTAATGTGAGTAAGGTAAGAATCAAAGGTACTTGCAGTGTCTATAGGCAAGTGCCTGGTGGACATAATCTGTTTCATGTTCAATGTGTTTATTACAATACACATTCATCCTAAAAATACTATGTACAGGTAATGTTTTAAGAAAATAATTTTACTATATTTGTGTTTGTCTTTGTGCCCAAGAGCTATAATAATTTTTCAAGATCTCTCTCCTTAAGTTAAATAAAAAAAAACTATTGGATCCTTATGGACTATTTGAGAGAAAATTATTTTGGTCAATGATCTTTTAGTCCTCTTGGGTCGTAAAAAATAAGTATGAGACACAAAGGACAAGATAATCAGAGTATAGAACTGAAGAATGTTAGCTCTGGAACAAAACCAATATTGAAACTAATAATGACAACAGCATACCTCAAATGCACAACAAAGTATAAACTCATCAGTTGCAACTAATCCAAGCCAAGCAATACAAAAGCCAAACATTTTTTTTTTGCAGCAATAAATTGATAAAGAATGCCAATAAGGGGCACAAAGAGAGGGGACATTTATTTATCTCGTATTGAAATACGAAACAATTCTGTAAGACAAATTCTTTTAAGGAAGCTATATTGGCATTGCTGGGAGTGAAATTCAATTAAAGTAAATACAGTGTTTTGCCCTAATTTTGTTGTTGCTTGCCACTCCCCCAATATTTGTCCATCCTCCACACCAACACACAGTAAATTGAGGCTTCTCTTTGCTAAATACTTTTTTGTTTGACCTAATTTGTTTTAGCGGTGTCCCCATCGGTTTTGTCAAACAATAGGATCTCTTTATATACGTCCTTGAAAGGTTGTTGATACATTTACAGTTTGATTGATTTGAGGGAAAAAGATTGTGCATCAGAACCACTGAATAATATAATAATAAATTGAAATTCAATTAAACTAGAGGGACAAATCAATGATGAAAGCCAGAGAATAAGATTTATCTTCTTTTTTTTTCTTTCTTTTTTTCCTTAGAGGTCTCCCTATTTTGTCAGTATCTTTGTTCAGGGGGTAATTAAGATACAAAACTATGCAGCCAATTTATGAAAAACAACTTATAAACTTATAAACTTATAAAACAGTGTGGACCCCAGAGTGGCTGCAAGGGATTTTTCAATGAAAAACAAAATATTTACAGGAGAGCCAGGCACCCTTTGGTATATGTAAAAATACTTACACTCTTAAGGAGCTCTATCCCAAAATGCAAATCTCCCCAAGCCATTAAACCTTACAAAAATATATTTTAAAAATTCCATGAATAAATATTAGTTTGTACACAGCAATGAAAAGGGTCCCCAATTGGTATTAAACTTAACAGTTAGTTTCTTTTTAAATAAGAATACAAGAAGGTTTTCTGTCATTCATCTCCATTTGGTATATACAAAAATGAAAGCGGCAGAGAATGAGCAAACCGCCTTCTATTAAGAACTGAAACAGCTTAGTCGTGTTGTCAAAATTGGGAGTCAAAAATTTCACCCACAAAGATTACACTGTTTTTGGCCCAGTGGTTAGAGTGAATGTATTTTGTTTACCGATTATGTTCTGTATGTGTCATATCACATTTTTCAGAGAGTTGAATAACCGTGCTCACATTTTACTGTTAACAAGGTTTTGCATGGACGGATGTTATCGAAACTATAACCTAGCATGGCGACAAATCAGGCTTTAAAAGTTCAGCTTGAAGGAAGATTTGAGAATGGTGCATGACAATGTACAGTTGGCGCACCAGCGTCACACAGCTTCTATGCCATATAGATGCATGCTGCATTGAACTATGGACTATTCACAGCAAAAACATATTCTGGGGGATTTGGGGCTTTGAGTAGGAATGTCAGCGTTAGTTCTCAAGAATTAACAATCAACAAATGAATTTAATCCACTTTGAATTCTAGTGACACTTTGAATTTATGTAATTTCACATCGATACTGTCATCATGATGTCACAACAACAGTTTCATCTACTATTTATTTTATTTTCATGTGTGATGTTTGAAGGCTATAATTTGAGCTTAATTTTATTTTTTTTACAAAAACAACTTTTAAAATACAAGAACAATTAGGCTTTCAGGTACGACCATACACCTAAAACAAGAGGTTTTCAAACACGTATATGTAAAAAACAAAAATCAGAACAACCACAACGTTTTTTTTCAGGCTACACAATAACACATTTTAAGAATAGTAGAAGAATGTAGATACTGGTGAAGTCACTGGAATATGGCAGGGATTGGCAGCCTCTCCCTCCAGCATTTCTGAGCTATTGCAGGTTGCAAAACACATTTTCAAAGCCTATTCAGTTTCAAAGAACAAAACTACTTAGACTAAAGATATTGTTTAGAACAAATGATACCTGCCCCCCCCCCCACCATCCCCCAAAACAATAAATTGCAATGTAGTGGCTCACTATTTTCGCATATGAAAAGACTCTGATATGATCGAAACATGAGCCATTACCAACTGATTGCAACAGCTTTAGAAAGGCATAACATTTATTTTTCACAATTACTTTGAAGGTCAGGAATTTTTGTTAAAAACTTCATACAATAAACACCAAGGAAGTTACAATACCAGAGCCTATTGAAAAGGTGGTTGGTGCACTGATTTCATGCAAGTATACCAATTGTGTTTGTTAGAGTATAATCCTCAAAGATATTTTGTCACGAGTGGTTTCAAATATTATCCTACTTGTAATAGATGCTAATCGCCTTGGCTTAGGCTCTTTGGTGGTGCATATTGTATAACACCCTCACATATTCTAGTTAAAGTGGCTTGCATTAATCAAGTCATTCATCATAAACCACACCTTTTGGTTCCATTTACTGTGCAATTTCATCCCATTCCATTTACCTATTGAACACTACAACACACCATCAGGTGTGAATCCAGGATTTGTTTAAGTTGAGGCGCACGTCAAATGTTCTATTGTTGACAGAAACATCTATTACATGCCGAGACCCAAATGTTTCATTGGTCTATGTACATCGGCCATGACAAAGTTTGATCCTTGTTGGAGCAGACAACGATGCATTTGAAGATAACTGCAGTAATATCGATACTACAGTGATGCAGTCCTTTTAATTAAGTACTGCTTTAAGTTCATAAAATTATTCAGGAAGGATCTAACTATATGTGAAGTTTGAAGGTTTTGTGAGCTTGAGAAGTGTGCATTTTTTGCAGACAATCACAGGGGAAAATAAGAAGTAAGAAGAATGTATATATCTGAGTGAGAGTGTTAGTACTATACAACTCTGGTCTTAACTGTACATCAAGCTATTGGAATTAAATGATCATGGTGTTTGATGATGTCAAATGTAAGACAATGTGTAATTAACACTTTTTAAAAGAAAATAAACTTATTATAACTGAATTTAGTGATGGAAACTTTCTGCTGTACCCTGGTGTTTCAAAAGCTCTTTTATGCACAAAGGTCACTTTAATATCTGACTTACTGTAAGTTGATATAGATATAAATCATTACTCAAATATTAAAAGGAGTAAAGCATTGATAAGACTGTAAACTGATAAGAAATAGGACTATGCCTAAGGTTTGTGTTCAGCTAAAGGCTTCAGTGCGAATATATACAAGCTCCTGCCCCCCACAAGTTTGCCGACCTGGTCGGCTTATGGTTTCTTTTTAGCTGTTTCGCAGCAAAGCGCAGCGAAACAGCTCTTGTCTTCGTTAAAGTTTTTGTTTTTGTTTTTTTAATTTTTATTTTTCAGACACAGGAAGTCATTGACATAATGCACGAATCGTTCTAAGCGGCCTTTTGCATAGTTCCTAAAGAGCAATTGCAATGAAACTTTCAGTGATGAAAGGCATTGGTGCAATAATGATTTTAAAACAATGATGTCATGATGACGTCATCACCTGTCACGTGACGTCATCTTAAAGGTTTCTATTTTAAATATTTGAAAATCCGTAACAAATCAGCCACAAGAGACCGTAGGTTTCTGTTTGCGGGATTGTATAGGGATAAATTAGGTCTTCATTTTATTCAGTGTGCGTGACCTCACATGACCTCTACTTCCGGTCGAAACAGGAAGCGCCTCGTTATTCAAAAGTGGAAATAGTTATGAAGTTGCTTTCAACGTTGTTATTGTCTGGCAAGGGTGGGTAATTAAAAAAAAATACCGATGACGTCACAATACACAAGAGCGCCCTCTAGCGGCAGGTTTAAAACTGATCAAAATGGACTTTTTGAAGATGTGTGTGGTGAAGTTTTGTTTAATCACTTCAAAATTTACACACGTTGATCGTCAAGCAGCCATCATATGTGTGAAATTTCAGATCGATGACGTCATCGGGGGTCACGTGACGCGGCATTAAAGGTGCCTTTTTTAATGTCGTATATCTCCCTAAGTGTTAGTGCGATCATGTTGAAACTTGGTAGGTTGTTGGATATTGGCAAGTTCTTATAAATTTTGAAATGACGTCATGATGACATCATCACATGATTTTTTATGATTTTTTGAAAAAGTTATGGCGAAACAGCTTGGCATTTGTGCACAAATGCAATATGTCTAGTTTTATTTACTTTTATTTGTTAATTGTTCTGGTTATGAGGCAAAACAATCTCAGAAAGTATTGTCATCAACAAATCTTGTTTTATGTTTGTTACACATTTACTATTTATAACCTATTCTTTATTTGAGCAACTTAAAAATATTATAAATAAATTATCATTCTTTACATGTAAGGTTTAAAAAAAATAAGTATCTTGCTTTCTGCCACTTTGTATATGTAATGGATTAATCCATTTCTGGCTGTGAAGTCAGCCTTATCATGGGCAGCTCGCAGAGTGTGAGGGGATTATCTGCTCAAAACAGGGATATAGTTCTTCATATTCTTCTCTTCTTCTCCTACACTTTGGACTAGAAGAGACCACCCCATTGGTTAAGTTCATAAAATTCAAATCCACAACGTCCTTGAATTGTTGCAAACCACATAAGAACTCTTTTGTGAACATGTAAGTCCTTGGTATTAACAGTTAGAGATACTAAAACATACAGGTAAAAACACTAAAATACCACACTAATTTCTCCCTAAAAGGGCTGACAGGCGACTGCATTATAAACACACATTTATAAAATTTTTAACTGAAAACTGAGATGAACTGTTGAAAGATGACAAGTGTCTGAATGACATCTTTGCAGTCTATTAATATCTGTAATCTGCATATCTTGAAGTGTAAATTTACGTTTGGCTGTGTGAGTGACCAATTGAACTTTGTGCACATTCATTTTCAATTCCCACTTTAAAAAAACCATTTGGTGACTGACATATTATTGCAGCATTGCTGAAAGAAAAAAAAAATGGATAGGATTGGTACTACAAAAAAGAAAGAAAAAAAATTGGCTGAAGTTCAATTCGTAATACCAAGTTCATAAAAGTACAAATTTTTGTCTGAACTGTCAGAGTCCACACATAGCATTCCATTATCCCATATAAAAAATCACCATTGCTTATTTTGATTACTGCAATCAAATTCGGTGACAAACACAGCACTTGCCAACACAGCATTGTCCAAATCACAAGAATATATATACCTGTTGTTGTATGAATTGTAATTCAAACTTGCCAACCAAAGTCGTATTTCTGAGGACTTTTACTCAAGTCAGGATGGTCCCGGACTCGGACATGGCCATCATAACTCAGACATGGGACTTGGACTTGTGTTTGTGATCAGGACTCTACACTGAAATGTTGATTTTAATAAAACTTGTAAATTTCTCGCACAGTAGTCAAAATATTAACTTTGTTTGTAAAATCTCTCTTTTGGATGGCCACTTCCTCTGTTCAAAAGAGTTGGGAGCTTCAGCTTTCAGAGAACTATTGCTGTTTAATTAAAATTAAATTTAAAGTTGAACTTTGTAAATGAAAATTGAAGAAAACAAGGGTAACTTGATCATTAATCTTCTGAAGAAACCAACTAAAAGTTACAAAACACTTAATTCTTCATTTTGTTTGTTGATCATAATTGCCATTATTAAAGTTTGTACTTTTAAATTGTTTGTAATTTTGAAGTCTTCATTTCGTTGCTCATACTACGAAGTGACCTAACTCTGGGGTTGGGGTTTTTATATACTTTTTTAAGTGACTTGTGACTTCAGACTTGACCAAAATGTCTCTGGACTGGAACCCAAAGATTGGGGACTTTACTAAAAGTATGATGCAAGTTCAACAAGTTCTGGCAAAGTAGATGATTAGAATAAATATTCAATATTAATTTTGGTTTTTACCCTACACCGATGTGTGTAAGCACTGTATACTCAGTACTTTCCCGAGTTTAGTGAAAAAAATCACAGGCATATTACTCGGGTGGGATTCGAGAATTATTGTTTTGGAAGGGATTTAAATATGGTCCCAGACAACCGTTTCTTCAACCTACCCTCTGCTGTTTCAAATGAAGACAACTCTTCTTTTAAAAGATAACGACTTTCAGAAGATATAAAATGCAACTATGCAACGTAAATTGTGTTTGGTCAACAGGGCTATGTAGATTCCTTTAGTGTCATGCAATAGCTTTATTCACCACAAGCCATATAATCTGCCAAATGTCATTCAATTAAATCCCCCATGTCAAAGTTTTGACTTAACTCTTACATCATTTCTAATTGTGTACATCCTGCCTATGTCCTTGGACCTGATTAATAATATCTTCACTAATGATTATTCTAATCTGCTGATGTTTAATTGCTGGTATTCATGACAATTAACCTTTTTTTATTGTTGATGATAAATGTAAATATGAGGGTTTAAGTAAATGTCAAAAATATAAAGGGCACTATATTTTGGGGTAAGAACAATTATTATTGACATTAGCATGAACTGGTAAACAGTTTATACAAACTGCTTGTTCTGAGGTCACTCTCCCTGCCTTGTTTCAATTTGTGTTATATTAGTGCAGAGAAAACCACATAAATCTGTCAGTTTCCAGATTGAAACTAACAAAACAAAATGTTACAGTGTTTTCCCTTGAATGCTAGGGAACAACCTACTAGAGTTACTGCCTGTATGATTAAGCTTCGATGCAACAAGATACTCACAACACCATCTCAAATGTCACTTGTAATAATTAAGATGTAAGATTTGCCACAATTATGATAATTGGTGTTTGATGGACATTGGAGAAGAGCTAAAACCATGATTTTTCCAGTTAGTGAGGTACACACAACCCGTTTGTTAGATTATTTTTGTTTTGAGCATATTTGGCTGATTCCGCTCAAATCTTAACCAAAACTAAATTAAGCATAAAAAAGCTGTACTACTAACAAGCAGGTGTTGAGAATCTAGTATCATAATGAGTTACAAACGAATTCAAAATACTAGACCCCATAGTACAACAATTAAATACAAATTCACTTCAAGCTGTGCTTCAATAAATCAATCTTTATTATGATCGATTTGTTGTTACAACTGAAGATGTGCCAATTTCTTAATAAATTTCTCAACAATTGAAATTTATTTGAACTGTTTAAATGTTATTTTAGTGCTGTATAATAGTAATAGTAAAGGTGTTTGGGATCAATTGATGCGTGAAGGATGTATCTGTTCTTCCCAGTCTCCGCTCCTTTATATAAGCAGCATTTCAAACACCTTGAAACGCAGTCAGTTTCTGTACACAACTGAAAAGATCTAGAGGAGCAACGGTTTGACATGGTCTAAGAACATAAGGAAGACAACATTATTCTACATTAACAAAACTATTTAGTTTCATTAAAGAAAATTCATATATTCTGGGATGTTTATTGCTATTTCAGAAGAATTTATCACCATTTTGTGTTTATAATTGTGATTTTCAATTAACCCGAGTCTCTTCAACTCACTGTAAATGCAAACGACACCACGGTGTGACCTTGTTAAAAAAAAGCTTGTAGTTAAGGAAGATTCTGGTCTAACTCATTATCTAAACAGATTGTGATTGGACCTTGTTAAGGCTCGGCGCACTTTTAGGACTGAAGAAGATGATCGTCAAAACTCCTACTTGCACACCTTGTGAGCGTTCAAGTTATGCATCGGTATATGCTCCTTTCCACATTACACACGCAATTGTATTACACTTTTCTACAATCACACAAAGCCTTTCCTTTCAGTCCATTCTGAGTGTTGGTGAATGTGTCTGTAATTCTGATGTGAGACAGGGTATCTTCACAGGAAACAATGTGTGAGCACCCAAGGACCTTACATCTTAGTCCATTCAGAGTTATTATTATTATATTATTATTATTATTATTAGGTGTTCATGCAACAGAAGCACAAACACTTCTTGTTTTTGTTCTGTTTTTTAGGTGTTCGTGCAATATGCGCATGAACACCTCTTGTTATTGTTCTGGGGTTTTTTTTCTTCTCCATCTTGTTCTTCTGTGGAACTCTTCTCGGCAACAAAAGTCAAGATTGAAACTGAATTGAACCTTGAAACTCATTTGACAACTGAAACTCCATATGAAGACTGCACAGTTTACATGACGTCATGCAGACGTCATCAGGTGTTGAAATACAAGGTTTTAAAGTTGAAAAATGACCATTTGCTATACGATGTATTTCATTGAATTTGACAGCTATGATGTTCAAAGTTAGGCATCTGATAGATCAAGGCTGGGGCAACATTTGAAAAGTCAGCGGTAAATCAATTTTTGGGCTTATCTACAACATAAACCAAGATTGAAATTAAATTGAACATTAAAACTCATTACACAGTTGAACCCCAGTATCAAGACGACACAAACTTGATGATGTCATAATGATGTCATCAAGTATCGAATTACATCTACACATCATCGGAAAGAGCGTTGAAAGTTCAACAAATGCTACACAGAATGTGAGCCCATTTGACATTGACTTCCGGTCCAAACCGGAAGTTCAAAATTTAAAAAATTCATATTTCAAAAAGTACAAAATATTTTACCATAAATTTTGCATGGGTTATGAGGGATCCTGCTCAAACTTGTTCACTGAGATCATAAAATTTTAACCTTTGCATCTGGCCAAAACTGGACGACAAAGAGCACGTGTCTGTTGACCTTGACTCACAGTGTATGACAACACACAATAGTGTAGGCCTACACGTACATACGCTGAACACATGCAGCCACATGTACAATGTACATTGCATGTGTAGTTTAGTTTGCATGTGTATTGTACTGTGTACACAATTGTAGTCTGTGTAATATTTGAAAAAAAAATCATAACTCTTGAACCATGCATTGTTTTTTATACTCAATACATCATCAGAAAACCGGAAGTTTAAGGGGCACACCGGCTTCGTTGGGCTATTTGGGCTACAAAATAGGCTAACATATGACTTCAAAGGTCTTCCAGGAATGGAGAAGAACGGTTCCTAAAAGAAACCATCAAATTTTGCCATTTTCGAGCATTTTTCAAAAAACGAAGGTCACGTGATTTATCCGAACTAAAAAAGTGGTTCGGATAAATCACGTGATCTTCAGAGTTAGTTTTACTTCCAGCCGTATAAAAGTAAATTACTGAACCAAATTTAAATCTGTTTTTTTTACAATTATTCATGAGTATTTGACAAAAAAGACTATGTACTCAGATTGATACAATTTGTAAATAATGATGAAAAATCGAACGTAAGATTCGCATTCAGAGAGTCGGTGCGACCGAAGCATGTTTTACGGCGCACCAGCTTGGGAGCTAGCAGAACTGTCCACCCCCCCCCCCAATTGCTGCTTTTGCTGGCTTTCCCTTTGGATTTATCTTGTGTTTTTTACTGTTTACTTTTCGTTGGACCACCTTCTGGGTGTTTTTCCTTGCGATGTTTTTTGTACCGATCCTTGGATGTCGAAGAAACGTTCTCCATTGCAAGTAAGTTCGTCCAGTTTGTCGTACACAGAATACAGGTTGGGGTGCGTTTTCGCGGTCGTAACCAATAACTGTTTCAATGGCAAGTTCAACCGAAACAGTTATTGGTTACGACCGCGATTGGACTTCGACTAGGACTGACCAAGAGCAAGGAACCTTGCTCTTTGGACTGACGTCCGTTTATGTCTGTTTTTATTTACACTTGAATTTGTGCTTTGTGTATAATTGGCTTGGTCGATATGAAGTGTGGATCCTCATGCTTCGCCATTGTTATAATTAATACATAAACAGAGCACCAGTCTACTTACAACATTGCGCAACATTGTCACGTAAACTTGACAGTTGCAACGGCTGGAAAAGCGTATAAGCTAACCTTTGACCGCGTTTTGTTTTTTTCACATTTTTCGTTAATTACGTGATATTTTGATGATTTTTTTTTACAACACCCATTTAAAAACTATTTTCTGTCATTCCACATCACAAAATTAGGTAAACAGTAAGCCGGTGTGTCCCTTTAAATTTTTTTAATTAAAAAATTCATATCTCAATTCAAAAAATAATATTTACGCCATTAGAAAGGTATTTTAAATCTCAACAAGGGCTACACAAAATGTGACCCCATTTGACATTGACTTCAAGGTCAAATCGAAAGTTGAAGTTTAATATTTGAAAAAATCATATCTCCATATATATTGGTTTTTACAGTTTATTCATCATTGTTAAGGTCTTCAAAAAGTCAACAAATGCTACACAATGTATGAACCCATTTGACCTTCCACTTCCAGTTCAAACCATCCCCTGGACCCCCACTGGGGCTTCACCCCTGGACCCCCACCAAGGTTTCACCTCTGGACCCCATACCAGGGGTCGTCAGGCCGGCCCCTTGACCCCAAACCATTATATTTTCAGACATAATCCTGCGGGTGCTAAAGTTGCGGAGCATCACTTAAACCACAATCCAGACTGGTGAGTTTCACTGTTCAATTGTAAATGATTTGATTCAAAATGAAATTTGGCAAACTTTCCTTCTGGTCTAATCGGAAGTAAAGGTCATACAATTTTGGCAGTAACTTTTCAAGTGTTGCCGAAGTCTTGATCTATCAGATGCCCAACTATGAACATCATAGCTTTTAAATTCAATGAAATACGGCAACTATAGGAAAGGCCATTTTCAACTTTGTAAACTTCATAATTTGTCTTCATCATATTGAGGTTCAATTTTCTGCTGAGTTTAAATTCAGTTTCAATCTTGAGTTATGCTGCTAAGAAAGAGATCCATGGAAGAAAAATATTCTGGAAAAAAAGAAAAAAAAGGGGGGTGTGTGCACATTTTGCAAGAACTAAAAATAGAACATATTGCACAAACACCTAAAAAAAGAAAACAGTTTGTCTTAAATAAATACTGCTGGAGAGTTCTTTTATGAGGTTACAGACCTAATGCTGAAATTACTGAACTTGGATCAGCAGTCCAGTAGGGTATCCGCTACAACTTATTACAATTATTTGTTGCCTTCCTAATTTCAGGAAATAACAAAATAATATTTATATCAGCCCTGTGAAGCAGGCTGATTTATATCAGCTGAGCGGAGCAGGCTCCCCTTTGTAATGCTAGAACTCTTTCTTTCTTTCCTTCTTTCTTTGGTCAAATGGTCACTTGAAAAAAAAAAAAAAAAAAAAAAGGCCCAAACTATTTGGCCAATTTTAACTAAACTTGGTCAAATGGAACCTTGACACCTGCCCTATCTAGAGATGGTCATAAATTTTTGCCAATGGTCATCTGTTGGTCAGCAGTGGTAATTTTATGATTGTTTACAAATGATGGTCCTTAGCTGATTCCAGCCTTACATGGACAAATGCTTCATTAGCTTGAGCTACATTTGGGGTGCACACAGATTTTGGCCAGTGGTGACCTATCGGTCAGCAGTGGTAATTTTTTTGCAAAAAAAAACCCAACCCAAAATTGGTTTGGTTTTTTTTATATTTAAAAAGTTTTTTCATATATCTGAACAAGTTCCAACTTTTTTTCCAATGGTCATCTAGTGGCCAGTAGTGGTCATTTAATATTTACAAAATGATTTATCTCCAACATTCTTCAGCTGATTGCTGCCTAGCTTGGTTCAGCATTTTATTGGCTAGAGGATTTTTGGCCAAAAGTCATCTAGTAGTCAGCAGTGGTCGATTAACAAAAACTTTAAGAATGCTTCTCCTTTGCTACACAACTTAGTCAAATGCTTCTGGCTCAAGCCCCATTTTGGGTGTATACGAATTTGGCCAGTAGTCACCAATCCCTCAGTGGTCATTTTATAAAATTACAATGTCGTTTTTATATTTTAAATTAATTTCATAGTGCTGATACTTGTCACTTTGTGCTGTGTGAAGCACTTTAGCTCTATGATTTTCACTTGCTATCCATTGAAAAAAATAGAACAAAATAACACCAACTGGAGATGAGCTACACTATACTTGCCTTTCCAGAGCTTTTGACTCCTTTGAACACACACAGATAAACCAAGCCCCAAGCTAACAGCAAACATAGCGTCAACTGCCAGTTGAATGAACCTAGGTCATCAAGTCCGCTTGACAAGTGAATCTGTAAGATCTTGCGTCTGAAAAGCAAGAAGATTTTTTTTTTATTAAAAAAAACGGAAGTGAAAACAGGGTTTCCCCTTTATAAGCCAAATTCAACCATAGCAAAGGTTTGATAGCATCGATGCTGACATGGGCCGCCACCCTTCATTCATACATGTCAGCTTCTTTATACTTTATACTTTTGGACCAGTGTACACAATTGTAAATACCAAATGCATTTAAAATGGGCAGATAAAAATGTACCAATCTAATGACAAAAATAGCATTTTATAACATTACACTCACTCCCAAAATTCTGTCACAGAGCCTGTTCTGTTCACTTCCCCAAGCATTGAACAATTCAGTTGATCATCAGTGACATTTGTCATATCTGTTAATAACGGAACGTCAGTTGGATATGTCTCATTCTTATTGATGTAATCGCATCTCCAGAGGTCAGTGCCCTCTACACCATACCCAGTTGGATCTTTACAAAGCTCAGTGTTGAATGGATTGTTACAGTGGGACCACGGTAACACTGCTGTAAATGACATGAACATGTAGTAAAGAGCCCATGCTAGGATGACATTGTAGTAGATGTTGAGAAGTGTTACGATGACCACACTTGCCAATCCAATACCTTGTTGAAAAAAAGAAAAACAGTTTACACATGTTGTTAAAGCTATGTTAAATGTACATCATTAGTTATTTTGGAGAGTACTATATATTTCCTTGACTTTGACAGTATTTGAGCGTGCACATGGCACTATCTGTCCTTGCCAAAAAACACATAAACAATACGCACAAAGAAAACAGTTGATTTGAGAGTTCTCCGCACAACAAGCACATTGTGCATGACAATATGCTTGTTTAGTGGCCATTTATTCTAAAGTTTACAGAGCCGGTCTTTATATTACATGTTAATACACCCCCACATGACCAGTCTTCGACCAATCAGAGTGCATAAACTCTCTGAGGTATTTAATAATAGTTATTAGTGTTTAAAAACAATGAAGTAAATTAGAAGGTCATAGCTCATTCAAGTCCAATACAAACCACAATGTTTAAAGGAAACATTGTGGACTGGTGAAACAATAAGCTGCTGGTCTCGCTGGATTAAACCCTGCAATCATTTCTCAATATTTAATGTTATACTGATCAAATACTAAATAATGCAAAGATTTTGTCTTCCTTAATCTTGTATTACTTCATTGTCAGCCTTGCCATGGTTCAGAAAACCAAACATCACAGAAACTTCAAAAGCTAATCATAAGATGTTTGACACTCAGGCAAACAAGGAAACTGATGAGTATCATTTCTTGTGGGGGGGGGGGGGATAACTTACCCTTGAAAAGCGGGGAAAGCTTCCAGACACCAATGCCTCCCTGAGCCATAAATTGACCCAGTCCTAGCTCCAGGAGAAGTAGAGGTACACCTCCCACAACCAGACATATCAGATACGGGATAAGGAACGCACCTGTAAAGTTTCAGATACCCAAGAATCAAAATACTGTAGTAGTTGCGTGTCACAGAATTGTAGTCTAACGGATGTAATCAATGCCTTGCAGATATTCAACAATATAATAGTTGCAACCCTTATGATGTGTGATGCACTTTGAATAAGTTCTTTCAGAGACCTCGACTTTTGACCCCAGTAAGCCACAAATGTTGTTTCCTCCATGGTTCTATGGGAATGGTCACTTTAGTTATTACCAAATCTCAAGTTGTCTCTGGAGCTAAACATTTATTTATCAAGAAACCAAGCTGTTCTCTCATTTTCGTATCTTACAATTTGCAAGACTGTATATGTATAAGTGCAGACTTACACAGCACATCTTCTGCTGTTAACTCACTAATTATTTGATTAATTAATTAATCATTTCTTTGTTTTCTCTCTTAAAGGCACTCCACTACAAGCCTTGGCTTATTATTAGGATAGCATCCTCCACACAACTGCAACCATTGCCTTGCATCAAAACCTCAAACCTGTTTTCTTCAATCACAAAAAATACATTTAAAAATAAACTGTCTATAATTCTACATCACGTAAACAGTAAACCGGCGTGCATCTTAACAGATTTGCGCAATCTGCAGGTTGTGCAGCTTGCTGAGGGATCTGCATTCCAGAATGCACCCTCAATCTGTAAATTGTTCCTCATAAATAACCTGTGATTGTGCAAATCAATAAAATGCGCTCAACATTATGGCAATGAGTCTGCAAGTAATTTGGCTTACGCTGATTGGTTAAATTGTTAAAATTGCATATTATAATGGATTTGTTTAATACCGAGGTTGTCTCGTTACCGTCTGATTGGGAGGAAGGAGGGTTAGGATTATCGTAACTACTTTAAATGCCAAGTGGGTTTTTGTTTTATTCACTAAGGATTAAATTATGGTACAAACCATCTTCATTAGACATTCCAAACCAGAGGTACAGAAGCACAAACAACCTTATCATAATATTACTAAAGCTTATGTAGTGTCAAAAGTTCATTCAATGAATTATCTGGAACTCCCAAGCCACATGCATGTCCCATAACACTCTACAGTAGCTGGGATGCTGTACTCCTTCAAAAAATGATTGATTTAGTACGACCAAAAAGATGTCAAAATTGTTAGTAGTATTACACTACAGTGGTACATTCCAACATACCTCCTCCATTTTTATAACACAGGTATGGAAACCTCCACACATTGCCAAGGCCGACGGAGAACCCAATCAACGCGAGTAAGAAATCCAACTTGCTACTCCATTGCTCTCGAGCTACCACTGGTTCAGATTTCTCCTTTAATTCATTTTCACATTCAGTATCTATTCCAAGCAAGTCCTTCCGTTTGGTTGGGCTCAAGGTGTCAGTGATGTTCTCTTCCAGTTCCACTGATGTGTTCATCTTGGCTGCAGATGGTTACAAATAGTGTAATGCTGATGAAGGAGATCGGTTACACGTCTGCTCACGCGTAGCGCTCAGCTGCATGTGTGTGGTTTAAAGTTTGGTTTGCATTGATCACTTCGTTATTATAGGGCGGCCGGTCTATGATGTGTTCAAAAATGCCAGTGGATCGGATGTGTGCGTGCGCCCACGTGGATGTGAGGGGAGTGCAGGCAGCCTAGTCGAGTGCGAGAGGGTAGACTTGGTTTCAAGTCTGTAAGCGTGGTTTTTCGTCTACCTGCTAATGGCCTTAAATACCGCCCTCTTGTGGATTAATAACCTCGACAAACCGCAAGTCTCGTCGTGCGTATTCGAACTTCCGGGACCATTGTGGTCCCAACATTGATCTCCATTAACCTTAATCTAGGCATATTCACTTTTTTTTTTTACGTGAAGGAGTTGAAAAACCCTTTATTTTCTCACACAAGTAGACTGGATACAAAGTGTTATTGGGAAAATATTGTAAATATGTCAGTAATGTCCCACATTGTCAAATAACCACTTGAAAAAGGCATTTTTTGGCATTTTTACAGTGGACCCATATTCAGACCCCTGCCAAATACCCATCAAAGACGTGATTGGTCTATCCTTATATCAGGTCACACATATGCACCTAGTTTATAACCAAATGTAATATAAAAGCAATCAGACATTTTACTTGGGCTCTAGGGGGTTTCAAAAATTACGAAAAGTCACCACGCAGGTTAAAATGTCCGTTTTTAAAGACCTACACCGTGATATACAAATGACTTGTGCTACTTTTGACAGTATGATTTAGTTGATGGGATACCAGATACCCTTCAAATTAATTTGTAGCTATTTTATGTCTTATCTCCATTTGTAGATACAGACCTCTAAAAAGGCTGAAAACACAAAAAGTCAATTTGAAGGGGAGGGGCTTAATTTTTTAGGGGGTCATATCTCCAAATGGGGACAATCCGCTGAAAATAAAAAGACTTGCAGGACTCTGTTTTGCAACGAGGAACTGATAACTTGAAGGGATCAGAAGACAGTCTAGTGGCAGGACGGCCCTGTGTGACATTAAAACTTACATATATTATCTATCAACATTTATATCAAATTGACCGTATTTACATTTAAAAAACAGAATTAGATCACAAATTTCCCTTCTGAAAGAGAGTGGTAAAATGAAAAGACGTTCTAACCGTGACTTATAGTCTACTTGAGGACGATGTAAAATGAACTTAGTGGCTCGTCTTTGGACACCTTCAACAAGTTTCATGTTGCGTTTCGAAGTGCCACTCCAAACTGAACTACAATACTCCAAGTCACTTCTAATTAATGCAGTATAAAGAGTTTTTGAAACTTTGCATGGAGCGTTATAACCAATTGTGCGTTTAATCATACCCATCTTCCTGTTGCATTTGCTATAGTAATGTGACTAATGTGAGAATTCCAAACAAAATCCAAAGAAATGTCCACGCCTAAATCACGAAAAGAGTCTGTCCTTTCAAGATGAGAATTATTCAAGTTGTAATCAAAATTAACACACTGTTTACGTCTAGAAATAGACATAGTTTGACACTTCTGGATGTTAAAACTCAAGTCCCATTTTACACTCCATGAATAGGCCTATAGAGAATCTAGGTCGTTCTGGAGAAGCCTAATCTGATGTGTTCTTAATGGATTTAAAACATTTAGAATCATCAGCAAATAAAACGACAGTGGAATGTTGAACAGAACTGGGCATGTCGTTTATATACAAAAGAAACAAAAGCGGACCTAAAACAGAGCCCTGTGGAACACCTGATACAACGGGCCTTTGACAAACCCATGCTGTAGGTGATGAAGTTCACCCTGAATAGCATGCACAGGAAATATGGTATTAAAAATGGCCCTTTCCATAACTTTGGCACATACGCAAAGTAACGACACAGGTCTATAATTTTCCACACAACTTTTGTCTTTTTTTTCTTGAAAATGGGAACCACATTAGCTCTCAACCAGTCACTGGGTAATTCTTTGGTAGACAGAGAAAGGTTAAATATGTGGCTTAAGGGAGACACAATTTGGTTTGCACCCTCCCTGAGCAAGCGAGGAGACAGTCCATCAGGGCCTACAGCTTTAGTGACATCTAAATTATTAAGTATTACAAGTAAATCACTCTCACTGATGGAAGTATAGAACCCAACATATCATGTGTATTGGCGGCAACATGAGGTAAAAAATCATAGTTTTTAGGTGGAGTCAACACTGAATGAAAGTAAGCATTGAACAAAGTATCTCATCAGTTGATTAGCAATAGTTGGTAAACCAGTCTGAATTACATCAAACGGGTCATGGGTTGTTCAAGGGGGTGATCTACCGGCAATGATGGTCAAATCAAGATGAAAGTCAGTAGTTTTAAAGTCGAACTTGTACAATGAAAGCGCCATACAGTATAGAAATACCTTGCAGACCGGCAGCCATCTTGAGTCCGCAGATCGAGAAAATCACGACGATCAAAATCAGTCAACATCCAGTCATTGGCAACACCGAAATATGTGAAGTATGACTGAAATTGTGTAGCACATTTGAATGCAGACTTACAGTTAAAAAGATAAAAGTTTGATGACAAAAAACGACAAAACGATGACAAATTGAAGCACAAGGACGATCTCATCGCGAGTGTGATAGCAGGGGCGGATCCAGGATTTTCCAAACGGGGGGGGGGGGCGTGAAAATTTACCAAGCAACAAAATGGTATGGAATATTAGTAGCTTTAAAAAAAAACAGGTGAGGCCTATGTCTTTACTTTGGTCTCTCCCTTATTTTTCCCCTAGAGTTTTTTTTTCCCCGTTTTTTTTTTTTTTTTCGTTTTTTTTTTTTTTTTTTTTCAAGCAAAAGGGGGGGGGGGCGTGCGCCCCCCACGCCCCCCTGTATCCGCCCCTGGATAGCGATGATCGCAAATGGAAACTAGTGAAATCGGCCCATGTTCCTTGATATGGGAGTGGAAAATAGAGATTTAAAAACATTACTTGCATCTGAATAATGTGAATTCGTGTACGTTACCAGGTCACAGAGGTTAGTTCACTTATGTACTAACTTGTGAGACCTTCCGTTGATATGGGGACATAATACATAGATGTTTAAAAACATTACTTGCATCTAATAAATAATGTGAAAGTTTACATTACGTGGGTTTTGTGACGTCCCTATTGGCCATCTCTCTGGTATCAGCGATACTGTTTGTACATGCATGTAATATTATTTATTCACTAATATGTCACAAACCTGCTTTGCCACCCTGCAATGCGTCCGAGACTGAATTAACACTGACCCAAAATAGTTAGACACACTTTTCCTATAAAAAAAATCGTACAGAACTAGACATTAGGTGTTTGCCCTTAGGACAAACACAAAGCTGTTCCTTTTATCCTTTGATTAAAACGTCCCAGACCTTTAAAGATAGTCAGACTTTTAGAAAGAAGAGCCTTCACTCTTGACAATCTCTTATTTAGACTTCAGGTGTAACTAAAATCCTAAACCTGATCTTTATTCTGATACTGACTCTAAAACTGATTTTAAACCTGACCCTGAACCTGACCCTAAAGTTCACCTTCATTCTAACTTTTCCATGTGCTATAGGATGATACAAGACAGCTCACAAAATATCACTTTTAGACAAGTGGTTTAGGAGAAATAAACAACACTGACCGTTATTTTGACTCTGCCTGTGCCGGCCCTAGCCATAACTATATAGGTGATTTTGAACCTGACCCTGACCATCAAGATGTTTACCTTGTAGTGTTACCCTTATCCACTATTAAACCTAAATTTAATTCGCACACCGAAGCCTAATGCCTGTCCTCATGCGGCTTGGACCAGGACATTTTATATTCAATTCTTAGGAACTCTTTAAAATATCTTCATTATTTAACAATAATAATGTAGTAAGGTGTTTTATAAGTGAGGAAACCTTAAAGTGTGAGTAGAGGTATATTTGTTACGGCTCCCTTATTCAGTAAAACTTTAGAAAGATACTTTATTTTGTCACCCAAAAAATAATAATAAAGCTAGAAGACCCTTGACCTCTGATAGGCCCTTATTTTCACTTAAAGTGACCCTAAAAGTCTAAGCCTGATCTTCAATCTGATACTGACCATAAAACTTATTTCAAACCTGAGCCTGAGTCTGACCCTAACTGTTACCATCATTCTAACTAAACCATGTGCAATAGGGCCCTAGTTTGTACCCTCGTCCCAACCAGGCCCGCGAGAGCGGGGGGTGCTGTGGGTGCTGCAGCACCCCTACCAAAAATGACGGGGGTGCTGGAATATGCTATAGCACCCCTACTTTTCGAACGTTAATGTTCGTTGTAACATAATAACTAATTTTAACTCACCCCTAAAATCCCTGAAAAATGTGTAACACTTTATAACAAATCAATGTTTAATGATAGATAAATAAGGATAGGTAAATGATGGCGCTGTCCCATTCAGTGACGCTCCAACACTGTTGACTTGAGATATACACACAAAACTGTAATTTAATTTTTTACGAGTTTTATGGGTAGGGTCGACATATGGGTATTATGTTTGTAATTTTGTCAGGTTGACCGGGTTAGTTGACAAATATAAACGGGACCAAAGGAACCGATTGACAGATGTGTCAATAAATGGATTGTTATGAGAGACCGCGAGGATATTTTTTCAGATCCTCTCTTTGTAGCAATAACATGTTTCCATGCCTTCTTGGCAATTATCAGTTGCGTGTTGGTATTATAATCCGTTTGTCTGTAATTCGTTTGGGTTCAGGTAAATGTAGTTAATCCGAATGCGGATATTTAATCCTGAGTTGAGTTTTCAGTATGTGACAACCCTATGAAAACCCTATAGAACGTACGTAGGAATTGCAAATCGGATGGGCTGTACACTAACTATAGGTCCTCTCTCGGTTAGGATTCCAATATCAGGTAATCTCCGACGCATTGCAATTCCTACGTACGTTTAATAGAGATGTGAAAGGCAGTTCTTTTTTTAAAGGGTAGCCAAATTGATGTGTGTTGCAGTTGTGATATTGATTTATAATTTTGTGACTTTGGAGAAGAACTCCTCCAGATCTTGAAGGGAAAATGAATACATTGTAATTACTGTAATGTAATGATGTGTGTAACACAATTCTTGAAATATTGATTCAATGCATGTAGAGCATTACAATGTACACCTACAGTAAATTTACACAAAGTAGTCTATAAATCATTATTCTGCAAGAACTCTACGATACACACCGGCCTATGTCGATGTAGTTCATAACCACCCAATGAGTTTACGACCTTCAAACTACAATTTACCAGTTAGTATCAAGTAAGTATATTACATGTATACATGCGCGATTTCACGATCTACATCACTTCATTGCCTAAGGCTTTCTTCCATACACACTGCATGAATTTAACAAGTTCATATAATAGAATTCGAAAAACTACAAATCATTTGTTTATTTTGAGGGAATGGGTTGCCTTTATGGTTCAAGGCCTTGGCTCACCTTTGGGGGAAAATTGGACAAAATGTCTCCAACGAAAAAAATAGCAAAGTCCGTAAACCAAAAGTTGAACAATCGACTTATATAATAGTGATGTCTGGTGTGCCGAACGGAAGCACTGTGGCACGAACACCGGCTTACTGTTTACCTAATTTAGTGATGTGAAATGACAGACAATAATTTTTAAATGGTTGTTGTAAAAAAAAAACCATCAAAATATCACGTAATTAACGAAAAATGTGAAAAAACAAAACACGGTCAAAGGTCAGCTTATACGCTTTTCCAGCCGTTGCAACTGTCGTTTACGTGACAATGTTGCGAAATGTTGTAAGTAGACTGGTGCTCTGTTTATGTATTAATTATAACAATGGCGAGGCATGAGGATCCAGACTTCATATCTATCAAGCACAAATTCACGTGTAAATAAAAAAAACAGACATAATCGGACGTCAGTCCATAGATCTAGAGCAAGGTTCCTTGCTCTATGGTCAGTCCCAGTCGAAGTCCGATCGCGGTCGTACGACGAACTGGACGAACTTACTTGCAATGGAGGACGTTTCTTCGACATCCAAGGATCGGTACAAAAAACATCGCAAGGAAAAACACCCAGAAGGTGGTCCAACGAAAAGTAAAAAGTAAAAAAACACACGATAAATCCAAAGGGAAAGCCAGCAAAAGCAGCAAGGGGGGGTGGACATTGTGCAGCTATCATAGAAGTAGACCAGCTGTATGTGATAAACATTCCCCGTCGTCCCGCATGTGTAGCGCAGGCAACACGTTGCAATAGTTAGGGGATAATAGCTAGGGGTACAGACTAAAACCCTCGTAAAAAATCCGTAATTGTTGGTCTGGCTCCCAACCCCTCCGACAAGCTCCCAACCTTACGGCTAGACCGGCAAGCTGGGGAGTTCATGCCCCGGGGTTTGTCTCTCTGGCCCCACGAGACACGGCACCGGCTGTACGGGATTTACTGGTTTACGTTCCGCTAGCTCCCACGCTGGTGCGCCGAAAAACACGCTTCAGTTGCACGGACTCTCTGAATGCGAATCTTACGTTCGATTTTTCATCATTATTTACAAATTGTATCAATAATCTGAATACATGGTCTTTTTTTGTCAAATACTCATGAATAATTGAAAAAAAAAAAACAGATTTAAATTTGGTCCAGTAATTTACTTGTATACGGCTGGAAGTAAAACTAACTCCGAAGATCACGTGATTTATCCGAACCACTTTTTTGGTTCGGATAAATCACGTGACCTTAAAAAGATACATCTTGTTTTGATCAGGTTAGTTTTGACCTTAATAACTATTGTTCGCTGAAAGTACGGGGGTGGTGGTGGCGTTTTTTGAAAAATGCTCGAAAACGGCAAAATTTGATGGTTTCTTTTAGGAACCGTTCTTCTCCATTCCTGGAAGACCTTTGAAGTCATATGTTAGCCTATTTTGTAGCCCAAATAGCCCAACGAAGCCGGTGTGCCCCTTTAAATAAACATCTAACTTGCAGTACACTTTAATCCAGCTGCACCCATCTTTGTCATGTGCCCCGTGTGCAGTAGTCTTGGTTCCAAGACCTTCGCATGGATCAATTCGAAAAACAGAATGAGTCCACTATCCATCGTTGGTAGTTCGCACCGAAATGGATCAATTCAAACAACAGAGGGCGTCACTATCCTCGGTTCGATTTCCAGCTTGTTACTACAGACAGTCGTCAACCGAAATTAATTCAAGAAGAAAAGCGCGCCCTCTGTAGGGTTATCACGTTACGTTACGAGTATATGAGATAGTGACGTCTTGGACCAAGACTACGTGTGCAGCAGCAATGATGAATACTGACTGGCATTATTACCAGAAAGGGCAAAAGACTATTCTGTCCTATCCCGTGTAGCTAAATAGAAAAGGGTCAAAACGTGAGGCCATTAACACTATATTGCATTTACATCTATATTATACATGTAGTTTTGGTTGGGAAGCAGTTTGAAACAGAATTCAATGTTTCTTTTGAAATGAAGTCAGGGTGAATTAGTTTGCTTGTTACATGAAAACCACTCGAAAATGATGGGGGGGGGGTATCACTACCAATGCACCAATTAGTTGAAAAAAAGTAGAAAAAAGTAACTTTTATTTCCAACTGCATCCCAACCAAAAACAATATGAACAAATAACATGTAAATGCAAATGTTGTTGGTGGCCTCTAGTTAAACGAGAAGAACTCACTAGGATTGAAGCATGGGGGAATAAAAAATAAATAAAATAAAAGTGTGTTGTCACCCTCACCGGCCCTCTAACATTCCGTGTACAGTGTTATCACGGCACATATAACCCAATGTTCAAAGAAAATATATTTATTGGAGGTACCGGACAGCATGGGAGGGAATTTAGTTACCAGTGAAACCATCAGCGCATGTACACCATAATACTCGGAAGGTTTTTTTTTTAGTGTGATACATTGTATCACATAATAAACCATAGCAAGCAGTCATGCAACAAGGCACTTTTAATACACCTTTTAAAACACAAATGCTTTTACTATAAGAGTTATATCAGGCCATTAAAAATTAATCAAAGTACAATGTATTTCCACGATAACTAACGATTAAGTGACAAATCTGACACCATGGCTAGCATGCTGTATTGCCGCACTGCGGCGCATTTTGAATAAATTACATCATCAAACGGGAAGACAGTAAAAACGGATTTGCCCGACGTAAAGTCATTGGATTTTCTTTCGTCGCGATATAGGCCGAGTGTTAAATCTTCACCAAAATATGAACTTTTTAAATTTTTAGGGTTTTCGTTCAACTTAGGCATTGTATGGGGACACTCCCATATTCGTAACTTATACACACAAAAAAGTGCCTTGTTGCATGACTGCTTGCTATATGGTTTATTGTGTGACACACTGTACCCCCCACCCACAAAAAAACAACCTTGTATGGTGTACATAACCAGTGCGATGCTGGTTTCACCATTATTGTCACTAAATTCGGTTTCATTATGCTGTCTGATACCTTCAAAAGATACATCTTGTTTTGATCAGGTTAGTTTTGACCTTAATAACTATTGTTCGCTGAAAGTACGGGGGTGGTGGTGGCGTTTTTTGAAAAATGCTCGAAAACGGCAAAATTTGATGGTTTCTTTTAGAAACCGTTCTTCTCCGTTCCTGGAAGACCTTTGGAGTCATATGTTAGCCTATTTTGTAGCCCAAATAGCCAAACGAAGCCGGTGTGCCCCTAAACATCTAACTTGCAGTACACTTTAATCCAGCTGCACCCATCTTTGTCATGTGCCCCGTGTGCAGCAGCAATGATGAATACTGACTGGCATTATTACCAGAAAGGGCAAAAGACTATTCTGTCCTATCCCGTGTAGCTAAATAGAAAAGGGTCAAAACGTGAGGCCATTAACACTATATTGCATTTACATGTATATTATACATGTAGTTTTGGTTGGGAAGCAGTTTGAAACAGAATTCAATTTTTCTTTTGAAATGAAGTCAGGGTGAATTAGTTTGCTTGTTACATGAAAACCACTCGAAAATGATGGGGGGTATCACTACCAATGCACCAATTAGTTGAAAAAAGTAGAAAAAAGTAACTTTTATTTCCAACTGCATCCCAACCAAAAACAATATGTACAGATAACATGTAAATGCAAATGATGTTGGTGGCCTCTAGTTAAACGAGAAGAACTCACTAGGATTGAAGCATGGGGGAATTAAAAAATAATAATAAAAGTGTGTTGTCACCCTCACCGGCCCTCTAACATTCCGTGTACAGTGTTATCACAGCACAATATATTAACCCGATGTTCAAAGAAAATATATTTATTGGAGGTACCGGACAGCATGAGAGGGAATTTAGTTACCAGTGAAACGATCAGCGCACTCTGGTTAAATGTACACCATAATACTCGGAAGTTGTTGTTTTTTAGTGTGATACATTGTATCACACAAACCATAGCAAGCAGTCATGCAACAAGGCACTTACACCTTTTAAAACACAAATGCTTTTACTATAAGAGTTATATCAGGCCATTAAAAATTAATCAAAGTACAATGTATTTCCACGATAACTAACGATTAAGTGACAAATCTGACACCATGGCTAGCATGCTGTATTGCCGCACTGCGGCGCATTTTGAATAAATTACATCATCAAACGGGAAGACAGTAAAAACGGATTTGCCCGACGTAAAGTCAATGGATTTTCTTTCGTCGCGATATAGGCCGTGTGTTAAATCTTCACCAAAATATGAACTTTTTAAATTTTTAGGGTTTTCGTTCAACTTAGGCATTGTATGGGGACACTCCCATATTCGTAACTTATACACACACACAAGTGCCTTGTTGCATGACTGCTTGCTTTATGGTTTATTGTGTGACACACTGTACCCCCCACCCACAAAAAAACAACCTTGTATGGTGTACATAACCAGTGCGATGCTGGTTTCACCATTATTGTCACTAAATTCGGTTTCATTATGCTGTCTGATACCTTAAAAAGATACATCTTGTTTTGATCAGGTTAGTTGTGACCTTAATAACTATTGTTCGCTGAATGTATGGGGGTGGTGGTGGCGGCAAGCCACTTTTATCCTTTTGAACTGAAAACGTGTTATTATCTCATGTTCGACACTAGTTCTCTTCTCGCGTAAAGTGAGGCCATTAACACTATACTGCATTTACATGTACACTATACATGTAGTTTTGGTTAGGAAGCAGTTTGAAACAGAATTCAAATGTTTCTTTTGAAATGAAGTCAGAGTGAATTAGTTTGCTTGTTACATGAAAATCCCTTGAAAATGATACGGGGGTATCGCTACCAATGCGTCAATTAGTTGAAATAAATCTCAGTCGACTCTCGCAACTTATAGACAGTTGGCAGCTCAACGTACAAAACATTTCAGCGGGTTTACACATGTCGGTATCCGATGCTGTGGCCAGCCATTAAAGACTGTCTGGACGAGTCTGTTTGAACTTAGGGCGGCAATAAAATTCTGTTAATGTAATCCTTACACTACAGAACATTCGTAGATGATGTTTTGCGTTGCTACCTGCTTTAGTATTAATAATGTAATAAACAGCATATCTTTGGCGTAAACGACATTTGTTATTTTACTGTTTTAGATGCGTATGTTGCCTCAGAATTAACATTACCTTCGGCAAATGTTCATCGGTCGACCTACGCAAAATATTGTGATCGTGGCAATAGGCAAAAACCATCTTCTCAAAAAACCTTCTAAATAGATAACTAAAATTTCTAGAGGAACGAAAGATACATCCTTAAAAATAATGTTCAGTGAAAAAAAACACAGGATGAACGATAAATGTAACGTCTGCGTAGAATTAGGGTCATGTCTACTGTCTCAAACTCATGGACAGGTTCAGGAACTGGATCATGTAATCCTATGGTAAAATGTTACAACGCCTGCCTTCCGCTGATTACATCTTAGTGCATGATATTTTATTTCAAGCGAACAAAATAAATTATTTTGAGTATTCAAAATGGTTTCCACGAATTGATTTCACAATAATTTATTTCCAGCTATCGCAATAATTTATTCGAGCTCTGGCAATAATTTGTTCCGAGTTCACAAAGTAAATTATTTTAACTTCACAGTAATTTATTTTGAGCTTTCGCAATAATTTATTCGAGCTTTTGCAATAATTTATTCGAGCTCTGGCAATAATTTGCATAATGACTACATAATAATCGAGTGAAACTCAACAAAAAATTGTGTCATGATGATTATTTTTAAATTTTGATCAGTGTTATGCAGAGCAAAAACTCAGTTTTTACGAAAAGCCCTTAATTGCCTAGGAATCAAAACAATACTGTGACGTCATACTGCGGACCCCACACAAACTTGTATTATGACATGCAAAATGGCCTTTCTGAAACCCAAATTAAGCTGATTAAATGTCGGAAAGCAGCAGTTGGAGACAATAAAACAGTGTTGATGAACAAGTTTTTACGTCAAGTATTTCTGATGGGAGTGATAGTAGCTCGAGTGACCAGGGGAGTTCTTTCGACCAGGGGAGTTCTTACACAGCTGAGCAGCACCGGTTCGAAGAGCTGGCAGCACAATCAAATGCAAACATTTTTACAGCAATTAAATTTGATGTTTGTTTGTGACCCTTGTATTTTGAAAGACTGAGTTTGTGTCACTAGTGTATTATGTATTATGAACCGTATTGTAGTTTTATGGATCAGGGTTTATCGTGTTTCTTTAAGAAGTCATAAAGTGCAAAATGCCACCGAGGCTTAAAGGAGCCCCTGAAGGGACATGTGCTGGGAAAAAAATAAGAAAAAACAAAAAAAACAGATTAACTTGATCTATTCGAGTGCCCAAAAATTCAATTAAACCAATCAGTAAATGACTGGAGACGAGATAAACAATCGTCACCAGTCCGCAATATGACGTGATTGTTCCGAATATACAGGGGCGTCGACGACTGTGGTAAAAAACACTAGGTCATAGAATGAAAAAGGGGGCTAGTTTTTCCGATCAAATTTCAGCAAAATTGCAGCGCAGGAAACTTCAAACTTACGACAAAATAGTGACAAGTATAAAGGGTCAAATTTGTTCAAGCGATTTCGTTCAAGTTGATCTATAGGCCTACGATGTCTGTCACCGGAACCCAAACTCCCCTACTCCTTCTGCGGAATCCGGAGTGCTCTTGCTAGTGGTCGTGGTGGTGGTATGGGGGAGAGGTAGGGATCTGGTGTAATACGATGGAAACAACGCGATCAGTTTGTCAATAATTTTAGTGAGACTGAACATCCATCAGACTTCCTATTAGTATAACGAAGTCTGTAGCTATAATAAGGTTTCGGTACAAGTTTGGGGCTACATGACGTGGGAAATGTTCACACAGCGAATAATCATAGCGTATTGATCACTACAATGTCAACCGATCAAAATTTTGAGCATGTTCACAAATATTTATAGACCCCATTGCACCTCTGCAAACCCCAACAAACTGCTTAACGATTACAACTTATGCCAAACGTATCACGAAAAATTGACAACTCCCATGAACGTACACCCAAATTTCCGAAAACGTCGTGCTAGCTCTATTAACGACAGTGTGACAGGGCCTTTAGTCTGGCACAGGTTCACCCTCCTAGTTCGGCTGTTATCATGGCTTCGTATTAATTTCAGTCTTATAAAGTCGTGTTAAAAGAAAGCCTTGATAACAGCCCAGCAACGTGGGCTAGACGGAGGTCTGATGCCATGGAGAACGTTCCTTTGGCATCAAAAGATCGTCCCCAAAACATCACAAAGAAAAAAATACCATAAATATAAACAGCACGATAAATCCAAAGGCAATAAACGCACTACTGTACTCTGCACTATAACGAAGCCAAACGTACCTGCGATAATCGTAACGACGACGACGCTACTACGACGACGACAGTGGCGGCGGCGACGACGCCAACGACGGCAACGGCGTCAACGACGCGAACGAAGCCGACGTCGACGCCGACGACGACGGCGGCGGTGGCGTTAAAGACGACGACGACGAACTGTTGCGAAAACCCGGAATAACTTAATACGCTAGCTCAAAATAATTTTTTTTCGAAATCTATTCGTGCTGCCAAAATCAAATTTCTGCAAATAATTTCGAACGGTCCAAATCATTTATTTTGTGCGCTCGAAATAAGTTATTGCCAGAGCTCAAAATAAATAATGTAAAAGGTACAACAAAGTTGTTGCAAAAACCTTTAGTGCTCTAAAAATCATTTCTCTTTAAATCATTTCGAACGCACCAACTAGTTTACATTGAGCGAACAAAATTATTTCGTGGGCACTCAAAGGACTCAAACGATTTCTGTAGTTACTTTTTTCATCAAATGTCCCTTTAGGGGTTCGTTATAGCAAATTGGCATTTGACTATTAAATGGTTTCCTAGTTGAAGCATTGTTTGCTGTTCACAAAAAAGTATCATGATCTACTCATATAAAGGAGAACCAATTCTGATCCATACAGCTACTATTCGAACTAAATAATTCACTGGTGTCACAAGTTCAGTCTTAAATACAAGGGTCTCAAAAAGACATCAGATTAATTGGACACTGTAATAATATTGTGAGCAATATTTGAAAATGGCCATTCTTAAAATTCGCGAAGCCAATTTTGACATTTGCGCACGAACAACTTTGACCTATAGTCTGCCCTCACAAATAAAACTTAGACAAGCATTTGCTTGTGCTGCCAGTTGTTCGAACCATGTGGCTAAGCTCCGCGAACGTTGGCAAATGCCCAACGCTGTTTTTAATCCGACGTTCAGTGACAGAGTACGCGTATGGTACCTAGACGTAAGTGAAGTTTACTCAAACTGTATATTATTGGTTCACGTCGCGACGTGTTGTGCTGGAAATTACTGTTGTCGGATTCGGCTTGCACCTAGTCTTGTCCAAGGCTCTTTACGCAAGCACCCCGCTTTGAATTCACCAGGTAGCATAACAATACAGGCACGGTACTGAAGTACTTCATACACAGTATACCGTGGGGTCGAAGCATGATTTTTCAACCCCGTACCAAAAAACGAGGCCGAAACAGAGCCTTGTTCCCACTGTAAACGGCAGCTTATGTTTTTCTTTATCATTGCGCAGGTATTCCAGCGCTAATTACGTATGCTGGAATCGGATATTGAATATTCATTTCCTATACTGGGTGGATAATCGTCCAATCATAAACTCTCGTTATGACGTAATGATTATGTAGTATTCGCCTTGCCACTATACATTAACCAATGAGCATACACCTTCGGGAAATATTAGCATAAAGCAACTCCGCCCATAATCTGACCTTTTTACAGTGGGAACAAGGCTCTGTTTCGGCCTCGTTTTTTGGTACCATGTTGAAAAACCATGCTTCGACCCCACGGTACACTGTATATCAAGTACATGCAGTACCGTGCCAGTATTGTTATGCTACCTGCCTAGTGAATTCAAAGCGGTGTGCTTGCGTGAGCCTCGTCCGTCCGGGGAAACGCCGATCGAACAAGTGTCAACTGCTCAATGTAGTCTCTGAGCGTGCGGACTGTAGCACTATTGTATTTTGTACTGGATAGCTGTCCTGTCCGGTCGGACTGTGGAGGCAGAAAATGTCGAACAGAAGTCAACAACCCAAACTGGATCCCCTGCCTGTGATGTGACACACACCAGTGTTCAAATTTGCAAGAAATAAACTGGGTTTGCAAAATGCAATCGTCGTCGCCATTTTAATATGATGAATTATACTCTGTGGATAGCACACACAGTTTATTGAATGATTGGCAAAGATCGTTCAAGAACACGTTCTCTCTACCAGTCTATATCACAGTTCGCTCGCCATCGGGAATGTATGAGTCATTTCATGAATCCAAATCGCGGTCAGAAAAAAATGTTTGCGGGTCTTAGAGCCAAAAGCGTCAAGACGTTCGTTTTGAGCCAGATGTTCGTGTGGGGGATACAGATATCTCTTCTCCAGTAAGTGGTGTTGCGGACAGCATACGTGTTATGAAATCGCACTACGTTATACAAAATGAACGTCGCCAATCAAGACTAATATAAATCCCATCAGAAATGCTTGACGATAAAACCTTCCCTCATCAACACAGTAATATTCTCACGAACCGCTGCTTTGCGTTATTTTAGTCTGCTTATTTTTCGTTTCAGAGATGCCCTTTTGCGTACACGTTTGTGTGGGGTTGAAAATCGAGTCCGCAGTATGACGTCACAGTGTTTTTTTGTATTCCTAGGCGCTTAAGGGCTTTTGTGTTGGCAGCAACAATTATTTCATTTATTCCATCATAATTTATCAGTAATCTTTATATTTAAAATTTTTTATTAAAAATACGACCACAAGGTAGTATTTTTCCTATTTTAAGCATAGTACATAATGATAAATACAATCATAACATTATATAAAACCATCCATTCTAAATTCCAAACCCGATTAACTTTACTGGGGTAAACTTTGAATTTGGGTTTTCAAAAGAATAAACAGCAGATTTTTGCTCCACAATAATCACTCTTAAATATTCTTAAACTGACTCTTCATGACCTACTCAGTCCATCTCCAAGTACGTTTTGCCAGTGCCTGGAATGTGTATGAACTCCAAATTGTAACCTTGCAGCAGTAAAATCCATCTCATTAATCTAATGGCTTTTGTTTTTGAACTTGTTAATGTACGTCAGTGAGTTATGATCTGTATAAACAGTAACCGGAAAGGGTCCAGTAACATACACTTCAAAATGTGAAATTGCCAACATAAGACTTAATGTTCTTTCTCAACTATAGAGTATCGTTTTTTGGTGTTTATTTAGTTTTTTAGAGAAAAATAACTAACTGGATGTTCAACCCTCTTTTCATCATCTTGCAATAATGCAGCACCAACAGAATCGTTGCGACCCATCTTCTTTTTGAACTAACAAAATTGGTGAACTCCATGGGCTTTGCTTGGCAGGAGAAACAATTTCATTCTCCAACATGCATTCAAGTTTGGTTGGGTTCAAACGGTATGGATGCTGTTTGATCGGACTTGCACTACCAACATCAACATCATGAAATAGCAGTGAAGTTCTACCTGGTTTATCTTTAAATAATTGCACATATGATTCGATAGTATCAACCATTTCTTTTTTCAGGTAAGTGACAAAGTTTGGTGCTTAGATTTGCTAACACCTCAGAATTTTGACTCTTAACAACGCTGATCAAAGAGCGATTGGTGCGCTTATTAACAATCAGGTTACAACCAATTCAGCATTTTCTGTTTAATCTCAATTGTTCTTAACTTTTTATAGTGCTTGATAAGTAATGATATTTATTATTTATAGCTAAAACATACAAGATCATAAAATGTTGGAAAATATTCGTAATAAAATACTTGACTGTTCCTAGATGAAAAACTGTATAACTTATGGTATGAATAGAATCGTCGAGTGATTTTCCTCCAACGTTTTTATTTATTTTGAATTTAAAAACTACAATCGATTGTTTTTTATTCTTAAACTGCAAGTTAAATTACTGAGCGGAGGCAGATCAGTTATACATATGCATCAATGTTGTAATTCTGTACTATATCCCGTGTTATACAAACGGTTAAATTTGAATAGGCATTTAATTGAAGGCTCTTATTCTGACCAATCAGATTGTTCCGTCCACTTATGGACTAATTCGACAAACCGATGAACAAGAATCCCAAGTCTGTGGTCGAAGGTTAATGTCGGGGTTGATCCACAAAAAGGCGCTAGTTCTTGCAAGACTCTTCTGGGCAAAAACTGACGTCACCGGTTTGGAACCAAGTCTAGATGGATCTTGGCCACTATTCATGACTTGGGAGCATACTGCACTCTAAAATTCCCGGGTTAGAATTGACCCGGATTCCCTGAGGGCTTGACCAATTTCTGGTTCAAACTGACCCGCAAAGTGTTTAAGATTGGGGTTTTAATCAGATTCTGCGTCATTTTTGACCTGGAAATGTTCAGAGCGTGTTACCGACGTGAAACAAAACAACTTCCGTTTGCACAACCGTCGCATGTCACGTTATGGAGAGGTCATATTTTGAATCTTGAGATAGCACAAAAACTGGTCGCAAAAGAGAAGACTCCATGTCCTAATTTGTTCCACTCCAATCTGTTTGAGATTTGTTCAGATGTTTCAAATCAAAACACAGTTGTATTCTGTTAAAAAATTAATCTTCGGAATTTGTGAGCAGTTTCAAAAATTGTTCTCTGCAATAGAGGTGGTAGATACTATTTGTTAAAATGATTTTCGATACATTCTTAACCCTTTCCGGGGATCACTCGTGTGAACATTAACCCAAATAATTTTCAAAAGCTACTCGAAGTACCCAGGAAAGAGTGTAGTGATGACGACCACCAGATAGCCATCATTTGGACATCAATTTTGCATCACACACACACCGCAACAAAATCCGTAAGTTGTTGAAACAGAACCAGCCAAGAGCCCATTGGCTGACTTTGTATCTTTAGCTGTTCCGACTTAGCAGTCGGAACAGGTTTTGTTTTTCTTGGGATTATTATTAGCTGTTCCGACTTAGCAGTCGGAACAGGTTTTGTTTTTCTTGGGATTATTATTTTTATTATTATTAGCTGTTCCGACCTAGCAGTCGGAACAGGTTTTGTTTTTCTTGGGATTATTATTTTTATTAGCTGTTCCGACTTAGCAGTCGGAACAGGTTTTGTTTTTCTTGGGATTATTATTTTTATTATTATTATTATTATTATTAGCTGTTCCGACTTAGCAGTCGGAACAGGTTTTGTTTTTGTTGGGATTATTATTTTTATTATTAGCTGTTCCGACCTAGCAGTCGGAACAGGTTTTGTTTTTCTTGGGATTATTATTTTTATTAGCTGTTCCGACTTAGCAGTCGGAACAGGTTTTGTTTTTCTTGGGATTATTATTTTTATTATTATTATTATTATTATTATTAGCTGTTCCGACTTAGCAGTCGGAACAGGTTTTGTTTTTGTTGGGATTATTATTTTTATTATTATTATTATTATTATTATTATTCTTTGTTTCTGTCAAAATTGCCATAGCTTTTGTACACGATTTTGTACGAACCTAAGCTCTAAAATAATAGATATGGGAGATTCAGATCTTACATCAAATTGAAGCTTAGAACATGAAATTATGCTAAGAGTAAAATTGTTCAAGTTCTTCATTAATTAGCTGAGTTATAATGACATGAATATTTAATTAGGCAATCTTGTTCCCACCATATATCAAGAAGTATATGTCTGATCCTCAAACTGTTTTCAAATATAGACTCGTCTTATTATGTAGCTCTGTAGCGTGGCAAACAATTCATAAAACGTCATAAATGACGTCATTTGTTGGCGCGTTTTTGTTCTGTGTACAAAACACTTGGCGCTGAAAGGACAAATGTTTTGACAGTCAAAAACACGATATTTTCAATTAAAATTACGAATTAGTTTCCTAAATTACATAAACTGTTTTGAAAAGTTAATTGCTTTTAATAAGAGATGTTCCTGGTCATTAAAACTTATCAAAGTAGAACAATTTCCACGATAATTAACGATTCAGTGACAAATCAGACACCAATGGCTTGGAGACAAGGTTCCGTTCATCGACTAAAAATGTAGTCAGGATGCCCTGCGACACAGAGAAAAATGCACGCGAAATGCCGTAACGAAATAGCCGACTTCTGGGTACCAGTCGCTGCACACTATTTATACAAAAATATCGATCTACAGCGTATTGAAACGGTGGCTTGTGCATGTGTACATGTACGTCGTGATTCTGTTGCCCAGGGCTCTCGACGATTTTGTCCCGGGCGCTACATTTGAATATTTAACTAGTTAATCTTTGCAGCACCATATCTCAAGAAGTACACAGCCGATTTTCAAACTTTTATCAGTTATAGACTCCTTGGGCATTGGAGATTAGCTTTGGGAAAACGTGACCCATTGTTGACCTTTATTTAGGGGTCAACCGGAAGTGGGACCATATCTCAAGAACTACACAACCGATTTTCAAACATTTTTAAGTTATAGACTCCTTGGGCATTGGAGATTAGCTTTGGGAAACCGTGACCCAATGTTGACCTTTACTTAGGGGTCAACCAGAAGTGGGACCATATCTCAAGAACTACACAACCGATTTTCAAACTTTTTTCAGTCATAGACTCCTTGGGCACCAAAGATCAGCCTTGGGTAACCATGACCCCATGTTGACCTTTACTTCCGGGTCAACCGGAAGTGAGACCATATCTCAAGAACTACACAACCGATTTTCAAACTTTTTTTCAGTTATAGACTCCTTGGGCACCAAAGATCAGCTTTGGGTAACCATGACCCCATATTGACCTTTACTAGGGGTCAACCGGAAGTGGGACCATATCTCAAGAACTACACAACCGATTTTCAATTTTTTTCAGTTATAGATCCTTTGAGCATTAAAGATTGAACTTGGGTAACCCTGACCCCATAATGACCTTTAATTCGGGGTCAACCGGAAATGGAACCATATCGTTCAATCTTGAACTTAGGCTCACTTTAAATGTCTGGATCAATTAATCAAAGCACAACAAAACGGAACAGCTTTGTGTTTGTTCACAAACACTTAGTGTCTAGTTATTATTATTATTATTATTATTATTATTCTTTGTTTCTGTCAAAATTGCCATAGCTTTTGTACACGATTTTGTACGAACCTAAGCTCTAAAATAATAAATATGGGAGATTCAGATCATACATCAAATTGAAGCTTAGAACATGAAATTATGCTAAGAGTAAAATTGTTCAAGTTCTTCATTAATTAGCTGAGTTATAATGACATGAATATTTATTTAGGCAATCTTGTTCCCACCATATCTCAAGAAGTATATGTCTGATCCTCAAACTGTTTTCAAATATAGACTCGTCTTATTATGTAGCTCTGTAGCGTGGCAAAAAATTCATAAAACGTCATCAATGACGTCATTTGTTGGCGCGTTTTTGTTCTGTGTACAAAATACTTGGCGCTGAAAGGGCAAATGTTTTGACAGTCAAAAACACGATATTCTCAATTAAAATTACGAATTATTTTCCTAAATTACATAAACTGTTTTGAAAAGTAAATTGCTTGTTATAAGAGATGTTCCTGGTCATTAAAACTAATCAAAGTAGAACAATTTCCACGATAATTAACGATTCAGTGACAAATCGGACACCAATGGCTTGGAGACGAGGTTCCGTTCATCGACTAAAAATGTAGTCAGGATGCCCTGCGACACAGAGAAAAATGCACGCGAAATGCCGTAACGAAATAGCCGACTTCTGGGTACCAGTCGCTGCACACTATTTATACAAAAATACCGATCTATAGCGTTTTGAAACGGTGGCTTGTGCATGTGTACATGTACGTCGTGATTCTGTTGCCCAGGGCGCTCGACGATTTTGTCCCGGGCGCTACATTTGAATATTTAACTTGTTAATCTTTGCAGCACCATATCTCAAGAAGTACACAGCCGATTTTCAAACTTTTATCAGTTATAGACTCCTTGGGCATTGGAGATTAGCTTTGGGAAAACGTGACCCAATGTTGACCTTTATTTAGGGGTCAACCGGAAGTGGGACCATATCTCAAGAACTACACAACCGATTTTCAAACATTTTTCAGTTTTAGACTCCTTGGGCATTGGAGATTAGCTTTGGGAAACCGTGACCCAATGTTGACCTTCACTTAGGGGTAAACCAGAAGTGGGACCATATATCAAGAACTACACAACCGATTTTCAAACTTTTTTCAGTTATAGACTCCTTGGGCACCAAAGATCAGCCTTGGGTAAGCATGACCCCATGTTGACCTTTACTTCCGGGTCAACCGGAAGTGAGACCATATCTCAAGAACTACACAACCGATTTTCAAACTTTTTCAGTTATAGACTCCTTGGCATTGGAGATTGAACTTGGGTTACCCTGACCCCATGTTGACGTCTACTTCCGGGTCAACCGGAAGTGGGACTATATCTCAATAATTACTTAGCCAATTTTCAATTTGTTTCAGTTATATACCCTTTAAGCATTGAATATTAAACTAGGGTTACCATGACCCCATGTTAACCTTTACTTCCGAGTCGACCGGAAGTGGGATCATTATTCAAGAATTACACAACCCATTTTCATTTTTTTTTCAGTGATAGAGTCTTTGAACATTGAAGATTAGCCTTGTTCTACCGTGACCCAATGTTGACCTTACTTCTAGGTCAACCGGAAGTGGGACCATATCTCAAGAACAACACAGCCGATTTTCTTTTTTCCAGTTATTAACCCTTTGAGCGTTGAAGATAAGCCTTGGGTTACCGTAACCCCATGTTGACCTTTAATTCCGGGTCAACCGGAAATGGAACCTTATCGTTCAATCTTGAACTTAGGCTCACTTTATATGTCTGGATCAATTAATCAAAGTACAACAAAACGGAACAGCTTTGTGTTTGTTCACAAACACTTAGTGTCTAGTTATTCTTTGTTTCTGTCAAAATTGCCATAGCTTTTGTACACGATTTTGTACGAACCTAAGCTCTAAAATAATAAATATGGGAGATTCAGATCTTACATCAAATTGAAGCTTAGAACATGAAATTATGCTAAGAGTAAAATTGTTCAAGTTCTTCATTAATTAGCTGAGTTATAATGACATGAATATTTAATTAGGCAATCTTGTTCCCACCATATCTCAAGAAGTATATGTCTGATCCTCAAACTGTTTTCAAATATAGACTCGTCTTATTATGTAGCTCTGTAGCGTGGCCAAAAATTCATAAAACGTCATCAATGACGTCATTTGTTGGCGCGTTTTTGTTCTGTGTACAAAACACTTGGCGCTGAAAGGGCAAATGTTTTGACAGTCAAAAACACGATATTTTCAATTAAAATTACGAATTAGTTTCCTAAATTACATAAACTGTTTTGAAAAGTTAATTGCTTTTAATAAGAGATGTTCCTGGTCATTAAAACTAATCAAAGTAGAACAATTTCCACGATAATTAACGATTCAGTGACAAATCGGACACCAATGGCTTGGAGACAAGGTTCCGTTCATCCACTAAAAATGTAGTCAGGATGCCCTGCGACACAGAGAAAAATGCACGCGAAATGCCGTAACGAAATAGCCGACTTCTGGGTACCAGTCGCTGCACACTATTTATACAAAAATATCGATCTATAGCGTATTGAAACGGTGGCTTGTGCATGTGTACATGTACGTCGTGATTATGTTGCCCAGGGCGCTCGACGATTTTGTCCCGGGCGCTACATTTGAATATTTAACTAGTTAATCTTTGCAGCACCATATCTCAAGAAGTACACAGCCGATTTTCAAACTTTTATCAGTTATAGACTCCTTGGGCATTGGAGATTAGCTTTGGGAAAACGTGACCCAATGTTGACCTTTATTTAGGGGTCAACCGGAAGTGGGACCATATCTCAAGAACTACACAACCGATTTTCAAACATTTTTCAGTTATAGACTCCTTGGGCATTGGAGATTAGCTTTGGGAAATCGTGACCCAATGTTGACCTTTACTTAGGGGTCAACCGGAAGTGGGACCATATCTCAAGAACTACACAACCGATTTTCAAACTTTTTTTCAGTTATAGACTCCTTGGGCACCAAAGATCAGCCTTGGGTAACCATGACCCCATGTTGACCTTTACTTCCGGGTCAACCGGAAGTGAGACCATATCTCAAGAACTACACAACCGATTTTCAAACTTTTTTCAGTTATAGACTCCTTGGCATTGGAGATTAGTTTTGGGAAATCGTGACCCAATGTTGACCTTTACTAGGGGTCAACCGGAAGTGGGACCATATCTCAAGAACTACACAACCGATTTTCAATTTCTTTTCAGTTATAGATCCTTTGAGCATTAAAGATTGAACTTGGGTAACCCTGACCCCATGTTGACCTTTACTTCCGGTCAACTGGAAGTGGGCCTATATCTCAATAATTACTTAGCCAATTTTCAATTTCTTTCAGTTATATACGCTTTAAGCATTGAATATTAAACTAGGGTTACCATGACCCCATGTTAACCTTTCCTTCCGGGTCAACCGGAAGTGGGATCATTACTCAAGAATTACACAACCCATTTTCAAATTTTTTTCAGTGATAGAGTCTTTGAGCATTGAAGATTAGCCTTGTTCTACCGTGACCCAATGTTGATCTTACTTCTAGGTCAACCGGAAGTGGGACCATATCTCAAGAACTACAGAGCCGATTTTCTTTGTTTTCAGTTATAAACCCTTTGAGCAATGAAGATAAGCCTTGGGTTACCGTAATCCCATGTTGACCTTTAATTCCGGGTCAACCGGAAATGGAACCATATCGTTCAATCTTGAACTTAGGCTCACTTTAAATGTCTGGATCAATTAATCAAAGCACAACAAAACGGAACAGCTTTGTGTTTGTTCACAAACACTTAGTGTCTAGTTATTATTAGCTGTTCCGACTTAGCAGTCGGAACAGGTTTTGTTTTTCTTGGGATTATTATTTTTATTATTATTATTATTATTATTATTATTATTATTCTTTGTTTCTGTCAAAATTGCCATAGCTTTTGTACACGATTTTGTACGAACCTAAGCTCTAAAATAATAAATATGGGAGATTCAGATCATACATCAAATTGAAGCTTAGAACATGAAATTATGCTAAGAGTAAAATTGTTCAAGTTCTTCATTAATTAGCTGAGTTATAATGACATGAATATTTAATTAGGCAATCTTGTTCCCACCATATCTCAAGAAGTATATGTCTGATCCTCAAACTGTTTTCAAATATAGACTCGTCTTATTATGTAGCTCTGTAGCGTGGCAAAAAATTCATAAAACGTCATCAATGACGTCATTTGTTGGCGCGTTTTTGTTCTGTGTACAAAACACTTGGCGCTGAAAGGGCAAATGTTTTGACAGTCAAAAACACGATATTTTCAATTAAAATTACGAATTAGTTTCCTAAATTACATAAACTGTTTTGAAAAGTTAATTGCTTTTAATAAGAGATGTTCCTGGTCATTAAAACTAATCAAAGTAGAACAATTTCCACGATAATTAACGATTCAGTGACAAATCGGACACCAATGGCTTGGAGACAAGGTTCCGTTCATCGACTAAAAATGTAGTCAGGATGCCCTGCGACACAGAGAAAAATGCACGCGAAATGCCGTAACGAAATAGCCGACTTCTGGGTACCAGTCGCTGCACACTATATATACAAAAATATCGATCTATAGCGTATTGAAACGGTGGCTTGTGCATGTGTACATGTACGTCGTGATTCTGTTGCCCAGGGCGCTCGACGATTTTGTCCCGGGCGCTACATTTGAATATTTAACTAGTTAATCTTTGCAGCACCATATCTCAAGAAGTACACAGCCGATTTTCAAACTTTTATCAGTTATAGACTCCTTGGGCATTGGAGATTAGCTTTGGGAAAACGTGACCCAATGTTGACCTTTATTTAGGGGTCAACCGGAAGTGGGACCATATCTCAAGAACTACACAACCGATTTTCAAACATTTTTCAGTTATAGACTCCTTGGGCATTGGAGATTAGCTTTGGGAAATCGTGACCCAATGTTGACCTTTACTTAGGGGTCAACCGGAAGTGGGACCATATCTCAAGAACTACACAACCGATTTTCAAACTTTTTTTCAGTTATAGACTCCTTGGGCACCAAAGATCAGCCTTGGGTAACCATGACCCCATGTTGACCTTTACTTCCGGGTCAACCGGAAGTGAGACCATATCTCAAGAACTACACAACCGATTTTCAAACTTTTTTCAGTTATAGACTCCTTGGCATTGGAGATTAGTTTTGGGAAATCGTGACCCAATGTTGACCTTTACTAGGGGTCAACCGGAAGTGGGACCATATCTCAAGAACTACACAACCGATTTTCAATTTCTTTTCAGTTATAGATCCTTTGAGCATTAAAGATTGAACTTGGGTAACCCTGACCCCATGTTGACCTTTACTTCCGGTCAACTGGAAGTGGGCCTATATCTCAATAATTACTTAGCCAATTTTCAATTTCTTTCAGTTATATACGCTTTAAGCATTGAATATTAAACTAGGGTTACCATGACCCCATGTTAACCTTTCCTTCCGGGTCAACCGGAAGTGGGATCATTACTCAAGAATTACACAACCCATTTTCAAATTTTTTTCAGTGATAGAGTCTTTGAGCATTGAAGATTAGCCTTGTTCTACCGTGACCCAATGTTGATCTTACTTCTAGGTCAACCGGAAGTGGGACCATATCTCAAGAACTACAGAGCCGATTTTCTTTGTTTTCAGTTATAAACCCTTTGAGCAATGAAGATAAGCCTTGGGTTACCGTAATCCCATGTTGACCTTTAATTCCGGGTCAACCGGAAATGGAACCATATCGTTCAATCTTGAACTTAGGCTCACTTTAAATGTCTGGATCAATTAATCAAAGCACAACAAAACGGAACAGCTTTGTGTTTGTTCACAAACACTTAGTGTCTAGTTATTATTAGCTGTTCCGACTTAGCAGTCGGAACAGGTTTTGTTTTTCTTGGGATTATTATTTTTATTATTATTATTATTATTATTATTATTATTATTCTTTGTTTCTGTCAAAATTGCCATAGCTTTTGTACACGATTTTGTACGAACCTAAGCTCTAAAATAATAAATATGGGAGATTCAGATCATACATCAAATTGAAGCTTAGAACATGAAATTATGCTAAGAGTAAAATTGTTCAAGTTCTTCATTAATTAGCTGAGTTATAATGACATGAATATTTAATTAGGCAATCTTGTTCCCACCATATCTCAAGAAGTATATGTCTGATCCTCAAACTGTTTTCAAATATAGACTCGTCTTATTATGTAGCTCTGTAGCGTGGCAAAAAATTCATAAAACGTCATCAATGACGTCATTTGTTGGCGCGTTTTTGTTCTGTGTACAAAACACTTGGCGCTGAAAGGGCAAATGTTTTGACAGTCAAAAACACGATATTTTCAATTAAAATTACGAATTAGTTTCCTAAATTACATAAACTGTTTTGAAAAGTTAATTGCTTTTAATAAGAGATGTTCCTGGTCATTAAAACTAATCAAAGTAGAACAATTTCCACGATAATTAACGATTCAGTGACAAATCGGACACCAATGGCTTGGAGACAAGGTTCCGTTCATCGACAAAAAATGTAGTCAGGATGCCCTGCGACACAGAGAAAAATGCACGCGAAATGCCGTAACGAAATAGCCGACTTCTGGGTACCAGTCGCTGCACACTATATATACAAAAATATCGATCTATAGCGTATTGAAACGGTGGCTTGTGCATGTGTACATGTACGTCGTGATTCTGTTGCCCAGGGCGCTCGACGATTTTGTCCCGGGCGCTACATTTGAATATTTAACTAGTTAATCTTTGCAGCACCATATCTCAAGAAGTACACAGCCGATTTTCAAACTTTTATCAGTTATAGACTCCTTGGGCATTGGAGATTAGCTTTGGGAAAACGTGACCCAATGTTGACCTTTATTTAGGGATCAACCGGAAGTGGGACCATATCTCAAGAACTACACAACCGATTTTCAAACATTTTTCAGTTATAGACTCCTTGGGCATTGGAGATTAGCTTTGGGAAACCGTGACCCAATGTTGACCTTTACTTAGGGGTCAACCAGAAGTGGGACCATATCTCAAGAACTACACAACCGATTTTCAAACTTTTTTCAGTTATAGACTCCTTGGGCACCAAAGATCAGCCTTGGGTAACCATGACCCCATGTTGACCTTTACTTCCAGGTCAACCGGAAGTGAGACCATATCTTAAGAACTACACAACCGATTTTCAAACTTTTTTCAGTTATAGACTCCTTGGGCACCAAAGATCAGCCTTGGGTAACCATGACCCCATGTTGACCTTTACTAGGGGTCAACCGGAAGTGGGACCATATCTCAAGAACTACACAACCGATTTTCAATTTCTTTTCAGTAATAGATCCTTTGAGCATTAAAGATTGAACTTGGGTAACCCTGACCCCATGTTGACCTTTACTTCCGGGTCAACTGGAAGTGGGCCTATATCTCAATAATTACTTAGCCAATTTTCTTTGTTTTCAGTTATAAACCCTTTGAGCATTGAAGATAAGCCTTGGGTTACCGTAACCCCATGTTGACCTTTAATTCCGGGTCAACCGGAAATGGAACCATATCGTTCAATCTTGAACTTAGGCTCACTTTAAATGTCTGGATCAATTAATCAAAGCACAACAAAACGGAACAGCTTTGTGTTTGTTCACAAACACTTAGTGTCTAGTTATTCTTTGTTTCTGTCAAAATTGCCATAGCTTTTGTACACGTTTTTGTACGAACCTAAGCTCTAAAATAATAAATATGGGAGATTCAGATCATACATCAAATTGAAGCTTAGAACATGAAATTATGCTAAGAGTAAAATTGTTCAAGTTCTTCATTAATTAGCTGAGTTATAATGACATGAATATTTAATTAGGCAATCTTGTTCCCACCATATCTCAAGAAGTATATGTCTGATCCTCAAACTGTTTTCAAATATAGACTCGTCTTATTATGTAGCTCTGTAGCGTGGCAAAAAATTCATAATACGTCATCAATGACGTCATTTGTTGGCGCGTTTTTGTTCTGTGTACAAAACACTTGGCGCTGAAAGGGCAAATGTTTTGACAGTCAAAAACACGATATTTTCAATTAAAATTACGAAATAGTTTCCTAAATTACATAAACTGTTTTGAAAAGTTAATTGCTTTTAATAAGAGATGTTCCTGGTCATTAAAACTAATCAAAGTAGAACAATTTCCACGATAATTAACGATTCAGTGACAATTCGGACACCAATGGCTTGGAGACAAGGTTCCGTTCATCGACTAAAAATGTAGTCAGGATGCCCTGCGACACAGAGAAAAATGCACGCGAAATGCCGTAACGAAATAGCCGACTTCTGGGTACCAGTCGCTGCACACTATATATACAAAAATATCGATCTATAGCGTATTGAAACGGTGGCTTGTGCATGTGTACATGTACGTCGTGATTCCGTTGCCCAGGGCGCTCGACGATTTTGTCCCGGGCGCTACATTTGAATATTTAACTAGTTAATCTTTGCAGCACCATATCTCAAGAAGTACACAGCCGATTTTCAAACTTTTATCAGTTATAGACTCCTTGGGCATTGGAGAATAGCTTTTGGGAAAACGTGACCCAATGTTGACCTTTATTTAGGGGTCAACCGGAAGTGGGACCATATCTCAAGAACTACACAACCGATTTTCAAACATTTTTCAGTTATAGACTCCTTGGGCATTGGAGATTAGCTTTGGGAAATCGTGACCCAATGTTGACCTTTACTTAGGGGTCAACAGGAAGTGGGACCATATCTCAAGAACTACACAACCGATTTTCAAACTTGTTACAGTGATAGACTCCTTGGGCACTGGCGATCAGCCTTGGGTAACCGTGACCCCACGTTGACCTTTACTTCTGGGTCAACCGGAAGTGAGACCGTATCTGAAGAACTACACAACCGATTTTCAAACTTTTCTCAGTTATAGACTCCTTGGGCATATGAGATAAGTTTTGGGAAATCGTGACCCATTGTTGACCTTTACTAGGGGTCAATCGGAAGTGGGACCATATCTCAAGAACTACACGACCGATTTTCAAACTTTTTTCAGTTATAGACTCCTTGGGCACTAAAGATCAACCTTGGGTAACCATGACCCCATGTTGACCTTTACTTCCGCGTCAACCGGAAGTGAGACCATATCTCAAGAACTACACAACCGATTTTCAAACTTTTCTCAGTTATAGACTCCTTGGGCATTTCAGATTAGTTTTGGGAAATCGTGACCCAATGTTGACCTTTACTAGGGGTCAACCGGAAGTGGGACCATATCTCAAGAACTACACAACCGATTTTCAAACTTTTTTCAGTTATAGACTCATTGGGCACCAAAGATCAGCCTTGGGTAACCATGACCCAATGTTGTCCTTTACTAGGGGTCAACCGGAAGTGGGACCATATCTCAAGAACTACACAACCAATTTTCAATTTCTTTTCAGTTATAGATCCTTTGAGCATTAAAGATTGAACTTGGGTAACACTGACCCCATGTTGACCTTTACTTCCGGGTCAACTGGAAGTGGGCCTATATCTCAATAATTACTTAGCCAATTTTCTTTGTTTTCAGTTATAAACCCTTTGAGCATTGAATATAAGCCTTAGGTTACCGTAACCCCATGTTGACCTTTAATTCCGGGTCAACCGGAAATGAAACCATATCGTTCAATCTTGAACTTAGGCTCACTTTAAAGGTCTGGATCAATTAATCAAAGCACAACAAAACGGAACAGCTTTGTGTTTGTTCACAAACACTTAGTGTCTAGTTACAACTTGTTTTTGTATTCGTGGCGTGTGTGTTTTGTAGTGGGTCGGTCGGATAATATGGGAACCAATTCAAAGAATAACAAAAAACAGGCTCACTTAGAACTCAGTCCCTCGATAATGATCTGCCTGCAAATCTTTCTGTAAAAGAAAGTATGTGGTTTATGAGTGATGGGTTTGAAGCTCTTTTAACGTTTTTTTTTTAGTTTGGTCATATTTTGTCCAATGAACTGAAAGAAAAAAATTAGGCTTCCGAGACTTTGCAAAAAAGAACCAAAAAAAAGAAAGAAAAAAGAACAACAAAAAAGGGAAAAAAGAAAAAGAAACAATAAATATTGGATAGCACAAAACAAGTAAAAGATGGGAACAAATTTATTGATTCGTCTCCAAAATTAACACGCACCACCACTTCTTCGATTTATATTGTAATGTTATTTTACATATAATTTGTTTGCTAAGTATGAAAATGTGTACGGTCTAATTTATAATTGCGTAATAATTGTTAAGTGTGACAACATCAATCCCTATCTCCACCACCACTTATCAACATGGGTCTACGCCACTGCAGTATTCAGTACGTGAGTGTAGTTTGTGAGACAAGATTGTTATCAATGATCTCTAATCAATTTTGGGGTGAACAAAGACAATTATATTCGAACCTGATTCGAACCTGCCACCTCCAGCTTTACATGTTAGTGTTCTACCAACTGAGCTATCTAGCCCTAAATGTTGGTGGTGTCCCTAATTTGTAAATATCTTTGTTCTAAAAAATTTAACTAAATAGTGGGGTGTTTAGTATTTTAGCCGTTTGTCAAATGTTACTGTGGACCGACCGGTGAAGTTACACATGATTTAAATCTTTTTTAACTGCTCTCTTGGACTTTCGAGAGCGTTAGCGCCTGTTTCAACATGGATTTCTTTCCTTCTTCAAGTCAAAAATTCCTTTGACAAAGACTGAATTTAATAACAAAGCCTTTTCTAACAGAATAGTACCCTCAATCAGGGTCATGCCATTTGTTAATGCACTACATATTTTTTGTGTGAGGTCACCTGGAGGAGTTGGGGGGGGGGGGTATGGGCACTGGACAATTTTGCCGCGGTCCCCATGGCCTTGTCTGCGCCGCTGGAAACAGTGCCAAGTTGACTACTGAAGTTAATAATTATTCGTCTTGTGAAACTATAACTAGCCTATATATTATACATAAACAATTATCAGTATTTTCTCACCAAATTTATCTACCGAAACTTCTTCTTAGTTTTAGCAACTTATTCTTGACAAGATAATAATTTATCACAAGAAGTCAACTTATTCCATAAAATTAGTAAACTTTGTGAGATAAACTATTTTCTGGACATGCCAAGGACTTGGTTTACCTCATGCACGAGCATAATGGAAAAAGTACATGTAAAACAATCTCCAAAGTGAATGTTAAACAAATCCGTGTGAAGTGGTGTTTGATTTAAATGGACGTAAGCTTACCAAAAGCTTGATATTGTATTACAGTGAACATGTGCAGCACTTTTTCCAACATTGCCATCGTATGCGCTGTCCCCGGAAAGAAGTTTATTCAACAGAGGGCGCTATAAGACGGAATTTCTGTACAATTCGCCGTGTGTGGGAACAGAATGATCTCCTGGAACAGTTTCTCCTGCCACACCGGAAAATACCGTGCGTGTTATTGAAAAGGAAGATGTAGCGAATTAATCGTCTTTGTCTGGTGCGTTGGACTTCTCTTGAGTACAAGACAGTTGATTTATATTGGACAATTCGATGGGTTGGGTCAGGGTAGGAACTTCCTCGTAGGACTGCCGAGGTGTCGTCAATGAAACCCAACGCTACATACACAGACAAAGTAAAGAACATTGCACTATGTCACCTTTGTTTGTATATGCAAAAATGATGCCCAACAGTAGAACACTGCAATCTAGGAGCCTCAGAGTCCTTCACATCATAATGCTATATTGACAGCTTTTACCAGTTTTACCCAAGTATAAAGAGAACTTTAATTGCCGTTTTGCCGCAGTTTATCATGTTATAACAATTACCCTGTCCAATTTTTGGCTGATTTGACCTGGAATTTAGATTTAGATTTTGTAAATTATAAAAAAAAAATTATATAGATTCCAGGTATTGCACGAAAATGAATAAATAAACAAATAGATAAATAAATAAATACAAGATTCACCCATTATAAGTGGAAGTTTAAAAAAAAAAAAATTTAAAAAAAATTAATAGGGATCCTAACATTATCCGAAGTCCATCAGAACTTTACGGGTTACATGTATTTTGTGCACTGTCCGTGGCAAATGCGAACATGCTTTGTAGGTTTCTCGTTTTGAAAAAGCATCGTCTGTCAAAATTCGTTCCGTGTCAAATTTATGATCAAAACACAACTCGATCGGCAAAAATCGGGCCATTAAATTTTTTTAAATGGGTTGGATTAACTATCCTTTTTGCACACCCTCTGGGCAAGAATTTTGAAAGGAAACTTCTTACCTCACGTAATGTTCCTTTTGTAGTTGCCATCTGATACAAAATAAAGATAGGAATTTGTATCATAGAGGCAGAGGCCATCAGCAATCCCAGTGCCTGACCCCATGGTGGATATTCATAGTGGTTGTACGTCAAAGGCTTGTAAGTAACCAGACTGAAGATGAGCACGCCCTGAGTTAGGGAATGAAGACGACCAAATAATGAGCCTCGGTTTAATCTTAACCTTCTCGCTTAATTGAGCTTCTTTTTGACTTTCTTTTAATCCACTGAATGTTGACATTCTGACCTTGAATGAAACTGAGGCCGTACACAAATTGGCGGCTACAGCTACGGCTACGGCTGTTTCGCCGCGTCTGAAGCGGCAAAACAGCCGTAGCCGTAGCTGTAGCTGTAGCCACCATCATGATACGACCAAAGCCTCTTAACTCGTATGAGTGGACTTAGGGTATTAACAAAGTCAATCTAAGTGTTTTATTAGTCTTGTCAAGTGCTCCTTTAAACAAACAAACCATCGCCACAATTCAGACAAACAAAGCGTTGTTCAAACGCAGCTTCTTTTGACAAATGTTTTCAAAATAACTCCGGATGGTTTTACACGATATCAACCAGACTCTCATTAATACCGTATATCAATCACCAACGACGTTTCTTTTCCCCCTCTCTTAGATAAAAAGGTCTACACCTGGATTCACTTCACAATCCCAGGGTACCTAATGCTTTTATTTTGTATTTTAGCCGTGGTTTCACAGATCATTTAGTCCCCTTTTCAGTATTGAACAATCAGGTGGTACGATGGAAGGGTCTGTGAGTGCAGTGATTTCATATTCATATTGAGAACAAAACAGAAAAGGGAAACAAAGGGTCTCCATAGGGAAATTCTAAAAACTGGGTTGCTCCACAAGGAATTGTGTGTACAAAGTCTATGGGAGGTTCTTAACTACAGGGACAAAGGAAAGAGAAAAAAAATGTCTCCACAGGGATACAAAACATAGAATGTGTGTGTGTGAATGCGTGGTTTGTTAAATGACAGAAGCTCCCTGACCGTCGACTGAGACGCCGGCCAGCATTTTATATTGCTGCGTGTTTGGTGGGTTTGATTTTGCCCAATATTTTTTGCCGGTAGCTTCTGCGATCATCCACGGATGAGAAACCGTAAAGTTGTCTTTGTTTCACTTGAAAACTTTGTTGTGGTCTACTATACACAATCAGTTTGAGAATTAAGATACATTGCGTATACTCTAAAAGGAGGGGCAACGCCCTTTGTTTGCAGACGTAATTTATTTGGTATTTTGAATATTATCCTACATTAATTTCCGAGGAAGAAATAAAGTTTAATCTCAATGATTTTAGTAATTATTTATTAAAGCTAGGGCTATATAACCGGGACTGGAATATTTTTGTTCTTTATTTCTTAGACGCATTTTAGTGGGGATATGTGAAAGGGATGCCTAGAGACAGAGAACACCCCTTGGAGCCCGTTGAGGGCGCTAGAGGCGACCGATTAGTCGGGCTTCCACCCCCGTAAACTGCAGCTGTGTGCTGTATGTGTGAGGTGTCGAAGATCGACAATTGAAAAAAATACACTTTAATACATAAACGATCTTTGGAATTTAATATTTATTGTGAGATCAATTGTAGTGTTAAGCCTTGTATTATTAATAGCGGGTATTAACAATAACGAGTCTGTAGATCCATTACCGATACTGGTAATTTATTTTGAATGGATTTTGATTTGTGCTCTGTGGAAGAAGATACTATGGTGGCCCTGAAGGGACATCGCATATCGCAAACGTGTGCGCATACGTATGCGATATCGCGAAATTTATCGCGAATGTGTGCGCACACGTATGCAATGTCGTGAAACAATTCGCGAATATGTGCGCACACGTATGCAATGTCGTGAAACAATTCGCGAATATGTGCGCACACGTGTGCAATGTCGTGAAACAATTTGCGAATATGTGCGCACAAGTTTGCGAATTCATTTGCAATGTCGTGAATTTTATTGCATACCTTGTCGCATACCATTCAATAAAATTCCTAATGAACTGGGGAGTTGTAGCAGCTAGTCTGGGATCGAGACGTACAAATAGATATAAATAGGGTCTGACTAATTTACCTTCGAGCACACTTCTTCACGCTTTTCTAATAAGTGAATAACTATTATACTAACCATTGTACCGGTGCTCATTTAAGTGAGAATAGTCCGACGATTGTTTGCATGGACCTTTTGTTTTGTGATATGATGCTGTACCATCACCATGTGGCTGGACGGCCGGCTAGGCATGGTCACACTAAAATGTACCTGCCTGGTACCCAAGCTCCTGCCTTGAAGTATCTTTGGTATACAAGATGGGACCGGGCCACTTGCGTACTCCCTAGGTTACTAACAAATTGCCCGCAAAATGACACCACCCCAAAGGTATGCGACAAGGTATGCAATAAAATTCACGACATTGCAAATGAATTCGCAAACGTGTGCGCACATATTCGCGAATTGTTTCACGACATTGCACACGTGTGCGCACATATTCGCGAATTGTTTCACGACATTGCACACGTGTGCGCACATATTCGCGAATTGTTTCACGACATTGCATACGTGTGCGCACATATTCGCGATAAATTTCGCGACATCGCATACGTATGCGCACACGTTTGCGATATGCGATGTCCCTTCAGGGCCACCATAAGATACCCACTCATTTAATATTAACAATTGAAACTTGCATATAACTAACAACCTATCATTGTTTAGATTTGTTTAACAGAATTTATGTATTTTTCTAATTAGACAAAGACAGAGGTCTGACCAACCTTAGAAGAGGTAACTTTTCTTTCTTTGGCCTCTAATATCGAGGTAATGATTCGTACGACTAAAACAGAATTGATCGTGAAATGTATTTAATTGTATGTCCTTTTGCATTGTTTTCTTTATTAAACTTATTAAACTTATTTGTATAAACAATTCCTCTGTGTGAGTTCCCTTTTTTCTGTCGTCACTTTGGGTAGGCAAACAGCCTGCTCAATTTGTATTGTTGTTGCGCTTTTAGGACGCCTTGTGACAGTCGGTATGTACCTGAAAAAAAGTAACCAATGAGAGTACATAATATTTAGGCAAAATTATCACAAAGATAATTTTTTGGTGAGATGTTCACATTCACAACTTACAATGCAATAAATAGATTTAAAATAAAATTAGGAAACTTATGAGAAAACGAAGAAATATTGCTCGACCTCCAACGTCCAGCTCGAAGTGTCAAATTGCAGATTACGCCGACTGTGTTATACAAACCGTTTCGACTGCACTTATAAACCGAAGCTATGTAATTATTTAAAATCAGGACTAAAATACTTTTTTACTTAGCGCAAAAAACAGACCTTGTGTCGCATGGATTGTACGTGACGTTGCATGGAGTTGTCCTGGGACAGCGACGACCTAATGTTGACATTTGGTGCTCGAATATATTTTGTCTTCATTGTATTTTTGGAATTGCAAGAATTTTAAAGAGGACTTTTAGGATGGAGGGGGTACTTCTGTACAAGAGAATAAATAGTGTAATCCATGAAAACTCGTATCGCTCTCGAGGTCAACTACACACCAGTCGAAATAACCCTTTTGTCGAACATTTGCTAAAAGAATATAAATTTTGGTTTTACCCTTACACCAAAATCACAGGCATATTACTCGGGTGGGATTCGAACCCACGACCTTTGCAATTCTAGAGCAGTGTCTTACCAACTAGACCACCGAGATTGCCCGATAGCTAGAGGCAGTTCGAATCCTATATTTTGCAGCGGGTTGCGCCAAATTAACATCTTTTAAATTTGCTAAAGAGTTCGAGTCCGCCTGTACGAAGCCCCTAGAGGGACAAAATATTATTTCGTTCCCCCGAAATATTTTTGTGTTCCCTCGAAATGTTATTTCGTTCCCCCGAAATAACACATTTTTTTCCTCGAATTTACATTTCGAGGGAACGAAATAAATCGAGGGAACGAAATAATATTAAGAGGGATCAAAATGATTTTGAGGGAACGAAATATTATTTTGTGGTAACGAAATAGTATTTCGAGGTAACGAAATAGTATTTCGAGGTAACGAAATAGTATTTCGAGGGAACGAAGTAATTTTGATATTTCCTTTTACCTTTTCAATTGTTTGTTACCTGTCCCTTTAGGGGCTCCGTACGCCTGCCGTTATGTTTGCTGTTATGAGCGTTAGAACCACATTTAAACCCACTCACTGTTGAACTGTTAGACTTAACTCTGCAGTTCCTAGGGTCTTGTTTTTGAACCAGCATGGCTCCTTTAACAGGTGTGAAATTATTAGTAAGCAAAGTTTGTTTATATCCTTTGCTTAATGTGTTTATGTTGCGTGGAGAGAAGTCAGCAAACCGTACCCGTTGTGGACATCTGTGCCGAACCAGCTAGACAACTGTTGATTCAAATCAGTTCAAATCAGTACCCTTCGACGCACTGTTCTTTTCTATAGTGAACTGGCTATTTTATTGCATAAATTGTTGTATAACAACTGAATGAAGGAGCTTGGCAGTCAGGTTCTTCTGATCGGTCTATTGGTTCCTGGGCAATGCTTCAATGCACAAAACGATAGGCACTGCGGTTTTGAATAAAGCTTACTCCACTTTCTGGATTCCCCCCCCCCAAAAAAAAAAAAAAAAAAAAAAAAAAAAAAAGCCTTTACTTGGATTGAAGCGAGTTCCTACCAGGTGTACCCACTTTGGCTTCAGTTCAATATTCGATAGGTATTTGGAATTACATGTATTAAGTTTCCAAATCATCTTCTCATTCGAGAGTTGGCGTAGGAGCATTTCTGCTGCAAACGCCCGCCAGTTTGTCTTCGATTTTCTCGCCGGAGTCCTCGATGTTGTAACAATTGCCCAATTCACCAGCATTTCTGCCGAATCATCATCATTTGAAAGTAGAGAAATATTCTGCAGACTGACCACGATTCCATCCTGGTTTCCGGCCTCTTGGTACACCCCTCCTTGACAAAAGCAACGCATCTACTTGCCGATTGGCCATGGTCAACCTTTGAAGTGACTGATGAGTGTACTTACCTTTAGGCTCTCTGCACTCTTTGGCTGGCCACAATAACACATTAACCCAAACTAATGTATTTCATTACGAACAACAAACTTACTTACCATAGTGAATACAGGAGTCACGAACATCCAGCATATTTTCAAATAAGGGTTCGGGCGCCAGCCCAACATTTCTTCAAAATTTTGATAAAATCGCTCTGCTCCTGTTAACAGAGATAACAGTTAAATATTGTTGACTTGTTAGGACAGTAAGAGTTTAAAATGTCGGGCCTTCTCTTTAAGTCAGTTTGTAATTAATTGAAAGAAAAAATGAATACCACAGTCTTAAAACCACCATGAACAATCAGAGATATTGCTTATGGACATCGCAAAACCATTTCTCACACACAGGTTTATTTGTGTATTAATATTCATGTTTAGATTGTAAAGCATGTCGAAAAAATCAACAGACAATTCGAGTGGACAAAACGCACGCTTATGACTTTGCTCTTACATAACAATTGTCAAGACTTTAAAAGTCCGACTAGGCCTAATTATGTCCAAAGCAGAAACCCTCCCCCCCCCCAGAAAAAAAGTGTTCTACTACGTTTTATCCTACATACAGACCATTGTCTGACCTATGTTTCACGTAATATATCGGACACAGTGTTATGAATCTGTTACACACAACCGTGTTGTACTGGTGCCCCCCCCCCCCCCCGGGGTGTGCCCACATGCGGTGAATTTAAAAAGGGGGAAGGAAATTTTTATTATTAAAAAGAGTGCGTTATCAGACAACATTTTTACACACTTCGCTATATGGGGGACAAAATCTCTGGGGAAATTGGAATTGGAAAGACATAACTGTCGAACAATTGGTCCAAATCATTTCTCAGATATTACTGACAGACACATTGTAATGTCGGACATAATGGGTCAATCCAAACGTACTATAGTTAGGAAGAAACGTCAAGCCGTCTTGGATTTAAAATTGAAGCTGTTCTTACCATACACCCATCCTATGACAACAGTCTCGAAAAATGTTGCCCAAAGTATTGCAAACCAGCTGACAGCGTACGTGTCGATCATTTGAAAGATATACAAGCCTCCCTAGCTTAACAGAAACAAAACAAAACAAAACAAAACAAAACAACATTGCATCATGGCTATAGGATTTTAGACCGCATGGTGGAATAACGATGTACATGTCCATGAATACATGTGATGTGTCTTATTAATGCCGAACTGTCCATTACAATAGAGCCTTTCAAATGAAATTAAGTTCCAAGCCTTTTTTCCTTTTCTTTTTTTTTTTTTTTGAGACAAACACAAAGTTAAAAATACATGAACAAAATGGACGGTCTGTCTTGTTATGGTTTGGAAAAATTTAACATAAACAATTTTAGGCTGATTTGAAGCTAGACTAAATTTTCTTATTTTCATAAAACAAAAATACAGACATTGCTTCTGAAAACTTGTTTTCCTTTTGCGTAGTAGGGGAGATGGGGAGGCCGAATATAAAACAACCAAAACAATGTATACAATGTAAATTGTGTATCTCAAAGCAGATTTGTTATGAAAAAAAGAATTATACAGTTTTAACCTGTGACTGAATTACTACATACACTCAGATTGTGTGTTGTACATAAATTCTATGGAAGCGATATTTTTTATGCACCTGTGATAAGCAGATGTTTAAAAACTCAACATTGTTTTTACCGCTTCATTTCTGGTCTGGTGTCTAATTCTCTATCTTTGATTTACTTCAGAAATAATGTCTTATTTATTTATTTTTTATCTGCCCCATAGATTTTTTTTTCAAACGGTAATTTGTTTAATATTCATTTTGCTAATTTGCAACTTAAAACACTCAAACTAAGACGGGAGCGAAACATGTTTGTTTTTACCTCTGCTGCGATGATGTGTATCAAACTGCCAATATTAAAAACATCCCTCCACTTCTTTGAAAGATTCTTGAAGAAAAATAGTAACTTGCTTACTTGTCCGATGCTCACACTATTCAAGGTGAAGGTCAGTGCTCGGTGAAATGAGTGGTAAAGTGGGGCGGACATGTAAGTGGAATAAAATAACTGTTCATTTGATTTATGAATTAAGGAGACATATACTGGTGGCTGGAACCGCACAAGGACAACCATGGTGACACGAGCCTAGTAATTGAATATGCTTGAATGATTTGCTCTGCAAATAGTTTCTCCATTCATGGAGTTAAACTTAAACCCATCGACACTAGACGACACCCAACATAAATAATATTTTTAAAAACCCAAAAATATTTCGTTCCCTCGAATTATTATTTCGTTATAACGAAAACGAAATATTTTTTCGTTATATTGCCAGGAGGTCTCCCGTCCAAGTACTGACAGGGCCCGACGATGCCTAACTTTGTTGATCAGACGAAAACCGGTATTTTCAGCGTAGTATGGCCGTAGATTTACTGCTTAATACTGTCAATTTTAAGTTTTTATTATTCAGAAAAGGAGGAAAACAATATGGATGTCTATGGCACCCGGTGTACCCTGGAGGTCTCCCGTCCAGGTACTGACAGGGCTCGACGCTGCGTAACTTCGGTGATCAAACGAGAACCGGTGTTTTCAGAGTGGTGTGGCCGTAGATAAAATGCAGTTATTTAAAATAACTTGCTAGAGTGTCAATTTTAAAATTCGGGTCGCACTCGCATCAGGAGGGAAAAAAACTACCGACAGGGCCCGACGCTGCTTAACTTCGGTGATCAGACGAGAACCGGTGTTTTCAGCGTAATATGGCCTTAGACAAACTTCTTAATTAAAATAAGGTGCTTAAGTGTCAGTTTTCGATTTCTACTAGTCCCAACAGGAGGAAATCAATATAGATATCTACGGCACCCGGTTTTCCCAGGAGGTGTCCCATCCAAAAAATGACAGGACCCGACTATGCGTAACTTCGGTGATCAGACGAGATGGGGAAATGATGATATCTACAGCACCCGGTATTCTAAAGATTTCTCCCAATTAAGAACTGACAGGGCCCGACGCTGCTTAACTTCGGTGATCACTCGAGAACTGGTGTTTTCAGCGTAGTTTGGCCTTAGACAAACTTCTTAATTAAAATAAGGTGCTTAAGTGTCAGTTTTCGGTTTCTACTAGTCCCAACAGGAGGAAATCAATATAGATATCTACGGCGTCCGGTTTTCCCAGGAGGTGTCCCATCCAAAAAATGACAGGACCCGACTATGCGTAACTTCGGTGATCAGACGAGAACCGGTGTTACTGGGTAGTAAGGCCATAGACAAACTGCTTACTTAACCTGGCAACGAGGCACCTGTTTGGTCCTAACATTGCTACAGTTTACTGTCACAGATGTTTGGCCGGCGTAATTGATAGGTTAAGAGGGTTTGTTATGCCTTTTCTCAATGATTTCTTTAGCTAATTGTGTTGCTTACATGTCAAGGAATACCTTCAAGCCCATTGAACCGGTAAACGATAGAGCAAAGATCAGACACAACAACCATGCCTTGTCACCAAGCGGTGACTCACTCACACCACGCCCACACAGAGATAGGATTTTGTGCATGCAATGGGAAATATTTTTTTCCACCACCCCTCCTGACCAAATTGACGACCCCTGTTGATTGACACCCCTTCTAAAACGTGTGTAATGGTACACTGTAGGATATCATGGAGTATCACGGGGTTGGGATCTACCATTTTGTAATGGTTATGTTTTTCTTTATATGTGCCACAGCTCTGTGATAACGTGCCTCATTGCAAGGTTTTAAAATACGGGCATAAGTATCAATTTTATAATTCTAAATGTAGAGACACAGGAAGGAGGCCGGTCCTCTATTTAAAAAGGACGAGGATTCACCAGAATACAATAACAGCAACAAATTCCATAAGAGGACGTGTAAAATATAAAATGATCTCCTGTACTGATTTTAATCCTCCAATGCTATAGCACTAGCACACAATACACAATCAATGTAGCACCGCACAGTCAGTCACTTGTGTAAAGTATGGTGGCCCTGAAGGGACATCGCATATTGCAAACGTGTGCGCATACGTATGCGATGTCGCGAAATTTATCGCGAATGTGTGCGCATGCACACGTATGCAATGTCGTGAAACAATTCGCGAATATGTGCGCACACGTGTGCAATGCCGTGAAACAATTCGCGAATATGTGCGCACACGTTTGCGAATTCATTTGCAATGTCGTGAATTTTATTGCATACCTCTGTCGCATACCTTTGGGGTGGTGTCATTTTGCGGGCAATTTGTTAGTAACCTAGGGAGTACGCAAGTGGCCCGGTCCCATTTTGTGTACCAAAAATACTTCAAGGCAGGAGCTTGGGTACCAGGCAGGTACATTTTAATGTGGCCATGTCTAGCCGGCCAGCCACATGGTACACCATTATATCACAAAACAAAAGGTCCATGCGAACAATCGTTGGACTATTCTCACTAAAATGAGCACCGGTACAATGGTTAGTATAATAGTTATTCACTTATTAGGAAAGCGTGAGGAACAGCGTGCGCGCAAAGGTAAATTAGTTAGACCCTATTTATGTATATTTGTACGTCTCGATTCCAGACTAGCTGCTACAACTCCCCAGTTTATTAGGAATTTTATTGAATGGTATGCGACAAAGGTATGCAATAAAATTCACGACATTGCAAATAAAGTCGCATACGTGTGCGCACATATTCGCAAATTGTTTCACGACATTGCATACGTGTGCGCACATATTCGCAAATTGTTTCACGACATTGCATACGTGTGCGCACATATTCGCGATAAATTCCGCGACATCGCATACGTGTGCGCACACGTTTGCGATATGCGATGTCCCTTCAGGGCCACCATAGTAAAGGGCAAAAGGTCAACCACGAGGCTTGCTACACAACATACAAGTTTACAAGTTTACAGTACAGTATCCGATCAGCCCTAAAATAATGACAACAATTCTCTCATACAAGGATGGTCAAATACCAAGTAATGCTTACATATAGCTCTATATATATACCCCTCCCCAGATAAATGGTTTTTGGAGAATGGCCAGAGCCATGCTCACTACAAAAATAGAGAGAAATACCACTCAAATAAAATGTGCTCTCTCTTGCTCGTAGCTAAATTGGAAAAGAGAGTGAGTATACAGGTCGCGACCCCAATGAGTCAACTTTTAACAGTGAATATGTAAATCACAAAAGTTGGAGTATTGATGTGAAGTGTCAATTTATGTTTCTACTAGTCACAAAAGGAGAAAAACAATATAGATGTCTACGACACCCGGTATTCCCAAAAGGTCTCCCATCCCAGTACGACCAGAACCTAAAAAGCTTAACTTCGTTGATCAGATGAGAACCGGTGTTTTCAGCGTAGTATGGCCGTATAGACAAACAGCTTACTAAAAGTAAGTATCAATTCAAAAATTCCAATGGTCGCATCAGGAAGAAAAAAAAGGTATCTACGGCACCCGTTATTCCCAGGAGGTCTTCCGTTAAAGTACTGACAGGGCCGGAGTATGGTGTAGAATGGCCGTAGACAAACTTTGACTTAAAAAGTGGGCATAAGTATCAATTTTAAATTCTATGTGGTCGCATCAGGAATAAAAAATGAAGATATAAAAAGAGAAAAACAATATGGAAATCTACGGCACCCGGTATTCCCAAGAGGTCTCCCATCCAATTACTGACAAGGCCCCAAAAAGGTTAACTTCTGTGATCAGATGAGAACCGGTGTTTTCAGCGTAGTATGGCCGTAGTCAAATAGCTTACAAATAACGGGCATGAGTATCAATTTTAAAGTTAGATGATAGTCGCATCAAGAAGAAAAAAATGCGGAGATATCTACGACACCCGGTATTCCCTGGAGGTCTCCCGTCCAAGTACTGACAGGGCCCGACGCTGCTTAATTTGGTGATTAGACGAGAACCAGTGTTCCAGGGTGGTTTGGCCGTCAACAAACTGCTTACTTAAAATATTGGGCTAGAGTTTTATCAATTTTATAATTCTAATAGTCACATCAGGAAGAAAACAATTGAAGATACCTACAAACGCCCGACTCCTGCTTAACTTCGGTTATCACTCGAGAACCGGTGTTTTCAGCGTAGTATGGCCGTAGACAAGCTGCTTACTTACAAAAACGTGCTTAAGTGTCAATTTTAAGTTTGTGTTATTCAGAAAAAAAGAGGAAAACAATAACGAAATATACGGCAACCGGTAATCCCAGGAGGTATCCAATCCAACTACGGACAGGGCCCGACGCTGCTTAACTTCAGTGATCAAAAGAGCACCGGTTTTGGATCAGCGTAGTATGGCCATTGACAGACAGCTTACTTAAAATAACAGGAATGAGTATCAGTTATAACATTCTAATAGTCGCATCAGGGGAAAATGAAGATATCTAAGGCACCTGGTATTCCCTAGAGGTCTCCCGTTTAGGTACTGACAGGGCCCGACGCTGCTTAACTTCGGTGATCAGACGAAAACCGGTGTTTTCAGCGTAGTATGGCCGTAGACAAACTGCTCACCTAAAAATATGTGCTTCAGTGTTAATTTTAAGTTTTTATTATTCAGAAATAGAGGAAAAGTCTATGGCACCCGGTGTACCCTAGAGGTCTCCCGTGCAGGTACTGACAGGGCTCGACGCTGCTTAACTTCGGTGATCAAACGAGAACCGGTGTTTTTAGCGTAGTATGGCCGTAGACAAGCTGCTTACTTACAAAAACGTGCTTAAGTGTCAATTTTAAGTTTCTGTTATTCAGACAAAAAGAGGAACACAATATGAAAATCTACGGCAACCGGTTATCCAAGGAGGTCCCCAGTCCAAGTACGGAAGAAAAAATTAAGATATCTTCAGCAACCGGTATTCCCTGAAAGTCTCCCGTCCAAGTAGGCCTACTGGCAGTGTCTGACGCTGCTTAACTGCGGTGATCACTCGAAAACCGGTGTTTTTAGCGTAGTATGGCAAACTGCTTACATACAAATACATGCTAAATTAAGTGTCAATTTTAAATTTTTGATATTCAGAAAAAGAGGAAAACAATATGGAAATCTACGACAACCGGTAATCCCAGGAGGTCTCCAGTCCAAGTAATGACAGGGCCCGACGCTGCTTCACGTTGGTGATCAGACGAGAACCGGTGTTTTCAGCGTAGTATGTACGTAGACAAACTGCTTATGGGGCCTATTTAAAATTAATTTTTAAATTCTAATAGTCGCATCAGGAAGAAAAAGTTGAAGATATCTACGGCACCCGGTTTTCCCTGGAGGTCTCCCGTTTAGGTACTGACAGGGCCCGACGCTGCGTAACTTCGGTTATCAGACAATAACCGGTGTTTTCAGCGTAGTATGGCCGTAGACAAACTGCTCACCTAAAAATATGTGCTTCCGTGTTAAATTTAAGTTGTTATTATTCAGAAAAGGAGGAAAAGTCTATGGCACCCGGTGTACCCTAGAGGTCTCCCGTGAAGGTACTGACAGGGCTCGACGCTGCTTAACTTCGGTGATCAAACGAGAAACGGTGTTTTCAGAGTGGTGTGGCCGTAGACAAACTGTTTTGGGTTTTTTTAAATAACTTGCTTAAAAGTCAATTTTAAAATTCTAAAGGTCGCATCAGGAAGGAAAAAAATGAAGATATCTAGGCACCCCGTTTTCCCGGGAGGTCTTTCGTCGAAGTACTGACCAAGCTCAACGCTAAGTAACTGTGGTGATCAGACGAGAACCGGTGTTTCAGGGTAGTATGGACAGAGACAAACAGCTTACTTAAAATAACGGGCTCGCGTATCAATATTTTAAATATAATGGTTGATCAGGTAGAAAAAAATGAAGATATCTACGGCACCCAGTACTGCCAGGAGATCTCCCGTCCAAGTACTTACATGGCTGGACACTGCTCAACTTCGGTGATCAGACGAGAACAGCTGTTTTCAGCGTAGTATGGCCGTAGACAAACTGCTTACTAAAAATACGTGCTTAAGTGTAAATTTTAAGTTTCTGAACTTTCAGAAAACGAGGAAAACAATATGGAAATCTACGGCGCCCGGTATTCCCAGGAGGTCTCCAGTCCAAGTATGAACAGGACTTGACGCTGCTTAACTTCGTTGATCAGACGAGAACCGATGTTGGATCAGCGTATTGTGGCCGTTGACAGACAGCTTACTAAAAATAACGGGCACCAGTATCAATTTTGAAATTCTAATAGTTGCATCACGAAGAAAAAAAATGAAGATATCTACCAGGGCCCAACGCTGCTTAATTTCGGTGATCACTCGAGAACCGGTGTTTTCAGCGTAGTATGGCCGTAGACAAGCTGCTTACTTACAAACACGTGCTTAAGTGTCAATTTTAAGTTTCTGTTATTCAGAAAAAAAGAGGAACACAATATGAAAATCTACGGCAACCGGTAATCCCAGGAGGTCCCCAGTCCAAGTACGGAAGAAAAAATTAAGATATCTTCAGCAACCAGTATTCCCTGGAAGTCTCCCGTCCAAGTAGGTCTACTGGCAGTGTCCGACGCTGCTTAACTTCGGTGATCACTCGAAAACCGGTGTTTTAGCGTATTATGGCAAACTGCTTACATACAAATACATGCTAAATTAAGTGTCAATTTTTTTATATTCAGAAAAAGAGGAAAACAATATGGAAATCTACGACAACCGGTAATCCCAGGAGGTCTCCAGTCCAAGTACGGACAGGGCCCAACGCTGCTTAACTTCAGTGAGCAAAATAACCGGTATTTTCAGCGTAGTATGGACGTAGACAAACTGCTTATTTAAAATAAATTTTTAAATTCTAATAGTCGCATCAGGATGAAAAAAATTGAAGATATCTACGGCACCCGGTATTCCCTGGAGGTCTCCCGTTTAGGTACTGACAGGGCCCGACGCTGCTTATCTTCTGTGATCAGACGAGAACCGGTGTTTTCAGCGTAGTATGGCCGTAGACAAACTGCTTACTTAAAAATATGTGCTTAAGTGTCAATTTTAAGTTGTTATTATTCAGAAAAGGATGAAAACAATATGGATGTCTATGGCACCCGGTGTACCCAGGAGATCTCCCGTCCAGTCAAACTTGTGACTTGAAAAACAGGCATATATCAATTATATTCTAATGGTCGCATGAGGAAGAAAAACATGAAGACATCTACAGCAACCGGGATTACCTGGAGGTCTCCCGTCCAGGTACAGACAGTGCCCGGCGCTGTTTAACTTGGGTGATCAGACGAAAACCGTTGTTTTCAGCGTAGTATGGCCGTAGACAAACTGCTTACTTAAAAATATGTGCTTAAGTGTCAATTTTAAGTTGTTATTATTCAGAAAAGGATGAAAACAATACGGATGTCTATGGCACCCGGTGTACCCAGGAGATCTCCCGTCCAGGTACTGACAGGGCTCGACGCTGCTTAACTTCGGTGATCAAACGAGAACCGGTGTTTTCAGAGTGGTGTGGCCGCAGACAAACTGTTTGTTTGTTTTTTATAACTTGCTTAAGTGTCAATTTTAAATTCTAAAGGTCGCATCAGGAAAGAAAAAAAATAAAGATATCTAGGCACCCCGTTTTCCCGGGAGGTCTTTCGTCGAAGTACTGACCAAGCTCAACGCTAAGTAACTGTGGTGATCAGACGAGGTTTTCAGCGTAGAATGGCTGTAGACAAACTTCTTAATAAGGTGCTTAAGTAGTGTCCGTTTTAGGTTTCTTCTAGTCACAACAAGAGAAAATTAATATAGATGTCTACGGCAACCGGTTTTTCCAGGAGGTGTCCCATCCAAAAAATGAGAGGACCCGACTATGCGTAACTTCGGTGATCAGACGAGAACCGGTGTTTTCAGAGTAGTATAATCGTAGACAAACTGTTTACTTAAAATTACGTACTTAAGTGTCAATTTATGTTTCTACTAGTCACAAAAGGAGAAAAAAATATGGATGTCTACGGCACCCGGTGGTCCCAAAAAGTCTCCCATCTCAGTACTGACCAGACCCAAAAAAGCTTAACTTCGTTGATCAGATGAGAACCGGTGTTTTCCGCGTAGTGTGGTTGTAGACAAACTGCTCACTTAAAAAACGGGAATGTTTATCAATTTTTTTAATCTAATGGTCGCATCATGATAAAAAAAAATGAAGAGCTCTTCGGCACCCATTATTCCCATAAAGAGGTCTCCCCTCCAAGTACTGGCAGGGCCTGACGCTACTTAACTACGGTGATCAGTCGAGAACTGGTGTTTTCAGCGTAATATGGCCATAAACAAACTGCTTACTTAAAAATACGTACTTAACTGTATTAAATTTTAAGTTTATGATATTCAGAAAAAAAGGAAAACAATGTGGAAATATACGGCACCCGGTATTCACAGGAGGTCTCCAGTCAAAGTACGAAAAGGGCTTGACGCTGCTGAACTTTGTTGATCGGAGGAGAACCGGTGTTGGATCAGCGTATTGTGGCCGTTGACAGACAGCTTCCTTAAAAATAACGGGCATCAGTATGAATTTTAAAATTCTAATAGTCGCATCAGGAAAAAAATTGAAGACATCTACGGCACCCGGTATTCAGCGTAGTACGGTCGTAGACAAACTGCTTACTTAAGATAACAGCCATGAATATCAACTTAAAATTTGTAAAGTACAATCTACTAGTCACAAAAGAGGAAAACAATCAGAATGTCTACGGCACCCGGTAATCCCAGGAGGTCTCCCGTCCAAGTACTGACAGTGCACGACGCAGCTTACCTTCGGTGATCAGACGAGAACCAGTGTTACAGGGTAGTATGGCCGTCGACAAGCTGCTCATTTAAAAAAACGGGTATGAGTATCAATTTTATAGTTCTAATAGTCACATCAGAAAAAAAATAATGAAGATATCTACGGCAACTGGTATTCCCAGGAGGTGTCCCATCCCAAAACTAACAAGGCCGGACGCTGCTCAACTTCGATGATCAGACGAGAACCGTTGTTCAGCGTAGTATGGCCTTAGACAAACTTGTGACTTAAAAAACGGGCATAAATATCAGTTTTAAATTCTAATGGTCGCATCAGGAAGAAAAAGTAAAGATTATCTACGGCAACCGGTGTACCCTGGAGGTCTCCCGTCCAAGTACTGACAGTGCCCAACGCTGCTTTACTTCGGTGATCACTCGAGAACCGGTGTTTTCAGCGTAGTATGGTCGTGGACAAACTGCTTACTTACAAAAACGTGCTTAATTGTCATTTTTAAGTTTCTGATATTCAGAAAAAAGAGGAAAACAATAACGAAATCTACGGCAACCGAGTATTCCCTGGAGGTCTCCCGTCCAAGTACTGACAGTGTCCGACGCTGCTTAACTTCGGCAATCACTTGAGAACCGGTGTTTTTAGCGTATTATGGTAAACTGCTTACTTACAAATACGTGCTTAAGTGTCAATTTAAAGTTTTTTATATTCAGAAACAGAGGAAAACAATATGGAAATCTACAACAACCGGTAATCCCAGGAGGTCTCCAGTCCAAGTACGGACAGGGCCCGACGCTGCTTCACGTTGGTGATCAGACGAGAACCGGTGTTGGATCTGCGTAGTATGGCCGTTGACAGACAGCTTACTTAAAATAACAGGCATCAGTATCAATTTTAAAATTCTAGAAGTCACATCAGAAAGAAAAAAATTGAAGAAAACTACGGCACCCAGTATTCCCAATAGGTCTCCCGTCCAAGTACCGACAGAGCCCAACGCTGCCTAACTTCGGTGATCAGACGAGAACCGGTGTTTTCAGCGTAGTATGGCCATAGAGAAACTGCTTACTTAAAAAACCTGCTTAAGTGTCAATTTATGTTTCTACTAGTCACAAAAAGGAGAAAAACAATATGAAAATCTACGGCACCCGGTATTCCCAAGAGGTTTCCCATCCAAGTACTGACCAGGCCAAAAAAAGCTTAACTTCTGTGATCAGATGAGAACCGGTGTTTTCAGGATAGTATGGCCGTAGAAAATTCAATCTTAAAAATACGTGATTTTGTGTAAATGTTAAGTTCTTTATTCAGAAAAGGGGGATAACAAAATGGAAATAGCCTATACGGCAACCGGTATTCAGGAAGAAAAACAATAAAGATATCTACGGCAACCGGTATTCCCAGGAGGTGTATTATCCAAAAACTGACAAGGCCGGACGCTGCTTACCTTCGGTGATCAGACGAGAACCGGTGTTACAGGGTAGTATGGCCGTCGTCAAGCTGCTTACTTAAAATAACGGGCATGAGTATCAACTTTATAATTCAAATAGTCACATCGGAAAGAGAAAAAAAGATATCTTACGGCAACCGGAATTCCCAGGAGGTGTCTCATCCAAAAACTGACAAGGCCGGATGCTACTTAACTTCGGTGATCAGACGAGAACCGTTGTTCTCAGCGTAGATGGCCTTAGACAAACTTGTGAATTAAAAAACGGGCATAAGTATCAATTTTAAATTCTAATGGTCGCATCAGGAAGAAAATTTGAAGATATTTGCAGCAACCAGTTTCCCAAGAGGCCTCCAATCCAAGTACTGACAAGGCCAAACAAAGCTTAATTTCGGTGATCAGATGAGAACCTGTGTTCTCGGCGTAGTATGGCCGTAGACAAACTTGTGACTTAAAAAACGAGCATAAGTATCAATTTTAATTTTCTAATAGTCGAGTCAGGTAGAAAAAATGAAGATATTTACGGCACCCGGTAGTCCCAGGAGGACTCCCGTCCAAGTACTGAGAGGGCCAGATGCTGCTTTACTTCGGTGATCAGACCTGAACGGGTGTTTTCAGCGTAGTATGGTTGTTCAGAAACTGCTAACTTTAAGTTACGTGCTGAAGTGTCAGTTTTGAGTTTCTATTATTCGGTTTAGGAAGAAAAAAATTGAAGATATCGACTGCACCCAGTATTCCCAGGAGGTCTCCCTTCCAAGTACTGACCAGACCCTACGCTGCTTAACTACGCAGCGTAGTATGGCCGTAGCAAATTTGCTGTTTTAAGCGTAATATGGCCGTAGACAACGTGCTTACTTAAAATAACGTGCTTAAGTATAAATTTTAGGTTTCTATTAGTCGCATCAGGAATGAAAAAGGAAGATATCTAGGGCACCCTGTGCTCCCAAAAGGTCTCCCTTCCGATTACTAACTAAGCCCGAAGCTGCTTAACTTCGTCTCTCAGACAAGAATCGGTGTTTTCAGCGTAGTATGGCCGAAGACAGTTTGCGTACCAAAGTGTCAATTTTAAATTGCTAGAGTTTGCATCTCGGAGAAAAAATATTAAGATATCTACAACACCCAGTTTATTTCAGGGTGGTATGACCGTCAACAAACTGCTTACTTATAATAACGGGCATGAGTATCAATTTTATAATTCTAATAGTCACATCAGGAAGAAAAAACAATAAAGATATCTACGCAATTGGTATTCCCAGGAGGTGTCTTATCCAAAAACTGACAAGGCCGGACGCTGTTTAACTTCGGTGATCAGACGAGAACTGGTGTTTTCAGCGTAGTATGGCCGTAGACAAACTGCTCATTCGAAATTACGTGCTTAAGTGTAAATTTTAAGTTTCTCATATTCAGAAAAAGAGGAAAACAATTTGGAAATCTACGGCAACCGGTTTTCCCAGGAGGTCTCCACTCCAAGTATGAACAGGTCTTGACGCTGCTTAACTTCGTTGATCAGACGAGAACCGATGTTGGATCAGCGTATTGTGGCCGTTGACAGACAGCTTACTAAAAATAACGGGCATAAGTATCAATTTTAAAATTCTATGGGTCGCATCCGGAAGAAAAATGTTGAAGATATCTACGCCGGTATTCCCTGGAGGTCTCCCGTTTAGGTACTGACAGGGCCCGACGCTGCTTAACTTCGGTGATCAGACAATAACCGCTGTTTTCAGCGTAGTATGGCCGTACACAAACTGCTTATCTAAAATTATGTGCTTAAGTGTAAATTGTATTCCGAAGAGGTCTACCATTCAAGTACTGACCAGGCCCAAAAAAGCTCAACTTCGGCGATCAGACGAGAACTGTTTGCTATACTTAAAGAAAAATATTTAAGATTTCTTGTGATGTTAAATTGTGAACATATTATTTCATGTAATGTTTAACCTTAATGTTATACAAATTTGATTTACTTTCACATCTGTGTTTGGGTTTTCTTCTTCTGCTGCTGCTGCTGCTGCCGCCGCCGCCGCAGCCGCCGCCGCCGCCGCCGCCGCCGCCGCTGTTGTTGTTGTTGTTGTTGTTGTTGTTGTTGTTGTTTGTTGTTTATGGGGTTTGGGGATTTGGCTTGGGGTTTTTTTGGGGGGGGTGTTCACCACCTGCTAAGTAAGCTTCACAAATCCATGTGATGGAATTTATTTTTCTAACTAATTTATATATATATAAAGACTTACACTGAAAGTCATTGGTAGACCGGCTAGGCATGAAGATGCACACACAGTAAGTACAAACAATGGCCGGCGATGTCCTTTTTGAAAGCGAGGCAAGAAGTCCAGAAGACCCGTGACCATACCCTCTACTCCAACAAACTGAGATACAGAAAGAAATTGTTGGGACACTATGTCAATATTTTTCTAAAACTAAGCAGGTTACGATTCAAATCTAATTTGTAAATAGCGTATCCTACTGTATGCCATCCATTCCACTTCACACAAACTGGCTCCACTGATAAACAGACACACATAGGAGTTGCATTGAACTGATATGTATCTAACAGTTTATGCAAAAAAGGTTTAATAAGAAAAATTTTCTTACAGTTTTTGTTTATAAATATATGTTTTTGTATATAAGAACTGCTTTTGAAGCAAAAAACGGGTTGTTTTTCAATGTAAAATTACACACAACCCTATGACAGCTTTAGACCTGGAAATATCGAAACTTTTGGGTGTGTAGCAGATACGCAGTGAGTGACGCAATGAGTAAATAACAGAATGGTCATTTCATACTCGGGAAACACGGTCAAACTTATCTTTATTCAACAATAATTAAAATTCCGGCTTGGACCGGAAGACAAGATCAAATTTTCACAACTTTTAGTTATAAAATAAAAAGTGTGGAGTCGTCATCATGATGTCTTTGTTTAGGTTTCGTGTTCTTATTATTGTTGTTGTTGAGGTACCGTTGTGAGTTTCAAGGCTGCATTTACGGGGAATAGTCGAATTACAAAGGTTCATTTGGTTGTTAAGGTTGGTCTTTTGGTAGACTTGGTTCCAAATTTTCTGATCGTGGTTTTATGTCTACCTAATAGCAAGTAGAATGTTACCTGAATTAGCGCCCTCTTATGGATAGACCACGATATTAACCGTCGATCACAGAATTGGTAATCTTGTTTATCGGTTTGTATGGCAAATTAGTCAAAAATTGGACGAAACACTCTGATAAGTCAGAATCGCAAAAGCCTTCAATAAAATTCATATACAAATGTACTCGTTGATACCATGGGATATAGTAAATACAACATTGATGCATATGTAACTAATCTGCCTCCGCTTCAGTAATTTCATCGATTCTGGTTTTAAAGTCAAAACAAATAGAAACGTTGGAGGGAATTATTTCACGATTCCATTCAAAGAATGTTAAGACAGTTTGTCGTCTGTTAAGAGTCAGGTATTTTGTTATTTATATTTTTCAACATTTTATGATCTGGTATTATTTTAGCTAAACCTTAAATACCAGACGTATTGTTAAGCACTATACAAAAATTAAGAACAATGAGATTTAACAGAAAATACCCCCCGATTGACCATTTCTCTGGTAACACCGTTGTTATGTAAATTTCAAATGTGAATAAATGAACATCACAGCGTGTACACATAGGGGTCAAGTCTGAGATCGCGAGATAGAGCTTGTGATCCAGTTTGCGGGGAAATTTAGCGTGGCTGATGCAGAGAAATAATCGTGATCTCATACTTGAAATCAAGTCTAGTCCTCCGGGGACACCTTAAGACATGTTTTTTATTAACGCAGAAAACGGCACTTTCTCTTGACCATAACTTCACATGTTGAAACTCGTTGAATTTATCTAACACTGAAAACTAATTTAACAAAGCATTATTTCACATAATCCTGCGTGTCCAATTGGTACCAAGTAAAAATAAACATTAGACATAATTTAAAAGCTATGCAAATTTAGTCTTGAATTCCCCCGAAAAGACCTTGAATAAAAAGAAGGAAATCATGCATGAGGTGCCGAACGAAGTTGCAGTTTGACATAACAAACAAGCAACCTGGTTTAATAGAATTTCAAAACTCCTCGCAAAGCAAACGCGAGATGTGAAAATGCACATCGTTTTGCTCAATTTGGCAGGAAACTGCAGGGTAGTTACCATATAAACGTATTCGTCTGTAAGATTTGTCTACTCATACCTGACTGTCTATCCCAAGCAGAAGTATCATGAAAAAGAATAAGATGGCCCACAAGGGTGAAAATGGCATTTGTGCAACAGCTTCAGGATAGGCCATAAAGGCAAGACCAGGACCTGAAATTTAAACAAAACTAATACAAATTACAATTTAAATATAGTATCAGGTTAGGCCTTTAGCCTTTAGAGACTTTAAGTGAGTGATTGCGACGTTGGGCAATTGACCATATTTTTGACCGCATGAGGGCGCTGTCATCAGGGAATGTCTTGCATCACAATAGCAGTTTTAGCTTATTATAATTGCCTGTTTGTAGTTTTCTTGCACCAATGAAGAAATACATAAAAAATAGCGATACAAAAATGAAAAAAACCCTGTTTGTTTACTTGTTTTTCATTATGTGAAATTTATCCACATATGCTCTCACATGGTAAAAAATACGGCGAATTTGACACTACGTGAAGCTTTGACTCCGGACAAAGCAAGAACTTTTTGCGAGGAAATCGATGCCTCAATTTTGCGGCCATGTGTTGGAAATTGACGCCGCTAATAACGAATTGGGACAAAGTTTTGTCATATATAACGTGACGTCAATATCACATTCTGTGACAAGTTAAGTCTCCATTTAGGCCTTGCGTCAAAGTAAACCGTAATGGTAAACAAGACATTGCTTCAGATGTTTGTAAAATGCACACTTCTTTACTTGTTTTTCATTATGTGAAATTTATCCACATATGCTCTCACATGGTAAAAAATACGGCGAATTTGACACTACGTGAAGCTTTGACTCCGGACAAAGCAAGAACTTTTTGCGAGGAAATCGATGCCTCAATTTTGCGGCCATGTGTTGGAAATTGACGCCGCTAATAACGAATTGGGACAAAGTTTTGTCATATATAACGTGACGTCAATATCACATTCTGTGACAAGTTAAGTCTCCATTTAGGCCTTGCGTCAAAGTAAACCGTAATGGTAAACAAGACATTGCTTCAGATGTTTGTAAAATGCACACTTCTGGGCCCAAGTAAAGAGCTTGTAAAACACACTTTTTTTTAGCACAAAAATACCTTAGCATCAACGGCTTACCAGTCAGAATACCAATCAATTCACTCTGCTGCTTCTATCAATGTACTTTATATCTGACAAAGTAGCCCGAGTACTAACACTAGGCAATGTAGTTGTTCAGTTGCAACTTCTTAGATTTTTTACTGTTCGGATTCAGGTTGATGAAGTTCCATTGATTTTACTTGGACAGTTAAAAACAAGCTCTCTGATTTTTTACAAAGGCCTTATTCGTGGAGTTTTTAGAAATTGTGTGTTAGGCCGAGTTTCAATCAAGTAACTCCGGATGTGGCTGTTGGCTGCATAGGAAACGTTGAAGAATAAGACTTTTCAGCTGTTAGTAAGACATGGCCTTGCTTAGAATTGACGCATATGTCGTCACTGAAGTTATTAGGGCATCTCCCATTTATAGAGGTGAAAAGAACGTGCTCATTAGCTCACAGACGTGCTTCCCACCGAATAGAAATCTTATGGTAACCAATGCTAAATGTTAAATATTCACAAATACTCAACACACATTTAGATGTCTTACAGCCTCTTAATACAAAGAGAAAAATGTGCAGTGATACCTAAATTTCGACGGTTCTTAATTTCAATGTATCAAAAAAGACGTTATAAACTGGGGATATTAAAAACTTTGACAATTGACGTCTTGATATCCTAAAACGAATAGAATCCCCGAAACAATATTGAGTTTGAAAGCATGATGCTGAAAATGAACATCATTTTGCAAAAATGTTAATACCTGATTTGACCACGTCCGCCACAGGGCTGTTGTGTTTGCCTGCCATAAAACCTAGCACTGCGAATATCACGAAGCCTGAGTACAGACTGGTGCAGCTGTTTGCCAACGCAAACAAGATACCATCCCTGCCAAACATTGAATATAATAATGGGTTTATTTTCATTAAGTAACTTAGTTATCGCTAGTTCAAATTTACACCGTTTCTTTAAAAAAAAAAATGATTTAAATTTAATTTAATTTCTGAAATATTTTGAAATTTAGCTTCTGATTAAAATTTAAGCATAATTTGTTTTGCTCAACCTTTTGGGAATTGGAAATTGCACCTGAAAAAGTTGTGGTCGAAAGTGTTGTAACTTCCCAAGGCAGCCATGTTGCCAAGCCCAAGAGAATAGGAAAACATAACCTGAGTCGCTGCATCTAGCCACGTCTGTCAAACAGAAAGAAGAACATCGTGTATTATGGTTATTAATGATTACTACGGTGGCTCATATTCGCCAATTCCTAGAGAACCCATGTTTTATTTACGGCGTTATATCGCCGTACTATTGCATCAATCGCCGTACTATTACATCAAACGCCGTACTATTGCATCAATCGCCGTACTATTGCGTTATAACGCCGTACTGTTGCGTTATATCGCCGTGTATATTTTTTATGGTAAAAGTAAAATTTTAATAAATGATGCACTGTCCAATTCAGTGACACTTATGACTGTTTACTTAAAAAAACAATAGGTTTGCAAAATAAATGTTACAAGTTTTATGGGTGGGGTCCGTGTCAGTTTATTACAACTTATATCCGCCATGTTTGTCATTGTGACCGGGGAATGTGGTGGGCGAATATATTGGGGTGACCAAAGGGGCCATTTTGACGATTGCGTCATTAGAGGTGTGGGTGGTGGAGTGAGACCGCGAGGATATTCTTGTCAGATCCTCTTCTTAGCAATAACATGTTTTCATGCCTTAATTTCGGGCAATCTTCAGTTGCGGGTGTGGGTGATTCCATGGGTCTCAAGTCTCGTGAGAGACAAGTTTTGGGTTTTCTGCCGTTAGGTTCAGGGTGAGGGTTGTGAGTTTGTAAGAGTGAAATCATGACCATGGGTGAACTGTTCCTCTAGTAAGGAAATTAGGATGTTAAGCGTTTCATCAGGATCATCAAAAAATCCAGGGTCATGTGAAATATGATCGAGCTATTGAGAGGACGAGTCTGTTGGACTCTGGTTTAATTTAGCTCTGATCAATTTTTCCCTTATGTTTTGATCTTTTCTGTATGCATTGGGGGTTCTGGGAAACCCGAGAGTGTTTCGTTGCATTGTATTAAAGACCAGTGTTTCCTGATTGCTTTGTTTAGGTCACCATGGTTGATGTACGGATTATATGAAGTCACTCAAGAGTTTTTTGTTGGGCTTAGTGAATGTTTGGAACAAAGTTGAGTCCTTTTCTCTAAGGCAATTTTCTCAATTGGGGAAAGATTTAACTTGGATAGATTTGTTATGAAACATTCACTGTCTAGCGCTAAGTTATTAATAATATGATTCTTATTGGACCGTTTGAGGTTTAAACACGATATAACGCAATAGTACGGCGATATAACGCACTAGTAAGGCGATATAACGCAATAGCACGGCGATATAACGCAATAGTACGGCGATATAACGCCGTAAATAAAACGTGGGTTCTCTAGGAATTGACGAATATGAGCCACCGTAAATATGAGCCACCGTAGCATACAGTAAGCACGTCTTACTGAAATAAGCGTGTCATACTGCACCATGCAGTTATTCACTTTATACTGCACTCTGTAGTTTATACTGTACATACAGTTAATACTTCCCCGTGCAGTTCATAAGGCATAATATTGAGTATTTTTCATCAAGTCATCGTTTGAGTACAATGAGGTCAAAGACATTGTTAAACATTAATATAACGGCTTTTATAATACCATACCAGTGGCTCAGACGGTAAATTAAGTTATTGTTGGTATTCCCCAAAGTGTTATTTTGCATGACTTTTCAGGACACCATTTGACCCTTGGTATTGAACAATATTTGTTTATTTAAATCTATTTTAGATCTAAAACTCTTTTGATAAATATAAATTTCAAATTGTTATAGAGCTGAGCTCAATTAGGTTATCATTTTACAGGTATGGTGTCATGAAGGGGGTTTGTGCACATAGCATCATAAAGTACATACTTGGAGTGAACAAAGTCGAAATTAAAACCGAGATTTAGGGGCCATATCTCACGGGGCAGTACTTAAGAAGAAAAGATTAATGGTAATTAGTACGTAAGTTTAGTGTATAAAAATGTTAACACCTTTATCAACTGAGAGGCTGACCTCATTTGTGATATTTTACTAGAGGTATGGGGTTTGGGATATTTCATTATCCTAAGACAAGACAAGTTGGCACCAAAAGTAAAAAATATGCGGGTAACTTTCTTAAAATCGTACAGGCCCGCGGAAATAAACCTTTAATGTTGCACTGCAATAAAACAACTTAAAATGGAGACCAGACATAGGCTTTTATGTATCGAATACCGTGTTTGTTTTGAACAATATTTTTAAGCTGCACCAGTAATTGTTACGGTAAGAATTTAGCAAGCAGACAAGCCAGTCAATATCCATTCAATTAGCATGTGGACCCTTTTTACTGTGTTAAAGGCGGGCCCCGATCCAACATGGCCCGTTCCCAGTGGCTTCATTATTCCTTAGCTACTGTTGTGAAAAACCTTGCCTTCTAACTTTTAAATAGGTGAGTGAACGCAGTTTGAGAATTTCCCAACCACCAGAGTTTCTTACCTGCCCATCTTGTAGCCTGGTCATGTTAGGTTTTAGGTAATATACCAACCCTTCCGATGCGTTTTCCAAAGTTACCGCTCTTACCAACATAATGGTAATCAGAACGTACGGGAATGTTGCAGTAAAATATACCACCTTTTGTTGAGAAAAAAATAAGCAAAACTACAACAATAAATAATCACAATAATGGCTCCCAATATAGCGCTCATATCCGCTACTCAGTGACGCTCAAGGCGTTTTTGTGTGTGTGTGAGTGTGTTTTTGTTGGGTGAAATATTGCTCTTTTGTTGAGTAAAATTATTTTTTGATCATTCATAATCCTGGGTAAAAATAATTATTATTACTCAAAGGAGTAAACATTTAACCAAACGAAAAGGGTTGTTCATAGAAACCACGTGTTGGGTAAAAATTTACCACGCTTCATTAATATTGTTTTTTGGTACATAAAATGCTCATACGCCAGGATTTGTTTTTGTAATGTTTAACACCTTTAAAAGTCAAAAGTTCAAAGGTATTGCATACAATGTTCGTATACTTATTGCAAAGGGAGAGGTGAAGATTTGTAGAATGTAAAACACAGACTTAGGACTGGCAATGAGGTCACTAGTAGTACACGTCTTATGCACCCCAAATTCTGTGAGTGACCAGAAGAGGGTCCCGAAGGCCGAGGGAAATCGGACCCTCTTCTGGTCTGGGTCAAATTTCATAGATCTGCTTTGAAAAAAAAAGTTGCTAAGCCCAAAACAATTATGGTTACCAAAATAAGGTTACAAGCCAAAATACCATTCCACATGCATCTCGACTGGCATCCTGCTTACTTTTGCTTAGCAGAAAGAAAGTGTTTAAGATATTTGCTGCTTATATAAAGCAGCTCTATTATGGGCCCTGGTCTGGGGTTTTCGCTGTAATGTTGTAACTCATGAGCAATTCACGCATGAGCAGCTCAACAATTGAAGGACTCCGTTTTGTAGTTTCTGTTTACTGTTCCCATCAGTTTGAGTATTGTACCAGGTTCGAGAACTAATTACCGCAAATTACGCCGCAGTAGCGCAAATATCAGACCTCGAAGAATAGGTCCGTCTTTTGGCCACTCCCAGTCCCTCGAGGGGGATAGACCTGCTCTAGTGACCCCAATACCAGTCCAAATATGTATTGAACCCAATGTGACCGCGTTTCAGCCATCCAGAATAGAGAACTGGCAAGAGGTGTGTTTCATAAAAGCCTCATGATTCGTTCACTCGAAAGAAAAAAGCAATTTCTTTCAGTCGAAGTAATATTTCGTCACCTCTAATTTATTTTTCAATTCCTCGAAATCGAAGGATTGTGACCCATTTAAAGGAAACGAACAACATTTCCCTGGGTTTTCTTTACCTATCCTATCAGGGGTTCCTTACTATGGGGATTCTGTGTGTAAAGTCAGCATACAGTTTGTACCCTGGGTCACTTTATGTTTTTGTTTTCTTACTTATTTGTTCTTTTTATCTCCCACACCCCCTTCTCACTCAATGTGAGGGCTACGATATAAGCGTAGAGAAGAAAAACGTCTGAGGAAGAAAGGGTATCTATTGAACAGAAAAACCTGTACATTGATGGGCAGCAAGATACCAGGTTTTTTTTAACGCACCAGTAAGAGGGGAAAAGCAAGAGTAATATCTTGCAACACTGGTATTTGTATTAGAAACAGTGAAGGGATGAGAGGAGACTGCATATACGGTGTACTGCGAATGAAGGCATGCGAACAGGTAAAGTGAAAAACAACATTATGCCATGTGGTGCTCGATATGTTGCATGGTGTGTCGCCCCCCATTGTGTTCTGTGAATCTAATGAATAATTATTAAGAGGGAACTTGGAGTGCACTTCTGTATACAGGAGGGGAAGAGTGTGTTAGAGTTTTGGGGCATTTGGGGGCATGGCACATACAAGTAGTTTTATAGTAAATTATCTATTCATTAAAAACAATTTAAATGATATGTAGTTATGCCCCAATGGAAATCAGTTTCAATTATGTTGGTATTCCCTGGGTGACAAAAGCTAAATAAAAAATTCAAGGGATGACTCTAGGACTGGTCCCAAAGAGAGTTGTTAAAGCAGATGTTTCTGCTATTCTGCTATGCAGCTCTATGAAACTGCCAGGGCAGAGTTGCAAAAAGCTGTTCAGTGATAATTACTCTCAGCAACTCTATTTGCTAAGCCAACTAAAAATGGGGCACCAGTCGCCACAATGTTAAGGAGGTGGCACAAAGGGTATAAACCTATTTTCTTCTGAGCAATTTTTCATGTTATCTTTGCCAAGTAATTTGTTTTGTGTTTAACAGCTTCTTGAAGTTGTGTCAGAGTGATTTTGAAACTTACCTTTCCAGAGCTTTTAACACCTTTGAAGACACACATATAAACGACAGCCCAGGCTAAGACCAGGCACAGTGACAACTCCCAGTTTAGTGAACCCATGTCATGTAATCCGTCTGACAAATGAATCTGCAGAATCTTTCGTCTGAAACAGATGGAATCAACATTATATGTTTTATTCCTCGTACGATTATTCCTCTTCTGTTTTGAAAGGAATAGAAAGCCTGCTTCTTAACATCACAGGGGAAATTCATTTCCATCATTTATTTTTCATGAAAACTTGGTCCACGTTTACAATAGTGTACCAGAAATTGGTTACAAACTTTAATCTCATCTGAAATACTGTTGTAAATAAAAGTCTGCTCGTATTTCTTTCACTTTAAAGCAATGGTAAAGTTCAGGCCCTAAATAAAAGTTGTATAGTGCCAAGGATGATACAACGTGCAACCGTTATAATGTGGAGGGTTTTTCCAGATCCACTTCTCACTTAAACACAAATTTGGTGATTGACAACATCAAAGACCTGACAAAATTAAATCTCACTCCCAAAACTCTGTTACGGAGCTTGTTCTGTTGACGTCCTCCAGCACTGAACAGTCAAAATCAGTCCCGGTGAAGTTGTTTGTCAAGTTTGCTACAACTTGAGACGGAACAGTTTCATTTTTCCAGAAATGATCGCATCTCCAGAGGTCAGTTCCCTGCATACCATACCCAGTTGGATCTCTACAGTTGTCCGTGTTGAACGGATTGTTACAGTGGGACCAAGGTACCACGGCAGTGAAGGACATAAACATGTAGTAAAACGCCCATGCTAGGATGACGTTGTAGTAGATGTTTGTAAAAGTTACAAGGATAACGCTGGCTATTCCAATACCTAGAAATTAATTAAAAGAAACAATAATACAATATCGGTTTTCTGGGTAACTGGCCCATTGAGGTTTTCCTGCAGTCTCACATTTCGCATCTCGCCTTATCGAATCTTGCATTGGGATTACAATCCCGCATCTCGTTTTTTCGAATCTCACGTTAGGTTTTCAATCTTGCGCTAGGTTTTCAATCTCGCCTTACGTTTTTCAATCTCGTGTTAGGTTTTTAATCTCGCGTTATGTTTGTAGAGGGAAGAGTGAAATCATAATGTAGCCGTGTACAAGCAAATCATGAGATGAGACTAAGTGTAAAAAAAATATATATATTATTTGATGGTATTCGATATTATGCATCATATCGAACGTTTTTTTAAACGACATGCAAATAAAATAGTAGGACCTGAATGCATTCGAAATAAATTATTTCAAAGCTTGAAATAAATTATTGTAAAATCTATTCGTGCTGTCGAAATAAAATCTCTCAAAATAATTTCGAACGCTCCAAATCATTTATTTTGTGCGCTCAATATAAATTATTGCCAGAGCTCAAAAGCTAGTGCGGTCGATGTGTAAAACCAAAGTGTAAATCCGGTCTAATACAAAAACGAAACAATGCGATCGGATCGTAAAAGTAAAAGTTTAGAATTTAAAAGTTACAGTAAACATCCAACAGACTTCCGCCAATAAGTACCTTTGCTCATGTTTGTGGCTAAGAACAACTCAATGTAACTTTTTAAGATTTTACAGCCTATTTTCCCCAGAAGAAAGGGTCGGCATTCAAAAAGACTATCAAAATTGCTAACCTTAAAAGCCCAGCTCGTTTGGGTCGGGGCTACATTTTAGATACAAGTTTGGGGCTATTAGGTTTGGGGCTACATTTAGGTACAAGTTTGGGGCTATTAGGTTTGGGACTACATTTAGGTACAAGTTTGGGGCTACATTTAGGTACAAGTTTGGGGCTATTAGGTTTAGGGCTACATTTAGGTACAAATTTGGGGCTATTATGTTTGGGGCTACATTTAAGTACTAGTTTGGGGCTAATAGGTTTGGGGCTACATTTAGGTACAAGTTTGGGGCTATTAAGTTCGGGGCTACATTTAGGTACAAGTTTGGGGCTATAAGGTTTGGGGCTACATTTAGGTACAAGTTTGGGGCTATAAGGTTTGGGGCTACATTAAGGTACAAGTTTGGGGCTATTAGGTTTGGGGCTACATTTAGGTACAAGTTTAAGGCTATAAGGTTTTGGGCTACATTTAGGTACAAGTTTGGGGCTATAAGGTTTTGGGCTACATTTAGGTACAAGTTTGGGGCCATTAGGTTTGGGGCTACATTTAGGTAAAAGTTTGGGGCTATTAGGTTTAGGGCTACATTTAGGTACAAATTTGGGGCTATTATGTTTGGGGCTACATTTAAGTACTAGTTTGGGGCTAATAGGTTTGGGGCTACATTTAGGTACAAGTTTGGGGCTATTAGGTTTGGGGCTACATTTAGGTACAAGTTTAAGGCTATAAGGTTTTGGGCTACATTTAGGTACAAGTTTGGGGCTATAAGGTTTGGGGCTACATTTAGGTACAAGTTTGGGGCCATTAGGTTTGGGGCTACATTTAGGTAAAAGTTTGGGGCTATTAGGTTTAGGGCTACATTTAGGTACAAATTTGGGGCTATTATGTTTGGGGCTACATTTAAGTACTAGTTTGGGGCTAATAGGTTTGGGGCTACATTTAGGTACAAGTTTGGGGCTATTAGGTTTGGGGCTACATTTAGGTACAAGTTTAAGGCTATAAGGTTTTGGGCTACATTTAGGTACAAGTTTGGGGCTATAAGGTTTGGGGCTACATTTAGGTACAAGTTTGGGGCCATTAGGTTTGGGGCTACATTTAGGTACAAGTTTGGGGCTACATTTAGGTACAAGTTTGGGGCTATTAGGTTTGGGGCTACATTTAGGTACAAGTTTGTGGCTGTTAGGTTTGGGGCTACATTTAGGTACAAGTTTGGGGCTACATTTAGGTACAAGTTTGGGGCTATTAGGCTTGGGGCTACATTTAGGTACAAGTTTGGGGCTATTAGGTTTGAGGCTACATTTAGGTACAAGTTTGGGGCTATTAAGTTTGGGGCTACATTAAGGTACAAGTTTGGGGCAATTAGGTTTGGGGCTACATTTAGGTACAAGTTTAGGGCTATAAGGTTTTGGGCTACATTTAGGTACAAGTTTGGGGCCATTAGGTTTGGGGCTACATTTAGGTACAAGTTTGGGGCTACATTTAGGTACAAGTTTGGGGCTATTAGGTTTGGGGCTACATTTAGGTACAAGTTTGGGGCTGTTAGGTTTGGGGCTACATTTAGGTACAAGTTTGGGGCTATAAGGTTTGGGGCTACATTTAGGTACAAGTTTGGGGCTATTAGGTTTCGGGCTACATTTAGGTACAAGTTTGGGGCTATAAGGTTTTGGGCTACATTTAGGTACAAGTTTGGGGCCATTAGGTTTGGGGCTACATTTAGGTACAAGTTTGGGGCTATTAGGTTTGGGGCTACATTTAGGTACAAGTTTGGGGCTATTAGGTTTGGGGCTACATTTAGGTACAAGTTTGGGGCTATTTTTTACAACATGACACTAGAAAAATATAGGGCAAGTCAGAAAATATGATAGTGATCGAAATCAGCGGTTAAAAGTTAAGGGCCAAACTACCGTGGGTTAAACTTTGCCCCCCCCCCCCCCCCCAAGTTCTGATATGAAAAGCGTTCATGTTTTGTCTGCAGGAAGTTGCTCTTTTTGATTAAACTTGACCAAACGCTCCACAATTGTAAATCTACTTTACCCTTGAAGAGTGGGGAGATTTTCCAGACACCAATGCCTCCCTGAGCCATAAATTGACCCAGTCCTAGCTCCAGGAGAAGTAGAGGTACACCTCCCACAACCAGACATATCAGATACGGGATAAGGAACGCACCTGTGATAATAAGATTTGTTTTAAATCAACGAAATATACAATATTACTAGGTAAAAAAGATCTCCTAGTAACGAGGGGATGACACACCATTACACGCCCAGAAAGGCAAGGGGAATCAGTGCTGTAAGCAAGTCATTTCCCCTCAAGGCAAGTTAAGTTGCAAGTCATCTTTGCTCAAGTCAAGTCAAGTAACAAGTCAAATTTGTGCAAGCCAGGTCAAGTCACAAGTCACATAATGTCCCGAATAAGCCCACTCCCAAGATGTGACAAACTTTTACAATCAAAATCCTGTTAAAGGATCAGCTAATTCACGAATCATGCACCCGTGTGTCTGCAGATTATTATTATGCGGATTTAATGTTCGGCCTTTGTGACTTAAGGCCGGTTTATAGTCGGTCGCGCGATGGTCGCGCGATGGAAATCTTGACGCGCAATCATAAAAAGACCAGCCTCGCTACCATGGGCAGCGCGCCGTATCGATACCTCTCGTCACTAACCCCTGGTAGGGATGTGCTGAAAAACAATGCTGATTGGCCCCCAATGGTCACTACTTTGCGTGCACGCTTGTTAAAAACTTTCGAGCGCATGTATGGCGCTTGTAGGACGCTTAGTACGCGCGTGTGAAAATGCAAGTATTTTGACGCGATTCCATTTCAAATGACGCATGTTTTTACACGGTCACCCTTACTGCATACAGTTAGACTATCACAAAATCAAAGAAGAATGACAGAGGACCAGTTTCTTTTTGACTTGATGCCTCTTTTACGGGTTACCGTACTTGAGCGCGCGCGTAGAACGGATCGGCCCAGGCCTAATTAAAATGTGCTAGATTCTAGCACATTTTAATGAACCAATTCCAGGGGTTATGATCGAGCAAGGCATGCTGGGAAAAAATGGCGCGGCGAGATCGATCACCCCTGGGAACGAGGATGTAAAAAAGACACAGTTTTTAGGCCTCAGTCTTAGGATCGCGCGCAAGATTTCCATCGCACGACAATCGCGCGACCGACTATAAACCGGCCTTAAAGCACTCGAAAACATCGGGATTTCGGCAGCGGCATCGTCACCGAAGACTTTGCACATACATTTTAAACAAGAATTGCATTGTCGTAAAATTAAATGAATTCAAGTCAACTTTTCAACTCTCAAGTCATTTTTGCGCAAGTCAAGTCAAGTCTCAAGTCATTTTCCTTCAACTTAAGTCAAGCCGCAAGTCTATGAAATTGGCGACTCGGGTCCACGTCAGCGACTCAAGTCAACAAGACTGAGGGAATCTAGCCTTGACCATTGCGCAGTCTCTGTTTGCACATGGGCTTACGGGAGCGCCCTTGTGTGGTATTTTCAACAATAACACAATGGACCCCGCAAGAGAATTCTTTGTTCTACCTGGACCCCACAAGAGAATTCTTTAGAAAAGGGAACAATAGAACAACAATAGCAGGACCCCACAAACCCGATCCGTAAGGTGGTGTGCACGTGTGTGTGTACGCAGCAGTTCTTGTGTGGTGTGAGATGTATACGTGGACTCTCTGAATCAACGCCTTGATGGTTCTGTTTTGAGCTAGTCAGTATGGCGAGCCAAAGTAGCATTTATTAGCATTAGCAACGTCTTTAATTTTTGTTTGATGCCATCGAGGATGTCTTCAATGTATTTGAATATATTTTTAAATGATTAAGAGATATCTCTAAATGATTTAAAGATATCTCTAAACGATTTAAAGATATCCCTAAAAGATTAAGATATATCTCTAATTCATTTAGAGATATCTCTTTATCATTTTATAGAGACATCTCTAATTCATTTATAGATAACTATAAATCTTTTAGAGATATCGTCTTTTAAAGACGTTAGTTACAGCGACAAATGTTACATTGGCTCGCCATAAGCCAGGCTTCGCTTCGTTTTGGGGGGCTTCGGCTCCGCGCTGCTTTGGCTTCACAATAAACAAAATGGCGACGTGTTTGTTTCGAACGCTTCGGCTTCCCCGGCTTCGGCCTCATGTGTCCCCGCGTGGATCATGGGAAAAACATAATGCGCAAGAACAAACATGCGTCGTCTGCTTGATTTTTGTGTGAGGAATTATAAAGATAGTTTTAAAACCCCAATTAATTAAACACCACCACAAAATTAAACAAACATAATCCAACCATTATTATTGTATCATACGCATGTTCCCTTTCTGACGATTTAATTAAAATACATAACTTATAAAAACTATAGTTACAGCCCACATGATCTGTTTAATTTTGTGTTTTATTTTATTTTAGCTACACTTGATTGAATAAGCGTTTATTTTATTGAAAGCTAACAAATCATGATTGTTTTCGTCAACAAAACTGACCAGTTCAAAAAACATCCAACTCTTTATTAATATATATATATATATATTTTTTTTACCTTAATACCCGTTAACAATGTGCCTCGCATTGGAACTGTCAAGAATATAAGAAAAACACCCCCAAAAACATACCTTTGTAAACCCTGAAGCAGTGAAATTTTTAAAGGTTAGTTCTGTTATCTGAAAACTGGAGTACTCAGATGACTGTTTTTTAGAATGGAAACAACACACTCTGACTATCAAGTAAAAAAAAATGGGGGGGAAAACGTTACTGTGCTACAATGAAAATTTTATTTATCACAAATTGAATTACTTTAGAACAAAAGTAGTAAGAATTAGCTAATAATCTTGATTTTCAAATTAAAATATTTAGCAAAAAATACAAAGACAGTGCTTATAAATAGATTTGTTTTCCTCAATATTGAAGAAGTTAACAATGATCTTGTCCCATAAAGCTGCAGAAAACGTTAATGTATTATAAACCGTGACTCACTCAATATTGATAAACTGTAACTTAATGTCAGGAAGAACGATTACTTCTGTCAACAGTAGGCTACTCTAGTCGCGAATGTTCAAACTTTTTCTAGCCTGTGTTATAGCTGTTATTTAGTAGCTAACAAATGAGCAAATAAGGGCATCAATTTGCTCTCTGCTACTTTTACAGTTAGAGTTGAACTCTATATCATTATCAACACAGGTGATAATTCTTATATCATTTTGAAAAGAGCTGACAAAAGTTTTGCTTTGACGAAACTGGTTAGCACATCAGTATGTTTTTCTCACAAATTACGCTTGCCTCCAGAATCATGTATGTCTTGTAACTGAAATGAAAAAATGTTACAGTGTTATGAGTATGATCAAATAATCAATACAGCCCTCCACACTATTGGTTTCAAAATTATAGCGCCATCATTAGGATGATCACTGTATCTAAAAAAAAACAGTTTTAGCTCTTTCTATAGGATTGGATGATGGTTTGATGAGATTTGTCTTTCTCTTCCCCCCCCCCCCTTAAAGATAAAAACAAAGGTCAACATGGAGGGATTGTATTGAGCCTCTCTCCAGCTCCAGATCACAAATAAATAGCGGAAACATCTTAATGTCAGAAGGTGTCAGTGTATTAAAAATTGTGACAAAAATTCTTATAAATTCAAATGTACACAATTCTTTACATGGGTGGTCAGTCTGAAGATATATTTGTAACAATGTTTTGATAAATTTGCAGAGTTTCACTATCATTCATACCTGATAGATTTATGCAGTCGTCGAGAACCCTTTTGCCCCCTGGGACTTGAACTTCAGCCTTGTGTTGCAGTGGTTCTCACACCAAAGTCATTCTTCCAACTGTGCATCGTACAGAAAAATGAAAACATTAAACAATGAAAGTTATTACATTATAATGTTGAGTGTTGACAAATGCCAGTCCTCGCCTCCAGCAAAGTCTGAATCTGAATCCCCAAAGGGTCTTCTTCTAGCAAAGTCCCCAACCCCAACTCAGATAGTCCCCTGCTTGATGCAGCACTATCAGTGGTAGTGTATCATTCATTCCTGCCCGTGTTTAAATTTATGAAACAATTCAGAATCATTTAACTTTTTTTTAAGCCAAATATATCTGTCCTTCAAAAAAATCGAATTTAATTACTTAATTCATATTGCTATCAATTATCAATAAATATGCAATATAAATAGGTCAAGTGAATTTTTAAATATTTATAGAAAAAAATAAAGCGAAAAAATTAATCAAAACAAAAGTGTGCAATGTAATAATAAAACACTACATTCAGCAAATACAATATCGGCCCGGTGGGATATTAAAAAAAATTAAAAATTAGCAGACAAGTAATTTGGCGAGTGCCAATGAAAAAGAACCCCAAACAATTCAAGTAGACAACCTTACCTGTCAAATAATACCATGGAATGTAGCTTATTTTCATCAGTAAATGTGGGAAATGAAACCAAAACACAGTTTTCACGAAATAGATGCAGCACTAAGTTTATCAGCCACATAATCGTCATTTGAAACGAAGTAAATTATCATAAAAAAATACATTTTCTTTCGAAACTTACCAAAATATCATTGAGGCAAACTGTTCGCCTTCTCAAATGGTGATATATGTGGGCACTGCTGATAGAAGAATGTCCTCTAAAGAGCAAAATTTTTCAAGTTTTGTAACTGTAACCGAGGATTTTAAATGGTTGCCGCACAAAAAAAATTATATCATCATTAGTGGGACGTCATCAAGCCAGCAAAGCCACCTCTCGGTCTGGCTTCGTATTTTGACCAAAAACGAAGCCTTGGCTTGAAGCCGAAGCCGATGCCGGTCGTTTCGAAAGGGCCTATAATGCGTGCGGAAGACAAGACCCTATTAGTCACTGGCGGAAGTCATGTTTATTATGGTGCATTCGATTAGTTTCCCCGTGTGTACCGGGGATTTACACTCGTGGTAAACGTAGCTTCCTCCACCGGACATCCGACGGAAGGCAGCTACGTTGGCTTTTACACCGCGAGCCCAAGAATCTGATCACCTACTCTACCAGTCCCTCACGCGAGCTAGAGCCAGAGCCGGAGTACGCAGGAGACCGTCCTCCAGACAGCCTTTTGCCCCACATGCACTTGATCTGATGAAGACCACCATCCAGCCAAACCAGACTGGACAGGAAATACGTGGACAGATTAGTGGCACAAATCGTCATCCACTCTGCAGCGCTTCATCCAGAACCCTACGGATACTAGTCCAGGCTGTGACTTACCCAGGCACACTTGGACAAAGCTAAATCGTCTGCGAAGTGGTGTCGGACGTTTCAAGGCCAACATGTTCACATGAGGCTTGGCCTAAAGTTCAGCTTGTGAGTGTGGTGCAGAGGAGCAAACAGCAGATCACATCATCACAACCTACCTCCTGTTTAAACCATCAAATGGCATCCCTGGGCTGATGGAAGTGGATTGAGGCCACTAGAGAGTGGCTGCTTTACAGTATTTTTGAAATTTAATTAGTTTTGTTCTCGACATACGAGAGAAGAAGAACACTCGTGGTAGCCGCGAAACGAGTGGTGTTTTCGCTGCGGTGTTTTCGCTTGGCAATGCACTCTGGGAAAATTAAGGTCAAAGGTTGTTGCGTAGCGGCGCCACCTAAGAGTGTACAGACAGCTCCGTCATTTCTGTCGTCTGCTCAATTGAAAAATGTCAACGTCCGTGACGACACAAAATAATTATGTCATTCATAATTTGCACATATGCACCAACTGTTCTTGAAATACAATTCCTTTCCGTTTGTCATTATTGTTTCATAGACGATAAATCTGGGTATTAATTTGTAGTTTTTGTCTCACGTGGAATTCAACTTGTCCCCGCCATCTTGGTATGATGCACCTGCAGCCGGAAACTACGTCACTACACCCGGGCATCCACAAGAGACCCGCTCGCGAGCTGGGGCTGTGGTGGCTGACACCGGGGCAGACACGAGTATCACGCGATTGCTAATCGAACGCTCTCGTGTAAGTTGTACTTATTACACGTGTTATCTAATCGAACGCACCCTTAGTAGTTCATACCGGGGCGCCATGGATTGGGAAGGGGGGGGGATTGCGCGATCATTTGCAATCACGGTTTGGGTACACTCCATTTTAAAAGAGATGCGTACAATTAACAAAGAAAAAGAAAACCATACCGTTGAAAAGCTCTTTCTATCAGCACTAACCAACATGACAGTAGTAGGGCCTATAGGTTTTACGAGCATTGAAATTGTTATGGTTACTTAGTTATTCATGGTTGTATATAAAATGCGTAGGCCAAAAAATATATTACTGAACATTTTTACGTGTGTGAATGTCATGGTTGGAAATTCATTACCAAATACTCCCCTTAAAGGGGTAGAAATACCAACAAAATTTTAAATTTAGTATCGTTCATCCTCTGATTTTGTTTAACGGAACGTATTGTTTAGGGATAGAGCTGTCGTTCCTGAAAGTGTATACAAAATCCCTCCGTGTACATCCTCTAGGTTGTTTAAAGTTCGCAATGTGTTTTGTCTGTTGATGGACGGGACATATTGTTGTTTCCCTCAGTGACGGGTGTTGATCCTTCAAATGGAGATGTATTTGGTGGTAGAATCGTATTTATTTTGCTTCATAAGCTGATAGGGTTCAGGGAGAGAGTTTGAAGTTAGTGCCCGCGCTAAACGCCGCACTTTTGCCGTGTCGAACTCGCATGGCAAAAATGCGGCAATTAAAACGAATCGGTGACAAAAGTCAGAAGTTGTTTCCCATCCCATCCTGGATTACTCCCAGCTACGGTACTAACAAGGAGAACGTTCACATTATTAGAAAATACACATAAAACATTGTCAAAAGCTTTGCGCATGCGTATTCGCAAAGAGCATCGCCTGACTGAGAATTCAGTTCGATTCGACGCGGCAAGAGCGCGACGTTTTGGCCTTTAGTGATTGATAACATTTCTGCCCGTTTTGCTTTCCAAGCAATTAAAGTGTTTGTACTGTCAGCCAGTTATTTTTTCTAACAAGCCTAGAATAGTACCAAACTGCTTTGCCTTTCTGTTTATATCCAGTTTCTCATTTTAGATATTTACAGGAAAACATATTTTTGGTACGTCCATAGGCCTAATGAATGTGATTTAAATTTCATGACATGTTTTTGCATATTATTTAGAATGATATTAAACTAAGCGCTGTGTGAATTATTAAACGTTTTGATCTGTAAAATAACACTTTTTGTATGGCCATGGTTGCTCTATCATAAATAAAGACAAGCGATTCCCACCATGTGAGTACCTTATGTCTATTCGACCCTGTGGTTGACCTCAATAAACAGATATAACAATTGTAACTACATTTTGGTAAGTACCAGCCTCTGTGTCTGCCCTCACTTTGGAGTGCAATGCAGCTTTAGGGTTTATCCTGAGTTTGCTGATCAGGTTGGGTACAAAATACATTATTTGATGCTTCATGTCTCTTCGGAAAGTGTATTAATTAGGGCTGGTCATGTACTTTTTAATTTCCAATGTGGATCTTTAATTGTCAATGCAGATATTATTTGGGTCTCTGTTCAGGTTCATCTTTAATTGTACTCATCTTTAATTGTTACCACCACGCTGCGCACCGTGGAACACGCTTCCGTTGCGCGGAAGCTCTGCATTAAAATTTAGAGTCATGTTTGTGTTTATTTTGTTGCCTAGACAGCCTAACGAAGCCGCTGTGTCCCTTTAACCAAAATAAGATTAAGCAAACCTGTAGCCCAGCAAGTTAAATCATCTACAAGAACCATCCCTGCCTTCAAATGTGTATTTAAAAAAACAGCAATTATGTACAGATTTAACCCAACAATCCGATGACTAATTCATCATGGACTGAAAGTTGGGACTTATGAACCTAAGTACAAAGGCTCAGTTTTTCACAATTTTCAAGCATATAGTTTGTAATGCAATCAATTATTTGAACTCAAACATACCTCCGCCGTTTTTAAAACAAAGATACGGAAACCTCCACACATTGCCAAGGCCGACGGAAAACCCAATCAACGCCAGTAAGAAATCCAACGTATTATTCCATTTCTCCCGGACCTCTCCCACCCGTTTCCGTGAGGAACCAGCCGCACCAGCTTTCTCGGCAATACCATTCACGGCTCGCGGCGCTTCATCAACGTTATTTGTGTCAGCTTGGGACATGGTTTGGGCACTATCTGTGTCGATGATTAGTAAACGCTGATCTTGATCTTCATTTAAATGTACACTCTATCGAAGTTCGCACTGTTGTGAATTGCTGAGCGAACTATCGTTTGGTATTTGACAACAGAAGCGAAGTGCATGCTGTGCATGACCGCTGTGTGGGCATTTATGGTACTGGGACCGGAAGTGAACCATCTCAACCAGTGGCTGGAGGTGGGGAGGGGCGGGGCGTTTACACGTGGTGCATCAAAAGGGGTTGGATGACTGACTTTCCTGTTTCAGTGTCAATCTCACGGACTTCTGCAGAAAATAAATGTTGATTTCTTTTTGATTTACTTTCTTTGTTATTAAAGTACAGGATTGGTAATTTTTGAAAAAGAAGAAGAATACATTTCAATCTGAAAGCTTATTGGTTATAAAGTTCAGAACAGTACCAGTCCCCAAGAGGTCGTCTATGTTGGCCGTAATAATGACGCCAATATTCATGACACAATCCCGACTTGTGTCCCCAAGTCTTTTAAACCTCGGCTTAGGCTCTGTCTGTGGCTCTTGACTTCGTTTGATGTCGCAAACAGCGTGCAAAAATTAACGACGGAGTCAAAGCCGGAGCCGGAGCCCAATCCGAGGTTTTGGAAAAGGCCCAATATTCTGGACAATTTTTACGACTTGTACCTAAGTCGTGAATATGCAGATTTTTGAGCGTTTTGCGCTACAGCTGGGGTTCTCATTGCGCGTTTTGCACTTCAGCTGGGGTTCACCATATTGAGCAGGAAGTGGGGGAACGCGGAGGGTATGTTTAATGTCACGTGGCCCAAGTTTTTTTGTTTGTTCAAGTATTTGTTAAACATTTCCCAAAATTGGGATGTTTTTAATACTGTAAATATTGGATTTCTTTTTTCTTTCTTTTTCTATTATTTTACATATTAACAAAAAAATTCATGCTCGAAGAATTCAGAAATGTTGGTAGTCTATGTGCGGATATGCCTTTAATGCATTTTCCTGCAGCGTGTACTTGTAAGCATTTAGCTAGTGTTCCGTATACTATGCCAAGTTGTTATTTATTATTAAACATGATAATGTTTCACTTTATGTAGACTTATGTATTCGGGCAGACTCTAGTATTAAGTTTGTTGGTCTTTAGAGGGCGCTACTCACGACTGACCGTAAAAACTGTCCTATAGTCATAATGTGTTTTGTGCTATGCTACTTTGTTGGCCGGGTGTTGAATTTTGTTTCTCAAAAAGCCCGGTGTCGTAAGTGTCGTAATTAACTTCTTAATTTGATGTGAGAAGATTCTCAGATAATGTAAGATTTACGAAGTGTGGACTTGAGAACAAAAGAAGTCCACATAATGGAACTTGAAACACGCGTCCACACAGTGTTATTTACAGAGTTGAAGAATAGGATTTTCAACAAAGGACAAAGGATAGAAACGTCGCTATACACCATTTTGTGTATAGAACAAAGGAATGTCCACACAGTGACTGCAACACAGAGCTGTGCTCTCACTTTCGGTACCTTGTGGAGACCAAAGACAAAACGAAAAATGGGAAAATAAAAGAACTCCACTTTGAAATTCTGAAGACTGGGGTGCAAAATTATGTACAAAATATAACTGTTAAGTGCAGGGACAAAGGAAAGAACAAAATAATGCTCCACAAGGATGCATTTTTGAGAATGAGTTGGCTTACGGAAAGCACCCTTGTGGGGTACTTTTAACAATAATTGGAACAATGGACCCCACAAGGGAATTCTTTGTTCAACCTGGACCCCACAAGAGAATTCTTTAGAAAAGGGGGTAAAAGAACAACAATAGCAGGACCCCACAAACATGATCCGTAAGGTTGAACGTGTCTACGCATTCAAACCGAGGACTTTAACAATAGGGATCCGGGAAAATGACGTATCGGGGACAGTCTCGGTTTGTTTTGTGTACAAAATCAATGGGAACGTCGCTAAAAAGTTCAAACCATAGGATATCCACGGTTTACACCATTTACAAACGTGTGGGGGTGGCTTACGGGAGCGTCCTTTTTAACAATGGAACAATGGACCCCACAAGGGAATGCTTTGTTCAACCTGGACCCCGCAAGAGAATTCTTTAGAAAAGGAAAAAAAAGGACAACAATAGCAGGACACCACAAACCCGATCCGTAAAGTCGTGTGTGTGGGTGTTTGTGTAGATCGATCTGTGTAATCGTGTTATCAAAGAAAGTCAACTGTTTTCAGTTTAGGCTTAAGTTAATCGTCATCCGCTCAGAGAGTTTAAAGACAGGGCCATAGGATTTGGGCATCAATGAGTATTGATCAAAAGAAAATGTCAAATTTTGGTGAAAACCATTCAGATTTAGAAGAGCCAGTCGACGCTACAGTTCATCAAAACAATGAAGAACTTTTTGTCCCAGAGGACTCGGCAAGTCAATGTGGGTCAAAGGCCAGTAGGCCTACTATGGATGAGAGAGGCTGCCAAGAAGGCTGCAATAGAAACAGAAGAAGAAACCATAGAGCAGTTGCAGGTTCTTGAACATAAAGAGTTAAAATGACGTCATAGGTAGGTGCAGGCGTCCTCTTGCACCGAGTTGGCCATCGCTCCGGCAGAGAAAGAAGTGTACCCAAATACATGTACTTCTTGGAGTAGCAGGTTCTAAGCTTGACCCCTGCCGTGAACTACGGCATGCAGCTGGCTAGCGCATCCGCTGCGTTTTGTTTTTGACTCCTAAACCGGAATGAAAGTCGATGTTCGCTGTGTACAAACGTATGCGAGTATCTATGTTGGAGATGAGTTGTGTAGAAACGTGTGTGAATGGCTACGTCTTGAACTTTATCCTCTTCTCAACTTGATATGGGGAGTCCCTGGGCCTGTCGAGTTATTTTCCCTTCAAATACAAACACACCAAAACCGGTGTAACCTTGAAACCGAGCATCAATCTTGTAAAAATGTCTCTACACCTCTCGGCAAACAGGACCATTTATTTCAGAGCCTATGTCATCCAAAATACCTCAAGTTGGAAGTCAATAACGCCCAGGTCAAAATTCGGAAAAAATGTACACTGTATCCATTTTATTTAGCTCTCAAATCTGTCTAGAATAGAATATTTTGAGGGCCTACTAAATATTGATGAGGCCGACGCTCTGTTTTCTCTCTATTTAGTGGGATGCATCCTTAGGGATTCTGGTCTTTCGATGTGTCTCTTTCGATGTGTCTGCCAATACTACAAATATACTCCTATATCGACGACTTTAATACATTCAGCCCTCTGCCAATCTGGTTTATCCAAAATAATTTATTAAATTTAAATATTTTGGGGAAAAAACGTTCTTTTTCCCGATCGTCACACTAATTTTTGCTGACCATGTCAGTAAACATCTTATATTTACCTTCGGTGCTACCTTATATATTATTGTGTTGTGGCTATCCTGTTGAGGAAAGTACTTTGCGGGTCATCGGAAAGCTCCTTGCCGTTAACCGCATTGATATGTTAACATTCAGAGACGTCTTCGACGAATTTAATCTAACGACCCATGAGTTTTATTCAACATGGAAAGTAATAATCCAACAACAACAATTTAATACAGGACACTTTCGCACAGGTTGGTAGGCACTTTTTATTCTGATAAAAAACCGTGCGAAAGTACCGCGGTAATACGGTACTCTCAGGTTTTTGTTTAGTTTTTTCATTTCAGTTATATTGAATTACATCAACAAAACTTGGAGCAAGGACCAAACAAAGATCGTCAAAAACCAAAAACACATTTGGTGACAACTAATTTTAAAAAAACTTCAGAATAAGATGCCAACATTATTTGGAAAAAAAATACTAAAACTACAGAACGACTCAACCTGAGAAGGCACCAGCCTTGACAGAAAAACAATCAAAATAGTCATTAAAGATTATTAGGCATATTAGAAGAACCCAAGTATTTAAATGGAAAATGGACTACAAATCAAAATATTCTGGATTATAATTGCATACAACAAAACAATAAGTAGTTTTAAAAAGCTAGAAAGAGATTGATCAAAACATGGTTTATTTTTCACCAAGAGATTTTATTGCAAACTGATACGGGGCAGGGCATTGCTTGCAACGTAGTCTTGGTCGCAGACGTCATTCGATAGTGCTCAGGCCTATAGTGTATGCACATACATATAATACAAAATTATTGACCGACAGCACCTATGGAAATCAACGTCTGGATACCGTAATTTTTACAGCACCCGACCATAGATCAACCAGAGGAATAATTTAAATATCCCCTATATTTGGATATTTTAAAGTCACACTTCAAGGGGTTACGTTCGAGCGAGGCATTCTGGGAATTTAAAAAAAAATGGCTCGGCGAGATCGTACACCACTAGGAACGAGGTTGGCATGTGACCGATCCACACTACGCACCCGCTCAAGTATGGTAACGCGCAACCTCGTTCCCAGTGGTGTACGATCTCGACGCGCCATTTTGTTTTCTTTCCCAGAATGCCTTGCTCGATTGTAACCCCTGGAAGTGTGACTTTAAAATATCCAAATATATTGGATATTTAAATTAGTCCTGTGGTTGATCCATTCTGTGTTAGAGACCACGCAGAGCGCGCTGTCAAAGGACGCATCAAGTCATGGAGCAACTGGCCCCTCTCATTCTTTTTAATCTTGTGATACGTCTAAAACTGTATGCAGTTTAGGGTGACAATGTAAAAACATGATTCATTTGAAATGTATTGCGTCAAAATACGTGCATTTTTACACGCGCGTACTAAGCGCCCGACAAGCTTCCTACAAGCGTCCTACAAGCGCCCGAATGTTTTAACAAGCGTGCACGCAAAGCAGTACATTTTGGTTAGCCAATCAGCAATGATTTTCAGTGTTTCCCTCCCAGGGGGTTAGCGACTTCGCTCGTCCCCAGCGCCTTGCCTTAAAACCAAAGGCGCTGGGATGGGCAAACGTATCAAGCACGCTCATTGGTTAATGTTCAGTCCCATCATGCATCACACTCACACTGCAAGCACTGCACGCATGACGTACTTCCTGAACAAGAATCTGTGCAAGCTGATTAGCCCATCCCAGCGGTCCAGCGACGAGAGGTATCGATACGGCGCGCTGCCCATGGTAGCGAGGCTGGGTAACGCGCAAAAGAGGCATCAAGTCAAAGAGCAACTGGTCCCCTCTCATTCTTCTTTGATCTTGTGATATGTCTAAAGGGTGACCATGTAAAAACATCATTCATTTGAAATGGAATCGTGTCAAAATACTTGCATTTCCACACGCAAATACTAAGCGTCCTACAAGCGCCATACAAGCGCTAGCCTTGTCCAAGGCTCTTTACGCAAGCACCCCGCTTTGAATTCACCAGGTAGCATAACAATACAGGCACGGTACTGCAGTACTTGATATACAGTATATAGTGGGGTCGAAGCATGGTTTTTCAACCTCGTACCAAAAAACAAAGCCGAAACAGAGCCTTGTTCCCACTGTAAACGGCAGCTTATGTTTTTCTTTATCATTGCTCAGGGATTCCAGCGCTAATTATGTATGCTGGAATTGGGTATTGAATATTCATTTCCTGTAGTGGGCGGATAATCGCCCAATCATAAACTCTCGTAGTATTTACCTTGCCGCTATACATTAACCAATGAGCATACACCTTCGGGAAATATTAGCATAAAGCAACTCCGCCCACAATCTGACCTTTTTACAGTGGGAACAAGGCTCTATTTCGGCCTCGTTTTTTGGTACGAGGTTGAAAAACCATGCTTCGACCCCACAGTATACTGTCTATCAAGTACTGCAGTACCGTGCCAGTTTTGTTACCTGGTGAATTCAAAGCGGGGTGCTTGCGTAAAGAGCCTTGGACAAGGCTATACAAGCGCTCGAAAGTTTTTAACAAGCGTGCACGCAAAGTAGTCACCACGTGGGAGCCAATCAGCGTTGTTTCTCAGTATATCCCTACCAGGGGTTAGTGACGAGAGGTATCGATACGGCGCGCTGCCCATGGTAGCAAGGCTGCTCTCTATTATATTCAATATGACCTACATGACTTTGACTTTACCATGATCAATGGATTAATAGTGACTGTAAATTGTTTTTATTTTATTTTATTTTTGCTTTTTTTTCCATCGGCCAAAAACCACAACACTTCAATCAAATCAACCAATGAATTATTATACCCGAAAAAACCCTATTTACTCATATACAAACTTAGCATAATTATTGATCCAATTGTAATATTGTCAAATATTGGACGCTTATGAGTGCATTGTCAAAATGACAAAAATCAAACTACAAGATTCTGTGTGTATGATATATAAACTAAAATATTATGATCTTTACTTTGATTAAAACCTGTTCTGCTGGTTACAATTCTGTTTATTCAGAGACTTCTCACATTGTCACTTCATTGTAAGATGGCAACTCCATAATCACATTGTCTACTCCGACAGGGGCGCTTGGTTGAAGTACCTGAATGGGTACCTTGTCCCCGCGTGGTGTCAATCTCGGAGTTGTCAGTAAAACCCAACGCTGTGACGAAGAACAAAAAGGAACAATCAACCTGAATGTTAGCTTGGTTAAATATCACTTATCGAAACTACACTCCACCAAAAACAAATACACTTCGCATGAAATTCTTTCTGGTGGGAAAGGTATTGCTTTTGTGGAAATGTTCGTCCTGTCATCAACATAGTAACAACAAACGTGATCAAAAAGTAGTGTGTGCAGTCTCTTTGTCCAGTTTTGACCTTTTCTAAAATAAAATTACTTATAACGTCTAGATGAACCTTATTAGTAAATTGCATAACTATGACAAACTAAGCAAACGAATCTTTATAGAAAATGTTACGCAGCTTCGCATTATCATGGCAGTACTACCTTCAAATGTGCTGCTGATTTAAGAATTTGCCCTATATGTATTGCTAGGTGAAGCTCCACCAAAACAACACGAACTATACGCATTTTGGTGCCAACAAATTGTCAGAAGGGAAATACGTGGAGTTAGTATATACATAGGATTTACGTTAGTAAAAACAAGCATCATTAAAAATTACAGCCAAACTAAAAATATCAATATATGTTATTAGAACCTACGAAAGCCCATTAGTGCCATCGCAAAAACATATTCAGCCAATCTTGTTTTTTGGAAGTACATATTCAGCCAATCTTGTTTTTTGGAAGTACATATTAAGCCAATCTTGTTTTTTGGAAGTACATATTCAGCCAATCTTGTTTTTTGGAAGTACATATTCAGCCAATCTTGTTTTTTGGAAGTACATATTCAGCCAATCTTGTTTTTTGGAAGTACATATTCAGCAAATCTTGTTTTTTGGAAGTACATATTCAGCAAATCTTGTTTTTTGGAAGTACATATTCAGCGAATCTTGTTTTTTGGAAGTACATTAGCAAATCTTGTTTTTTGGAAGTACATATTCAGCCAATCTTGTTTTTTGGAAGTATATGTTTGGCGATGTTCATGAGGGCGCTGTTAGCCATATGTTTTGGTCTGTAAATGCAGCCATGCCGATAGCAGAGAGTAACGAATTAATTCGTCATTACTTTAATTTAGGGCTTAATTACGATGAAATAATTGCATCGCTTCTTGCAAACAATAACATAATCATAAGCAAACGGCATCTTAACCGGAAACTGCGAGCTCTTGGTCTCTTTCGGCGAAAAAATCATTCCGATATTGTAGACGTCGCTACCTTTATTGAAGGAGAGTTGCAAACGTCGGGGCAACTGCATGGTTATAGGTGGATGCACTTGCGATGCATTTAGAATGGTATCAGTATTGACAGAGAAACAGTGCGCCTTCTGTTGGGAATACTAGATCCAGAAGGCGTTCAACAGAGGGCAAGGAGACGGCTTCAGAGACGCAGATATCACGTAAGCGGTCCAAACTTCCTATGGCACTTGGACTCGTATGATAAACTGAAACCGTATGGAATTTGTATAAACGGCTGCATTGATGGTTTTTCCAGAAACGTGCTTTGGGTAGAAGCTTACGTAACAAACAGTGATCCTAGTGTCATTGCTGGTTATTATATGAAAACGGTAAGGGCAAAAATGGGATGTCCGAGAGTAATTCGGTCAGACTTTGGAACTGAAAATGGTACAGTTCGACAAATGCAACACTTCATGAGAACTAATTGCCAAGATGCGTTTGCAGGAGACAGGGGTTTTCTTCAAGGTACCAGTCAAAGCAATCAGCGCATCGAATGTTGGTGGAGTGTATTTCGGAAACACTGCACTCAGTATTGGATAAACTTATTTGAAGAACTTAAAGATGATGGTCATTTCAGTGGCGATTTTCTGGATACATCTTTAATACAGTTGTGCTTCGTGAATCTAATCCAGGTACTATAATGATTATAGTCATTCCTAGTTTGACAAAGCCTCAGTAATTTGTAAAAATCTGTATGTGACATCATTGGAAGACGTTTCACTTTCTGACTTTGTGAACAACAAATAATTAAACTACCTGGAACAACTCATCTCCATTTCTAATACAGGATGATATTGACACTACCGTGAAGGAGTGGAACTCTCACAGAATAGCTTCATCAAGAAATCGGCATGGTCCCTTCGGTCGACCTATGGTGATGTACACAGTGCCCAACTGTATGGAACGCAAGACTATACTGTTCCTGTACAGCATGATGAAGTAGAAGTATATGTGAAACTGAGTGTCAGTTTAAAAGCCGATTTCCATGTGACAAGGATGTGTATAAACTGTGCACTCTTCTGATGAATGAAGCAGGCATTGATAAGCCAAGTAATGCTGAGCAAGGACTTCATCTATATCACTTCCTTAGAAGAACTCTACTGCAACAAATATAACATTAATCATGCAGGCGAATGACATTTGAAGACTTCGGTTTGTTAAAATAGCCCATAATCTGTACTGTTATGAAGACAAGGGACAGAACTATCAAGATTGAAATATTAATACTTTAAAATAGTGTGGCATGGCATCGATTTACTCTTTTAATTTTATTTTAAATTCATTGTTGTGTTATACCAGACAGACAGCATAAAGCCAATCTGGATACGTACTCATTCAGAGTTTTGGTCTTTGCTTGGACCTAACAACACAGGGTGTGGGGATTGTTAATGGAAAGGACAGTCCTTGGTTAGAGTAGACATTCATATTAAAACCATAATTTTTTTTTATTTTTATGCATTGATATTTTGTCTTGCTTTATTTGTCAATTTCCATTTTGAAAGCAATTCAATTTTATGCCTGTGCAGTTTCTTTGAAGGTGTCTTTCAAAGTAATGTTGATCATAAATTAAATAAATATATATATACACAATTCCGTAATTGAAATTTGCCTCATCACTGGTTCCATTTTTTTACGCCTACCCCCACCCGAGCACTTTTCCAAGTTAACATTAGGCTCCACAATTCATCCCTTCCGAAAAGAAGGGATATTCATAAAGAGACAATACACAGCTGACTTTATCTTCAAATGCGCCCCACACGTCGTGCACCCGACGCCGCGCGATGTCAGGATGGGGGGAAATATCCAAAAAACAAGATTGGCTGAATATGTACTTCCAAAAAACAAGATTCGCTGAATATGTACTTCCAAAAAACAAGATTCGCTGAATATGTACTTCCAAAAAACAAGATTGGCTAAATATGTACTTCCAAAAAACAAGATTGGCTGAATATGTACTTCCAAAAAACAAGATTGGCTGAATATGTACTTCCAAAAAACAAGATTGGCTGAATATGTACTTCCAAAAAACAAGATTGGCTGAATATGTACTTCCAAAAAACAAGATTTGCTGAATATGTACTTCCAAAAAACAAGATTTGCTGAATATGTACTTCCAAAAAACAAGATTCGCTGAATATGTACTTCCAAAAAACAAGAATCGCTGAATATGTACTTCCAAAAAACAAGATTCGCTGAATATGTACTTCCAAAAAACAAGATTCACTGAATATGTACTTCCAAAAAACAAGATTCGCTGAATATGTACTTCCAAAAAACAAGATTTGCTGAATATGTACTTCCAAAAAACAAGATTGGCTGAATATGTACTTCCAAAAAACAAGATTGGCTAAATATGTACTTCCAAAAAACAAGATTGGCTGAATATGTACTTCCAAAAACAAGATTGGCTGAATATGTACTTCCAAAAAACAAGATTGGCTAAATCTGTACTTCCAAAAAACAAGATTGGCTGAATATGTACTTGCGATGGCACTAATGGGCTTTCGTAAGAACCACCTTTGGATGATGAAACAAATGCATTTGGGAAACTCCGTAGAAACGGTCGGGGGTCTGATATACATAATCACCTGAAAACATAAGCATCCCGTCGCACCCCTCCCAACCCCCACTGATTCACATACTGAGTCACTTGTTAATTTATTTATAGATTCATTCATCACACACTCACTCACTCACTCACTCACATCTCATTTAAAGATCTATTTATTTGCTTGCTTACTTGTTTCTTTGTTTGTTTCTTTGCTTGTCTGTTGTTTGTTGGTTGGTGTGTTTGTTTGTTTGTCTGTTTGATTAATTGTTGGTTTGTTTATTTTTTTTTACACTTTTTGCCCCAGTGAGAAACTGATAATGTAGATGCCTTACCTCTCTCAGGCTTCCTTCTGCCATAATCATCTGATACACAACAAAGAATGGAATCTGAGCCATTGATGCGAGCGCCATGAGCCAGCCAATGGCCTGGCCAAACTCTGTGTAGGAGTAACCGCCAAACTCTAAAGGCTGGTAACTCACTAAGCTAAAGATGCAGATACCCTGAAACGAAAACGTTATGCTAGAATAACCAAGAACCTTGTTTTGAATGGGGGGGGGGGGGGGTTCTATCTCTATTTCTTGAAGGTGAGTACAGAGCTGTTTTTAATCATTGCGGTGGAAACTGTAATGAGAGCTCACTGGTTTATACAAATACAAACCCTCATGGAGAAACAGTTTAATCTACAATTAGTTCAAATTCACTAATAGAAATACCGCCCCTCCCCCGATCACCGTTGTTGACTCGACTCCTCCCCAAACAAAATAAATATTAATACTTTTCCTTCAAACAGAGAACCTGTACATACCAGTGTGAAAACAGGTGTCAAAAACATCCAGCATATTTTCAGATAAGGATTCGGACGCCAGCTCAACATGTCCTCGAAATCACGGTATAAGTTTTCAGCTCCTAGATAAAAGAAGTATGAAAGGATTTACTCATGAATGACGTGGATTTTGTTTGCCATGTAGTCTCATTTAAATATATTAACTGCCGATTAGAACTTTGGGGCGTGAGTTCAAACTTAGTCTTGGTACAAGACGTTGATCATATCTTGAAAGTTTTGAAAGAAGAAAAATACTAAAAAGTGACTTCTGAACTCCAACCCATATAACCAAACAAAGCCTGGAAGGAATTCAATAAGCCAATTTGAGACATGGTGGACAATACTAGGGCCTTATTAGGTTTGGGTAAAAATGTATGTAATAGGCTACATCAAAACCAAACAGTGAACTCCTATAGTGTCCACCATCAAAAATGCGAATTGTTACTATGTACACAAAGAACAGTGACCACGCCATAATAGCGGTTTATTCATTCCTATCGTCCAGCCCATACTCCAAGACTAAAAAACATTTGTATTCATGAGCCCATGCTACCATCATCATTTCATAGTTCCTGCTGTAGACGCGGTTAAACCAAGATCTAGCAGCTGTCACAGGTGACATTGCAAGTCTGTGTCAAAAGACCATGATGGATCCTATTCTAGCGAGCCAACACCGGCCTATTTGCATTCAAGTCAATGCTGTTGAAAGACCTCTATTGGTGTTCCTTTCAAGAGGCGCTTCAACTATAAGAAAGCGAGCTGAAAGAAGTGCATCAATCGTGGAAGACGGCCAGAAGACATATTATTATACACATGTACATGTACCACGGGGCGGTATAGAGTCCAAGGGACGCTCTGAGCTGTATGCAGACTATGTCGCCTTATACGAAGACGATCCTCTCTTCCCAGAAATAACTGAAGTAGGCGACAAAGTGATGGGAACGTCGCAAGACCTTGGTTGACTTGATATTGTCAAAGAACAGCAAGAATGCGCGGTGAGCAATCCGAAAGGTGTATGTGGCGATAACCTTAACAGCATAAAGTGAAAGCGAATATAATTGCTCATCTGCTGCAGAACGGCCAAATTCAGAAGAGGAAACACACAAGAACAAGCTTGACTGCAAGAAGTACAGCAAAGACCCTGGTCACACTCGACCTATGAGTATTGTTAAGATCCAGAAATCTCCTAGCAATCCGGGAATATAAATCACTCAAAAAGCCTGAATTTTATCAGATGCAACAAAGAAATCAAACAAGGTGACACTGATCTAAAGAACACAGAATCAAGGTGATTTCTATCAACTACTTCAAACAACGATTGGGTTTATAAAAAATACAATGATTTTAAAGTTAAACAAGTGTACATTTAGAACAGATCTTATACAAAATTAGTATACCTTACGGGTAAATACGACAACAGAGAGAAGATAGGGGCGTTGTTCAGCTGCTGCCTGCATACATTTGGGGCTATTTTGAACTATTTTCCTGCAGAGTCACATTCTTGCCATTTTACATTTTGTTTGTGTTATGACTACTGAACATTGAACTGTAAGTACACTTCTGCATATAGGGGAATGCAAAGAGCCAAAGAAAACTCAGTAAACATGGCAAAATGAACCTGAAATGTTGTGCCTCCTTGTACTGCTTGTATGTATGGCGACAGATTAAGGTTATACACAACTGCTATCAAACATGTCAAAAAACTCGTCACCGTTTTCACGAAGGGACAATTTGTCCCCTGCAGCCAAAAATTTATGTTTTGAGAAAACCGCGTTTGAAGTTATGCTGATTTTGAAATCACTGGCTGGTAGACTTTTCGCTATTTAATCTTTGAAATTTTTACATATCAGGAAAGTAGAGATCCTAAATCATACAAATCTGTTTCCAATTTTGTCCATAACGGTTTAATTAATGAGTAATTATTCAATTAACAAAATGTTCTCTTCGTGAAACTGTGCAAAACGTGGTCTGTGTGCAGCGCGTGGTGTTTAAACGAATTGGCTGTTCGTGAAAACGCAAAAGCCGGAGCACTTACTTTTTACGCTGTGCCAGGGGAAAAATCCACGCGTTAGAGCAATACACAAATTTACGGTGGCTGATATCCGCCAACAAAACACTTTTTCAGTACGGCGTTATAACGCCCTAATTTTACGGCGTTATAACGCCCTAATTTACGGCGTTATAACGCCCTAATACGGCGTTATTACGCCCTAATACGGCGTTATAATGCCCTAATTTACAAAGGCCCTAAAGTACGGCGTTAAAACGCCGTAAATTAGGGCATTATAACGCCGTATGGGGCGTTATAACGCTGTATTAGGGCGTAATAACGCCGTAAATTAGGGCGTTATAACGCCGTAAATTAGGGCGTTATAACGCCGTGTTAGGGCGTTATAACGCCGTATTAGGGCGTTATAACGCCGTATTAGGGCGATATAACGCCGTAAATTAGGGCGTTATTACGCCGTAAAATTAGGGCGTTATAACGCCCTAATACGGCGGTATAACGCCGTATAGGGCGTTATAATGCCGTATTGAAAAAGTGTGTTCAGCCACCGTACAAATTGGCTCTTCGTGAAAACAAAAAAACAAGTTTTGGCCGTTTGCCGCGCGCGCGTAAAACATTGTAGGTCAAAGGTTTTGGCACTTCGTGAAAACGCAAAAAGCCGGAGCACTCGTATTTGGCGCTGTGCCAGCCGTGTCTTCAACGCACAAAAAGGATTTTGGCTCTTCGTGGAAACGCAATTCCAGGTTCTTGAGGTTTTTGTCTTTCACCATCTTAGCATAATTAAGAAACTAGACGACTTTTAGGTCTATAAATTAGTGAATTGTACATCGAAACCACCAAAAAAATCCAAATGAGTTTTTTATCGATTTTTTACGATATTGTCCCTTCGTGAAAACGGTGACGAACTGTAGGGTGGACTTGCGTGGGCCACCTGTGCTTGTCAAAGTACAAAGACAAAACAAATCTTGTATGTAAGCGCCATGATTTACCAACACTGTTTTTATGCATCAAGATCTCTCAACAATAAGTTTGATGAACTACAATTGCTTCTTGCAATGCAAGTGAAAACATTGACATTGCTGCTATAACGGAAACATGGTTCAGGTCAGACTTGCCCCCCGGCGAACTGGGTTCAATTCCTGGTTATAACATATACGCCGAACCAAGGATTAACAAACGAGGAGGGATAGCTCCATAATGTCAATGAAGAGTACTATTCCTAACGGCTACATGTCAATACCCCCAGACGATTTGGAGTGTTTGTGAATCAAAGTAAGACCCCAATGCTTACCAAGATCGATATCTCATGTTATCATCGCTGTTGTGTACCCCCTGATAGTCCAGTTGTGGAGACTCTCTACTAGACCATCTACACGATACAATGGATCATATCCTCATCAACCATCCACATGCAGGTGTCACAATGATGTGTGATTTCAACCAGCTTGATCTAAGACCACTTCTCACTGATCCAAACCTCAAACAGATTGTTCATAAACCAACCAGAGAAAATCGGATATTGGACAAAATCCTCACCAACATCTCAAGTCATTATAACAAACCTGGGATGCTCTCCACTTGGCAGAAGTGATCATAATACTGTCCTATGGTCACCCATCGAACCATGTAAGATACCAAATACAACAAAATCAAGAATCACCAGATCATTACGAAACTCAGATATTCGCCGTTTTGGTCAATGGTTTTGCAATTATGACTGGTCTCCAGTTGTAGAAGAACCTGAATCCAATCAACAGTGTGTGTCATTCTACAGTGCTTTAAACTGGCATTTGAACCATCACTTTCCGGCTCACACTACTAAACACCATGTACAAGCCAAACCTTGGATGACCCCGACCATTAAATCACTCATAAGACAACGACAAATGGCATTCCATCTGACATGGAGACAACTTCGGAACAAAGTCATCCAATCAATACGCTTTGCCTAAAAAGACTACTATACAGAGACACAAGGCATCTAACCCAGCAGCGTGGTATCGAGAAATTAATACAATGACACATGGCCATCAGAATGAAACTATAATCAATGTGCCAGAAATAAAACCAACCGATACAGTCCAAATAGCAAGCTTCTTGTATCTGTCACAGATGACCTTCAGCCAATGAACACTGCTGAACTTCCATCGTCCCTCCTCCAGTGTATCGTCAACTTAAAGCGTATTAAGTGTGGGAATCAGGTGGCCCAGACAATGTACAAAGCCGCATTATCAGGGAGTTTGTTTGTGAATTAAGCACACCACTAGCACACATTTTAAACGCATCCCTTGCCAATGGAGTATAGTTCCTGATTTGTGGGAAAGGGCCATTGTTGTCGCAATTCATAAGACGTCTCCAGCTGTGGTAAACAAGCTCAGACCAATCGCACAAACTGACCATTTTGCAAAGGTGTTGGAGGGGTTTGTAGCCAGATGGACCATTCAAGATCTAGAACCAGCGCTGGACATCAATCAACAGTTCGGCAATCGTAAAGGACTCTCAACCACACAATATTTAGTTGACCTGTTACACACCCTATACCATCACGCAGAGAAAAGCAAACCCTCGTCATTATTAATCCTAACTGATTTCAGCAAAGCCTTCGACCACATAGACCACAATGTTGCAGTCAACAAGTTGTTGGCCTTAGTTGTAGAGCCCACAATGGTCAATTAATATGTAACTTTCTTACAGTGTGTGCGTTATAGAGGTGTTTTATCCAGCTGGTGTGATGTACAAGCTGGTGTCCCACAGGGAACGCGCCTTGGTCCAATTTTGTTTCTTGCCGTCAACGTTGCATGTGAAAACAGCCGCACACATTGTTGGAAATTATTTCGATGACATAAGTATTGTTGAAACTCGCTTTTCATATGAACAATCCGGTAAGCAAGAATCTCTCGACTCACTTGTGCAGTGGTCAGAAATAAGTAAGATGAAGCTAAACCCCACAAAATGCTCGTCAATGGAAATTAGCTTCCTGAGAATCCCTCCCCCGCCTCCGGTTTTCAACTTTTATACCAACCTCTCCACCAATCACAAACAGTCAAACATTCAGAATGATATCAAATGGGACACTAATACTAGCACAATACTAAAACGCGCAAATGGTCGGTTGCACATGATCCGAGTGTTTAAATCTCATGGTCTGGTAACCGAGGGCCTACTTTATAAGGGATATCTACGGCCATTTCTGGAATATGCTGTGCCTTTTTGGAATGGTGGACTAACACGGAATCAAGTGAAACAACTTGAACGTGTGCAGAAAAGATCTCTTAGGCTCATTCTCGGCACCAGCTACATTAACTATGGAAATGCAATTGAAACTCTTGGCCTCACTATATTGTATGATAGACGTATTCAGTTATGTCTTAAATTTGCCAATGAATTAATATTGAATCATAAACTATCTCACTTAATTCCACCCTCATTTATAAAGGAAAGGAATCTTCGTTCATTATCAACATGTAGAACAGTTCCTCAAGTAAGATGTAGAATTAAATATGGGGAAGAAGACCCCAAAATACCGAACTGTAGATTGAGTTCGAAAATGTCCTTTCTTGAATAAAATTCAGCTCTGTAACTCAGTCAAAAACGAACTCTTTCAAAATTATCCTCCAACGAGTCGTATAAAAACACAGAAGTCGTAACTTCCACCAGTTTTGAGTATTTTTCCTATCGAAAATCTCTCCCAGTCCATATATGTATAGAATTTGTAATATTTTCTGGAAAGTACTAAAACTAACTTTAAATTTCCAGAGCCTTCTCAAACTCAACACAAGAACAATCATTCACCCATTCGTAACGGATTAGCGCCGCCCACCGGGGTCAACGGACTTACACACAGAATTATTGCAGCGTCGCACTGTATAATTATACAACAGCACATAGAAGTAATGTACATGTACTGTACAGTATTAGGGTCTCATAACAATACGGAAGAGCTGGAAAATGGTATATTCTCACTAAAGCCATGCAGGAAAGGCAATTGGTGCCAAACACGGGGTCTCCAAGTCCAAGGCTGGGGGATTTTGGAACCATGCAGCTGATGAGAAGAGGATCCGACGGCACTTCAGAATGTCAAATACAGTGTCTATAGGTCACAGGAAGCATCATGTCAGTGAAGATACTGTGACTAGCTCACATCAGCGTTGTGTTACTCCACGCCCGTGAGAAGAAGTAATAGCTAAACCAGTTTAAGACAACCCCCAAAAGCTCTACAAAATGGTTTATCGTTTGTGAGTGACAGCTTGTATAAATAACAACTTTTATCAATACATTACGTAATAATAAATATTACTTACCGTACACCCATCCAATGATAGTAGATTCAAAAAAGGCCACCCACAATAACGCAAATCCACTTGCAGCATAGTTGTCAAACAGTTGAAACACGTACATTCCACCCTAATAAACAAATCAAACGAACATGATTCACATCACCTCGGAAAATGCATATGTTTTCATAATTGCATATTATTTATTACCTTTAGATGTCCATAGTTTCAATAACCACTCCATCCAACCAACGTACAATTCCATTTGAAGTTTATATAAAGGGTCACGTTTTCGAGAAAACACCGGCGGCTTATGTTGGGGTTTTTTGTACGTTCATAATGTGTTTCTTTTATTTGGCAAGAAAATGAAATCAACAAGAGCTGAGTATTTTTTCATACTGGCGTTTCTTCTCGAACATTCAAAAATTTCAGGTGAATATAGATCTCATGACAGAATTGGTATTGGTAACAAAACAGAGAAGTAAACTTTTCGCCAGTATATTCCAAATTATAAAAGTTGGTTTACTGATGTAAGCAAGGTTTATAGCGATGGATAACAAATTCACAAAAAAGAATGCCACCAGGTGTTTGCATTGGATAGGTCGCTGTCAAAGAATATGGTGAGAGAGTTAATCAAGCACGTAGACTATTTAAATTTAAAATGGGGAAGGTATGTCGAAGCCTTGCATAAAAATATCTCCATTGCCAACGACCAACAATGATAATGATAAACTATAAAGTGTCGGTATCCACTACAGATGGGCGGGCGCTCGTGGCGCTGATATTTGCACTGTTTTCAAGACAGGTATACAAAGTTATGAATGTGAGACCTGTTTCATACAGCGCCTTGTAAGGTTCTACAAGATGTTTTGGCGCAATCTGCAGCCAGATATGCCAGAAACATCAGGGTAAACCCTTTCTCGTAAAGTGTTCTAAGTTCTATCTGCATCAGACGGTGAACTTCAATTTGGAAATAGAGACATGTACACGAGGCATACGTTGTGAAGGATGTCAACTTTTTTCCGAGATACACTTTTAAAAATGACCTCTCCGGGAATAGCTCTTTGTGGCGCAGTGTATTGTGAAACTCTCGTAGTGGAGAAGTAGTAAAGACGCGATGTTACCAAAAACAACTTACATGACACGTCATTGGAAGACCTGCCAGGAACAACAAAATACATATGACTAGGACGAATAAAGGGCGTCTGTTGCCTTTTTGCATCGAAGGGAAGAAGTCAACAATGGCAGTTATCATTCCTTCAACACCTACAAACTATTAACAAAAAAATAATAAATAAATAAACAAATATGAACAACCAATAAAACATGTAGGGTCCATAAAACCGTTCAACAATACAAGTTTACGTCACACGAGTGAGTTTTTAGGCAACCGGTTCCACGCAATTTCAAAGGAGAAAACGATTTACACTTTAATTTTTACATCATAGTGTGACACCTTTATTAACAATAATGTGACTGTTTCTAACTGAAGTGTTCCTTTTCAAAGCATGAGTGCTTTTTAAAGCTGCCTCCAAGCTGCCTGTACAATGCCCCGTACGACAGTCCTATATGTAAAAGAAAAGATGCTGTGGTATAAATGATAAACGTAGTTAGTGATTTAGATGGAGTCAAAGCCTACTGCTCCTCACTAGTGGCATTCTAGACATTTTCATTTTTCAGGGGGACACTTGTTTTTACCGAAATAAACCATGTACAAGATGTGCATTATGCACTTTTAGAAAGTGGAAGGACTCATCAGACTGTAATAATCAACGTTATAAATTTCAAAGTTGCGAAATTTGACATGTTCGACATATCTGCGACTTCTCTCCGTTCTTTTTCTTTTTTTTTTGAGGGGGAAGAAAAACTAGATGTTATTGTTATTAAGTTAAGTGTGGCGTGTATGGCTATAGAATAACATCCTGACCATTTAGTTTTATAGAATTATGAATCAACGGTAAATGTTTCACTGCAATCGGCTTGTAGTTAAAAACTGTATAGAAAAACAGTTACCATTTATCTGCTCATGGTTGAGAATCACAGTATATTCTCAGTTCTTTAGAGTGTCATGTTGCTCGATACTGATGACCCAATTTCATTGGGCTGAATATTTGCTCATTGGGTGATGTTTTCATTGGCTTCTACGTACTCAAGTAAAACTATCAGAATAATGTCATGGATCGTTATTTTTGAGAAGCAGAACAGTTCATTCAAGCAACTGCACTGCTGAAAAAGTAAACTGCATTCCGTAGTACTTTAAGCTATAGCATTCAGATCTAGATATGGCTTTGAAAAAAAGACACGTGGAATATTGTATATGATAACCTCATATATAACACAGTCATCTCCCTTATGCTATGGGACATTAAGTGGATGAGCTAAGAAACACATTCCTCAGAGGTGAGACCATTTCAGGGAAGCAGTGGCTAAACAGGTGTGGGGCGCGTGGGAGCCGACCCCACAACCGTTCCCCCATCAACCCCATCAGGGAGGTCCAAAAATATGCACAAGTTAATCAACTTGTGCACGCAAAATGAGGACGTTCACGACTGCATGCAATATATAGGACGTCGGCATCTGTGTGCTCAAGATGTCTCGATACAACATTAGTACGTTACGGTACTAGGGAAATCTTTCACTTGGCGATTCTGTCCCTGATCATTCGCTACTTGCACGGATCTGCCATGTGCGTGTAAAGCCTCGACTCCAAGCTACTTTGTACACAATTTATGTATCTGTTAAGGGAGATGAAATCATCATCACATTACCATGACAATACAGAGAATATATAATGCTCCTCTTCACTGGTGCCCCCAATTTGAGGCTCTACACGCAAAATGCTGACCGTGCATTTTGACAGTTTCAAAAAGTGTATGGATTGGTTTGGTAATAAATTATATATAATATGTGCAGCGTGCTCTGGATGGTATGGGGATTAACTGTTTAACTGTTTATAAACAAACAATTCCCACTCTGTCTGCACGAAACACCAGTTTGAAAATTATCAACTGCTGAAAGAAAAGTTTTAATTTATAGATGTGGGCAAAAAGCATATGTAGAGAAAAAAACAGAAGAATTATTGGCTATCGAACATCATTATCAAGATTTCGCATGCATTGCAATTAGAATGGCATTATTTGTAGCAAATTACATTCGAGGTTATGTAACTTATAAACAAAATTCAGTAATTGTATTTCCGATTGCAGCTTATTTACAGTTTGATTCCCGTATGTGGATAAAAAAGATTTGTTTTCAGTAATTGTTTTGCAACGGCACTGCACACCTATTAAAAAAAATGCAGTGAAACATCAGGTAGGCTTTCATTGACTATCAACGAATTACTCGAATTACCCAGGGTATGAGGAAATCGGTCCAATTTTTGTGAAGATAGTGGAAAATGATTTAGTTTTGACCTACACCGATGTATGATAAGCCTGTATATGCTCTGTGCTGTCCAATACTTGCTGAAGAAAAACACCCACACTTAGCACTTCAGTGGGATTTGTACCCTCGAGCTTTCACAAATTCTTATTGAGGAAGGCGTCTATTTTAGTTTCCACACCGTACCTGATTTTACTACGTCCGCCACGGCTACACCCTGTTGTCCAGCCATGAAACCTAGCACGGAGAATATCACTACGCCCGAGTACAGACTGGTGCCGCTGTTTACCACCGCAAATATGATGCCATCCCTGCAAAATGATTAAAAACACAATTTATTTCAGTAATGATGTGGTGCGAATTTCATAAATCCTCTAAGGAGATGTTTTTGCTTACAGGGCGACCTTTTGGAACAGTTTGTGCTACATCCGCTGTTTACTGTAAGCAAATCAAAAGGCGGTAAGCTAAATTCCTGGTTGTTCTAGTTTAAGTAGGGACGCGACATTCCAAATAAATGGCGCTGTTAAATCCTCTCATCCATTTCTTTTTGGGGGATCTTTTTTCTCTTTTTTTCTTTTTGCTTAGGTTTCCTTTTCTGCTAAATTAATTTAGCACACAAATTATTTAACATCGGTACATGAACCACTGAAAAGTCGCATCTGCTTAGGGTGATCCCTTGGCTGCCGCTTCCCAGGCTGTTTTTTAACTTGGGTTTGATCCCTGGCTACACTGCAGCTTACGGTTGAATGGCTTCTGACTGGCACCCCTGAACAAAGATATTGACAAAACAGGGAGAACAGGGAGACCGCCAACACAGGGCTATATAACTCTATCGATGTTTGGAGTATAGCGCGAGCAGAGCATCCAAAATCAGCCACTCTTTTAACTTACCTGAAGAAGTTATGATTGTATGCATTGTAGCTACCCAAGGCAGCCATGTTGCCAAGCCCCAGAGAGTAGGAGAAGAAGATCTGGGTGGCGGCATCAAGCCAAGTCTACCAAAATAAGAACCAAATAAAACTCAGTTGTGCATACGGGGAAAACCATTGGATCCATCCTGTTCTCTCCTCCGGCTCCCATAGTTTGTCTCTGATAAACGAATTCCTCTTCCAATTTCCTCCATCAATGGAGCCAACGGGTTCTTAACTTCTTATCTCATTCAATGACATGGAATCACATAGCACAGCCACAAAAGAATATAGGGGGCCTATGAGTCTTGCACGTATTTTAACATTTTAGGGAAGCATGGTCCCAACGTAGGCCTACAGGTATTGCCGGTTGGCCGCCAAAGTCACCCCTCCCAAGGGATCCTCAAACTCAGTAAATTGAACACTAACTTGTTCTTATTCACTTCTACAAACACACATGTATTTAAAGAGGGAACATAATTTTACTTTTAAAAACCTAGTAAATTTGAACACTGGATGACTCGGCGCACCATAAGGACACAGACTAGCTGTAGCTGCTACTCGAGGTGTCCGGAAGTCCAGATTCTCTCAAAAGCTCGTACACTCTCGAGTTCAACTTTCACAGTCTACTAGTGGGACCAAAGCGGTACCAAAAAAATGTTCGAATACGTGCGAGACTTGTCTACCTACACAAATTAATACGGTGCATACAAGTACCATTGATAGTTGAGCGTACACAACGAAACAGACAATGGATATTTAAAGAAATGGGTCAGGGTGAAATGTCATTACACTATATTGCTTTAACGTGTGAAAAAACAACTCCCGCATATCAAATTGACCCCAATAATATTTGAATGGGAACGAGGCCTTCACGGTCTATAGCAACTTGGTAGCACTCGGGTAAAAAGAATTCTATCGAAAAATGCATAATAGTAAGTAAAAGCGCCAGAAAGGGTGCCAAAGGCTTTGGGATGTTAGGTTTATGTCGTCCTTCTTCCCGCGCTGTTTCCGCAGCTTAAAGCCCGGTTCATACTTCCTGCGAATACGAATGCGAAGAGAATTTTGACGTCACAGAGCCGTTTTCGCAGCGAATGTTTCGCGGGAGTTGAGCACATTTCAACTGCTGCGAATTATTCGTTGCGAATTTGTGACGTCAACATTCGCTTTGCATTCGCATTCGCAGGAAGTATGAACCGGGCTTAACTTGCTATAGTGAAGCAGGGGACGATAAGGCGCGCTGCCTACGAAAACGAGCTTGAAGAACGCTGAAGACGTATAGACTTTACGTCTTCAACAGCGACAACTCTTATTTTATTTCCGCCAAATTTAGTTTGGATCAAAGAAAGCAGCTATATCTATAATACCTTGCCGTCCAATAACCTAGTGACATTGGGTTCCACGTAGAACTTCAATCCTTCCAAGGAGTTCTCAAGGGTTATAGCTCTCACGAAGAGAATGGTGATAAAAATGTACGGGAATGTTGCAGTGAAATATACTACCTGGAACAACATAGACAGAAACAAAAATTATAACAAAGAATAATATATCATGTTTGTCTTCAGGATATTAAGAGATCTCTGAGACCCTCAACAAGTTTCTGAACAGAGAACGGAAATTGGGACTTACAGTAATGTAAACTTTAAACATGGTTTTGTAAAGTGTTTTTTACTAAGACTTCTTCTAGGAGAAATTCTTTACCGTCCCCTAGTTATGCCCAATAATTCCTGTCGGACTGTGATTTTAATCTCATTCTAGCCCATTAAGCTACAGCCCTATTGACAGTCTCCCCATTTTGTCGATAAGTTGTTCGGGTGCCAGTCAGAAGCCATTCAACCTAATATTGTCGCATAACCAAGGACCTAACCCAAGTTTGTAAGACAACCTGGGAAGCTGCAGTATGGCGTATGACCTTATAAGGAGTTGCGACTTTTTTCAAACATCAAGTACTAAACCAAAATGGAAACATAAACGGGTAAATTGTTATTTATTTTGAGTTCAAATTTTGTTCAGCCCAAAGTTGTATCAAAATGTACCCAATTCTGTTTTCATTTTGGTGTTTTATTAAATTTATCTTTTGAGAAAAGCCTTTTTCAAGCAACTTAAGTCACTATTAATTACCGTTCTTTATAAAAAATGATTCCTAATATTTATCAACAATCCGCCGATTGATTTCCGTTAAAATAATAGAGCTTGTACAATCATGCTTTCACACCAAGGTCATGAGTATCTATAGTTTTGATATAGAGGCCATCATATAATTGTTTATGGGAAATGTTGTGCCATCTTATTTTCTGTGGATTTCGTGAAGAACTTCCATATTGAATAAGTTCTAAGTTATTCATAAAATATACGTATGGTTAATAACCTTCATTTCTAATGTGCTGTTAACTATTTCAATAATTCAAATTCTGGACGAAGACGGAGTAACACCGTCGCTGTTTTTCGCCCGTCTTCTTATTTTCAGAAACAATCAGTAGGTCTGGGGGCCTATTACCAGAAAAGGTTCGCGGTATCAATTTTGCTGAGTCCTCTATTTGTCATTTATTTATATTGCACAGAAACGACGGAACTAAGAGTCAAATCTGTTTTCATGATTCATCGTTGTTTGAATTTGAGACTTCGGAACGCTAGGTTGCATCATGTAGTCTTCCAGTTCCATTGTTTGCGTAGTTCTGAGCATGCACACATTTCCATGAAAAAAATGGATTTACCTGGTAAGTCTGTCTGCCACTGAGTGTCACTAAAAGTCTCCTATTGTTACGTTAGTTTTTAATGTGTGCACTGAAGCAAAGCCGATAATCAATTTATAATAATTGTTTTAGAAACTGACATGGAAAACATGTTTATACATGACCAAATATACTCTACTTAGATGACCGACCTTCCCGGAGCTTTTGACTCCTTTGAAGACACACAAATACACCAGAGCCCAAGCTAGGAGTAAACACAGCGTCAATTGCCAGTTGAATCCACCAATGTCTTCAAGCCCAGTTGATAGATGAATCTGTAAGATCTTACGTCTACATTGCAAAAAATGAAACCCTCTTTGAAATCAATTGACAAAAAAAACTATTTTTGCACAGAAAAACAATTCTATCTTTGTTCAACCTGTCTGTCCGTACGTCCTTTTTCCTGTTTATGTTCTGTCTGTCTGTCCATCGGACATCTGACTGCATAGCCTGGCTGCTAGACAATGCCTCCATACTTGTTTTGTTTCCCGTCTAGTAAAATTGGATGGTTACTTCTTTCATTATTTCGTTATTGTTAGAAAATGTCATGAAGTGTAGAAATAAATGTGAATTTGAATTGGAAAAGAAACACGACAGCGAATTACTTGTTAATATTCGAACTCGTGAAACCATTTTAGAATTGCAAAATCGCATTAAATTGGTCTTCCATACAGTGGTGGTAAGTTTAGCCAACTGCTGAGTGAAAGACTCTAAGACAAGTAACGAATCTCTTCAAGTGGTGGAGCTGGCTTTACTTTATTGCGTATAATCACTAATCCCACAGAAAAACAGAAAATTTTCCAACAATTATGAGCTAACTTAAATGCTTTGGTGGGACTGCAATCTGATAAGCTACAAGTTATGTGGAGCTACGTTTACAGGGTGCTGTTGCCCAATATGGAGCCCAATATGCAGACAATCAAACCAGGAACACCTGGGTGTGAACCCCTTCTCTTTACGATAAGTGTCTGGGTTCTTTTACGTGCATTACACAGCACACGAGACCTACGGCTTTACGTCCCATCAATAAATGGTTAAGTGTCTTGCTTAAGGACACTGTGCTCTTATCCATCCCACTATATCCATCCTACTAAAAAACCCTCCCAGGGTTCCCAGGGTAGCCTATTGTTATTGCCATGCATGAATGACAGGACACTGACTGAGATTATAAGAATATAGTTGTAGGTGCGCCCACACACACAACCTTACGGATCCAGTTTGTAGGGTTCTGCTACTGTTGTTCTATTATTCCTTTGAAGAATTCCTCTGTGGGGTCCACGTTGAACAAGAAGACTTTGTGGGGTCCAGTGTGTAAAAGACCCCACAATCCTCCATGAGCCACTCTCCCCCCCCCCCTCTCTCTCTCTCTCTCTCTCTCTCCACCTCTCTCTCTCTCTCTCTCTCTCTCTCTCTCTCTCTCTCTCTCTCTCTCTCTCTCTCTCTCTCTCTCTCTCTCTCTCTCTCTCTCTCTCTCTCTCTCTCTCTCTTCTCTTCTCTACAAGTCTGCAATAGTGGAAGCCGTAGTTTCTTTGTCCTGTCTCAATTTAAATGAGGACTTTGCATATACGCATTTTAGGTTTTTCTCTTAGTTTAGGTTACTTTGGTAGTTAGACACGATAACATGATAAGGATATGGTAGTTAGTTATAAGAACTAGAACCCATGTAAAATTTACCGTCAGGTTCCAGACACGAAAATTCATTCCTAAATATTGTTGACAATTTCATCAAAAGGAGTTGGTCGGCGTTTCAATTAAGGGAATTACCTTCTTCTGTTTTGTTAGACTCCTTTATTTTACTCATATCGATTTAAGTAACAAAACAATGTTGAGGACAATGCCTCCAAAGGTCGCATTTAAAAAAAAAATTGTTTAACAAACTCACTCCCAAAATTCTGTCACAGAGCTCGTTCTGTTCACGTCCCCAATCACTGTGCAATTCAGCTCGTCATCAGTGACATTCGTCATTTCTATTAAGGGGACGTCCGTTGGATACGTCTCATTCTGACTGATGTAATCACATCTCCAGAGGTCAGTTCCCTGTACACCATACCCAATTGGATCTCTACAGTTGTCCGTGTTGAACGGATTGTTACAGTGGGACCAAGGTACCACGGCAGTGAAGGACATGATCATGTAGTAAATGGCCCAAGCTAGGATGACGTTGTAGTAGATGTTGAGCAGTGTTACTATAACAAAACTTGCTACTCCGATACCTATAACATAAAGAAATACCGGTAAATATTAGTCTACACAATGGCAAGTCTTTACGGTCAAAAGCTCTTACGCTGTTCATCTATAACAGCCATAACAGGCAACCAGTTCCAAGCAACCTCTGCGAAGAAAATTGGATTCACATTTTTTCAATTTTCACATTATTTCCTTGAGAAGTGTAAGACATCGTTATAAAAAAAACTGTGCTACCTGATCCTGTTGTATACAGTGCACTTGGTTGTCTCTAAGTTGCCAGTAAAACTGCCCAGTGTGACAAGGCACTATCGTCGTCGCGTCAGAACCGTCAGAGACACGGCGGATGTGTAATTATTGCAGTAATAATAATAATAATATATTGTATTTGTATAGCGCCTACTGCAGGCCAGCCTCTAAGCGCTTAACATTCAGTATTTCCTGCAAGGTATTTGGGGCTACGTTTGAAGTATGAGACCTACTCCTTTACATAGCACCATGTAATGGTTTACAAGGTGCTGTGGCGCAATATGCAGCCGATCAAACCAGGAACACCGGGGCGGACCCCTAGTAAAGGACAGTCTCAACCTATACAGTATGAGCATTATAACTTTGAACTTGTGTGCATCAAGATCACAACCCAAAAAGTGTCCTTATTACGGCTCCTTGCTGTCTTTACTTTTTAGGGCTGGTCCTGGAACCTGCACATGGTAACCCTGCTTTCGACTAACCTTACCAGGATGTATCGAGTGGAGACATGGAAACACTAAACCCTCAACACAAGAGAGTTTACCACACGTAGTGATTCCATCAATATGTGCACCCTTGCATAGTTAACCTAGTTACCTATAGAATGTTCATCATATGGCAATAATGCATCAATTATGGCAATATCTATCTTATCAACAAAGCCCGTAAAGATCTCACAACTCGTCGCCAATCTCAGCACTCCAAAAGGCCTATCAGACTTCCCGAAAGAAAGAGCTCTAACCTTACAGCCCATAAATATAACGTCGTCTTCATAATGACTCATCCGAGAGACAGCAAATTATTTCATTGGCTTAAAACCACCAACAAGTGCAGGCACTTCTTCCATGACCCAGAATTAATTACCGCAATTGTCAAGAGAAGACACGCCCTCTGCTCTCAGTTCAACAAAAGCCTAGACAAAACATCTCTCTGAACTAAAATCAACAGGTCACGGAGGGAACTATATAAAGTAGCGGCTCTCTGTCCAGGGCACCAAGAGCTGATGCACTTTCTAATGAGATCAGCGAGACAGATAAAGCAAGGAATGTTTCAAGCTGTTAAATTCCTCGCTAACAACGATAACAGACCACAACAAGGGTAGTTGCATCAGAACTGAAAACGGAAAAACAACAGAGGTGGTGGAACAGCTTAGAAACCGATTACCAGTGAGCTATTCCAACGCATCCTAGACCCCTCAAGAACCCAATCACCTCCTAAGAGTTCGAAAATAAAGTTGCAGGCCCCGACCAGGTTCAAACGAGCTCCTCAATTATGCTAGCGGCACTTTATACTCCTCATACGCCGACACCATCAACACCGGCCAAGAGACCAACGCCTACATCTTCACAAGTGGTGAAGCCCCCACACCTCCTCAAAAGCCTGGCAAACTACTTGTCCCATGAAGAGCCATTTACACTCATAAATGGCTCCAGAAAGATCATGTTTATCTGTGTCCTGAGCCGTATCCAAAGCCAAGTGGACAACAACACAGGACCCTATATTATAGTCAATGTGCCTACAAAGGTGGGAGATGTGTGCTGACCTTGTCTGTCGTCAGCGAATACTCATATAGTATGGGCAACGAAGGCGATACCATTACAATATTATGTCATCCTGAATCGTGAACGTTACTCTTTGCAGATTCCAAGGCGACATTCCAAGGCGACAAAATATCAGGCGCCCTCTACGCTTCACCTTGTGCCTTGCTGGTACCCCCAAACAACACCAGGGCCGTAATCATTAACAAACCTATCCTACCATCAAGGCAATGATGTGGACTTGATAAATTGAAGTGGATGACATGCAAGAACTCCTGCCTGTTTTTCACTATTTGCTTTTGCTGCCAAGTTTCCTTTGGTTTTCGGTGCAAAAACTAGCAGGGACATTTTTATTAATGAAGGGGATTTTGTGCAGGTAATCAATTCGATTGCGGCAATTAAAACAGAAAGAAACAATATGAAAAAATTGTCGTTTTAAAAATGTATATTTCTCAGTATTGTAGACACTATGTATTTCTCTGTGGATAGTGGATGAGCTCTTAACGATCATTTTGAACGAAATTAACATTATTGTTGTAACGAGTGCGTAATGATTACATACAAATGAGTGGGACTCAATAAAAATTGTGTAATAGTGTTTAAACAAATACATTTTGATCAGGGTTACGCTGGGCAAAAACACCGAACTTCACGTAAAGCCCTAAAGCGCCAAGGAACCAAAAACAACAAAGTGACATCACACTGCGGACTCAGTTTTTTACATGCATAAAGGCATTATTTGCATGCAAAAAAGGCATCTCTGAAACGAAAAGTAAGCAGATCAAAATGTCGGAAAGCAGCGGTTTGGGGGAATATTAAAGTGTTGGTGAAGAAGAAGTTTTTCCGTTAAGCACTTCTGATGGGCGAGATATCAGCTCAAGTTACCATGGAAGTTCTAGAGAAAAGGGACAGGACAAAACTCGGAGGGGCATATGCCAACGTTTGCGGAGCTCAGCCAAACGGTTCGAACAACTGGCAGCACAAGTAAATGCAAACCGTGTAGTTCGTGTCAATCTCGTACCTCAGCCGCGTAAGTTTCATTTGTGTGGGCAGACTTGTGCGTGCACAAATTTTTGAATTGGTTTGCGCGAATTTTAAGAATGGTCTGATTTTCAAATATTGCGCCCGACATTATCACAGTGATCAATACTATTAATTTAATGCCTTTTTGAGACCCTTGTATTTTAGACTAAATTTGAGTCACCAGTAAATTATTTATTTCGAACAGTAGTTTTATGGATGAGGGTTGGTATTTTTTTGTATGAGCAATTCTTGATACATTTTTGTGAACAACAAACAGTGCTTCAACTAGAAAACCATTTAATAGTCAAATGCCAACAAACTGTAACGAGCCCCTAAAGGGACATTGTGATAAAAACAAATAATTCCAGAAATAATTTCACAATAATTAATTTTTGAGCTTTTCCAATAATTAATTTTGAGCTCTGGCAATAACTAATTTGAGCTTTTGAAATGATTTCGAGAGAAATGATTTTGAGAGTAGGACATAATATTATGCAATAACTTATTTCGAGCTCTGGCAATAATTTATTACGAGCACACACAATAATTTATTTGGAGGGTTCGCAATTATATTGAGAGAAATGATTTCGACAGCACGATTCGAATTCGCAATAATTTATCTCGCAAACAACTAACGTGAGAAAAGGTATCTAGTTATTGATTGAACATTGTTTCCAAGTCTGTATGTGAATATTTTACCCTTAAAACACAAATTTTCGGCTATCATTTCCCCACTCGTCCCTTGCTATACACATGTTTTCGCTTGCGTTTTCGCGGATTTTGTCCATGGTTTGGGTACTGTTGGTCTATAGGTATTACACATTGATCTCTATTACATAATAGGGATCAATGGTATTATGTCTGTGAGTGTGACGTATGGTTCCAAATAAACAAGGGCGCCGCCAGCGGCGATAAAAAACAATTAGTCAAAAATTTAAACGGGGGGGGGGCTATTTTTTCCGATCAAATTACTGCAAATTTCAGCGCAGAAAACTTCAAACTTACGACCGAATAATAACTAAACACATAAAAAACAAATATAAAGGGTCAATTTTGTTTTAGTGATTTCGTTCAAGTCCATTTTTATTTGATTATTTGTTTTTTCTTTTTAATATCCAATAACAATGGAATTTTGAGGGACAATGTTCTCGCACAGGGGGCATTTCAGAGGGATATTTCTTCAGGACGAAGTAGTACAGGTATCAAGTTTTTAGTAGTTAGTTTACATTTTTAGTTAAGTTCGTTTTGTTTCGTTTTTTCGATTGTGGATGATCGATCATGTACTCTAACTTTAAAATCAGCTAATGTTGAACTTTCATATTGTTTTGTTTGGGTTTTTGTGCGTTTTTTCTCCAGTCAATGTTCTTTTCAGTACAATAAAGACGTCTGCGTGTGTGCTAAAGCAGTTAGTAAATGGTATTGTTGACATGTTTGTCGATAATAAGGTTCCGACAGTCAGTGGCAAGACGACTGCTGAAGTCGAACAAATACCATCGCTCACTTTGACACAGAGGCTCCAGTTAGTTGCATAGGGGGCCTACACAAAACGTAGTGTAAACTACTGCAAAACCCACTAAATTAAGTTTCTCTGTGTGCTTAGTGATAAAATAGACCTATCAGACAAACACGTCGGTACTGTACAACATTGGGTTGCTCCGCTGTGACATGATGAGGAATGGTGCTTGCAAACTTACGACCATTATTCCGAAGAAAGTTGTAGAGACTGACCAGGTCAAGATCCTTTTATTTAGCTCTTCAACATTCAGACTGATTTTGTTATAAAACATATAGGCGTCCGGCTGTTGTAGTCTTAGATAAGACGAAGAAGTTGTGTCATCTCATTGGCATAGCTGTGCCGGGTAACATAATGGTATAACTTCAAAGGAGATGGAAATATATCCAGACGTCCCAAGACTTGGAACTTTGTCAGATTTGGCAGGTGAAGGTGAAAGTAGTCTCTCTGGTGGTTGGAGCACTTTTCACCATTCCAGAGGCACTGGAGAAACCTTTGGAATAAACTGTGACGGTGGATCTGCTAAAGAATGCGTCGCTATTTGCAACACCAAGGATCCTGCAAAATTAGTAAAGATCTTCCTGTGGGTGTTCCGAGTGATAAATGTTTTGCAAGCATTTTGTGCATTGGAGAGAATATTTATTTAAAGTTAAAAATGGAAAGCTCAATTCAAACCGGCTTCGCCTCGTTGGATGGAACATTTTTCAACTTATGCAAATACTCTATACCATTGCACTCATAAACACGCATTATTCAGTTAATATCACACTCTTGTAGCTACATGTATAGGCCTATTGATCGATCCGTCAGAATCAAAGATTCAAGTTTACTTGAAGATATTTGTTTTTTAATCCACGTTTCCGTTAAAAAAAAACGGTGTTCTAAGCTAAACTACTCGGTAAATTAGTAACGTGAAGGCAATTTAAAAGCTTATGTATTATGTCAAATGAAAACGTACCGTTAAAAACTACTACAATGTTTGTTTTGATACTTACCTTTGAAGAGCGGAGACAATTTCCAGACACCAATGCCTCCCTGAGCCATTAACTGACCAAGTCCTAGCTCCAGGAGAAGTAGAGGTACACCTCCCACAACCAGACATATCAGATACGGGATAAGGAACGCACCTGTAAAGTACAAGTATACAACAATGGATTGTACTTAAAACAAAGAACGGGTTTGGTAACGGTCATGTTGAAAAACAAGCAATGTTGCAATCTGAAATGACCTCACTGACTATAAGTTCTTACCAGTTCCAATACACTGGATCAATAAATCCGTCTCAAAAACTTAAGACCACATAAACGAGACTACTTGAATAAATTTTCAGATCAGGTTGGATGATGTTTTTTTTTTTAACTAGGGAATGGGCGATAATTATATAAAATCAAAATGATAACAAAATTATTATCAACCTTCTCTTTAAGGTTATTTCACATTTTCTGTTCACTTTGTTAAAGTCCATTTCTTTCGTGAAGATTACTACGACAACAAGAAATCGATTTATATTTGTTTGAACGGATTACCCCGCTGGGTGTTGGGCGCGATTATTGCGTATAAAATGTTACAAATAATAATGTGGGTAATGGAGGACGCACTCAGGGGTCATCACTTTGTAAAAAATGGTTTGGTAAAGGGCAGTTTAAAATGGTACACAATGTCGTTTTGTCTTGAACATTTTGTGTTTGTAAAGATTTCAACTAAAACATAAAACATAGCAGTTTATGATTTTCTTTGTTCCTTTGTTCCTCTTTTCCCCTTTCTTTATTTCTTGATTTATACTTTTGTTTGATCATGAGCTTTTCTCTTTCTTTATTTTTTCGCTGTCTCTTTGTTCCCTTTTTTTCTTATGTCCTTGTTTTTTTATTGCTTGAAAAATTGTGTATGTACTTATAGGCCTACCACTAATGCTGCTCACGACCAAAACTGTTGTCTATAATTGCTTGGTCCTGTAATTAGCTTACGCTTTTATTCAGTCAATAAGTAAACAATTATCAATTTTTAAAGGGGACCCGTATAGGAGGACAAGTAAATCTACAAAAATTATCTGGATGAAGACAAATAACAAATATCAATATACATGTGGCTACTTTGTTCCTGTTTTGAGCAGCATTTTAATTCAGTTATGCCAGAAATTGGCATGGTTTTTTTTATAGGCCTATATTGAATTCACTTTATTCATTACACTTTTATTCTTTCCCACCACAATGTGAGTATTTCCCCACCAGTTGACTTTAATTATAGGGTGCACCACAATACGAGAACAAAGAGCGTCGGCCTCAGTTAGGTTAGTAATTTGTAGGCCATCATTAGACAGATTTTAGAGCCAAAAGGGGTGGGCCTACATCAACCTAAGATATTTTGCCAAATTGTCACTGATGGTTGTTGACTTCCAGCTTAAAGTATTTTGGAAGACATTATAGGCAACGTATAAAAAGGTCCTAACTTCACACAGGTCGAAGGTCATAAGCAATGAGCAAACCGGAATGAGCAGTGAAGGTAAACACAATGGGTTAAGCTGATTAGACCTTCAGGTCACTCGGTTCACTTTGTGGCCTTATAATGGGAGAGTACCAAGCAAGAAGTTTGGGGGTTGACAACTGACCTTCAACACGAGTACATTGGGTTATGCTCAATAGATCGTTCTAATTATGTGTTACATTGAACATGTACCTGTATGGCAGGCCTTGAGTACCACAAAATTGACTACAAAGGGATAACCTTTTAAGTAAATAAAAAAAGGAAAAACTGAATGTAATTTAATTTTAACTGATGATTGAAATAACAGCTGAAGCATCACTAAATGTATACACTGGCTTGCGGGGAAAATTTTCAATTTTTTACTTCAAAAACTGTGAAACCAAATTAGGATGTTGGATACTATACTGATGCTAAAATGTTCAGAAGCACCGAACTATTCGTCCAAAAATAGAGTATTGCATTTTTAGCTGCCATTTTCACCCATACTTTTCTGTGCCTAAGTCCTGCAAAAAAAATTAAGAATTGCATTTTTAGCAGCATAACCGCCCATATGTTTATGTTCCTAAGCCCTGCAAATTAAACAACCACCCACATCTACCAATCCGAAGGTCCGTAAAAAACAGCCAATCAAACCGTCACCGTTTTCACAAAGAGCCACATATAGGCCTATCTTTAAATGTCCTTACGGATGATTATGAATGCGTATAAATACGTTGGTTTCCAAGTCCAGGGTGGGAGGGTGGAAGCTCACTCAGTGACACGAAGCCAGCCTGAATGCGATAATTAACACGCTCTTTCAACAAACAGGTCATCATCAAACAAGATGAATATCGTCTCTTTGACAGCTACAGACACACACAAAATACTGTACACAAACTGCCCATCTACCGCTTGACCCCCACCCTTCTGTGTATTTATTTGGTTGCGTGTGTGTGTGCAAATATAAGTTTTTAAAGTTTGCAAATAAGTTTTTGTACATAAATATTTTTTTATTCATTACTTTTCACATTTTCAACAAGTTTCAGAACTAACTAGTTATTATACTAAATAGGTATTACCGACGTAATAAATGCGAGATCGAAAACACAGTGACAGTTCTGTACTAGTGAATTTTTATACCACTACCAGAATTTTTTTTGTTTTACTATCACGAAGGGTAGGCGTATGTTCAGACAGCGTAATAAGTTAGACTCGAACCGGTTTAGCTTTACGAGCAGTGGGGGGGGGGGGGGCGGTCGTAAAAATGTATTCCCCTTGCGTTCAGACAGCACTGAGTTAAACCCGATATCGGTTAAGAGGTCAAAGCAGATGCGACCCTATTACTCTAACATCCGGTTTATTTACAGAAACCGCGCGCCGAGATACTGCTGCCGAGTTCCTGCTGACCGTATACCATCGCGCTGGGTCATCTGTTGTGAGTTATAAACCGGATGTGGTCTTTTTTATTCTGTCCACACACAGTGTTAAAAGATAAACCCAAAGCGGTCTAAAGATAAACCCCCAGCTCGACGGTCTAACTTTAGAACCGTTCAGACACACAGAGTTGAACTCGATTGGGTTGAACCATGAGTTAAACCGACTTTAGTACAGTGTCTGAACGACCTCGAAGAGCCACATCTTAAAATGTTAAATTATTGAATACTACAGAAAGGGGCAATAACTGCATTTTGCGTTTTCACGAAGAGCCACGTATGTCAGTGTGCGCGTGATCACGTGACATACGCGCCCCTTCCTAATGTAAAAACACGTTAACCAGTTGGGTGTTTAGGTATATACGACATCTCACTTTTTAGGTTTCACGAAGAGACACGTATCTTTGACTAATTAGGTACTATGGTAATTAGCCAATATATTTAAAGAAACTAGTTAACAAACGGAGAGGTTAAACTTATACAGAATCATATGAGATATCTTAAACTGCAAACTGTGGCTTTAGTTTTGCAGATTTTGCAGTTTAAAACCAAGCAGAGTGTAAAATGCAAACCTCAATCAGGCGTGACATAAGTTGACCTTCGTGAAAATGGTGACGTATAGTCTACGGTGCTTACAATCTTTCGCCAACCCATACATTGCAAACGCACAGTACTGTAGTATATTGATGTTGAGTAAGGACTTCATACTTCTGGCGTGCCAATTGTTATACCTTCTTTTGTGTGGCAACCAAATATTTGCCAGTTGCTTTATTTCTTGTTTGTCAGCGTTCCACTCCTAGATTCCTAATACTTTCAGTTGCAGGTCCTTTGAATTTACGAGGTTTGTCAATGAGGTTAGTCCCAATGTTTGCCCCCTACCAGGTGTGTCCGTAAATGTATTTGTATTGGGGGTTAACTTCAAATGAACTTGCTGTCCATATCAAAGGTCACTCCGCTGATCAATTTCAAACTGATCGAACCGTGAAACTTCAATAGACTTTACACTTTGCAATGGCCAGTCGAAACCAAGAATTATTGTGACGAACGGCGTATGAATACGGAGCCAGTGAAGGGACAAGTTAAGAAAAAAATAGAGCAGGTGAAAAACTGGAACATATTAGTTCAAGGGAACGACATACATCTTTGTTTATCTGTTTTGTGGTTCGTTTTCTTTTTCCCCTTTGTTGTTGTTCTTCTTCTTCTTTATCTGTCATTTTAGATGCTCCGTTGGCCGTTATGAACGACGCGCCTCGGGGGAAAATAACAAATAAAACAACTAAATTTTGGAGAAACAAGCAGAACTAGACACGAACTGTTAAATTTGATGTCATTATAGAACTTTCAGATCCGCGTATTGAAACACAAAAAATGACAGCTAGACAGATTAAATCAAGAGCAAAATTCAGTGGTGCACCCATGCTAAGATTGTTTTCGTTAACCAAATTAAAAGAGAACAATAGGGAAAGGCAAATCGTTAACGAAAGGGGCGAATGACAAGGGGGGGTCATGGTCAACCTAACCCCAAAATAGCTATACTGTTTTGCCACGTAATATTCAACGGCTCTCCAGGGAGGAAGAAACACATTTATGTGATACTTCACTAATGTTTAAAGGCCTACTCTGTAAGTAACCATTAAATATTATTAATATCTGAATTTTCATTTGTTTCTCTCACTTTCTCCTGATGAGATCACCACCATTAGGCCTACAGCATAATTATAATGTAACGAAACAGAAACTTACCTCCTCCATTTTTATAACACAGGTATGGAAACCTCCACACATTGCCAAGGCCGACGGAGAACCCAATCAACGCGAGTAAGAAATCCAACTTGCTACTCCATTGCTCTCTCTCTGGGGCCTGGTCATCTGCGGCGTGCTCTCCCTTGCTATCAATCCCTTGGCCAACGGACAAAATTGTCCCGGCTTGCGCTTGCGTGTCGCTTAGCTTGCTCATCTTCAAGTTAGTCTCTCTCTAGCTTATCTTTGATACTTGATGACTACGAGCTGACTTTCTCACAACAAGTGCATTTAAACGAACACAGTGCACGTAAATAATTTGCTTAGCCTTGCGTCTAATGTCCTCGTACTGCCTGCACTAGCGCACGCAGTCTATTGTGCACCTTGAATACTTAGTGACCGAGCAAGGTAAACACCCGGCCATACACTCCGTTAAAAACACAGAATCATTGGTTTATACAGTTCTTATTGTATAAACATGCATTGATGATTATTTGCTCACAACTGAAAATATTTCAAACAATCTTGTCCTGAAATGTCCCTTTCCTACGGAAGCGTAATGCCGCCACATGAATAAAAAAAATATCTCTCATCTTTTACGTACATGATGATAACTTATCGTGTACGTACACGATAAGTCCAAACTTATCGTGTACGTACATGATAACTTATCGTGTACGTACAAGATAAGAGAGATATTTTTTTTATTTATGTGGCGGCAATACGCTTCCGTACTTTCACCTATAGTAGGCCCTATAGTCTCATAAAATAGGTTTCTGGTAGAACTCTTTCATTGTTATAGACCTGCTGATTGAAGTGCTATTTAAATAGTGTGCACGAAGCATATCGTTTGGTTTGGGGGAATCAAACTAAATGAATTTGGAAGACATGTTTTTTCAACAGTTGTCCCATACAACGCCAACACCAGCGGCATAGCCAGGAGTTTTTCGGTGGGGGCACGGGGGTGGGGACATTGCTTTTAAGTGGGGGGGCAGGGCCGGAATGGGTTTGTCAGTGGATGGGGTCATGCTTTTGGAAGGGGACGCTGCAGGGGGCCACCATCGTTCTTAGCATTTTGTTTAGCCAGACACGCCTATTCAGCATTATCATTATTATGCCCAGCCCCGGGCCCCTCTCTATTTTGTGTTTATAACAACTATTAATAAATGCCTTGGACAGTTTCAAGTCTCTGATTGGTCAAAACCCGATCACGTGGGGGTGTATTAACGGGCGATATAAAGACCGGCTCAGTGAACGAGCGAATAAATGGCCCCTTAACAAGCACATTGTTGTGTAAAATCCTATGCACTATGTGCTTGTTGCGCGGCTAACTACCGGTATCAAATCAACTCATTTCTTTGTGCGTATTTATTTTTATTTTTTTCAGCAGGGGGACAGATAGTGCCGCGTGCGGAAACATACCAAGCGTAGGCGTGAATGCGCAGACAATGTATCAATTTAGGGTAGCTGGTACGCGCATGAAACAACATAATGCAAAATCATAGTCTGGTTCTTGAAAATATGTATAAACAGTTAATTATGTGTAAGAGATTAGGTACCACACAAAAGTTGAACAGCCAAACGATTGGCCCTTGAACATGAGTAGAACATTTCTAAAAATAACGGCGAAAGAAAAATCACAAATTCTGACGATTTTTGCAGTTTTTTTCGTTATCAGGCATTTATTAATGGGAATAACAGTGCAATGAGCCGGTCTTCACTGCATGGTAATGACCTTGGTTGGTGGCCAACCACCAGCCCGGTCATTACCACGCAGTGAAGACCGGCTCATCGCACTGTTATTCCCTAACTAATTGACCAACTTTTCATTCCGCGCTGCATGCATTGCACATAGATATAGAATATAACAGTAATACCTAGATCGGCCGCGCGTGTGCGCGCTCCACTTCCTGTGTAGAAAAAACTTTGACGCAGTAAAATGTCACGTGCTTGAGGCATATTTACAATGTCAATTTCGTGTTATTGACATTAGGGTATAGATAAATTGACACATTATTAATTATGCGAGCAAGATGGTACTGAGCAGATTGATAGATACAGCACACCACACAGCTGATCTGAGGTTTTATTCTGTAAAAACGAAGACCGGTGGAAAATAATGTTGTGTGAATAATTATTATTATGTCCAATCCAACAATCCTTTTGTCGATGAAATAATGAAAATAACTCTGCAAATTAGCGCTGAATGTCTGTAACGAGTATGAATTCAAATTATGACAATAGCCTATCATCCACTCGAAAAAAATGCGTCTTGGGTTTGGTTGGAACGCAAGCCTATCTGTGACGTATACTTCTCTAAAACTTCTACCAATATGACGAAATTCGATAGATAGCCCTTGTTATGACACCTATGCATAAAGTGGCAGTGGTTCGATCTGCAATTTAATCAATTTAAACCAAACAATTTTAAACATTGATTTACAATAATTTCATGAACTGATTAACCCTAATTAATGTATATTTACAATGATGTTGATTATAAACCAATTTAACCCCCAAACTATGTGTCTCAATTTGTCCAGTATTATTCTCGTTTGCCTCAACTCCAAATAATTCAACTTAATCCCAAACTTAAGCCTCACCAAGTTCAATACAACCATTATCCCGCACACAACTGTACAAACATAACCAATGTGAATGACTTCTTGACTGCACGCTGGAAGGAAACTTATCACTTTTACAACCAAAATTATACAGTAATTGCAGCCCTAAATTCTACAATCCCTGAATCAAAGTTTACTTATGCTCATAATCTTTAACTTTAAATGAATTAATTAATACTCACAACATTGGGCGCATTCCAAATTAGCAACAAATATTGGTGAAGTTTGACTGTGTCCTGTGACGCTTGACTCAAAATGTATTTCTAGCAAAAGTGATGTACATACAAAACAGCGCCCTCTATCAGCAAAACACTGAATAAATTAAAGTTGACGGTCTGTAACACTATCTATATGATTGGTATCCAGTCAGTACGGTTTTGCGTTGCCGTTAGTGTCAATAAGCTCTCTGAATTATTAATTTCATTTTTTTTTCTGAAAAGAACCGTTGGTTTAACCTCAACAACGAAAATAAACACTTATTTTGGACCTAGGCCCCTATATCATCAACCAATCTCAACAAATTAGGCCTAGCATTGACCCCAACTATAGTGCAGTCATTATAATTCTATGATGAGTGTACTTACACGGTATGTCAGTTTATTGGGGAGAGATTGTCCTTCAGGTTCTTTTCTCCTCCCTCGGCTATTACATACAGCTGCTGCACAATTATTCACCATTTCAGTTACACCATTAGAATGCTCGGCAAATGTTATTCGAAAATAGCTGGAAAAAGACTAGCTGAAAATAAACAGGTTTAGCTCGTCTCGTGCTTGTCGAAATGTGTGTTTGGTCGTCGAAAGCATGCTCGTCACACCATTTCAAAAGTTGCGCGTTGCCTCAAGCACGTGACTAATGTCAGCCCCCAGGCTGAACCAGTGTATACGCCTCTCTTAATAATGCATGACGTCATAATTCTTACCAAAAATGAGGCTATGGGCGCACGTCCGCCACAGCTTGCAGTGGCTGCGCCTATAGCCTCGTTTTGGGTTAAATTGTGACGTACCTCATGCATAAATATTAAGAGAGGCGTATTGTACGCGCGTCCGATCTAGGTATTATTATTCTATATCTATGGCCCTGCATTGGGCGCGCGCACGCTTCTTGATACGAGGACAACAATCCACGCCGCATTAGTTAAACAATGGACCTTATGCATTGACGTCATCCAGCCGCCATCTTAGAGGTAAAACGGTGACGAAACAATCGAAACGCACGGATTTGTACGCGCGGCGCACATGGTTGGCCAATGAACAGCCTCCTTTTTACCTCTAGCCGAGGGCGCCCTACTGAAATGACGTCATGTGCACAAGGTCTGTAATGGCTTAGTATACTATTATCTTCCTTTTTTAACTAAGGGAATAAAAGAGTGGCGACGAGTTTAAAACCGGCAGGGTCGTGGCCGTGCGATAAAGGCCCGAGTAGACTTGATTTAAAGTCTGAGATCGCAGTTATTCCTCTGCATCAGCCACGAAAAACGCCCCCACAGATTAACTATCACGCGCCCCAACTCGCATTCTTGTGATCGTAGGCTAATGACGGAGGTTAATCTACAAGAGGGCGCTATTTCAGGGAATAATGTATTGGCTATCGGGTAGAGTAAAAGCCACGATCGCAGACTTGGAACCAAGTCTAAGGCCCTCGCCTTCGGCTCGGGCCTTTATCGCACGACCACGACCTGCAAGGTTTTAGAAGGCCGTTTAAGAACGAGTCACCACTCTTTTATTCCCATTCATAAATGCCCTTTTGTTAAAAAGCGAAAAAATGTTATAGACAAATCTGTGACAATCTGCTTCGCAGCGAATTTTCGAAGTTTGTACATTTTCAAAAAACTTTTAAAAATTCTGTTTGGTGCGCGTTGGGTTGTGTGTGCGCGCGTGTAAAAATAATTAAATAATTAAATTTGCGTACATGAGCTTGCGCGCCCAACACGCGAAGCCAGCCGGTTTTAAACAGCTTCAGCTATGTCTTTATCAGCCGTTTAAACACCCCACGTGACATGCTCTCCACCAGTACTGTAGAAATAGCGAAACTGTCTGGGGTATTTATGAATGTATTTTAAAAGAAGGCCTACAACTAACAGATGTAATCAGGATATAACTTTGCAATGTTTTGTTTTCATTCTTTTTACTTTCTTTTTTACTGTGGGCACTATCGCGATTTCATTCGTGGGGGGGGGGGGGGACCTGGGGGCACTGGAAATTTTTTGGGGGGGCATGTGTGTACCTATTGGGCCAGGTCACAAGTGATCGTTACAGCTGCACTGTTGAAGTATGATTGTACGGAGGCAGGGAAGGGACAGTGGAAGAAAAAAATAAGCAGGGGCTAATTCGGTCGTACGGTTTAGTAATCCGTTCAAACGAATTCGCCCGCCGCAACCGCACTCGGTGGCGGCGGCGCGGCCGTGCTCCCGGTCTTTCCTTTCCGGTGTCGATCTCGTCACGGCGGTCCGCGGGCGATTGTCGCGAGCCCTGCCGGACCGTCTTGAAACACGGACCAAGGAGTCTATCGGGCCTGCAAGTCGGGTGTTAATTCGTTCGAACGGATTACTAAACTGTGCGAACGTATTAGCCCCTGCATAATTTGTTTACACCTGTCCCTTCCCGGGCTCCGTAGATTACAAAGAGCGATTCAAAATTAACAATTCCCAGCATTCGATGGCGAAGCCACGGTCCCATCAGGGAAGTATTATACGCACAGACATATAATCTATAGACCGACAATACCTATTTAGTGTAGGGTCATTCCGTGCCAAATCACCTAGTAAAATCCTGAAAAGTTTGGCAGGCTCCGTCTCAGATTTTGCTAGTATTTTGTTTTTCTTTTGAAAGTTAGGCTTGAAACGACGACAGAAATGAGCTGTATGGGTTATTTTTCGTCCGTTGTTGCTATTTTAACATTGAAACATCATTCTTTTGGCTGTAAACAGTTAGTATAGTAATAATAGTGTTCTTTCTTTTAATTACAATACAGTAATAACGGAATAATTCAACGTTCAAAGAGTGCTTCGCTGGGGTTTGTTTGTTTACTATACGACTACGACGAGTACGAGGCTATGACGGTCAGTCACATACAAAAAAAAATCAAGAGTCAACATAAGTGGCTGGTTGATCAGGGGAAAAAAGTAGAGAAAACCATGGTGAAGAGGAGTGGGGGTGGTAGATATGAATGTCCAGACTCTGGAAAGTGAATCGTGCACTATGATGCGTGTGTGAAACCCTAGCTCCCAGCCCAAACCCCAGCCATCAGCCCAAACCCTAGGCATCAGCCCACATAGCCCCCATCCCAAACCCTAGCCATCAGCCCAAACCCTAGGCATCAGCCCACATAGCCCCCATCCCAAACCCTAGCCATCAGCCCAAACCCTAGGCATCAGCCCACATAGCCCCCATCCCAAACCCTAGCCATCAGCCCAAACCCTAGGCATCAGCCCACATAGCCCCCATCCCAAACCCTAGCCATCAGCCCAAACCCTACCCCACCCCAAACCCTACCCCACCCAAACCCTATCCATCAGCCCTAACCCTACCAAACCCCAAACCCTAGCCATCAGCCCTAACCCTAGCCCCCAACCCCACCCCGAACCCTAGCCATCAGCCCTAACCTTAGCCCCCAACCCCACCCAAACCCTAGCCATCAGCCCAAACCCTAGCTTACAGTCTTAACTTTAGTCCAATTGTTCCAATTCACCACAACAACCGTAAAGTGTCTGGAATGGCATTTTGCAACATGCCCCGCCCACGTCCCGCACCCCTTCACAATTTACATTTCCCCCTTTTACATTTTGTTCGTCCACAGTTAGTTGTATTTATTGTTGTATTGGCCCTTTTAAGATGATTTAACATGTTTAGATCTTTGTGTTTCTCTTCATTTTGTATTTCTTTTGTTTGTTGTGTTTGCTTTCTTTCTAATTTTCCTTTATTATTATGTGCATTTATATACTTATTGTACATTTTGCTTTGTTTTGGTCATGTAAATAATAATAACAATAACTAACAGCTAGGTAAAATAAAGCTTGGAAGGACAATTAAATGTAGTAAAATGGCCCATGTATTTTGTATTTTGGTATAAAGTTCACAATTTTAAACTCAATACGAATACATGGTCAGAAAGTTGGAAGGCAACCAAATCTGCCCCAAGCCCCCCCCCCCCCTTTCCGGCCCCTTTTCCTTTTCACAGCTTCTCCACATCAATTAGCCACTCTTGTCGATTATTTTAATAATTTGTAAGGTTTTTAGAATTCTATTTTTTAAAAAGGGACATGTAAATGACTTTTTGAGGGAGGATTTGGATATAACTTCTGGCATGTCCTTAGAATGTACAGACAATGTGTCGTGCAGGTTTTTTCTTCTCACATAGCTAAAAGTACATGTAAATGCTTCAACATGTTTGACCTGTTGCAGACGAACGCAATAACAGTGACTTATTCTTAACATTTTACATGTGGTTGTATGTTTCAACTTTTGGAGAGATTTGAGAAATTTCGGCTTTAAAGTTGGTCCTATTTGGCTTGTGAATCGGACAGGAGTGCCTGATAAAAACTGGCAGCGAGTCTGTTGGGGGAAAAGCACATTTTCGGGGGTGTTTTTTCTAGGGTAATTAGCAAAAATTCCAAACGGCTGACCTACCAAAAATTGAAAAGAAATCTGAAGTTTAGTTGTCTGAAAATAATCATATCTGAGTGGTTTTCAAGAGGCTGAGAGACTTCAAAATATTTTTTTGTATTTTTGAATATGAGTATTTAGCGTTGGTTACTATGGGACGTATTTAGTGTGTGGTGCACCCTCTGTGGCTGGAACCTTAGTCTTAAAATCAAGTCGGTAATTGTTGTGCAGTCTAGTTGCGGGGACGGTACATACATCCTCGATCCCAATATGTGTGTGGTCGCGCTAGTATGGTCGCACTGTGACTGTTGCATGAACGGCAGGATGTGTGTTTGTAATAGACTGTGCAAGTCTCACGCGTATTCGAACATTGGGATCCGTTAAAGCGCGTGAGTTTGTTTCTTTAACACGTTAAAGCAATGTATGTGGGACCACAGTGGTCCCAAACATGTTCGAATACGCGCGAGACTTGCATGGTCTATAGGCAGCGCTGGCAGACAAATAGACACTGACTAACGACTTGTCATCAAGTCTACTGGAACCTCTGCTAAAAGTCCGCCCTCTAGTGACCGTTAGAGAGTGATTACGGGAATAGCCAGCACACTCCCACCTCTTGATTCATGTGATTTGGGGGTTTTGTATGGTACATCGACTCAGAGACGGATACATGTATACATGTACGTGTAGCTGCGGCCATGATGGTATGTAAATCCATTGTTTGTTTTTTTTACTTTAGCTTAAGGCTCTCATAAATCACCCTGTTCCTTACGTTTTGACTGCAGAAGTTAACATTACAGTTTTGACCTCTATATATAAGATGCCTATTGTAATTGAAGAATTAGTTTATAACATGCAATATGTTTCATCAAAATAATAAAAGTGTGTGCACTTAAACCACTACAGTCATTTTACCAGTTCGGGATCACTTTTTGAATTCACATTGATTTTGGTTGCAATCTCTTTGACATTTTAAACAAAAAAGTTTATCAGTTTACCTAAACATGTTATAAAACTCACCAAGTATCCACTGACAAAAAAAGATTAGTACTTTTGAAGAGGCTTTGAGAAAAGTATTGTCAAATTTTTTCCCGTGAAAAATATGGTTCCAGTCAGTTTTAAACGTGTTTCCAGATACACTCTGATTACAACCATTGTATTTGATGGTATTTTAAACTTGTTGTCTTGAGTTGTCTTGAGTTGTCTTGAGTTGTCGTGAAATGGGCCTGTTGACGCTAATAAGTATGACCGAACACTTTACACGGACGGTAACACTAATAACAGCTATGTCCATGGTGGAAAACTTTATTTAAAGTATTTTTGTTGAAATGCTATATACTTTGAGAAACGAGTAAAACAGGTTGGCTCAGTCGTGTGTCACTGTCAGTGGTTTCTTTCGTTGTTGCTCACTTCCTACCCAAGTCACTTCATACCTACTCCTAGAACTATGTAGTTCATTCCGCTATCGTCTCCGAACGTGGAGACGATAGCGGAATGAACCGCATAGTTCTAGGAGTACTTTGTACCCAAGTCACTTCGTACCTCAATTGTCTGCCGGCAGTCTTGACAAAAGACCTGATTAAACCAAATCACCGTCATTCGGCGGCGTTTATGATCGAAGAGATATTAATTTTTTGGTTGATGATTGGTTGACGATAAACTATACTCTGAATCCTTCCAATGTCTATGAAAAGCCTCTTTGATCGGCCTCTTTGATTGGAGTAGGGTGATAATATTGGTTGTACCTAACAATCTGATTGGTTGACAAAAATATACGCTGGATCCTTCCAATGTCTATAAAAAGCCTCTCCAAAGACATTGATGTTATTCTGTTTCAAGACTCAAGTCAAGACTAAATAATTCTCCAGCTTTAAAAAAAAATAAAAAATAAATCTTGCAATTGTCAACAATTCAGCTTTAAAAAAAAGAATATTTTCTGCTCACAACTCCATCAACACAGTCGTACCCAAGTACGCCATATCATATGCGTATAATTTGACATGGGTACGAAGTGACTTGGGTACGAAGTGACTTGGGTACGAAGTGACCGACATTCGTTTCTTTCAGTCACTGCCTTTCAAGTTTCAGTTCACCTCTGGCTCTGTGGACCTGGTTCAATACCCGGACCGAAGCCTGGCATGTAGAGTGATTTTTCAGTCCCTAATTTACTGTGTGGGTTTTCCCTCTTTGGGGTTTTCCTCCCACGTCTAAAACTGAAACTTCTTCATTGTCTTCTTAGACCAAAAGTTGGTGAGATGGTTCCATTAGGATGCTTTGCCGTCTAGTATAAATTCACATTCAGATTAAAAGAATAATTTGTTATTTTGCAAGCTAAAAACTTCCAATCACGCTCAGAGTCACAGATTTGTCATTTCTTATGTTGGGTCATAAAGTGTGGCTCACTAGGCATTTATATATGTACATGATTACCAATGTTGCCCCTGTGCCTTTTAAAGCTTACCTTACAATTTGGTGTGGAGTGACATACATACATTGTAGGCATGATGATAGGAGAAGAGGATTTTGGCAGTTAAGGCAATGTGCTAGCAAAACAAAATTCTTGTTTGGAACTGGAAGAAAGTGTAAGGGCTAAATATAAAATGTGGAAAAGCTGCCAAATCTGATTGCCATTTTTTCATTTAATGTCAGTCATAACCACAACAATAAAAAACGTGTGCACAATTTAAGCACTAACCAAGAATTTTCTGCCAATCTGCTTTTTACAAAAGTCTGAAATGTAATGTAGGCACTAATATTACTAATAAAAATGTAGTTTTTGAAGTTTGAATATTTTGTAAAAAACATACTTTGCCCGCCGAGGGACAAGGTAAATTTTGTTGACTATGTCTGGCAAAAGTCACAGTAAATTTTTATCTTAAACACTTCACATCAGGGCCCAATTTCATGGCTCTGCTTACCGCCGAATTCTGCGCTTGCAATCACCATTCTCCTCAATAGCCCTTTTCACACGACGGAAAAAAGAACATTCTTTGCGAAATTTTACAATTTTTTGTACAAAATTACAAACTGGGCTTCATGTGAAAGGACAGTAATATTTTACATCGCCTACAATCCTTGCGAAATTTTCGCAAACCTTGCGAAATTTTGTAGTAGGTCCCGACCTCCGACAAAATCTTACGCTAGCGTAATTTTTCGCAAGGAATCTAGTCAAACCTTCGTGTGAAACGATCCGTTGTTTATTGACCAACAATCCTCGCGAAAGCGGTATTAACACGCATGCGTGAAGAACCTTCGGGAGCCGACCTTTGTGTGTTTACACACCGTTACCGGGCCAACCAGGACCACGTGTGCGTTCCCTCAAAATGGCTGACAACGATGTTATCGTGTTGCTGTACTTGCTGCATTTTCTTGACTTTGTTCATCGCGGAAACCAAAGAAAAAACGTCAATTAAAACATCAAAGGAAGCTTGATTCATGGAGAATGTATCAAGGCAATCGTTTCCTCGTAGCACCAAGTTTTCTTGGCCTTCTTACTCTTATCTTTGGTTGATGTCTTCGCCGGTCGTTTTTTGGAGGATATTACGGGCATAGTATTTCGAATGGACTCCCCAATGTCTTCGCGATTGTCAGCCATTTTGAAGAATGTTTACATGGTTTATTTTTTACCGCGACACACGCAACATACGCCATCATTTAACTGGTACTAGCGCTGTTTAAGAACAAAAACTCTATAGTTTAGTGGTAACCAGCTAAGTCTGTACTCTCGTCTCATGGAACGTGGTCACATTTTTACTTGGTGTCGTGTGAAAGCTTGCGAAAGCGGTCAGGCGTGGAATGACTTCAGCGCTTGTTAAATTCGTCGCAAGGAATTTCTGTGCTAGCTACATGTACAGTACATGTACAGTGTATGTAAAGGCCCTGTCACACCTTGCTGTTTTAGCCAGCGTATGCCGACGTATGAACATTTCTCTTAAACGCTGGCATACGCTGAACTATCGATGGTTTTTTTTCAATTTTGAGTGTATACAAAGCGTATTCATAACCAGTTGGACGTATACATACCGTAGTAGTAACTTATATAGAGCGTTTCCATAACGTTTAGATAACTTATACCAACGAATGCTTAGCGTACTGCCAGCATTCACAACTTATGCCCAACGATAGTCTAACTTATGCACAGCGCGTGGAGCGTATCGCTGACGATCACGTGTCGTACCCTATATAAAGGCTGCCGCTCGACGATTCAAATCATAAAACTGCACTAGACATCCGTCATGCCGGATCCTCCATCTCTCGGATGACAATGGATTCTTGATGAGGAGTACTGACGGGTTCCTCCTGCGAACCCCATTTTTATATACAAAGTCCCCTAAACGCTGCCAATACGCCATTATATGGTAGCTATTAGTTAGAAACACGTTTAGTAAGTTCTGTGGTCGTCCGGAACACGTCAAAACGTCTACATACGTTAATATGCGTTGGAGATAAGTTCGACATAGGTTCAAAGTATGTTACTCATAGGTTAGAAATAAGTTTTGGGTATGCTAAACATTATCTCGACATATGTCGACTTATGATTAACTTACAAGTAACGTGTGTGAACGTGTGTCAACGATCGAATAACATACCTACAACTTATGCGGGACTTATGAGTCGCACGCTGGCATACGCAGAAAATTGTTGTGCATGCACAAACATTTTCGACGACCTCGCCCTACTACGACGTATACCAGCGTGTTTCAGCACGCTCTTAACTTATACAAAACTTACCCATAACTTATCGATGTAGCCAGCGTATTCGCCAAATTTTTCATACGTCAGCATACGCTGGCTAAAACGTCAAGGTGTGACAGGGCCTTAAGCGAAGAGTGCCTAGTAACGTGGAGTACGCACGCACACAAGCAAAGAATTCCCTGCTTTTGTAAGTGCCGATTCTTTGCCTACGGTAAGCAGAGCCATGAAATTGGGTCCAGATGTTGTGATACCTGCCAAACTTTTCCAAACTGGCTTACGGCGGTCATTTACAAACACCCGCGGCAACTTTGGAGAGTCCTCTTTATTTGCGGGTCAGTTGGATGGCTGACAGGCCTGTGTATTCACCCAGTGATTCCATCGTGTAAGCACAAGTACAAGAAATATGCACCTAACGTTTTTGTTTCCCCCATACAAATAGGGACAGATGGTACTGGAATTCATAGTAAAAATCTCCCTTTTTTCAGAGGTTATTGTGTAATCCTTGATAATCCCTGATTCTAGGCCTTTTGTCGCTTTGTCCCTTTGTTAATTATACAAATCTGTGGATGGTTAGTCTGAGTGTTCTGAGATTTCAGCATACCATGGCAGATTATCGACTGTGGCTTTGGCCATGTTGGCTGAGGTTTTGCGATTCACGGTGAACACATTTTCTCAAAAGAGAACAACAAATTTCAGTGAACATTATGAAAATTTGTGTTGTGTTTCCTTTGCGAAATGCCCAATGAAGCCCTTTTTTTTTGTGAAAACGATTTTTTCAAAGGAAAAATACTACTCCAGAAGCTCAACAAAGTTCCAAAACATACCTAGCAGAGGTATGTTTTTCTGGTTCGAAAATAAGGACAGAAAAATTTAATTGCGCCCTCATCACATGCCAATTCACTAATGTAGTTGGGTTGGGTAGTGACAGAAGTGTTCTGTCCCAACTTTAGAGTCATCCCACGGAAAGATGTCAACACAACTGTTTCAACTGTACCGGCGTTTCAAACCAGAACAAAATTTTAACAAAGTGAATGAACTAAATAAAATCATACCTTTGGAAGTGACCAATAATGTCTTTATTATTCACCAAACAAGTAAATTCCTTTATAATGTTAATTCCTTTCATTAAAAAACACAGCGAAAGCATAGTAAAAGTAAGCATGGTCACCATCACTGTGGACAGTCTTGTGCCTAAAATGCATTGTACATAAGATCATCTATACTACATCATGTAGAAACTGAAGAGCTGTGAATTTGATTTCCGACCTTTGAACCTTTGGTCTGGAAGTTATGTGTAATGGAGATTACATGTACATCATTTTCGTCAATGACATCAAATAATTCGGATCGTGCTCTTTTTGACAGCTGTTTGGTATGTAAAACCTGAGACATTAAGTGTTTTCTAACCTTGGGGCAGTTTCAGGCGGTTCAGTGAGCAAATGGCTGGACTGTTTTGGACGGGATACATGTAGTTAAAAAAAAGGCAAATAGGTAAATGGGAATAAGTTAGTGGCCTCACATTTGAATGGGCAGAAGAAACACAGCTGTACACCATAAAACCATCATTTGTGTGAGGAGCATGATTTAATGTCAGAGGAATCATTCAATACTGATTTACTCAACAGTTGTCTATTGACCAACATGATGAATATAACCTGAAGCCAAACATTTGTTTAGAACTGCTCAGATGTTTGTATTTTGTTTGTTATACTTGTATGTAACTTGAGAACTGGTTTGAATTTGCAGGACGGAATGGAAGATAGCCCTGACCTCTTTGCAGAGGATCAAAGCAAGGTAAGTTGTCCTACCTATTTGTTGACTTTTTATTTTACGTATTACATGTAAAAGACATAAAGTGGTAGATTAGTGAACAATAACTTAGACATCATTTGTAAAAAAAACATTGGAAGGTCATTATAAAATTACTTATTTTAGGGATGTGATTTCTCTGTTTTTTCTGGAAATCCATGTTTTTTTAACCTCCCCCCCCCCCAAAAAAAATATATATATATATCGTCTCCATCCACTTCAACAGCCTTAATCACAGCGTCAAAGATGTTGAACTCATCGTGATTGAGGCTTGCAATGGTGACGACACACACCGCAAACTCAGAGAATCACACTGGATTCACCAACTCAAGACAGTCCAACCCTTTGGACTCAACGTAAACACTGGTGTTAAATAAATTCCCATCACACTCCTTCCACCTTTGCTTGTTTTTTTCTTCGATATAAAATAAATACAAAAACTGTAAATAACAAGTTCTCTCCACTAGTCTATTTTTACGCTTTTTCTCTCGCTTACTTCATTGGTACAAAATAGATACAGTTATTGTCATTTACATGTTCCCTACACTTTTCTCTCTCTCAAAAAGTTTTTAAAAATCAACCTGTCTATAACCTATTCCCTCTGCAGAGGAATTAATAACCTGCTCTCTCTGCAGGTTCCTCTTGCTTGGTTTTAACCTCTTACACTGATTCTTTTATTCTATAATTACTTTGATCTTGCCTCCTATTGTTAGTTGCATTTTCTTATGTGGCTTGCCCTCTAATCTTACCCTTTCATGCTTCCCGCATTGTAATGCCTACAACAGGGTACCACCTTTATGGTCCAGTGATCCAGCCTTTCACACTGACCATCCTTTATTCTCACTTCTTCCCTCTTATTGGTTCTTAGCCAGTTTATTTACAACTCTGATTGGCTATATTTTCCCGCTTTTTTTCTGGATACTCTCCCTTAATCCTTTGCTCCTCTTTTTGCTATAAATGGATATGTTTGTGTTTGTTCTTGTTTATGCCTCTGACGAAGGTCCGGATTGGATCGAAAGCTAAGGCCATCTCCCCTACTAATTTTATATATATATATATATATATCTGCTTTTCTGTTTACTCTAGATGTTTCAATACTGTATACTAACATACCCTATAGTGAAGGCATGAATGCATGTGTCCCTGCTCTCAGGGGTAATAAACAATCCCGCCCCTCTGTGAGAAAGGAACTCATCAGCCACATTCTCACTAAGAACAACTTTTCATTTACCGACAGGCATTTTCTACAGATACAGGGTACCGCCATGGGTACCGCCATGGGTACTAAAATGGTGCCCTCATGTGCCAATATTTTCATGTCTGATTTAGAGGACAAACTTCTGTCCTCTGCCCCCAACCGCCCACTAGTTTGGTAGAGATTTATTGATGACATTTTCTCTATCTTGTGTGGCGGTCAAGACAGTTTGGATGAGTTTATCGACCATATAAACTCATTCCACCCAACCATAAAGTTCACTGCTGAATACTCTCTAACAAGTGTTAACTCTCTAGATGTAACTATCAGTAAATCTCCTAGCGGTATTGTTACAGATATATACAGCAAACCCACTGACCCCCACCAGTACCTTCTCTCTAACAGTTGCCACCCCAGTCACTGTAAAAAGGCAATTGTTTACAGTCAGGCCTTATCAGACGTATCTGCTCCACAGATACCCTATACAAAAGGCGCTCATCGGACCTCGGGAAACACCTTGTTTCTAGAGGTCACAGCAAATGCAGGGTCCAACTTGCCATTAACAGGGCCCTGAGCATACCTAGCCATACTCTGTTGGCCAACACGGGAACTATTACACGCCCAGGATCACCTCGGGCATCGTAGTTTCAAATTTAGAACCCGAAGCAATCAATATTTGTATACTATGTCACTCCGCAGCAAATTGTATTGTGTTTGTTGGGTTTCAAGGCTTATTTCACTTTCAATTTCATTTGATGGAGAAGAGTTGATTAACAATCCTCATTAGATTTGACTGTTTACAAGGTTTCAATTGATTGGCTGCAATAACGTCAAAATGTGTAATTCTTTTGTGACCTAAACTGAGAATTCAGTTATCAAAGAGATTTATCTGAATGTGAAATTTTATATTTTGATGTCAGGATATTATAGCCAGTTGAGTGCAGTTGATAGTGTGCAACATGTACAGTATACTGTGGTCCTTCATGTACATGATTCTAGTTGCTACCTGAACTTATATGATATGGTGTGGCACTGGCAGCAGTTTGACGTTGTTGCAGGTTCTAGTGTAATTTATGACAGTGGAATATCATGTATTTTGTAAAATGTGTATATTTATTTTTATAATTATCATTACTTATTATTACTACTTCTTTATACTCCTGTTTGACAGGGACGGTCAGACACTGTTGATTTGAACACAGATACTTCTTTGGTCGTTGACATCTCTGATGCGCTGAGTGAGAAAGAAAAAGTCAAGTTTACTGTGCATACAAAGGTATGGCCAAAATGTTTCATACAAGTTTTTTTTATGTGGGGAAGAAGTTGATGAAAGATTGCAAATGACAAGAAATTGTTGTGAATCTCTAAAGTAGTGAGTGATGAGTGCAGACTTAACTTTTTCTATGATTTGTCTCCTTTAGATAGCATCTACATTTGTGTGTGTACATTTCGGGAAATGACTTAAAACAAGACTAGTACATGAATGACACTTCCATATCCCACAGTCTGACAGTACAATGCAAAAAAAAGTTCCCTTAACTGGTCTTATTTTTCAGCCATGCATTAATTGTCAGATCGGTGTTCGGGTACCGGTCTTGAAACAGGTGTTTTTGAGCCAGACACTTAACCATAATTTTGTTTTTTCAGCATGTTCAGAAGCGACTGTAAGGCATAGAACCTGTCTGATGTTGTAATGCTCATTAAATAATCCAGTTGAGTTATGGTTAATAGAAGGAGCTGGCCCTGGTGGTTCTGGCATGGTTGGATACAGAATACACCATGTATACCTCAGTACCTGCCACCTGGTGGTTCTGGCATGGTTGGATACAGAATATACCATGTACACCTCAGTACCTGCCACCTGGTGGTTCTGGCATGGTTGGATACAGAGTATACCATGTATACCTCAGTACCTGCCACCTGGTGGTTCTGGCATGGTTGGATACAGAATACACCATGTATACCTCAGTACCTGCCACCTGGTGGTTCTGGCATGGTTAGATACAGAATACACCATGTATACCTCAGTACCTGCCACCTGGTGGTTCTGGCATGGTTAGATACAGAATACACCATGTACACCTCAGTACCTGCCACCTGGTGGTTCTGGCATGGTTGGATACAGAATATACCATGTACACCTCAGTACCTGCCACCTGGTGGTTCTGGCATGGTTAGATACAGAATACACCATGTATACCTCAGTACCTGCCACCTGGTGGTTCTGGCATGGTTGGATACAGAATATACCATGTACACCTCAGTACCTGCCACCTGGTGGTTCTGGCATGGTTGGATACAGAATATACCATGTACACCTCAGTACCTGCCACCTGGTGGTTCTGGCATGGTTGGATACAGAATATACCATGTATACCTCAGTACCTGCCACCTGGTGGTTCTGGCATGGTTAGATACAGAATATACCATGTACACCTCAGTACCTGCCACCTGGTGGTTCTGGCATGGTTGGATACAGAATACACCATGTACACCTCAGTACCTGCCACCTGGTGGTTCTGGCATGGTTGGATACAGAATACACCATGTATACCTCAGTACCTGCCACCTGGTGGTTCTGGCATGGTTGGATACAGAATACACCATGTACACCTCAGTACCTGCCACCTGGTGGTTCTGGCATGGTTGGATACAGAATATACCATGTATACCTCAGTACCTGCCACCTGGTGGTTCTGGCATGGTTGGATACAGAATATACCATGTATACCTCAGTACCTGCCACCTGGTGGTTCTGGCATGGTTGGATACAGAATACACCATGTACACCTCAGTACCTGCCACCTGGTTGTTCTGGCATGGTTGGATACAGAATATACCATGTATACCTCAGTACCTGCCACCTGGTGGTTCTGGCATGGTTGGATACAGAATACACCATGTACACCTCAGTACCTGCCACCTGGTGGTTCTGGCATGGTTGGATGCAAAAAACACTACAGTACCTCGTATTTCTTACAAGGCAGCAGGCTTTTGGTTTTATAAGAATATTGAGGATTTTGAAAAACCTGAAAAACACAATATAAATAAATATGAATACTATATGTAGTGTATTATTCTGATAAACTGACTGTACTGTATTTGATATGATTTTTGCCAGACTACTCTACCAACGTTTAGTGACAGTGAGTTTTCAGTACAGCGTGAGCATGAGGAGTTTGTATGGCTACACACAATGTATGTGGAGAATGAGGAATATGGGGGAATTGTGGTAAGTGTCTACATGAATTTATTACTCTCCACTTTAGACTGTGCAAGTGTTGCGCATATCACAACAAGAAAACACGTCAAACAAAGAACTGTTTTTTTCTGAAATCAAATCTTTGTTTCAAATTATATCTCACAACAAAATCTGAACAACAAAAATATTAATTAAAATTGTTATCGTATTAGCTTTAGCTTTTATAATAAATACACAAATAAAGTGTTAATTATTGAAATAAAATTAAAACTCTGGGACAAGGATGCTTATTTGATCTTAACTTTTTATAAACCCATTACACAGATTCGCGATGATCACATGGGTGTAAAATTGACATGTGACACAGTTTATAGAGGACGCTGACTCCTCAACAACCATAGACTGCAATGAAAAGGCTTTGCATTGCAGTTACAGTATCTGGCAATTATCATCGCGCAGTAAACTAAAACAATTGATGAAACAAAATCTTGCCCACATAATACTCCATGGTTGGGACCACAATGGTCCCCGAAGTTGGAATGTACGTGAGACTTGCACAGTCTATTGTCAACATTGTATGGATTCAAACAAAACTTGTTTCTAGCCCTAGAATAAAACTTCAAATTTAATTTACTTCGTACTGTACAATAAAATATGGTTCACTGTTTTTATGAACCCAGTTCAAAACATAAAAAGCAGTATCACATTTGTTAGCCTGATTAGCCCTGACTGATATCAAGACTTTTAGTTGTCTATATTGGCCTAGAGAGCAGGGGTTTTCTCTTAACTTTTGTTTTCACTCGCTGACCAGACGAGTCCATCATTTTTTGTAGCCTGCATGTATGTATACACACAATTTTCAATGTGTCAAAACAACAAAAACAAACCATGGAATCAAAGGAATCAAACTTGTATGTTTGGACAATCTTGTCTCCTAATGTTTGCCCTAAGTAATGGTAATTTCATCAACAACCATTTTCATGGATTTGTGATTTGGGGATTTGGGTTTTATAGAACTTCTCTTGCTTTGATATCTTCACGTTTCTACAGTCACTGTTTGACCATGCACATTGCTAAAAAAACTCAATGAATTTTGCCTCCCATCGCATGCAAGGCCCTCTCTCGGCAAAAGTTTTCGATGCTTGAATAGCCTTAATCCAAAGCTTTGTATAGTACAGAATCTGCCCGCCTGCAATTTTTTTTTTCTCTTGAACTTATAATTAGTCAAAGTTTAGCGAAGTTTCATATGAATATGGTATTTATCAACGGCTAATCAAAGCATGCCGACTGTTGGCTAGCTTGCACTTTGGACCTGCTGTATTGTACTGCACAAATACACAATGTGTTGTGTGTGCATGGTTGACCGGCAGGCCACCGTATGTTATAGTGGATACTGTGTACCACGCAGTCACAACATAAATGCAGCACCATAATGTGCATGCATGTTTGTATAATGTAGTGAATGATTGCGGGCACATGAAATGTAGCAAGTACATGAAGTAGCAAGGCTTGTGAAACCATTTTACGGCCTTGAAAGTAATCTCTTTTTGGGATTTTACCACCGTACGTACCCCTTATTTATTGTGAAAAGGTTATTTTTTTAACTCACCCAGCAGACTATAGTAAAGGAAGGGTTTTGACTCGCCCACTGCTGTTCACTCTCATTTGGCTGAATAGTGCCAATATGATGATATATTGCATAAGGTTTTGTAATTTGAAACTACCCTAATAGGAACGTTTTCCCATAGAAACTGCATAATGTGTTGGTTTTATTTAAAGAAAATTATTTGTTTACATTATAAATGTAAGCAGTCTCTGAAAACAGCAGTTTAAACAAAATAGTTCCACTCCATTCGCGATTTTCTCCAAACACTAAATTTGGCTTTGGAGCACCACAGGTCGGTTGGTGGTGCAACTGATGATCATAGTATTAGCCAGCAATGCGTCTGGGCCTCTTTTGGATGCCCTGTTTGATTTTTGGACAGCCTGAAAAACTGTCAGACCCCCTTGAAGATGCCCTGTTTACTTGGCCAAGTAAACTTTTTGTACAAAAAAAAGTAAATACAAAAATATTACATCTGAATACCAGTGTTGTGACTACACTCATCTGGCTGGTCGCACTAACCAGTTCTAAAGAAAGCCGACAAGCACTCATGCAATGTTACAACTTTGCCGACCAGTATTTCTGCCCACAGTGAAAAAATAAAATCTGACAGTCCTTTTTTCATATAATTAATTAGCTGCAGATGCTCTACAGCCCCATCCTGGGAGAATGATTGACACTCCTATTGAGATCCAATTACATCTAATCTTAATCCCTTTCAGTTTGTTATAAACAAATTTCAGTGTAATACAATTGTTTCACTCAAAAGCCATGCTGCCTGTGGTGAGTCTTTGCAGTATTATGACCTGGTTCTGTGACCTTAGGAGTGGGTATAATGCCCTATTAAACCTGGAAAGTGTGTTTACATCTGTGGGCTTATAGCTTTGATTGGAATGAACTCAATAATAATTTTGATTATTATTAATATTTTGGATTGTAATATTTTTCTGGAGGATTAGTTCCAGTGAGAACTTCATAATTGAGTGAGTTTTCGCTTGAACACTAATCATTTGTTGAAATAATGACCAATGCAGTTCTTTGTCTTTAAGTATTAACTGAAATACAATATTCTACATGTAGATTCCACCAGCTCCTCCTAAACCAGACTTTGATGCATCACGAGAGAAGCTTCAGAGACTTGGAGATGGTGAAGGTACAATGACAAAGGAAGAGTTCACCAAAATGAAACAAGAGCTTGAGGCGTAAGTTCAAATCACTATTCCAAGAAATAACTCTATAAAAGCATTTAATTGGATAATGAGAAAAAAAAGTAAAAATAATTTGTTTAGCCAATTTATAGTAGGAGCTGGGCAAACCATGCTGATATTGTATTAATTTAATTTTCTGTTTTCAAATGGTCAGTTCTGCAGAGAGTCATATCTCATCTGTCAAATTACTCTAGTATGTTGACATTGGTAATGCTAAGTCAAAAGCTAGCTATCTTGATTAATACGATGTTCCCTAAGGTTTTGTTGGTGGCCCCACTATCATAAATGCATACAATATCAAATACCATTGTTATGCTGATGACATACAGTTGTATGTTTCTTTCTCACATCCTGTGCTGCAATGTCTTCTAAAGCAAAGCAACTGGAGGCCTGCATCAGAGACATCAACAGTGGATCGACTCACAGGGTCTAGTACTCAATGGCTTGAAGTCTGATCTCATTCTCCTAGGTTCAAAGCAAACTCTGAACACATTTGATACAAAGAGCTTTCAAATTTGGGTGGGCAACAAGTATCCACTCACCTACCAAAACTCGTAACCTTGGCATCATCTTTGACATCCTTCCGTGATCATATCTGCCAGGTGTCTTGTTCAAAGAGATATCATGTAATTTCATTTCATTTATTCTGGTTGTAAAGCCAAGGACTCTCAGAAAAGCAAAGTTAATCACTGTTCTAGCCAAGAACTCAATGGAAGACAAGCAAGGAAGTTTCAGTTTTAGATGTGGGAGGAAAACCCCAGAGAATTATTCCAGGGAAAACCTACGCAGTCAAGAAAGGACTGAAAACTCATCCACATAGTGCCCTGGTGGGACTCAAACCAGGGTCCTAGAGGTGGAAGGCCAGGAAAGATACCACTTCGCCAACCTGACTGCCACATTCCTCCAAGCAGACCAAGGTCATCAGACTCCTCCATTCTTCAAGTTCCCCGATCCCTATGCTCTTTGGGTGGCTGCAGCTTTTCCCATACTGGCCCTACTCTCTGGAACAGTCTCTCCCTTATCCTTCATCAGCCAGTTCTTTCAAATAATCACTCAAACCCTATTTGTTCACACACTTATCAAAATGTAAAAATGTGTGTATTGTTTTCATTCTTTTGTTATTATATTAGTGTTTTGGGGGTTTTCTTCGGTTGCATATTGTTGAAAAGTGTCTTCAGGATATCAAACAAGGAGATTTGTCAGCTAAAGAGTGAGCAGACATATCTTGGCTATGTTGCCTCCAGAAGAATAAACACAAAGAATTTGCTAATCTGTTGTGGTTAATGCTGCGCAATGAAACGTTAATTCTGCACTTGTGATACCACTGATGAACATGATGAATGGTGTGGGAAATTATCCTTTTCACTTGAATTCATAGAAATTGAAGTCAATGTGTTGGCTTTCATCACTGCTGTATTTTCATGATTTTAGAAGATACTTTTCAGATCAAGGAGTACTGTAAACTGTGGGCCTGAAACCAAGTTCAGGAGCATGAGGTCGATCGTACTCTTTAATAACAAAGGTCTGATATTTTTGTTCATCACAAGAAAGATGTATTTTTAGTCTTAACACAAACTCCATATTTTCTCCTATTGAATGTTTTAGTGAGTATCTTGCCACATTCAAGAAGACAGTGGCTATGCATGAAGTGTTTCTGCAGCGGTTAGCTGCTCATCCAACACTAAGGAATGATCATAACTTCAAGGTCTTCTTGGAGTACAAAGGAGAGGTGAGACGTAGTATCATTTAGGCAGGGCTCAAAATTAACACTGGACCTCAGGCCCGAGGCCAGTGATTTTAGCAACGAGCCAATAAACTTATAACCATACAAGTCCGGCAGTCTTGTGGGTTTGATCCCCATATTCAAGCCCTGCAATTTGGGGCTTGAGCCATTCACTAGCCCAGTTTACAAATCATACAGTGAATAATGCTGCACTTAGGTAGCCCATTGAAAAGGTAGCAATTTAGTCACCTACCTGTTTGATACAATGTAGGGCTCAAGACTGTGCCATTTAAAAAAAAACTTACAAATTTACCCCAAATAAGTATATCAGTTGGTGTTCTAGTGAAATGTAATTACTCAGTTGACAAAATCTTGCATGTTTACTTCTTTAATAGCTGAATGTTCGTGGGAAGAACAAAAAAGAGAAGCTAGGCAGCCTTGTGAAGTTTGTGACAAAATCCGTAGATGAAGTACTAGTCTCTGGTCAAAAGGTTTGTACAGTGTTTATTGTTTGGTCCAGAAAGTAAGGTGTCAAAATAAAACCTGTATTTTTTGACAGCCTTGTTTTTGTCAGGTCTGTTTTTGACAGCTTTGTTTACCAGGCAGACTTCTACAAGTCTGAATTTGATAAAGGTCTCAAGTTGCTCATCCCTGAATGTAATGCACAAGACATTACCCTCAGTTTGACTCACACAATGTGGAACCAAAAGTTAGTGCTAATCATGAGAGTTAAACCCAACTTCATGTGCCCATCTTTTTTTTTTTTCTGAAGTGTACTTTGAAAACATTCGTAAAAATATGTAACCCTACTTGGAAAAAAACACACTGTTATTAATGTGTGTGTTTGGCCTTATTTATTTTACCGAAAAGTATTATCTTCCCTTTCCTGGTTTTGAAAAGGTGAGGTTCCCTAATATTAGAAGTTTAAATTTGTGTCCTGTCCAGCAGGCAACACATGCTATGCACTTCAGGAACATTAGCATCTTTGTGGTCTATGCAAACTGTATGGTCGCCAAATTGGCGGACATGACAAAATGACGAAGTGACAGCTAAAAGAGATGGACTTAATTTTATTTACGCCAAATGTTTCACACAGTCGGCATGTATTAATTCCCCTGTAGCTTGGAAATGAATTATACTCAAGATGGCGCCCTACTAACCAACAATGCATATAACATGTACACGCCTGGTTAGTGCGGACCAGCCAGATGAGTGTAGTCACAACACTGGTATTTGGATGTAATACTTTTGTATCTACTGTACGAAAACTGTACTTGGCCAAATAAACAGGTCATCTTTAAGGGTGTCCGACAGTTTTTTCAGGCCGTCCAAAAATAAAATAGGGCGTCCAAAAGATGCCCAGACGCATTGCTTGCTAATATTATGCATGGAGTGAGTAAGTTAAGTGTAGGACGCGCTCTCTCACGGCAGGTTTTTAGGTACGAGACATTTTGCTTGTAATCAAAGTGCATGGTTTTTATTTGGTCTCGAGCTGGTCTCGAGCCAAAATGAGGTCCGAGACCAAGACAGTGAGGTCTAAGACCAAGACCAAGATCAGGAAGTCCGAGACCATGCGTGCTCGATACCAAGACCATGAAAATTTGGTCTCAGTCTCAGTGAGCTTTCAGATTGATACTATCAACCCAGTTCCAAACACAAGTTCGTTTTGTATAATTGATTCATGACAGTGCAAAGGGACCTTATTGTAGTATATGTGCTAATCAGGGTTATTTGAAGTGAGATACAAACCTTTTTGCAATTTCAAGCTTCCACGTAACGCTAGTCCTACATGTATTTTAGGAGCTAACAATATTTTGTATTACTACAAACACTACATTTCTAGCTATTGCTTGTTTTGTTTTTGGTACTGAATTGACAAATCCTTTGCTATGTCAAAGTAGCGAGTTTCTGCAAAAGTACGGGCAGCCGTCACTGTAAAAGAACAATAAAACAAAAAAAGATATAATTTAATACTAATTTTATCAATAAGCCAAATCGCTAAAAAATCAGTGGGTTTTCAACTAATGGCTGCCTATACAAAATGATGGTCATTGTTTGTAAACAATAGTGAGTTCTGCAATACTACCACCAATGTTTCTTTGTTAACCTTGTAGGACATTGATCCCTTTTTTGAGCATGAAAAGAACTTCTTGGTGGAATACCACGCAAAAGTGAGGGATGCAACTTCCAAAGCAGACAGGATGACCAGATGCCACAAAGGTAATCTTAACCTGTTAACTGGTTAAATTTCTAACCAATGCTCCTTCCGTTGTACACACCACGGAAGGCTTCAAGTCTCACTAATTATTTTGTAAGTAAGGATTTCCTTGCTCATTTACAGAAACTCTAGTTAAGCAATAATAGTTTGTGTGTTGTGGCTGAGCGATAAAAGAGCACCGGACTCGAGCATTGGTGTTTCTGATCAGCAGAGTGTAGGAAAGTGAAGGTGGTTTAGGCCTAAAGGTTTAAAACCAGGCTACGATATTGATCTTTCATTTCTTGAAAATCTATAATACATGTCAACAAATCATATTTTATTGTGTGTATGGAAATGTTAAGCAATTTTTCACCTATGCTGATCTGATAACATCAGGCTTTTGTTGTCACGTGGTCATTGTTCAAATCATCATCAGGCAAAATCATCTCACCCAGCCGAACCTGCGCATAGCTCTGGTTACCTGCTAGTTATAACAATAATAATGAATGAAATAAAGCATCCTGTATTTGATTCACAGACTCAGTGTGCAATTCATCAGAATGACTTGTATCATTATTTTTTTGTAGATGTTGCTGCTTCTTACATTAAGATTTCTGGTGGATTAGTTGGACTTGCCACTGCAGAAAAAACTGATTTGGACAAGTGAGTTTCTTGACACCAATCCACACTTTAAGATATACAATGCATCTGTGTATGGCTATTACAGTTTAATGTTGGCCTTTGGCTGGAAATCCATGTGACCTTCAGCATTGTGTGTGACCTGTCATTTGTTTCTGTCTCTCCATGGAGCGTTCTTATTGCTAACAGATTATGCAATACGGATTCATGTACATCAACAAGTTTCAAAAGTACTCTTTTTTAAAAGAGAATGTTCAAGGTTTAGCTTTAAAAAGAGTAACATTATAAATCAAACATGGCTTTTATTTGGTAATGGAAGGGCATTGTTGTTACGATAGTCACAAGGCACCAAGGTTGTTTCTCATCAGTTCTACATTGCTTTATGAATTAATCAGTTTCATTTTTATACCTAACTTCCAATACCCACAGTGATTTTTAGGTGGCAAGAAATTCTTTAATTTCTACTCAAATTACTTTCTGGTTTTATTTACATGTATCTAAATCATGTAAATGGTTGTTTTGTTTTTATGTTGTAAACAGATTCTTCATAAAGGTGTCAGAAACACTGGAAAAAGTCAGGGTAAGTTTCAGGCTAAAAGGATTCATTTGATCAGCCAATATCAGTGGCAGCCTGCAATATGATAACCAGTTGCACTAGCAATGTTGAATACTGATTGTCATTAAACCAACGTGTACTTGTACATACATGCTACACATATACAGGGCGTGTATAAAACAAAATCATTTATAAACAAATCATTTCTGATTTTGTGAAGATTGCGTTAGGTACATGTACACCAAAGTGACTAGTAGCGCCTTGAAGCCACGGATCTCCTCTTTCCAATGATATGTTATTTATTTACATGTAATCAGGGTTGGCTGAATAATCAGTGTTTTTGCACAATGGGAAAAATTTGGCTGAAATTGTGATTAAATAGCCTGTGTACCAAGTGTACATACAGGTCAGCCCTTACAATCAACAAAATGTCCCTACTTGTTTCCAAAGACCAAATATCATGCCTGAAGTATGCACAAATAACACACGGGACATTTTTTCCTGAAAGAGAAGGGGCTGGATTGGCTGTACTTTATACCAACTCTGAACATACTCATAGAGTAAAGTGTCTATGTGCTGCACTTTGGAACATTAAACATTTCAATATTATAGGGAGACTGCCACCATAGGGATAGATAGCTCAGTTGGTGGAGCGCGGGCACGTTAAACCGGAGGTCATTGGTTCAAATCCCACTCAAGTCAGTTTTTCTTTGTTCAGCCCCAAATCATTTAAAAATGTACCCACTCAGTTTCCCTTGACGTTAAATATTTTATATGGAATGTGTGCAATAAAAGTGTTTTTGTGTTTTAATGTCAATAGAAAGTAATAAAATCAAGCCTAATTTGTAGTCAATTTTTGTATTTGGATAGAAACTGGAGACAAGGGTTGCATCAGATGAAGATCTGAAATTGTCTGATCTGTTACGCTATTACATGAGAGACTCAGCTGCTGCTAAGGTAAGTGACAATGCCTCTTCACATCACTACACATCCTACATCCACATTTCAAGTTATTCTCCACAAATATTTGGTCAAAATTATGATGCAACATATTGAGCACTAAATGTGTTTTGACTGCGGATATGTTTTAGTTCGTTTAAATACATCACAACAGATCAGTGTCAGTCTTTTTTGTTGACCTTCCATTTTCTATAATTCAATTCCAGAAAAAAATGGTGTTGATTAAAAAAATTAATTACTGTCAAATAGTCCACGGTAAGATGACCACAAAGGGAACTTGTTATTGCTGATAGTGATATGGGTAGAATGTTATACAGTTACTTCTACAGCAATCTCAAAAGGATAATATTATCCTTATTCAAGGGTTTTGGAAGAGTAAATTAATTCCCATCCTTTAGGGACCTTGTCAAACTTAGTCCAGGACAACCAGTGGATAAGTACCGTCCGACGTTATTTCACCTTGTTTAAAATTGGGTGTCGGAGAAGACATGGGAGAAGTTCATAGTGTCTGGGTTTACATTTGTTTACAAACTGCAGAGACTTGGATGGTTTCAACTGGAAAACAAGCAGGGGGTCTCTTGACACATCTTACTAAAAAAAAACACTACACATCTTAGTTAAATACAATGACCTCCAAACCTTCCAGATCACTCCAAAACCACAAGTTTGTTTATAGGCTGCATTGAATCAACCAGTCAAACCGCAGAGTGCTCAGTGGGGTGCATTGCATAGGGCTTGTCTTTAATGCATCGGAGAACTGTGTGCCTTTCAGCGCTTAAAACAATGTTTCATAGAAATACAGTCTGAAAGGAAATTCAACAAGAATCTGACACCAGGGAGTTGTTATCCTGTCCTTGGTTAATTTTGACAAGACCCCTTTCTAGCTTTCAAGAAACACACCATTTGACTTATTTGTGAAAATGACATCAAATGCCATGGTCATATTGAGTATAAACAGTCAATATTTTGCAAGAGAATTCTGAGCATAATTCGTGTCCATGCTTCCATTCTGAGGTCAAAAATAAGCAATAGTGATTTTTTGTTGTGGGGGGGGGGGGCTGGGGGTGTTCAAATGATATTTCTATGTACTACTTTGTCTTTAAAAAACTCTGTCTGTCTTGGTAGGACTTGTTGTACCGTAGGATGCGATCACTGGTTGACTACCAGTCTGCTAATAAGGCATTAGAGAAAGCACGAGCAAAGAACAAAGAGGTCCAGCAGGCAGAGATGAAACAACAAGAATCATGCGACAAGTTTGAGAAAATATCCGAGGTAAACTTATTGAGGGAATATTTATCAAGGTTTTACATTTTACACTCATACTCCGTACAAAGCACCTTGATGTAAGGGTCATTATAAAGCTGCTTAAATTGGAGTTATTAGCTTAGCAAATTTTTTTAAGCTAAAAGTTGGCGGGAACTAGGCCCACTTTCTTAACAGATTTAAGTGCAAAACTTTGCTAAGCACAGAAAATTGTCAGGAGTTATGTAATATGAAATAACCACCACAAAACCCAGATAGAAAGCTGTAGTGCTGTGTGGAATCCCTTGCACCTGTACAGACAATGATTATACATCAACAATGTAGTCAGATGTAAACAATTTTAACAAAGAAAAAATACTGTTTCGCTCCATGGTGCTCCACGTCGGTATTGCACACATGATAAAAATTTCTACATTTTACTCTCTTTTTTATACACAGGAGATATCAGGGGCCTTTTGAATATCCTGATAAACATCACACATAATTTTGCTAGTACCTGTACATAAAGTGTAGGAGAACTCTTCACTTTAGTAATGAATGGTTTCAGTGTGGAAAGCCATCTCACTGTGCACAAAGGACCTTAAATTGGCAGGAATCAGCATCAGCTGATGGTTCAATTGAATTTGTACAGCATTCCTCCAAATGCATATGAGCTGAATTGGTTGTGGTCTTTTGATGTGTTTCCTTGTTTATCTGCCTCCATGATGTATCATGAACATGATGGGAAATAAGTGTCAAGCAAATCTTCCTTTTTTTCTTTTTTTTTGCTGGAGTATTTTATGAAAACAAAGGAGTAAAAATTAATTTCTTTAGATCCAAGGTTTATGAGGTAAAATCCATAGCTTTTAACAGATACAATCTAATTTATACACCAACAAAACTTTCTGTGCTGAAAACGATGCCTCATAATCAGGACATCAATGTAGTATTTATGAAATGTGAAAGTCCTCCAGGGCTATGTTATCTTGACTATAGAATTCTAGCTTTAAATAAACGTTCAGAAGATTTGAGTGTAACTGTTTTAATGGTACTCTATGTCTAAACTTTTCCAGGTGGCTAAAGTAGAGTTGTCAGATTTTAAGACAAGGAGAGTTACTGCATACCGTAAGCATCTTGTGGAACTTGCCGAGCTAGAATTGAAACATGCAAAGGTAAATACCTCCCACCCTCAGATATAATAATGATTTGAATCAATCAATAAACCTGTATTGGTCTGAAGCACAGCAATGTTCTATACCTCATAGATATTCAAAAGCAAGAAATGTTTCTTTGGCCAAAATAGATTGATCCATCAATACCCACCAGCCAAAGCAGTGATGTTCACATAGATAGGTTTGCTTCCTAGTACAGTTCTTACAAGCATCCTGTTCACAAAAATATCAATGATTAATGCATTTTTTGTTGACTATGATCATAGAAATTCAATATTTTGTATAACTCAAGATAAAAATCATAGCAAAGTGATGTCAGACTTGCCGTTCATGTGACCATGATGAGACAGATTCGGTACTGCGTAGCGCCCATGCTGAACGTTTTTTTTTGCTGGCAGCCATCAGTGTGTAAGCGAAGTAGCATTTCAAGCATAGGTTACCAGCGAAATGTTTCTGGTGTCCGGATTGGACAGAACCATATGGCTGGTCCGATCCGATAAATAGTTTGGCAACAAGAATAAAATTTCCAAACCTTGACTGATCGGTAAGCTTTTACACAAAAATATTTTTCCGATCTTGCTAGAAAAGTATGAAAAATATTACATTTTGTCATCATGGGGCCGCAAAAATACCTTGTATTATCCGTGTTCTCGTTACAACCGTGCTCATGTGTTCCGTTTTTTAAGACATACAAACACGCATGGGACAGTTCAGGACCGGTGAAAAACCTTGTATAAACCTGCGTCTCGTATCTTCCGAGCTCGTACTAATGAGAGTCGACTGTACAGACCATTGTTGTGTGAAGTCAATCCATCCATTTAGTTTGGCCTTTAATTTATAGACCAATCTCAAATGCAAACATATGCTATAAAAGTTGGATCATTGACATCCCATTACAAAGTGTCTCTTAATCTTCTGCTTTATCATCTTCTATTCTCTTTTCCAATTACCTGTTTGTCATTCTGGTCTAGTTACCCTCTCAATTATGTAGTTTTTGTCAGAGTTAGTTCTGTTACGGCATTAGGTGGGTTTTGTGTGTGTGTGTTGTTTTGAGTTTTTTTGCCTATCTCCACCCTTTCCTTTGTACACACCAAAATAAACCAGATGGAGGTGCACAAAATCCCTTGCACCACATAGTTTTGTTTTGGTTGTTTTCACAGGTTGGCTGTATGGTGTGTGTATTGCAAACCAGAGGATGGAAATAAATTCACTTTCATAAATCAAAAGTGTATTTTGCCTTCAATAATGTGACTTTGTTGGATTGTGTTTGTTTTCAGGCCCAGGTACAGCTGTTAAGGAACTGTTTGTCCTCACTGAACGACGGCCAGTCTTAAAGTGTTTACATCGAAGTGACTTCAAACTTTACCTTCAAGTTGAGAAAGCCTCAGTATCATCCAATCAAACTTGATATAACCAACACAAATGATGTAAAGTACTGAGCATTGGGTATGACAGAAGAGTGATGAAAGAAAGAGATCTTTATTTTGTAGATTGTTTAATGATGGGGAGACATTGGTGACAAATTTTAATGATTATTGGGAAGTGAAGGTTTGCTTAATTCAGACGATTGTTGGATTTATTCATTTTGAAATAATCATAATTTGTCTTGTTCATGTTTAGTTTGTAAGCTAACATGCTGCTTACATTGGTAAAAATTACCATTATCCATGGTGTAATAATAAGTACTTTTTCATTCCTGACATCAAGAATAAAAGTTCCATGTAGCCTTTTGATTTTATTCACCAAAATGGATGCCCCCACAAACAAACACAGTTTGTATACCTCACCGAGTATGTTGGAAAGTATTGCACCAGCAGGATTGCATCACTTTTGTGTTCAGGGAATACAATCACATGAATAAGGCAAGTTATTATTTAACATCAACTGATAAGTCTGAATATGATATGCTCATGAGATTGTGTCTTTATTTAACCTGTATATGCTACAAATACCTAAATGTACAGATCTCAAAATCAAAAAGCCAATGTCTGTAGTGTAACTATAACTACTAAATATTGATGTTCAACAGATGAAGTAGATCCTGATTATGAAGATAATTTTTATTCATATTTAGTGTTAGTGATGTATAGTGATGCTATTTGCAAACAGCTTTTGTATGTGCTCCACTGTGTTTTATAATTATCCACTTCTAACAGAAATGTTGTCTTAATTACTTCCACTGAATTCTGTTTCGTTACAAGCTTCAAGAAATGTGTTTTGTCAATGTACTGAAGTTTGGCTTGTTGTCAGAAGATTCCATTATGATATGCACCATCAAAGTAATAAAAATGTCACTGTCCATGTATAAACAATGAAATATTACAAAAGGAAATGTACCTTCAAGTTTTGATGCATGGGCAGACAGTATGATTTTAAATACAAATCTACATGTACTTGTCAGTGGTGGGAAGATACATAAGTGGTTGAAGTTCAGTTATAGCTGGACCCAGGTCCAATTTGTCATGGCTGTGAAGTAGAAAGCTGAATACTTACGCCGAGTTCAACCTGATCAATGTTTTGTTATAAAGGTTCCATGCACATTTTGGGTTCGAAATGAGTGCCGAGTTGATACATGTAGCTGGATCCAGTACACCCCACCCTTTTATGCTTGGGCCAATCACAGCTCACCCAAAGTTCTAACATGTTAAATATCATAATTGAAATACAGACAAGCTTTACACATTACCAAAGTGTGTGCCATTATTTAATACACCTTATGCATAATAGGATGTAATGTTGATGAGAATTCAGCACACGGCCAATTAGAAGCTTACTTGGTGTCTTAAAAATGATTCGACTGTGAACTAACATTGTTATCAAACACTGCTCCTTCTTGAAGAAACTAAACAATATCTTTAAAAACCTAAATGTTTTTAGCTAGCTCCTATCTGTAAGTTCACTCATGCAAGAGAAATGGCTTCTAATGATGAATATTTGCTTCCAGGGTGTAAGTGTTATGTTTAGCTGTATCTTTGACGTACGAGTGAAACAAAACCTCCACTCTACTCCAACCATTGTGAATGATGAAAAGTATGATTTAACCTTGTTCATATGAAATACACAACTTTTGTGTGATTTTTGCTTACTTCAGGCACAATTCACTCAATATTCATACGTACATTTTGTTAACTGATGAAAATTCTGATTTTACTTTACTTTTTTTTCAGAACACAGTATCTTTTAAATCTATTTTCTACATTGTAACTGCTATTAAAATTTGACAAGTCATTAATAAATTCATTGTTATGGTTCAGTCTGGATCATTCTTTTGGCTTGGATTGTTTCTCCAAATTTGACCCAATTTCATAAAGCTGTTCAGCAAAAGATATTGCCAAACAATTGTCTTTGCTCCATGGGCTCAAATTACCAGGGAACCAGTCTGCACCAATGTTCTTTGTACAGTGTTTTTGCTGGTATCTCATTTCTGCTAAGCATAACTTGTGTGGGCTTAGCATTTTTCTTGCCTAACAACTATTCATATGACATGGGGCCCAGGCCTGTATATTATATTGTAAAACCAACAAATCACATTCCTGTTAATGTTGATCTGAGCATTAATTTTGTGAGAATAAAGCAGAAGCATTTATTTGATTAGAATATTCTCTTTTTATAAATCAAGTTTGTCTTTTTACTGAATGGTTGTAATATTGAAACCTTCAAGGGAAGATAAATTGATGAATATTAAAAGTCTGTGAGGTTATAACCTCAGCCCAATCTCTTGTGCAGCTCACCTTCAAAATTAATGAAATTCTTTGCTTAAAGTTTGCTTGTAGTTCACAGAAATTCTCGTGCATCATGTGTAGTTCATGTCACTCCCCATTTTTCACTTACACAGCTAAAGCAAAATGCTGCAGTAAGCAGCACAATGAGAAGTTGGATACATGTTAAAAATGTGGCTATTTCTGCAAGGGTACACTAAGTGCATGTCAAACTTTACACTTTGTACTTGAACAGTCATTGATAGGTTTATTCTCAGCACACTTTATTTTTCAAAAATAAACAAATAAAATTCAAAGTCACAGAAAGGTATGTTCAAGGTATGTTCAAAAATTACATTATCCATATGAATTTACTCAATTTTCATAGTTTCAATTTCACACTAAAATTGTATACATCAAATCAAGCATGTTTAAACAATTTACATGTACACGTAAATACATTCGTCTTTAAAATACAAACTATATTTTATTACACATAAAGAAATGAATATCATGGCCTAGGACAAAATAGCAACCTCACCTTTAAATGACAGGAAAAATAAAGGTGTATAAGTGGGATTTGAGATGCTAAATCCAGCCAACTGGTATATAGTATTTCAATTATGTGAGGATTTGGTTGGTTAAAAAGGAAAGTATAGTCATCTAGGTGGGTTTGGGATAGTACTTCAGTGCAGTGGGTAACCAGGTTTGGTGTAGGATTCCAGATAGTCCTCAAAGGCAGTTGGTAATCTAGGTGGGTTTGGGATAGTACTTCAGTGCAGTGGGTAACCAGGTTTGATGTAGGATTCCAGATAGTCCTCAAAGGCAGTTGGTAATCTAGGTGGGTTTGGGATAGTACTTCAGTGCAGTGGGTAACCAGGTTTGATGTAGGATTCCAGATAGTCCTCAAAGGCAGTTGGTAATCTAGGTGGGTTTGGGATAGTACTTCAGTGCAGTGGGTAACCAGGTTTGGTGTAGGATTCCAGATAGTCCTCAAAGGCAGTTGGTAATCTAGGTGGGTTTGGGATAGTACTTCGGTGCAGTGGGTAACCAGGTTTGGTGTAGGATTCCAGATAGTCCTCAAAGGCAGTTGGTAATCTAGGTGGGTTTGGGATAGTACTTCAGTGCAGTGGGTAACCAGGTTTGGTGTAGGATTCCAGATAGTCCTCAAAGGCAGTTGGTAATCTAGGTGGGTTTGGGATAGTACTTCAGTGCAGTGGGTAACCAGGTTTGGTGTAGGATTCCAGATAGTCCTCAAAGGCAGTTGGTAATCTAGGTGGGTTTGGGATAGTACTTCGGTGCAGTGGGTAACCAGGTTTGATGTAGGATTCCAGATAGTCCTCAAAGGCAGTTGGTAATCTAGGTGGGTTTGGGATAGTACTTCAGTGCAGTGGGTAACCAGGTTTGGTGTAGGATTCCAGATAGTCCTCAAAGGCAGTTGGTAATCTAGGTGGGTTTGGGATAGTACTTCAGTGCAGTGGGTAACCAGGTTTGGTGTAGGATTCCAGATAGTCCTCAAAGGCAGTTGGTAATCTAGGTGGGTTTGGGATAGTACTTCGGTGCAGTGGGTAACCAGGTTTGATGTAGGATTCCAGATAGTCCTCAAAGGCAGTTGGTAATCTAGGTGGGTTTGGGATAGTACTTCAGTGCAGTGGGTAACCAGGTTTGGTGTAGGATTCCAGATAGTCCTCAAAGGCAGTTGGTAATCTAGGTGGGTTTGGGATAGTACTTCGGTGCAGTGGGTAACCAGGTTTGATGTAGGATTCCAGATAGTCCTCAAAGGCAGTTGGTAATCTAGGTGGGTTTGGGATAGTACTTCAGTGCAGTGGGTAACCAGGTTTGGTGTAGGATTCCAGATAGTCCTCAAAGGCAGTTGGTAATCTAGGTGGGTTTGGGATAGTACTTCGGTGCAGTGGGTAACCAGGTTTGATGTAGGATTCCAGATAGTCCTCAAAGGCAGTTGGTAATCTAGGTGGGTTTGGGATAGTACTTCAGTGCAGTGGGTAACCAGGTTTGGTGTAGGATTCCAGATAGTCCTCAAAGGCAGTTGGTAATCTAGGTGGGTTTGGGATAGTACTTCGGTGCAGTGGGTAACCAGGTTTGATGTAGGATTCCAGATAGTCCTCAAAGGCAGTTGGTAATCTAGGTGGGTTTGGGATAGTACTTCAGTGCAGTGGGTAACCAGGTTTGGTGTAGGATTCCAGATAGTCCTCAAAGGCAGTTGGTAATCTAGGTGGGTTTGGGATAGTACTTCGGTGCAGTGGGTAACCAGGTTTGATGTAGGATTCCAGATAGTCCTCAAAGGCAGTTGGTAATCTAGGTGGGTTTGGGATAGTACTTCAGTGCAGTGGGTAACCAGGTTTGGTGTAGGATTCCAGATAGTCCTCAAAGGCAGTTGGTAATCTAGGTGGGTTTGGGATAGTACTTCGGTGCAGTGGGTAACCAGGTTTGATGTAGGATTCCAGATAGTCCTCAAAGGCAGTTGGTAATCTAGGTGGGTTTGGGATAGTACTTCAGTGCAGTGGGTAACCAGGTTTGGTGTAGGATTCCAGATAGTCCTCAAAGGCAGTTGGTAATCTAGGTGGGTTTGGGATAGTACTTCAGTGCAGTTGGTAACCAGGTTTGATGTAGGATTCCAGATAGTCCTCAAAGGCAGTTGGTAATCTAGGTGGGTTTGGGATAGTACTTCGGTGCAGTGGGTAACCAGGTTTGATGTAGGATTCCAGATAGTCCTCAAAGGCAGTTGGTAATCTAGGTGGGTTTGGGATAGTACTTCAGTGCAGTGGGTAACCAGGTTTGATGTAGGATTCCAGATAGTCCTCAAAGGCAGTTGGTAATCTAGGTGGGTTTGGGATAGTACTTCAATCTTATGGGTGACCGGGTTTGGTGTAGGATTCCAGATAGTCCTTCAATACTGTAGGTGGTCTGGGTGTAGGAGGAGGCTTCTGTCCATGTCTGGTATCTTGAAGAAATTCAAAGTTAAAGAATAAAAAAAGGGTTTCACAAGTGCACAGGATGCATCTCATCTGCATTGTTAAGATAATGTTTGCCGCTGATGAAGACCACAATTTGAGGTCAACAATGTTGCATCAGTGGGTATAAATCATGACCAATGAAAAGGATTGAAAGCTCTCAAATATTGTGGGTATAAATGGGTAGCAAGCATAGAAAAAGTGGCCATGCCAGACTCAAACCTGCAACCTTTCTAATATTGTGGGATTGCTCTGCACAACTCAACTAACTGCATCCCTATTGTTGGTGGGAGGTCACTTATATGCCAATCATGAATAGCGCTAGGGGGCCAGGTTGTATGAAATATATGGGATGCCATCAAGCTAAATGAGTCGTTTGTTGGAGATCATTATGGAGAAACAAGCCAAAGCAGGCCAACGGTGCAATTTTTGCAAATATTTTTCCCGTAAATTTAAATGTCAAAATACATCTTATTTTATATTGACATCTTCCTTCCTGATAAATAACATCAAAAAGGGGTTAAAATTAGGTTTTCCTGAAGCCATGCCAATGAAAATGTGCCAATGTATGTTCATTAAACAATTTGACTTTAAACCCTTTTTTCTCAGTTTCACTCGCTCGCATCTCTTGGTGTTTCTACTTTCACAATTTTTGAACCTAAGGTGGTATCAACATGGGGTTTTGACACCATTCAATCATAGATTATGCTTTGTATAAAAACAAATTAAATTACCTGGTTTGACAAATGACTCATTTGATTGATCGCATCACATATAATACAATACATACAAAGACTTTTTGGCTGTTTTTACTCAAAACTGACCACCTAATTTGCTGAAATGTTCACAGGTTGTTCCTAAGGGGTGTTAATTGTGAACTAGAGGATGGGAACTAATTTACTCTTCTTCAATTGAATCATGTGTCAGAACTTCAATTATGCTTACTTTGTGGTCTCCTCTGTGCTACATTGCTGAGGAACTGAGCAAGCAGCAATAACTCGTGATGAAGTTTCTCCGTTATTTCAGCTATTTTTTGCTCCCTGTTGTCAGTGCGTTCCTGTAATTCAGTAATATCCTCCAGTAGTATACGATCACGATCTGAAGAATCTTTCTGCATACTCTTCTCTCTTTGCCATCCGGCAACAAGTTTATCTGATTAGAAACATTCAAAATATTCAAAATTGATACCCTGTAATAATGAAATTATTTGCAATATCTTATTCCAATAGTAGAAATTAAACAAGTTTTAGGGTTAAAAGGTTGTCAAAAATCTGGGGAAAAAAAGAGTATGTGCTCTGAACTATATGCTCACAGTTGGTAGAGCGCCGGCACGTTAATCCGGAGGGCCCAGATTCCAGCTCTAGAAATTGTTTTCTTTGTTTTACCCAAAATTAATTAAAACTTACACGGTCTGTTTCATGTGCTTTATTACTTGACATTTGAAATAACATTTGCATCCCTCTCCTGTCACTTCCCAGGTTGTATCCTGGTTATAGGTTGAATGGTTTCTGACTGGCACCCCCGAACAAAGATATTGACAAAAATAGGTTGCACCAACATTCGGGCTAGATGGCTCAGTTGTGCCCTCATGTTAATCAACAGGTCTCAGGTTCAAACCAAGTCAAGTCAAATTGTCTTTGTTTAATCCAAAAATTTACGAATAAAAACAAATTAAGTGGCAGAGCCCCGATCAGAACCCTCTTGACCCCGCCCCCCCCAAATGAAATCGGAAAATACACAAACAAATGTTGCCAAACATCAAAAGCCCCCACCCAAAATATGTTTTTGCCCCAGCTTGCCCTCCCCCACCCCCCCCCAAACAAAAATAAATAAATAAATAAATAATAATAATAATGATAATAGTACTAATAAAGTCTTAACTGAACAGGGGGAACACTATTAAGGCAATTAACACATGGGCCATGTCTTTGATGAGGTACAGTAAGGATATTGTCAACTGGCTCAAAGAAGATCTAGATGTCACTGACAGGAGGGGGAAAAAAAACTAATGACCTCGCAAGGCATGCTACATCCTCGAGCAAATGTTAGTTGACTCTATCTTCTGAGGTCAGAGGGCAGTAGGGGGTTACCAAGCATTGCAAACAGCGTTAACATCGAATGCAGGATCTTGCATAGCATGTCAGGAGGACTGAGGAGAGTTTGAGGAAAGTTGCTCAAAAGCACACGCGGGCAGAAGAAGTCGGGCAGAAGGGTACAAGAGGGAAAGAAAAGAGGAAAGAGGTAAAGATTGGAGGAAGAAACCGCACCATGGCCGGTTTTTGGGAAGTACTGAAGAAGTGTCGAGAGGGTTGAACAAAGACAAATTTACCAGAGCAGGAATTACCAGAACGTAAAAACTCTGACAGAACATAAGCATTTTTTTCCTGTCAATATTCTTACCTCTTTGAAGTACAAGTTTATCTTGAAGAGTGTCCTTCAACACAGTGTTTAAGCCACTCTGATGTACAATGGACTTACAATCCTCATCCAGTTTGATGATACCCTTGTTTTTAATGTACAACACAAACATTGTTAATGTAAATACATAAAAATGTGTCAATTTCAAAAATAACAGCAATGCTGTTGAAAACAACTCAGCCCTGGTAAATTCTAACTAGCAAAGCTGTCCACAAACCATGTTTCTACATGTATACCTTAGCTTACTCGACATTTGACCTGTTTACTTAAAAACAATCTTACGTTGCCTCACCTTAAGGGTAACTCTCCATCAAAGTTTTGTGACAAAATAGGTATTCTTTAGGACGAATCCAGTTAGATTTTTTTCTTTTTCTTTTTTCTCTTAAATGATTAAACTGTTGTACCATTACTCAAAAGACAAAACAAACTTCGGCTGTCAACTGAAATCTTGAAGAAACTTCAGTGTCGGCTTGTTTCCTTTTATGGTGAACCTCCTATTGAAGGCGCACCCACGGCCAACAATGGGCCAAACTTGCTAAAGATGTTCTTTGAGCAGATTGAAGTATTGCAATCAAGCTTATTATCAACCATTTCCAGGGCCCCTTACCCTGGGTTTTCTGGAGTAAACAATGCATGATCACAGTGGGACTATAATTAGTGACACACCTCCAAGATCGGTAAAAAAGCCAATAAAAATTTTAGTAATTGCTGCCTTAACCAGTTTACAGAAGTTGTGTACATATGCCCAACTTTTACAAACCACAAAAGGCATGACTGATTAACCTGTTTTTGTATTCACCCAGAAATGTCCTTTTCTCCATGGGTCAATGCGTAATCTGATTCTACACCTTCATCTTTGAGTTGTACAAACAAGGATTATGAGAGATCGATATGCTGCCACCATTGCTAATCATTGTATTCAGCATATGGGAGGTAAGTCCAATATTCAAGCATACCATAGCAGATTATCAGCAATGGCAATCAGTTTATGGCCAAGGATTTGTCAATTCAATTTGACCACATTCCTTTTTACTTGAAAGAGAACAAAGTATCGTTGTAAAAGTACTCTCAACTGCAAAACCTTATGATTATGGTTTAATTCATTCTGTAATTAATGTATTCTGCATCTAGTCATTCTGCCAGCAGAGACTGGTTATCAAGCAGTACAGAATACCATTGGGTGCTGTTCTGCATTACAGTTGAGGTACACTTACTACTTGGAATTTCTGATTTTCCATGATAACTGTATTGAGTTTCCTGCCTGCTTGGTAGATGTCTTCTTCAATCCGTTCTAGCTCCTTTGCCTGCTCCTTCATCTTGGACAGCGCTCTTGTTCTTTGCTGTTTCAGTTCCTGCCGTAGCACCACCTGATAAGAAACCATCCAACATTTTTTGGGGTCAGGTCAAGGTATGAGTTCCAGTATACATTTGTACATCAAGTACACACTACACTGAAGAAAACTTTTTGGGGGGGGGGGGGGGTAGGGGATCAAGTAACTTTGAAGTCGCTGAATTTACCCAGGTAACACTTTTCCTGATCTTTTATCTTCCTCAAGATTACTAGGATTCAAATTCAAGTGGTAAACAGCAAGCCAGCTTTATCCTACACACAGCTAGTAAACTGACAGGTATTAGGTATAAGGTCAACCCTTTAATCCAAGTGAAGCACAATGTTATAGGACAGACCAATACAAAAAATTTGAAGTAGTAAAGCCTTTGTTTGTTTAGGTTGACAGGGAGATGAATTTAATATAGGTAGATCCCATCTCACTGCAACAACCAGCACTTTTGTTTAAAAAACATTCAATTCTAAAGGCACTCTCCTCAAATTTGGAAAGTATATCCTTTTAAAACATTTGCTTGGTGTAATACATAAGATACTGGGATTACAAACTGTATGTTGACACTTGACATTATCAATACACTGATAACAGTATGACAGTGGAAATGACCATTGCAGCTCATTTAGGGTGCTTTTAAACACTTCAGATCTTTACAAACTTTGGATTACAGTTGACTTACTTTTGTTAACCACACAACTTAAATTAAATAGCATTAACAAAAGTTCTGCCTAAGACTCTCAAATTATATTTTCAATCAATTCTTCCAAACCACAAACCTTTCATGCATTTTATAGATTTATTATTATGTGAAATTGACAGCAAAAATAAGAAATGTGCTGAACAGCAAACATATTGATACACTTTGGGTGATATTGTTAGCTGTTAGTTAGATGACATTGTTAGTTGTTAGTAGAAATTGCTGGGGAAAAACAAGTAAATATGGTCAACCTGAGGTGCCAAGGATGTAGAACTCTTCTTTCCAAGAGGCTGTGTTGCATGAAGGGGTTGTACAATACAATCAATACACAAATAAAGGTCAAATCAAGAATCGGTAATCATAACAAAACTAAATCACTGAGTATCAAATTTTATCCAAATCCTCCGTAAAAATGTTTCCCTTTAGTAACCTACTTAAAAGTCAAGAAAAAAACATTTAAAGACTCCCCAAATAACTGTTTCTCATTCCAGCAAGCTTCTTCAACAAGCGGTGAATGTGCAGAGTAACATCTTTTGGTGGCATTAATAAGCCATACAAGTTCCTATTAAGATATTACTTTTTTAAATATACATTGGATGTTCATCTGGAAAAGTGCATGGAGGTATTAAAAACACAAAGACTTGTTTTCTTCAAATGTTTGAAAATACAGATATAAAAGGGGTCAGTAAAGATTTGGTACTGTTTGCAAGAAATATTTTCTATTATAACCAAGTATTTCTAATGAACTAACAGTCTCTTATGATCGACAGCTTTACTAGTCTGTAAAAAATAAAAGCATTAAATGTGTAAAACATCTATCATTCCAAACATGAATGATTTTGAAATGTCAGACAGTAGTTTTAACCCTTAATCCCTATGCCCACTTGTTGCCTACAGAATACCTCAATGTCCTCTGCTCCTATGTCACTCCACACCAAATTGTTTAGGCTTAGATAACATTGGAATGCTTGCTTGACCATGTGATAAGCAAGTGGTATTTGGGCCTACAGCCCTCATTTCAGCAAAGAGGACATAAGCAGTATACGGAAGGGTACGAGTTAATACGCCTAGTTCTCCAAAAAGTCAAGTTTGAATTTAATATACAAAACTGTCCAAGGAACATATGAGAAGATATACAATTTTAAGCGTGTATTTCTTACCATGCAATATGCTGCTTTAAAAAAGATTGTATGAGGTGCTACTAACTTGCCTTGCGGTGTGGGTGCATCCATTTTTATGTCAAAGCTTGAAATATTACATGGCTGTTGTTTTCTTCTTTGTATAACAGTATTTCATTCCTTGTCAGTGTTTTATTTTACATCAGTAGTTTATTCATATCAGTGTTGTACCACTTATTCAGAAATTGAACACTGAATCAGTTAATGTGTATAGTATGACCGTGTGTGTCGCACAAAAGCCACCAAAATGTTTAAGTTTTAACATGTTTAACATGTACCAAAAACAAAATTAGCCAATTTACTGGCAAAGTGTTCTCTGAAATAACTTCCTCAGTTATGTACATGCAACAGACATAGAAGCTTCATACAAGTAACTTGTGCATCTACAATCAAGAGCTGGCCCTTGAGTTGTAGGTAATGTTGTATCTCACAAGAGAGAGGCTCTCAACTGCAAAGTGAAATTTGTTTCCAGATCCATGATGGTTTTAGGAAGATACGTTTGTGCACTTTCAAACTTGTGTGTCATTTTAACACTTTTTTCAAATACTTTTTTATTTCACTGACACTACTATTGCTCTATGGCTCAAAATTCATTCCAAACACTGGTAACAATATTTGTTCTTTTTATAATCTTACCGACGGATTGCTGAGTTTGACTATCTCCTTTTTACCTCTGGCCGCTGCATCTTCTAAACTGCTCTTCTGATTCTTCAGTTCTAATCAATAAAAAAAAAACATCAACAACACCGATCATAGAGTGCCTAAAAATTAGCTCTATCATACCCTGGGCATGTTTGTCATGTTCTCTAAATACACAATGATAAACTGACAATGTGAACTGACATCCAATAGGGGGAGCAGACTAAACTGTCCTCTAAGCACCAGTTTGGTACACTGAATACAAACTATACGATTAGAAGTCTAAACAAAACATAAATAAACTAGAAATTTTGAGTTTGTCTTAAGACAAACTCTAGGTGTTTGGGTTTGGGGAGTACAAGCCTGATGTAAAATAAAATTTGAATGCAGATTGCTTTGTTATCAAGATATGTAATAAGTGGTGAAACTTGTTTTAAAAGAAAAAAAATATTGAGATGAGGTCATCATGAAACCACTAAACATTTTAGCAGTCAGTGTCGTTGTCTAACAATACACTAAGTTTAAACTCAGTTGGACGTTTGGTTTGGCAGATACATGGCTTTAAAAAGTGCACCTTTAAAGCGATACCACATGGCACGTGATGACATCATCAATCTACGACTCAGCACAAATGTTTTCTGAATGAAGGCCATTATGTAAACCAATTTTGAAACAATTATAAAAACTCTGCCAGAGACATCTAGTAAAAGTGTTTTATGAACTGTTTTTAACCTGCCGCCATCAGTCTTAATTTTTAAACCAGACCCTTGTCAGACAACATTGATAAAAACTCAAAAAAAGTTGCCACTGTTAAATTACAAGGCATTTCCGGTTTCAACCGGATGTAGAGGTCATGTTATGTCACGCACACAATTAAAAATGAAGACCTATACTGCATTTGTATAATCCCGCAAAAAGCAACCCAGGGTCTCTTATCCTTGATTTGATACAAATTTTCAAAGATTTAAATATTAAATGACATAGATTACCGAGGCGGCATCTGTCACAGAGCGAAATAAAAGCATGACCATTAGTTTGATATAGCACCACCATGCCTGTGAAATGTACTGCTATCATTTCCGTTTCAACAATGTGGGACTATACACAAGCTCTGTGGACTTTGAACCTTATGATCAATGAAGAGGAAGAACCAGCAGCGCTTTTGCACTTTTTCCTATGCACAGTTTACATGTGGGTTAATACTAACGTTGGCTTTAAATTAAGGTCATATTGGTATCATTTCTGTGCAAAAGTTTGAGCAGGCTCACTGACCAACAATCTTATGTAAAAAGTTTGACTAAATTATGAGTGGTTCTTGAGATTTGAATTTTTGAAACTTTCAACTTCCGGATTGAACCAGACGTCAAGGTCAAATGAGGTCACACTCTGTGTAGCATTTTTAGAGTTATAAAAGGCCTTTCCGTTGAAGTGTAGATTGTGAAAATCCATTGTGTAGTTTTGGATTTTTAAATATTAAACTTTCATTTAATGTAATTCAACACCTGATGACATCATCATGACGTCACTACAGCAGTGTCTTCTACTAATAAGGATCTACTTATATGTGAAATTTCAAGGTTGTGTGAGCTTTCTTAGAGGACAATCACGGGGGAGAAGAAGAAACAAAAACAAGTGGGGTTTTTTTTAAACAAGAGGTGTTACGGGCAGATTGCCCGGACACCTAAAAAAATGAACAAAAACAAGAGGTGTTCCGAGCATTGCTCCAAACACCTAACCAATCATAAAGCTCACTGATTATTAAGTTCCAAGGAAATATTTCTCATTGAGAGAACAGCATCTGTATACTTTCAAAATCACTTCACTTATTTTGATTGCAGTTGCTGAAATAACCCTAAAAGGAACAATTACAAATCACTGATAAAATAAATGCAACTGTTTTGGGTTGTTTTCAACATAGGTTGTATGGTGTGTTTATTGAATAACAGAGGATTGAAATTATTTATTCCAATTGTGTAATACCCCATTAATAAGAAATAAATACAACCAATAGAGAATTATATGCAGATCTCAAATACTTTCCAGAAATCTTTTTATTTCGCTTTACACATTACTTCTAATTTGCAGAACCGTTGACAGTGGCTGGCGTGTATACAAGCAAACTGTTCACAGACACTAAATGTATGGGCATGAGGTGAGTTGATGTGATAACACTCCCAGAATGTTGTGTGTGGTACAAGAACAACCACGGGTGACATGATACCGTGTCTGGACAATACATTGCCATTGCATGCACATTGCATGCACTTACGATGCTCTACTTTATTAGCCCATACAAAGCAGGACACAAAGTACAGGAATTCTTGCAAGGAATCAGTAGGCTTTTATCATTGTTTTTCACTTCTTCTTTTTTGGCGTGGGAGGCAAGTCCAATATTCCAGCAAGCCATGGCTAATTATTGTTCGAGGCTAACATCCAAAAGTCTACCCAATTCACAGTGAATAAAATTCGCATTTTCTCAAAGGAGAGACCCAAATTTTAGTGCATATGATTCAAATGTTTCTTGTCTTTACTTTGTTTAACCCTAGTTTTCATTGTCACAATTTATATCTTAAATATAGAAACAAAACTTTGCAGAGCTTTTAACAAGTTTTTAACTAGATAACAATGCAGGCTAAGGCGACTGGGACATTGAGACATTGCAATACTGTACTCACGGACGACACTCTTCTTCTTAGCTTCATACTCCTTGGTCTTCTCGTCAAATAGCTTTTCTAGTTCATCATAACCAGGGGTACTTTCCTCAATTTGATGCTTTTTTCCAGACTTATCTGTTTCTAGATCTTCCTGTGTTTTCTGCAAAAATTGAGATTTTTATAATACTTGTAAAAAATTCAACTTTAAATGGGGGGGGGGACAGGAATCCATTCCCCTCCCCCCTTTAATTATATAATTGCTAAACTATATGTTTGCAGGGGCAATCTCACTGTTAAAGTTTCAATTTGGGGGGGTTAATTAAACGGAGCAACATTTCAATTCAATTAAAAAGTCTCAGTTGCTTTAGCCTAAAGCATTAAGTTAATAAATTCAGGGAGACAGTCAATATTAGGGCTAGATAGCTTAGTTGGTAGAGTGCCTGCACGTTAATGCCAAGGTCACAGGTTCAAGTCCTGCTCCAGTCAATTTTTCTTTGCTCAACCCAAAATTATTTTAAATTTTCCCAGTTAGTTTCCCTTGTGGTTTCATACTTGATACAAGTATCCTTTTGTTAAAATGCCTTTTTGTAATCCTTGGTATCAACAGGTAGATTTGCAAACACTCTCCTATGTTCACCTGTAAATCAAGGACTTCTCTTTGTAAACAAAATCCAACCAAGGACATTCCTGGTCAAACTGAATACTTTATGTTAAATTCCTTAATGTCAATCGGTAGACACACTCAAACACAAGCAGTTCTGAATACTTTATGTTAAATTCCTTAATGTCAATCGGTAGACACACTCAAACACAAGCAGTTCTGAATACTTTATGTTAAATTCCTTAATGTCAATCGGTAGACACACTCAAACACAAGCAGTTCTGAATACTTTATGTTAAATTCCTTAATGTCAATCGGTAGACACACTCAAACACAAGCAGTTCTGAATACTTTATGTTAAATTCCTTAATGTCAATCGGTAGACACACTCAAACACAAGCAGTTCTGAATACTTTATGTTAAATTCCTTAATGTCAATCGGTAGACACACTCAAACACAAGCAGTTCTGAATACTTTATGTTAAATTCCTTTATGTCAATCGGTAGACACACTCAAACACAAGCAGTTCTGAATACTTTATGTTAAATTCCTTAATGTCAATCGGTAGACACACTCAAACACAAGCAGTTCTGAATACTTTATGTTAAATTCCTTAATGTCAATCGGTAGACACACTCAAACACAAGCAGTTCTGTGTTGCATGCACTCTGTGACATTCCCATGTCCTGTACACTCAAGACAAATTTGAACCATGTTGAAATTTGACATGGTCAACACGTTGTTCACCTGTGTAGATTTTTACCTTTATTGGACATCAATAAAGACCTCTTTTGTTCTTAGGCCCACACTTTGTATGTACATGTAACACAATTGTCAACTCAGCATTGAATCAAGAACTTCTGTGTTTTCACAAATTATTTTTTTTTTTAGTCAATTTCCCCATTGTTTTTTTTAAAGAATCAAATATGTCCACAATCTGTAATCCAACTGGATCCCTTTTATTTAAATTCTAGGTTTTGACACAGAGAACTACTAACCTGTAAGTGACTAATGGAGTCATCCAACTTGTTCTTCATTACAGTAAACTTCTCTTTCATTTGTTTTAACTGGCTCTGTAATTGCTGAGTTGCAGCCGAATCTGACTGTAGTTCTTTCTGTAACTGAATTCCCTGAAATCAGTACAATGGTTAATGATGAACAATAAATATTTCAATAAATATATTTGTTTTACAAAATCTTAAAATCTAAAATGAGAAAATAAAACAAAATAAGAACAATGAAGAAATAAGCACATTTGAAAGGAACCGCTAAAGGTACAATATGTCATCAGATTTTGGAAGAGTTCTATATTTTTCAATATTTTTCTATAAACAAACCTTACAACCAACTTTGAACATTTCATTTAATGTTTTCGAGGAGAAACAACTTGTTTTAAAGTGTACGTTTCAGGTTTGTTTTACTTTTCATGTGCTTATTTTGATTGTGGTAATCAAAGTATGAAGCAAGTGTTGAGGAGCAATTCCTTGTACATGGCAGAATTTTTGATGAAAATACTTCCCATATACCGAGTCTTGAAGAAAGTAATATACCTGATTAGAAAACTTCAAATAGAGTCAAACAATGAAAGTAAACACCCAGAATTTGACAACTTTATTAAACAGGTGCATTTGAGCCTGAAATTGATAAATTATGTTTTGAAAGATGCATAGAAGAAGTTTACATTTGGGGAGGTTTTTTTTATTTTGAGCATCCTCATATACATTAGGAAACTAATATGGGAGGCTAAACAGAGGGAAAGATTCAGCCAAAGTAGAGACATTGCTGCTCCTAACGAGCCACAGAGCTTCAAGGCACACCGTATACACAGCTCAAGGAAATCAACACAAATCTTACATTTTTTAACAGCTTTCATATGCAGAAAGGGGGCACATCTCAAAACTGTTTTCCTCTTTTTTTTTGCAATACTTAAATTGATGTTCAAATTACATGCATTTGTACCTTTCAATAGCAATACAGTCTATTATTGATGTTCAAATTACATGCATTTGTACCTTTCAATAGCAATACAGTCTATTATTTTGCCTGCCAGGAAATGTCCTGAAATGCACTAGGTCCCTCCTTTTGTAAACAAGGTGGTATTGTCTAGAACTAAGTGTTAATACTGTCAATGCACAGTGTAGTTACTGAATCATATCTTACTTCATTTGACAGATCCGTCTGTTCTTGTTTGGCTTTATTAATTCTCAGATTCATATCAAACATGAACTTGCTAAATGCCAGTTTGAAGTCATCAATTTCCCGAGTTAACTTGTCTCGTTTCTCTTGAAGATCAAAGCGTTCCTTGCGCTCCCTTGTCAGGATACTTCTGAAGTCAGTGATCTGTTTGCCGAGTAACTGAACAGTGACTCTGATAAAACAATATCAAATATCAACATAAACGGTGTGATACATCAATGTTTGGTACATCTCTATCATCTAGCTTTCAATAAACACACTCTTCAATCATCCTTTGAACATTTCACCAAGTAAGGTAGTCAGATTTTTTAGGAAACACAGAATTATAAGGGAGTTGGATTTTTGTACACATTTTTAATATTGTGAACTGAGTTTCAGTTGGCACTTTAGTTTTCTCGCTTTTGACAGTGTTTCAGATTAACTAATGTCAGACCTTGAGATGCTTTTTTTTTGGAACAGTCTTCAGATTGATCGTGAATACTGAATGTCAACTGCCTTCTTTAAAATAGGACCTTTCCAGGGCACACTCTAGGTGGTGCACTGCATGGAATATTAATTACTAACATATTCTAACCTATGAAAGCTTGGCCTATAACAGGCATGTCAACAAGTATTCTGGCAGTGATTCAAAAACAAGCTGCAGATTACTCAGAAGAGTTTCTATTACTGAGAACTAAGCTTTTGACTTACTGATGGTTTTCTTCAAGCTGTTTCATGCGAAGTTCCATCTCAGCATTTTCTTGTTTCATGCGAGCCGTCTCGTTAGCTTTCCTGGTTAGATCTTCCTTCTTGTTTTGCAGGCTACACAGAATTACATAAAGGATAATGCTTGAGATACGCACAAATTTGTGCATAACAATAGCATGAGGGCTGTTCTTACGCACAACTTGCACATGCCGACTTAACCTCTACCTGTGACAACAACATATTGTTACCACTGCTCGATTTATTTGCACAAAATTAGCACTATTGTTCAGTAGCAGAAATACAAATGTTGTACTGGTACAGTACTATTCTTTCGATACTGAGTCCACTGGTCTTTGAGCCCCAAGTGACACTGAGAGTAAGCTATTCCTGACAAGGAATCATCCAGTCAGAATGTTTTTCGGGCACAAGAGAGTGAAGAGTACAACACTGATGATGTCTAACACAGTGGAGAGATTTTAATGTCCTAGTGACACACTCAAGCACAAGGTAAACTGTGTAGTATAAGTCAAACCCACTAAGGAGAAGACAGTGAAGACAGGAAAGAACACTGGTCCATCCCACTGACTGGGACTACTACTACTACGGTGAATCAAGGGCACAGAAACATAACAACAACAATCAATTTAAACCTCTTACAGGTTGGTTTGTTTCATTGTTTTTTAAATTGTGTTAAAACAAACAATTTAAGACTGCTCAAATAATTTTAAGAAAACCAACTGTTTCCAGGGCGGAAAACATAAAATTACCTTTAAAATTATTTTAAACCATTTTCAAAAAAATTGGTACAAGACTGCAGTACATCAAGAAAAACAGCTGTATCAACAACAAAATTCAGAAATGAATGAAAGTGGTGTATATTAATTAAGCATATTGAGCTGCTTGAGAATTAGTATTTTGACAATAATTAAGTGTTTCAATGCTTTTTCTTTGCTCGTTTTCTGCTCCATTATTTTGTAGAAATATCGATTCCAAAATACTAGAGAGATACGTCTCTATTGCTTCATTTGTACAAAATAATGGATTGGTGAAATAAAAGTATAACATCAGAGGAGGATCCTTAACCCAAATCAAGTCCACAAATTTAAGTTAATATATAGCAATTATGTTGCAGTGTATCAGTTAGCTTTACTTACACTGTATCAAGATCATTCACTTTTGTGCTATCCATCTCACGGTTCTCTGTTGCTACTTCGATATCTAAAATTTGGTTAAAACATTCACTCTTCATAACATTGCAACTGGTGTTAAGTGCTTAACTGCACAGTGAAGCAACCATACAAATTGACCTTAGTATTAAACTAGTATTTAACTTACCATTCAAAAGTTCAAATGACCCACAGAGGTGTAATGTTTATGGTGAATATTGTGGTGTCACAATTGTTTGCAACAAATAAATCATCATTGGAAAAAGTGACAAATCAGAGCAGATTGAAGAACAGAATACATGAAGGGAAATTCAGCATCCAACACCAGGGCCCAATTTCATTGCTCTGCTCGAAAGAAGAAGAAAATCTAGGCTTAACGAATGCGCTTTGCACTTGTAAGCAAGGCATTCTTGTGGTAAATTTCATTGTTTATATATAGGCCGATGCCATTTTATTGAGTTTGATGATGTAACAGGGCCCCTGGGAAGAATAGTGGTCCAACACCATGCACACTGATGGGGGCTAGCCCGATAATAACACTTCATAATAATAATATGGCTTTGATTCTTTTGTAAACATTGTCTGTCCTGTTGGTCGGTCAAAATTAAGTACATGTGTGTCGTACATTTGCTTGCTTGTAACTGTTTCATCATTCAAAGGTGATCCTTATGACAGAACTTGACATGTTTAAACCACAAGTTCTTCCGATGAATGACAAGTGAAGAGCTCCACAGTTTCTGGCTTAAATCCTATATAGTATTTAAAGAAAATTAAATCAATGAATTCCAATTGGATTTGAACACTCACTAGAACCAAACTCAGCAAACTGGATCTATCCCTGCATTAATAATACTGACCTTCTTTGAGCGTATCCCACTGTTCTTCCAGTCTGTCATAATCATCATTGGTTTGTATTATTTCAATGTCAAGCTGTAGTAAATAACATTGTTCAAAATGAATAGTCAAATGATTTCCTCCTGCACAAACTCATTTCTGATGTTGTACACATTTGATTGAAGTCAAATTTACTCTGAGAGATTTCTCTTTGCCAAAGAATAGTTTTATAATTTTCAGACACATCGGAAGTAAAAGAAACTACCATATATAATTGTCATAAAACTAAATTCTGGTTGGAAATACTAGCAGATCTAAATCTACAAATTATTTTTTGGGACAAAAATACAGGTTCTTGGGTAACTGTAAATGAACTGTAAAAAAAGACCTGGAAATACATGCATATAAACTAGTGTTGGTGGTCTCTAAACTAACAAAGAGGCTTCGTAATTCGTTTCTACCTGTGGTAGACCCAATCAAAAACAATTCCACATTGACCAACTTTCTCAACAACGAAATTTAATTAGGAAAAACATGTCGTCAAAGAAGGCCTCCACTTTGAAACTAAGATGCTACAATGTTGTTGTTTTGTAGGTTTCAAAGGTTCGCTAGCCGACTCAATGTAATTTACTTGGACATGTTCAGTGTTCACAGTATTTCATTGAAGCTTTCAAATTATATATTGAGTACTAAGTTTATGTCTCACTTTCTACCCATCGTATATAATCTTGAAGTGCAACATTTTACTGATTTTCAATTATAGGTCTTACTATTTGTATTGACACTTCTCAATAACTTTGTTTCAAAAGAACTTCTAGCAATCAAATGCATAATTCACATAATTATATATATTGCATCGGCGCAATGTCATTAAAATGACATAATTTGTATACACATGAACAAGCAAGTCAAATGTCTTCCTGATTTAATCCCACTCATTTCAATTTTCATTCATAAAAGGAAACCATAAGTTGTCCAATAAGCATCCACGGCGTCAGGCAAATGTTTCTCCAAAGATTGCTGCGCAATAGGTTTTCCCCTGGTTCAAAGCATGTAGCCCACTCTTTCCCACCATTAACCTGAAGATCTGGAATTTTAACTTTTAGTATCAAGTATTTTTGGTGTTAAGCTAATTTGCGATATACATACGTACAATACTTATGTACTTAACACAAAAAGTTCTTTATCCCGATTGCATTGTTTATGTCATTTCAAAATCAGTTGTTTGAAGTAGCAACTTAAGTGTAGCAACTCAAACCTTAAAGACTTTTTATCTGGAATATGCAAGAGTGTGCATTCCAATCCCACCTAAGATTAACCTAGATTTGTTATCCTTGGGACTCAGAAAGCACAGTGCTTCTTACATTCCGGGTTTTTGTTTAATAGTTAAACTAAATGAGCCATACCTCCATTAGTGTCTGTTCCAATTGAGCTTTCTTTAAGAGGTGTTGTTTCTCCATCTGTAGCAAATGCTGCCCAAGCTCAAACCTGTAAGTAATCAATGTGAAGGTATGTGGATTAAACATGGCTGGAGGATGAATAGGGCTTGGCATGTAGGATGTTGTGATAAAGTAGTCTCATTCCTGGGACAGCTCCTGACAATCCCTGGGCCATCATACTCTTTGTATGACAGTGAAAATATTGAAAGCTTTCAACAGTCTCTCAAAGTATCCAACCTATTCCCCCTGAAAAAAACTTACCCTTTTTCTTTCAAGTCAGTATTTTCCTTGTGTTCTCGATCCAGTTGATCTTGAAAGGTAGTTTCCTGGTTCTCATATCTTGCTTTGTTTGCCTCGTGTCTATGAATAATCTATTCAAATGCAAAATAAAAATTACTTAAACAGGGGCTCAAAAGTGTATTTCAGTTTTGAGTTACTGTCATTTTCCAATAAATGGAAGTACAACAAATTTTAAACAAAGGTACATATAAAAAAATATTGCAACTTTTCAACTTAACGCTTAAAAAGAGTGGAAGATAATTTTTCTCTTCAATACGCTCAGAAATCTGAAAAAGCATGAGGTCGAGTTAACCAAGAGACGCAGAGCATGGTGCAAAATTAATGCCAGTTTAGAGTTGGTGGCAGAGCATGGTGCAAAATTAATGCCAGTTTAGAGTTGGTGGCAGAGCATGGTGCAAAATTAATGCCAGTTTAGAGTTGGTGGCAGAGCATGGTGCAAAATTAATGCCAGTTTAGAGTTGGTGGCAGAGCATGGTGCAAAATTAATGCCAGTTTAGAGTTGGTGGCAGAGCATGGTGCAAAATTAATGCCAGTTTAGAGTTGGTGGCAGAGCATGGTGCAAAATTAATGCCAGTTTAGAGTTGGTGGCAGAGCATGGTGCAAAATTAATGCCAGTTTAGAGTTGGTGGCAGAGCATGGTGCAAAATTAATGCCAGTTTAGAGTTGGTGGCAGAGCATGGTGCAAAATTAATGCCAGTTTAGAGTTGGTGGCAGAGCATGGTGCAAAATTAATGCCAGTTTAGAGTTGGTGGCAGAGCATGGTGCAAAATTAATGCCAGTTTAGAGTTGGTGGCAGAGCATGGTGCAAAATTAATGCCAGTTTAGAGTTGGTGGCAGAGCATGGTGCAAAATTAATGCCAGTTTAGAGTTGGTGGCAGAGCATGGTGCAAAATTAATGCCAGTTTAGAGTTGGTGGCAGAGCATGGTGCAAAATTAATGCCAGTTTAGAGTTGGTGGCAGAGCATGGTGCAAAATTAATGCCAGTTTAGAGTTGGTGGCAGAGCATGGTGCAAAATTAATGCCAGTTTAGAGTTGGTGGCACAGTGATGAGTGGTGAATGCTGATGATAGTCAGTGTTTCAGCAACTAGTCACTGATGCCCCAGTGATGAATAAAAACTGTGGTTTTTATGATCACTCGTCAAAATTTCAGTCACTCGACCATTGCGCAACCGTCTATAAACCTGCCTTTAGACATGGATAGTCAGTATGTGTTCATAGTGCCCATGCAATAATGCATACACAAATGACAAATTGGAAACAAATAACGTTAAATTCTGAGGAGATCAAGGACAATGGAGAAATATCATAACATTGTCAAGGTGGTTAAACTGGCATTAAGTGTACAGTACCGTATACACCACAAGGCTGAACCCTATTGAGTCAAGTAAGCCGATAGCCACTCGCTGACAATGCTACTGAAGTAAAGCAGAAACATAGAAAGCCACCGAACTGCCTCCCATGGAAATAAATGAAGGCCCTATGTAAACACATGAATTAGGCAGTTATTTTGATCTGGTTATAATGTTTTGGCAAGCTAGTTTCAATTTTCTTCTCCAAAACTTACTGGCTGCCATGTTTTTCCAAAATCATTTACTTCTCTGACCCATTCCTCCACAAGTCTTTCCAATTGTTTCCCATAATTGCAAAAAGTGACACGGTCTTGAAAAGGACACTTAAGGACACCATCTCTTGCAGTTGCGACATGAGCTTTGTATGGTTCTTGCTTGACAGTGCTCGAGTAATAAGTGCACTCCATACCAGGAAACTGTGCACTCAGGGGGCTTTCAAAGTAGGGACAGATCATAGACAGATATGGCATTCAATTCAATTCAATCTTGATAAGTTTTGCTGTAATTTCTTTAGAAAAACACACTGGACAAATGGGCATGGCAAACTACTGACCACTTTAATCACACATCTTTTGACGGAAATCTGAACATGTTTAAAAGACTTAATCATGCACTTAATCACAAATACATAGAATGTGTGGGCATATGAAGCCTTGCATTTATTGTTCATGTGAATTGAACTACTACTGTCATCTGCACATAACACAGCAGCTGTGCATGTGTTGTGTGTGTATTCTGTGTCACTGCTATATCCTCCTCTCCTGTCCAATGACATGGTTGGGACTGTGCTCATATCTTCAATGAGAGATCTTTTATTTGTGAATGTTTACTTATTTATTTATTGGTTCAATACTAACGTAATGTCAATAGCTGATAAAACCAACCTTTCTGATGTCAGACAAATCATTCTCACTTATGACCAGCTCCTCTTGAAGCACATCCAACTCTTTCTTTTTGGCTATGTTTGCTTCCTTTTGCCTTTTGGTCTTCTTTGTTGTATCATGCTGAAATGAATTGACACTTCAAACTACAAATTCCATTTTCTTGAGCTCAAACAGAGAAAGTTATGCACAAAGACTTTGATAGGTTCAGTAAATTATCCGTTTAGAGATCACTCATATCTTTACAACCATCCCCACATACAGGGACATACCCAGACATGGCTGATTGTTATAGTTATAGCTGTAGTTATAGTAACTACCTATGGTTGATGGTGCTTTTTTTTCTTTCTTTTTTTAACAAACCCTTTTTTGTGAACATCTTCAGGAAAAAAAATACAAGAAACAAAAAGCTTGTTTCATTTTTAAAATGATGTTATGTAGGAAACATGTGAAATTGTCAACTCATGACATGACCTGTACTATGACCTTTGGGGGTCAACCATTTGCTGGTGCCCTTTTGCTACAAGCTGCAGGCGTTTTCATTTAACGCTTACAGTCATGTGACAGTCATCTTGGAGGCCAATAACTGTACTATTTTTATTTTTTTTAAACACCAACAACATAGGTTGCAAAAAACAAATTTTTTACAGATTAGTGTAACCACACATGCCCTAGAAAATTATCGGAAAATTAAATTACTTTCTTTGTGGAGATTGCCTAGAACTGGTTGCCTGTAAATTGCCTCATGTGACAAAGCCTTTAATAGCACAGTCACATGATCATATACAAATTACATTTTTACAATTCAAACTGACTCATTAATGACTACATATAGCAATGATACAAAAATACAGATGAAAATGTGTCTTTTAACTGGCTTAGTGCAGTTCACCTCTGCGGACCCCGGTTCAAATCCCATCCCACAAGCTTTCAGTCCCTACCTAATTTGGCTCCCTCACCAAAATGTCCAATTCATTCCAATTGGATATCCAGTTGGAAAATGTTGGATTGAGTTGGTATTGAGTTGGTGTGAGTTGGTTTATATTAGAATACTGAATTTCCAATTGGAATAAAATCTTAGACCAACTCAGTCCAATTGGAAATCCAATTGGAGTCAGTTGGCTTGATTTAATTGAATTGAAATTAGTTGGAATTTGTTTCTACCAATTGGAAATTTCACCTCCTAATATTTTTCCAATTGGAAATTTTTATTCCCAACAGGGTCCAATTTGAAAAACAACCTTGATATTATTCCAATGTCACCAACTGGATTTAGAATTAGTTAATTGCACTTGTGTAAACCCCTGGGTTGGGGTGGGATATACTATATCTCCATAAGTTTTTGGACTGTCAGCCCATTGGGTTTAGACTATTTCTTGTGTAAACCCCTGGGTTGGGGTGGGATATACTATATCTCCATAAGTTTTTGGACTGTCAGCCCATTGGGTTTAGACTATTTCTTGTGTAAACCCCTGGGTTGGGGTGGGATATACTATATCTCCATAAGTTTTTGGACTGTCAGCCCATTGGGTTTAGACTATTTCTTGTGTAAACCCCTGGGTTGGGGTGGGATATACTATATCTCCATAAGTTTTTGGACTGTCAGCCCATTGGGTTTAGACTATTTCTTGTGTAAACCCCTGGGTTGGGGTGGGATATACTATATCTCCATAAGTTTTTGGACTGTCAGCCCAATGGGTTTAGACTATTTCTTGTGTAAACCCCTGGGTTGGGGTGGGATATACTATATCTCCATAAGTTTTTGGACTGTCAGCCCATTGGGTTTAGACTATTTCTTGTGTAAACCTCTGGGTTGGGGTGGGATATACTATATCTCCATAAGTTTTTGGACTGTCAGCCCATTGGGTTTAGACTATTTCTTGTGTAAACCCCTGGGTTGGGGTGGGGTATACTATATCTCCATAAGTTTTTGGACTGTCAGCCCATTGGGTTTAGACTATTTCTTGTGTAAACCCCTGGGTTGGGGTGGGATATACTATATCTCCATAAGTTTTTGGACTGTCACTGTCAGCCCAATGGGTTTAGACTATTTCTTTTGCTCATGATGATACTTATTTTCGGGTGTATTTGAAAATATCCAATTGGGTCTAGTTGGGGGGTAAAATCAAACTGAATCCAACTGAGTCCAAATGTGTCTAACTGGGTCCAATGGTGTCACAGAGTTATGTGAAGTTGTAAAGAATTACTCAGTTTCCTAAGTTTCCGAAAGTAAATAATTTATTATAAGATTAAGACCGAGTTTTGCTTTATGTAATTGTGGAGCCAATTTTCACTAGAGTTTGATTTATTGTTTGCCTCACGAAGATGCTTGAAAGAAGTGAAATTCAAACAACATGTGATGTATATGAAATATTGATTTGCGGTAACAATGGAAAGTGTACTTTCAAACCGGCTTAAAGTAAAGCCTATAATGTGAATCTGCTATAAGTATTTTATTTTAGTTTAAATGTACAATTGGGTTTATTTGATAATTCCAGGGTTTTCCCGCAAGGGTTAAAACACTTTGAAGTCGATGTGCTATGTTGGAGGGGTGACTGGCGGCGGGATACCGCACACCCAAGGGGCCCTATCAACTCTGAGACGGGGACTGGTTAGAGAGAGAGAGATATAGAGAGAGAGACGCACACCCACACAGACCACAACCGGAAACACCGATGTTAGGTTACTCCTAAGAGCTTGATGTTATTCTTGTTATTGTGAAACTTTGAACTTACGTTATTGTAAATAAATGTGTACATTCTTGTAAATATCAATCGGTTTCCTCTTTGCAATCTTATTCAGTGTAAACAACTACCAAAGGTCATGGCCGCCAAGGTCGGGAAATGACTCGGGGTTTGACAAATGGGTTTTGTACCAATACACAACATTGAACAAATTCCAATTGATTCCAATTGGACAAATTCCATTTGGTTCTAATTGGAAATTAAATTGGAAATTTTGGCTGGATTTTCCCAAGTTGAGGTTTTCCTCCCATGTCTAAAAATTACATTTCTTCAACATCTTTTCTTTATAGATGTCTTCATGCCGACAAATTAAAGTTAGCTGACTTAGATGTAGGATAATCACTTTATACTTTCTAGGTCCTCAAGGAAAAAAACATACACAGTCTACTTGGTTGGGATATGAATACTTTCTCATACTAATGTCATATAGTCGTCTTACCACACATTGCTTCAAATGTTTCTTTTCTCTTCTTGCATCAGCTCTCTCTTGAATCATATCCTCCTTCAAAATCATAATCCCTGTTTCTAGGTCCACAATCTGAATCAAAAAATCATCACAATCTATATCAGTTAATGTGACAAGTTTCACAAAATAATACATCACTTGTTTTGGAAGAGTAAAGACATTCCCGTGCTCCAGTTTTCAAAAACAAAACCAAACTGAAAAGTTGTTATCATATTTTAATGAAAGCAACCAAAAACGTTTATATTGTGATAAGTTTTGTGCATGTTCATGTACCTGTTTGTTTCAATTGTTGTGCAATGCAAATAAGTAAAGGTAGTTTTCAAATACCATCTCATTTAGATTCACAGAAATATTCTGCTGGATGAAAAAAAAACTGCTTAAAAGCTTAAATTTAAATAATAGCTGTATTCAACTCGGCGCTAGCACAGCATACACAGCTTTTTATTTGCTCTGTTATGTGTCAACATTTTTAACCTGTTTTATGCACTTGGAGATATTTTATTTCAAAATGGACAGAATATATCTCTATACTATATCCACCTCATTCAACAATGGTTTTGCTCCCGTCGATGGATGTTGTCAGAATTTGATTTGACCCCCCGATGTCACCTGAATGTGTGTACTGATAAATGCTGGCGGCCATTTTGTTCATGTGCTGGATATATGGAACTTTGTGATTTGTGATCCGCAACAACCAACTCGACCGAAATAACAACCGTATTGCCATCTACATCTATCACACAAACTGCTGGATAGTGCTATGCCCTGGGCTTGCACTGGACTCTATTTTGGTGACTTTTGGAAATCACTCAAGAAGGAGATATTTTATGGACAATTTTCTAGAACTGAGTAAACACCATATCCTACAGTAAGATGGCTGTTCCACACACTCGTTTTGGTATGTATGTATTTGTCTGCTTACTGATCTCCATGTTCCCTCTGCATCTTGCCATCAAACAATCTTGTGTTTCCAACACTATGAAGACTATGGAATGTGCATCTAAACTTAAAAAACTGTTCCACGGTAGGCCGATTCCATACTATGCAAATTCATCTGGCACATTTCATTTATCCAGTTGCTTGTTACTGAGTGGTGATATTCATTTAAACCCAGGCCCTGCAAAGCACCCCTGCACGGCATGTTCAAATCCAGTTAAGAGAAATCAGCAGAGGCTTCAGTGTAACACTTGTAATCTTTGGTGCCACGCCAGTTGTGAATCCATCTTGAATGTGTCCAACCTGCAACCCTGGATGTGCCGCTCATGTCTCTCGATCGAGTTGCCTCATTTTTCCAACTCATTTTTTGAACTCGAAAACCCTCTTAGCTTCTCATCTGTTGATTATACGGGGATACATCAACTGAGATGTTGCCACCTTCACCAATGTCTTCAATCGTCACGTCTAAGACCAGTATTAATTGTGTATCCATGAATGCTAGGAGTATCAAGAACAAACTTTCTGAGTTAGAAGTTCTGCTTGAGACAAACCACATCCATATCATTGCTATTTCGGAGACATGGCTTGACTCATCAGTCCCTGATGGAACCATCAGTGGGAAACATAACATCTTCCGTAAAGACCGTCACTCAAGAGGTGGTGGGGTTCTTCTTGGCATATCACCTGACCTTCAACCTAGTCCCATCATCCAACCTAGTCCCATCATCCATCCCAGCCTCGATATGGTGGAGTGTGTTTTTGCTACATGTATCGTCAAAGGTGAAAGATGGTTATGTGGTTCTCATTATCGCCCCCCTCATGATGCAACATCACTGGATCGTCTCGAAAACGCCTTGCTCGCCATGAACTTAAGTCAGTACGCGAATGTCGCCATAATGGGTGATTTTAATATAAACTGGATGGAAGACCATGCTCTTTTGTTTCAGTTGAAAAATTGCACCTCTGCCCATGGTCTCCATCAACTCATCAATGATCCTACTCACATTATGCCAAACAATCGTGCTACCTTATTGGACTTGGTTTTTACGACAAATCCATCTAAAGTTACTAACATTTCTGTTCATGATCCCTTTTCTACATCTGATCACTCCGTGATCAGTTTCTGTATTCACGGGTCTCCACGGGTCATGTCTAGAACAATGAATCAGCATTATCTTTATGCCAAGTGCAACACTGCTTATCTACGTGAGCTGGTTAGACGTTGTCCCTGGGACACAGCTTACTCTGGAGGTGTTGATGTCACATGGAACCGTTTCCTGGACCTTTTCTTTTCTTGTGTCAATGCGAGCACACCATGCAAAAGTCAACATAAACGCAGGAAATATTGGATCACAAGTGACATTCTTAAACTTGTCTCACTGAAACGGAAGTGCTTTCACAGAGCAAGAAAATGTACAAATGATGAACTTCGTGAGAATTTGTGGGGTCAATATTGCTCTGTTCGGAACAGATTGAAAAATAAGGTCAAATCAGCTAAAGCTAAGCATATTAATGACTTATTGAATCTTGAGGACAATGGAAAGCGTTTCTGGTCTTACATCAGAAACAAACGTTCTGTTGCTGAGGTAAAGGCATTTAAAATCAATGGTCTCATGTCAACTGACCCTATTGTAATAGCCAATGCATTCAATAAAAGATTCACATCCCACTTCACCAAACCCACTACAGGTAACGATATTACTTCCCCTACATTGGACATTCCTAGCATGCGTTCTGTGTTAATCTCTACTCATGATGTTGTAAACAAAATAAAGAAAATGTCTGCTGGCAAAGCTGCCGGCCCAGATGGTGTCACTGTTAAAATGTTGAAATTGTGTGTGATGGAGATTGCTCTCATTCTGACAAAGTTTTTCAATTTTTCTCTTAATCAGGGCATTGTACCGAGTGCTTGGAAAATTGCCAATGTTGTCCCTATTCACAAACAGGCTGATAAGAGCGGCATTGACAACTATCGTCCCATAGCCCTCACCTCCGTTTTCTCTAAGCTACTTGAGAGTATTGTTTCGGATAATCTCCGTTCCCATTTGGAATTGAATGGTCTGATGTATGACTTTCAGCATGGTTTCAGGCCAGGCCGTTCTTGTGCAACACTCCTCGCTGACACAATAACGGAGTGGTCTGAAACACTGGATCAAGTCAAGTCATGTGTGCATGTTATATCTCTTGATTATAGTAAAGCGTTTGATTGTATTTCTCATAGTATTCTTATTAACAAACTTAGAAAATCCTATGGGATCCACGATTCCTTATTTTGCTGGATTAATTCATTCCTCACAGGGAAAAAACAAAGGGTAGTTTTCCACGGATCTGAATCAGGCTGGTCTAATGTCACATCTGGAGTACCACAGGGGTCTGTCTTAGGGCCTCTGCTTTTCAACATTTATATAAATGACTTACATATGCAGCTGTCTAACTCCCCACGCCACTATGCTGATGATACTTTTTTGTATAGACAAATTCAGGGAGAAAATGATACTTTGTCCCTCCAGAGAGATCTTGACAAAATAAGTGCCTGGTCCAATAGAAATTTACTTCTTTTGAATCCAGTTAAATGCAAGTTTCTCTCCCTCTCTAGAATGCATCGCTGGTCATACCAGGCTTCATATTCCATAAATAATATACTTATTCAAGAGGTCACTGAGCTTAAACTACTAGGTGTACTTGTACAAAACAATCTCTCCTGGGATGTGCATGTTAATTTTGTCACAGCTAAAGCCTATAGAACTCTATGGGAGACTGCAACTCTAAAACACTGCTCACTTTGTACAAGTCTATTGTTTTACCCCTTTTAGATTATTGTTCTCCTGTTTGGCATGTTTATCGTGTTAAACACCAAACTCAACTAGAAAAAGTGCAGAGGTATGCCACAAGGCTAATTCTTCATCAAAGGAGACAGGAACAACCCTACAATAGCAGGCTTATAGAAACAGGGCTTACCACCCTTAGTAAAAGAAGGGAATACCTGTTCTTTGCTTTTGTATGTAAACAATTGGTTGCTCATATTCATGCAGGTGCCTTGACATCCTTTTTATGCAAAATCTTGGTTAATGCTAGACACAAAGGTAAACTTATTTTTCATCATTTATCCGCCTGTACCGATTTGTTTAAATTTTCCATCCCTTGCCGTTTTGCTCGAAGCTGGAGTAACTTGCCTACTGACCTTGTTAATAATTTCATATGTGCCCCCTTACCGGAATTTTTATGTAAGCTCAAGAATCATTTTGATGTCTAGTCTTGCTTTTTAAAGTTTTTCCTTTATGTCTATCTGTGTTCCTTTTTATGCTTGCTAGGCCTTTTGTAGTTTTTCAGTGATTTGTATTATCTTCTGTGATTTCTTAAATGCCCTTTCTTGCCTTAACATATTTTTCTGGGATTTAGGAGACATACGCCTCTTGGCGACAGTTTTATTTTTAACTTTTATGTTCTCCTAGGCATCCCACTGTTGTTGGTTTTTTTCTTTGTTTTTTAAATATTTTTAATGTGTGTACATGTACTTGTAATGTGTTAGCCTGAATAAATATTATTATTATTATTATTCCAATAATAAAGTAATGTTGTTCTTATCTCAAGTAAAGAAATACAATTGATTTGGGAGTACAAAGTCACCTCTAGAACCTTCAGTTGTCTGTGTGACTGTGATGGTATCTATAAATGACTAATATAAAACACACTCACCTTCTGATTAGTATCCCGTAGTTCATCCCTAGTTTCATTTAAGGTTATCTGCTTACTGTATCAAAAATAAAATGCAGCCAGTTAGTATACATTTTATGCACAATTTAATTCCATTGATTTGTTGTGAATGCATTTTGGGGTCGTTGCTAAATAAAGAATGCCCACAACTATGAGAATCTCTGTTAAGAGGAGTGTTGCCTCTGAAAAGAGCCGGTGTGGTCTTGATGTTTCAAACAGTATACTCTTCTCCTTAACTCTTTCAGTGCCAAGGTCATACATGTACGACCTATTTTATGTATTCCAAAAGTGCCATCAATCGTACATGTACGACCAATAATATACATGTTATTACGAGAGGGCACTATCACTCTAGCGTATTAAACAATTTTACGTACGACCATATCCTCTAGGATTTATTCGGTTATTGCTAGAGGGCGCATACATGTAGTTTTCTGAGCTTTTCTAGCATATTCTATTTTTTAGCTACAATCGATACCACCATGGGTCAATCGATCGTCTGCTTGTTTGTACTTACACTTTGAAACAATGGCAGCCCCCAGTAAACATACACGCTTTACTCCAGAAGAAGTTTGTGATTATTTTGCTGATTCAGACAGTGAAAAGGATTGTTTTTCCGATACAGAGGTGGAAGTATCAGACCAGGATGGTGAGTCAGAAGATGAAGGGGGTCAGATATTGAAGAAGAGATCAAAGAGACTGATTTTTTGCATTTTGATAATGATGATAGTGACAATGATAACGGTGATGATCTGAGCAATTATGAGAGTAAAAGTTCAAGTGCAAATAGGCCTATCGCATCCCATGTTCCAAAGGCAAGAGATCGAGGACGAATACGTCAGAGGGGAGGCGGGGCAACAGCATCTACATAATATTTCGCCATCTTCTAGCAATAGTCCTGACACCGAGAGTGATTGTAGTTTAACCTCTCCTGCTCATGCTCCAAGGGACCGTGGTAACGTTTGAGTTCGTGCTAGGGGGTCAGGCTAGGGGTCATGCTAGAGGTCTTGGAGGTGGTAGGGGGCCCCCAGGGGCACAACCAGCCAGCCAAAGTCAACCTGCTGATGATGCTAACTTGGGGTCCAGCTAATCGGCAACCATGCGTGAACCCTTTTGGGGGTAATCCTGGCCTTCAGGGGGCTTTAGCAAACGTGGATGCAGATAATTCTCCACTAGAGTTTTTTGCACTGATTTTTACTTATGAACTTTTGCGGAAAATCCTTGACAAAATTAATCTCTATGCTCAGCAGTCCCTTGCTGCTAACCCACTGCTCTCCCCACATGCCAGGGCTAGGAGATGGAAAGATATAAGACTGGAGCTATCCATGCATAACGCGCACATCCTCTACAAAATTGCCCATCCAAGAAAAAAGCTACCACTTCTGGAATTTCAAATGGATGTAGTGAGAAGTTTGACTGCAAATCATCAATCTGTAGATGACACCAGTGACTCAATTGATTTGGATGAGGACGATGAACCCCTTCCAGCCTCCCAGAGGACGCCAGTAAATGATCCAATAGACAGGCTGGAAGGCGAGTTCAGAGTTCACAAACAAAAACTTTCCCCCCGCCTGCAACTTGCAGAAATGTACAGAGAAACTGTAGAGTTTGTAGGAGGAGGGGTGTCAGGTGTGACACCGGCATACTGGCGTATTCTGTGAAAAGTGCGTAATTCCCCTCTGTGCTGGAGAGTGTTTCACAATATATCACTCAATAAAGAAATACTTTTGACTTTGGGATGTACCAGGGCAACACAAATCAGCAAGATACATTTTGTTTAGTGAGTAAGACATATTTATTTTTTTGTTTAAAGAATTTTGAAAACCTCAATAAGCTGGGCATTTTCGGGTAAAGACACACAAAAACGCAGGCACTGAAAGAGTTAAGAGAAGCAGAGTATACATCCAGACTACCAGTGATTCATACATGGTTTTAGCCTCAAGTTTACAAGTAATGGTTACTTCCAACATATTTTTGCTAAACTGTCTTTGGGGGATTTGGTTTTTTTCTGTTTTGATTTTTGTTTTGCTCATGGGCATACCTGGCTTTGTCTGCCATACGTTGATTAAGTTGAGAGATGACTTCTTCATGTTGTGTTCGAACCATATCACGTTCTGGACTGTAAATAAAACATAAATGAAAACATTGTTTTTAATTTGCTCATAAAGAAATAACTGGTGGCACTATCCAAAAACTGTAAAATTGTCTGAGTAAGATATGTACCAAACTGAAAAACAACTAACTGATTTTCCAGTGAGCTGACCAACATTTTAAACCATTCAATTGCACACGTTGTGTAAGGTGGTACAACTATACACAGATACAAATATTGACTGCTTCAAGTGCTATGGTTTAAACTACAACTCCCAAGGTGACCCTTGGCACAATCTAAAAACCTTGGGAAAAAGAATTTTCCAGGGATCACTCTGGGAGTCGTAGTCTTAACCATAGCACCAGTAAAAGCAGTCAATATATATATACATATATTTTCTGTGCTGTGCTAAAAAATTAGCTAAATTTGATAAATTATCACAATCATAATGCAAAGTATAAAGGTTTTTTCATTTACACAACAAAGCTAAAAGAAATAATTTTCAAAGAATGGAAAAAAGGATTTGTTTTCCCTTTATATGTCACTAACTTAACTGAACACAAACTACCAAACTTATTAAATTTGATGTTAATGGTCTGATCCAGTGGGTATCCAGTGATCCAGTGGGTGAGCCATCCAGTGGGTATTTCAAGCCTATTACTTACTGTAATATAGCATTCTGTTTGTTGAGTTTTCTTTGCTTATCATCGAGGAACCCAATATCTTCATTCAGGGATTTCAGTTTATCCTGTGCAAAAAATATGAAAAATGTTGCCTTTTATTAATACTGAGGTACAGTAAATCTATCCTTCCCCAGTGATTTCCTGGAGCGTTCTATATCTTTAATTAGAAATTATATTTTGAAAAAAACAGGAAACATAGAGGTAGGCCAGTTTTCCTGTTTTAACAGATTAAAGAGTGCATAACATTGGTAAGATTGAAAATATAATTGTTCAAAGAATGGCACAAAATGTACATGGTATGAAGATGGTCATAGTGGAAGCTTCCAAAATTTGATGTTTGAAAACAAAGATGTGATTTCACTATTTTCTTGTGACTTTGATGACTGATTGAGCTTATTGTTTGTATGGGGTGACATCAAGTGCAAATTCTGGCCTGTGACATTTACCAATGTTGACTGCGTGCTTTAAAGCAGATAATGGCCGGGTTTTTTATGATACCACTACAGATTCAGCACAATTTTGGAAAAGGCCTGTTGCAAAATATACAAAACAGATACATGAAAACTCAAATCCAAACAAGCTTTGCCATGTGGCAGTTCATTACTTGTCAATGGTCTAGTTTATTTGCTACAATGGGTGAGTACAAGCTCAAGTGAAAAGGTTTAGTGTCCCTTAAGGACCACTAGTCCTTAGCCGTGACCTTTACAGTGACTCTGTGGGTCAAGGTTGAAGCTTGAGTAGAGTACAGGGAGAAATTCCTTTGTCAGCAAAATCTCAGGGTACACCATCCCAAATATTAGAGAGAAACAAAAAGAAACCTGACCAGATTGCATGGGAAAAACCTGGCAATGCATTACAGTGCTTTTGCATGTGATGCATGGCCTGACACTAGACTAATCCAAACCTTCAATGGTCAAAGAAACTATGCACACAACTTAGTACTAGCAGTAATAAAAGACCACCACATAAAAAGCACTTCATCCATCGACAAAGAAATTAATTGAATGCGCATGTCGCAGGAGGGCAAGCTGAATTGCAGAACAGAAACAATGTCATGTGTATCCAATCGGTAACATCATATCACAGCTGGGAACCGACCAATCTTGTCACAAAATTGCTGGTTGTCTACCTGCTGAATCAGTGACAAAAAGGTCATCAATAATTAAAGACCAATCACTGACCTGGCATTGCAACACTGAGGATTGTCCCACCCCATATGCTGGATTGCACCTCCTTGAAACCGTGACAACCAACCGTGGACAGAAAAAACAGTTTTAGTTACGACCCAACTACTTTTTGGACAACTAGAGTATATCTAGAACAAATGCTTCAGCTTGAAAGTCAATAAATGAACAGCTGAAAAAAAGAAAACTGCTCGATAACTTATCCTGGAAAGTATTTCCTAATGCATGACAAGAATTTGCCGCTCTAAGTTAAAAAAGAGCCGCTTATTCGACCCTACACAGATACAAAAGCAGTTGATTCCTGCATGCTGCGTAAAGTAAAGTAATATTAGTATAACAAATAATGTTTGATTCTGGTTATGAATTATTTTCCATGGGAATCACGTTTCTGGACATAAGAGTATAACAAATTCTCATATAATTAACCTGTAATGCTTTGAGTTCCTCCGCATTGGACTGCCTTGCTGATTCTACAGCTGAAGTGATTTCACTGTGGATGCTTTCTGGAAAAAACTGCAACTGATGTCGTAGAATACTGGAGTTGATAGTCTCTGTCTCAAGGATCAGATGAACTCCATTACGCTCTTCATCCTGAAATAAAACACAAAACATTGAGGTTTGTCAATTAAATGTTATAATACTGAATGAGATCATTAACAAATCAATCAAATGAAATGAATAACTTACAAAGACTCAACCAACCATTGAACAGCTGGTGGTCGTACAGGTTGGTGTTGTCTTGAACCATCTTTGCCATAAAATCCTTGCAGTTATCAAAGCATTCATTTTAATTTAACAAATCTTTGAGGATAATTGCACAGTTCATGATCTAATTTGTTCCTACACTCCAAATTCTTTTGTATTAAAGAGGAAGGGGAAACGACCAATTCAATTTTGTGATGTACTCCTTTTCCAATAGAAATTTACTTTTTTCCTCATGTGGGTGGGGAAATACTACAAGTTCCTAACCTCACTGAACTGAATTTGTCATTTCTCTTCCTCTCTAAACAGCTTTGTAATGACAATAAATAAATTGACTGATTTAACTCATACTTACCAATTGTTTGATTGCTTCAGTCACATTTCCAACCATATTAATATCATTGTCTTGGAAGGGAAACGCTATAGTTTTCATTCGGTTAGCTGTGGATTTAAAAACAATATAAAAAGTAGGAATTTTTGTATTTTAAATATCTACCATCACCAAAGTCATTGATCAAAGTCAATATGGGCATAATAATCAACTGATTGATGCAGCAAGGTAGCAGTGTGCAGCGGCCATGTGTTGATTGCTGCTTGTAAATTCCTGGGAAGTTGCAGCAGTGCTTCAGCCTTTTGTTCAAAACATTGCCAGCAGACGATCAGGATTAATTGTGTGTTGATAACAAGTTGTGAGTAATAAAAAAATGTACAAATATTAGAAGAGACAAAAAAAACAGGAAGAAATAGCTCATCAGATTAATCCCTGTGCAGGGAAAAGGCCATCACCCCGTCCGACAACAGTTTTCTTTTGACCTCGGCCGCTAAACCGCAAGATAAGGCAATGAAGGACTAAACCCTCAATGATATTGTTTTCAACATGTTCAGTGATCATTCTCTTTTCAAATCTTTTGCCATGGTACTTCTGAATCTTCACAGTTCACACCTATTATGACAACATTTAATCGATTAAAGAAATAAGGAAGCTCTTTTAATCACTCTCTTTCAATGAACAACATGCCCACTGCACTGACCAAGTACACATGAATAGTGACTCTTTACGCGTCAATACACCCTAAGTGACTTAGTTGTGGTATTTCATGTTCAATACATGGCTATAATGAAAAATGTACCATGTAGTACGGGTCATTTCGTGCCAAATCACCTAAAAATCTGAAAAGTTTGGCAGGCACCATCTCAGATTTTGCTTCTGTTTTTTTAACAATCCCCTATGGCAGCCATGAACACACACATTTTAGAATCCTACTCCTTAACATTTCTGAGATATGACCCCTAAAAAATTAAGCCCGCCCCCTTCAAGTTGACTTTGGGGGAATTTTTAGAGGTTACAAATGGAGATAAGATATATAGCTACAATTTAATATACGGGGTATCTGGTATCATATCAACTAGAATCTACTGTCAAAAGTAGCACAGGTCATTCGCATATCAAGGTATAGGTATTTAAAACAGCCATTGTAGCCTGAGTAATGACTTTTCGTCTTTTTTGACACCCCCGAGTGACTAAGTAAAGTGTCCGATTGCTTGTTTATTACATTTGGTTATAAACTAGCTGCATATTGACCTGATATAAGGAAAGAACAATCACAACTTTGATGGGTATTTGGCAGGGGTCTGAATGTGGGTCCGCCTGTAAAAATGCCACAAAACACCTTTTTCAAGTGGTTATTTGACAACGTGGGACATACTGACAGATCTACTTGTTTCTTTACTCCTTCATGTAAAAAAAGTGAATATACCTAGATTAAGGTATATGCTGTGTGCGCAGTTTAGTGAGAAGTGACATCACTAGTTAACAAAAGAGCCACAGCGTCTTGACTTCTGCCATGTCTGCAGGCATGGTTTGTACACTATGAAAGCGTAGTGCTGCCACTAGAATAAAAAAAACTCCAGACTTATCGTGTACCTAACAGGTTTTTTAGACAGAACCACAATTACACTGGTAAGTATACCACAAATTGAATTAAAAAATTTTCAGTGAAACTAATCATTAAACTACAGGATTGTAGCCAAGACATGTATCAGAAGAGGATACATGTACAATGAAAGCAGAACTGATACCAATACACACACAAATTATCAAAATACATACCTAAATCCTGTAAACGTTGCAGACCATTGGTGACTCTAATGCCATCATCACCACGTCTTACATTAGGGACAGCCATGGTGTTAGTTTAATTGTAGCACCAGCACTGTATGACACAAAGTTATACAAATTTTCAACTATTTAAGATGTTGTTTGTTATTCTTTTTTAATACCTGGGACAGTTCATCCACTGTGATTGGTCAAAGACTGGTCATGCAGGTGTGTATTGGCATGTGATATAAAGACCAGCTCTGTGAGCTAATGAATAAATGGCCCCTAAACAAGCATATTGTTGTGTAAAAAACTGTGCTATGTTTGTTTTTCCCCATACAAAGAGGGACAGGAGGTACCGGAATTAATGCTCATAATCTCCCTTGCAATGTCAGCCATCTGACTGACTGCAAAAAGTAGAGGGCACTCCAAATGTGTTCTAGTGATGAAATAACTCAGTCCACACATGCAATCCCACACATGATCACACATAAATGGACACGTTTGTTAATTGTCATTAACATTATCATTAAATGCTTGGTTAGTCCTTTATACAATCATCCAAGCAACAGTCAATGTGAACATTGTTTTCTCAGCAAAGTGTGATTAGTGGGACTCAAACCCACACCCTGCTGATCAGAAACACCAGAGCTTGAGTTCGGTACACTTGACCGCTCGGCCACGACACGCCACAATACAAAGGTGATATTGAAACTCATCTTTTAAAGATGAATCTTAGTGCTTTGAGAAAGCGTCAAAATATTCCCACGCCTTATTTTGAGGTCTGCAGACAGTATGAACTGGAAGTTGGACATGGTCTCTGTCTACAGACAGAATAAACTGGTGTGTAGGAAATAATCAGTGCTGGAGGAACTGGAGACCGGTCTCAAGTCGAGTCCGAGACCGGTCTCAAGTCGAGTCCGAGACCGGTCTCGAGTCGAGTCCGAGACAGGTCTCGAGTCGAGTCCGAGACAGGTCTCGAGTCGAGTCCAAGACAGGTCTCGAGTCAAGTCCGAGACAGGTCTCGAGTCCATTTTTTGTGGACTCAGACTCGGAGCACCGTGACTCGGACTCGATCTTGAACCCTGGGACTCGGCGTGACTCATCATGAGGCAGGCTTGAGACCGGGAAAAAGGGAGGAAAACACGCAATTTTAGCTACCCTTATTGTGCCCACGTAAACCATCAATGATTAAAAAATATTGTTTCCGTCGATGCGTTGCCTTTACCCTTTGAATGTCAACCACGGACCCTGTTTGTTTCAATCACGCATGTCAGGTTTCAAGTCTGTGATGGCGTTTTTTTTCCACCTAAAATAGTGCCTCTTGCTTCTTGATTAACCTTTCAAATAACACTTTGCAGGACCAATAATGCTCAATCTCAGACTTGAAACGGCAGGCTTGGTATAGCTCGCACGCTGTGTTCGTTTTCATTGTTTTACATTGATTGGGCAATCAAGATTTCCTACCACCATGATTGGTCATGTACAGTCCTTGACAGATCGACACTCATAATGACACTACGGATTTCAAACAAGTCAGACAGTATTTTTGTAAGTTTGTACTTGTTTTTTCCTTCTTTTTTTCCCGCAGGATGTTTTAAGTGTAAATTGATTTGCTGTTGCAAACTGCTTACCGACCAAAAGGATCTATATGATTGAATGCATGGCCTGACAGTTCGACTGTAGCAGAGTCTTTCTCCTGCTAAGGTCGAAACGTCAAGCCATTAAATTTTGTTTTAATGTAAATTGATTTATTACACAATGGAAATTTATTGACTTAATTAAATGGTACAAATCAAGCAACTTCTGTCACAATTCCAACAGAAATGATCCACTTGGCCGAAATTGCATGCAGAAATGTTTCACATGAGTGTCAGCGGGAAGAAGGCTACAATTATTGCAACCCTGTTCTAGGTGTTCCGACATAATTCAATTGTTAGCCATGCCTACTTTACAGAAAATGGCTCAGCTGATTACAAGAAGCCCATAGGAGTGAGCTAGTTTCCTCAGAAATAAACAATTATTTCATAAGAAATTACTTTGAAATGCTGATGAAATGCCGTGACTTTTTGTAAAATTACACACACAAAATAAATGTATGCCAGCTTTGGAGCTGTAACAAACTGTTTTGGACGTGCAGCACATACAAACGGATGTGACTCAATGTATTATTATTATTATTATTATTATTATTATTTATTCGGCCATTTTTCAAAGAACAGAAATAATACATTGTACTTGTAAACGGTAGTTTAGCTACAGGAAAAATAAACTGCTTAAAGAACTACATGAATAAGCCTTACAGCAACTAAAGCATTGAATGAATGAAGAAGACTGACTGAAGGGTTGGATACAACAGGGTAATGAAAAGATGAAAGATGAGGATAGATTGGGTAACGACAGGAAATGGGGTGGGAGAGGGCAGGGCAGGGAAGGTACAAAGACAACCCAGTTCAAGCTGGCCAGGATTAACAAAAGTGTACTTAAACACTGTGACTCGAAAGTCTGCCAATCCAAACTTGAAATGGGAACATTTAGGGTACGATAAATCTAATAGATAAATAAAAATATAATATATAATATACTTACCAAGAGGACTAACTTAACATAGACTCGTCGGACTCCGACTCCGACTCGGACTCCGACTCGTACTCCGACCGAAGGGGACTCAGTGGGGAGAACTCGGACTTGGACCCAGACTACTATTTAGTTGATGTTTTTAAACAACAAATACAAGTGTCCGTGATTGATGTCATAAAATGACGGTTGCATCAATTGATTACGACAGTTTACCTTTCATTTTCAACTTGTATTTGAATAGTTTTGTTTTTCTTTTAAATCTGGTCTGAACTGAGAGACTCGGTCGAAATGCAATCACAATTAATTTCACTTTTTCAAAACCTTTCCAATGATGTAAAGATTGTAAAAATCCATTGAGTGGTTCATGAGTTATCTTTTTTTTTACACCTTGATTTAATGTAGCTCAAAACCTATGCCCAGGTGTGGTCTTGATGTTGAGGTTCAAATGTTTAATGAGTACCAAAGTTCAATTCAGTTTTATTTTTATTTGCGATAGAAAAGAGTTTAAAGAAATACAACAGTGACATCACAACACAATGGTCTTTCAAGTACACGGTAAATATGTGTTTTTCGAATTGTGCAAATTTTTTTTTTAACCTTAACTTACCTACAATCCACAGTTCTAGCCCTCTTTTAGTCACAACACTGGCCACTTATATCTAAACCTTTCATCCATCTACCAACACCGACCGCTCCAAACCCAATCTTCACATTGGGTCACTTTGCTTGTAAAAAAATAATAAAATAAATACAAAATAATAACGAAATATAGAAAATTTAAATAAAGAATTGAGGAAATAAGGTTCAAGTTAAATGAAATAAGGGAAATTGAGAAAATTATTTTTATAAAGCAAAATAATGTGGGTGCCAACCTCTACAGAAACATACAAAAAACATCTGTATAACTAGATGCAGTCTGGTGTCATTTTTCAGCTTTACACTGAGCATCACATCAATTCTTCCAATGAAGAAAATCAGTTTTCTTCTCGCAATGCATAATTTGAAAGTGCCAAGACCCCAGTAACCGGGGCGCTATTTCAAAAAATGTTGCACATCTGTGGTCGAGATAGTATGACCACAGATGTCAACATTTCTTTTTAACAAGTACGGCCCTCTAGTTACTGGGTCTAGAAAGTGCCAATCATTTTGAACTTGATAAGTGTTTCCAGATACACTTAACTCTAGAAATAAATACGACATTTGAAGGTATTTTTAAGGTAGTGACTGTGTTGTCCTTGTACGACAACTTTATAGAGTAAAAACCAACGAAGAAAACAGACCGGAGACAATGTAACTTCTGCTTCACGATCACTGTGTATAATATATTGTGTACAAACTTCTCATGTGCTTTTTCCCATCATGCACCTGTGGAGTGTGGGTGTTACAATTGAATTGCACTCAGGCCATTACATCCCTCCTTAAGTTGAATTAAAAATAACACATGTTAATCAAAAGGCGCTTAACAATGAACAGTTAACACGATGCGCAAATAAAGTTCAATTATAAACGGTAATCGCAACAAGTAAGGTGTAATCAAAAGTTTCAGTTGTTCTTTTTTGTCTTTGTCCATGTGTATACACAGTTAACTGTAGATCAGTCTATTTAACCACATAGTCCTCAAGATATTGGGGGGGTTTGCGAATGCGAGTCGGTCGAGTGTGCGGCAGTTGAGAAGTAGCCTGTGTTGGCAAGGTATGTGGCAATGAAGTAGGTGTCGTCGCTGTGGTTTCGGTGTTGGGTGGTGTATGGTCCTTTTCATCTTCCTCCTCAATGTTATCACGTTGGTAGCTGTTGTAGGAGTCCGAAGGGATGCCCTTAAAACGTGAGGAGTTCCGAGTGATATTGTGGCCATTTGCAGAGGCGGTGATCATACTGCCTTTCCTGGCGGTGACAGTGAATGGCTGGGGGTCAAATGGTGTGGAGAGTTTGGACGGTCTAGTGTCATGTTTTACGAGTACAGTGTCACCAACTGCGATGTCGTTTTGTCGGGCGTTCAAACGAATGTCGGCGTAGCATTTCTGCTTGTATTTTGCCCGTTCATCATTCGCTCGAGCTTGACGATCTAATGTAGATGGACTGTTGAGGTCGATCTGTGGAAGCCGTGTGCGTGGCTCGCGTCCAAACATTAGTTGATATGGGGGTAGTGGGCCACAGAAGTCCATGCTCAGATTTTGCCATGCTCCTGGTGGCAAGTCTGACATGCGAAGTGGTTCAAAGGGCCCTGGTTTGCTGTAGACGGATTGACATGCAAGGCATTTGTGTATTGTCTGTTCGACTTTCTCGTTGATTCCTGGGAACCAGACCTTCGATCGTATCATAGCTTTTGTTCGTGCCATGCCTTGGTGGCCTTCGTGGGCGAGAGAAACTGCCAAGTCACGTAGTGATTTGGGAATCACAATCTTGTCGTTGCGCAGCAGAATGTTATTTATGTGGCATGTAAGTTTATCCTTGCTGTTGTGGTACTGACGAAGTTCAGTCATGTTAATAGCGGGGTCAGTGAGCTTTGCGATCTCGAACCAGCGGCCTGTGCATACGAGGTCGATGGCTTTCATCAGGGTTGGGTCGCGTAGAGTCGCTGTCTGGATGTCGTTGATGTTCATTGCACGGGGGACTGATGTTGTTGCAACAAAGTTGACATATTGCTCTGCGATTTTCTGTTCGCGTGAAGTGTTCTTTGAGTTGGCAAGCGGGTGGCGGGATAAGTAGTCTGCTGGATTTGTTTGTCCGGGACTGTACTCGATTGTGAGTTTGTAGGGTTGTAGTCGGAGGCCCCACCGTTCGATGCGTAGCGGCGGGTGTGGCTTCTGCCATATGTTCACGAGGGGTTTGTGATCAGTGGTAACTACGAAGTGTGGTGTTCCTCGAACATACATGTCATAATGTTCACACGCCCATACAATGGCAAGGGCTTCACGTTCTGTTTGACTGTATCGGGATTCGACGGGAGTCAAGGCACGGCTCGCATAAGCTACAACGCGTCCGTCCTGTGTCAGTATGGCCCCTAGGCCAACAGGGCTGGCATCCACTGCAATTTCGATGTCTTTGCGTATGTTGAAGTATGCGACGCTCGCGTCTTCAGATAGGGCATTCTTGAGTGTATTGAAGGCGTCCTGTTGCACTTGAGACCAACCCCATGGCATATCTTTTTTTTGTGAGTCGTCTCAATGGTTCTGTGATTGTAGCGTAGTTGCGGATGAAACGCAGTAGTTGGTCATTCCAAGGAAGCTGCGTAACTCTTGTGCAGTCCTTGGTGGTAGTGTGTTGCGTATGGTGTCCACTTTCTCCGGGTCTGGTGACACGCCTTTCGGGCTGAATATGAGGCCGAAGAACTTTATAGTTTGTGTGTTGAACTCACATTTGTCCCAATTCACTGTGAGGCCGTGGTCATGGAGACGTGTTAGCGTTGCCTCTAGTGCTGCGTCATGGTCGCGTTGCGCGTTGGGGCCTGCTCCAAAACAGATGATGTCGTCACTGATGTTTCGGGCTCCTTCGATGCCGGAGATGACGTTGCGAATTTTCTCTTGGAAGATTTCACTCAAAAGATGGGAAAGGTGGGAGATAGTTCGCCATCGTGATATTGGCAAGAGAAAACGTTGTTGTCTTAGCTTGAATACGTGTGCACGGCGCACGTTTACACTTACTTGACAGTACACAGTTCAGTTCAAATCACCACCGAAGTGTAGTCCAAAACCACTTGGAATTTCACACAAAATTGTAGGTGGCAAACCAGTATGGTGGGTCTATAGAGTGTTACTCCTCGTCGCCAGTGTGTTGTCCTTGTACGACAACTTTATAGAGTAAAAACCAACGAAGAAAACAGACCGGAGACAATGTAACTTCTGCTTCACGATCACTGTGTATAATATATTGTGTACAAACTTGTCATGTGCTTTTTCCCATCATGCACCTGTGGAGTGTGGGTGTTACAATTGAATTGCACTCAGGCCATTACAGTGACTAGTGGATATTAATGCAGGTACCAACTCAGTTTTACTAAAAACTTTCAAACCTACAACCGCCAGGAGGATGAAGGGTTAAGTTTATTGCAATTTCCCATACAGCATACATGGAGAACCTAGTTACTGGACCAAACAAATTCGGGTCATCTCATACCCAAGTCAACTCGTACCCATGTTATCTCGTACTCGAGTCAACTTGTACCTGAGTCAACTTGTACCCAGGTCAACTCATACCCAAGTCAACTCGTACCGACGGTTGACCATGCCCCGGTTGGACTTAGTCCATCAAATTTCCTTCCTCAGTTGGTTCATCCATTTTATTTGTAATACAAATTCCTTTCTTTTAGTCTTTTTTGTGCAGGAAGTCAAGTCAATAGTTCACAGAAAATACAGAGAGTTGGGTCATTCCTTGAATTGTAAATTGAAATAGTGAATGTTGAAACTTTTTAAGCGGTCACAAATAAAATATTTATGGCCCAGACAGTATGACATATTTTTGTACCTTGTAGAAAAGGCCTAAATATGCAAACATTTTTGTAGTTAAACAACGATTTTGGTCAGCGGTGAGGAGACTCAATGTTTGGCAAGTAGAAAACGTAACTTCGTATCTGGGGGTTGTTTACATTGCACGCAGTGACGTAAAAGTGCCACAATTTCAGGTCTGCCGCATATCTAGGGCGCCCTACGATAGTCGATACACCTTCTTTTTTCTGTTTTCTTTTTATTTTCGATCGTACTAGAAATGTGAAAATAATTACAAAGGAGTACTGTGCCCCAGTTACTGATACTGGGTCTACACTCCCGAGTATGCTACCTACTAGTACTAGTACTATGGTAGTTCTAGTAGTTCTACTCTAGTATAGAACTAGCGACCGCAGATGTCAATATATTTTTTTTAAACGGAGTACAGCAGCACCACCGCAGTTACTGGGTCTACCATACTGTACTTCCTAGGCCTAGCTAACTGCTAACTGCGAAAGGTTAACTTGAGTTAAACTTGAATTGGCCTTAAATTCAAGTTAAACTCAAGTTAACATTAATTAAAGTTTTTTAAACATTTCTTCAATTTGAAGATCTGTTTTTTTAGTCCAATTGCAATATAAATACTAAATAGTCCTCCCAACCACAAAAGACTGGGCTGTACTTAGTGTTAGCATGGTTAGTGTTAGTTTTAGCCCCACTTTTACCTTGGCCGGGACTAGGCTGGTTTTTTTTCTGTAATTTTTTATTACTGTAATTAAAAAAAACTTACGTTTCCGTTTCATTTTACAGACAGAACGTACGGTAGACTCTCTGTTTCAGTTTCTTAAGCGGTTGAACACACATACACCATGGAGGTAGTACACACACCACCGGGCAGTGCTAAAAAAAAAAAACAGTCAATGACAATCCGGCGGCGTCCACGCGTACATCCTTACATGATTCCGGGCCGGCCGTGCACATTGTTTACAGTTTACACCTAGCTTGTTGTTGTAAATTTGTGTCGCTTTTTTTATGGATGGCTCGTTTCATCAGTTACCAAGCACGCGCAATGAAGGTGCGACGCACAGACGGTATCTATGCCCAACCTCGTTCTCAAGGGTGATCGATCTTGCCGCGCCATTTTTCCCAGCATGCCTTGCTCGATCATAACCACTGATCTTTCAGTATATAGAGATCAGTGATCATAACCCCTGCGGGGTTAGCGACGAGAGGTATCGATACGGCGCGCTGCCCATGGTAGCGAGGCTGCCTCTCATTCTTCTTTGATCTTGTGATATGTCTAATGTATGCAGTTTAGGGTGACCGTGTAAAACCACATGATTCATTTGAAATTGAATCGCATCAAAACACTTGCATTTTCACACGCACGTACCATAGAGCACGTACTAAGCGTCCTATACACAAGTGCCAAACAAGCGCTAAGTTGTTAACCGTGCGTGCACGCAAAGTTGTCACACTTGGGAGCCAATCAGTGTTGTTTTTCAGTACATCCCTACCAGGGGTTAGTGACGAGAGGTATCGATACGGCGCGCTGTAGCTCCTTGCAGTGAGGCCCGTCATCACCAAATCGAGCTGTGGCAGAAATCAAGAAAAACATAACCATTACAAAATGGTAGATCCCAACCCCGTGATACTCCATGAAACCATCCAGTGTACCATTTCGCAAGTTCTAGAAGGGATGTCAATCAACAGGGGTCATCAATTTGGTCAGGAGGGGTGAAAAAAAATTCCCATTGCTCATATACAAAATCCTATCTCACACATGCTCTGCCCTTACACATGCCAACTTACGGGGTATTTTTAACAATAGAACAATGCTACCCCGCAAGGTTTTCTTTGTTCAAGTGGTACCCCATCACTGAGGATTTCTTTAGAAAAGGGAATAATAGAACAACAATGGAAGTACCCAGTAACTGCCTTATGTAAGTGTGTGTGGGGGGGAGGGGGTTGCTAACCACATAAACTGTCGGCAAAATATCACAAGACATTGGTTCACCACAAGCCCATGGAACCATAGAGCAAGGATCAGACACAGTTGCCTCGTCACCAAGCAGTGTGACTCACGCACACAGCCGTACGGATCCAGTTTGTGGGGTACTGCTATTGTTGTTCTGTTATTCCCTTTTCTAAAGAATTCCCTTGTGGGGCCCAATTGTTCCTATTGAAATTACCTTGTGGGGTCCATTATTCCATTGTTGTCAGGACCCCAAAAATGCCCTTCCGTGTGTCCACACACACACACACATTCTCAAAAATGCATCCTTGTGGAGCATTCTTTTGTTCTTTCTTTTGTCCCTGCACTTAACAGTTTCCCATAGACTTTGTACACAAAAATTTCTTTGTGGAGCACCCCGGTCTTTAGAATTTCCAGGTGGAGACCTTTTGTTTTCCCTTTTTTGTTTTGTCCTTGGTCTCCATAAGGTACCGAATATGAGCCCACCCTTACAGATCCGGTATATTTTTGTGGGTCCTGCTTTTGTTCTTCTATTGTTCCCTTTTCTGAAGAAATCCTCTGTGGGGTACCACTATAACAAAGAAAACCTTGTGGGGTAGCATTGTTCCATTGTTAAAAATACCCCGTAAGTTGGCATGTGTAAGGGCACACACACACACAATCTATCCAGACACGATGGCTAGATGAAAAAAAGGAGGTAAACAATATGCCAAGTTTATAGTAAGATGTAGTAGGCGTGATGCTTGAGAGGAGTAGGTTCTGATTAATGTGCTTTGTTTTAAGAATTATTATAAGGGCTTCTTGTAAACAATTGTGCTGGGTTTTCTAACACTTATTATGTAATAAGAGGAGTTATCTCGGAATTAGCACAGAAAATACAAACAATTTGTGGCCTGTTCTTTATTTCTTTGGGGGGTTTTTATTTTCAACTAATTGTATGCAAATTAATCCCCAAAAAAGAAACAAAAAAATATCAAAAAATGTGTAGGTATTCCTTGACATGTAAGCAACACAATTATCTAAAGAAATCATTGAGAAAAGGCAGAGCAAACCCTCTAAACCTATGAAATACGCCGGCCACCAGTCTGTGACAGGAAACTGTAGCCATGTTTTGACCAAACAGGTGCATCGTTTTAGGGTTTTAAGTCACACGCGGCGGCGGCACCCCAGATGTCACTCACGAAAAAAGACCAGAGCGCGCGGCGTTTTTCTGTCTTAGTGTTGTCATGGAGGTAGCCTCCGTGGCCAGTGTTGTTTACCTTGAGGTTTGGCTCTTTTAAGCGAGTGGGGTTGCATCCACGTGTATCTCCTGAGGTCAGTGGATTCTATACGCCACACATCAATAAAATCGAAATCATTACACATTTCCAAAACCTTATTTCTAGCTAAAGGGTTGTTGAGGTTACAATCTAAAGACTGATTCAAAACTAAATTCCAATCTCCACATAGAGTAGTATGGATATTTTCCATCACACATAATTTCAAAAACACATAGAATCCAGGGTCCTCTGAATTAGGCCCGTACAAATTAATAATAGTCAATGTATAATCACCGGTCACAATGTCTAAAGCCAACATGTTACCCATCTTGTCGGTCTTCATGTTGGATATTTTAAACTCAAAATTATTGTTAAGAAGAATAGCAACACCTCTAGAATTACTTTTGAAGGAACTAAAGAAATATTGAAGTTCCCACTCAGTACGGACGAGGCCTGCTAATTCCGCAACGAAATGGACATCTTGTAAACAATAGATCGAATAATTTTTGGACCTGAGATATTGTAAAACATCCCTGCGTTTCTCACAACTGTGGCCAAGCCTCGGCAATTCACGAAGGCAATGGAAAATGACTAGAAACCATGGGTAATAAGGAAGGAGAATGGTGAGAAGCAATCCCTTAAAAGTCAAGCATAAATGTGGAAACTGAGTACACTCTGTAGTGCCTACCAACCAGTGTAATTAAAAGCTCTAGTCCCCGGTTTTTTTATGCCCACCCGAACCCATCCCGAAATACCGAACCCCGTAGCAAAATCCCTCCCAAAGAAAACCCCCTAAACCAGCGAATAAATCAATCGTGAACACCGTGCTGGCGAGATAAAATGAATGAAGTAAAGACGACCCATCGTGGCCGTGGGGTTCCGTAAATATATAAAGTCGAATGATAACTATACATTAAAGATTATTACAGTACCACTCGGGGGGGGGGGGGGAAATCCGCACTTTTTTCTGCATACACACACACCCTTACATAATAATGGCAGTTACGGTTACTTCCATTGTTGTTCTATTATTCCTTTTTCTGAAGAAATTCTCTGTGGGGTACCACTTGAACAAAGAAAACCTTGTGGGGTAGCATTGTTCTATTGTTAAAAATACCCTGTAAGTTGGCACGTGTAAAGGCACATACACACACCCCTTACGGATCCGGTATGTGGGGTCCTGCTATTGTTTTTCTATTGTTCCCTTTTCTGAAGAAATCTTCTGCGGGGTACCACTATAACAAAGAAAACCTTGTGGGGTAGCATTGTTCCATTGTTAAAAATACCCTGTAAGTTGGCAAGTAAGGGCACCCAACCTTACGGACCCGGTTTGTGGGGTACTGCTATTGTTGTTCTATTATTCCCTTTTCTAAAGAATTCCCTTGTGTGGCCCAATTGTTCCTATTGAAATTACCTTGTGGGGTAGCATTGTTCCATTGTTAAAAATACCCCGTAAGTTGGCATGTGTAAGGGCACACCCGCACACACATTTGCGCGTGGGTAAAAGCAAACAACACTCTCTATCTCTGATGCAAATTCAACAACACTTAAATTAAGTTAAATTATAACTATATAGTACCACACTGTATGAAGCGAGGAGTGAAAGAACACACCACATTCCAGTACAATAATTATTTTTACACAGTTTCTTTCCCAATGGAGGATGGGCAGTGCCTTTAATCATAAGGAGTGGTAAATAATAATAATAGGGGGCCTAAGAGAAAGGAAAAAGAAAAAAGAAAAAACGAAAAAAACAAGAACGCCAATCCACTGTGTAGAAGTTATAAAAAATTATATATTAATTCAACCCAATGAGATCAGTTCTTTTTGATCAGAAGAACAGCCTAAATGTCATCGTTCTTAAAAGTAAATGACAGCCCGTTCCCCGATCTCCAATATGCGTAAAAGCGAAGCTTGACCCTACTATCGTAAAGTGACTTTACCCGAGTTTTCCACTAAATCTTGTCCTTCAAGTCTTGGGTTGTTAGGTCGTCAACCATGAAGATGTTGGACCCCATTGTGGCCTTCCGATGGACTTTAATGATCTATATTTTATCTTTGTATAGGAGATAAGCTTAACTAGCACATGGGACGGACGACCGTCGGGGACTCTCTTCCATCCCTGTGGGCTCTCCCGATACATGGCCAACTCTCACATCCAAACTTGTTCATGTCCGCGACTAGTTCTGTACAATTTTCATGTATTGACCTTGGAACACCTACAACTCTAATTAAGTTATACCGTCGTGAAAAACGGTTCTTGTTTGTTTATGTCGTTCTTCTGCCTGGTGAGCTGTAATTCCTTTAGGGTTTCAACTTCTGTCTTCAGATTGGAGAGGGATGTTTTTACGGCCGACCCAGATTTCTCCAAATCCTCAATTCTGTCGCTATTAAAAAATGGATTGAGGCAGACAGTTTGGTCTCAAGTTTAAGTTGTGCTTCAAAATCGCTGTCGTAGTCACTCTTCGGCCCCGGCTCAACAGTCTCTTCTCCCCCAAAGATTCAGGATGGGGGAGGAGTGGCCTTTGCCACTGTGCGGCCGGTCTTTTCCCCTCCTTGTTGTTTTGGGGGCCATCGATGCGGTTAAAGGCGTGGCTTGATTGAATGCTGGCTGGTACGGTACTGTCATGACTGACAGGTCGTGACCCTTATGATGATGTTCCGTCCCAACTTGACAATTGTCCCAACTATAGTTGGGACTGGTCCCAACTTGAGTGTAAAGTTGGGACGTCCCAACTATAGTTGGGATCTCCCATAGAGTTCAACAGGATGGACACCGTGGTCGATCATGCATGGATTTCTGTGTGACACTACTGTAGCTGATGCAATCGGCGTTAATTTAACAAGATTCTTTATTTCAAACCCGGGTCTCGGCTCTGTACCAACTCATGTCAAAACTGATGATTGAGCTAGAGCCGGTCGAGGTAGAATTCTACCTCCATGGCTAAACTCCCGGTGTGAAAACATGTAGTGTTTTTCGAGGGCTCTGACAGCGGCCTCATGCTTTCAGTCTCAAAGTAGGCTCACGCATTTAGTTTCCCCTCTCTCGGAAAACCAACATTTAATCTAATCTAAAATATTCTTAAGGGAAAGTGGTCTTAAAAACTACATCCTATGAAACTTACATGTTTCAGTTTATTCATGAGGGTGAGTTGTGTTTACTGAGATCCCAACTATAGTTGGGACGCCCCAACTTTAACACTCAAGTTGGGACCAGTCCCAACTATAGTTGGGACTATTGTCAAGTTGGGACGGAACAATGACGCGCCAATTCTGTTGGTCAGCTGCAAGTTGGTACGCAGATGTAAGTGGTTGGCCAGTAAGAAGCTTTATCCTGTCCACCCAACGTGACCTTGGTCGACCTGGCTTCCTTGTACCTTCAACTCTCCCTTGCAGGATTACTTTTTCGAGGCAATTGCCTTGTCGTCTGGCTATAATGACCGAAGTAGCTTAGAGCCTGGCGGTTGATATGTGTCAGCAGCCGGTCTCAACTGATTTCCTGTAGGACACTGGCGTTTGTTCTCCGAGCAGTCCAGGGAATCCTCAACATCCTTCGCCAACACCACAGCTCAAAGGCACAAATCTTATTACAGTCTGCTTTAGTAAGTGTCCAGGTTTCACAGCCATATGTTGCAACTGGGAAGACAAGAGCCCGGACTAGACGTGATTTAGTGGCTTTGGTTACACTCCGGTCAGCCCACACCTTTGAGAACTTGGCCATCGTAGATCTTGCCATTGCTAAGCGCCGTCTTATCTCTTTCTCACATCCGCCATCCTGGGTTATGAGGGCTCCTGAGGAAATTTAATTGTGTCACTCTTTCTACTTTCTTTCCATCTACAACTAAAGGAGCTGTGGACTGGTCATCATTGATGGTCATGTTTTTGGTTTTGGCAACATTGAGTAGTAGACCTTTAGACTTACTCTCCTCTTTTACTTTCCCCAGGAGTGTGCTCATTTCTAGATGTAGCTAAGAGGGTGGTGTCATCGGCATAGCGCAGGTTATTCAGTTTCCAGCCTCCAATTGTTATGCCATCATTCCAGTCATCAAGGGCACGTCTCATGATGTGTTCAGCATAGAAGTTTAAAAGTGTTGGAGATAGAATGCATCCCTGTCGCACTCCTTGGCCCAGACTAAACCAATCAGTGTCACCCTTTTCAGTTCTTACACAAGCCAACTGACCATCATAAAGATTCCTGATTAGCACAACCAAATGGGCTGGCACCCCCATTTCTAACAATGAACTCCATAGAGCCCCATATCTAACACAATCAAATGCCTTAGCATAGTCAATAAAGCAGAGATATACCTTCCTTTGATATTCTTTGCACTTTTCGATAATGTGTCTTATGTTAGCAATATGATCTCTGGTACCTCTGCCTCTCCTGAAGCCAGCTTGCTCTGGGGGAAGTTGTCTCTCAAGATGTTGCCTAAGCCTTTCGTTTATGATGTGTAATAAGATCTTACTGGTATGTGGGATAAGCGCAATTGTTCTGTTGTTTTTACACTCACTGACATCTCCCTTTTTTGGAAGGGTGAGAAAGACAGATTTTTTCCAGTCATCTGGCCAGGTTTTAGAATGCCAAATCTTGTTACAAAGTTGTGTCAATAAACGTATTCCAACTTCATCAATGCTCTTCAAAAGCTCAGCTGGGATCTCATCTGCTCCAGGAGCCTTATTGTTTCTCATTTTCTGGATGGCATTTCTAACCTCTGAAAGTAGGACGTCTGGTTCTTCTTCCTTTGTCTCTATGTGCACACCTGGGTCAGTTTCCTTTGAAGCAAAGAGCCCCTCACAGTAAGCCGTCCATCTTTCTTTGATGATTGAATTACTTCATTCAATATGGAGCCCCTGACACACTCCACGGTGTCATCGAATGAAGTCAGAAAGTCTATACTTGTTATAAATATGGTAATTGGAGCAAGAATCCTTCAAATTATTTTCGTGGGCACGTAAGATTGTTGATAGGATGTAACAAAAAAATTGAATCTCCAAAAGATCGCCTGCGTGGGCGACTTTTGAAGATCTTTAAATTCCCGTGGTGTCTGTTTGCACCGCGGTCAGAGATGCAGATATCCACTCACTTCGTTAAACTGCTTTGATGGATTCCTTGTTCTTACCGTGACATGTTTTTGCTGCTTTCTTAACAAGTACGCACTGTAATTTAGCAGAAACTTTTCACAGGTGACTTTTATCGTTTTTATATCTTAACTTACCAAAATATCATTGAAGCAAATTGGTCGCCTTCTCTGGTGGTGATGTATGTGGGCACTGTTGATAGAGGACTGTCCTCTAATTCGCTAAATTTGGCAAGTTTTGTAACTGCAACCTATAACAGGGACCTATAACAAAAGGGACAATAGGTCCACGGCATGCAATAACAAAGGAAACATTGTAGCTATCACAAAGGGTTGAACAAAGGATGGTTCACGATTGCCGGTGTTTACACACAAAAAATGCGTGTGTGTAGTGTGTGTGTACGACGACGAGCCAACGACCGAGCGGCGTGTAGAAGACTGTGATAGATGTTGTGATGTGAATATTCAAACTATTGGGCGCGGCTTATAACTTAATTCACATATTACACCAATATATAACTGCGTAGTGCATAACTAATTATTTACATATACAAATTTCCCATCGACATTATTTGTAAATATTGAAATGGTGTGTACAATTATATATATATCATGAAAAAATTTCAACAGTTATATATATTTATATATATAATTGTGAGATGCAAACACTATTATTTGTAAATGAAAATAAGATAAAAGTTAAATAATAATTTATATATTATATAATGATTTTATTATTTTTTTTTTTTATATAATAGCGTTAAATAAATAATTTACACTTAGCGCCTCATAGGTTTGTATTTTGGGGACTCATGGATTGTGAGTGTCCCCCGCCCCACCTCTAAGTATGGAGTCAAAAGAGGGCGCTATCAGACAAGATTGCTAAATACTACGTATTGAATCTATCTAGATACTCAATACATCAACGCCAATGCATGGGGGATCACCGTCGGGCAGTCTGCGCAGGATCTCGGACTGATAAACAGAGTCTGCCGATAGAAGATATCACATGGTGCTCATTTTGAAATGCAAATACAAATACGACCCAATTATAAACTCATCTTCGGGTCGTTCTTCTTCTTTGTGACGGCACTTCTAGTGTTTTTTTCTTTTCACAATGCTTCGTTGTTTAGCAGGGACTCAAATAAAGAAACTGACAAGAACCAACTGGCGTCTTTCTTCAGTGAAGTTGATCAACCATTTAATGATGACGTGTACAGCAGCAGTGCCAATGCAGACGATAGCAACATCTTAAACAACTGGTTGCAGGGAGATCAAGAACTCCTTGTCAAAGATGACTTTTATGGAGTGATGTTTGACGCTGGTAGTACTGGAAGTAGGATACATGTTTATCACTTTAAAAACAGTTCGGAAGGTCAGTTTCTTGCAATACTCTAAAAGTATTACTTTTTAGTACCAGTAAAATAAAAGCAGTAGCGCCTAGCGTAGCGGTACCACTGGCACTGCTAATATTAATAATGGTGAACTAGACTAGCTTTGTTTATACTAGCTTTTTAAAGTATTCTACTAAAACATTGAACAAAGTCAATAGGCGATGGTTTAAACAGACTTTTTCTTTGGTATTGCATACATCCTCACAGAAGAAAAAAAGGTGTGTTTGTAGAAGGGAAAGGGGGGGGGGTTGGTATTGGGAAAGAGATACGTAATGAACTTAAACAATAAAAGAACAACAAGTTGTTATATCCTTTGAATGGAATGGCTCAAAACATTTTTTCTGTGTGTTTTATAAGCTGCACTTCATCAGTCACCATTTAGCTTTTGTAGCCTTTTTATAAATGTTTGCAACAAACATGACAAAGTGCGATCCCAGTATAACTTTTGTAGGCAAAAGGACCAAGACTCAAGCAAGAGATCTAGTATTCTGCATTTGTTTATAAATTACCTTGTCTCATCTCGGTACAAGCCATGTTCTTTATTAACCCTAACCATGCTAAATGCAACAATATGCACCAAATGGTAATAGTTGTTGTGATCTGTTGCATTTGGCAGTCAACTCAGATGTCATTCTTTGACTGAATTTGTTGCATTTAGCAGTGAAGTGACTTCATATAGGTTTGGGTGTTTCTATTGTTTCTGAACAACTTATAATGGGTCTTTCAAAATATTTTGTTATGGGAAAAGTATTGAGAAGTATGATGTAATATTAGGTAAGAATCATAATTCAAATCATATTCAAAAGACTGTATAATAACAGTTAATTTGTGTACCTAACTGTAGTATCTGTAGTAATTCAAGCAGGATTTGCAAGTTCTGTGCATCCATTTCTTTAAGTAAGTTTTTCTGGGTTGGAAGTTGCAATCTAATCTAGCCCAGATTATTTTGTCCTTTATCTTCTTTCTTCAATTGTAGGCCAACAGAGGTACAGGGAAGAGGACAAGAGGTTGTTTAAGAAATCATTCTCATTTAAGTGTTTCATAAGTGCACTTTTAAGATAGAGTGATGTATTTGTGGGAAAGGAAAAGTAAAAACAAGAGGTGGATACGTTTCTTTCTTTGATGTTAGTTGGTGCACACAACATTGAATACTTGGGGTCATCATTAGATTTTTTGAAGCGGGTCAATTCTTTCGTGTTGTATCCACGTGCTACATGTATTAGTTTTTCTTTTAAAAAATTGACCTTGCTCTCAAAATCTTGTGTGTGTGTGCATAAATGCATTTGTGTCTCTGCGTTTTACCCTTAATGACGCCGCTGAATACAGATTCAGGGTGTGCAGAATCCCGAGCAAGATGCTATTACAACTTGTCTGGGGTTTTTCGTTGCTACTCGAGTATCAAGCTTCCCTTCTTTTTGAAAACTTTCGCCTAGTTGTAAATCACAAGGTCTAGAAAGGTTACTTGGTTGTCTGAGATCTCTGAAGTAAATTTCAAAGTTGGATGGAAATTGTTTAACATCCCCATTAAATCCATTTTATTATTATTTTTTTTTTTGCCATTTTAGATTACTAAACAATCGTCTCTGTATCTCATATACGACACTATATCTCTGGGTTGTGTGGGAGTATAATTCCTTTTCCATGTTGGCTGCTGGTCGATCCTTCAACAAAGGTCATTATAATAGTTACAAAAAGCATTTTTTGTGGTTTATTACTTGATATTTATGATTAAAAAGTCGCATCCCCTTAATAAGGTGATCCCGTGGCTGCCGCTTCCCAGGTTGTATCGTAAACTTGGGTGTGCTCCCTGGCTACACGGCAGTTAACGGTTGTATGGCTTCTGACTGGCACCCCCGAACAAAGATATTGACTAATAGGGAGACCGCCAACATAGGGCTGGATAGCTCAGTTGGTAGAGCGCCGATACGTTAATCCGGAGGTCGTTGGTTCAAGTCCCACTCTAGTCAATTTTTCTTTGTTCAAACCCAAATTATTAAAAAAGTTACCCAGTCAGTTTCCCTTGTGGTTTATTACTTGATAAAAAGCATTTTTTGTACATGTTATTGAGGGCATGAAAGCAAGCAAAAAAACTGCACCGCGCATGCATGAAAAGAACTGTAAACATGTGATGGGTGACGCACGACAAGCGACGCATGACAAGTGACACACAATGTGCGAGCACGACGGGTGACGCACGCGTGACTGGTGACACATGACAGGCGGCGCATGGTGGCAGATATGGAATTTCATAGAAAGGTGCAGGTCACTTACCTGTTCACACAGCCAGTGTTTTGTATAGGGAAATTTGTATGTACATGTACATAGTACATGTAGGTAATTAATAATATTGTGTAATTAGAGTGCTACGGTAGTTGTGATACACTAACAGTGTTGCTTTTTTAGTTAATTTAAGACATTTTTTCCCCCAGCCTGATGAAAGACCGAGTGTCAGATTTCTTTCTGGAAAAAAAAATAATAATCATATGAAAAGGCAGTGAAAAATCAGTGTCATATTGCTTTTATCAAGAATAAATGTTGCAAAAAATATCACACATTGTATTGCAAATTTGCAAACCACTTAAAAAAATTACATTGCAAATCATCCAAATTGCATTGTGAAATGTGATGTGATACATTTGAAATCATTCACTGTACACTGTCTGGCCATTGTTTGACCAGTGTCACATCATAAAAAAAAGAATAGAATAAAAGAAAAATATTCAAGAAATGCATTGTTTTTTGTCTTTGTACGTACTTGTCTGTGTACTACAGGAAATCCACCGGTACTGATATCAGAAGTCTTCAATAACACCAAGCATGGACTGGCAGATTTTGCAGATTCAGCAAAAGAGGTGAGCTTTTTTTCCTGTGAACAAAACCAACATGTTTTTGTTTCTCTGTGAACATTTGTATCACCCAATTTTTTTATAAGTGAAATTTTAGTACCAACCAATAACTTTGTATTGAACTTTGTTATATCCAAATATTTTTTTTTCCCCAAAATCATAAAAAACCTGTTATTCTAAATAATGATGATGAAAATTAGTAATGAATTTTAACTACTCGAGCACTCGCAAGCAAATAGGGCCAAATCAAAACTATGAAACTACTTGCGATTAGTTTGACAACAGTTCACACAAAAAATATACAAAGAAATGCAATCCCAGGCACACACAGTGTAGACATAGTGCAAGTACAGAGAACATTCCATTCATGGCTAAGGCATAACTGGGCAGTTTAACCAAAGAACCATACCTGTGAGGTCTGACAATTTATTTGAAAGTGTTTTCAGAATTGACTTATACAACTATTTGGTAAAATGTGGTACTCCAGGTATCTTTAACCCAATCACTATAGTTATTAGTTGGTGTATATGCTACAGGCTATGAACAGTACGTGTGTGTTGGTTGTGCCTTAACTTGACTGCAACATTTATCTGATAGGCTGTAGAAGTAGTTCGTAATCTACTAGACATTGGAATGCAGAGTATCCCAGCAGAGTTATGGTCATCAACCCCAGTGGCCCTCAAAGCTACTGCTGGATTAAGACTAATCCCTCTGGATAAAGCGCAAGGCTTACTCGATGCTGTAAGTACCTTACCTTACCTATTTATGATACCGCAAACCTCACTTAGTTACCTTACAGTAGGTGATTTGTAATCAGGGAAGACATGTAGCTTTTTCAGAAAAAGTAAACAACAAAAACATGCATGTATTTTAACAATAAAGCAGTAAAACAGCAAGGAAACAAACTTATTTCATTCCCGCATGTTGTGATATGGGACTACTTTATCCTGCCCATGTATATTGTACACCACTGTGTTATCATTCTTCTTATAAAGTGGTATGAAAGAATAAAGACCTTGGTCAGGAGCTAGGAAAGCAACCATCGTATATCGCCTTAATTATTTCCTAGACTCATATCACTTCATGGTGGCAGCGGTGAAAAGATCTATAGCATCACTTGCTTTAGCATTGGCCTCGTTACTCACCGTACGACAGATATTTCAAGCATTGAAATTTCCGAGTGGAACACTGACCACGGCGGTCCGACTGAGAGACTTGTTGCACGTATGTAAATCAGCCAGCATCGTTGCATGCTGCATGTACCACAAGCGCTTGTGTACAGTACAGTGGAACGTGACAGTCACCGGCGGTATTTCTCATCGCCTGTCGGACATAAAACTTACCGAAAGCCCATACCAACGTTGCTGAGACCCATCCTCTGGATGCATCAGGGACTATCCACCACGGTAGGATCGAGAATTCGCTTATACATATTGGATTTTTTGTAACTTTGGTGAAAAACTTACGAACTACTTAGTTTAGTGTAGTCGTGCAATATCAAAAGCACAGGCACACGCACCATCATATCGATCCAGTGTACATAGATTAAACTAGTTCCGACAACGCGAATACATGCTCCACGAAGGCAACCCCTACCGTGTCTACAAGATTGATTGACCTTATCCATCCGCATCATTGGACTAACAAATTGTTTGGTTTAGCCAAATAACATCAGGAGATAGTACTCCGCTCCTACGTTGCAGCCGGAACTATGCATCACCGTTTTTATGAATGGGAAGAGTGAGCAACTGTGTTTATGACGTGTAGCCCAATACCTGGACAGCTACAACCGACTCAACTACCCATCCACACGAGGATCTACCGACGGCGGAGTGGGCGTGTCACAAATCACCGACACCGGAGACGGGGACCTTGGTTCAATATAGTATCCTGATTATCTGCATTCCAGAACTTTTGCTGATTTGTTTCAACTGACCTGTAAACACGACCTGGACATTTAATTGACTCTTGGGAATTGAAACATTGCCAATATTGTAGAGTTTACTGTAATAATTTCACTGCTAGTGCTATCATAGAATTTTGTGATATTACTTCTTCACAATTTGTATGTGTATTTTTCCTGGCTACACCGAATCAAACAATGGCCAAATACCCAGAAATGAACTGGGGTGTTACTGATATTTCAGAAGAGTTTGTGCTTTTCCGCCAGCGCATGAAACTTTGTTTACTAGATAATGAGGTAACAGACCCTCGTAAAATTGCTGTGAAGTTAAAGATCGCGCTGGGCAATCAAGGGCTCAAAAGGCTAAACGCATCAAGCTTAACCGATGAGGACCAACTTGACCCTCAAAAAATTTGGGCATTGTTTGACGATCAGCTACAGGTTAAAGTTAACTTTCGTGTCCATCGCTTAGAATTAATGCGTTATAGGCAGAAGGATGGGGAAAGTATTGACGGTTTTGTGACCAGGTGTTGTGAGAAAGCGAAACATTGCGATTTTGAGACAGCCGAACTGGACGAACGCATTAGTGAGCTTGTAATTGCCTCCACATCTTTTGATTCTTTTCAGAAAGAGTTGTTAGACAAGCCAAAAGGGTTCAAAATCGATGAAATCCTAGCCGAGGGCCGCAAATATGAAGCCATGGCCGCTAGCAAACAATGCCTGCAATCGCTCAACGGCAAAAGCGCTTCAGTCGATGCTATGCAGCGATCCCGCAAAGCATGCTCAAACTGCAATCTAACACACCAGCCGCGAAAATGCCCCGCATACAATGACACCTGTAAGGCCTGCGGATCTAAAGGACATTGGGCCAAGTGCTGCCGTAAGTCAAAGCGTAAGCAGCAAAAAGGCAAACCAACTCAGCGGCGGCGCAGTGCATCGCGAGGCAGATCGCAATCCAGATCGAGAACCAAAGGTGCAAGATCCAAAAGTCGTGGTGATTCCAGACCGGTTGACCTCATGCAAGACAACCGTGCTCAGCATTACACTGCAACAGACAATCACGATGACGACCAATCCCAAGTTGATTTGCTTTACTCGATCCACATCTCTGATCTTAGCATGACTCCCGTACAGCCAAATAAACTCGATGAAGCTTTCAGCATAATAGATGTTGAGTGCCCGAACCTCCATGGTGTGAAACGACTCAAGCTGAAGGTTGACACCGGGGCAAGTGCTAACACACTTCCTTTGCGTACCGTCAGGCAGATGTACGGTGATAACTGGTCAAGCCAAACAAGACGCACAAATGTTAGGCTCACTGCCTATAATGGGTCGGAGATCAAATGCCTTGGAAGCATTTCCCTGAAGTGCAAGTATAAAGAGTCCGTCTGGAACGATGAGATGTTCTACGTTGTGGATGTTCCAGGCCCAGCGATAGCCGGTTTACCAACATGCCGTAAACTCCAGATGGTCACCATCCATACCATCTATGTGCCAGAAGGCCAGCCAGCACAACTGAAACGGCCACCTGCACCACCAAGCAAGACACACCAGGCATGTTGTCCAACCATGCTGGATACGCCAATCAGATCAGTAGATGACTTAAAGACCCGATACCCTCAGTAGTTCGACACACTTGGCAATTTCAAGGGGGAAGCCCATTTGTACCTCAAGGATGATGAGAAACCTACTATCGACGCTCCACGCAAGTGTAGTATCCACCTTAAGCCGAAATTACAGGCCGAGCTAGACAAAATGGAGAAAGACGGAGTCATCCGTCCTGTTACATACCACACAGATTGGTGCAGTTCAATTACCACGAGTGTGAAGAAGGATGGAGCATTGCGGATCTGCTTAGATCCCAAACGTCTCAACAATAGCCTGAAGCGATGCCCCCACAAAATTCCAACATTGGAGGAGCTCAATCCCGCGTTTAGTAACGCCAAGTTCTTTTCTAAATTAGATGCGAAGGCGGGCTACTGGTCTGTTCATCTTGATGAGGAGTCACAAGACCTCACTACCTTCCGGACACCTTTTGGGAGGTACTGTTTTAAACGTCTTCTTTTCGGGTTAGCGGTCAGCCAAGACATCTTCCAACAGGGAATGGATAGGATCACAGACCAAGTCCCTGGCTGTGTAGGGATTGCAGACGACATTGCCGTCTACGGCCAGAATGAGGAAGAGCATGACGCTAATCTGCTTTGTCTGCTAGAAACAGCAGCACGGGAAGGCCTTGTTTTCAACAGCAAGAAGTGCAACATTAAGGTGGACCACATCAACTTCTTCGGTTCTATATACTCTACTGGAGGTATCTACCCAGACCCAAGTTTAATCGAGGATATATATGCCATTCCTACTCCACAAGACAAGGAAGACCTCCAGAAATTCCTTGGGCTGATGACCTACGTCTCCGCCTACATTCCAAACTTTGCGGAGAAGGCTTCACCGTTACGAGATTTGCTTCGTAAGAATGTCCCATACCTCTGGCAAGAGGATCACCAAGCTTCGCTTGTCTTATTGAAACACTCCATCAGGGCAGGTTCATGCCTACAGTACTACAATCCATCAGTACCAACCATTCTAGAAGTCGACGCCTCCCAAAAAGGCCTTGGTGCGTGTCTTCTTCAGAAGGGGAAGCCAGTGGCGTTCGCGTCAAAGAGTTTATCCCCGGCACAGGCAAACTACTCTAACATCGAGAGAGAAACCCTTGCACTAGTGTTTGGCATTACCAGATTCCATACATACCTGTTCGGCAGCGACTTTGTTATTCACACAGACCACAAGCCACTGGTCACGATCTGTGCCAAACCATTGACGAGTGCTCCACCGCGCCTTCAAAGGTTGCTCATTAAGATTCAAGGATACACTTTCTCCATTGAATATAAACCAGGACCATCGATGACACTTGCCGATGCACTTAGTAGATTGCCAAATCCAGACAAACGACAGGATGTTCCCCTAGACATCCAGGTGGATGATGTAACTCTCACTGACTGTCCAGTCACACAGGAGATCGACCTCGTTCATTTTGGCAGTGCCAAACAAGAAGTACTGCAAGAAGAGACATCACGCGACCCAATACTGAAGGAACTACGACAAGTCATATATGCAGGGTGGCCAGATTCCATTAGGGACCTCCCACGAGACTTGCGGCCATATTGGTCATACAGAGACGAGCTGGGAATCTCTTGTGGCGTAGTTTTCAAGGGTAGACAGGTCCTGATACCGGAGAGCATGCGCAAAGATATACTCAATCGATTGCACATTGGCCACATGGGAGTTGAGAAAACTCGTCGACTTGCTCGCAATTCAGTCTATTGGCCAAAGATCAATGAAGATATAGCGAAACTCGTTGGAGAATGTGAGCCATGTCAAGAAACCCAAACTCGCCAGCAAAAGGAACCTTTGGCACCTCACGACATTCCGACTACACCCTGGTCGAAGTTAGGAACTGACCTATTTGAGCTGAACGGACAGGACTACCTCATCATTGTGGACTATCATTCAAAGTATCCAGTGGTTCATAAGATGACCTCTACTACAAGCGCATCAGTTGCACAAGCTACGGCTGCCACGTTCGGACTCCTTGGAGCCCCAGTCGAAATGATCTCCGACAATGGCCCCCAATTCGCTGGTACCGCATATAAGGATATGTGTGCCAAATGGTTAGTCAAGCACACTACTTCCTCGCCAAGGTATCCCCGATCTAACGGGCAAGCAGAACGGATGGTCCGAACTGTTAAATCAGTTTTGAAAAAGTGCCACAAGACAAACCAGGATGTCCATATGGCTATGCTCCATCTAAGAGCAACACCCATTGATGCCAACCTACCTGCACCAGCTGAGATCATGTTTGGTCGACCAGTCCGTACAACCCTGCCAAGCAACAATCCATATGATGCCATGCAGAAGCACGCGGAAAACCATGAACACCTACAGGACAGGAGAGACAAGATGAAAAACGACCACGACAAGCATGCCGGTCCAAGTCTCCCGCCACTGTATGTTGGCCAGAAGGTCAGGGTCCTAGACACACCTAGCAAAACATGGTTTCCAGGAGAAGTCACCAAGGTATGCAAGGAACCACGGTCGTATGAGGTCATGACGCCAAACGGAAACAAACTTCGTCGCAACAGATCGCACCTGCGCGAAATGCCAGGCCAAACTGCGTCTAAGCTAAGCGCAAGCACCAACTTTGTGCAGCCTACGCGTATACAGTTTGACCAAACCCCTAAGCGCGTCAGACCAACCAGACCAACCAGACCAACCAGATACTGGAGGCAAATACAAGACCGCGCGAGAGCGTATGCCAAACTTGCAAACAGCAACCTCAACACGTGGTAACAAATGGTCTCAGACAGCTACTAATGTTTCCCCTAAACAGTCTGCTACTAAGACCAGATCAGGGCGGCTCAGCCGCAAACCAGCCAGATACACAGACGACTAAAGTTGTTTTGAATATCAAAAGTTGTTTTGAATCTCAAAAGTTGTTATGAGTTGAAGTTCAAAGTTACACCATCGGTGTGTTTGAGTTGTTTACTGTTTAATTCCTAGTTCTTAAGTTAACCATCACTCATTAGAAAATAATTGTGAATGCGACAACTTTCCACCATATTCTGAAATTTTTATTTCAAATTGCAACTGGATGTTCAAACAAACACCTTATCTATCCAACCATTTTCAATGTACCTACTTCATTATAATCATATCCTAGTTGTCTCCCCACAAACTAATTTTTGTGCCCAAATTATTTTCTTTCAAAAGAGGGGGGATGTTGTGATATGGGACTACTTTATCCTGCCCATGTATATTGTACACCACTGTGTTATCATTCTTCTTATAAAGTGGTATGAAAGAATAAAGACCTTGGTCAGGAGCTAGGAAAGCAACCATCGTATATCGCCTTAATTATTTCCTAGACTCATATCACTTCACCGCAAAGTGTTTTTTGTTCCCTCGAAATAACATTTCGAGGGAACGAAGTAATACTTCAAGGGAACTTAACAATTTGGATATTTTTTTTTTTACCGTTTCAATTTATCTGCATCATAGTCTTTGATAATTTTGCATGTATAATAAGGAGTGGTTAAAGAGCGGTTCTAGGATGCTCTCAACATTTTAATTATTACCTTTTTATGGCTGAACAGCATCGTAGATACCGGTTAATAATTATTTTACACTTTTTTTTACAAAATTTGCATTAGTAATAAAGAATTCAAGTCAAAAATGCACCTCTCCGCGCGGCTTTTTCTACCGAGAGTCAAAAACTGCTTATTTATGATAATGATATGCATTGACCCCTTGACGTCATCGGCGGCTAAAAACACATGGTCAGCATTTGACACGCACATAAATGTCTTCTTTTTTTTAGGAAACAAAACAAAATCAAGAAGAAAAACAAACCTTAGTAAATTGTGTCATTGTAAAATGAAGCCTACATGTTGGGTAGTTTTTCATGTAGATTGATATACTAAAAATTAAGCCGCACTGCAAAATCGCCTTGCCTACTCGAAGAACAAAAATCACCAAATCACACTCCGTTGTAAATTGGCTTGCTGATTTTTACCTGTTGGATCATTCAATAAAGAGTCACATTTAGGGCGGTATTGATTGAAAATGGTGAAGTTTGGCGGTATATTTGCGTTAGCTCTGTTTATTCTTATAGGCAAGTTCAAACTAGCTAGCCGCTGATGACGTCACGAGTCCTTCGTCGCGGTTTGTTTGACTTCGCGTTTTTCAGATTTTAGGCTGGGAATGTTTCAAGGAAAAGACATTTTTACCCGGTTTTAGCATGAGGTAAGGGACTCATAATACTTTTTTCTATTTCTTGGGGACTCCATCTATTGGAAAAATGTAACAACTAAATATTTCAGAGCATCCTTATTCCTAGAACCACTCTATAATAAGGCGTTTGTTTTGGTTTTATTCTACAGGTCTATGAGTTACTTTTACATTCAGGTCTTCACACTGAAAGTAAAAAACATACCGTGGCTATAATAGATGGAATACATGAAGGGGAATTCATCTGGCTGACTGTCAACTTTCTTAGAGGTTTGTAGACATGCTGTGGGCAAGCCCATAGTTGCTTGGAACACTGGCAGCATGCATCACAAATCTGGCTTGTTATTTTATTTACAAAAGCTTGATATGTTAATTGTTAATATTTATTAAATAAATAAAAATCTTGTTTGTGAGTATGATGACAACAAAAACAATTTCACATTTTGATAATTTTATAGCCATTGTTTTGACACTGACACCTGTATTTCACTGTTACAGATAGGGTTAACCTGAGCCTTTGTTTGACCGTTTCTAGTGATTTCAATCCAAATTGAGAATCTGAACTATGGTGCAGGGTACCTGAGATTGTCGGTGCCAGCCAGTGTTGTAGGTCTTGAGACCTGGTCTTGGTCCTTAAGACTGTCTTGAGACCTTTCTTTTGCAGTCCATCTTGGTCTCGGCTTTGGCCTTAGCCTGTAAATGTTTCAGTTTTGAAAGGGCTGGTGTCAGTCTCATGAGAACTGGTCTTGGTCTTGGTCTCGGTCTCGGCTGTCAATGTGTCAGTCTGAACCCTCAAGACCCATCGAGACCAAAACAAATAATGTTATTTTATGCACAGAATGTATGTTGACATTGCCTAGTAGCACCCTGTTGCTTAGATGAACCTGTTCTCACACACACACAGTCACGTGTGTAAACACCGGCAATCGTGAACCCTCCTTTGTTCAACCCTTTGGACCCTCCTTTGTTCAACCTTTTGTGATAGCAACCGTGGACCACAATGTTTTCCTTTGTGATAGCAACCGTGGACCTATTGTCCCTTTTGTAATAGGTCCCCGGTTTGAATGTGTATGTCACACAGAAGCGCTAGTTTGGTCTTTATTCATAATATGAAGGAACTTTTGGTACAAGTTTTCAGGCGGAAGGGAGATTAAAGCTGGAAAGAAGACCACCTTGCCTATTCTGAATGGTACATGTACCTTCGCATTAAACATTTTACTGGTTACACGCTGTTTGGTCTATGCTGCGCATGCCAACATGTTGTCTAACTCACACACGTGTGTAAACACTGGCAATCGTGGACCCTCCTTTGTTCAACCCTTTGTGATAGCAACCGTGGACCACAATGTTTTCCTTCGTGTCAGCAACCGTGGACCTATTGTCCCTTTTGTTATAGGTGCCCAGTTTGAATGTGTATACCTACCCACACACATTGCACAATCCAACAATCCAACAGTCTCATCATGTCACTTTTTCTGCGTATATTAGCACTTTTTCTGCGTATAATCCTCATCTGTTTAATAGCGTTATTAGTGATCTAAACAGATCGATCAGAATACTGAATGCACAGTGTACTTTTCTTTAGTGAAAACAAATGCAGATCTTAAAGTATCCCCATGTTAAGCTTTCATGTTAGCCATCAGCAATCATCCTTGAGCTGTTATCTTTTGATTTCAAGCAGGGTACTACAGCATGCCAGTGGCACTGAGGGTACTTCAGCTTCAGAACCATATTTTTGTATGTATGCTTGGTCTATGGTCTTGGTCTTGGTCTCTGGCTCAGGCTGCAAAGTCCCGACTAAAACATTGGTACCACCTCTCTATTCTCTTTGTGTATTTTGAGCCGACCCATAAAGGAGGATGAGATGTCAGATGCACACCGTCCAGGATTTAAAAAAAATAGTATACCCAGTCTGGATAGTCAAATAACAGGAACCAGGGAACGTTCGCAACAGCAGCCATAACTACATCATCATCAGTCAGCTGCACAGCAGGCAGACACAAGCTTTCCCCATTCTTTCCTATTGAGTGCTAGTCTCCATGTCTCCAGCGAGGAAAACAGGACATCCGGTGACACTAATCTTGCTTTGTACTCTGAGTATAGTAGGCGCTGAAGAACTTGTCTGTGCCGGCCATAACATGGGGAATAAACAGCACAGGGGTTAAGTGGCTCATCAACCGGTTTTCAGAGGATATATGTCCGACCAATCTGAGTTATTGTTTTAATTGGAAGTAATGTATTAATGGAATTTGCTGGCTGATGTTGTACAACTTGGTGTTGGTAATCTTGTCAAGACATTTTATGCTTGTATGATCCAAAGGCAGTTTGTGTGATAGCTGTTGAAAGATGCAGCAAGGAGCTTGGTAATGACTCATGACTCAAAGCCATATACCAGTTTAGATAGTTCCCAGTATAGACACCATCTTTACGGGCAAATTGCATTTTGGCTTGAAGGCACCTCAAGCGCTCAAATTATTAACGCAGCCTTGCTGTTCACTAACCAGTTGTGCAATGAGTTTGGGGAAATTTGCACTTGCTTCATGCTGTTCTCAGGTGAAACGCATGACTGTGTGTTCCAAATTGCCTGCGATGGATTCTCCCATCGCTTCGACGGATGAGCGTTCAGCAAAAAGAGGTGAGACGATCATCGCCTAGGTCGATGACGTCTCATGTGAGATGTTAGGCCAATTTTTGATTTGCAGAACTTATTGCAAGTTATGCAAGTGAAGTCGCTATTGGAGGGTGGAATGGAGACATTGGCTTTACAGCGTGCTCTCTTGTCTCATTCTGCTCTGACTCTACACACTTCAAAGGATGAGATAGCATGATTACAGCAGCTTCTCCACCTGGGTCTGCTGAGAATTGTGGCCTGTCAGGTAGTGGCATCAAGCTTGCTGGTTTTGAGATTGGAATTGAGTATGTCTTTGTATCTGAGTTTGGGGCGGTCTGGTTTGCAGGTTACTGTACTCAGCTGACCGTAATACTGCCTTTGGTGCAGCAGCTGTCCTCCATATAGACCACATTTCCCACCCATCGAAGCTGTGTTTTGATGAGCATACTTTCAATGTTAGAGATGCAGCACCTCGTGAGAGCATCAGTGTTAGATAGGTGGAACGCATCAAGTTGTCCTATGTGGTGTCGATAAGTTGTCCATGCTTCACAGCCATAAAGGAGTGATGTGAGAACAACTGCCTTATAAACTTTTATTTTTGTTGTGTGAGGCAGACTCCATGCTCCTTCCAAAGCCTATGGGTGAGCCTACCGAATGCTGAGCTTGCTTTGGCCGGACGGTTGGATGTATTTCATCATCCAGCAAAGCGGTGTTGGTGAGGGAACTCCAAAGATAGCTGATTCTGTACTGACTTGAGAAGAGTAGTGTTGATTGTGGGTCATAGACTACATGACCAGGTGCTGGTTGATACATGATCTCTGTTTTTTTCAGGCATATTGTTTAGCCAAAGACGTCTGCAGCCTGAGCAAAGTAGTCACCAAGCAGCTGGATGTCCTCAAGGCTGTGTGCTAAGAGAGCACAGTCGTCAGCAAGCAAAAGTTCTCTAAGTAGCTGCACTTAGGTCTTACTGTGGGCCTTGAGCCATTTCGGGTTGAAGAGCTTGCCCTCAGACCTGAACTAAAAGTGGACTCCTCTGTCCAGATCTTTGAATGCTGATGAGATCGTGGCTGAGCAGTAGATAGCAAACAGAACTGGAGCTATTACACAGGCTTGCTTTGTGCTACAGGTGACAGGAAAGGTGTCTGATGAAGTACCACAGCTCAGCATTACACTAGCCATCATGGGATCATGGAAGGAACGAATGACCTTGACAAACTTGTCGGAACAACCAAATTTTGCAGCACCTTCCACAAACTGGCACGGTTGACTGTATTAAAGGCCTATGTCAGGTCTACAAACACAATGTAGAGATCCATGTTCTGTTCACATGCTTTTTCTTGAAATTGCTGTGCCGCAAAGATCATACACCGAGTCAACCAGATTGTTCACAATCCTGTTGAGTATAACTTGTGCAAGAATTTTTCCTGCAATTGAAAGGAGTGATAATGGCAGATTTATGCCATATTGCAAGCTTTCCATAGGTAGGCAGGTTATCTTAAAGATGCCCAGTTTTATGTCTTGGGTCACGGTGGAGTTTTTCCATATCCTTCCTAGTTTTCGGAATCCCCCCATGCAAATATTTAAAGTCTGATGTATTTGATGACTTCTCCATTGAGTGGTAGGTTTGTACATGGTTGAGTAGGCATCAGTTTGGTTTTCCTGGAGTGTATCTGGATAGTCACAAACCCACAGTGTGGTGGCACATCCCTTCTGTGCTGATGGGCTACAACATGTAAAAAGCAAAAGGATTGAATATAGAAGGTATTACAAATTGTAGAAGAATAATATAAGACATTTTTCCACCAACATATAAGATATCAATAATTCTGTCTGAATGTTGTTTCGGGCCAAGGTATTTTAGAGAAAACTTTTCAGTGAACTGGTTGTAGCAAACTACAATCCAAGCCGAAATGATTGGGCTGCGTGACCATAAACATATTTACCCTGTCCCCTACTCCCTGGCTCAATGTTGTTAACCCCAGCTGGAGCTCAGACTTTTTTGCTTTCTGTACCAAGCATCCACTGCATTGCTTCACTTCAATGTATTTTCTCTGCTCCACCAAAGAAGGCAGTTTATCTCCGTCCACTCAACTCTATATAGATATAAACCAATTGAACTTTCAGACAATCTCAGCCAAAATGCTTGGGCTCTGTTACATTAAACATACATGTACCCTCCCCATCTCACACTTCCCTTAATGTTGTTAACCCAAGCTGGAGCACTGACCACGCAATGAGAGCCAACACTGATTTGGTGGTGGGGGGGGGGTGGATGGGGCCCAACAAGATATGGCCAGAATTATACCATGTATTCAGACACAGCTTTAGTTTCTATAGAAAGTATTGTAACACTTGTAACAAATTACTGGGATGTGGACACGGTCTGGGGTGGAGACTTACATTTGAGATTGTTTTTGGTTGATGTTTGTTTTTAAGAGTTTGTCATATATCACCGGCCATTTTTTGTATTCCCATTTAGGTTTATCATTACAGGGCAAGTTCGGGTGGGCGACTAGAGTGACTAGACTGTGTGACGTAGCTCTGGAATTGACTAGATCGACCATGCTCCAGTGCATGGTCGATCTAATCAATCTCCCTGTGCTCTATGGTTTCTGGTAAGTCTAGTCACTCTAGTCGCCCACCTGAACTTGCCCAATATTGCCATTTTAAACCTTTTCTACATGTATCTTTTCTGTATTTTCTTTTGAACCTATATCACTTTTAATACGCAATTTTCCTATGTTTCTTCAAAACGGAAAATGAATGAATTGAATGAGTTAAATGAATGAATACTCATTTTATTTGACTTGTCAGGAGTTCTGGGGTCATTGGATCATGCCACTAACACCATGGGGGTGTTGGACCTTGGGGGAGGGTCAACGCAGATAACATTTGCACCTCGGTCCGAGGAAACAATCCAGCAAGGGATGCCACTGGGTTTGATCAAGACATTCCGATTTATGAAAGAGTCTTTCCAACTGTACACACACAGGTTTGATATATTTATGATTAAATTTTACAATACTGCCTTGTACAATGAAAAAGAAATGCACTGTATATAATTCTATATATCTTAGTCTGAAAAACTTTTGTCTTGATTTTGAAATCGTAACTAGATTATTAACCTTCCTATACACTTGGTAACATTTTCCAGTAAGTTGACCAACCATTTGACAGCATTCACTTGCATAGGCAGCCATGTAGGAAGGGGGGGGGGGGGGGGTATTGGCCCCCGCTGAAAACATGGTGGGGGTGGTCCAGGGCCCCCCCCCCCCAACAAATTATATGTATAAAATTTGTCCAGATGATAAATGGCATCTTCATCATGTCCTGAGGGAATAGTATTGCAGTCTGCAGGCAATTTAATCAGATCACATTGACAAAGTGGTTATTTGAATACTAAATTTTAGCCTTCGAGACAGACTCTGCTAGGGTTGAAACGTCAGGCCACTAACTATTTGTTTGCATTTATAACCATAGGTCCTTTTGGTTGGTAAGCAGTTTGCAACAGCTAATACTATTTTTTATTTAAATACATGTTACAGTACATTTTTACCTAAAATCGACAGATTGTCATCCTGTACAATCTACTGTGTAATTTGATGCCCAAATTATGCCCCAAAATTTTGAGTAACTTGTGCTTGTTTCTTACCATGATTTGCACTGCTTGAAGTTTGCAACAGGCTAGCTATTTTGTGCTCTAAAAATCATCACAACATAGTGTCGCACATACCAACCAGATTGTCTTTTAGTATGGCTGCCCTCTGATGGCCAATGGTAATGATATCGTAATGTATCATATCAATTTTATTTATTTATTGGCAGCATTAAACTGTCGGAAGAAAATGTATGCAGAGGCAGATTCAATGGCACACAAACAAACTTTCACAATATATTAAATATACCATTTTAATATGTCTCCATCCTTCTTTATTTTATAAAATTGAATTGTTATGATAAGAGTAAGATTGTGCTCACATAAACTTTTTTTTTTTTTTTTTTTTTTGGGGGGGGGGGGGGGCTTTTTAAAGACATTTAAAACTCTATACAGTAGAGGTAATTAAACTACTTCCATACTTTTTGAAACTCAATGTACAAAACCATCCTGTAAAAATTTCAGCATATTTGTTGTCTTTTTTTTACGAGAAAATGCATTCAGCATTTTTGTATTCATTCTATATGTTGAATTTATGTCTTGAGGACACTTTGTTCACTCAATTTGTTTCACTCCTTTCTCAAAAATGATAGCATCACAGGGGCAGATCCAAGGGGGGCGTGGTGGCGCACGCGTCCTTTTTTCAGAAAAAAAGTGAGAGAGACATCAAAGAGGGAGAAAAATTAGGGAGAAACAAAACTAATTAAATACCTTGTATTTGTTGCAAAATAAGCTACCATAATAACCTGTACCCTCTTGTGGACCACTATTATTTTACTGACAGACATTGTCTCGGGATTTACCCCTGAATCTGTGTGTGTTTGGACAGCGAGTTTCTCGCACTGAACATACAAAAATACTAAACACTGAATGTATTTGTGTATCTATAATGGTATTTCATCTCTTTCCACACACTGTATGTGTGTGTGTGTATGCGTGTGCTTATTTTCGGGACCTTATGGAGACCAAGGACAAAACAAAAAAGTGGGGAAAAGGTCTCCACATGGAAATTCTAAGGAAGCTTGCGTACAAAGTCTATGGGAAACTGTTAAGTGCAGGGACAAAGGAAAGAACAGAAGAATGCTCCTCAAGGATGCATTTTTGAGAGTGTGTGTGGGTGCAAATTGATTACATTTTGTTACAATCGCACAATGCACAAAATTTCATAAAATTTATTTTAAAAAAGACTAGCGGTTAGGCCTGCAAGATCATTGGCGGCATCAACACCTACAGCAGAAAACACACCCGCCGAATTTGCTTTTTGAGTGCAATGAACAAACATTAAATGCCTCATGAAGTAAACTGTACTCAGTAGGAACATATTTTGTACTACATTGTAATCCAAAGTATATGGAAACTAGTTGAGAGACCCTTTTTGGTTTATTTATTGAAACTGTTTGTCTCCCCAACAGTGTAGTCTCATCCAAAGTTGCTAGACAGCTAAAAACTGTCATGACAGCAGCAGGGAAAGACATTGGCAAATTTAAAGCTCATTCCACACTTACAGCCTCTACTTGGTACTCAATGCAAAGTCCATAAGTACGTACACATGCACAATTGTTGAGTGTTGCTTACAATTTTACTCGTGGCCAAATGGCTCAACCAAACATAAGGTCAACAACTCTCTCCTTGATTCAAGCGACTAGAGATTCAGTAAAGTCAACCTTTGTGGGTAGTTCAGGTAGCCAGCCTAATCATGGTTAATTGAGTTCTGTCTAAAAATTAATCTTGTAAAATCACGCTGGACCTTTTCAATATGATTCATATTGCACTTTGTGGGGTGAATCCATACGGGACTGGCATATTCAATAATCTGTCTTCAGAGAAAAGAAGCTCGTACGAAAGCTTAGAATGACACAAGTTCTCTTAATGAAACCCAGTGTTTGTGTAGCTTTAAAACTGTTATGCTATTGAATTATTTTAACTAGTTTTTTATGTCTTTTCAAATTTGACATTTCACTATTTTACTCCAGTTACCTTGGTCTTGGACTTAAAGCAGCCCGCCTGGGGACCTTGAAACTTGAACAACAGAACAAGACTTCATATATTACCAGTACTGCTACTCATTTAAACGAACACTTAAGTAAGTAATTAAATCATGTTTACCTTTGACCTTTATGTAGCTCTGTGCATTTATTGTTCATTTTGGAATCAGGTTCCTGATTCAGTTCTCAGATACCCAGAAATGGACCTTTCAAAAAATTCAGAGTGTATAATGTACACTATTGTAGGCATGTCAAACGGTATGCCATTACTTTCGGATGAGTCACTCAATACAAAATAAAATGGCCAGAAATGATTGACTTTGGGTCTGCTTAATTACAAATTTCCCCCCAAAAGAACTTTGATAGATGATTGAGTACTATTCAATGAACATTTTCCTGAAGTTTCATTACCATGGTTTATTTTTTTAGATACCTTAATTTACTTCCAGAATCCCATCCTCACCGCGCTATGTTGCATGTCGTAAAATTTGTGTTTTCAAATTTGACATCAATGGAAAGCTTTTAATGACACATGCACACTGAATGTGGTGTTGTTTCTGTAGGTTTCAGGGTAGATCTCCATCTGAACGCAAGTTGAAATCTTCAAGTCTGATTTTCCCAAACTGAAGTAAACTTTCTCCAAAAAGGAGTCTACATTAGATTTCTTCTGATGTTCCTCTTTATGTATTTGTGACAAAAAGCTATAAATACTGTAACCATCATCATTAAAAACCAGCAAAATGTAGGCCAAAATATTGCTGCCCATGCAGCGGGTGCAGTGTGTTACACATGACATACACACAGGTTTACTGGCAACGCCAGTAGTGCGCATGACCTCGAATCATGCATCGGTTGTGTACTTACAATTTTTTCCCCAGATCTCCCTGTCCCTCATGTAGAAATTTCATCTGCTGTCACAAACCCAGTGTCTCTTCTTAGTACGCCTACATAAGTAAGGTGACCTCGACCTGATTAGACTTGACCTTGCTTGGGCTCCCAGAGGACAAGCTTGCTGGCTGAAAGTTCAGGGTGACGATAGCAGTGCCCTGCAAACCTGACTCTTCTTGCACAGATTTTGGCACTAGGCTTGGGAAACCCGAGATAGAGATCCGAGTTGGATATGTGGTCTTCCCTCCCGACACCAAGCACCTGGCACAGATCTGCCTTCCTCTGACATCTCTCCACAAGATCTTAACCTTCATGCTGTTTTAACATTCGATATTAAACAAATAATGAATTTTTATGAGTTTATGCTGTGCATAATGCATGGTATGGTCTAGCACGCATTAGTAAATATATAACCAAAATTGTGAGGGTGTTTTGAATAGCGTCAATGATTTATAACAAAGTTAACTATCTGCCCCCAAAGTCACTCTTCATTTTTTTAGAACAAAAATATCGTAGGTCAGAGTAGTCCCGCTGTAGTAAATATTTCTTTGTTTTAACCTTTTTTGGCAAAAAATGGGTTCATGCAACTTCAACATTTTGCTATTCAAATAAAAAAATAAAAAAATCGATCATACAGAAGTCTTAGTATATTTTGTTTTTGAGTGATTAAATACTCAGTAGAGTGTTGTGTACAAGGGACTTGAGCATGAGAAAGTATGTTGCAATTGTTGTCATTTTGTAAAAATGCAAAAAAATCTGACAATCAGACAATCAGACAAAGTTGCAAAATTAAATATTTCACTGGTTGAAAAAACAGAAGGCAAAACTGCATATTAGTTTGTTGGTCACATGTACTAGTTTTTAACAAAAAAATCTATTGCAGTTTCAATCCTGTAATAACAAGTTGTGATTATTTCCAGATTTAGCCTATATGGGAAAGACTCTGCTAGGAGTTAGGCCAGTAACATCGGCTCAGTACTATAAGGTCATTAATTGCAATTTCACATCCGTAATGATCAAAAGGTCATTAAATGACAAAGGTGTATAAATTTCAAAAAATTGACAAATAAATAATTTACATTTTTACAAAGTGGCGATCTCATTATGCATTGTGGTGTACACAACACTCTAGATACAGGTCTTGTTTGTTTGTCTGTTGTTGTTGTTGTTTTGTTTTTTTCAAGAAGTTGGGGTGCCTACAAATTAGTGTTTTCATTTAGGAATAAAATAGTTGCAAGAATGACAAAAATAACAGTTCTTTATGATGATTGCAGAAGTCAGCATTGTTTTGGTAGTTAAACTTAAAGCCACAGTTCACCTTAACTTATTAACTGCAGTTTGAAAATTAGTTCAACTTCAACCATTTCTTTTGGGGGTTTTCCGAAAATTGTGTACTACCACTCTTAGTGTTATTTTCAAAAAACTTGGCAGACCTTTGTACAAAATTTGAATGAAAGCCCTCCTTGTTCACCATGATTCAGTCAGCCCCTCGACTGGCCCCTCTGCCATAAGCCTTGGCCTGTAGTCCTGGTTTTGTCAGACAAAAGGATTTAGTGGTTAAACATTAATTTCTCAAAACATGTAATTTTGGTCATGGATGGATTTGGCATTTCTTGAAATTGATGACAATGTTCTAGATCTTTATAACCCACAGGGAGCAACTTTTCTACCGTTTGTCTTCCACCCAATATGAAGGCTTCTTGGGAGTTTGCTGGTACACCGTATGAAACATCCTCATCCAACAACCAAGAAGTGACTAATTCATTCATCCTGTGCTCCAAGGTCACCAAGAAATTCATGGCAGATCAAGTCTTCAGGCCAAGTGAGATTCAGAATCGGAGTTTCTATACTTCTTCATACTTTTTGGGGAAAGGGGTTGAGAGCGGTCTCATAGGTAAAGTAAAATCCTTTGTCATATTTAATATTCTAAAATAAATGTTATTTTTTCGATGTTTATGGTATTGTTTTATTTGAGGTTTTGCATGTTTGACATGCTTGTAAGACAATCAGTTGCAGTGAATGAATAGACTACTTGCATAAGCCGCCATCGCTGAGTTCAAGCAATAGAAAAATGCACGAGTACTGGCCACACATCAATCTCAGCTAATGATAGGGGATGCTGGTCATGTCGCCCCCTAGCAAGCTCGCCCCCAACAAAGTCGCCCCCTACCCGGCTCGCCCTGGGTTGTTACAAAGTCGCCCCCTGACAATGTCGCCCCCTGACAATGTCGCCCCCAGCCAATGTCGCCCCCTAGCAAAGTCGCCCCCAGATGTTAGTTCGGAAAATAATTAAGGCTTCTTATGGTAACGGTATTGAATTGGCCAGACCCAGTGAGAGAAAAATATAGTTAAAAACATTTTCAGAAAAGATTCCATTTGAAGTAATTTGCTTGTGAAAGGTCCAAATAGGGCTTATATCGTTTTTCATCCCCCCCCCCCCCAACATTGAAAATCTACTCTATGAATTTAATGTTAAATTTACTACAGGTTTTCCTGGTCATTGTCGGCCACATTTAGTATTTTTATACAAAAGGTGACTCTTTCGAACCACTAATTTGAATAGACACTTAGGTGGCATGCCAGACCCCCGGATCGTCCCCAAATGGGGGAGGTTATTTCTAGTTTTGAACTTCAGAAACCCTAATAAAATATTTAGCTTTCCACCGAGTGACTATAAAAAAAAACATAAAAAGGATGAAAAAAATAACGATGTCAATATTAATCATTAAATTTAAAATGATTGTTTTGTTTTAATTTTTATTTATTATTTATTTGCAAAAAGAAAAGTCTATAAGTATAATAACAAGTAGGCTAACGATTTTTAGAAATGTTATATCTGTCTATAACGTTTATTAAGTATTTGTTGGGTGTTATACGATAAATTGAGCGACGTTAATAAAATCATTGACAATTATGTAAATTTGGGGCATGGAGTTTATTATTTGATGACGTTTTTTTACCCTAGCACAAACTAAACATACAGGCTATAATTAGGCTTTACTCAATATTCCTTTTAATACGATTACCACCATAAGAAGAAGCCTTATTTCCCGAACTAAATAACATCTAGGGGCGACTTTGCTAGGGGGCGACTTTGCTAGGGGGCGACTTTGCTAGGGGGCGGCATTGTTTGGGGGCTACTTTGTAACAACCCGGGGCGAGCCGGTTAGGGGGCGACTTTGCAGGGGGCGACTTTGTTGGGGGCGAGCTTGCTAGGGGGCGAGATGACCAGCCCCCATGATGGGCCTTCCTTTGCACTCAGATTGAGCTTGTGACATCATATGCATGGGGTCTATTATGTCACTCTTTTTGCAAATTCTTTTTCAGATAGAGAGTTTGGAGGGATTATTCAGGTTAAGGAGTTTGGAAGAGTTGCAATAAAAGGTAAAGTTTGTCATATTGGAACTGTTCAAGAATTTCAGGTCATTGGGGTGCCTACAAACTAGTGTTCTCATTCATTTTAGAATGATTAACATTTGATGACCGATCCATTGAGCCCTGCCCCGTATTGCATTGACCGATCTCCATTATTGACACACACCAAATTCCTACATGTACATACAAATTCCCATTACAAAGTGTTCAAATTCCCGCCATTAGAATTACGCTTTGTTTCTTTTGTTTGATGTGCGGCAGAGCAAGACACATGTGTTTTTGTTGGTAACACGATTGTGTCATTGATAGACAGTTGCTAGGATCAGTATTCCTTTAGTTGTTTTGAAATGGTGAGGCTCAGCCATACACATGACTAGTTATTTCAACTTATCCACACAACTTTTATTATAAAAAATTGCTTTTATCATTCAAAATTCTGCTTCAGCTTTTGTGCCTTGGTAATTCAGCCTGTTTTTTGTTGTTGTTTTTTTTATGAGATATCGCCCAATTCACAAGGCCGGACGGCCACTTCAAGGTGAGGGCTACACTTAACTGATTTGGGTTGTCGACCCAGATCAACTGTCACCAGAGGCACGTTGCCACCTACTCCTGGGGCTGAAACAGGGTTACCCCCTTCACAGTCCGTAAGGATATAGGCATGGGTATCATCCACTAGGAGCCTGGCTGGTAGAGCTGAATGCACTACCTTCCCAACTTTTTACGAAGCAATTATGGTTAGGTGCCTTGCTCAAGGGCACAAGTGTCATGACCGAGATTCGAACCCACACTCTGCTGCTGACAACACCGGAGCTTGGGTCCAGTCAACTAGACCGCTCGGCCACGACACGCCACATGATTGCTTTTGAAGTTTACATACTGATAAAAACTACTTGTGAAAAGGCAATGTTTCTCAGTGTATTTTGCTGACATTGTCAGCATTTTGCTGACATTGGGAGTGGGGAACTTCATGTAAATAAATCCATAAAGGTGTTGTGGTTTGGGGCACCTGTACATAAGTGTCCAAGTAGCAGTTTGTTTAATTTCCTAACAGTTCTAGGTACATGTACAGGTATGAAGGTTCGCAGTTTTCTAATGGTTGTTTCAATGAGCTGTTGTTGTGAAGATCTTGGTCTATGAGATCTTGGTGCTTTTGGGGGAATATAGACGGTGGGTTATGTGCCCAAAAATTTAGTTGAATATAAATTTGTTTTTCTTGTTGTCATCAGCTTGTGGAGAATTTGATGTGGATAACCCATTTCTATGCATGGACTTGGTCTACATAAATACCTTACTTACACATGGATATGGCTTCAGTGGTGATACAGAGCTGGTGGTAAGCAAGGACAAGAATCCATGTAATGTGGTGCATGACTGTGTGCTCCAGTGTGTGTGCCTTCATATTCACTACCTTATGGAGACCGAGAACAAAACAGAAAAGGGAAAACAAAGGGTCTCCATGGGGAAATTCTAAAGACTGGGTTGCTCCACAAGGAATTTTGTGTACAAAGTCTATGGGAGGTTCTTAACTACAGGGACAAAGGAAAGAACAAAAGATGTCTCCACAGGGATGCAAAAAAAAAGAATGTGCCCTTACACATGCCAACTTACGGGGTACTTTTAACAATGGAACAATGGACCCCACAAGGCAATTTCAATAGGAACAATAGGGCCCCACAAGGTAATTCTTTAGAAAAGGGAACAATAGAACAACAATAGCAGTACCCCACAAACCGGATCCGTAAGGTTGCCCTTACACATGCCAACTTACGGGGTACTTTTAACAATGGAACAATGGACCCCACAAGGCAATTTCAATAGGAACAATGGGGCCCCACAAGGGAATTCTTTAGAAAAGGGAACAATAGAACAACAATAGCAGTACCCCACAAACCGGATCCGTAAGGTTGAGTGTGTGTGTGTGTGTTTGTTTGTTTTGAAGTCTTTATGCAATGGATGCATGGAAGTATGCTCATTCCTTGTGACTCATTTTTATGCATTGACGGCCTGTAGAACAGACACATGGATTTCTAGCCTAAATCAAACATATTTTGTTTAAAAAAATCATTATAGAGAAAAAGTGTTCAACTCCCCAATTTTCATAAAATCTTTCACAGTCTGGGTGACTGACATGTATAAAATGGTTGGAAAGAATACTCTTCCAAAACTGTCATCTGTTCAATGTAGCTGTACCCATCAGTCCTAAAATTGCTTTCATTTTTGTCTACAGATGAGCGAACAGATCCGTGGATTTGACATAAGCTGGGCATTAGGTGCAACTATCGACCTTCTTCATACACACTGGGACAGCACTGGACATTTATGATAAAGTATTTCATCCTGGCTGCTGTACTCTCCACTTATGACTCTTTTTACACTTAATATTTTAACTGAAAAAGTTCACTCTTTTTAAGTTTCTGTGGTTATTTGTTCTGTGCAATAAATGTCTATGATTTTTCAATTTTTTTCCCATTTTGACTTGAGCATTTGAAATGAAATATCACTCAGCGCTACAGTACTTCTATTCATGCTCAGTCATTTATTTGAGAAAAGGTTGTTATACTCATACATGTGCTTGCAGAGATGAGAAATTTCAAAACTTGTTATGTTAGCTCTAGAAATCATGCTTTTTGATATATTTTTCTAGTGCTGAGGATAGTGTGTCAGATTTCAATTTATAACTCAAGTGATGACCAAAAGGTGCAAAGATGACCATCATTTTTAACATACATGTACATATACCTCCTGAATTTTTGGTCAGTTTTATACATTTTTTCAGCAATGCCTGCCTCCCAGAGTACTCACAGAAAAAAAAGTCATGTACTCGTGGCCGAGTGCATAAGAACATCGGACTCAAGACCTGGTGTTTCTGATCAGCAGAGTGTGGGTTCGAGTCCCAGTCGTGACACTTGTGTTCTTGAACAAGACAGTACTTCATTATTGCTTTGTCCTTCTAATGGGACGTAAAGCCAAGTGCCTGTGTGTTGTTTAATGCATGTAAAAAAAAAACAGTGCACTGACTGTAAAGAGAAGGGGTTCACCCAATGTTCCTGGTTTGATTTGCTGCATATTTCGCCGCAGCACCTTGTAAACCTTGACATGGTGCTGTGTAAAGGAATAGATCTCATTCTTCAAAACATAGCTCCAACATAGTTCCGAAAATATAATCGTCGGTAAAGATATTGACTAATAGGGAGACCGCCAACATAGGGCTGGATAGGTCAGTTGGTAGAGCGCCTGTAAGTTAATCCAGAGGTCGTTGCTCCACTTTAATTTCTTTGTTCAAACCAAAATTATTTTAAAATCTACCTTGTCAGTTTCCCTTGTGGTTCATTACTTGAAATATTATATTTTATATATATATTGTACTTGCACTCACAGAAAGGTAATTGAACGTGAAGGACCCAACTACAACTCATTGGATGTGGTCTGTTAGCCTCCCCTATGTAACCAGTGTAAATGGTGGCAGTTTAATGATCTCTCGTAGTCTTGGATTGTCTAACAAAAGTACAAAGGTCTGGAATTGGAGATTACACAATAATCCCCAGAATAGGGGAGAATTCTGAGCATGAATTCCAGTACCCTTTCTCCCTCTTTGTTACTTGAATGTCTGAGTGTGTTTACAGGTCTACCAGAAGAATCCCTTGACCTTTTTTTAAAAACTGTTTATCCAACTTTCGTTTGTGTGTCCATAACAGTGTTTCGTGTGTACATGTCTTCCTGCATTAACTGGTTAACCAGGCAACCAGGCAACTCACATGCCTTTGGTTAATTCCAGTTCTAAAGCTTCCCTACATTAGCCATTTTTAACATGGTGTGAAAAATAAATATTTTTATTCAACATTATTATTTGGATCACTGTTTGGCAGAATTGTTGATGTGAAAAAGCATATGATTTTGTTAATAAATAAATGTGGGGTGGGGTTTGTGTATGTTATTTTGTATTTATATGATCACCATATCAAGGAATCGAGACATATTAGTCTTGATTGATACACCATTTTTCAGGCAAGTAATTCATGTAGCATTTTAAGGCATACAAGGGGCAAGTTAATGTTCATATTTTGTATATATTTAATTCAGGTCAAGCTACTGTGCTTTAGTAAAACTAAAGTTTACAAAATTGAACATTGCTATCATTTATGTTTCATCTTTAAATGTAAAGTTCATCATTCATTTGGAAATTCATTCTCATTATCTAGTGTTTAATAGAAACACAATAAAATCAACATGAATAATTTTCCTTTAATTGGACGGTCATGTATACACATATCACTGATAAATCAATTGTGCTACAGAGTTCATGTTTTTGACGGATTTTGTGCATGTTCATGTTGGGCAAACATAAAAACCAGTGAATTAAGGGGTGTTCAAACGCTGTTTTTGACTTTGACAGTATTTCAGACAAATATTTTTCAGGGAATAGAACTGGTTTTGAACCCTAGTTATGCCATTGCGTGTCTTGTGTATTTTTTATAAATGCAACTACATGTACATGTATTTCTACAGCAATAACAGTCGGGCACATGGAGGGCCTGCCCTAGAAATTTCTGTCATTATCTGGAATTAATCTTAATTACTTAATACTTTTTAAAGGTAAAATTAGGACACAATGGTTTTGTGATTGACAGTCAAATCGGAGGATGCTAGTGCTACTGTACAAAAAGGGCTACTTGATGATATTAGCTAGTTTTTTTTTCTTGAGGCATGTATTTGGACAGTTTTTGTACTTGTAACATTTTGGCTGTATTAATGCCATCTGTGTGTATAATTATTGGCAATCATGAATGCCGATTCTCTGTATAGAATAAGGGGCCAGACTAGTTTGGCTATCAGCCTAAGGTCACAATTGGTGCTCATTATGTGGCATGGTGATACCCCCCCCCCCTTAATTGTGTTTTCATTGTGTGCTTGGAATCTCAGGAATTCTTTAGAGGATCTTAGGAGGATACTTCTATACAAGCAAGAGGAAATTAGTGAGTTTAAGTATGGGAACATTGGGGATGATGTAGCAATAGGTCATTTCCAAATTGGCCACTGTTGCCAAGGGCAGCCTAATTCCTTAATACAAGTTAACACTAATTCAGAAATGGTCAAAGCTTTGTAACTGCTCAGCCACAAGTTTTGCCAACATTGGTTGGAAAAGTATGAGTGACCTTGTCACTGCAACAAATACAATAGTATATAAAAAGCTCTAAATTTTACCCATATCACTGATAAATCAACTGTGCTACACAAAACAAAAAGTCAACATTTTGTTAAGTTTAAATGCTTCATTAAAAAGGGCAACCTTGTGCCTACCCAGTTACATGTATATCTTTGGTGCTACTCAAGGCTGCCCATACAAAATGATGGTCAAAATTTGAATGGTGCTCTCTTTACCAACTTTCCAAACTGTAGCTAGATTGATGTATAATTATGTATCAGCACAGATAGGACAAACTCAGCACAAAATTATCGCTCCCAACTTTGCCAACTGACCAAAGCAATTCAATTCAATTAAAAAGTGAAATTTGTTTTCCAGGTGTGCACTAAAAAGCATATACAATACTGATTAAAAGAGAAATCATTACAAATAACATACACAATACAATACTGATATTGCAATTGTATAGCAACTTTACAGGGTGACTGTCATCAGATGAACACATCTGGGCAATATCACACCAAAGTGGACATGACATCAGAAAATTGAAATGCATGTCACAACAACAAATTAGGTGTCAAATGAAAGCTAACTGTCTATATTTTCAAGATTTATACTCAGAAGAATGATTTTGATACATTTTGATACCCCAAAATAAAGATAAATCAATAATCCAGTTATGAGCCAAAAATAAGATAAATACTGACCTAAAATTATTAAAGAATTAATCCATACATCTTGAAACAATGAGAGACAATTTTTTTCAGCAGATATCGCTTCAGTGACTTGACATATCTTGGTCCAGTAGAATGTCCTTCCAATACCGAAAAACTTGATATAAATATATATATATATATATATGTAATATTAGTAGGGGAGATGGCCTTAGCTTTCGATCCAGACCGGACCTTCGTCAGAGGCATAAACAAGAACAAACACAAACATATCCATTTATAGCAAAAAATATATATGTATATATACTTGTTAACTAGTTGCAGGATAAATGCAATGAATCTTATTTTTTAAAGCAAGTTTTAGTAGGCCTTTAATATGGAATTATGACTGACATCTTAATCCTTTTTGTTTATTAACTATAATTGATTAAAATATATCTTTCCGTTACCATATCGGTAACGGAAGGACAAATTCCACTTTTATCAAATTTCATATGCCATTTGTAGCATTTGACAAACGAACACCTTTGTAAGCAATGTTTCTGTGTTGATACTGTAGCTAGGTGAGGTGTATACCCTGTGACAGTGTCCTTACAAATGCTACATTTATGTTTTTTAGGGTAATTCCACGGTAACGGAAGGACGTTTTGATTCATTAAACAACATTTAAATCACGAGTATCATTAACAGTTTATAATTAGTTACATCAAGCATTTTTGCCCTGCCTTAGTAACTGTGTGACCCTTCTTCATAAAAGCAATAAACAGGGCCAAAATGTTCTTTGGAAAGGACCGCACCCAAATGACCGACAAGTAGGCCTATGTAATTATCACAAGAAATCAAATCATAAAGAGCTGCTTCCATCATCATTCATGGATAATAGGGAAAGATCTTTGAAGCTATTCCAGAGGCAAAGTATAAGCTGGACAATTTAGCATAATTTAAGATTATTTATCTTTTTATAATCTACCTGAAAGATTAAAAGCTATAGTTCAGCTTCAGTAGCCTTGATGGGACCAATCATTTGGAGTGTTTTGTTTATCAATAATAAGCAGGTAATGTTTCTTACAAATAAACATTTTTTTAATTGATAAAAGGTCTGATGTTGGATAGATGTAACTTACACTGCACATTTCATTAATTTTCTATTTGAAAAAGTAATGTTAAATCACTTTTTGTGCACGGTATAACTGAGTACATCTGTGTAGTTAGGTAATGTAAGAACACAGATCCTGATCAGGCCTGGAATCACTGATGCCTTTAGTCTTGCCACGTTACCCTTCAAAATATTCCCCTCTAAGGTATTCCCAAAAGGAACAACCTTTGGAAAAAACGAAAATGATCTTGCCCTCAACAAAATGAAATTCCAGGCCTGTAAACCACTCAAAAAGCACCACTGAATGATCAGTCATGCTGGTGTCAAAGTACATGTATACAACATGTACACTCTGGCAACAACATGACTGATAAGGGTTAACTAGTTGTTGATTTGGGACAGATATATTGTATATTACAGCGCTATCTTTGATGTCTCAGTGTAAAGTTTGAGATAAAATATTAAACCTACTTTCTGACCATTTAATATCGCTGCATGGTTTAAATAATAAATGCATGTACATTGTATGCAGTCCTACAGTGATATAATGTGGTGAATATATTAAAGTACCGATAGTTCTGTGCTGAGTTGTCTTTCTCAGGGATGTGATAGGCTGTTAAAAAAAAAACCTGAACTGTGAGCACAAGGCACAAAAGCTTACAAGCGCGAAAGCTTACGAGCGCGAAAGCTTACGAGCGCGAAAGCTTACGAACGCGAAAGCTTATGAGCGTGAAAGCTTGCGAGCCCGTGACCTACTTATATACATTTATCTTTTAAAAGGGTTTTAAAAGCCCTACTCTGCAATCTGGGGTTTTATATATGGTTTTATGTTCATGTTTTTATGCATTTGATTTCAATTGGAAAACAAAATTAATTTAAAAATGGGGGGGGGGGGGGGTTATATAACAAAATCCGGGATTTCCGGGAAAAATACAAAGAAAACACATCCTACTTTTTTCCAACCACAACTCAACCCACTAGTAAATGTTACAGACTAGTGAGGGAAGTAAGGTTGTTGTGTTATGGTAAAAGACAATTCTGAAGTTAAATGAAGGAATCACTCCAGTCTTTCAAGCAGTTAAAGCAATCTGTCGCACACTTGGAGTTTGTAGAGGCTGTTTCCATCAACCAATCGGTGAACAGATCTTGGTCTTTATTCAGCACAAGAAATTGCCCAAGAACGTTGTACGCCTGAATAAACACAGAGATTAAACAAAACAGGACAAAATTAATGTACAGGTTGTTGCATTGAGCTGCATTTAATTTAAAAACAATGACAAATGTTTTCACTCTATCACTTTTGACATATTTTTGTGTAATACAGTCACATTTTCAGGGAATTCTGAGAGACACTCTAGGAGGCTGAGGGGCAGCAGGTATTGGCAAGGGGCGGAGTCTGATATCAAGAAAACTTTGAAAATCAAGACCCTGGATACAAACGAGAAATCAGTCTGACTTTACCTTCTCAAAGCCTTCGGCTCGTAACCTTTCTCCATATTTTGGGCCAATACCTCCAAGATCTGTCACTGGCTTGTTTCCCATTGGCTCACTCACAAACTGCCTGTGCTTTTTGGTGGTTGTCTGTGCTTTATCAGCCATGATTTAACCAAGTTACCTACACATATGAACATAAGTAATAAAAGTTTATATGAATTAACAATTTCTTGTCCCTTAATGAAGGTGATAATTTGAAAACTTACATTACAAATACTTTGTTGTGGGGCCAACATTTAAATACATTGTACTGTAAGGCCTGAGTGAACTGAATGATGCCATGCTATGAGGCCTGGAATTCCATCTTTAAAGAGGTATTTTCTTTGATAACTGATAATAGCATCTGAGCTTTTTTCATTGCAAACACTATTTTATCTGTTTCCAACTTCATTCCAGCAGAATTCACCTGTGAGGTCTCTATATGCTGTAACAAATTTCACAAAATGATTTGGAAAGGGGTTTTCCAATGGCCTACAAAGCACTTTTCTCTACAGTCAGACAGTAATGTAGCTAAATCAAATGATAGCTATGGAAATATTTAACCATAAGAAAACTCTGATATTAAAGTTTCCAGCGAGAACAACAGTTTGATTTCTTGAGTCACTTGTCCAAGGGGCCAGAACTTCTTTTAGACAACACCACTTTCTGTCACAACCAGATTAGTAGAGTAGATTATTTGAGGTTAAAATGTAAGTACATGTACATGTACTAAGATGGAAACCGAAATTTAGGTTTGTAAAAAATAATAACATTTGCGAAAATTTACCAAGATATTTCAGATTAAAAACAAGAAAGGTTGTGTTTAGTAACACAAATGCCCCTCAAGCCAGTCTATTTCTGGACATTTGACCTAGTTGGTCCAAAAGTTAGGCTTTTGGGGATCTCGAGAACAATCCACACACCAAGTTGGAGATAATATGCCAAGTCTTACTTGAGTTCTCGCTCAGACAACATTTCTTTTGTTTTAGCCATAATGACCTTGACTTTCGACCTTGGGGGGGGGGGAAGCAAAACGCTTCTTGGGATCTCAAGACTAATCCAGACAACAAATTTGGAGTTGATATATGCCAAGTCGTTTTCGAGCTATCACTTGAACAACATTTCTTTTGTTTTAGCCATAATGGCCATAAGGTTTGAACAGAGGGATACAAAAACAACAGGCATATGAAGGATGCCAAGTCCTTCTTAGTTATGCGACTTTCGGTTGTGCATGAATCTGGAGCCTAGAGATATGATTCACAGACATGAAAACTGTGCATGTAAACACCTGCAATCGAGGAACTCTTATTGCCCTTTTAATTGCACTTTTTTAGAACAGCTCCCATTGTTTTGTACACACTTTTCAACTGGGTACCTTTACCCAACCGGGGACCCCATTGTCCTCTGTTGTTATAGGTCCCCAGTTTGAATGTATACAGACCACACACAAGTGTGTAAAGACCTGCAATCCGGAACCTCCTATTGTCCCTCTTTTGATTGGACATAAACTTTTTGGCAACAGCTCCCATTGGTTCCAAGTGGGGACCTTTAACCCAACCGGGGACATTATTGTTCTGGGTTTGAATAATATACTGTACCTACCCACACCCACCCAAACCCATCCACCCACACACCCAGGAAAGGAGATGTCAGAAACAGTACAAGTATGCCCCTTTAGTGGCTTTGCCAACCACAGGGCATAAAAACATAACATCATTGGCAATGTCAAAATTACTTGTGCAGTCTTCCTTAGATCCCAGGGAACGATTTGGTCCCAAATTTTTGCATAGCAAAACTGCTATGCAATTTTTTTTTTTGCATAGCAATCTCAAAATATTGCATAGCAGTCCATAAATTTTGTATAGCAAATTTTAAAATGCCTAAATATTGTTGAAAATTTAACCCTGTGACACAGGTTTATTTGTGTTTTTTAAGGCTTAATTTCAGGCCAAGGCTACTTTCAGAATGTCTTATAATTAAAGAATAAGACGCTCCAAAACTTAATATGAAAAAGGCCTATTCCCTTAACTTTTTTTTGACGTGTATTAAATGCACACGGTTTTCGTAGCGTAAAAAAAAAAAAAAAAAAAAAAAAAAAAAAACTTTCCGATTTTTTTTATTTTTTTTAAACGATCTTATCCCCCTTTTTTCTGCCCTAAATAGTACTTGTTTTCATCAACAACCATTTTCATGGATTTGTAATTTGAGAATCGGTTTTATAGAACTTCTTTTGCAATGAAATCTTCGTGTTAACGATCGATAGACGACGCACATTGAGAAAAAATTCAATGAACTTTGCCCTGCAACGCCCTCTATCGGCAAAAGTTGTCGATGCTTGAATAGCCTGAACCCAACGCTGTGTATAGTACAGAATCCACGGGCGTGCGCCGCGTTGTGCAGCAATTCTTTACTCGACTCGTGAACGTGTATGGAGTTGGAGGCTAGCCAAGCTTCCTTATGAATATGAATTTATTGACGGGCCAATCACAGCGTGCGGAATGTTGGTTAGGATGGACTTTGGACCTGCTGTTGTACTGAACAATAATACTACCATGTGTTGTGTGCGTGCGGGCGAACGTTGGCTACTCACTACCATGTGGTTAAGGGAAGTGCGTGCGTGTTTACTATGAATTGAACGATCGCGATCGCGGTCACATTAAATCTAGAAAATATCAAGACTTGCTAAACCATTTTGTGAACTTAAAAATAATCTCTCTTTGGGATTTTACAACTGTACCCCTCATTTATTGTGAAAAGGAACAATTTTTTGACTAGCCTGGCGGGCTACTAAGGGAGGGTTTTGACTCGCACGCCGCTGTTTTCACTCGCATTTGGCGACCGCTAATTTCGAACCCTACCGATGCTGCTTCCATCGACCCATCATGTGTGGGGGAATGTGGATCACAGCGCGGCGTCGTGCGCGAAATGATTGTTTCCCTTGCTCTAGTCTTAGGTTGTCGGACGTCACGCTAAATAAAAGGCAATTCCTCAAACACCCACCGCCACAGCTTAGGTAAATGTGAATCCGAAACCTTGTGGGTGTAAACTTATTTATATAACTATACAATTTAGTAAAACTTGCATCGCAAATTGTGCGATGCACTTTGTAAAATTGCATCGCAAATCGCTCCAATTGCATCGCAAAATGCGATGCGATACAAGGGAAATCGTTCACTGGATCCTCTACATTATTTCTGCGTGTAGTGGTGCCCAGCCCAGGTCATTTTTCAATAAACAAAATATCCACAGTACTTAAAATAATTTTTAGTTATGATTATGTTATTGTTTGCAGGGTGAATGTATTTCCATGAAGTCTAAATCAACTTGTGTCAACTGCGACTTTCGGTTGTGCATGAATCTGGAGCCTAGAGATATAATCAAAAACATTCAAGCGTAATGATATCCACATGTTTTGATTCGGTTACAACCAGCAATTACATAGTACCACCAAATAACTAAAACAGGGCCCAATTTCAGGGCTCAATTTCAACGCTTATGGAAGCAGGGAATTCCGCCCTTACGTCATGTGAATTTCACGGGTTAGCAGGTAATTTTTGCTTGTGCACATGCATACTCCACATTACTAGGCATTCTTCGCTTACAAAGCTAGCGCAGAAATTTGGCGCTAGCACAGTAAGCATAGAATGGTGATCGCAAGCGCAGAATTCGGCTGTAAGCAGAGCCATGAAATTGGGCCCAGGTTTGATACTGTCATTACAAAAATATTCTCTTGACATTAATTCAAGACTATTTGCCTTCACAGGGATTGTCCTACTGGGAACTTACATGCAGTGTCATGTCAAGAGGGTTATGACCCAGTAAATAGTCCCGCATCTAACTCCGGCAACAGACTGGAGCTGACTGCAAGTTCCGCCATATATGCATGATGAGACAAGATGGTTAGGCCAACCTCTTTGATTTGTCACCATGATTGCATGACATGCATGACACTGTATTTCATGCTCTAACTTTTTTTTCTGAAAAATAATATCAAGTGAAGAATTTATGGTCTTCACGGTATCAACGCTCAAAGAATGTTTTGCAACTCCCCACTACACTCAGAATCGTCATCCAAAAAGCATGTACTGGGGTGGCTATTGGTAATTTATTTACAAGTTCATCTTTTATGGGCCAAGCTGATCTGCCACACTTCTTGTATCAAAGTTGTCCAAAACACAAAAACTGTTGATGTCAATAATTACAAAACTTTGCAGTAATTGATTTGTATATTGCACACACTGAAGACATTTCATTGATGTCGGTCGGTGGGCAAAACAAAAAATTGTATTTGTGTGATGATGTCTCTAATGATAATGTCACAAACAAATAAAAAACTACCACAATTTACATTATTTCTCAAAGTCATTAGAAGAAAGCCCAAGTTCATAACATGTTTGGTTGAATGCATACATTTTTTAAAGATTAAAAATTTAATAATTATATGTGATGTCACATTTATACACCCGATGACGTCTTGCACATCAATAGGCATGCATGTTTAGTTGATTGTGTCAAAGGCATAAATAAACTAGCATGGTTGGTACTTAAGATAGGATAGCTGTTTATTCCCACTGTGTACTACTACTTGTTCAGTTGGTCAAGATGTGTTTTTTAAGGTTAGATAAAGTCCAACATTCATCAAAGACTAACTTAAAGAGGTGAATCGATTATCAGTACATCCTAGAAAAAGTAACCTAAAAAGTGGAGGTCAGACTGGGATACAGCATTTGTTCCTAATATAATAGGGCAGAAACAGGTCAACTCATCCTCCAACCAAATTGTACTCTGGCCAGCTTGTACTTCGATCAACTCATGTGCGGATATGTTGCACAGAGTATGTTAAATTTTGAAAGATATTCTCATTACAGAATTATTACAACAAATGATCCCTAATGGAAGAGGTATTTGGGGGTTTTGTTCCCTTTAGATTGTGATATTGTAGCACTTTATGAGAGTTTACATGGTCCTCCTGCGTCAGACTCAAGCAGCCACTGCCAGAAACACCAGGGCATAACCCTTCTCTTAACGCTAAGTGTAACTGTGAGAGGGCAAATTTAAGCCTAGCATTTTTGTTAATATCCCAAAAACTTCAAGTTGAGAACCACAAAATATGACTGTCACTGTATACTGATCTCACTTGGAGATTTTAGATTCCACAAAACAACTCAAAACTTGACGGCCGGACGGAAATTGGCATTATACATAGGCTCACTCTGTTTCGCAGTTCGCAAAAAAAAAAAAACCTATTAATTTTCACCATTGTTTAGAATCCTTGCCTTTCCTTAACAAATGTGGCAGCTTCCATTGGTAATCAATGGTATGCTGCGTGCAATGCTGGTCAACGATTGCTTGCATGTATGAAAACATGATCCAGCGGGTGTGCGTGACACACCAGTTTGGCCTCTCCAACATGCAAGCCATGCACTGGTAACCAATGGTATGCTACCTGCAACGCTGGTTCAAAAATAACCAACAGTTCATGATTTTTTACATCCAAGCAGCCATTTCAATGTTTATGAACATGAAACGGTGGTTATTGTGTACTTTGAGCATTAATTGCCGCAAAAATATTTGGACACCCTATTTTCAAATCCTGGCAAACAGTAAAAGCCTGTGCACAAGTGGAATGCAGCCCTGAGTAATTGTGAGAACAAATAGATTTTATATTTTTGCATGCTTCGGTGTAAGGGTAAAACCAAATTGTATTATTTATCCCTGATGCAAAAATGTACATCTACATGTAATAAATCGTCGCAGTACCCACTACTAAGGCTTTGGACCTGCCTCTAGCCATCGGGCTTGCTCGCCGGTGGTCTAGTGGTGAGTGCTCTAGCAATGCAAAGGGCATGGTTTCAAATCCAACTCGAGTTATTTGTTACTCAGTCCAAAGTCATCTCGGTCCGAAGTCAACTCAGTCCAAAGTCAACTCGGTCCGAAGTCAACTTGGTCCGAAGTCAACTTGGTCCGGAGTCAACTCGGTCGAGGTGAACTCGGTCCGAGTCAACTCCGTCCGAAGTCAACTCAGTCCGAAGTCATCTCGGTCCAAAGTCATTTCGGTCCGAAGTCAACTCAGTCCAAAGTCAACTCAGTCCGAAGTCAATTTGGTCCGAAGTCAACTTGGTCCGAAGTCAACTCGGTCCGAGTCAACTCAGTCCGAAGTCAGCTCGGTTCGAGGTCAACTCAGTCCGAAGTCAACTCGGTCCGAGGTCAAACTCAGTCCGTAGTCAACTCGGTCCAAAGTCAACTCGGTTTGAAGTCAACTCGGTCTGAATGGAGTAGGCCCCGCTAGTGGCGATGTAAAACAAAATAATAGAGACATTTTTCCTTATCATATTAAGTACGATTCTGCCCTCCACTTCCCTGTCAACAACACTTTATTAACATTTTCGGACTTGACTAGATCAGAGTTGACTTCGGACCGAGTTGACCCTAATCCGTATGGGGCGGTCATACTAATTAGCGTCAACAGGCCCATTTCACGACAACTCAAGACAACTCAAGACAACAAGTTTAAAATACCATCAAATACAATGGTTGTAATCAGAGTGTACCTGGAAACACGTTTAAAACTGACTGGAACCATATTTTTCACGGGAAAAAATGTTTTTTTCATAAAAATAGTCAACTTTCTTTGTCCGTAGAGTTATAGAATTGGCCGACGTGATGCTATTGCGGGGTCCAAAGTAATTGCGCAAGCGCAATAGCATCACGTCGGCCAATTCTAAGGACGGAGAAAGTTGACTATTTTTACGAAAAAAACATTTTTCCCGTGAAAAATATGTATGCACGATGGTTCCAGTCAGTTTTAAACGTGTTTCCAGATACACTCTGAAAAGTCTGATTACAACCATTGTATTTGATGGTATTTTAAACCTGTTGTCTTGAGTTGTCTTGAGTTGTCGTGAAATGGGCCTGTTGACGCTAATTATTGCGACCCGTATGAGGCGCTGTAGTCTGTACTCCTTTTTTTTAAAAATTGTTTCATCTTCGGTCGTTCACTTGCGCCCCAGCGAACATTGTACATGACGAAGGGAAACCTCAATTTGCCTAAAAATGACAAAAATACCAAACGAAATAGCTTGAAAACCGCCAACTGGCTTCTCGATATGTCTGAAATTCAATATCAGGCATGAATTTGTACTCACAAAAAAGCGTATACATTTACTATGTACGTGTACATTGTATGCACCACATGTATGTATTTCACGCACGACAAATGATGAGAATGTGGTTGAACAACAAAGATCGCGCGGTGTTCAAAGTTGGCGTCCTGCGCAAATTTTAAAATCATGCAAGTACTACAAACAAAGTTTGCGCCGTCACAAAATGTCACACTGCGCGAATTAATAAAAAGGACAACTTCAAAGATTGCGCCCAACAGTCCTACAGTACTCTCTCTGCTGATGAGTAATGGTGATTTGTCAGATTGGTCCACATGCTGTACGAGTTGACTCGAATTTGAACTAGATAAACACCCCATTTTTCATCACATTGTTATCTTACTTACCTCAAAATACACCAAGAAAAATCACGTGTAGTGACTGGCTTACAGTTTTTATTTTACAGTTCTCAGTTGTTTTGAGGACCGGTGTGAAGTTGGTTTCTCGTTTGACGTTCGGTATTCGACATTTGAATGTCAAACAAGTACCAGTTACTTGTTTGACATTTACCATTCATTTACGCACAAAACCAAAACAACCGCATTGAAGCACTTTTCACATGTCCAGACCCCATGGGTCGGGGCACTTCAAACAGCATCAAAGAGGAGGGTCCAAATAACACATCCATGATTACCTTGATCCGGCCCCATGGGGTTTTAATATTTTTTTTATAGATTTAGAAAAATTAATATTTTGACGAGTGAACATCCTACCGAACATTACTGCACTGAATCGATGCACTTACTAAAAATTTTGAAATTATTCTTAGAAGTAAATATATAATTTGGGTTTGAACAAAGAAAAATTGACTGGAGTGGGACTTGAACCAACGACCTCCGGATTAACGTACCGGCGCTCTACCAACTGAGCTATCCAGCCCTATGTTGGCGGTCTCCCTATTTAGTCAATATCTTTGTTCGGGGGTGCCATTCAGAAGCCATGCAACCGTTAACTGCCGTGTAGCCAGGGAGCACACCCAAGTTTACGATACAACCTGGGAAGCGGCAGCCACGGGGTCACCTTAAGGGGACGCGACTTTTTAATCATAAATATCAAGTAATAAATAAATGTTATAGCTCTATATACAGAGATGTATCGAGCACTGTGAATTGTGATAGAAGACAATTTCATTGGATATATCCTCTTTTTGCTATAAATGGATATGTTTGTGTTTGTTCTTGTTTATGCCTCTGACGAAGGTCCGGTCTGGATCGAAAGCTAAGGCCATCTCCCCTACTAATTATATGTGTAAAATTAGTAGGGGAGATGGCCTTAGCTTTCGATCCAATCCGGACCTTCGTCAGAGGCATAAACAAGACCAAACACAAACATATCCATTTATAGCAAAAAGAGGAGCAAAGGATTAAGGGAGAGTATCCAGAAAAAAAGCGGGAAAATATAGCCAATCAGAGTTGTAAATTTACTGGCTAAGAACCAATAAGAGTGAAGAAGTGAGAACAAAGGATGGTCAGTGTGAAAGGCTGGATCACTGGACCATAAAGGTGGTACCGCATTGTAGGCATTACAATGTGGGAAGCATGAAAGGGTAGGATTAGAGAACAAGCCACATAAGAAAATGCAACTAACAATAGGAGGCAAGATCAAAGTAATTATAGATTAAAAAGAATCAGTTAAAATAGTTCAAACTAGGCAAGAGGAACCTGCAGAGTGAGCAGGTTATTAAATCCTTTGTAAAGGGAATAGGCTACTGACAGGTTAATTTTAAAACTTCTTGAGAAAGAAAAAAGAAGTGTAGAGATGGACCAGTGGAGGGAACATGCCAAATGACAGTAACTGTATCTATTTTACATCATTGAAGTAGGCTAAGCAAGAGAAAGGAGCGTAAAAATAGACCAGTGGAGAGAACATGTTATTTGTAGTTATTGTATTTTATAATAAATCGAAAGTGTAAGGAGGGTGATGGGGATTTATTTAACACCGGTGTTCTTAGCCACCCCATTGTTTGTAAATTTACAACTCTGATTGGCTATATTTTCCCGCTTTTTTCTGGATACTCTCCCTTAATCCTTTGCTCCTCTTTTTGCTATAAATGGATATGTTTGTGTTTGTTCTTGTTTATGCCTCTGACGAAGGTCCGGTTTGGATCGAAAGCTAAGGCCATCTCCCCTACTAATTATATATGTAAAATTAGTAGGGGAGATGGCCTAATATATATAATATATATATATGTAATAAATTCAGAATATGAGTTAAACAAACTCTGGCATATCTCTCTTCTGGACAGACTGTTTCGTACCATAAGGCACTCATCAGCAGAATGACGAAAATAGAATACAAGTAGCATCTTACCTTATTTCGAATTATAAAGCGCGCGCAAGCGTGACGCGTGCTACGTCATTGAAGTTAGTACGCGTTTACGTCACTGAAGTAAGAACACATCTGTCTCGATGCCGGCACTTTGAGACGATTTCGCTTTTCTTATTCAGTGTACCTAGGTCTGGCCTACAAATGATTATGTACTTCTCTGCTATACACAAATTACATCTCTTGTTTACGTTAGAGTATGGCAGTGCTTTGTGAACAATGTCCCATTTAATTTCATAGTCTTTCCCCTCGTCCTTTAAGTCCCATATATGTTTACTTAGCTCTGTTTGTGCCCTCATGCTCTCGGATCTGAATGACCTCTTGTGGTTCGCCAGTCTCGCCTTGAAGGTTGTGGACGTCAGCCCGACGTATGCCTCCTTCCTGCCTTCGCTCGTGACGGTGGCCCGGTACACAATGTTCTTGCTGAGGCACTCCCCGTTCAGCGGGCATTCGGCATTCCGGCGGCAACTGCATGTTCTACCACCGACGTCGTCCTCTTGTTTTACCTTCCGTTTGTTGATTGACTGGATCGTTGCCTTCATGTTCGGCATGCAGCTGTACGATATATATATATATATATGTATTTACATTGTAAAATTAGATGGGGAGATGATGGCCTTAACTTTCAATCCAAACCGGATTAATTTACTTCGTCAGAGGCATTAACAAGAACAAACACAAACATATCCATTTATAGCAAAAAGAAGAGCAAAGGATATATTTTTTTGACTAGAAATACCAACTTGAAAATACCAACTTGAAAATCATCAACTTGAAAATCATCATTAAAAGTTAGGACACAAATGAGTGTAAACAATTGCACGTAAAAGAACCAGTGCACTTATCGTAAAGAGATGGGGTCCGCCCGGTGTTCCTGGTTTGATCATGGAGGAATTGGCAGCATATTGCGCCACAGCACCTTGTAAACCATTACATGGTGCTATAAAGGAATAGGTCTCATACTTCAAAATGAAGCTCCACATACCATGCAGGGGAAAAAATTAAATACGAATACTGATCGCTTTGATACGCCCCTAGGGTTGCGATAAAGCGCTATATAAGAATCCAGTCTTATATACATTGTATAATGTCTCTAAAAGTGGGCGTTTTAAAAAAAAAACGTCTTATCTCAGTGGAGTATCGTTATTTTGTGTGTGTTGTTTTCAACTGCTTAATGTTTTAAAATGGAAATACCATAAAAGAAATACATATATATCATATGAATTTAATTAATTTCTACTTCACCAAATGCAATCAACGAAACATGAACGGTCAGGCCTATGCTGCGTTTTGTCATGATTTGTCATTTCCCGTTGTCAGAATTTATTTTGTTCAATGTTCTCTTTTATAATATTGTGCCAAAATTGTCAAAACGTCCTATTTTATGTTATCGATTGTCAAATAAAAATAAACATTTGCCAGGCTACATACCCATCTAAATATAGAAGAGTCTAACATCTAGTTGACGGTGATTGGTTGAAAAAAGTGCGTATATTAAAGTATTTCATGATCTTGAATAACTGATTAGCTAAATGCGCCGATCGCGCTGGTCTTTTTTTCGTGTGTGACATCTGGGGGTGCCGCCGCAGTGCGTGTACCTTGACTAAAGGCTAGCCAACTTACAACTCCGCCGACGACGGACCACCAACTCACAACTCTGGATGTATATATAAAGGGGCGCTGAAAACAACAAAACGTTTTACACACGCACAGTCCATGTGCACTGCATGACACAACAATGAAGACATGCACAAAGCAGCGACGGATCCAGTAAAGCGCTAGCGAAAAGCACGCCATTCGTAGCGCATCGAGTTGCGGTGTCTGATTCCACCTTCTGCGTTAATTATAGGGCAATGTAGTTGGCCATCAGGGCCCAATTTCATAGAGCTGCTAAGCACAAAAATTTGCTTAGCATGAAATTTCTTCCTTGATAAAAACAAGATTACCAACCAAATTTCCATGTGTTGCATATTGCTTGTTACTGGTAGTCAGCTGTTGTTTGCTTATCCTGAAAATCACGTGGAAATTTGGTTGGTAATCCTGTTTTTATCAAGGAAGAAATTTCATGCTAAGCAAATTTTTGTGCTTAGCAGCTCTATGAAATTGGGCCCAGTTTTGAAGCTATGTTTCTCCTACATATGGAACGCCAAAGAGGCATTTAATAATCGGTGATGGTCTTTTACAACCGGTGATCAAATTTTGAATCGGTGATGGTCTAACGCGATCGGTGATCAACTTTAACAATCGGTGATGTATCACGATCGGTGATGGTCTTTCGCGATCGGTGGTCAACTTTAGCAATCGGTGATGCATATTCACGATCGGTGATGGTCTTACGCGATCGGTGGTCAACTTTAGCAATCGGTGATGCATATTCACGATCGGTGATGGTCTTACGCGATCGGTGATCAACTTTAGGGATCGGTGATGCATATTCACGATCGGTGATGGTCTTTCGCGATCGGTGATCAACTTTAGCAATCGGTGATGCATATTCACGATCGGTGATGGTCTTTTGCGATCGGTGATCAACTGTATAGGGATCGGTGATGCATATTCACGATCGGTGATGGTCTTTTGCGATCGGTGATCAACTTTAGGGATCGGTGATGCATATTCACGATCGGTGATGGTCCTTTGCGATCGGTGGTCAACTTTTTAGGGATCGGTTATGGTATATCTAATTCACACCACTTACCACTCTGGTCATCGACTGACTTGTCCGACATTGGAGAAGAGTACCATTTTAAAACTATATGTATTAAGTATTTCACTTTTACTTTCTTTAATTGTTTACTTAAGAACCTGATTTTATTACATTAATGATAACATACACGGTGTTATTTCAGGCCTGGATGGTTTTTTTTATTTTTTATTTGCATCCTAGTTATTGTTAGAACTGTTCTGTTCTTTCTAGTTCCATGTTTTGACCATTTTTAATCTTTATTGTTTTTTCTATTACTTTTGTATCAATACCGTTTGTGTTCACTTGAGGGGATAAATAATGTGGTCATTTTGTTTCCCTATATTACTCCATAATTTCTATATGATTACTCATGCCCAAGTTCACTTGTATTCTAACACTTATTAGGCCACGAGAATGAAAGTTAAAAAATTGTGTCCGGACTTTTATGAAAACACATGAGGCTTTTTTTCATTAATCATTATTCATTATTTTTGTATGACCGTGGTGTTTTACATAATAAAAGCAGCGCCCATATGCAAAGTGTAGCGAACGGCCTAAGGGTCCTTGTTTCTAATACTGCCGAACACCAATCGACAATCTTCGTGGATGAGCTAGCGACATAACTGGCTGGTGGTTTTCACATAATAAATACTACATGGAACTTGGTTTCCACTGCTCAAATGATAACAGGCAAGACTTCGTGGTAAAGACGAAAAGGATGTATAACTCCGGCCTCTTTCTTTAATGGAGCAATTTCCCGTAATGTAATTATAAACAAGTATGGAGATAATTACCCTTGGAATGTAAACAGTTGAGATTTCAACATTACCTGTTATAACACTTTTATTATTTTGTATAAGGAAATAAAGGCAAAGCCCATTATAAAGTGTGAGGGAAGTGTCTGTGGGTGATTTCTGTGATGTTTTGTTTGGTGTGTTTCTTTCTTTTTCCCCCTTTTTGGGGGGGGGGGGTGGGGGGGCTTGCATGACGGGGGCGTAGGCGTTTTAACTTTCAGTCTGACTGTATCGTGCACGCAGTAGCCTTCAAAAAGGTAGAATAATTACCAATATGCTACGCTAGTCTTACCATTTGTAAAACTAAATTATTTTGAATTTGTTTGATTACTTAACGTGACTGTTAAAAACGATCGAACATTTTATGTATAGCTCTGCTTGTTTTTCTTTCGTCTCGCTGAAGTTTGATAATAAAAAAAAACACATAAATTCATATATTGACTGGCCTACTTTGAAAGTAATACATAATATTGTTTTTTAAAAGGTCACCGGTGAAGTGCGCACAAAATACACATAAAATGTGGTCAGACACCCTTCATTAAAAAGAAATAAATGAAGTTGATTCCACATCATCAAAATGACAAGTTGACAAGGTTAACATATAGAAATGTTAAGTTCACGTTTTCAACAGCGAGACCATGACCAAAATACATTTACAAGAGTTGGCCATAATCATGTATAAACAAATTACTAAATGTAAAAAACCAAGGTACTTTCCTTTAACAATTATTGGTGTTAATTTGGGGGTATTCAACTTTAAAGTACGCGGGTGGTGCACTTAGAAACCAAGTAAAGAACGCTCAATTAATGAAGTGAAATAAAACATTAATAGCGAAATAATACCGATATTGCAGAACTAATCAACAGCTGTGAAAGTATACACAAATCAAAACATTGATTACCGGTCATGGAAGACCATCACCGATCGTTAATATGCATCACCGATCCCTAAAGTTGATCACCGATCGCGAAAGACCATCACCGATCGCGAATATGCATCAACGATTGCTAAAGTTGATCACCGATCGCGAAAGACCATCACCGATCGTGATGCATCACCGATTGCTAAAGTTGATCACCGATCGCGAAAGACCATCACCGATCGTGATACATCACCGATTGCTAAAGTTGATCACCGATCGCGTTAGACCATCACCGATTGCTAAAGTTGATCACCGATCGCGTTAGACCATCACCGATCGTGATACATCACCGATTGCTAAAGATGATCACCGATCGCGTTAAGATGATCACCGATCGCGTTAGACCATCACCGATTCAAAATTTGATCACCGGTTGTAAAAGACCATCACCGATTATTAAATGCCTCTTTGGCGTTCCATACCTACAGTCTCTCAGTATTGGCCATACTGCATTAATGCTTTGTTATTTGGAAACTAATAGTGTTACTGTTAATTGGTTATTGTGTTTAAAAACCACTTTCACATATTTTGGCAAAGTGAATACTCAATGGAGTCCCACTCTTTTGTCTTTGCCCAATATAGACTTTAACGTTACTTCATGAGGACAGCGTAACACAACGTTGGCAATAATTAGAAAGTACATTGTTGGCATGTCGTGACCGAGAGTGGTCTATTATTTAGTGTATCGGACTGAAGTTGTAAATGTAATGGCTGAAACATCAGCTTTTGGGTACGATTCACAGCTTGTTGGGTTGCATGCTCCCTTTTGGGAAAGTTTGAGAAATGGTACATTTATGCCTGATGAAAAGGCATTGTTGTGATCTAGCTACTTTAAGCTAAGTTCAAATGGGCAGGATAGCCCCGTCATCACGCAGAAGCAAACAATGGTGGGAATTTAGAGTGGCAAAAACGTTATAAATACTCATTATTATTAGACAGCACTGCTGCATCAATTGGTTGTTGGATGTCATCTGCTCTCCCATTCTTCCACTGTATGCTGTGATAATGTATCATAATTAACAGGAATATGAAAGAAGACCACTCAGACAGCAATGGTGTATGAAATGCATATCTTGAGGTGCCTGAAGCCTTTTTAACATTATGCAAGAGTGTAACACATTGGATACACTGACGCAGCCATTCTACCTGTAGTGACCAGTGCCTGTGACAATATGATGCAAGAAAACAATTGTTTTCAAATAGGATTCAATCATTAGAGATTGTTCTTTCAACCTCTGTCACTCTGCTTCCCTTGTTCAACACGTCAATTGTGCATGCTTTCAAAGTAATTGTTTGAAGTTATGTCCACATGAACACCAAGCCAGTGCCAAGCCGGTTTGATTGGGGATGGTCAAACGTGTTTGGATTGTAGCAACCAATCTTTTAATGAGGGAGCCAAGAAGTGCTCTGAGTCAACGTAATAGGCCCCCTACAGTGTTACTCTATGCAAAAAGTTATGTAGTGGATGCTGAAAATGTGGAAATATTATATTCAAATGCCTGTATCTAAACCTTTTGCATGTTTTTGTTTAAATGAAAAAATCAAGATGCTAGAATGGCATATTATATTTTGCCCCCACTTTTCAAAAATGCAAATCCGCCCACAAAAGGGGCAGAAATTAAGATACTTATTGATTGTAAAACAATTATTCTTCTGTGACCAAATATTTTAGTCAACAAAATGTGCAGAAAAAACACGATTTAGTCAAAATGAACATTATTTAGTTGTTTACCCCCCCCATTTTCAGAAAACCTAGCCCCACCCCTTAAAATGGGCAAAATCCAAGATAGGTTCACGTCTAAAAATGATGTTTAGGGTATATATATATGTATAACAACTGTATAAAGTTTCATGCTTTTTACCACAAGTAGAAAAATTTTCCATCAGCCGTAGCATGCAGCTGGGCTATATGTAGTCTTGGTTCCAAGACCTTCGCATGGATCAATTCCAACAACAGAATGAGTCCACTATCCATCGTTGGTAGTTCGCACCGAAATGGATCAATCCAAACAACAGAGGGCGTCACTATCCTTGGTTCGGTTTCCAGCTTGTGCGTCAACCCATTGATCTCCATTAATATTCGATATTAATGGAGATCAATGCGTCAACCGCACAGACATGTCTGTGGTCAACCGAAATGAATTCAAGAAGAAAAGCGCGCCCTCTGTAGGGTTATCACGTTACGTTACGAGTATGAGATAGTGACGTCTTGTACCAAGACTACGCGCCGTATCGATACCTCTCGTCGCTAACCCCTGTAGGGAAACACTGGAAATCAATGCTGATTGGCTAACAAAAATGTACTGCTTTGCGTGCACGCTTGTTAAAAACATTCGAACGCTTGTAGAGCGCTTGTCGGCGGGCGCTTAATACGCCCGTGTAAAAATGCACGTGTATTTTCGACGCAATACATTTTTAAAAGAATCATGTTTTTACATGGTCACCCTAAACTCCACTTTTAGACGTATTACTAAGATCGAAAAAGAATGAAATTTTCGAGCATTTTTTTCAAAAAACGAAGGTCACGTGATTTATCGGAACCAAAAGTGGTTCGGATAAATCACGTGATCTTCGGTGTTAGTTTTACTTCCAGCCGTATAAAAAGTAAATTACTGAACCAAATTTAAATCTGTTTTTTTAACAATTATTCATGAGTATTTGACAAAAAAGACTATGTATTCAGATTATTGATACAATTTGTAAATAATGATGAAAAATTGAACGTAAGATTCGCATTCAGAAAGTCCGTGCAACCGAAGCCTGTTTTACGGCGCACCAGCGTGGGAGCTAGCGGAACGTAAACCTTGGGGCATATCCTGTACAGCCGGTGCCGTGTCTCGTGGGGCCAGAGAGACAAACCCCGGGGGCATGAACTCCCTAGCTTGCCGGTCTAGCCCGTGAGCTTGGGAGCTTGTCGGAGGGGTAGGGAGCCAGACCAACAATTACGGTTTTTTAACGAGGGTTTTAGTCTGTACCCCTAGCTATTATCCTCTAACTATTGTAACGTGTTGCCTGCGCTACACACGTACGCGGGACGACGACGAATGTTTATCCCATAAAGCTGGTCTACTTCTATGATAGCTGCACAATGTCCACTCCCCAATTCGCCACAAAAAAACAAAAACAACAACCGGTAGCTGCGGTGCTGCTTTTGCTGGCTTTCTCTTTGGATTTATCGTGTTTTTTTACTTTTTACTTTTCGTTGGACCACCTTCTGGGCATGCTGGGTGTTTTTCCTTGCGATGGTTTTTACAATTTTTGTACCGATCCTTGGATGTCGAAGAAACGTTCTCCATTGCAAGTAAGTTCGTCCAGTTCGCCGTACACAGAATACAGGTTGGAGTGCGTTTTCGCGGTCGTAACCAATTACTGTTCAATGGCAAGTTCTTTTTCTACCTCCATGTTCAACCGAAACAGTTATTGGTTACGACCGCGATAGGACTTTGACTAGACTGACGTCCGTTTTTTATTTACACGTGAATTTGTGCTTGATGGATATGAAGTCTGGATCCTCATGCCTCGCCATTGTTAATACTATAATTAATACATGAACAGAGCACCAGCCTACTTACAACATTGCGCAATATTGTCACGTAAACTTGACAGTTGCAACGGCTGGAAAAGCGTATAAGCTCACCTTTGACCGCGTTTTGTTTTTTCCACATTTTTCGTTAATTACGTGATATTTTGAAGATTTTTTTTCAGCAACCAAAACAAAAACAGATAGCTACAGTTTGTAACAACGTTACACAAATATTCAAAGATAGTGTTGAATTTATTGGAAACAAAGCAACCGATCATGGGAGGTTTTTTATTTAATTAGAAGCTTGCCGAAAATGTAAAAATTTTGTTAAAACATCTGTTAACACGATTGAATGTTTTACTAACATTCGGCGGTCCATGCCAACCAGCGCTGTTTGTTTATCAACAATGGAAAGGTCTATCTGTAACTATCTGTTTTTGTTTTGCATTTGATGGCTTTCCATAGTTTTCCAACCTGGGTTGGCAAAAACTTGGGCTGTGACCAGGGCCGGGGGGGGGGGGGGGGGCCACAGACATATAATACCTATAGACGGACAGCAGGGGGCGCTAAACTGAAATTTTGGACTTTCTCAAACTATGGGCGGAAGTGAAGACGCGTCAACACTTTTTGTACACGTTTAGGCATAGCCGCGAGGCAGTGGTCCCGTTTTCATGGACTTTTTCTGAATTTTCAGGAGATATTGACCCGATGATGAATTGTAAATTAAGTGAGGGAATTTAAGGAAATTCTTGTAATAACTGGAGTCGTCAAAAAAGTTGTTTGATTAACTTTTGCTGATTTTGGGGAGGAAATCGTAAAAATGTTGTAAACAAAATTATTATACATATAGCCTAGGCCAAGGCCTACAGGACTGTCACTTTCTACACGTTTGTGTCGTTTTCATTGTGAAAATCTAGTTTTTACCTTGAAATTTAAGAAACCTCACTTCATGAACATTCCATAACAGCCGTTTACAATGTTGGGCGTTGAGGTTTAACCGTATAAAACGTCGTTTCTATAACTTCATTTTCGGGAAATAATCCCTGGACTCGCTCTATAACACAACGTATTGTGCACACTTCGGCCCGCCTTGCATGCATGCCTTCGGCACGTTTTGCGTACGCTCGCGTGGAATGCACTTCAAACAATCGCGTATATCAGTAGCACGTTAATCTATAGGCGGTACGCGTCTTCAGCGTCCGCGCAAAACATGCACCGACGCGCACTTTGGCCGGAAAGTGTTTGACGAACGAATTTTTGTTGATACGAAGAATAATTCCATCTACTTTTATCGATTTGGAGAAAGTTCAGTAAAAAGAGGAGAAACGGCAAACAACCAACGTGAGAAAAGGTATCTAGTTGTTGATTAAACATTGTTTCCAAGTCTGTTGGTGATTTTTTCACCCTTAAAACACAAATTTTCTATCATCATCCACCCGCTCGCCCATTGTGTTTTCGCTTGCGTTTTCGCGGATTTTGCCCATAGTTTGGGTATGGTCGGGTACTTTCAAAATTACGGTATCCAGACGTTGATTTCCATAGGTGCTGTCGGTCTATAGGTATTATATGTCTGTGGGGGGGGGGGGGGGACATGGAAAAAGAAAAAGGCGCCATCAACGTTGATACTCGTCTCATTCATGAGCATGCCTTACATGCATGCAGTCGAATCTCTGTTCATGCAGTCAGGTCGCAGCAGTAAAGCGCTCTGATTGCAACCTCTTCCCCAGGGTGTGTCGAGCAGTACGAGGTTGACTGCTCTCTCACCCTGGTATTGGAACATTTGCATATCCAAAAATTTTGGATACGTATGCAAATTAGAATAGTCTGGCTGCATATCGAAATTCACATCTTCGCCATAGTCTCGTGGTCCGGTACCAGATTTAGTAGCTTGTATGTATTGGAAACATGTACATGTGCTAATGTAATGTTGTTGTCCAATCAGGGTCCAAGTGAGGAGTTTCCATCCCAGGGTTTACTATTTACAAACATGGTTGGAAATAAAGTAAACCATGGGGGCGAGGTTGCTCTGATTGGTCTCAGGCTTCATACCAGGAAACACAGCCTTTGTGTGTCACCCTGACTGCTCGGTGTACCATACCAACACACATAAACTCCAGACGCCGACTGGTCCACACATAAAACCGTTAACGGAAGTTACTATTTAATTCGAACGTTACATTTTGAAAATTATAAAAATCGATTGGGTAGAATGGGTGAATTTTTTTTTTAACTTCACAATGTTAGAAAACTATATATTTAAACAAGAACTTGAAAAATCTCAGGGGTAGAATGGTTCAATTTTTCATTTTCGTCCGGTTTTGTGACACTGTTTTAGGGGTGTCGAAATTTTCGTTCAAAGCAATATTATACATTGATTAACGGTATGGTGCTGTTGCCTGGCCTTGCGCCTGATGTTGGAGGGACGAATGCATTTTCAAAATAGTCTAGTCTAGATATTTGTCAAATGTTTGCATTTTTGCCATTTTATTCCACGCCAAAAACCTGACAAATAAAATATACATATATAATTGGTAAAATACTGCCTTACTTTTATCTAATTCAATCCATTCGTGTTCGTGTAAAAATTAAACACCCCTATTTTTGTAATGGTACGTTCACACAGCGTGGGGGAAAGAATTGCGCAATATCGTGTCCCCCCCCCCGGGCTGTGACGTTGCAAAAGAACTGACCGGTCGAGTTGTCTGACTCGACGAGTTATCAGAGTGTCGAGGTGTCTGACGGACGAGTTGTCTGAACTCCTTTTATTTGCCTCTTTGGCGTTCTTTACTACTACGTACTACTACTATGTAGTACTAGTACAGTAGTAGTAGTAGTAGTACTATATGTACTATAGTAATACCTGCGAAACGTCTGCAATTTCTTTAGGTTCCATACGTTCACCAATTTCCCCTTTCTTTTACCGTTAACGTTAGTGTTAGTGTTACTGTTATTAACACTGTTTAAATTTGTGTAACACTGGAAGTTTCGCTGTAGTAGATTATCAGCTGTAACTTTAATGATGCAATACTCCTGAAATAATGAAGTGAAGGTGAGCATGTGAGTACTTTACTAACTACATTTATTTCAACACTCGGTTTTACTTCAACATGTTAAACCATTTCTTCTGTACTCTCTCTGAGACTCTGTATCTGTATAATTTATAATATGCAGGCAAAACATGTCTGAAGACACATCACACCAGCTTAGTAAATAGTAATTAGTATTAGTAACAAAACTAAAAAGTTCTACCTCCAATCATCCATGGTTTTACACTTTGACCCAGTACCCCAGTATACAGTAACTGGGGCGCTGTACTCCTTAAAATAATTTTTTTGACATCTTTGGTCGATCGTACTTAAAACCGCCCCAGGAATCTTCTCACTCTTAAAAAGTCTTAGCTCACACAATAGTCACAATCGTCATTTTGCTATGATTTTCACAGCCACAAAAATGCCTCAAAATGATAAAAAGACAAAACAAAAGAGCGCAAAAATCGCCTAAAAAACCTATTCTTGAAAATGATAAATGATGCAACATCACTCAGGCATTGTACTCAATGATCATTTTTTGTACTCCAAATCAATGATTTTTAACTCCATATCGGAGACACAATGTCAAGCAAGTGAACTTCTTTGTCACACTCATAATAAGTGCGTCACGGCCTGTATATCACGTAGATCACATTGGTCACATCACGTGTCCGGTTTGATGCCAATCGCGATGGGCAGTTGGTTTACATCCACAACGCAATGTTGTTATAATACTGTATAATGATGAAGCCTTTAAAATTTGACATTTAAAGTGACGCCATGAAAACCTGATGAAGTCACTATATCATATATATGAAAGGACCTAAAAGTTTGGATGTAACACATCTCAGCTAGAATACAAGCCAAGTTTCAACTAGATTGCCAAAGTTGTTCTAGTCTACCATGTGATATGTGATGACGTCATCAATCTACGACTTAACACATGTTGTCTGTTATTCTTATTCTTTATTTGGCCATTGCGTTTGTCCCCTACCCCCGGGGGACGCCTGTGCCCAGTCACAGTACATTCGTCCCCCATGCTGGGCGGCCGGGCCGTGCGGTCAGCTAGCTGCTAGCTGCTAGCTGTCACACAAATCCTCCTTTTGCCAGAATGATTTGAACTCCATCCGTCGGGCTGTCTGATCAAAAGTCGACTTGTCTGATAGTTGAGCGAACCAGCCGTCGAATTGTCCGACCGGCGAGTTGTCTGACCCATCGAGTTGTCAGACTGTCGAGTCGTCAAACGGACGAGTTGTCTTACCCCGTTTATTCAATGTTGCATAAATCCCAATAGTTCAAAATGAATAATACAAAATGTTATACAGTAATAGTATTTACCAAATTGACAGTACAAGTACAGTGTACATTTTACAATAGTGATATGAAAGTGAACTTTAAACAAATGGTAACATCTAGGTCTGGGGTGAAGCAACAGCTTTTGTTCCCCAGCCTTTGGACGGACAGACAAATGACAGACATAAATGAAAAGACAGGACATAAACGGGTGTAAGACATAAAACAAGGCCGTTATTATCCCTATTACTGTATACAAAATTACATACAGTATCGTAGCATGGAATTTAAAAAAAAGTTTTTAGTTTTTTAGTAAAAATAGAAAGAGTTCGTAATGATTTAAAAGAGTCATCCAGACTATTCCAGAATAGAAGACCAATAGTAATCCCATAAAAAGTAACCTAGGGTCTCTTTTCCTTGGTTTGATACCGATTTCCAAAGATTTAAATATTTAGAGGGTCGTAGATTTTAATGGCGGCGTCTGTCACAGAGCGCGATAAAAGCAAGACCATTCATTTGAAACAGTGCCACAATACCTGTGAAATTGTACTGCTAGCGTTTCCGTGGGACTATACGCAGGGTTTGTGGAGTTTGAACATTACGGTCAGTGGAAGAACAGCCAGCGGGGCTGTTTGGCGCAATCTTTGAAGATGGCCTTTTTTAAAATTCGCTCGGTGTGCCATTTTTTTACGGCACAATCTTTGTTTCCTTGCATGATTTTAAAATTTGCGCAGGGTAGCTCTGGCGCAAACTTTGAACACCGCGCGATCTTTGTTGTTCAAACGTAATCTTCACCACTTGTCGTGAAATATAAGCTGTATGAAGAAATTTTACCTCAATAGTTTAAAAAGGTAAGTTCGTAGTAGCAAGATGCTGGATTTTTACTTATGGCTGAAGCGATTCTTTTGTTCAAAAACTTGGAGAATGTTGTAAAAACAGGAATGCTCACGAACTGTAAGTTCCTAATTTCTTGCGTGTAACTCCAGTAGTGGAAAGTTCAACACATGGAAGGCTCTCCTTTTCACGAAATTTCTATATGTCGCCGAAGGAGCCTCTTGTTCGGAAGGAAATTGTTTATGCAAACCATGTAGTTCGTGTCAATTTCGTGTCCCAGCCGCGCAATTTTTATTTGCGTGGACAAACTTCAGTTAAAAAATTGCGCGCACGCAAATTTTAAAATTGGCTTGCGCGAATTTAAAAAAAGGCTATCTTCAAAGATCGTTTAAAAAAAATACTAGCAAAATCTGAGACGGAGCCTGCCGAACTTTTCAGGATTTTAGGTGAGTTGGCACGGAATGACCCTAATAGCCAACAAATTTAAAGAAACTTTCTCTAAATCATAAACCTTGTTGGCTACCTACCTTTCTGAAATAAATAAATCAGTATATAATTGGTTATTTTGAAGAGAAAAAAATCATTTTAAATCCTTAAATTCTTAAAAACTTAATCCTTAAAGACACTGGACACCTTTGGTAATTGTCAAAGAACCGATACGGGGCGGAACGGCGGATGCCATGATTAAAAAAGTTTCCTGACCAAGTTTCGCGTGTGCGTGTTGACCATGTGTGGAAACTGGTGCAAATAACACACAGCCATCACAGTGCAATAATGCAAGCAGTGTTTTACAGGTACCAGACATGCCATTTCCCTGGTAATATGCACAATTGCTTCACGCAAGCAGTGGCTATGGTGTTAACGTTGACAGATAACCAGCATTAATATTGGTGTCGTGCATCTCAGTGTTAATGTGCGTATTGAACATACCAATCGAACATACACGCGCTGTATGTACAGTGCCATCTACAGTGTACTACACAATACTACTACAATAATCACGAACACTATTACTCGCAACACCATACTACAGTGTACTTCTTGTGCTAAGACGTTAATATTCCTCCATCCATGTGCACTCCGGGAATGACAATCGGATCATCGGAATCGTTTTTAATATTAAAAAAAGGTATTGTTTGTGAAAATACGTGACTCGCAAGTCACGAGTCCTCGGGGACAAGTCCGAGTCACGATAGTCGAGTCCGAGTCCGAGTCCGAGTCTTTTGCAGACGTGACTCGAGTCAAGTCCGAGTCACCGAAATTGGGACTCGAGACGGACTCGAGTCCGAGTCCTGGACTCGAGTCATACAACACTGACAAAAGGGAACGTCGAACTCTCGCAGTTTATCGCGCAAATCTCGGAGTCGATTCTGCACGTTGGGTTGTGCAGATAAAACTCATTTTTTGTGCGACTAGAAAGGTTTACAAAACTTTATCAATCACCCACACCTAACCAAAACGCCATCTTGACAAAATGACGTAACTTTGTTAGTTAACTAGAGGAACAGTGCTCCGGAGCTAGGTTGATCGAGTTGGACTAGCTAGTTCAACCATGCAGCGTTCTAGTGACATCTAGATCAACTATGGTTAAGTCATTGATCTCTATAGATATAATACTAATATAGATCAATGGGTTAAGTCTAGTCAATTCTAGTCAGCCACCCGAACTTGCTCCAAGCTGACTGTTTTGCTCGATTGATCATAAGGTTCAAAGCCCACGAAGCCTAGCCTGTGTATAGTCCCACATTTAAAATGGAAACATTACATTTCGCATGCATGGTGGCGCTACATGTATATCAAATTAATGTTCATACTTTTTCGCACTCTGTGACAGATACTGGCTGGGAAGGACATAAATAAAAACTTAAATCTTTGAAAATTTGCATCAAATCAAGGATAAGGGTCCCTAGGTTGCTTTTATAGAAAGGTAATACAGGCCTTAATTTTTTATTGTGTGTGTACTGTGACATGACGTGACCTCTACTTCCGGTCGCAACCACAAGTGCCTTTCAGTTTAAAAGAGGCAACATTTGGTGTTGCTTTCAACAATGGTGTAGTCTGACAAGGGTGCGGTTTACAAAAATAAGACCAACGACCTCATTAAAATTCAAGAGCGCCCTCTAGCGGTAGGTTAAAAGCAGTTCAAAATACTCTTTTACTAGATGTCTGTGGCGAAGTTAAATGTCAATCATTTCAAAATTATACTTAATGACCTTCATGCACACAACATTGTGGAGTTGTAGAGTAATATTGCCTTAAATGTGCACTTTTTGAAGCCCTGTATCTATTGTAACCCAATCACAAATTGGACTGAGTTGGAACTTGGAGTATTGTTAGGTTTTATTTTGCATCAGGTTTGAAAGGTCATACGTGTACATGGAATGAGTATTCATGACGCCATCTACATCTATTGCCACATTACACACAAGTCATGACCCAAGGTAGTGTTTTACAAGATCTATACGTGCAGAACAATTTTGGCGATCAAACTAACACTTTGCATGTATTCAAGCTGGGATCTGTTACCTTCACAAATTTCGGTCACATCACGGTGACGTCATCATGTTGTACATGACGTCACCATAAAGGTGCAGTTTTACTAGATCTATAATACAGATCATCAAATGCTTAGTCAAAGCTGAAAGCCTGAAACCAAGCTTTCATTTATAATTCAAGCTGGGATGTGTTACATCCACAATTCAAACGTCATTTTTTTGCATTCTATACGTCATTGGAAAGGGCTGAACACTCAATAAAGGATACAAAAATGGTGACCTTATTTGAATCCGACTTCTGGTTCAAACCAGAAGTTGAACATTTCAAAAATTCATATCTCAACTACTAATCATTTCATCACAATTTTTACAGTTTTGTAGGTCTGTAGTGTAAGCCTGCTCAAACTTTCGCAGAGATGATACCAATTTGATCTAAACTTCTGGTCAAAATCGGAGGTTAAAAGCTACTATGTATTGACCCACATTTACTGTGTATTACAAAAAGCACTGTGGCTGGCTGTTCCACTCCATTGATCAGACAGTCCACACAAAAACATTTAGGCCTAATGTAAGCATTTTGTCAGCAAACAAAGACACACTAGCTCGTCAGTCTGGTGGTATAAGCAGTGCAAATGTCTTGGTTTTGATGCGATAGGCGACAGACGGCACGACGCGACAGCGAGGGTACAGGCGGCCGACTACATCACGTGATGCACATTTGTCGTCTTTAGAACAACATACAAAAGATCTACCTGCAAAAATTTAACTGTCCCGTCCGACCCAAGCTTGCTTATTGGTGATTTCAGATTTTACATGCTGCAAGAACTGGTCACAATTTTGAGATACAGCCTTTAAATTGGGAATGAAATCACAAGGCTCTAAAGCCTGAAATTGCGCTTTTCATTCTTAAGATTGAGCATATCCTGAGGTTGTGCGTAGCAATGTGTTCATTGAAACTTCAGCCTGAGGCAGTGATTTTCACCACTTAAACAAAAACACACATAAAACATGAGCAGTGCCTAGAGATAATCTCCATTTAATATATTTGTTAAAATTCTGCTGTAAATAATACTCTCTTTTTTTTTGGAGTAGAAAACAAAGTTTTGAAAATTCCATGTTGGAGTTTTCGATCAATGAATTTTAGGTCAGAAACTTGTTTTGGCCGGGGTTGCCAAAACATGTAACTGGTTCACATTCAATATCACCAATGTTGTTTTCCTTTTTTAACTGCAGTTTAAATCAAGACTCTACATTTTACATTATATAGTGTTAAAGGAGGACTACTCCTGACAGTACATCAAGATGGTTTTAGCAGATCTTGGCCGTAAGATTACATCGGCCTTGAAGTCTCTCAGTAATGCTACTATTATCGATGAAGAGGTAAGTTGCAAAGAATAACAGCATATTATTATTGGCACTAAGGCTTTGCACATAATTTATTAACAAACAAACATTGATAAATTGCATTTTAAAGCTCTAGTGCAAAGTCACAATCTTGAAGTGTTTAAAAGATTTATTCTCAAAACAGTTTTAAACAGCTGAAATTGATAGGCCCTGTCCTTTGACATGGATGTGTGTCTTACGTTATACTTCTCATGGGAGTAGACTTCAAAATACTGTGTAATTCTTATATGGCAATGTTGGCTTCATTTGCTGTAACTAGTGCAGGAAACAAAATTGCCCATTTTTCTGAGCCCCAAGTTTGTAATGCGCAAGACGAGCGCATCTATCGAGACAGTCCACAGTATTTACAGCAAAAATTTGCTTCTCACTGGACATCCTATTGTTCCAGTATGTCACATTTTCCTTGCCCCTGCTACACAATGTACATGTTCTGTGGATTTAACAACAACCGCATAAAGAGAATCTCTTATCCTGGGTTATTTTCTCCGTACATGTATCTCCCAGGTGTTGAACTCCATGCTAAGTGAGGTATGTCGTGCCTTATTAGAAGCAGATGTCAATATCAAACTGGTAAAAAAACTGCGAGAAAATGTGAAAGCTGTGATTGATTTTGAGGAGATGGCAGCAGGCTTGAATAAGAGGAAGATGATTCAGACAGCTGTCTTTAAGGAACTTGTTAAGGTATAGTCTAGATTGTATTAAACAATTTGTTTAAATAGTGCATATTCCTTAGTAACCCAGTCATCGGGCCATTTATTTTGTTCTTTTAAACCTTATCTTTCATGTAGCCTTCAAAATTGGAAATGTTTGTTTTGTTTGGCATTCCCTATTGATGGCAGTAAAGATTCTACATGTATGTCACTCATATTGATTGATTTTTGAGGATTTAAAAGAAGCTGTACTTTTGTGTGTGTGTAAGCAATAGACTTCGGATAAGTCAAATTATCTTTGATATTTTTAGCTTATTGACCCTGGTGTAAAGGCATGGACTCCATTGAAAGGCAAGCCTAACGTCATCATGTTTGTGGGACTACAGGGAAGTGGAAAGACAACAACATGTACAAAGGTAAGACCAAACAGATCAAGAACTGGCATACAGAAATATATTGGATGGACAACTGGACATTCTTTGCATTGGAGCAGGTAAAAATCCATAATAAGTTTGTAATGCTTTGGTATTGATTTGGGTTTGAACAAAGAAAAATTGACTGGAGCGGGACTTGAACCAATGACCTCCGGATTAATGTACTGGCGCTCTACCAACTGAGCTATCCAGCCCTATGTTGGCGGTCTCCCTATTAGTCAATATCTTTGTTCGGGGGTGCCAGTCAGAAGCCATACAACCGTTAACTGCCGTGTAGCCAGGGAGCACACCCAAGTTTACGATACAACCTGGGAAGCGGCAGCCACGGGATCACCTTAAGGGGATGCTTTGGTATTGAGTTACAGTGCGATAAAACAAGGAACGTTCCTTGTAACTAACCTTGGGGAGCTAAGTTTATTGTACATCACTTTCTGTAAGGTCCTAGTTTCTTGACAGTTTAAATTAAGTTGAAAGACACTTTGGAGACACAGTTTGTTGTATTTAGGGTTTTCGACCCTACAGACAAAACACATTTTGTTTTTCTTGACATTTCATTTAATTTTTTAATTGTAGTAGAATACCATGCTTTGCACAGCACCCAAGTAAGCTTGGGCGACTAGTGAAATTCACTACTTGAGTAGTCGCGTGTAAACTATTCATAACTACTTGACTAGTTGCAACCATTTTAGCAAAGCATCACATGTACATGTATCACACCACAACCTCCAAACCAAAGAGCCTTACACTGCAGGCATAAGGTGAGGAACTCAGGCTGAAATGTGAAGTTGGCACTGGAAGCCATTTAGTAAGCAACTCTTTTGAAGCAACAGTAGATCAGGGCCCAGTTTTATAGCTCTACTTACCACCAAATTCTAGCTTGCGATCACCATTCTTCGCTTACAGGGCAAGTGCCAAATGTCTACGCTAGCTTTGTAAGCGAAAAATGCCTAGTAACTTGGAGTAGGGACGTGCACAAGCACAAATTCCCTGCTAACCTGTGGAATACGCTGGAGAGTTGCAATGCAGCGGTCACAACTACATTGTACAAGGGTTGTAGTCTTTGCAACAAGGAGCACTAGTTGCCCCAGGCTTAAGACCCACTAGTTGGGCGTGTTGTGTGCCTATGAAATTTGGGGAGTTTATGTACTGTAAGGTAAGTGGGGCCTAATTTGCTGTAGGCACTCGGGGGTCATCATTCGGTAGAATGGGCTTGATGTTGATATTGATAGTTTGAAACAGTAAGCAATATCATTTTGTCGTTGTAAAAGGGGGAGGGGGAACATGCAAAAGGTCTTATTATTGGGTCAAAGCCGCTTTAATCCCTGCCATCTCACCCTTCAAATCCATGTCATGATGCAGAGTTTGCAAATGTTTGGGAATTGGCCAGACTTAAAATTTGTTAATTGTGAACAGGGAACGCCTCTGATTCTGTGACTTTTTATTGCATTTTTTAAAAATATATTTTGATTTCTTTAGTTTTTATTATAGGCTGACAACTAAACATACTGCTCACTAACTATCATGAGTTTCAAAAAGAGAAAGTGTAAAGTGGACATTATTTCTGAATTTTTTGTCCCCACCTGCTGGACAGGAAACACACTTTTTTCTAAGAATGGCTGGCCTTTAATAGGCCATGTCAATGTAAAAAAAAAATGACCAGGATAAAGAAAAGTACAAAAGAGATATAAAAATGTATGTAGTATCGGTAAAATAGTGCAACTTAAGATTCTGAATGAGACTGCCCCTCCTTTAGCACCAATATATTTGCAAGAATTTATTCACAATTATAAGCCTCCAAGAAAGTCCAAGAAAACTCCACTCCCAGTCACAATCTCTACTTGCCTGTTCATCGGCATCGACAAAGTCATACGGCCAGCGTGCTTTTTCTACGTCCTCTCCCACTCTTTGGAACAAACTCCCCTTAAAGACGCACAAACTCTGGATCAATTTAAACACCTTCTCAAAACTCATTTGTTAAACTCTGACCAATTTTGTTTTGTTTGTTGTCTATTGACGTTGTACAGTGCATTGGGACTCTGTGTGGGGGGGGGGGGGGGGTCAAGGAAAATTGCTTGAGAAACTTACCCAGCCCAGTCTATTTCTGGATTTAATCACATTTGCTAACATATTCAAACTTTAAAGAACAATGAAGGGACTGGCAACAAATCTATTAAACTAAGTGTATTTTGAATGATAATCTGTGTAAACATGGCTTTCTGATAGTGTAGTGAATTTTATTCATAATAATGCTATACCAAATGCTGGCCATCTTCAAAGGAAGCATCTTTTCAAGAAGTTTTTCACACAGGATAGCTCAACTCTGCTACACACCTAATTTACTCCTAATTTATTAAATACATGTATACAGAGCCAACCAGAGCTAGCTCCAAACTGCAAGTTTGTTTAAACTAGATTTAATTGGCCAATCAAATAACTCAGCATGGTTCCTCGAGTGTAGTCTGTCTTCATGTCTCAGGAAAACTGTGTGCCTTTCAGTGATGTCTCGGAACAAAAAATAGCTGGAAAGAACCATGCAAAAAACTCGCTATTGGGAGATATCTTTAATGTGGTTTATCCGGGAATAATTTTGACGAGACCCGTAAGATAATAATATAACAAGGTCATTTTAAGGCCAAATGATTATATTATATAACATGATGTACTTCATGATTTTTTGTCCGTGCACAGCTCGCATATCACTTCCAAAAGAAGGGATGGAAGTCATGTCTCATATGTGCCGATACATTCCGAGCAGGTGAGATCATAGTTTGAATGCAGAATTTGTATTGTGGAATACTTGTTCATTCTTACGGGTAGCGTTGTAACTCTGATAATGGCCGGAACACTGTAGCAGAAACCTTGAGACCTGACTCTTTTCAGAACCACCACCTCTTCAAAAGAGATTAATTACATGGTGTTAATAAGATTAAATAGCATGACTGTTGATAGTTGTTTTAAGATAAGGGTCATGGAAAGTTAAAAGGGTCATGAATTCTGTTTTTTTTGGTATTTCCTCAGTGTTACTATTGCATGAATTCATCCATATTGAGTCTGAAGGGAGAGGCATCTTGCATGAGGGCCTGTAAAAGCACAGTATGATATTGATATAAAGATATGTACCAAAATATTTAATTTGTTCTTAATTGATCTGAATTTGCATTGATTATTTTAATGACACAGGTGCTTTTGACCAACTGAAACAAAATGCAACCAAAGCAAGAATACCTTTCTATGGAAGGTAAGTTCCAAACTCAAATCTCTGAAAACTTTAATTTCATGATGCTGCTAAGCCCAAGTGAAAAAAAACATGCTTATTGTGGCATAAAATTAATTGTTGAAGCAAGTATCAGGTAAGCATATTTTACTTCATATTTCTCACCTTTAAAGGAGCTAATGGCTTGTTTTCGTGCATACTTCTTGTTTGTAAATACTGTTCACTTTCAGAGCTAGTGCACTGCAAATTAGAAATGGTGCAGTAATAACTGTCATAAAAATAAGGCCCAGAACAGCTAAGAAATGCTCCTTGGGGAGTTAAGTTGTATTTCTATCAACTGCCTTTGTTGATAGTCTGGGAAGGAGGGATACAAGTAGTAAATTCCAAAGTAAGGCATTGTGCGGGAAGAAGGTTGATGAGTATCACTGAGTATTAGCTTTAGGGATGGTTTCAGTATAAGGATGTGAATGAGTGGAGAAATGTGTGGTGCGGCCAAAGGTACGGTTAGATAGGAGAACCAGTGAGAGTCAGTTGGAGCACCATCTGTATCTGTATCTGTATCTGTATAGTACTGTTATAATACCTATATATCTATTATAATACCTGTTAACGAGGCTCAATGAGGCAATAGAGCGACAGAGAGATTGGGGTCCAGAGAGATCGGGGTCCAGAGATGAAGCGAAGTTATGCCCAACTAAATTTGCAAAGTGTTGCTGAATACCGCCAAGCAGTGACAACTGACAAGCTGGGGTACCAGCCCAAATAAGGCAGCAGTATACTATGACTGGAAACATTGTGGATGTACATGTATACAAGTAGAGCATAACAGATGGGGAAGATATTGCTGTGCATATTATAAGCTTATTCCATGAGAGGTTAGAGGTGAAATCAAGACCAAATGTCAGCAAGTCAGTCATTATCCCATTTGATGACATTGGAGAGGTTTCGCAAGGCTACTGATACAAATACGGATAAGGAAACATCAACACTTTGTGTGTTCACGTGATGCGTTTGGCCTAAGCCTGACACATAACTCTATGATTGCGAAACAAAATCTGACCAAATCCAACGAGAAGGGATCTTGTTATCGTATTAGTATCTGTGTCCGTATCCGTACGCTTGTGAAACCTCTCTACTCTCTAGGTCCTAGTTGAGAACAGTACTGGCCTGTGCGTAGGATGGAGCCGTCAAGGGACCAGGATATGCAGTAGATAGTGCTGAGTCACTTGCATACATGGCTAACTGGGATGAGACAGCATCAGGTACAATGTAGGTCGTTAATATGTAGTACAAACAGTGTCAGGGACTGTGGACAATGGGCTGTGGAACACCTGTATTAATAGGGTAGATGGACATGGAATGACCCTTGTGTACCACAGATATCTGACGAGCACGGGAGTAGCTAACAATTAGATAAAGCAATTTGCCAGAGATGCCGTATGCCTTTAATTCATGGCCGAGCCTTATGTGCCAAACTTTATCAAAGACCTTTGAGATGTTGAGATAATGCCTTGCTTCTCCACATCAAACTAAAGCTCACAGAATACAGCTGCACATCTCATTTTTCGTACCCGGTCTGCATCCCATAAAACACCAATTTTCAAGCAACTACACTGGCTCCACATCAGACAGCGATTCCATTGCAAACTCTCTATAACTTGTAAAGCACTTAACAGAGCTTCTTTAAACCAATGTTCCAGGTGTGACACTAGATTGAGACGGTTGTTAGGAGGTCACTTGTAGTTGCTGCACCATCTCCATCCATACATACAGTGTTTCTTAAGTCCAATCTCAAGGCTTTTCTTTTAAACCAGTGACATGTCTTCTGTTGACTACATCTTTTTACTAGTCTCCATTTTTTTTTCTTTGTTCACCTTGGGCTTCCTCGGACTTCCTCGGACACATAAGTGCGCAGTATAAATGTTTAATTATAATTATTATTATTATCTGTTGATGTGTTCTATGATCAGGGATAGGATACCGCCAGTTGAGGGTGAATGCCGGAAGCCATACTGAACATCAATCAGTCAGGAGCTCATGCTTTTCGAGATACTATACCAGTAGCTGGTTTATCATGCTTTCAAAACTGTACTCATAATTGACAGAAGTCTTATGGGTCGATAGTTGGAGGGACTTGATTTCTCTCCTGAGTCTTTATAAGTGGGAACAACTGAGGCCAGCTTCCAATCAGATGGAAACACTGAGTGTGTTCTTCAATAATTGTAGAGTTTGTAGAGGCCAGTTCTGGTGAACACATCTTCAAAACAATTGCTGGTAATCGGTCAGGTCCCAAGGCTTTAGAAGTGTCAAGATGCTTTGTGACTTAAGCTACCATTGTAGATGTGTGGTTGATCATAGATAAACTGCTGTCAATGTGGGAAGGACACTTTAGCCAGGTCAAGGCCGAGGATATTAAGGGTGGAGTTGTTCAGCCAAAAAAGTTGACTTTGTCGGTAGGAGAGGTGAGTACTTCTGGGCCATTGAACAGAACAGGAATTTCGATGAGATAGACACCTGGACTGACTGAGCATATTTTCCAATACCTTTTTGCAGCTGTTTCTAGCCAGGGAAAGTTGATGCTGCGCATCCATGGCTATAACTCCTACTTCCGGCCTTGCGGTAGTTTCAGACAATACCCTTCTACACAGTAGCCTGGCTCAATCACTTGATACTACTCATGGTAAACATGACCCTAACATCCAAGCGGAACTAGACGCTCTTATTAGACAGGCCTTGGACAGTTTACCCAACTTGGATAAAACCGCTGTGCTTCGGCACATCGTGCTAAAGAAAGGCAAGCCCCTAAGTCTGATATGGTAGACATTCAAGAGGTACCCCAAGATGCCTCCAACACTATTTCTTCTCAGAACCAACACACCTTCCAATATGGTTGTACCCGCAAGTTTACTACACCATGCAAAGCTTCAAACATCACTCATCTCCATGAAATTAGTGAAAATAAGGGTTTTTGTGAGAGATAGCAGCAGCACATGCAGGATTAAACAATGGTTGAGAGTGATTTCACTTTGTAAGTTCGCATAAACAGTTCCATTCCAACCAAGATCCAATCAGTCACTTCATCTGCTGACTCAGATGCACTTGGACAAAATATTGAGTTCCAGGTGACGTCACCAAGTAAAGAATGTAATCCATCCCTGATGACCCTGCTGTATTGTAAAACAGTCCAATGATATGGATGAGGATGAGTTGATGGTGAGGTACAACTAACCTAAACCTCAATGTTACAATGGTCAGAATTACCAAGCAGGACTAGGATTGTGGGTGTACAAACATTAGCATTTGCCAAGAAGATATCTGTTGTCAGTGGCACGATCAGGTATACGGTCGGAGCTGAGATTATCTGAGTAAGGGTTTGAGATGCGCTGCCATGGGGAGCATCTGTGCTGTGAGAATGTACCAGCCATTTCTTGTGATGAACGTTGATATCACAGAAAACCATGATCTCTGCAGTAGGATGGTGAGAAAGTCCTGAATGGTGATTGTGTCTTATCCTTGAGCAAGATCTCACTGCTAAGGGGAAGGGTGTACTTTGCAAAAACACAAAGGCCATGACATGGTGGAGGGTCAAGTCTAAATCACTGGCCCATTTATTTATTTATACTAACAATTTTCAAATCCAAAACCTCTTCAAAATGTTCAGAAACTATTATTTAAAACAAAATGTTTTTATAAAAGGACATTTATTTGTCCAGTGAAAGCTCTGAGCTACATGTACAAAACCCTCAGGTTAAGTGAAGTTTTTCACCAAATGAAAAGTGGATTAGCTTCCCTTGTGAAGCTGATTCAGTAAAGAGTGTATTCCTGTAGCAATGTTTGCAGTAATACTGTTTTTTATCTATGTTATGAGTGGTTGTGCTGGTTCTGAAAAGAACTGATGGTGCTCTACTAGCACATCCTTCAGGTGATCCCTCTGCTGCCACTTACCAGGTTGTATTGTAAACTTTGACTGGTGAAGATTGTTTATGTTCATCTCTATACAGTTACCACTTAGTGATTGGTTTCTATGGACCTTTTCTTATTTCTTCAAGGTTTTCCTTTCAATAACCTGTGTAAGTTTGTATCATGCCCAGCAAATATGCTGTTGGTGGATTCTAGAAGCAGCAAAAAGAGTCCCGAGGTTATTTTTGTTTTCATTTTCCAAGGAATCCAACGATGTTTGTTAACAACTCTCGAAAGGATTTCAAGTTGTCAAAATGGTCCTTGAATGGTTTATATGTTATATGATGAAGGGATCACCAAAAAAGATATTTTACAAAAGCTTAAATTACTGTTAAGTTGTTCATAGATCAAGGGTTGTTACTACGAAGCACTGAAAGGGACATAATGGTAGGAAAAATTCTGAAAACAGAAATAATCCAATTTCTCTTGAAATAAATTATTTTGGGTGCTTGAAATCATTTTGTTCTCACCAAATCATTCGGGTCAAAATCATTTTGTGCTCTTAAGTTAATTTTGAATGCTCAAAATATTTTGTTTTATGTGCTTGAAAAATTGCAAATAAGTCAACTCGTGCTCCCAAAATCATTTCGAAAACTCAAAGAAGAGAGCTAACAAAAATTATTGCAAAATCGATTCGTGCTCTCGAAATCATTTTGAACAATCCAAATTTATTTTGTCCGCTGAGAATAAATTATTGCCAGTGCTCTCTAAATCATTTCGTTCAAAATCATTCCCAAAGCTCAAAAAAATTATTGCGAGAGATCTAAGTAAATTACTGCAAAAGGTCAAGCTGATAGCACTTCCATTAGAAATGCTTAACGGAAAAACCTCTTTTTCATCAAAATTGTAATATTCCCACAAACCGCTGCTTTCCGACATTTTGATCTGCTTAATTTTCGTTTCAGTAATGCTTTTTTGCCTGTAATAATACATGTTTGTGTAGGGGTAAAAATCGAGTACGCAGTATGACGTCACAGTATTGTTTTGATTCCTAGGCACTTCAGGGCTTTTTGTAAAACTGAGTTTTTGCCCAGCGTAACACTGATCAAATTGTGTGGTTTTTCTTTACATTATGACACAATTTTTGTTAAGTTCCACTCATTTAAATTTTATTATGACGCACTCATTTACCTTTCTACAACAAAAAACAATAATGTTAATTTCGCTAGAATTGATAGAGTGGGTCTTCATTTCTTACTGTGTGCGAAAAATGACATGGCCATTACTTCCCATCTTATCTAAAAAGTTTGAAATCGGAAAAGCTTTGTGTTCTATTTAGCAGCAGACACAAGCTCTAATTTGTTTGTTTTGGTGTTTATTATTAGGTGTTCGGACAAAAGTCCGAAGACCTCTTCTTATTGTTCGTTTTTTAAATATTTTTTTACTTCGTCTTCTTCTTCTCGCCGTCGATTGTCCGCTAACAAAGACACACTTCCTAAGCTCACATAAACTTGAAACTTTATACATAGTTAGATATTCATTAGTAGATGAAACCATTTTTGGTTTCGTCATGATGACGTCATCAGGTGTCGAGTTACGTTAAATCAAAGTTTAATATTTGAAAAAATCATAACTCCAAAACAACAAAATGGATTTTCACAATCTATACATCATCGGATAGGCCTGGTATGACTCTAAAAACGCTACACTGAACGCGACTTCATTTGACCTTGACTTCCGGTTCAAACCGGAAGTTGAATATTTAAAAAATTCGTATCTCAAAAACTACTGATCATTTCATCATAATTTTTACATCAGATTGTAGTTCTGTCATCCTACCGAAACTTTTGCACAGAAATGATGCCAATATGACCTTAACTTCTGGTCCTAAATGGGTGTTACAGCCAATGCTAGTATTAACCGCAGTTAATTCGTGTATGAGAAAAACGCTGTAACTGACTGTCCGCTCCATTATTCATAAGGTTCAAAGTCCACGAAGCCTGTGCGTATAGTCCCACACAATGGAAATGTATCATTGTGTTGCTTATTCTTGTACGTAGTAACAACACGTGTCCCGCACATAAAAAACTCAAACTCATTCAAAGTTCAGTGTGAATTTAGTTCCGTTGTGCTCGTCTGATGGCTTAATGGAAAACAAGGAATGAAAGAGGAGGTTTTACTGAGATGTCCACCTGCTTTAGGGATTTGTATGACTTTGACTAAATGACAAAAACTTCAACTGAAAAAGAACGACATTGGTTTGTATCTCATCAAACACCGAGACCCACGTCACGTTGATCGACGTGACCATGCCTGCCAAAGGCACTCTAGGCCCTCTGAGTATGCCCTTCAGACACGGTGATTAAAATGGTAAGCTTTTATTTCAAAACCACCGTTAAAAAGAGGGGGCATTTCTTTTTTGTCTACAATAATATTGATATGTTTCATCCATGAACTTGCCTAGTGTTTTTTGTTTTGTTTTTTTACTTTCAAAAATCATTATTTTGTCATGGTTTAATTTTCAACTATCTGATTGAATTGATGCTAATCCCCGCTCAGGTATATTATGAATATGTACTGTGTATGGAAAAAAACATAACTCGTGAACCAAAAAGTGTGCATTTCTTTGGAGTTGATTTTAACGATGTTGTAGTCTGACAAGGGTCTGGTTAAAACAAAATAAGATTTAAGAGCGCCATCTGGCGGCAGGTTAAAAAAGTTCAAAATACAGTTTTAATAGAAGCCTTTTGCAGAGTTTTTATAATTGTTTCAACATGGGCTCCACATACTTCACAAAAAATGAATATGTTGGTGACCTTGTCTTGACCTTTTAACCTGTCTAATCTGGAAGTTCTGTGAAACGCTTTAAAAACATTATTTAATAGCTATTCATTCTGTTTTCACAATAACAAACAGCACAGCTCACGATCACTCCAGTCAGCTTTACTTGAATCCGAACACCTCAAATTTGTTATCAAACAAATTCTTATGTCTAGTTATTGTTATTATTATTATTTTTTGTTTTTCTTCGTTTTTTGGTGGTTTTTTTGAGGGGGGGCTTTTCTGCACTACTGTGGAAAAGGCTTTGTTTTTATTATGATTTGTTTTCATCTTTTTCCACTGCATTTTTCTATCTCAAATCCCATAGACTTAGTACACAGTTTTTTCTGTGCGGCACTTTGGTCATTGTTGAAGCTTTGATTGTTTTCAAACTTATCCAAGCAAGGACCAATAGAAAAGATGTGCCTAGTACAAGTTACATAAATGTGTCACATGACGTCACATGACATGTTTTATCCCTTTAAAGTTACCTTTAGCTTTGGAGATATATTTGTTTTAGTACCAGAAATGTATAATAATACAGATAATTGAAGATAGTAACAATACTGATTTTGACATAGTTACACTGAGGTGGATCCTGTTGTGTTGGCCGCTGATGGTGTAGAGAAGTTCAAGAATGAAGGATTTGAGATCATCATTGTTGACACAAGCGGCAGACACAAACAAGAAGACTCTCTCTTTGAGGAGATGTTACAAGTGTCCAATGCAGTGGTAAGTATCAAACACCTAGTGTAATTCATATTGTGTAGTGTAGTCCTGTGCATAGGGTTTGCACTTGGCCATGTAGGTGAATCTGTATGGATGGTATGGTTTCAGCCAAGGATTGTTTCAGTGTAGTATCTGTAATGCACCTATAAGACTTTTGTGAGCATTCCTGAAACCATCGCAACTCCATAGAAGTATGCAGCACAAGCAACCAAATAGGTAAACAGGCTGCTTATCATTCACATCAACAATATCTACTCTTGCATGTACATCATGTACTCATTTACTCCAAATAGGTAAACAGGCTGCTTATCATTCACATCAACAATATCTACTCTTGCATGTACATCATGTACTCATTTACTCCAAATAGGTAAACAGGCTGCTTATCATTCACATCAACAATATCTACTCTTGCATGTACATCATGTACTCATTTACTCCAAATAGGTAAACAGGCTGCTTATCATTCACATCAACAATATCTACTCTTGCATGTACATCATGTACTCATTTACTCCAAATAGGTAAACAGGCTGCTTATCATTCACATCAACAATATCTACTCTTGCATGTACATCATGTACTCATTTACTCCAAATAGGTAAACAGGCTGCTTATCATTCACATCAACAATATCTACTCTTGCATGTACATCATGTACTCATTTACTCCAAATAGGTAAACAGGCTGCTTATCATTCACATCAACAATATCTACTCTTGCATGTACATCATGTACTCATTTACTCCAAATAGGTAAACAGGCTGCTTATCATTCACATCAACAATATCTACTCTTGCATGTACATCATGTACTCATTTACTCCAAATAGGTAAACAGGCTGCTTATCATTCACATCAACAATATCTACTCTTGCATGTACATCATGTACTCATTTACTCCAAATAGGTAAACAGGCTGCTTATCATTCACATCAACAATATCTACTCTTGCATGTACATCATGTACTCATTTACTCCAAATAGGTAAACAGGCTGCTTATCATTCACATCAACAATATCTACTCTTGCATGTACATCATGTACTCATTTACTCCAAATAGGTAAACAGGCTGCTTATCATTCACATCAACAATATCTACTCTTGCATGTACATCATGTACTCATTTACTCCAAATAGGTAAACAGGCTGCTTATCATTCACATCAACAATATCTACTCTTGCATGTACATCATGTACTCATTTACTCCAAATAGGTAAACAGGCTGCTTATCATTCACATCAACAATATCTACTCTTGCATGTACATCATGTACTCATTTACTCCAAATAGGTAAACAGGCTGCTTATCATTCACATCAACAATATCTACTCTTGCATGTACATCATGTACTCATTTACTCCAAATAGGTAAACAGGCTGCTTATCATTCACATCAACAATATCTACTCTTGCATGTACATCATGTACTCATTTACTCCAAATAGGTAAACAGGCTGCTTATCATTCACATCAACAATATCTACTCTTGCATGTACATCATGTACTCATTTACTCCAAATAGGTAAACAGGCTGCTTATCATTCACATCAACAATATCTACTCTTGCATGTACATCATGTACTCATTTACTCCAAATAGGTAAACAGGCTGCTTATCATTCACATCAACAATATCTACTCTTGCATGTACATCATGTACTCATTTACTCCAAATAGGTAAACAGGCTGCTTATCATTCACATCAACAATATCTACTCTTGCATGTACATCATGTACTCATTTACTCCAAATAGGTAAACAGGCTGCTTATCATTCACATCAACAATATCTACTCTTGCATGTACATCATGTACTCATTTACTCCAAATAGGTAAACAGGCTGCTTATCATTCACATCAACAATATCTACTCTTGCATGTACATCATGTACTCATTTACTCCAAATAGGTAAACAGGCTGCTTATCATTCACATCAACAATATCTACTCTTGCATGTACATCATGTACTCATTTACTCCAAATAGGTAAACAGGCTGCTTATCATTCACATCAACAATATCTACTCTTGCATGTACATCATGTACTCATTTACTCCAAATAGGTAAACAGGCTGCTTATCATTCACATCAACAATATCTACTCTTGCATGTACATCATGTACTCATTTACTCCAAATAGGTAAACAGGCTGCTTATCATTCACATCAACAATATCTACTCTTGCATGTACATCATGTACTCATTTACTCCAAATAGGTAAACAGGCTGCTTATCATTCACATCAACAATATCTACTCTTGCATGTACATCATGTACTCATTTACTCCAAATAGGTAAACAGGCTGCTTATCATTCACATCAACAATATCTACTCTTGCTTGTACATCATGTACTCATTTACTCCTTGGTGATAAGAAGTAACTATAACGTCCAAATTAGAAGCCAGACCCTGATGAATCTGCCATTAAAACTTGAGTTCGATGCCCTAGACCACTCGGCAACATCGTGCATACTGCTTAGGCCAATTCTAAGCTTCATCTGTTACAGTCATTCTGAAATGTATCGTTAATTTTTCACATTTGTAATATGTAAGTCTTCATTATGTTCCATTGTGTACTCAGAACCCAGATAATGTAGTGTTTGTGATGGACGCATCTATCGGTCAAGCCTGCGAGTCACAGTCCAGAGCCTTCAAAGAGAAAGTAGATGTAGCTTCAGTTATCATCACTAAGCTAGATGGTCATGCTAAGGGTGGAGGTGCTCTCAGCGCGTAAGAATTTCTTCTTTTAAACTTTGTTGGCTTTTTCAGCACACTTTCTGGGAAAGCCTTGTTTTTATTCTGAATTATTATTATTATTAATTAGGGTGGAGGGGGGGGGCTTTCCAAAAAGATTTTCGGAAAAGTTCTTTTTGATATATATATATATTTTTTTCCCTTCCTTTTTTCTTTAAGTTTTTCTAACCCAAATTCTGCACTTTGGTTATTTCTAAGACTCATATCCTATTAAAAGTTGGCACATACTAAGACCTCGACTAACATGACTAAAGGTGTGCAACGACAAGTGACATTAAGATGATGTCTTGGTAGTCAAATTACAAGGATGTTAACATTTATTTTCATAGTTATTCAACATTTGCTTTTTGCTAGAATTGATAGAGTGCAAATAGGTCTTCATTTCTTACTGTGTGCGTAAAATTACATTGCCTTTACTTCCCATCTTATCTAAAAAGTTTGAAATCGGAAAAGCCTTGCGTTCTGTTTAGCAACAGACACAAGTTCTATTTTTTGTTGTGGGGTTTATTAGCTGTTTCGCAGCGCAGCGCAGCGGAACAGCTCTTGTTTTCGTTAAAGTTTTTTTTAGCTGTTTTGCAGCGAAGCGCAGCGAAACAGCTCTTGTTTTCGTTAAAGTTTTTTTTATTAGCTGTTTTGCAGCGAAGCGCAGCGAAACAGCTCTTGTTTTCGTTAAAGTTTTTTTTATTATTTTTTTTTTATTTGTCTGTTTCAGTAAAAAAGGCTATTGACATAACGCACGTTCGGTCAAAGCGGCCTTTTGCATAGTTCCTAATGAGCAATTGCAATGAAACTTTCAGTGATGAAAGGCATTGGTACAATAATGATCTCAAAACAATGAGGTCATGATGACGTCATCACCTGTCACGTGACGTCATCTTAAAGGTTTCTAACTTAAATATTTGAAAATCCGTAACAAATCAGCCACAAAAGACCGTAGGTTTCTGTTTGCGGGATTGTATAGGGATTAATTAGGTCTTCATTTTATTCAGTGTGCGTGACCTCACATGACCTCTACTTCCGGTCGAAACCGGAAGTGCCTCGTAATTCAAAAGTGATAAATGTTATGAAAATGCTTTCAACGATGTTAGTGTCTGGCAAGGGTGTGCATTTAAAAAAAATACCGATGACGTCATGATACACACGAGCGCCCTCTAGCGGCAGGTTAAAAACTGTTCAAAATGGACTTTTTGAAGATGTGTGTGGAGAAGTTTTGTGTAATCACTTCAAAATTTATACATATGTTGATCGTCAGGCAGCCATCATATGTGTGAAATTTCAGATCGTTGACGTCATCGGGGGTCACGTGACGCGGCATTAAAGGTGCCTTTTTTGAAGTCGTATAACTCCCGAAGTATTAGTGCGATCATGTTGAAACTTGGCAGGCTGTTAGATATTGGCAAGTTCTTGTAAATTTTGAAATGACGTCATGATGACGTCATCACATAATTTTGTATGATTTTTTCTATTTTTGCACCTTTTAGTCATAAATTGCTTACTAAACGTGGTATAATCCGAATTCTTTTTTAAACAGGCTTGATGAGTCATAACTGCTTTGAATACAAAAAAAACTTTCAAATTCAGTTGAGTAATTTGAAAAAGTTATGACGAAACAGCTCGGCATTTGTGCACAAATGCAATATGTCTAGTTTTAATTTGTATTTTTCAGACAGGAAGTCCATTGACAAAACGCACAATTCGTTCTAAGCGGCCTTTTGCATAGTTCCTAAAGAGCAATTGCAATGAAACTTTCAGTGATGAAAGGCATTGGTGCAATAATGATCCTAAAACAATGATGTCATGATGACGGCATCTCCTGTCACGTAACGTCATCTTAAAGGTTTCTAACTTAAATATTTGAAAATCCGTAACAAATCAGCCACAAAAGACCGTAGGTTTCTGTTTGCGGGATTGTATAGGGATTAATTAGGTCTTCATTTTATTCAGTGTGCGTGACCTCACATGACCTCTACTTCCGGTCGAAACCGGAAGTGCCTCGTAATTCAAAAGTGCTAAATGTTATGAAAATGCTTTCAACGATGATAGTGTCTGGCAAGGGTGTGCATTTAAAAAAAATACCGATGACGTCACGAAACACACGAGCGCCCTCTAGCGGCAGGTTGAAAACTGTTCAAAATGGACTTTTTGAAGATGTGTGTGGAGAAGTTTTGTGTAATCACTTCAAAATTTATACATATGTTGATCGTCAGGCAGCCATCATATGTGTGAAATTTCAGATCGTTGACGTCATCGGGGGTCACGTGACGCGGCATTAAAGGTGCCTTTTTTGAAGTCGTATAACTCCCGAAGTATTCAGGCATGCAACTCTTCCGCGTTTCCGCGGATTTCCGCGTTTTTTAAAAATGATCAGCGCTAAAAAAAAAAAAATCAAAAAAAAAAAAAAAATTGCGATTTTTAAAAAAAAGCCTTATATATGCTTGGCAACAACAATGTACAACAACAATAATGTGAAATAAGCCTAGTACATGCTAAGAATGCACCTAAGAGCATAATAAACCTCAAAATTTTCTAGGGTACCATTGTGGATCTCATGTCCCTTGGCGTTTTGGCTGCCTCGCTCCGCGCTTGCGTTGTGCCTTTGAAAATTTCCTCTTTTTTTTTCATCGGGCAGTTGCATGCCTGAGTATTAGTGCGATCATGTTGAAACTTGGCAGGCTGTTAGATATTGGCAAGTTCTTGTAAATTTTGAAATGACGTCATGATGACGTCATCACATAATTTTGTATGATTTTTTCTATTTTTGCACCTTTTAGTCATAAATTGCTTACTAAACGTGGTATAATCCGAATTCTTTTTTAAACAGGCTTGATGAGTCATAACTGCTTTGTATACAAAAAAAACTTTCAAATTCAGTTGAGTAATTTGAAAAAGTTATGACGAAACAGCTCGGCATTTGTGCACAAATGCAATATGTCTAGTTTTAATTTGTACTTTTCAGACAGGAAGTCCATTGACATAACGCACAATTCGTTCTAAGCGGCCTTTTGCATAGTTCCTAAAGAGCAATTGCAATGAAACTTTCAGTGATGAAAGGCATTGGTGCAATAATGATCCTAAAACAATGATGTCATGATGACGGCATCTCCTGTCACGTGACGTCATCTTAAAGGTTTCTAACTTAAATATTTGAAAATCCGTAACAAATCAGCCACAAGAGACCGTAGGTTTCTGTTTGCGGGATTGTATAGGGATTAATTAGGTCTTCATTTTATTCAGTGTGCGTGACCTCACATGACCTCTACTTCCGGTCGAAACCGGAAGTGCCTCGTAATTCAAAAGTGCTAAATGTTATGAAAATGCTTTCAACGATGTTAGTGTCTGGCAAGGGTGTGCATTTAAAAAAAATACCGATGACGTCACGAAACACACGAGCGCCCTCTAGCGGCAGGTTGAAAACTGTTCAAAATTGACTTTTTGAAGATGTGTGTGGTGAAGTTTTGTGTAATCACTTCAAAATTTACACACATGTTGACTGTCAGGCAGCCATCATATGTGTGAAGTTTCAGATCAATGACGTCATCGGGGGTCACGTGACGCGGCATTAAAGGTGCCTTTTTTGAAGTCGTATATCTCCCGAAGTATGAGTGCGATCATGTTGAAACTTGGTAGGCTGTTAGATATTGGCAAGTTCTTGTAAATTTTGAAATGACGTCATGATGACGTCATCACATGATTTGTTATGATTTTTTCTATTTTTTGCACCTTTTAGTCATAAATTGCTTACAAAACGTGGTATAATCCACATTTTTTTAAAAACAGGCTTGATGAGTCATAACTGCTTTGAATACAAAAAAAACTTTCAAAATCAGTTGAGTAATTTGAAAAAGTTATTGCGAAACAGCTCGGCATTTGTGCACAAATGCAATATGTCTAGTTTATTAGCTGTTTCGCAGCAAAGCGCAGCAAAACAGCTCTTGTTTTCATTAAAGTTTTTGTTTTTATTATTTTTTTTAGCTGTTTCGCAGCAAAGCGCAGCGAAACAGCTCTTGTTTTCGTTAAAGTTTTTTTTATTATTTTTTTTATTTTTTTTATTTGTCAGTTTCAGTAAAAAAGGCTATTGACATAACGCACGTTCGTTCTAAGCGGCCTTTTGCATAGTTCCTAAAGAGCAGTTGCAATGAAACTTTCAGTGATGAAAGGCATTGGTGCAATAATGATTTTAAAACTAATGATGTCATGATGACGTCATCACCTGTCACGTGACGTCATCTTAAAGGTTTCTATTTTAAATATTTGAAAATCTGTAACAAATCAGCCACAAGAGACCGTAGGTTTCTGTTTGCGGGATTGTATAGGGATATATTAGGTCTTCATTTTATTCAGTGTGCGTGACCTCACATGACCTCTACTTCCGGTCGAAACAGGAAGTGCCTCGTTATTCAAAAGTGTAAATAGTTATGAAGTTGCTTTCAACGATGTTATTGTCTGGCAAGGGTGGGTAATTAAAAAAAATTACCGATGACGTCACAATACACAAGAGCGCCCTCTAGCGGCAGGTTGAAAACTGATCAAAATGGACTTTTTGAAGATGTGTGTGGTGAAGTTTTGTGTTATCACTTCAAAATTTACACACATGTTGATCGTCAGGCAGCCATCATATGTGTGAAATTTCAGATCGATGACGTCATCGGGGGTCACGTGACGCGGCATTAAAGGTGCCTTTTTTAATGTTGTATATATCTCCCTAAGTATCAGTGCGATCATGTTGAAACTTGGTAGGTTGTTGGATATTGGCAAGTTCTTGTAAATTCTCAAATGACGTCATGATGACATCATCACATTATTTTTTATGATTTTTTGAAAAAGTTATGGCGAAACAGCTCGGCATTTGTGCACAAATGCAATATGTCTAGTTTATTATTTTTTTTATTTGTCTGTTTCAGTAAAAAAGGCTATTTACATAACGCACGTTCGTTCTAAGCGGCCTTTTGCATAGTTCCTAAAGAGCAATTGCAATGAAACTTTCAGTGATGAAAGGCATTGGTGCAATAATGATTTTAAAACTAATGATGTCATGATGACGTCATCACCTGTCACGTAACGTCATCTTAAAGGTTTCTATTTTAAATATTTGAAAATCCGTAACAAATCAGCCACAAGAGACCGTAGGTTTCTGTTTGCGGGATTGTATAGGGATATATTAGGTCTTCATTTTATTCAGTGTGCGTGACCTCACATGACCTCTACTTCCGGTCGAAACAGGAAGTGCCTCGTTATTCAAAAGTGTAAATAGTTATGAAGTTGCTTTCAACGATGGTATTGTCTGGCAAGGGTGGGTAATTAAAAAAAATTACCGATGACGTCACAATACACAAGAGCGCCCTCTAGCGGCAGGTTGAAAACTGATCAAAATGGACTTTTTGAAGATGTGTATGGTGAAGTTTTGTGTAATCACTTCAAAATTTGCACACATGTTGATCGTCAGGCAGCCATCATATGTGTGAAATTTCAGATCGATGACGTCATCGGGGGTCACGTGACGCGGCATTAAAGGTGCCTTTTTTGAAGTCGTATATCTCCCGAAGTATTAGTGCGATCATGTTGAAACTTGGTAGGCTGTTAGATATTGGCAAGTTCTTGTAAATTCTGAAATGACGTCATGATGACGTCATCACATGATTTTTTATGATTTATAATATTTTTTGCACCTTTTAGTCATAAATTGCTTACAAAACGTGGTATAACCCAAATTCTTTTTTAAACAGGATTGTTACGTCATAACTGCTTTGAATACAAAAAAACTTTCAAATTCAGTTGAGTAATTTGAAAAAGTTATGACGAAACAGCTCGGCATTTGTGCACAAATGCAATCATGTCTAGTTATTTTTTTTATTTGTCTGTTTCAGTAAAAAAAAAGCCATTGAGATAACGCACGTTCGTTCTAAGTGGCTTTTTGCATAGTTCCTAAAGAGCAATTGCAATGAAACTTTCAGGGATGAAAGGCATTGGTGCAATAATGATTTTAAAACTAATGATGTCATGATGACGTCATCACCTGTCACGTGACGTCATTTTGAAAGTTTTCTATTTTAAATATTTGAAAATCCGTAACAAATCAGCCACAAGAGACCGTAGGTTTCTGTTTGTGGGATTGTATAGGGATAAGTTAGGTCTTCATTTTATTCAGTGTGCGTGACCTCACATGACCTCTACTTCTGGTCGAAACGGGAAGTGCCTCGTAATTCAAAAGTGCTAAATGTTATGAAAATGCTTTCAACGATGTTAGTGTCTGGCAAGAGTGTGCATTTAAAAAAAAATACCGATGACGTCACGATACACAAGAGCGCCCTCTAGTGTCAGGTTGAAAACAGTTAAAAATGGACTTTTAGAAGATGTGTGTGGTGAAGTTTTGTGTAATCACTTCAAAATTTACACACATGTTAAACGTTAGGCAGCCATTATATGTGTGAAGTTTCAGATCGATGACGTCATCGGGGGTCACGTGACGTGGCATTAAAGGTGCACTTTTTGAAGTCGTATATCTCCCGAAGTATTAGTGCTATCATGTTGAAACTTGGTAGGTTGTTAGATGTTGGCAAGTTCTTGTAAATTCAGAAATGACGTCATGATGACGTTATCACATGATTTTTTATGATTGTTTTCATTTTTTTGCACCTTTTAGTCATAAATTGCTAACAAAACGTGGTATAATCCAAATTCTTTTTTAAACAGGCTTGATACGTCATAACTGCGTTGAATAAAAAACCCTTTCATATTCAGTTGATTCATTTCAAAAAGTTAAGGCGAAACAGCTCGGCATTTGTGCACAAATGCAATATGTCTAGTTATTATTTTTTTTAGCTGTTTCGTAGCGCAGCGCTGCGAAACAGCTCTTGTTTTCGTTAAAGTTTTTTTTTTAGCTGTTTCGTAGCGCAGCGCTGCGAAACAGCTCTTGTTTTCGTTAAAGTTTTTTTTATTATTTTTTTTATTTTATTTATTTTTTTTATTTGTCTGTTTCAGTAATAAAAGCCATTAAGATAACGCACGTTCGGTCTATGCGGCCTTTTGCCTAGTTCCTAAAGAGCAATTGCAATGAAACTTTCAGTGATGAAAGACATTAGTGCAATACACTGTATATTACAATGACGTAATGATGACGTCATCACCTGTCACGTGACGTCATCTTAAAGGTTTCTATTTTAAATATTTGAAAATCTGTAACAAATCAGCCACAAGAGACCGTAGGTTTCTGTTTGCGGGATTGTATAGGGATAAATGAGGTCTTCATTTTATTCAGTGTGCGTGACCTCACATGACCTCTACTTCCGGTCGAAACCGGAAGTGCCTCGTAATTCAAAAGTGCTAAAAGTTATGAAAATGCTTTCAACGATGTTAGTGTCTGGCAAGAGTGTGCATTTAAAAAAAAATACCGATGACGTCACGATACACACGAGCGCCCTCTAGCAGCAGGTTGAAAACTGTCTAAAATGAACTTTTTTGAAGATGTGTGTGGAGAAGTTTTGTGTAATCACTTCAAAATTTACACACATGTTGATCGTCAGGCAGCCATCATATGTGTGAAGTTTCAGATTAATGACGTCATCGGGGGTCACGTGACGCGGGATTAACTCTGCCTTTTTTGAAGTCGTATATCTCCAGAAGTATAAGTGCGATCATGTTGAAACTTGGTAGATTGTTAGATATTGGAAAGTTTTTGTAAATTTTGAAATGACGTCGTGATGACGTCATCACATGATTTTTAAAGATTCTTTCATTTTTTGCACCTTTTTGTCATAAATTGCTAATAAAACGCTGTATAATCCAAATTCTTTTTTAAACAGGCTTGATACATCACAACTGCTTTGAATACAAAAAACTTTCATATTCAATTGAGTAATTTGAAAAAGTTATGACGAAACAGCTCGGCATTTGTGCACAAATGCAATAAGCTCTAGTTTTTTTGGTTTTTTTTCCTTTTTTTATTTGTCTGTTTCAGTAAAAAGAGCCATTGACATAACACACGTTCGTTCTAAGCGGCCTTTTGCATAGTTCCTAATGAGCAATTGCAATGAAACTTTCAGTGATGAAAGGCATTGGTGCAATAATGATCCTAAAACAATGAGGTCATGATGACGTCATCACCTGTCACGTGACGTCATCTTAAAGGTTTCTATTTTAAATATTTGAAAATCTGTAACAAATCAGCCACAAGAGACCGTACGTTTCTGTTTGCGGGATTGTATAGGGATAAATTAGGTCTTCATTTTATTCAGTGTGCGTGACCTCACATGACCTCTACTTCCGGTCGAAACCGGAAGTGCCTCGTAATTCAAAAGTGCTAAAAGTTATGAAAATGCTTTCAATGATGTTAGTGTCTGGCAAGAGTGTGCATTTCAAAAAAAATACCGATGACGTCACGATACACACGAGCGCCCTCTAGCGGCAGGTTGAAAACTGTCTAAAATGAACTTTTTTGAAGATGTGTGTGGAGAAGTTTTGTGTAATCACTTCAAAATTTACACACATGTTGATCGTCAGGCAGCCATCATATGTGTGAAGTTTCAGATTAATGACGTCATCGGGGGTCACGTGACGCGGGATTAACTCTGCCTTTTTTGAAGTCGTATATCTCCCGAAGTATGAGTGCGATCATGTTGAAACTTGGTAGGCTGTTAGATATTGGCAAGTTCTTGTAAATTCTGAAATGACGTCATGATGACGTCATCACATGATTTTTTATGATTTATAATATTTTTTGCACCTTTTAGTCATAAATTGCTTAAAAAACGTGGTATAACCCAAATTCTTTTTTAAACAGGATTGTTACGTCATAACTGCTTTGAATACAAAAAAACTTTCAAATTCAGTTGAGTAATTTGAAAAAGTTATGACGAAACAGCTCGGCATTTGTGCACAAATGCAATCATGTCTAGTTATTTTTTTTATTTGTCTGTTTCAGTAAAAAAAAAAGCCATTGAGATAACGCACGTTCGTTTTAAGCGGCCTTTTGCATAGTTCCTAAAGAGCAATTGCAATGAAACTTTCAGTGATGAAAGGCATTGGTGCAATAATGATCCTAGAACAATAATGTCATGATGACATCATCACCTGTCACGTGACGTCATCTTAAAGGTTTCTATTTTAAATATTTGAAAATCCGTAACAAATCAGCCACAAGAGACCGTAGGTTTCTGTTTGCGGGATTGTATAGGGATAAATTAGGTCTTCATTTTATTCAGTGTGCGTGACCTCACATGACCTCTACTTCTGGTCGAAACCGGAAGTGCCTCGTAATTCAAAAGTGCTAAATGTTATGAAAATGCTTTCAACGATGTTAGTGTCTGGCAAGGGTGTGCATTTAAAAAAAAATACCGATGACGCCACGATACACACGAGCGTCCTCTAGCGGCAGGTTGAAAACTGTTCAAAATGGACTTTTTGAAGATGTGTATGGAGAAGTTTTGTGTAATCACTTCAAAATTTACACACATGTTGACCGTCAGGCAGCCATCATATGTGTGAAGTTTCAGATCAATGACTTCATCGTGGGTCTCGTGACGTGGCATTAAAGGTGCCTTTTTTGAAGTCGTATATCTCCCGAAGTATTAGTGCGATCATGTTGAAACTTGGTAGGTTGTTAGATATTGGCAAGTTCTTGTAAATTTTAAACAGGCTTGATATGTCATAACTGCTTTGAATACAAAAAGACTTTCATATTCAGTTGAGTAATTTGAAAAAGTTATGGCGAAACAGCTCTGCATTTGTGCACAAATGCAATATGTCTAGTTATTATTATTATTATTATTATTATTATTATTGTTATTATATGATGTTTCCTTTATGCAATCTAATATACATCCTATAGAGCCGGATCCGGACTTTGTATCTGAGGCGCTAAAGGGGACATGTTATTTAATGGACAGTATTCTACGTAATATGTGGGCTGTTCCGAGGAGTGCTATCTTCTGGACTAAGTTGATGCTAATGTTGCCTGGGATACGGTCGATGAATTTATCCAGTCCCTTCTTCACTAGTCCTAGAGCTCCGATGACCACTGGTATTGTCTCGGTCTTCATTCCCCACATCCTGTTGATCTCGATCTCAAGGTCTTTGTACTTGGACAGCTTTTCTGTTACTTTCACGGAGGTGTTTCGTTCACAGGGTATTGATACATCTTTGAGTATACACCTCTGGTCCTTCTTGTCCTTGATGATGATGTCAGGTCTGTTTGCCTTTATCTCCCTGTCGGTATGGATTGGCATGTCCCAGAGGATGGTGACAACATCATTTTCTGTGACCGTTGTCGGCTGGTGTTTATACCACTCCCCTGTCGTCTCAATATTGTAATGGCTACAGATCTTCCAGTGAAGGTATGCCGCTGCCTTATTATGTCGATAAATGTATTCAGTCTTCGCCAGCTCTGGACAACCGGAGACAATGTGATCTACGGTTTCTTCATATTTTCCACAGATCCTACATTGTGGATTCATTCCATCCTTGATGATGCGATGGTGAAATGATCTGGTGGCGAGACTCTGGTCTTGGGCAGCAATGATAAGGCCCTCCGTCTCTGCTTTTTTTCTTAGATTTGGCTTCTTCCAATATGGTTTTGTTGATCAGTAGCTGGTCTTTGCAGCCATAGCTTCCTTTTCTACATCCTTTCTGTTCTATTGGTAGCAAGTTGTTTTCGTCAAGGAAGCTAGAGGTCCTCTCAGTTATGATGGAGGTGAGGATTTTGTACATTGTGGGTAGGCAGGTGATTGGTCTATAGTTCTTGGGGTTCCGAGTCTCTTCCGATTTTGGGAGCAGGTATGTAGTTCCTCGTGTCAGCCATTCGGGGCATTTCTCTGGGTGTTTGACTATGTCATTGTAGGCCCATGCAAGATCTTCGTGGATGCTTGGCAAATTCTTGATCAAGAAATTAGCAATTCCGTCTAATCCCGGTGCCTTCCAGTTATTGGTTTTGTTAATAGCTGCAGTGGTCTCAATGGTGTTTATATCTGACCATTCTTGGCTTCTTATATCTGTGTATTGGTCCTGTTGTTGCTGGATCCAAGTAGCTTGCACGTTATGTATTTTGTTGTTTTCGAGGATCTTACTCCAAAACCCCACAACTTCTTCTATAGTGGGTGGCTCGATGACATATATCTTATTATTGCTAAGCTCACGATATAATTTCTTTGCATCTTCTTTAAAGATCTTGTTTTGCCAAAAGAACTTGCTCCTTTTGTCGAATCTTCTGAGTCTCTGTGCCTTTGCTTGAACCTGTTGTTTCAGTATTTCTTTGGCAGTTGATATATCTTCCTTACGTTTGATGTTAAATTTTCGTTCCAGATGTTTCCTTTTCCTGTCTTTGATGTTGGAGTTCTTTTCAACTTCGCTCAGGAGCGATAGTTGTCCACGTAGTTTCTTAATCTCCTTCTCTATTTTCTCCTTCCAAACAGGCTTCCTTCTCTTCCGCTTCCGTTGTTGTCTAGGTTTCTCACCCACTGTGTCTGCAATGGTTGAGGCAGCTGCGTGTATGAGCTGGTTTATTTCTGTTAGGTTCAAAGGTCTCGTCATCTCAGCTGTGATATTTTGGATGGCTTCATTGGCGAGTCTGAGAGCTTCTGTAGATTGGTGGGTTTTCTTTATTTTGGGGATTTGTGGTCGTTGTTCGAAAGACATTTCCATCAGTGTTTCAAATTTCTGCTGGATGTTGTTTATCATTTCATTTACTTTCACGTTGTCTCTTTCTTGGGTAGACTCTGTTTGGTGTCGCGTCACTGGGGGGTCAGCAGTGGCATTTCCTGTTTGTTCTTCTTCCACAGCAGCAGTAGATATCCCATCTAGATTGTCAATACTAACCATATCGTTGCTGAGGTTGATGATGCTCACCCTTATCTTTCCTCGGATGTATTCAAGTTCCATTTCTGTTAGACGTTGTTTGGATACAATGTCACGTCTAACGTTGGAGAGTTTGTTGGCATCCAGATTCAGTCTGTCTGTTGGATGTTTTTTTGCCAGATATTGTAGGCGGCTTTGGTTGTTGATGTCTCAGTCGGGTTAAGAGAAGCGGTGTAGAATGCTTCCATAACATCTTTATACTCTTCCCGAGACCATTTGTGTCTTGTTCCTTTTTTCGGGTTTCCAGTTGTTGCACATAGGGGGCCACTTTGAGGAGCGTCCTCGGCGTGGTGTTCCTCTAGTACTTGGTAGGTAGAGCTTGTTCCAGCAGCATACTTTTCGATCCCAATCTGGTTCCTCACTGGAGATCGCGGTCCACGTTGACCCGCGTGACGACCGATGCGGTTTGTTGATCTAGTTAGTTGGAGTGGCATGTTGTGTCTAGCTGTCAGCAGGGCTCCTTCAGTAACTTGTATCTCTGGGTTGCCAAACATGCATTGCCTGGTTCGTGTCATGGGCAAAAGGGGTTGAGCTACGGGGTTTGGGATAGCGCTCATTATGATTTTGATTATTACGTCACAAAGGCGAAACTAGAAATCGTTGCGCGTAGATCCTGACTTCTGCGTCGTTATGAGAGTTCCAAGGCGATGCGTTATAGGTGCAAGCGTTGTGTTTTTCCCACAACGAACAAGATGCACCACTGGATTCAAATTTGAAGTGTATAATTTATCGATGAAAAACTACTTTTCTCACCTCCGTTTGCAGAAACTTGATGATTTTTTCATCAGAAACTTGATGTCGTAGTAGTTCCTAACTTTCCCAGTGCTGTCTATGTCACATGAATTGTACCTACTCCAAACTTGGCGATTTTCTGTTCAGGGGAACTCCATATTTTATGGCAAAATTACGGAGCACGATGTTCGCCCTGTTTACCGGCCAAATCCCAGATTATTATTATTATTGTGGGTTTTGGCCATCAGCCGAAACCCCCTTTGTTTTCGTCGAGATTTTTATTTTATTTCCCTATTATTATTATACTTCTTTCCGAAAAAGTCTCATAGCATTTACACGTGAAATTTGTTACCGTTCGATCTCAGGAACTACAGTCTTAAAAGACACAAACAATACATCAAATGAAAGCCTGTGCTCTAACTTAGATCAAGCAGCAGTTCTATCGAGGATTTTTAATCCTTTGTTAACGATATTAACGATTTAAAAACACGTATCGTCAACAAAGCACGATCGTCTTGTTTGTGTACATTGCACGTAATTCACGCTGTACATCGCATACCCACACAGAGCCCATTGTCCACGCGCGGGGCATCGTTCAACCTTTGTATCTTTCATTTTGGTTCACTACTTCGCTTCTACAGTTAATGGTGAACCTGTATAGCGCCCTCTTAATCGTTTGCGGAGAGTCCTCGAACTATTAAAATACGGAAGCGTTTGGGGATATTAGTAGCGGTTTGTTCTCACGCAATTTCAATGCATTCCCCCACCACAATTTATTTCAAGGTCTGTGCAGTATAGCTTATTAATAACTTTAGCATTGGCATGGTAATTTATTGTTTACAAATATTTATTATTTAAAACTTTATATCGTCTGAACCATAACGTAAAAGAGTTATATTTTGTACCGTCTTGTAGCTTATCACAACATTCGAACGAAAAACGTGTTTTCATCATCGTGATGTCATCAGGTGTCAAATTAATTATTACATTAATTCAACATTGACAACAAAGCCGAAACCCCAGTGTTTGTTCATTACAAACTCGTTTCTAGTTATTATTATTATTATTATTATTATTATTATTATTATTATTATTATTATTATTATTGTGGGTTTCGGCCATCCGCCGAAACCACCTTTGATTTCGTCGAGATTTTTATTTTATTTCACTATTATTATCATACTTCTTTCCGAAAATTCTCATAGCATTTATACGTGTAATTTTGTGAACGTTCGATCTCAGGAACTACAGTCTTAAAAGACACAAACAATACATCAAATGAAAGCCTGTGCTCTAACTTAGATCCAGCAGAAGTTCGACGGAGGGTTTTTATTCCTTTGTTGACGATATTAACGATTTAAAAACACGTATCGTCAAACAAGCACGATCGCACCGACTGTGTACATTGCGCGTTTTTCACACTGTACATTAAATATGGCCTTACCTACACAGAAAGCAATTGTCCACACGCATGGCTTTGTTCAACCTTTGTACCGTTCATTTTGGTTCACTGCTTCGCTTCTACAGTTAATGGTGAACCTGTATAGCGCCCTCTTGCTTGTGGAGAGTCCTCGAACTATTAAATATGGAAGCGTTTTGGGATATTAGTAGCGGTTTATTCTCACGCAATTTCATTGAAATCTCCTACCAAAATTCAAATTAAGGTCTTTGCGGTATAGTTTATTAATAAATTGAGCCTTTTCGAAGTAGTTGTATTATTTAAACGTTTATTATTTCAAACTTTATATCGTCCGAACCATATGTCAAGAGTTATAATTTTTGTGCCATCTTGTAACTGATGGCACATTAAACATGTTATTTAAAAAATGTCACCCTCTTTCACCTTTACTTCTGGTACAAACAGGAAGCTCTCAAATTTAAAGTCCATATCTCGTGAACCACATGTCATAAAGTCAACTCTTTGTGACGTCTTGGAGCTAATGATACATTTGTTTTTATTAAAAACATGACCCAACTTTGATCTTTTCGTCCGGTCCAAACAGAAAATTCAATACAAAAATACTTTTCCTTAAAACCACATGTCATAAAGTCAAAAACTTTGTGACGTCTTGTAGCTTATAACAAAGTTCGTACCAAAAACATGTTTTCATCATCTTGATGTCATCAGGTGTCAAGTTAATTATTACATTAATTCAACATTGACAACAGAGCCGAAACCCCAGTGTTTGTTCGTTACAAACTCATTTTTAGTTATTATTATTATTATTAGCTGTTCTTCTTCTTCTTCTTATTATTATGTTCCACACAGGTTTGTCTTCTCTGATGATAAGTTTCAGAAAGAAAATGCTGGCACTCTGTGGTGATTGACAACACACATAAAGCGAAAAACTGCAAAAATAGCGCTACTCAAAGAAGTTTTTGTCGTTTCCACCTAAATCCCATAGCATTTGTACATGTTTTTTCTATAAGGCTAATATCCTAGAGCGTAAATAGGAAAGAGTTGAATCATATATCAAATTGAAGCTTAGAACATAAGCTTGACTCTTAATGTAAAAAATATTAAAATTCTTAATTAATTAGCCACTTTACAGCGAGGTGAATATTTAATTAGCCAATCTTGAAAGCATCTTATCTCAAAAAGTATACCCCCGATCATCAAACTTGTTTCAGTTTTAGTCTTCTGAGAAACTGTAGATGTGCTTTCCGGCCTAAAATGTGGAACGACGTCACAATGACGTCATCTATTGCGCATTTTCGCCCGTGTACAAAACACATGGGATGCTTTTTAAACAATTGAGGGCGCTATACCAGTTTAACGGTGCTCTTGCTTGCTTTTTTAAAACTCGATCAAGTCGTAAACCCATTTGTGACCCGTTTATTGCGTTTTTTGTATGTAGAGTATATTATAAAGAGTCATTCCTGCGCCGACTAGCACAAGTCTACGTTCATTCACAAGAATCGAGAAGAATTTTTCTCGCTCTCAGCGCAGAGCGACGTGTCCGCTCAGATCTTGTTATTCAGCGTGAACATAGAAAATAGAACGCCGTGTGTTGGGTCGATGTTGCCCGCGCGTGTCCGACTTGTCTGCGCTTGGGTCCCGTTCACCGGAAAACGATCTTTTAGGTTTCTTATGCAAAGGCATTACTTGAAGCTGAATCGTGAAGGAAACAAGGCTACATTTTTAAGGTTATTGTGCGAATGCATTACTTCGGGAAATCACTATGTAGCAAACAACAAACCTGTTGGGGGTTGCATTGAGGCTCGAATTGTAGCTGAATGGGAAAGGTGTAGACAAGAAAAAATACATTTTCTCATGGGTGTGCATGAAGAGCCAAAATTAACAATAAAGTCATATCCAATACTTACTATTTTAGCCAAACAAAAACATTCAGTATTAAAAAGACACAACAAATGTTAGTACAACAGCATAGACCAAAATTTAAATCGTCTACCCAAAATTATTATGTGCTACTAAAGCCCTTTTGTGGCATGCACTGAGATGTCAGTGGAAAGCAGGCGTAGTAACAGATTTATAATTCGTTTTGAATTAATAATTCGTTTCGAATTCATAATTCGTTTCGAATTCATAATTCTTTGATAAGAGTGGAAGTTCGTGTTATGTACTAACTTATTAACTTATACCGCATTTAATTTTTTACCGCAACAACAATTACATACACGATATTAAAAAAAATTTTTTTTTACAATTACAATTTTAATACAACAGCATAGACCAATCTTTACTTACTGACTTGTGAGACCTGTGATTTGATCGCTTTACTTACTAAATTGTGAGACCTGTGGTGTGATTGCTTTACGTACTAAATTGTGGGACCTATTCATTGATATACAGTCTTGTGTGGTTTGCGTACTAACTTGTGTGACCTGGACCCATTTTCATGACTCTGCTTACCGTAAGCAAAGAATTGACTCTTACGGAAGCAGAGAATTCTGTGCTTACGTCAAGCGTATTTCAGGGATTAGCAGAGAATTTCGTTTTTTTCTCGTGTGTACTTCACGTAACTAGGCATTCTTCGCTTACACAGCTAGCGCAGAAATTCGACGCTTGCAAAATAAGCGGAGAATGGTGACCGTAAGCATGGATTTCGGCCGTAACCAGTGCCATGTAATTGGGCTCATTCGTTTAAATGAGGGGTAGTTCACTTTATACACCAAGTTGTGAGACCCAGGCCCAAATACATGGCTCTGCTTACCAAAAGCAAAGAGTCAACGCTTACGGAAGCAGAGAATTTGGTGCTAAGGTCAATCGTATTTCAGGGGTTAGCAGGGAATTTTGGCTTGTGCGCGTGTGTACTTCACGTAACTAGGCATTCTTAGCTTACACAAATAGCTCAAAAATTTGACGCTTGCAAAGGGTCAGATCCAAAACTACCCCTACGTGACGGGACGGAAAATGAAGTACATTTGGTTGCATATATTTTTTAAGGAGTGTTAAAAAAACAAAATTAGCTGCTTATATTCACATGTCAGTTGTGCTCTATTATTGGAAAAATGTTTTACCCCCAACATAAAGACGTTGCCATGGTAGCGACAAAATATAAAAAAGCGACGGGGCGGAATGAAGAAATTATGAAATTTTTGTACTCTGTGTACAATATTAATTTTCATCAAATTTAATAAGAGGTAAACAACAATTTTCAGCCAATACAAAGTAAAACTATTGCCCTTCTTACTTCACTTAGACATCACAGCTTGATCCTTTCTGTAGATAAAAAATACTTAATTAAAAACAAAATGGTGGTGCGACGGGACGGAAAAGTGACGGGACGGAAATTTGTCAGTATGTGTAAATGTTGGGTTTTGATCTGAAGCCTTTAAAAAGTTTGATCAATGTATGTTATATTTGCAAAATACTAGCACTCGAAACATTTTTTTTTACTTCAATGATGTTTGCCATAGAGAGGTACAAAAATTTAGGAGACTTTTTGTTTTGCCATTGACAATGCATGTCGGAAAATACCTGAGGAACCAAAAATGATGGATGGGGGTATAATTCAGTTAAAACTGCTCAAAGGACCCATTACAAGAATAATTTCATATTAGAGTCAGAATATATACTCAAGAAGATGGGAAATTACAATTAATTGTTGTCCCGTTTCACCATTTTCCGTCCCGTCGCACTAAAATTCCGTCCCGTCATGAAAATTTTGAATTGTTCTGTATAAACTTGGGGACCAAAAATATGACAACACATAAGTTGATGATCTTCAACACTTATAAAAATGATACTTTGCAAGGTTTCATTCATATCCATTTGCTTTATTATAGTAAAAATTTAAAAAAATTATGTCAAAACCCGACGGGACGGAATGCAGACTTGTTTAAAATGAACCCCAGGCAATGCACCGAGGACTTGAAAAAAAAAAAAATACTTTTATCACTTCTTAGGAACAAGCCAAACAGACTGATCACAAAAAGTTTGATTTGACTAGCTTTGTTTATATAAGAATCAATTAGGTTAAAATTCCGTCCCGTCGCACTCAGATTGCGACATTTTGTCTTTCACTGCGTATATTTTGAAAATGTGACGAGATTCAGCAAAAAAAAAATTCCCCCTACAAACTCCAATATCTATATGGCTCACACACAGAACAAAATTATCAATTCAATGTACAACAGAAAGTTGATTTTTCCCAGTTTTGGTTGACAGGTTTTGGATCTGACCCCAAAATGGGCGGAGAATGGGTGACTGTAAGCATGGATTTCGGCAGTAACCAGAGCCATTAAATTCGGCTCATTCGTTTAAATGAGGGATAGTTCACTTTATACGCTAAGTTGTGAGACCCAGGCCCAAATACATGGCTTTGCTTACCAAAAGCAAAGAATCAACACTTACGGCAGCAGAGAATTCCGTGCTTACGTCAAGCGTTTTTGAGGGGTTAGCAGAGAATTTTGGCTCGTGCGCGTGTGTATTTCATGTAACTACGCAATTATTATAGTCAGTATTTCGCGGCACTTTTTGATTGAATTGTTTTACGCTTATCCGAACCGTAAAAATTTAAACGTTTAACCGGTTGATCAGTTGGTTAACCGTGTAACCGTCACAGGCTTAGTATACATACTAACTTGTGAGACATGTTCCTCGATAACAAAATTTCGAGTAAAAAAACCGTTAACACAACTATGTTTGTAATCAAAAACATTGCCTCTTCAGTGCAACATTGGCTCTGCACAATCACCCTGCAAAATAAATGAGCATGTGCAATCGAATTGTTGTGGAACGCCCTCTAGCGTTCAAATGTTTCTTGCATTTATTACCTCATTTCAGTAGGGCGCCCTCACCCAGAGGTCAAAAGGAGGGTGTTCATTGGCCAATCCTGTGCGCCGCGCGTACAAATCTGTGCGATTCGATTGTTTCGTCACTGTTTTACCTCTAAGATGGCGCTTGGATGACGTCAATGCATAAGGTCTATTATGTGCATTTCAAGTTCTTTTCAGTTATAGACTCATTTAGCATTGAAGATTGAACTTGGGTTACCGTGACCCCAAGTTAACCTTTACTTCCGGGTCAACCAGAAGTGGGACCATATCTCAAGAACTTTGTACACAACCCATGTTCCATTTCTTTTCAGTTATTAGATCCTTTGAACATTGAAGATTGAACTTGGGTTACCGTGACCCCATGTTGACCTTTACTTCCGGGTCAACCGGAAGTGGAACCATATCTCAAGAACTACACAACCGATTTTCAATTTCTTTTTAGTTATAGATCCTTTGAGCATTAAAGATTGAACTTCGGTTACCCTGACCTCATGTTGACCTTTACTTCGGGGTCAACCGGAAGTGGGACCATATCTTAAGAACTACACAACCGATTTTCAAACTTGTTTCAGTTATAGACTCCTTGTGCATTGGAGAGTAGCCTTGGGTAACCGTGACCCCATGTTGACCTTTACTTCCGGGTCAACCGGAAGTGGGACCATATCTCAAGAACTACACAACCGATTTTCGATTTCTTTAAAGTTATAGATCCTTTGAGCATTAAAGATTGGAATTGGGTTTACCCTGACCCCATGTTGACCTTTACTTCCGGCTCAACTGGAAGTAGGACTATATCTCATAAACAACACAGCAATTTTCAAACTTTTTTCAGTTATGGACTCCTTGGGCATTGGAGATTAGCCTTGGGAAATCGTGACCCTATGTTGATCTTAACTTCGGGGTCAACCGGAAGTGGGACCATATCTCAAGAACTACACAATCGATTTTCAAACTTTTTTCAATTATAGACCCTTTGTGCATTGAAAATTAAACCTTAGTTTAATCAAAGCACAACAAAACGGAACAGCTTTGTGTTTGTTCACAAACACCTAATGTCTAGTTATTATTATTTTGTAAAACAATTTTTGAGGGGGGCTTTTCTGCACTACTGTGGAAAAGGCTTTGTTTTTATTCTGATTTGTTTTCTTTTTCCACTGCAATTTTCTATCTCAAATCCCATAGACTTAGTACACAGTTTTTTCTGTGCGGCACTTTGGTCATTATTGAAGTTTTGATCGTTATCAAACTTGATCCAAGCAAAGACCATATAGAAAAGATGTGCCTAGTATAAGTCAAAATTTAATATCTACACAAAAATACGCGCACTCAAGCTGAGGCCTTGCATGTATCCAAGCTGGGATGTGTTACATGCAAAATGTAGTGTTCTGTTATAATGACGCCATCAAGTGTCACTTGATGTCACTTTAAAGGTTCAGTTTTCACCTTATACTACAGGTGTGCAGTGCAGATGTGATTTCATGCTGATGTCATTTTGGGTCATGGAAACATTAACTTTAAGTTAACTCCATTTACTTAAAGGTGTAGGTCTTAAAGCTTAGTATCAACAGAACTACAAATCCAATCAGTATGGCACTAGGTATGTTCATAGACAATGCAACATAACACGTAGATCGTAAGTAATAATATAGGCACTGTTGTTTCAAACATCATGCCCCATTTAATGTCAAAGGCATGCAGTATGCAAATTATGGACCGATATTCAGTTGATTCTTTAAGAAATTTCTAAAAGAAAAACAAACAATGCAAATTAAAAGCAACGACTCCTCGTTGTGTATTGTTGGGGATGAGACTTTCCACCTTCTAACATTTGGAGATGAAAAACAATATTTTTGTCTATGGGGACCATGTGTTGTTTTTAGACCATCGTGATATTGAGATCGCACTCTATCTCTTTCGTTTTTTAAGTTTCAATCACATGTGTAAAACTCAAAATACAACATGCTAAACTTCTCAGGTGGATTGAGGAGAAACAGGCAGGGTGGTGTGAAGACTAAAGGGTTAACAAAGTACTTTTGTTGTTATTACATTTTACATATTTTGTTTTTATGTGCAGTGTTGCAGCAACTAAGAGTCCAGTAATTTTCATAGGAACTGGTGAACACATTGATGACTTTGAGCAGTTTAAAACCAAACCATTTGTTAGTAAATTGCTGGGTAAGTTGACTTTATATGCTGGTACAATATGTTCACCATGCAGTTTCATTTCACTTATAGTAGGATTTGAAACTTGGAATTGAGCAAAAGTTACGAAGTTCCCTGGCCAGGTCTTGGTGCTTCTGGATTCTTTCCATCTCCTCAAAGCTACCTATTATTATTTATGATGATGATGATGTTTTCTCAAGGTTTTAAGCACATTTGATAACAGTCATGGCAGAAGTCGAAGCATGATATTCACATGACTTTGACAATACTTCAGAAATTTTTTTTTCTGGAGGATTGTTAATGGTTTGAAATTTGTAACCAGTGAGCTTTCAGATGGTGTGTGTGATTTTTTTTAAACAGGCATGGGTGATATTGAAGGACTTATTGATAAGGTCAGTGAGCTCAACTTAGACGACAATGAAGAACTTATCAACAAACTCAAACATGGTGAGAAAGAAGATTTGTTTTCCCCTGTGACCACCCCCAGTGCTATTCAGCTATACAATTGATTTTCCAGAATAATTTATTACCAGCCTGTGTGATTTATATGTGATAAGTTCATGCAAAATAAACATAGTTTTACAAAGGTTGCATAATTGATAAAATATGCGAACAGTTTTGACATAGCTTTCCTGGAATACTCCTAAAGATTGGTTGTGTCACTTTATTGTTTCCAGGTGAATTTACACTAAGAGATATGTATGAGCAGTTCCAGAACATCATGAAGATGGGCCCATTTGGCCAAATAATGGTAAGACGATTTATCATACCCCACCATGCCAAGCATATACTGTTTGTCTTGTTCTCACACACACCAGTGTGTAAATAACTGCAATCAGGGATCTCCTATTGTCCCTCTTTTGTTTGTACTTAAAGCTCCCATTGGTTTTGTACAAACTTTTCCAATGCGGACCTTCACCCAACCGGGGACCTTCACCCAACCGGGGACCTTCACCCAACCGTGACCCTATTGTCCTCTTATGTTATAGGTCCCCAGGCAGATCAAAACAAGGCTAATTTACATAATTTATATTGAGGCATTCAGCAACAGAGTATGTGTGAGGTACCTAGAGGTATGTGATGTTTACAAAAACTATAAAGTTGTAAAAGGATGTGTTGTGTTGGAAATGACTGTCGGTGACAGTTGATCGTGTCTGGCTGGTACCTAGTCTGTTCGCACACACCAAGGAACAGGTTTCCAGGCTCAGATAAGGTTGGACTGTATGCACTGCAGTGCTGTCCCAGCCTCACCACCATGGGCAGCGCACCATATCGATACCTCTCATCACTAGCCCCTGAAGGGAAGCACTAAAATGCTGATTGGCTTACCAAAAGTGACTGCTCTGTGGGCATGCTTGTTAAAACTTTGGAGTGCTTCTGGGGACTTGAAAAATGCATGTATTTCGACACAATACTTTTTAAATGAATCATGTTTTTATATGGTCACTCTAAACTGCAAAGAGTTAGACCACCTAAAAACGTATCACAAAATCAAAAAAGGATGAGAGGGAGCCAGTTGCTATATGACTTGATGCGTTTTTTGGCAGGTCGCTCTGCGTAGTTTTTAACACAGAATGGATCAATCACAGGACTAATTAAAGTATCTAGTATATTTCGGTGTTTCAAAGTCACACTTTCAGGGGGTTACGATCGAGCAGGGGATTCTGGGAAAGAAAACAAAATGGGGCGGCGATATCGTACACTACTTGGAACGAGGTTGGTGCTGTCCTCTTTGGTCAAACCATAGACGTAGAAAGGTCGAGCGGAAATCAACAGCCTGAACTGGATCCCCTGTGACATCAGCAGTAGAATTTGCAAGAAGTAAAGTGGGTTTACAGATCTATGGACATGTATTGTTTGTAGGTTTTTAATTAATAAATATGGTGTGTCGTGGCCTAGTGGATAAGAGCACTGGACTCAAGCTCTGGTGTTTCTGATCAGCAGAGTGTGGGTTCGAGTCCCGGTCGTGACACTTGTGTCCTTAAGCAAGACACTTAACCATGATTGCTTCGTCCTTCAGTTGGGACGTAAAGCCGCTGGTCCCGTGTGTTGTGTAACGCAAGTAAAAGAACCCAGTGCACTTATTGAAAAGAGAAGGGGTTCGCCCCGGTGTTCCTGGTTTGATTGCCTGTTACATGCTGATTGGCGATTAGCAAAACAAAAAATGCTAGATAAATAGATATCTCTTCTCTAATAATTTGTATTGTTATACCAGTAAGAGTTTTAACAAGACTATTGTTTTCCGAGTGATCAGTCGAGAACAACTTGTATATTAACCCCAAACTTAGTTTGTGAATTGTTCTTGGGATCCACCGGAAGCCTAGTGTTTTTGAACCCCCTAGGTCAATGTCAAGGTCATTATGGTTTAATCAAAAGAAACGTTAGAGCGATATTCGAGAAGGATTTGAAATATTAACTCCAAACTTGGTGTGTGGACTGATCTAGGGATCCCTCAGAATCTTATTGTGTCTGGACCCCTAGGTCAAATGTCAAGGTCATTATGGCTAAAACAATGGAATGTTGTCCGAGCAATAACTCAAAAAGAAATAGAAATGTATTTTTAAAGAAAAACAAACAATAGGTGTTTAGGTGTTTTGAATAGCAGTTAAATATTTAAATTTAAATCAAATAAAACGTAAAAATTTGAACATAACACCATTAAATTGTTAGCGGTAACTCATGGAAGAGAAAGTATACAAAATGCAAATGAACAAAAACAAGAGGTGTTCAAGGATGAGCCCAAGCACCTACTGAGATTAACCTCAGCAGGGCATTTGTATTCGTCAACACATCATTCTTGTTTATTTATCAAGCAGAAAATATTGCTGATTTTCAGCAAAGTGTTCTAGGGACCCAACCCTGTCGACATACTTCTTCACTTTTGCAGCCTTAGCCTTAACCCTTTGCTTAATTTTCTCTTTATCACACTCACCCCCTTACCTTTGACGTTGTACTTTGTCATGATTGCATTCCTCAAGTCTGAACCATTCAATAAACCCTTATTCATTTGTTCTTTTCTACTGAGATCTTTTCGCAAGTCTTTAATTTGACCCTCCAGCCGACGTAACTTTTCCCCTACTACAACTGCCCCAAAAATAAGACGGTCTGATAGAATATTCGTACTTACCGACCACAGGACTTTACTTACCATGGCTGACATTTCTGTCAGCCTTTTCCTGGGGACCCGGCCCAAAGCTGGGATACTCCACCCGTTTGACCCCTTCGTCGCTTCCATCACCTCTTGAAGCCTGGCCTTAATCTGCACCTCCTCCTCTGTAAACTCTATGCCTTCCTCTTCGCCGATGCCATCGTCATCCTGACCTTCTCGCAACCTTGGCTGTACTCCCCCATCTTCACTCTGCGAGCTAGCAGCAGCCGCCTCCTCCGGTACTTGGTGGTTAACAATCTCCGTTCTATCCCTTTTAAGGGTCTTTCTCAGAATCCTCGCTGTTCCCAAAAGCACCGCCTTCTGTAATAGATCTACCCTCACATTTGTCCCTATTTCCTCTAGATGTTTCCCCAGTGCTTTCGGAATGGTGCCAAGTGCTCCCACTACAAAGGGGATTATTATTATTATTATTAGCTGTTCCGACGTGCTATTGTTTCTGTCGAGATTTGAATTTTTTTAATTAGCAGTTCCCAACTAGCAAGTCGGAACAGCTATTGTTTCTGTCGAGATTTTTATTTTTTTAAATTTTTTTTTAAAAAATTGTTTTACTGTGACGTCATCAGGTGTCATCTGGTAATTCAAAGCTTATTCCTTTAAAAATAACTCCTGAACCACATGTCGTAAAGTCATATTGTTTGTGTTGTTTTGTAGCTTACAACAATTGCAAAAATTTATTTGGAAAGATGACCTCACTTTGACCTTTACTTCTGGTCCAAACAGGAAGCTCAAAACTTTAACAAATCTTATCTCCTGAACCACATGTCATAGAGTCGTAATGTTTGAGTTGTATTGTAGCTTATAACACTTGTGGCATTTTCTTTCTTTTTTTAAACGGTGACCCCACTTTGACCTTAACTCCCGGTCTAAAACAAGATCCAAACCTAATTAATCTTTTTTACACTGTGATGATCACTCTTGAAAACAAGCATTCATTTCGAACAACATTACGCCATATACACAAAATACAGAATCAGTTCATATCTTGGGCTACAAAATAGAACTTCTTAGGTCAGCAGAGTGGAACAGCTGTGTGATTGTAAGTTACAATCACTTACATCTAGTTATTATTATTATTATTATTATTATTATTACTAAATATACAATCTGTGTTTGATTACAGGGTATGATCCCAGGGTTTAGTAGTGACTTCATATCAAAGGGCAATGAGCAAGAATCTATGGCTAGACTAAAAAAACTCATGACAATAATGGACAGTATGAATGATGAAGGTAAGGCATGATTCTTGCAAAATCAAATTGTTGCAGTTTTGTGTTTTGTGCACCAGAAGTGTGAAGTTGTAAAAAGTTGAATCAATTAAGATTAGAGTGCATGAAGGATGAAGTGCATAAAGGATAAAGAAGCAATATCGGTTTGGTTTTACCCTTTTATGCTGATGTGTGATGCTCCATACTACATAATTTCCAAGTCTACAAGCACCTTGGATGAGAATCCTATGTTCTCATTGGGCTGAGGAGATAATTTAGCTTGACTGGCTCTGTGTTTGATAAAAGTAGGACCACAAGTCATAGGATAGTCTGGTTTGGTAGTCTGAATTATAAAGAAATTTTACTTGATAGTAAAGTTTGTGGAAGTTTGAATTGAAATTGCGATTTTAAACCAATACGGTAAATAATTTGTAACACCTCCTGCATACATCCCATGCAAACAAGAGTGCATTGATTGTATTTGGTCAAACTACCTGTAGTATATTATTCATGCTGTAGAAAGCCTACCTTTTTTTTTAAAGTTGATTAGAATTCTTTGATTAATTGATGACAACCAGTGTATGTATACCAATGCAAAGATACAAATTTGTTTGTTTTAATAGATGTTAAATTTGTGTTTGTTATGCGTAGTGTGTATGAAGTCTTAATAGTCTTTTTCTGATTTGAGCAATTTTATATTCAAACAAAAAAACCTCATGTGACATGCTCCATACCAATCAACAGTTAGAATCTAAGCATGGGTTTTTGTATTAATAGTGATTGGGATGATTATTTTGACAGAGTTAGACAGCAGGGAAGGGGCCAAGATCTTCATGCGTACCCAGGGGAGAGTACACCGTGTAGCCAGGGGGGCAGGTGTATCATCTAAAGAGGTACAGGAATTACTGCAACAGTATCAGAAATTTGCTCAGATGGTCAAGAAGATGGGTGGTATCAAGGGACTCTTCAAAGGAAAAGGTAAGTACCAAATACATCCCGTCTCCAAAACGATGCTATTCTAAGGTGCATTTACTGTTTTTCTTCTCACTATTGTTCCTCGTGAACACCTCTTCCACTACCGTTTCAAAACAAGTAGGCAGTGGTCAGGTGTATGCATGTTAATGTCACCCTCCCCGTGTATTAAATGAGTGGTTGTTTTGGAAGTCATTTTTTCTCTTCCAGGTGGTCGGCAGTTCACCATGTCAGCTTTCACTGGTCTAGTTTTGTACAGTGCTTGCAGTAAACCAACAGCATTACTTTTTGTACATTTCACAAATAGTGACCTTGCATCCCAATGTGGTCATTCATGATTTTTAAACATGTACAAAGTTAAACAATCAGTTGTGCCCTCACATGGTCAACAGATTTCAATTTAGTGCATGACTGCTACAGTGGTGCCCAAACTTATGCCCAAAAGCTATAGACCCCTCGCATTGGCCACTACTACTGAGGCTAAACAATGGAAACATGCACATGTGTACGTACAGTGCACAACTCTCTGACAATGATAGGTCTTCCTTTGACCTCAGTGAGGCGGCTGTTTGGGCTTGCAACATCATATGCAAGGGGGGTATATAACTCTATACACTCATACACTTCTCTGGACATAAATGCCTATAATAGTATAGGATTAATGATCATTTATTACTTTCAATATGGAAGCTCACTGATAGAATAAAGGTTATGCAAGTGCCAATCCTCAAAAGAATTTTTCTATTTCTTCATCTCAAATTCAAGGAAATAGTAGAGGAACCCCCCCCCAAAAAAAAAAAAACCACAAAAAAACAACAACAACAACAAATAAACGCACAAAACGTGCACAAAATCCATGACAACCATTTTTTCACTTAACAAACTTGATTAATCTTTTACATGTTGGTTGTTTGGTATGAATAGCATTGATAAATTATCTTGTGTTAGGCGCTGTAGTAGTGTGGGTATTTGAAGTGTGACTAATCCCTAATGTGTTTGTATAGGTGGAGATATGGCCAAGAATGTAAACCCAGCACAGATGCAGAAGTTGAATCAGTCAATTGCAAAGGCAATGGATCCCAGAGTACTACATCATATAGGTGTGTACATTACACCATTCAATCATTCAATAATGCTGTAGTCCACTTTTGCCTTAATGGACCATTTGGTTAAGTATACCATGTGAAAATGGTGCTGGTCTTCCGCAAAACTGTTTAAAATGTGAGCTTAGTTATCTTGCATTGCAAGTTAGATGTAATAAACCATCCAGATGGTTATCTGTGCTAAAAAGTTTTCTCAGAACATGAAAAACTATTGAGACGTGTGTCTTGATATTTGACAATTAAGGAGGGAACAATTTTCCTTTAAAAAAAAAAGGAAAACAACAAAGGACAAGTTTCCTTTTGAATACTTTAATATGTCAAATCACTTTTCCTTAATTTAGTTGCTGCAATAAAAATGAGCATTTACCTGAACATGCAAATCCCTGACCAAACAAACCAATGTATAAAATGCAGCCACATAATTTGACAAAACTTAGACAGGTTGGTTATTAAAGAGGATAGAATAAAATTACAATTAAAAAACAAAAACAATGGGATAATATACCTTGAAACAAATGATAAAGTGTGTATGTATCTGTTGTTGAATTCTATACATTAACACATTGGAACAGGGGAGAACTCCATCACCTTAGTACCCATTTATAAATACTACTGGTGCCACAAGTGTGTTTGCCAATATAGCTAACCCTGTCCACTCGCAATTAAAAGCTACGCAAAATGCTTTGGAAAAAAATTGACTTCAATATTATTTTCCTTTATTCTGCAGGTGGTATGAGTGGACTTCAGAATATGTTACGGCAATTTCAGCAGGGTTCAGGTGGAGGGGCGGGGCTTGGTGGGTTAGGTAATATGATGGGTGGAGGCGGAGGAGGTGGACCTAGTAATAAATAGTCTTGGTATGTGGGGGGGGGTATGAATATGATGGGTTTAAGGGGGGGGCAGGGGTCAAAAATCTTGAATTATTGTAAACCAATATTCCTGGATAACAAATAATGCATGACTTGCTAATTTAACTTTGAGCAATGTATCTTCAAGCAATGAACAAGTCATATTTGTCTTTTCCGAGTTTATTCTTCTACATTCTTTTTCCGTTTGTCAGACTTTATGTTTCAAGGTTATTTCATGGCTATATTTATTGTGTGTTTTAAAGGCCGCAGTTTCGTTTCGATTGTTTAGTTACATAAGAAAAAAAGAGATAAATGTGAATGTTTATTTGGGCAGTGATATCAAATTTCCACAGAATCGTCTCACACACTGTCACTTGTAATTGCATAAAATTAAGTCATTTCAAGTTTTTCACGCAAGAAAATGGTTGAAATGTTTGGTAGTTGAACAGAACACAAAGCTGTTGACTGAAATTAAAGTGTCATGACATGCATGATTGACCTTATTACTGGTCATGATATATTGCATTATAAACATTTCATAGAACACACGAGGACCAATCAAAAGTCTGTTTCAGTGATCCAGCTTGCTACATTCTGCACAGGTGGTTCACATACAAATCACAATACCCAAAGTGAACCTTATCAGTGAGTTAGTTTGTGGACTAGTGAAATGACATGCTTATCTTTCCTGCTGGTTAGTCAGTGAAAATACAGTAATCAGTCCATCATGCACTTGAACTGGGGGGGGGGGGGGAATAAAAATATAAATCTTGATGAAAACAAAAGATGCTTCGGCTTTAGGGCCAAAACCTTGTTTAAAATATGTAAATTCTTGAAGAAAACAAAGGTGCTTCAGCCCAGACCCTAAACCTCAAATGAATGACAGAGTCTTGATCAGGATGGGAATTGGGTATAAATATGATGACACTACCCTAAATTCACTGGGTTTGTTCTTGCCATGCTATTTTGTTTCCGGAAACCCTTTGCTTGATCACAATCCCTGGAATTGTCTCATTTAACCAGTTTCTGCTGGGAATCTTTTTTTCCAGCCGTACAGTATTATTTTCGCAGAATTACCTGATTGTTTTTTCCTTTAGCATACTGCAGTCACGAAGAAACCATGACTTGACAAAGCCAAGAGAACAAAGATTCTGTTTGATGCACCTGGATTCTTTGTTTTTCTTTTGAGAAAATACCATATTGATGCACCATGAATAACAACAAATGAACAAAGGCCTGGATCATGGATTACACAATAATCCCCAAACAAAGGCAGAATTTTTATATTTTTCACACTGCCAACTGTCCTCTGTGTGTGAGTGAAATGAAGCTCTGTAGTGGAAAGTACGGGCGGCCTTTGTTCCCTGATGCCACACCAAAATACAATATGCATGTCAGCCAAATTATAGCAGGCAAAATATCGGGTGTTAACACAACATCCTGCATCAAATGGTCAACTAGAAAAATACACTTAAGGCAATTTCAGTCTTAAATCTGCCTCACAAGTACACTGCAAACAATGTATTTAGGAAATACAATTTAAGGCAAGTACACTTAAGTGATGGGACAAGATTTTCAAGCAATTTTGTACAAATCATTGTTATTCATTTCTCAGTACCAGTGAATTTGATATGCTTGTTTTACATTTAAATGTTCCCTTTTATGAACTGTTATGTAAAAAACAAATTGCCTTTGATATACTTTTGTTTAGTGTATTTCTACAGTTTAGTGTACTGTCTACAAGGAGACAATTTACAGGCATTATACATGATTTGCAATGATCAACAAAACTTAATGCCAAAATTTACTGTCCTCTAACATATTTCCATCAGAAATGCTACCAAACAAATAATAATATCAATAATGAACCTAGGATGTATCTATCATACCATAAATATTTTGTGAAGGATTGTTATCAACTTTTCATGCATATGTAACATGTTTGTTTAATACCCCTTTTATGCTGCTAGTTATCGAAATCAATAAGAATAAAAATGTCCATAAAATAAAAACTTTTTTTTTTTAATGGCCTCATGTTATGTTTAACATTTTGAGAAGCGATTCCCTTCTAAGGAGTGGTTTTAGAAAAAGGCTTTAAAAAAGTATTCCAATTAAGGATTATTCTGGACATAATCACTCCATATTTTTGGCAATATCTAAAAAATGCTACCACCTTTTGAAATGAAATTTTCACAGGTTAATTTCACTGTATAATATTTACATTCATATAGGATTAAAGCAATCGAACGGTTTAAAAAAAAACCAAGTATACTTTGCCTTTAAGTTAAATTGTTCATTGTGACATCACACTTTGCTTAGCAACTGAGATTGATACACAACAAAAGATCAATCTTAGCTCTTTGTGAAATCAAGCCTAGAAGTGCTATCAAGCAATGTGCGGCTATCTGGATAGACACAAACAATTAATCAACCTGTCAAATAACTCCAATTAACTTGAGAGAATCAGAATTCTAATTTGGAAGAGTGATTAAGATTAATTGTCAAGGTAAATTGAGGGTTTCTTGTTGTTCTCCCATTGTTTGGACTTTGTTTAGTTTTTTAGCGATGTCCCCCCCACCCTTACGGATCTGGTATGTTGGGTCCTGCTATTGTTGTTCTATAAACCCCTTTTCTGAAGAAATTCTCTGTGGGGTACCACTAGAACAAAGAAAACCTTGTGGAGTAGCATTGTTCCCATTGTTAAAAGAATATCATGGCAGATTAACTGGCATCTTTGTTGATTGCTGTTAATTGCTATGCAAAAATGCAGAGATATAAAACACATTGTTCTATCCTAAGCATAAACCTTTGGCACTGTACTACTCACTGTCAAGCAATCATTTTATGTTTCTTGAAAACGAGTGGATATTAAAGATGTGCTCTTCCCAGTTTCCTCCACCCAAAATAGCAAGTCCCTCAACATGTAACCCTGCTACTCTTGGTAACATTATTTTCCAGCGAGTTGACCAATCATTCAAAACCATTCAACCGCACAGGTTGTGTATGTTACCACAACTGTGCACTGAACTAAACTGTCTGTCTGTATACTTTGTGTAGATGCATTCACCAGATGATATAATATTTCTGGCTGACAGTTTATTCATCACTGCAAACCATGTGGATTGTATTAAATTGTTAGACAATAGGAGAGTTAACAATAATGAGAAGTTCTACCTCTCCACATTGAGTATAGATTTTCAGACACCTATCAAACAAGAGCACAAGCCCAAGCATGTTCCAAAAAAGGACAAAATGTAGACAATTTTGATTGTTTCTCAGCCATTCATTTAATGTAGGAAAGTTTAATTTAACGTACAAATTAAAACCATGAATTGATACACGTTAAGTTGAGTGTATGAGTTTTTTTAATATGTTGTAAACGACCTTCTGTTGGAGAGAATGTTATCAAAGCATGCCCAGCAGAAGGCCACAACAGCCCCTAGTCCCCCTGCCATATCAAAGCATGCCCTGCAGAAGACCACAACAGCCCCTAGTCCTCCTGCCATATCAAAGCATGCCCAGCAGAAGACCACAACAGCCCATAGTCCTCCTGCCATATCAAAGCATGCCCAGCAACAAGTATTTAGGACTAGTCCACAAATTAAAAGCAAAAACAGGAACAAAATCAAATAAATACAAAGTGTGGATGTCATAGAGGATTTCCTGTAATACTTAACCTAATGAGAGCCTTTGAGATGCTACACTGTAGGTGGCAGAAGACATATTGGCTAATTTGCATTGCTTTCAGAGAACGGTGGATTTACCCATTGAGGTCCCCTGCCACCTGGCATCCCAATTAATGAGGACTTCAGCAATGTGTGCTCCTGTACATGGTTTATATCTATTAACGACAAGGAAAAAGACTTTAAACAAAAACAATTATTTAAATAATTTAAAAAAAACATCCGATAAATATAGACTTCATACTCATTCCAAGCCTCCAATGTCATATTTCTGTATGAAATACTGTCTAGGTCAAGAAAGTAGCATTTTCATTGCTGCAATTGAAAATGAAATAAATTTGTGCATAGACATAACAAAATGGCTGACAAAACCTAAACTGTTTTAAACAAAACCAACTTATTTGATTAAATTTGTACAGGTCAGTAGATGAAAATGACTGAACCTTTAAATGTTAATGATGTCATCATGTAGTAATATTGTCATACACATTTAAGATGTGTACTACACTCAGTGATTATATATTACCTAACCATTCAAGGAAGACCCTTTTATTATTGTGCAGCCAATAAAAAGGGCCCTTGAAATAGGTTTTAACATAAATAGAAAACATGCAACATGACAAATTCACACTAGTTTCTTCACACAAGTTAAATTAGCCATTTGAAGACTGTTTCAAGTCTAGGAAATATCAAAGTATCCCTGGTATATTTGAACATATTTATAGTTTAGAGTGAGATAAACAAACAAAATAAATCTGAATAGATAAATAGCACACTTGACTTGCATTCAGTAAACAATAATAAGCCTCTTTTTTTGTGTAATAAACATCTGTCTATCTGGTAAACAAAAAATAAAATTCTAAAACACTCTGCTCAAAACATAGCTATACTCTACACATAAAACTACTTTAAAAAATTCAATGTATTATTCTGTCCTAAAATATGAACATATATTCGGACACTAAGAAATGTTGTTATGTACGAACACAAAACAAATTCAAAGACATTAATGTTTTGACACTTTATTTAATTATAAGTGAGGATGTCACTCAAGATGTGTTGTTTCAATGACTAAGATGTACCATTTATCCAAAGACTAAGAAATTCCAATACAACTCAAAATGATTCACATTGGACTTCTGGCTGCCTGTGACGCTAGACAATGTCAACTAGTTGGATAAGCTGATTCACATTGGACTTCTGGCTGCCTGTGACGCTAGACAATGTCAACTAGTTGGATAAGCTGATTCACATTGGACTTCTGGCTGCCTGTGACGCTAGACAATGTCAACTAGTTGGATAAGCTGATTAATATTGGACTTCTGGCTGCCTGTGACGCTAGACAATGTCAACTAGTTGGATAAGCTGATTCACATTGGACTTCTGGCTGCCTGTGACGCTAGACAATGTCAACTAGTTGGATAAGCTGATTCACATTGGACTTCTGGCTGCCTGTGACGCTAGACAATGTCAACTAGTTGGATAAGCTGATTCACATTGGACTTCTGGCTGCCTGTGACGCTAGACAATGTCAACTAGTTGGATAAGCTGATTAATATTGGACTTCTGGCTGCCTGTGATGCTAGACAATGTCAACTAGTTGGACAAGCTGATTAATATTGGACTTCTGGCTGCCTGTGACGCTAGACAATGTCAACTAGTTGGATAAGCTGATTCACATTGGACTTCTGGCTGCCTGTGATGCTAGACAATGTCAACTAGTTGGATAAGCTGATTAATATTGGACTTCTGGCTGCTGGTACAATGTTAACTCTGGTAGTTGGATGAACTGATTCATACCCCTAGTATTTGTATACAAGGCTTAGATTAAATCATGCTTTGGCTTCAAACATATTATATCTGTGCCTAAAAACATCATATGGATTAAGAAACAGAGTTTGTGCACTAGTCAATATACATAACTATTAAGCCATTGTTGACTAGATGGGCTTAGGTGCTCCCATTGGATTTAATCAGGGCTGTAGAGCTGCTAAATACAAATTCCATTAGAAAGTATCAAGTGATTAACAAGTTCAGGTACACAAGATTCTTACTGGTTACCAAGACTGGTTCCTTGTTAAATAACTTGCTTAGTGTGTATACTTTGTAACAGAGGCTCCATCAAACATTTCACAAGTGCTTCCTAAATATAAAGGAAAGTCTTGAAAAATAAAACATAAACTGGCATAAAAACATACCCATGTCAATACAAAACATACATTTCTAATGAGTTGTATAAAAAATTGACACAATATAATTTTGTTCATATATTTTTTTGAGTTATTACTAGCTATTTTGTCATGCACAATTAAAAATAATAAAAAACAGATCTACATTAGTCTACTCAACGTTATACTTCAGTATTGTTTTTGTTTTTCGGTAGGATGTGCAAAGGGACTTGGGGGTAAGTGGGCATCTTAACAATGTCAATAATTTCCTGTACTTTGTAGGATGGGTACAGACCAGTATTCTTCATTCTGAGCTGGTGGTTCTTGCCTTTAGAGTAGCCATCCCAATGGTTACCAGCTACACCAATGATGTCACCAGGGGATAACGCTATCTCATCCTTTCCTATTGGCTTGTGCTCATACAAAGCTGTTTGTCTATGTTCATTTTGTCCACCAAAGTAATAAACATCATCCAGGGAATGGAAGAACGCTGATGCATCAGGGTGGTAGGTCTGCATTATTTCATAAGCAACTCTACAAACCTAAACACAAACACAAAACATCCTCACAGTTAATATTTGGGTTGGCACTCTTCATCCACTGAGCCCATCCAGCAAGATTGAAGCATCACCCTCAGCTTGTTTGTATGCAGATTGTTCAGACAGTCAACCTACATAGAGGGTCTAGGTAAAAGATCCTTAACTAACCCAAGTATATGTATGATGTAGTTTTCTGCTATTGTACAGGGTATTTTCTTCCCAGAAATAACAGCATCTTATAACCAGTGCCCAGATATATACTTGTGTTAATGCAACACTGTCCCTCAACTATGAACCCCAAGTAACTATTTCACAGAATAGTAAAATGTTTGTGCTACTGCTCTACCATCATTTCGGTGAAACTTTTGGTGAAATAACAAGTACTTAACGCAGTACGTATTCATTACAAACATTTCCAAATGATTGTTTCTCAATATGTTCTGCTTCAGGTTAACTTTCAGAACCCTTTTTTTAAACACAAATTTAGGGTTGGAATGGACAGATCTTCTAGAAGACTTTTCATCTGGCAATCGTGTACTTTGATGTATACTAGGCACTTCACATGCTAGCAATGTTCATTTTGTTACAGTGACACTGGCTTGGTTGAAAGTCTTGCATTGCTCTACGATTAAGTATATTGCCACAGCTGAGTAGGCTGATGTATTAACCTTTAAGCACTTGCGCACAAGTAAACATCGAGTCGTTGAAGGCTGCACGGACAGTGACAAGATTTTCTACCGTACATAGAAGTTCTTAGATAACTTTCCTTGTGATTTTTTTCTTGTATTATAAGTTTGGTTTATTTTGCAGAGGATGAAATTACCTTTCAAATGATTTGCAGTTGTTTTGTTTGCTTTACCATATTGAAGCTGTGAGGTTGAAAACTTAATACAGATCAACTAAAATTAAAAAACATTGTTTTTGTTTGAAGTGAATGTTTGTTACATTGGCAAGTTGTGTACAGAAGTTTGCTCAACTGTAAGTTTGCTCAACTCTTCTCAAAGAAACAAACTGTTAAAAAAGTGATTTGAAATGTTTACAACATACCTTCAGAAAAAACTAATGCCTCTATTGCTACAGATAACTTCTTTACCTAAAACTCTCCGAAAAGTATTACTGAGTACATTCTGCATGAAATACACTGTACATAACATAGAGTCTGTACACACACACACACACACACACAAGTGTGTAAACACCTCCAATCGGGGACCTCCTATTGTCCCTCTTTTGTTTGGACTTTAACTTTTTGGCAACAGCTCCCATTGGTTTTGTACACAATTTCCAACTGGGGACCTTTACCCAACCGGGGACCCTATTGTCCTCTTTTGTTATAGGTCCCCGGTTTGAATGTGAAAACACGAACACCCACACCCACACACACACAACTACTCATTGTGTGTTGCAATTGAGATTTTGTACGTGTGATGTTGGGGATGGGACTTCCACCCTATGCACCGTTGAGAGCTGCATTCATTCACAACAATTACGAATCTATGAGGAATAGATGACGTCCAAAACCTACCGCAGAAAAATGCATGCATTAATGGAATGTGAATCCGCTACAATTAGCAGCTTCTTACAGGTAAGATTTGAGTTATGAAGCTTTGAATATTGACGGCTCAGAAGTGGGCCCTCATATCTGGGACTCTGTATCTGTGTACAGCACCACAGAGGAAGAGTCCTATAATAGGGCTAGCATGTGTACAGATACTATTGGTTGGCAAATGCCATAAGTCAATATAAACTCAGATTCTACTGCGAACTTTTAAAACTGTGTAGAAACATGTTGCAAACTTGTTCAGAACTTGTTATTTTGTTTTGATCGTATTTAGACGGAATAACGACGCACTAAGGACGTAATGCGGTCAAGTTGGGTCTGACTGTGAACGGGATGAACACGTACATCCAATTGACGCCCGACCACACCATGTCATAGCACGCCCCTAGTACAATCCAAGTACGGCAATTCCGTTCGTAGTACGTCCATCTCATTTTAAGTACATTGCCACTCTGTCTAGTTGCAGGACGGAATGGTCACCCGAAAATTTTGAGCAGGCTCAAAGTTCTGGAGCACCATTCCCGATCAAACCCGTCTGAGCCCGTCCATGAAGTTCATAAACAGACCGTAAAAAGATGCTACTACGTCCACTCTGTTTGCACACAGTTTAAGCCCGTTCGGCTACATTTTTCAGAACGTAGTGAGAACGAGTTTGGAGTGATGGGGCTTTAAAATATGGTTCCCATTATATGGGGAATTTTTTCACTTTTGGCTCATAGTTTGTCAAAATATAAGAGTTGACCTTATTTCGGAACAAAACATTACTTGTGACTTGACTTGAATTAAGGAAGATTGACTTGGTTACAAGATTGGGGAGTGCATGCACGCCATATATTGGAATGTCAAAGCATGTTAACATGTTTACCTCATTCAAGTAAAAATAGTTATGGAGTGTATACACATCTGTCACCGGCATCCCGTGTACAATTTTCACATTAATTTATTAGTCAACTGTTTTAATCATGGAAGTTGTGCATGTATACACATCTTCCGGTATTCACAGGTTAAGAATTCCTAGTCCAACCTACCTGAGAAGAGAAGGTACAAACTAAGAAGTCCGATAAAGACAGGAAGTGAATATCTGTAATGACACCGAGTAGTGCATTCTTGGTGTACCGGCTCGACAGACCAGCTGACTTGGAAATTGCATTATCACTAATAAAAACATATTGTGGATACCTGAAAGACAATAAACAAAACAAGCAATTATATTTTTAGTCACAAGGAACCAAATCAGTGATGTTGACATTTGAGTTATAGCAACTTTAAATTCAGAGAACTGTTCTATACTTATGGACACAAGTATCAGTGTGAAGACAGCAGAAACATGAATGGTGTCATCTAAATGGTTAATACTCAGAATATAGTTACAGGAAAAGTCAGAATTGTTTCAACCTGGAAGCTCACTAGTTGTTGATTTTATCATGAGTTTCATACCAATGCCAATCCATCTAAAATACTGTCCCTAGTTTTAAAAAAAAGTGTAAGACCTAAAAAACCACTGTTGTTTCACATATATTTATATTATAAGCAATGGCAATAACCATGGTTGTATATGAGCTTGTACAAAAAGGCTAATCATGTTTGAATCATAGGAGATCCCCTGCACTAAGTTCTTCACTTCTACACTTTACAGCACAGAAATGTTCCTCTAAATAATATTTGGGTGTTTTTTTTGGGGGGGGGGGTTTAGGGGGGGTTTCCTTTCCTTATAAGAATTGCAGGGTGTGTGGGTTTTTGTATACTTTTTTTTAAACATTAAATTAACTTAAAGTATTTATCTTGTTTATCAATTGTATGATTACATTGTTTCTTTCAGTTAGATTAGAATTACTTACGCTTTTTTTGCCTCTGCTAAGAGACTGGCATCATCCGTGGCAAGATAAACTCTTCGCTGATCAACCACTTGAATTCTCTCCAGGGTATTGTAATACTCATCTACATGGATCATATATTCAACGATGCCATGAAATGCAGCCTCAGTTCCTACTTTATCTGTACGCCTCACATGCACCCTTAGTAAAAAGACATTACAGGGGAGAAAAATGACATGTTTTAATCTGAAAGCTGAAGTTCATACTAGTACCATATCAGACAAAAAAATTTATGACTGAAATACTGGAAGACTCCTCAAATCACCATTATTGTTTTTGTTGTTGGTTTTTTTTTTTATTGCCGCAATCATAACAAAACATGTACAGTCGACTGTCGTTAATATGAGTTCCGCCGGACTGGCCCGTTATCCTCGTATTATCCGAACCTCTTCTTAAACACAGCGCACTATTTACACGTACATGTATACACACGTCATCATAGTGCATGCACTACACACGTGTCTAGGCTAGAACGGAGCAGTTTGCTTCCTAGTACAGTTCTTATGAGCATCCTGTACACAAAAATATCACTGATAAATGCATTTTTGTTGACTATGATCATAGAAATTCAATATTTTGTATAACTCAAGATAAAAATCAAAGGAAAGTGATGTCAAACTTGCCGTTCATGTGACCATGATGTGACAGATTTGATACTGCGTAGCTGAACATTGTTTTCGTTGGTAGCCGTCAGCGTGTAAGCGAAGTAGCAATTCAAGCATAGGTAACCAGCGAAATGTTTCTGGTTTTCGGGTCGGACAGAACCGTGTAACCGGTCTGATCCGAAAATAGTTTGGCAACAAAAATTATTTCCGAACCTTGACTGAACGGTAAGCTTTTACGCAACAATATTTTTCAGATCTCGCTACAAAAGTATGAAAAACAATAGATTTTGTCATCATGGGGCCGCTAAAATACCTTGTATTACCCGTGTTCTTGTTACGACCGTGCTCGTATCTTCCGTTTTTTAAGACATAGAAACACACATGGGACAGTTTGGGACCGGTGAAATACCTCGTATAAACCGGCGTCTCGTATCTTCCGAGTTCGTATCAACGAGAGTCGACTGTATGTATGCGTGAACATGCACAAACTCTAAAAATTTTATTTAGGGTTAAAAAATATGGTCAAAAACATTGCATTTCATCACAGCATTTTGACTTCATGCAACCACCCAGCAAAAAAAACCCAACAAAAACAACAAAACAAAACAAAATAAAGAAGAACTGTTTTTTCATTATACAGTCTTTCAAATTCTATACATCCAGGGTACCCTAAATTGTGACATTTTTGTAAATTGCCTACACGTTGCGTAGTTTTCATTAACAAGCTTAAATTTCCAAGGAACTCTGCTCCACAGACCATGTTGTGAGATGATGATTATTGCAATTTCGAATGTAAAACCTTTTTCCCAAGCATGCGCAGACACGTAAAGTCTTACGTTAAGGCGTCTGGAACTGGTTTTGTATTATATTGCGCAATGCACTGGTATATTTCTTCAATAGAGGGCAGTTATTTGAACCATAAAAATGTAAGCGTGTAACCAGATGATCGGTCGGTTTACCATGTAACTGGCACAAGCTAAGTTGATTTACATTAATGCAAAGTTTAATATTTTCAAAAAATTACAGCGATGCTGTTGAAACCCCTCAGCCCTTGTAAATTCTAGCTATCCAAAGACACCTAAAAAAAAACCTTTTCCTATACCTTAACCCTACGGACATGACAATTAGCCTGTCGACTTCAAAACAATCTCAAGCTGCCTTATCCAGGGTATCCGCACACTATAAAAAGTCAAATTTAAGACTTTTTAAGACGCGTTTAATGCTACCAAAACTAAGAGAATAAAGCAGGGGAAACAGCTATACCTACTCATACCTTGTTATTTTTTTAACGCATGCAGCTTACTTCAGTTCTTTACCAACTGATGGGTAAATTCATTACACGTTTGCATCCTTTTTAAAGACATTCGATAACTGAATTTTAATGCTTTTAAAGGCCTTAAATTTGGATAGTTCAATTAAAGACTTTTTAAGGATCCGCAGAAACCCTGTTATTGCTATTATAGTTATGATGCCTAAAAGTTATTTTTTCATAAGGGCGATCCTCTCCCCAGCCAAAGTTACAAATCCAAATGTTGTTTCCGACTGGAATAAGGGTCTAGAAACCATATAACTATAACTCAGTGAACTTGATCTTTGACCTTTACACCCCCCCCAAAAAAAAAAATACCAACCTTCCTTTTCCCAAGAGCAACCCTCCACCCTATAGTTACAAGTTCATATATCAATTCTACCTGGAGTTACGGTCTGGAAACTTCGCAAGGAAGGTAGGACGCCATAGGCAATGACAATACCCCTTCAGCATATTGGGCTGGGGGGGGGGGAGGTGAAAATCATATCTCCTGAACTATAAGCTATTTTGACGATCTAAACCTCTCATGAAGGGCTTAACATACTTCATAAAAGTTGCACTGACAAGACCAAAATTTGACCATGTCTTCTGGTCAAAATTGGGAGTAGAAGTGAAAATACATTCCCAGGCCTTGTTTTGAGGTCTACAGACAACATGAACTGGAATTTGGACATGGTCTCTGTGTATGAAATAACGTTTGACCACTAGGCCTTCCAATCCAATCTCGTTCCCAGTGGTGTACTATCTCACCACGCCATTTTGTTTTCTTTCCCAAAATGCCTTACTCGATCATAACCCCTGGATTATTGAAAATTTTAATTAGTCCTGTGATTGATCCATTCCGTGTTAGAGACTATGCAGAGCGCGCTGTCAAAAGACGCATCAAGTCATGGAGCAACTATACTTTTACAATCATGTGAAACATCTGTGCAGTTTAGGGTGAACATAAAAAAACATGATTCATTAAAAATGTATTGCGTTAAAACACATGCATTTTATACGTGCACACTAAGCGCCCGACAACAGCTCAAATGTTTTTAACAAGTGTGTGCCCAGAGCAGTAACTTTTGGTTAGCCAATCAGCATTGATTTTCAGTGTTTCCCTTCCAGGGGTTAGTGACGAGAGGTGTCGATACGGCGCGCTGCCCTTCAATAAGGCTGCTTCCAACTATAACGGTTAATAAGAGTAAAGGTGCCCTCATCCTAAACAACGCCCTCTTGTGATAAGATTTGAAAGTGCACTATTTTGCTGAAAACCTATAGCAAGTTTAAAACTTAGTACATTCTTAAATCTCAATGCAAAATAACAAATTAACAATGACATCATGATAATGTTATCTGTTTTCAAACTATACTTAATCAAAGTTTATTTGAAAATTCATATCTTGAGAACTACAGCTGTTATGATTGGAATATTTGCATTGTCTGTGAAAGTTTGATGTCATGTCATCATGATCATGAACAAATATGCTCTACGAAATGTGCCTTTTTATTTAAATCTGTAATGCAGTTGCATATGTTTTAATGAAAACACAATTTTGATTGAATATATAAATATATATATATATGTTCATAGACAGTTTATATAGAAGACATTCTCAATGAAATCAACATAGCAATTTTTTTTATGCAAATAATTTTATAAAAGAGGAGAGAGATATATTTGTTTATCAAATACTAGTTCTAAGCCAAACTTTAGATATAGGGAGTTTAAATATTCTGCCAAATTGAACACTTCGATGTTTCTTACCCGACAATTGGACGCTGAAATCCCAGTTTCTGTCTGGCCAATTCCAGTTCGTTGGCAAGATTTGGCTGTGGTCTGAGGATGTACTTCAAGACTTGCCCCATCCACCAGACAATAGGGTTCCCATGGAGACGTATCAGCCTTTTTGAGAGATCTTCAGGAATAGCAAGAGGTAGAAAGTCTGGTCTCGGGTGGATCCCATCAACAATTGGTAGATCAATCACTTGAGTGTTAGCCATCTTCTCTATGGTTGCTGCAAAAGGCAATCATTTCTTTGGTTTACTTAATGAGAAATATTGTTAATATGAAGACGCATAGGTGTATATGAACTTTATAATCAATAAGCTTTCTATTGGAAACGATTAATTTCCTCTTTTTTATATACATAAATACCAATCCTGTACTTCGTCTTTTCAGAAGAATCTCAATCACTTTTACTGCAGAAGTCTGCTGCCAAAGGTTAAATGGGATGATTCGCATGACTTTGTTCATAAAAATGGCCGTAAAATTGAGTTTGTATGACTCCACTTTCCATGTATTTAATTTAAAGCACCATGTGTTTAATCACTTTGTCCATGTACATGTAAGGGCTGTCTTTCCACACTAATGGGCTCAAAGGAGCACATAAAAACAGTTAAGACAATCATTGGATAGCGATAATAACGACAGCAATGTTTTACTCTGTGTGCCAACAACTAGGCCTACGAGTTCAGTGTTTAAAATTGTTTGCAGTTTATTTCAGAAAAAAATAACCCTACGGTCTCTGACAGAAGATTTTGGGATGTACAAAGATTAAACTTTGGCAAGTTTTGTTTAATAGTTACTAGCAAACCCTACAATGCTTTATTTTGTCTCCCCAGTGTGGAAAGAAAGCAATCACCATTGAACACCTCATGTTGAGTTTTTGAAAGCCAATTTATGCATAAATCCATGTACAACTTAAAGGCCATTATGAGGTCGTTCAGACACAGTACAAAATGCAGTTTTAAGGCAGTTTTAACTCATTCAGGTTTAAATTTATGTGTCTGAACGCTCTTAAAACTTAACCGCATTGGGTTGAACTCGAATGAGTTAAATCGGTCGGCGAGGGTAGTTTAACGCTAAACCACTTCGAGTTTATCTTTTAGCACGGTGTGTGGACAGAATAAAAATGACAACATCCGTTTTAACTCGCAACAGATGACCGCTGACCTGTGTTAGGTCATTAAGTAAATATGCCTACGTACGCCTCAACGTGCGCCTCAACAGGGCCGTGTGCGTTCTTTTGTGAATAAACCGGATGTTGTTGTGTTGGGTCACGGTGCTGTTTGACCTCTTAAAACCGAAGATAAACCGTATCGGGTTTAATTTCGAGCTGTCTGAACGCAAGGTAGTTTTATTTTTGCAACCGCCCCCCGCTGCTCGTAAAGTTAAACCGGTTTGAGTCTAACTTTAGTATGCTGATTTCACGCATCAATGCATCCAATTGGTCCATTAGAAGCTACCACAATGCAATACAAAAATGCTAGGAACAATAGGCAATTATCTTAGCTGACAGGCATACAGGAATTCAAACTTAATAAATATGCATCATGAAGGATACAACATATATACAAATTATTGTGCAGTGTGTAAAACAACAACAAAAGCAGGCAGTGTGATGCTATTAAACTGGCCATCAAAGGTTAAAAGCATTGGGTTAACTAACAGGTAGAGGATGAACGGGGTAAATCACAACAGAGAGAGAAAGCAGAGGTTAGTAAGCAGCAATGATAATGTGAATAGCAATTAGGCATTCCCAAGCACTTCATTCCCAAGAATTTGATCAAACCGTATGTGTACCGAGATTGCAGAGTTAGCATTCAAGTCAATAGACTTCGCAAGTCTTGAGCATTACAAATGTTGGGACCTGGTTTTCTTTACTTCATACAACTAAAGATAAAAGACAACAAAGCAGTAAAACCCAAGACTCCCCAAATATTTAAATACACACAAGACTTGCTTTCCATATTTCAAAGATTAGTATAATCAATACTGTGCTTTATTTTTAGGCATTGCGAGTTGGAAAATTGAGATTGAAAACTCAATTATTAGTAGCTCACAGCATATGTTGTTCATATCAGACTCAGTGGTTAATTGTGCTCACTAACGTGATCAGACACTCAGTTGTTACTCGCTGGTACCATGGAAACTGTTGCAATGCATCTTTGGGTCATCTCTCTCCAAACACACTGTACCCTGGAGCTGTAAAACACAAACATTTTTGCCCCTATACAAGCTACTAAGACAACATTCTGTGAAAATGAAGAGTTTGTTTGCGCCAATTCCAATCGATTTCAAATGCCAGGGCTTTAAGTTTGAAAGTGGGAGTAATTCTCTTAGATCGATAACATGACTTAACAGAAGCAAGAGACCACAGGTTGCTGTCTAGTTAGAAGTGAGCACATGTACTTGGAAACCTCCTACTCATTTATTGTAAGTAATTCAGTCATGCTTGTCCTAAAAAGCAAGACTGATAACCACTTCTACATGTACGCAATAAAGTAATGTTTAATTTTATGCAAGAATACAATTATTTTTCCTTCACAGTGTTGAGAAACATGTAAAAAAACAAAATCTAACAATTCTTTCTTTACAATGTATAATAATGACTTAACATTTTGAGATAAGTTATACAGAATATTGTAACTACAATGACAATGAGTATTTTATGGAAATTTTTTACTGGGATATCATTAAAAGAAATTAATTTCATGAAACCACAAGTAACATCCATTTCGATGGAATATTATAGAAGCCCTAAAAATGATGGCCTTAATCCTGTGGTCCCTTCAGTAAAAAGTAAGATAAAGTTTGCAAGACACTTGCAGTAAATAAACAAAACCTTTGATCAAAACATACCTAAGGTTTATTATTTTCATAATTTTGTTGTTCCTCTTATTAATATATTCACTGATGTCCAGTATTCCACAGTAATAACTCATAAGAAAACTGTTTTACTGCCAAGGCATTGTAATTTGGCAGTAACATCTGAATGAAAGAAAATTACATTTTCGGTTGTATTTATGAGTGCGTCACTCCATCAGTAATATCCACTTGTTTTTTTTTAGTGAGGTAATGCTTCATTAACAAGTCAACTGTGAAGGGAAGGGATTAATAAACACTTGCCTTGGAGTTGACAAACAAATTGATATTTTGCAAACACAAGCCGGTGAGCATTCCTTCTGGCTGCATGTTGCACTGCAGTGTTTCGCTTTGTGGCTGTTGGGGTGGCTCAGTGACTAAATGTTTATAGAATTATTCCCTCACAGACAAATTTATTTTCCAAACACAAACATTTGTATGTGTTTTTTGGAGAAATGCATTTTCTACAGATCTAAAATTAATCATTATAAAACATTTGTAGTTTGAAACATTTGTTTTCTCCCCTGTTTGCAACTATGAACGGTTTGAACATGATGTATTATATGTAAATGATTTTCATACTAAAACAAAATGAATAGCAACAAGAACATCCTATCATTCCATTGAAGGTTGGGAAAGAGAAATAAATCTGTATGGAATTTTAATGGAATGTATGAATTTTTTGAAAGAGTAAATTTATTTCCATTCTTTAGTTTTGAGAACAAAAGGAAGGAAATGACTGCACTCTTCCAAAAACCAATGATGACATATACACGTAGGCCTATATTTCAAGAGAAAAAGATGCCATCATAAACCTCAAGTTAATAATTTGGTTTTACAGAAATTTCTTACATTTCTTTTGCTCATTAGTGAATTTATAACATACCATAGTATAACTATAGAGCAAGGATGATTTCCTTGAAAAAATCATACATCCTTACAACATCAATATTAGTTATAAAACTTGTTAATTATGCTTACTTGATGACTTAGCTCTTAGTTCATGCAGGGGTGCAGGAGTACATGCATGACCATGCTTCAAACACATCAGACAAAAACACTGCCACATAATGCATTATAAAAAGTAACATATTATGAGCACACAAATCAACTCCTTCCTTGGATGTTACATTTACAATAAAATATATTTTTTTTTAATTAAAAGTTGGAGGAAAGAGAGAACAAAATTAAAGAAAAGCAAAATTGATGAATAGTGAAAAGCTTCAACAGCAACAAACAATAAAGATGAAGAACATTGGGAGCCAGCCATTCTTGTTCCTCACTATTGACAATTATCATGATTATAGTGAAAATGTAACAATTGAGATTAAATGTAACCTGGGGTCGATTTCACAAAGCACTAAGATTCATCTTAAGATGAGTTGTCAGTATCACCATAGTGATTTGTATTGTGACATCACACTTTGCTTAGCGATTAAGATTGATACACAGTGAAGATCAATGTTAACTCTTTGTGAAATCGGCCCCTAAACATATGTCACAAAATGTCCTTGTTTTAACGTTCAAAAGCAGTTCATGAGAAATACTTGAAGCAAGACCAAAACTTTACATTTTGTTCTGCATAAATCTTTCACAACATTCAAAGCCTTTTTTGCTTGAGCTTCTGATGCTTATTTTGAAAGTGGGCATGTTTCTGTTAGTATTACTTCACACTTACTAGCAGGATAAAGGTATAATTGAACAAAAATAGTTAGTCTGTAAAGAATACTTACATCCCCATCTAGTTGTACTTTCCCCTCTTCGATCCATACATGTCTCACTCAATGGAAGGAAAAACTTCTCCCATCCTTCTGGTGCATAGCGCCATCCTTTAGATTGTAGAATCAATGTCCGCTGTGTACCATAGGCTACTATCATACAATATGCAACATGGTGTACCTGGCAGCCATACCCACAACCCTTGTTCAGGTTACATACAACCTTCTTGGCTTTACTGCAGTCAGCAGGATTCTGGGGGAAGGGTTGTAAAATTGTACCCATAATATTGTCAATAAATTGAAAATAGCATCGTTTTCAGTTGAACAATTTGTTTATCCGGAGGGGGGAGGGATCCCCTGCAGTGATTGTACAAAAAGTCCCCTGCAGTTAAAAGTGTGTAGTTGGAGAAAACTGCGTTTAAAGTTAGGCTAATTTTGAAAAAACTGGTTGGTAGACTATTTGCGCTTTAATCTTTGAAATTTTACATATCAGGGAAGTAGAGGTCCTAAATCAAAATGTGTTTAATTAATGAGTATTTATTTAATTAACAAGATTGTCTCTTCGTGAAAACTGTACAAAACGTGGTCTGTGCGCAGAGCGTCATGTGTACAATTTTTTAGCTGTTCATGAAAACGCAAAAGCCGGAGCACCAACATTTGGCACCGTGCCAGTGGATAAAACCATGTGGTAGAGCAACACACTTTTTGGCACTTCATGAAAACGCACTTCCAGATTTTGGGTGTTTTTGGCCTTTCATAAAACATTGTACATCAATGCTTTTGCCACTTCATGAAAAAGCAAAAGCCGGAGCACTCATGATTGGCCCTGTGCCAGCTGTACAACCAATGTGGTCGCGAATACACAAAATGACAAAAAGGTTTTTGGCTCTTCGTGAAAATGCAATTCCAGGTTCTTGGGGTTTTTGCCTTTCATCGACTTAGCATAATTAAGAAACTAGACGTTTTAAGAGCTAAAACTTTGTAAATTGTTGGATACTGATCAATAAATCAAAACCACAAAAAAAGTCTAAATTAGTTTCTGCCAATTGTTCATGTTTTTGGCTCTCCGTGAAATTGCTGATGATATCTGTAGACCTTTTTTTTAATTTTATGGATGACCTTAAATATCACAATAACTTGGTTGGCACAAGGTTGCCCTTTTTAATGAAAATATTAAAAACCTTTTTTTACGTGCACATTTTGCTGTATCTTTTTGTAGCTTTGTTTCGCAGAAAAAAGTAACTAGGCAGTAACATGTCATATTTGCTCCAGGATACAGATGAAATTATGCCCTTGACAATGAGTCCACAACTGAATAAAATTTAGATTGATATAGAATAAATCAGTCATCTCCCATTATGCTGCTATAAATTGTGCCTGTAAAGCAACCTCCAACTTGGAACAAACCATGCAATTCATGCTATTGAGTTCAAAATGACCTTCATAAAATATTTAGCCATTTTGACTGCTAACCATAGCTAACAGTAATGGAATTTCAAGCACCGAACCTTGTCAAAGTACATGTAGTTACATAGTCGATCTTGTTTGATTTAGTGACTAATTCAAGTTTCATTATTATCTGCAACCATGGCAATAAAGCTGTGGGAACAATGCATTAGTGGCTGTTAAATTATAGTGTCATATGGAAAGGTTGTCTTAACCACTTAATCTGACTAGTGTGCATAGACCAAACGACCATTTTTGCATGCAAAAGTGAAGTTTTCTCAAAAGTGCTTTCCTTTCCAGCACTGGGGTGCCAAGGAGCCACTTGGGTAACCTTTCAACAAATATAATACCAACAAATAATGTGGCATTTTTGTCAGAAAAAATGTAGTAACCCTGTTTTTATGTTGACAAGTTTCGCACTAGAAGGATATCAAATACCAAGTCATTTTACACCCTTTTGATGTGAGGCTAGAGACTTCCATGGTTTTTCCCTCGTAAATAAAGACCAAATCTATTAGAAAAAGAGTGCATCACAAAACTGCATTTGACCTTAGAGGAGCTGTTAAACTTTCTGAGCCATTTGAAGCACAGGCTTTCTAGTTTGAATCAGACAGCGTTACCCCTCATTACCCCTCATTCAGACACAGCCATTCAAGTTTTTTCTTAGCTTGCTAAAGTGCTATTTTTCACGATTCATTTATGGGACTTAATATGTGTTTGATATTAATAAAAAATACTACTTCATATTTTTATGAAGTGGTCATGATTTCTTACAACTAAACACTGATTCACATGAACAATGCAAATTTTGAAATAAAAAATACAGAAATTTGCATAAACACAGAGGTCACACGCCCATTTCAATGGAAATAGTTGCAACTCCGATTACAAGCTAGATGACTTACCTGCAAATACTGGAACCTTCTTTGCACTAAATCGCTTAATTCTTTAGCCTCATTGTCTCTCCACGCAGCATTATTATCTGTCCTGCTCAAATTATAGATATCTACAAGAATGGCTCTGCAATTAAAACAATAAGCAATAAGTACTTTATTAATGAAAGAAACATAATTGTTTTAGTAAAGTAAAATTATTACATACATTACCTTTGACATTACCTTAAGTAAGCATGTACAACTACATACATACACACGTAGACATGTATACACGTGTACACATTACTGAACAGTTATTAGGCCTAGGTGTTTGTGCAATACATGTACATGCACAAACAAATCTTGTTTTTGTTTGTTTTGTTTTGGGTTTTTTTTTTTCTCTTCAGAATCTTCTTCTTCTTCAATGGAAGTCCTGTAAAACTACAGTATAACTTAAATATTGAAATTGTATTGAACCTTAAAACTTGGCATATACTTGAACCTTAACATGGAGACGGCACTTGAACAATGACGTCATGATTACATTATCATTATCAGGTGTCGAAATACAAGGTTTTAAAGTTGAAAATTACCATTTGCTATTCAATGTATTTCATTAAATTTGAAAGCTATGATGTTCATAATTGGGCATCTGATAGATCAAGACTGGGGCAATATTTGAAAACTTACATCCGGTCCTACTGGAAGGTCAAAGTTTGCCTTTGTAGCTGTTTTTTCTTTCTTTATCACTTTTGGGGCAAAACTCAAGATTGAAATTGAAGTGAACATTGAAACTCATCAGACAACTGAACCTCAATATCAAGACAACACAAACTTGATGATTTACATGATGACCTCATCAGGTATCAAATTACAAAAAATCAAACTTGAATATTTGAAAAAATCATAACTCATGAACCACATATTGGATTTTTACAGTAGCCTGGCGGCTAGAGTCAGTTCGAATCCTATGTTTTAGCAGTAGGTACCGCAACGATTTAAAAGATGTTAATTCTGCATCAGGGATAGCTCGGTCCAGCAGTCTACATACATGTACACCAGCAAACTGTGTATGTGAGCTGTATAGGCAGCAATGATGTTCATTGGTCTTTTTTAACCGATCTTTATTTATTTGTCTTATTTTATCAAACGGTCAATGCAAAAAGACCCCAAAATTGATGCAAAAGACAAATCGATTGATAAAGACAGATCAATCAATGCAAAAGACTGATCGATGTGTTAATCAGAATGTTTAAATTTTGGGGTTCAATAAGTCTCATTCTCAACATCTTGGTCAGAAACAGAGACTTTTTCTGGAATTTGATTTAACAAAACTGGTACAACTGACATAAGTCAGTTTAAAGTTTATGGTTCCTGCATAAGTCCATGGCTCTGTGGCTGTTCTGTAAATATGTGATTTCAGGATTCACATTGTGTACATTGGGATTCACACCAATGTGCCCAAATATTCTTTAAAAACACCTATTTTAACTACATGTCTACATACATGTAGCTCACCTGCACTCATCACAAACAATATTATCAAATCTGTAGTATAGAACTACTCTTCTTGCCGACACATGCATACTACACAATTCCCAGCTTTTTCATCTACACCAGAAAAAATGTGGTCTTTCAAATTGCATTGCTAGCTCTTCCTGCACCATTCCAGGGGTTGAAATTGACATATTCTATATCAAATACATGCATTTCAAGCAGAGTGTTTAGTCATAACCACTCATGCCAACCATACTCTGTATTTTACCCCAATAATGTCAGAGAGAGTAACTGCATTTCTGCACAAAACCTTCTACAGTGGCCCTTGCAGACTATGGTGAACGATATTGTTTTTATCCACTTGCTTTCACCACACAATTTCCACTGTCTACTTACGTAAATAACATCCTTTGTTTTCAGAATGTAACTCTACTACGGTCCTGGTTTCTAGGAATCAAGCCTCCATACTAATAAATGCATTTTGTAGTGTACCATCAGTAAACATTATATTAATTGCATTGCACAAACTGTCACATTTAATAATAATAACAACAATTTAGTAATTCTTATTGTGCCTCTTCCATAAAATGTACACACACAAAATAATCAACAATAATTAAATAAACAACAGCAAAAAAGACAATGATTAAAAAGCTTTAAAAACTGGAAAACACAAAATAAGCACTAACAAATTGGGGAAAAATGAGGAAGTACCACAATCCATAAAAATGATAACACAAGACCCTAACAGGACTTCCCATACGGTAAAAAGGCATTAACACTAAGACAGTCCAAACAAAAATGTACTTGGGAGAGCAACGATAATAGCACAGTTAGTAAAAAGATAAGTCTTCAGAACAGATTTAAAATTATCAAGGCTATCAGCATTCCTAATAAAAAAATATGATGTGGAAGTTTGTTCCAGAGGTGTGGTACACTACACTCAGAGGCTGGGTCCCCAAAAGCAGCCTTACCACCACCTACAGGAACCGTGAAGGCAGTAACGAGACTGGGACTTGACTTGACAGAAGCAAACTGACTTAAATACTGTGGGGGGTAGACTGTGTAAAATTTGGTAAGTAATCATTAAAAAATTGTATTCGATTCTAAACCGAACAGGGAGCCAATGTCAATCCATAAGTAATGGTGTAATGTGACAAAACCTGAATGCATTACAGACAAGCCGGGCACAAGCGTTTTGCACTCTCTATAGTTGTTTAATCTTAGTGTTAGGTAAGCCATAAAACAACCTAATACAGTAATCCAGTCTACTAGAGATAAATGCATGAATCAGTGTTTCAGTACATTCCTAAGACAAATATTTTCTTATGCGTCTAATGCTATGCAAATAATAAAATGCAATTCTGCAAACTTTAGTAAATATGAGTTTTCATTTTCAAACAAGCATCCACTCACCTATGTTTTTGTCAGTAGCATGATGGCTACACGTATGCAATTGCAATAGAAATGACACAAGGATAATAAGGTTGGCAGCAAAGTCTCATACCTCTAGTCCTTGCTTTGAACTATTGCTACTACTTTACTAATCATTGTACTTTAATTTTTTCAATATGAAAGTAACCCTGCAATGCTCAGCACAGCTCAAAAATGAATGATAACCTAATCGTTTCAAGGGATGGCACAGCTTTGGCCTGTGTCAGTGTTTTATGGAAACATTTCTTTGTTGTGTCAGCACAAATCATATCAGTGTTGTTATACACTGCATCTGGAATAAGAGAGGGTTTGTTTATTGTATGTAAATGTATTCGTTAAGTGAAATACAAATAACCTATATTGCATAACCTGTAAATGCTATTAATGGTGATACAATGTTTTTGAACTGCATGATGCAAAATAGTTATCTCTTGCAAGACATGTGAAACAAGGTTGGGTTCATACACTCAGGATAATGTCATTACAATCCAATATAAGACAGATTTGGAACAAAGTAAAACTGAACAGATTAAAATATAAATATTTTCCTATAAACAAGTTACTGGTGTTGAATCTGATGCAATGCAATGTTTTCATTCTTTATTCTTATGACTACTTTAACTTAAACATATTTCAGCTGATTCTTTATAGCTTCAACATTTCATGTCTACTTAAATGCAATAATTCCAGAATAACTATCTTGCTTGTATGTTGAAAAAAATGACAGTGCCCATGTTAATCCCCAAGAGAGTTGTCTTTATACCAATAAAATAGATTATGGTAACCCACTACTCTTCCTCACTATGCCTGAAGGCCAGTAAATGCAATTACACAAAAGCTGGCAGCATGTAAATGCAATAAACTCCTCATGAATTGGGCCCTGTTTTAGACATTCTAATTATGCACAGTGTACTTTGTATTCTTCTGTTTTCTAGCTGAAAATTTTTAGAATGTGAAGGTACATATAGTGTGATTTGAAAGTTTGTTTTTACTAAACTATAATTCAGAACTGAATGTTTTACTTTTTTAATAGCATTATAATGTTATCCTTTAATTGATGGTAAAGTACTTGTCAATGGATTGGCAATCAATTGGGTCATCAGGAATAATTATGCTAATGACAATTTGCATATTCATACATGTATATCTCTTCATGAACCAGTCAATGTAGTACATGCAGTAGGTATGGCAGTCTTATAGTGTTTGTACATGTTGTATGCATAATGGTGTTGTGTGAAAATTTTAACATAATTGACTTACAGAAATTCAACAGCTCAATGCCAAAAACTGTATGCGGTCAAGGATGTTTATCATCATATGTACATATGTATATAGTATATGTAGGTCTTTAAGGTTTTCTTCCGCTAATTAACCAAATCACGGCAAAAAGGAAAAAGGATTGAAGCTGATCCCATTTTGATGGTAACAACTTCAAACCGCAACACAGGATTGTGGTTATTGTTGTCTCAAAACACAAGATATGCAACAGATAAAGACAAGATTCTGTCCACAACAAGAAAAATGGGAGACACAAAACACCAAAGACCAAAGTCAACAAAGCTCTTCATTAAAATACCTACAGATTAAGCAGGGAATAATCCAAACTAATCAAAACATATACATATACATCCAGTCAGAGTCTGCATTTAAAATTGATTACAACCATTTGCTATTGTTAACAGACATATTGTTCACCTACAACCATCAATACAATAAATGTATTGTTATTTAGCATTTACTACAAATACTTCATTTGATAACCGCAACAGAACTGAGGCCATAATCCAACTAATAACCAGTATTTAATTACTTGTATATATTCTTTTCTTGATATTTTTATGGACAAAATATCATTAACATGTATGTTTTAATCTTTATTGTAGGTAAGTTAAAAAAACCTTATCCAGTTCGAGCTGATGAGACAGAATATAAATAAACATTTAGGAAAATTGAAATGTTAGTCAAGTGTTGGTTGCATCTGTGAATGTTGTCAAATTTATTGTATTTATAAAGAATAATTGGAAGGTTCAACTGAAAAAATGTACATAGATTGATGTATAATTTGTTTCAATGATACAAAACAAGATCTCTATTGTGTATTTGTTCAGCATGATTTTTCTTGGCTTTACAAAATTCAAGTCATCAACATTTATTTTCAGATTCAAAACAAAACACATACATGAAGATTACAAATTAAACCATTGAAATGGTGGCATGACTCATAGAAGCAGGAGCTTATGCAAATTGTGTCAATGAGTCGTTTGGATAACACATAGTAAAAGTATTTACTTAGGAGTAAAAGCATTAAGGAAAAACAAATGCTTGATTTCCTATGATTAAAAGTGAAGTTTTACTGTTCTGCACTTGCTAGTTGAAATGGTAGTAAATGCTTCCCAATATGTTTATTGCAAAGCCAAATAATTAACAATGATGGGAAATGCATTGTGTGTAGTTCACTCTGTGCAGATACAGAACATACTGAGCAAACTGTAAGATAACAGGGTTTGATTAAATCAAATCTCAACATGGCTGAAATGCACTGCAGTAGTGATTCTGACCCTGCATAATAAAGACAAACTTATGTGCACCTACACATAGACTGTTTAAGTCTCGCACATATTCCAACTTCTGGGACCATTGTGGTCCGAACCATATAAAGTTTTTCCTTTTAGGGCGGCGAGACTTTGTTTCATCAATTATTAAACAAAGTTTATGACCGTGAAAATGTGGTTGGGAATGTAATACTTAGTGATACAAAATATATCAGTAAAATCAGTTCAAAAAGTTCTGGTTACTTGCAAAAAATTTAGAATGTTTGCCTACCTGATAATGAAACTTATGTAAACGCTTGTTTTTGTCGCATGGTGATAATCGGTGAAAACAATTGGTGGTAAACCCAATTGCTAATGTTTTTCCATACAACCAATTGTCTTTGGATAGGAGAACAATTTTTTAAATATATCAAACAAATATTTTCAGCGAGGTGGCAATATTGGCAACAATAAAAAAAAAGCAGAGCAGTAAAGCTGTTTACCTATAAGTGCATTGAATAATATAATACATTACCTGAAGTGCAAGTATAAATTAATGCACAATGGACTTGTCCTGTTACATAACGCATAAAGCACCCACTACATTTCGCTATGCTTCCAATAAGCAGTAGAAATTTATTAGAAAAATCATCAACTGTTTCATAATAAGCAGAAAGCCACCTGCTTTGAACCTTCATGAAACTGGCCCCTGTACTTGTACTTGTTCTCCTCAATAAGTATATTTGCTCAACAACTTTTTTTTTCTGCTGACCAGGTTTGTGAAATGGGCCACCTTGTGTCTGCGGATGAGTTACATCCTAGTATGAAGCTCCTGAGTTCTCTGTTTGACTTATTACCCACTCATTAAAACACAATGCAGATAATAGCTCAGCATGTGAGTATATATACAATCAAACAGATGTCCGCTGTTCTCCAAATGACAGGATAATAGCCATAAATTCCACATGCTATAGCTCACACTGTTGTTAGTATCAATAGCCAGATGAAAAAATCAATTTTTTATTCAACAGTGCATTGCAAGGGGTGGTGCACTGGTACTGCAGGAGAATAAATAAATTACTTAATTAATTTTCTAGCTCCTCTGAAGTCAATAATATTAATCAGTTGATAGGTAACAATGATAATTAACTGCATGGTTGGATGAGGCCATTTTTTTGTACACAAATTCAGTAGCATTACAGGTCACTAGTCACCATCTGCTCCACACTACTAAAGCCTTGTGCAAATGGTTTGTTTAATCCCTTTATACTATCTACATGTACTGTGACCAACTCAGAAATTTGGTCGTCTGTGTTCTTCCATTGTTGGATGAAGCCCTCCTCATGCAATTTTCATCCTCTTCTCCTTCATGGTATACTGGTCCAAGTTGTCATCTGCGTGTATGTTTGGATTTTGTTTCTCCATCATCTCTTCTGTCTTCCTCTTCATCTTTTTCCGTCTGTAGGTTAGTCTCTTGGTCCACCTGTTGTCATGTCTTCTTGATAAGTATCCTGCCTATCTCCATTTCATTTCCTTGTTCTTTTCCATGATGTCTTTGATCTTAGTTTTTTGTGTTATGTTGGTAGGCATAACTTTGTCGCATAGAGTTAGTCCAAGTATCTGCCATTCCATAATTTGTCTTCCTTCTCTTTGCTAGTTGACCATGTCTCTGGCCCCTATACAACATAGCTCTATGTTGGTATTAATTTGTCTTCCTTCTCTTTGCTAGTTGACCATGTCTCTGGCCCCTATACAATTTTTTTCAGGATGCACTGATAATATATTTTTCTTCTAAGTGACATTGGTATTTCCTTGCCAGTTAGTAATTTATTGTGCATTCCAAAGCACTTCCATCTCCCTTGATCCTAGTCATTATTTCTTCTTTTGTAGTATTCTCCATTTTCAGTGTTTGGCCAAGGCATTTGTAGTTGTCCACTTTCTCTATCTGATGGTTATCTATTGATATTGTTTCCAATGTTTCAAAGTTGATCATGAACTTTGTTTTACCCTTGTGCGTTTGTAACCCAGCCTATTTACTTACATTGCTCAAGCTGAATCTTTTACTGATGTTGTTATCAGAACTACATCTATTTTTATGTTGATAACCTTCTCTCAATTGGACTTCTTGAACACTTCCTCCATTGCTGCTGTGAAGATCTTTGGTGATGGTGTGCCCCCTCATCTAACACCTCCTTCTATCATACCTTCTTTTGAGACATCGATGTCTATATCTATCCAGGCAGCAGTGTTTGTGTATATGTTTACCAAGATGTGAATGTATCCTTCGCCGATTCCTAAATTCCTTAGTGCATCGAACATGCTCTCGAGTTCAATGGAGTCAAAAGCTTTCTGGAAATCAATGAATCCCAGGCAGAGGTTGAGATAGTATTCATTTGATTTTTCAATCAGTTGGTTTACTGCTTGAAAAGCCTCCCCTCAAGCCTGCTTGCTTCCTTGGCTGATTCTGATCCAAAGTAACCTTTAGTCTATTCTGGATTATTTTGTGTGCGAAAGTTGACTAATCGGCCTGTAGTTTTTTATGTTCCCCTTGTGGTCCTTTTTGTGCAGAAAAATGACTTCTGCTTCTTTCCACATGATATTTTCCTCTCTTTCAATACCTGCTTGTACAACTTTGTCAGCTGTTTAACTGTCTCCTCTCCTCCCATTTTGATGTCAGCTTTGATGATGTCCGCCAAGGGAGAAAAATGCATCGTCCCAAATAAAAATGAACTGTGCTGACAATAGAATGTGAAAGTTTTGCGCGTATTGGAACTTTTAAGTTTGTTTCAATGTTAATTTGACAAATTACTTCTTTTATTACGTACAAATTTTAACTGCATTTATAACAAAATTGCTATAAGAAATGCCGCACTACCACACAATAAATACTTAAATGCTTAAATGGTTTGCCCTAATGAGGCAAGGTCATGTCATGGCAGACATGGTTTATTGCTACATGGAATCTTCTATGCTGTTTAGAAAGGGTTTTTAGTATTATCAGAGGGTGGTGTAGACGAGTTTCTGTGTCTGTTTTATTATTAATGTTTAAAAATTCAAATGACAAGGATCAATGTGTGAGTTAAACAAAATTAATAGTGACTGCATTTCACACATCGGTATAAGGGAGAAAAAAACAAAAACAAAAAACAAACAAATTCTTCATCTCGATGCAAATATTACATCTATTAAATCATTTCACACGCCTGAGATTTTCAAATCAGAAGGACTGCTTCATCCCGATGCAAATATTACATCTATTAGACTGCATTTCATTTATCGTGCATTGTCACATATAGTCACTCAGTGTAATCTGGCTTTAAACTTCTTCCCAAGCTTCGCCTCATGAAAAAACAATTGGTATTGGAGTGTCTTTGAGTTTAGACGGAAGTATAACAGGTACTATACGCTCTTCAGTGGTCTGAGCTTTACTGTTCAAGAAAGGTGATTGGTCAGTGTATTTGCTAACAATAAGCAATGGCTAATAAGGTGCCTGCTCTGACAAATACCTGCAGATTGTAATGTTCTGGAATTTTTCATCACTTTTCAAGAACAAGATGAACATTTAAGCTATGAAATTATGTGTAAGTTGTTCCTGCCAGAGATTTGTGAGTTAAATAACATATTTTTCAGTGACCATTTCTTTTAAAAGTTTGGTCACATCAACATATTATATGTGGCTTAAAAATTTCTTGAATCAATCTCAGAAAAAATTATCTAGTGAGTAATAACGCCAGTTAATCTCTTCATCTCTCTTTGGGTACTAAAAAAAAAAAATCATCTAGATATTTTAAATGTTTTTTCAAAATGGGACGTCTCAGCTCATTGCCGTACCAAATCAACGGAGCGTCTTTTTAGCGGGGACTTCCCCTAAACCCCCTCTCAATCATCGTGACTGTCGGCGTACTGATGACCGACGGGCGCCCATACTTCAACGTCATACCGCTCTCCAAACGAAAAAAGTCTGTGGAGAACACTGAAAACCTAACTCCCTCTGAGATGTTTTTGCTAGAGACTGTTCTAAATCCTCTAAAATAAATATTAAGTCTATGGCCAAATCTGGGGACTTTATTTTACAATAATAACCCCACCACTAGGCATAGTTTGGTATGCCTTACAATACCAAATCCATCAAACTAAAAACCAGCAACTTTAGCTGACCGGTTTGCACAGATTTTGGGTGATTAGGAGGGATTAAAACCTGACTGAAGGAATTCATTTTCTCTTTCAAAAGGTAAGATGTAATTTGTAGTAACTCATTTATTGTCAAGATTTTCATTATTATCAAATAAAGTTTACGTATGGAAACAACCATAATTTCCTGTTAAAGGCTTTGCATTTGCTCTTTCTTCTCGTAAAGTAAAATGCCTTGCACTAAGATGCAATTACATCCTAGCTAGAATGCTGTTTCTACATAAACAGCAAGCATGTGTCCCCCTTATATAAGCAAACCAATTCTCCCTAAAAAAATTGCAAAACAATAACTGCTAAAGGGTAAATAAAGCACATTTAAAAACTGGGTGTAAATAATGTGTTAATTGGCATGTCGTTGTCGAGCAAAAAAGAACAGCGGACTCAAGCTCTGGTGTTTTTGATCAGCAGTGTGGGTTCGAGTCCCGGTCGTGACACTTGTGTCCTTAAGCAAGACACTTGACCATTAGTGCTGCATCCTTCGGAGGGGATGTAAAGCCGTCAGTCCCGTGTGTTGTGTAATAATTGTAAAAGAGCCCAGTGCACTTATTGTAAAGAGAAGGGGTTTGCCTGGGTGTTCCTGACCTGATCAGCAACATATTGCCACAGCACCTTGTAAATCATTACATGGTGCTATAAAGGAATAGGTCTCATACTTCAAAACGTAGCTTCTTATACCTTGCAGGAAAAAAAATACTGAGCACTTTGATACGCCCCTAGGGGTGTGATAAAGAGCTATATAAGAACCCATTATTATTATTATTATTATTATGTGATGTTTCCTTTATGCAATCTAATATACATCCTATAGAGCCGGATCCGGACTATGGATCTGAGGTGCTAAAGGGGAGATGTTATTTAATGGACAGTATTCTACGTAATATGTGGGCTGTTCCGAGGAGTGCTATCTTCTGGACTAGGTTGATGCTAATGTTGCCTGGGATACGGTCGATGAATTTATCCAGTCCCTTCTTCACTAGTCCTAGGCCCCGTTCCCACTGGACCCCGCATTGATCGCGCAATTCGAGAAAAGGGCGATCAGACCCCGCAATTTCTCGAAAAGGGCGATCAAAGGGCGATCAAGCGTAAGTGGGAACGCGAGTGCGATCAGGATCAGACCCCGCAAATTTGATCCACCTCGGGAGTAGGATTAAAGCGGGATCTGATCGCCCTTGTGGATTGATGGGCGATCAAAAGTCTAGTGGGAACGCAAAGGGCGATCAGACCCCGCAATTTGAGGGCGAACATCCGGTACGGTAGGCCCGAATGGCGCGAAAATGGTGTTCTTTTTTCTTCTATTCCCAGCAAGCACCACGCATTTGGTGACATGAATTGCAAGTAAAGCATAAAGCAGTATTGACGTCACGTGACGATACCAACTACACGTTCTGTACAACGCATCCACACTAAGCCCAAACCCACGCTTTAATTTTGGATGCATTGTATTCATACGTGCACGTTCTTTAAAGATGGCAGCGCCCAGCAAAAAACGTCCCATAAATTCGTCAAAAAAAACCTCCCAAAAAGATGAGAAGCGTGGCAAACTATGGTCGGACGAGGAGCTGGGAACTTTTTTAGACATCTGGGCCAGTCAAGAAATTCAAAACAAACTGGACGGCACCGTGAGAAATAGCACAGTATTTCAGGTAATTGTGAGGAAGATGGGCGAAAGTGGCGTAGTAGAGGAGCCACCCCACACTGTGTGGTCGCCATAGATACGTTGCGCCTGCGCACTGCCCACTTGGTCGACCTGCGTTGGTGAACTTTGAATCCACTTCCGTTCCCAAAAGGGAGATCAATGCACGATCATACTCTAGTGGGAACGCGACCGCGATTCACGTCTGCGACTAATCCTTTTGCGGGGTCAGGATCTCATAATTGTGGATCCAGTGGGAATGCGGTCCTAGAGCTCCGATGACCACTGGTATTGTCTCGGTCGTCATTCCCCACATCCTGTTGATCTTGATCTCAAGGTCTTTGTACTTGGACAGCTTTTCTGTTACTTTCACGGAGGTGTTTCGTTCAGAGGGTATTGATACATCTATGAATATCCACCTCTGATCCTTGTCCTTGATGATGATGTCAGGTCTGTTTGCCTTTATCTCCCTGTCGGTATGGATTGGCATGTCCCAGAGGATGGTGACAACATCATTTTCTGTGACCGTTGTCGGCTGGTGTTTATACCACTCCCCTGTCGTCTCAATATTGTAATGGCTACAGATCTTCCAGTGAAGGTATGCCGCTGCCTTATTATGTCGATAAATGTATTCAGTCTTCGCCAGCTCTGGACAACCGGAGACAATGTGATCTACGGTTTCTTCATAATTTCCACAGATCCTACATTGTGGATTCATTCCATCCTTGATGATGCGATGGTGAAATGATCTGGTGGCGAGACTCTGGTCTTGGGCGGCAATGATAAGGCCCTCCGTCTCTGCTTTCAGCCCAGTGTTTTTGAGCCATTGGTATGTCTTCTGTTGGTCTACATCTGCTTCTTTCGTCCTTTTCGGATACTTCCCGTGCATTAACTTGTCTTCCCAGGTTTTCTGAAGTTGTTCTTGACCCTTGGATTTTGCTTTCTGCTTTACTCGTTTTGCATAGAGAGTTGTTGCTTAATTATCTGAAGGTGGGATTTCAAGCTCTCTTTTGAATTTTACTGCTTCTTTTTTTATGGAATAGAGCTTTTTCTTGTTATCATGTTGTTTCACTATTTGGAGGAGTGGGTCGTTAGTTTTCATCAGATAAGCATCTAGCCCGATTGTAGAAGTTTTGAAGGTCAGTTCAAGCTGGATCAGACCTCGTCCTCCAGATGATCTTGGTAGGTACATCCTGTCAACATCTGCTTTTGGATGGTGCATCTTCTCCATGGCCAGTATTTTCCGTGTCTTTGCATCCATTCTCTTAATGTCAGACAGTTTCCAGTTGATGATATTGAAACTGTACGTTACTACAGCCAGTGTTGTAGGTCTCGAGACCGGTTTTGCCGGTCTCGGGTCTCAGTCTCGGTCTCGGTACCCTGAGGTCTCGGTCTTGGTCTCGGTCTCGGACCCATCTGGTCTAGAATATTTGGCTGGTCTCGCTTCGAGACCAGCCTTTTTTACCATTATGCAATTCATTAGAGAACATCCCAATCTTCCTCCCCTGCCTGCGCAATACGATTTTGCATCCAACCAGTAACATGTACAGAACACATACTGTGTAGCATGCACATAAAATAATCCTGCACTTTGTACCATGTATCAATTATTGCTATCTATGTGAGGACTTTCCTTTGTCCCTCTAACTTAACACTCTCCATACACTAAGCGCACGAAAAAATGTGAGGACACAAAAATACAAAGGATTCCAATGTGAGGACAGCATTGTCCCTTTTGTATTCCTTTGTTCTACTGTCCCCACTCTTATGGTATTACCATTACAGTCACCATTGGCATCACGGTGGAGGAGTTGCTCAAAAAAAGGATAAAAGATAACAGCTTGTGAAACATCTACAGGAGTCAAAATGAATCTGCCCCTAGGTTAAGTGCACTACAGTTCCGGCAACAAATAGCTAAGAAACTACCAACCCTTGAGTACAAAATTCTGTCAGTTCCAGCATACTCTGCAGAGTCTTTAGCAGGGGGTGACATTATCATGCACTCCCATCAGGCAAGACTGTCTGGGGTGTGACGCTCGGTCACGTTTGGAGCACGACCCTCTTCGCCCCGGTTGTAGCACTGTACTAAGGACACAACACTATTTAGATTACCACGCACATACAGCTACATACAGCTACACTGACAACGATGTATTACTGAAGGTTTATCAAGTGCCTAGCGTAGACTACATGTACTTCAAAGTATTTTGTAAGTTTCATGAGTTCTTTGAAAGTGTACATTATGACATAAAAACTTTTATACTTTTGGCATATTTAATACAATATGCCAAAATCCAACAGCCTCCGGAAACTAAACCAAGTCTAAGTTTTATAACAAAGTTATGTAAATATTTATAGCAACGAGAGCTTTTCTAAGCCATTCAGATATGCAAAACCCAAAAAGCTTCAGGGGATCCGCCCCCTCAACCCCCGCCAAGGTCTTTGCCCTAAGACCCCAACAGGGGCCCTTAGGCGGGCTCCTGGACCCCACGCCATAAGTGCTAAAATCAATGCTTTCTTGCTCCCAACCCCCAAACAAATGCCCTGGTGCCGCCCCGTATAAACTGTTGTGTGAAATGGTTGCATCAAACCCTGTCACATTCCAAGAAACTTTCAATTGACTGACAAGGAAAACTATGAAGAAAATAACAAGCAAGAATAAATATTTTTATTTAAACTTTACCTTTGTTGGTGCCCACCATCCACCAGTATATGGTTGACCTTCTCTTTCACTTTTTCATTTGTACTCAGCAGCTTAATCTTCTGCAGTTCAGACTTTAAGAAGTACCATATCTCCACCACATCATTGTGAATGTGACGTCTAAGTTTCTCACTTTCTGTGCTTGGCCCACTACTACAGGAAGAATGTAGAGCTTGATCATCTTGGGTTGGAAAGAGCAAAACAGTGAGGTAAATGATGTGTTTATTAATAAGTTTCAAGGTTCAATTCGGTTTCAATCTAGAGTTATGCTGTGGAGAAGATTTCCACGGAAGAAGAAGATGGAGAAGAAAAAAAAAAAAAACTAGACATTCAGTTTTTGTTAATTACAAAACAAGGTGTTCGTGAGTGATATCACCAAATTGTGATTTAATGAGTTGTTGACGACATTTTACTTTATTAATCCAAATTCTGGTTCAGGAGTTAGATTTTTTCTACTACATAACTTCAAGTTCCGGTTTGAACCAAAAGTCAAGGTCAAATTGGGTCATACTCTGTGTAGCGTTTGTTACATTTTGTGAAGACACTTACGATGATTAATTGATTGTAAAAATCCAATGTTTCGTTCAGGAATTAAGGGTTTTTTTTTTCAAATATTAAACTTTTACTTCCGATTTGAACCGGAAGTCTAGGTCAAATGGTGTCACATTCTGTGTATTGTTTGTTAAGTTGTAATATACTTTTCTAAATATGTATAGGATGGTAAAAATCCAATCTGTTGTTCAGAAGTTATGATTTTTTTTAGACATTAATTTTCAACTTCTGGTTTGAACCAGAAGTTAAGGTCAACCGGGGTCACATTTTGAGTAGTGTGTGTTTAGTTTATTAAGACCTTTCAGATGATGTATGGATTTTTAAAATCCAATGTGTGGTTCAGGAGTTCTGAATTATTCAAAAATTATTTGGATTATCCTTGAGTGGGCAATATAGCTTGTTACTGCGTTGCCAAACGTATTCCTACATGGAGCTCTGTACACTACATAATACATGTAAACTAATCCACCAGTGCATTTTACATGTGTATGTACAGGTTAAGAGTATGTGTAGATGTGTTTATTACACTATTGTGCATTATCAAGGTGGTCCAACAGACGTGCGCTTTAACGCCCAGTTTTTACCAAATGCAAACGTCAAAACAATGCAAATCCAGATTACCGTTCATACTTCATCAGAATAACAAATTTACATGCATTATATTTGCATTTGCGTGTGGAAACGCAAGCATTAACTTGTGTTCATACTTTTATGCAGTGCAAAGATCTTTCCTGTAAATTTGTTTTGTTCTGCATTCCTTCCAATCTTTACCGCAGATTTTCCCGAATTCCTTCCAGGAAGTCACTGCCCTAATACAGATTTGGAAACAGGACTGTTTTTATCTTCTCTTATCAGGATTGCCATCATTTACTGATGCTGTGGATACACATCCAACAAATGTTAAAATATTTCATTTGTCTGGTTTTGTTGTTGTTTATATCTTGTAGTGCTGGAGACTTGAGACCGGTCTTGAGCCACTTTTTTTTCCCGGACTCAGACTCGGTCTTGGAGCTTTTGACTTGGATTTGGACTCAAACCTTTGAGCTCAAGATCAGGTTTAAAGGGGCGGGGGGAAACATGCAACTTTAGCTACCTTCATTGTGACCATGTAAATGAAAAAATTGAAAAACTAGAGCTGTGTGATGGTTTGCAAACGAAACACAGAGCTGTTCCAAAACTTAACCTTTGCGTATCATTTCTTAAGTTGTTACATACTTTTCTAAATATGTATAGATTGTATAAAAACCAATGTGTGGTTCAGAAGTTTAGATTTTTTTAAACATAAAATTTCAACTTCCAGTTTGAACTAGAAGTCAAGGTCAAATGAGGTCACACTGTGAAGCATTTTTTAAGTCTTAGGAGCCCTTTTGAGGAGGTATAGAGGATAAAAATCCAATGTGTGGTTCAAGAGTTCTGTTTTTTAAATTAAATTTTCTTCAATTTGTATTGTATCATTTATCAAGTTGTTAAATACTTTCCAAATGATTTATATACTGTAAAAATCCAATGTATTGTTTAGAAGTTAAAATATTTGGAAAAATATAATTTCAACTTCCAGTTTTTACCGGAAGTCAAGGTCAAACGGGATCACTCTGTGTAGTGTTTTTTTAACGCTTAGGAGCCCTTTCTGATGACGTAAAGATAATAAAAATCAATGTGTGGTGCAGGAGTTATGATTTTGTTAAATACTAGATTATCTTTGGGTGGTAATAATAGCAATGCCAAATGTATTCCTACATGTAGCTGTACAGTACTATACAGTACATGTAAACTATAACTACAAAGTCAATGTACACGTGCCTTTACAGGTCTATATGGTATGTACATGCAGCCCTACACTATCATGCATTGTCATACAATGTGGGTCTTCAGACACGTGCGCGTTGAGCGTTTCTTGAACTTTCAACGACCTTTGAGATGATTTACAGGTTGTAAAAATCCAACATGTGGTTCATGAGTTATGATTTTTTCAAATATTAAACTTTGATTAAGTGTAATTCGATACCTTATGACGTCATCATGACATCGTCAAGTTAGTGTCATCTTGATATTGAGGTTCAATTGTCTGATGAATTTCAATGTTCAATTCAATTCCTGTCTTGAGTTAAGCCCCGAAAATGTTTGCTTTTTTTTATTTTTTTTTAAGGCAACCTTTGACCTTCCGGTCTGACAGTTAGTAAAGGTCATACAATTTTGGCGTAAACTTTTCAAATGTTGCCCCAGTCTTGATCAATCAGATGCTTAATTATGAACAGCGTAGCTGTAAAATTCAGTGAAATACAGCGACTAGCAAATGATCAGTTTTTGTTTATTAATTGGCTTGTAATTTAATACCCGATGACATCTTGATGACGTCATTGTTATATGCCTTAGGTCTAATCAAGGCGATTAACATGATAGACATATGAAGTTGATGCGATGTTAGGAAGTTTGCATTTAGGCGTGGAGAAAGAGTTGACGAGAAGAAAAAAATAATAATAATAATAACTAGACATAATTGCATTTGTGCACAAATGCCGAGCTGTTTCGTCATAACTTTTTCAAATTACTCAACTGAATTTGAAAGTTTTTTTGTATTCAAAGCAGTTATGATTTATCAAGCCTGTTTAAAAAAGAATTTGGATTATATCACGTTTTATTAGCTATTTATGACAAAAAGGTGCACAAAATGAAAAAAATCATAAAAAATCATGTGACGATGTCATCATGACGTCATTTCACAATTTACAAGAACTTGCCAATATCTAACAACCTACCAAGTTTCAACATGATCACACTAATACTTCGGGAGATAGACGACTTCAAAAAAGGCACCTTTAATGCCGCGTCACGTGACCCCCGATGACGTCGACGATCTAAAAATTCACACATATGATGGCTGCCTGACGATCAAAATACGTGTAAATTTTGAAGTGATTACACACAACTTCTCTACACACATCTTCAAAAAGTCCATTTTGAACAGTTTTCAACCTGCCGCTAGAGGGCGCTCGTGTGTATCGTGACGTCATCGGTAATTTTTTAAAAATGCACACTCTTGCCAGACACTTACATTGTTGAAAGCGTTTTCATAACTTTTAGCACTTTTGAATTACGAGGCACTTCCGGTTTCGACCGGAAGTAGAGGTCATGTGAGGTCACGCACACTGAATAAAATGAAGACCTAATTTATCCCTATACAATCCCGCAAACAGAAACCTACGGTCTCTTGTGACTGATTTGTTACAGATTTTCAAATATTTAAAATAGAAACCTTTAAGATGACGTCACGCGACAGGTGATGACGTCATCATGACATCATTGCTTGAGGGGCATTATTGCACCAATGCCGTTCATCACTGAAAGTTTCATTGCAATTGCTCTTTAGGAACTAGGCAAAAAACCGCATAGAATGAACGTGCGTTATCTCAATGGCTTTTATTACTGAAACAGACAAATAAAAAAATAAAAAATAAATAAAAAAATAAAAAAAAAAACTTTAACGAAAACAAGAGCTGTTTCGCAGCGCTGCGCTACGAAACAGCTAAATAGAAAAAAAACATTAACAAAAACAATACCTAAACAATAGCTAAATATTATTTTGTTGATGCATTGCCCTTCGCCTTTGCATGTCAACCACGGACCCTGTTTGTTTCAACAGCGCATGTCAGGGTTGTAGTCTTGATCAAGTCTGTGATGGTGGTTGTTTGTTTGTCTAAAATAGCATCCTCTTCTTGATTATCAAAAAGTGTTTTGCACAACCAATCCTTATGACAAAACTAAGCGCAATCTTATGAATTGAAACTGCAGGCTAGGTATAGCTGGCTCGTTGTGTCTGTTTTTCATTGGTTAACATTGACTGGTCCATGGGGATTTTTTAACCTTCATGATTGGTCATATTATAGTCCTTGACAGACCGACACTCAAAATGACACGTTGACACATACAGATTTCGAACAAGTTTTGTTAAAGTTTGTACTCTTCTTTTTTCTTACACAAGATGTGTTTAAAATGATTCAATGCAAATTAATCCTGCATCTTTAAAACATGTGTTTTGACTTTTAAAAAGATAAAAAATAGTATAAGTTGTTGCCAACTGCTTACCAACCAAAAGGACCTATGGTATAAATGTCAGTGGCCTGACATTTTGACCCTATAGCAGAGTCTTTCTCGGAGGCTACATGACAAGACATGACACATAAACAGGTACACTGGTGTAACCGAAGCAGTCAAGTAGAAATAGATGATAGAGATGAAACACACAGAGAAAGCAGGAGATGAACACAGAGGAAGATAACAGCAAGGGGGGAGGGGTTGGGGGAGGGGTTGGGGAAAGGGGCTTCTTTGTTTGAAATTAAAAGCTAGAGACTGGGAACACAAAAGACAAAATCCCTGGGAAGAGGGAGAGAAAAGTAATTAGTTAGTAAATTAATGGTGTATCCAGCTTATGTGTTTTGACTGTGGATCTCTGGCCGTAGAACTGTCTCTTGAGTGTAGTTCTTGTTTCACCTATAAATTGAACACCACAAACTTTGCAAGATAATACATAGATGAGACTAGTGGTGGTGCAGGTGACTTGTCTTATTGGTGGTACCACAGGTATAGCTGGCGAAGCAGTTCAATTTTCTGTCTCCAGACGATGCATTTGGAGTTGGGCAGATCTGGTTACAGAAATGGCTGGAAATGGTAGAAATTGAAGGAATGTTCCATGCTAGTGTTAGTGGGAGGTTCGACGGTTACAATTATTGCAACCCTGTTCTAGGTGTTTGAAGTAAGCCAGGCTACTTTACAGAAAATGGCTCCAATAATTAACAGAAGCCCATAGGAGTTGCAATGAGCTACTTTCCTTAGAATTAAAAGTTTCTTTCCCCAAAATGCTTTTGAAAGACCAAAAGGGGGATTTTAAAAATAAAATTACACCCAAACGCATAACAGCTTCGAAGCCATATACATTGTAAAAGCTTGTGTTATCCCTAGTCCAAAATAGTCAAACTACAATTTGAGGTAAAACTATTGACATTTATTTGACTGATAGAACACTTTTGATTACTAACCAATTAAAGAATTAAAAATGACAACAAAATGTCAGTGTTTTTTCTATGTACTGAACTTTATGAACACTTGCTGCAGTTTATTCTTTATTTTTTCCTCACCATGAGGATAGACTGTGCAAGTCTCACATGCATTCCAACTTCCGGGACCATTGTGGTCCCAACCGTTTGGAGTATTACCTTGTCCAGATTTTGTTTCGTCAAATATTTTAGTTTAACATGTTTTATGACCATGAAAATTATATATGTTGTTGGGAATGTAATATTTAAAGTGATCAGACATATAAGTGAAATCAGTTCAACGAAGAAAACCTGAGAATTAAACCTCAACTTCCGGTAACTGCAAAAAAATAAGAATTTTGTGCCTACCTCCAATCACAAAACTTATAACGTTGTTTAGGATGCGCGAGATAATCGCCGAATCCTTTTCATTGCAGTCTATAATGGTTGAGGCGTCAGCATCCTCTATAAACTGCGTCACACGTAAATTTTACGCTCGTTTGACCATCGCGAATCCGCGTAAGAGGTTTCTAAAAAGTTAAGATCAAGCTTGTCCCAGAGTTTTGATTTTATTTCAATAATAATTAACACTTTATTTGTGTATTCGTTATAAAAGCTAAACCTAATTTTACACAAATTGTAATGAATAATTTTGCTGTTCAGATTTTGTCATCTGATATAATCTAAAACAAAGATATGATTTCAGGGAAAAAAAGTTCTTCATTCGTGTATTCTCGTTCTGATACGCGCGAGACTTGCACAGTCTATTGGAAAAATGTTCAAAATAAATGTGCAATGCATTTCCTAAATATTCATAAAATGTCTTGAAAGAGACATTTGCAAGCACCATGTTTACCAGGTTAGCGCAAAACTTCTGTGCTACATATTACAGGTAGCCTTGTAAGGAAAAAAAGCATGGTAATGTGCAAAATCCTTGCAAACCTTCTATATTTCAAAGATACATTAGCTTACATTATTATTTTTGCACATTTAAATGCAGCCCATGAAATTCCTGGTCTTAATGTATTTCAGTAAAATGTCTGTAATATTATGATTGGATTGTACATACCTTTATAATTGTATGTTTGACTGCTCTCCTTTTTCAATATATCAACTAGGTTATTGGCTTTGACAAGTTGATCCTTTAATAACTGGGCTCGGTCTTCCTCCGAGTCTGCCTCTTTTGTTTCAACCAGGTCCCTAAACAAAATAAAATAAAATATTAACCCAGAAAAATTACATTTTCTTTTCCTTCCATCCTACCAAATTTCAATCAAAATGAGCTATAGTGATTGGTTGGGTCCAATCATGTCAAATCAGTGACTTGATATCACAGCTGGGAACTGACCATTTGCGCTACAAAATCCCTCATTCGCTACTGCTGAATTATTGATGAAGACGAGGTAAATAAATAAAGACCAATCAGTTACCTGCATTGCAACACCAACAATTGTATGTACATGTACCCGCCCACCCATATGCAAAAGATTTGTAGTGCACCTTGACATCCTTGTACATGTAACTGCGCAAAAACAGTTTTAGTTATGGTCCAACACCCCCCCCCCCCCCCCATGATCAGCACAACTGAACTAATATCAATTTTTTTTTCAAGACTAATCAGGTGTCAAATTACATGAATTCAAAGTTTATTACTTAAAAATGAATACCAATCTGTCATAGATTTATAGCCTTTATGCCGCCTTATGGCTATGAAACATATGACATTTTATTCAAAAATATGACCACACTTGGCCTTTCCTTCTGGTTCAAACAGGAAGTTCAAAATAACCTGAACCACACGTCATGAATTCATAAACTTTGTGCCTTTTTACAAGTAATAATTATGAAAAAAATGACTCGCTTTCACCTTCACTTCCAGTTCAAAGAGGAGGTTCTAAAAGTACAATATCAACGACACAGCAATGGTGAACAGCTTCTCAGATTTTTTCAAAGACAAGATCACCAAAATCAGAGATGACATACGCGTACCACTATATGCTGGACAAAACACTGTCCCCTTTGCAGAAAATCTTGAGTTTCCTCAACTCCTGCTAACAACCTTAACCACTGCCTCTAGCAAGGAAGTGATGAAGGTCATCAAGAGCTCGCCCACAAAGACATGCACCCTTCACCCGATTCCAACACCCACGGTGAAGGAACACATCTACGTGTTGATTGGACCAGTAACGGCAATAATTGCTTCAAGAGGGCTCTCATCACACCTGTTACTACGAAACAATCACTCGACCACAATGATCTAAACAACTATCGCCCAATTTCCAACTTATCATATATGTCGAAAGCTGCTGAGAAGGTAGTAGCTGCCAGGCTGAGAGCCCATTTCACTGAGCACCACTTGCGTAACGACTCCCAATCAGCATATACTAGGTTCCACAGTGTAGAAAGAGCCTTGTTAAAAGTCCACAATGACATCATGCTGGCCGTCGACAACAAAAAAGCCGTTCTTCTGGTTCTATTTGACATATCAGCAGCCTTCAACACGATTGACCATGATATCCTCTTGCATAGATTGCAGCATCAATTTAGAGTTCACGGAATTGCTCTTGATTGGTTCATATCGTACTTGCATAATCGCTCTCAGTCTGTTCATCTGTCAGGGGAATTGTCCAGCGACTCTATAAGCTTAGCTATGGCAATGTATGGTGTGCCACAAGGATCTGTTTTAGGGCCTCTGCTTTTAACCTTATACATTATATCTCTTGGACGCATTGCCCGACACCATGGCCTCCATGCCCCTTTTTTCCCCAAAAGTCGTATATATCAGCAATCAGAGCTTCACTTTCACTTCATACAGCTGAACAACTCATCCATGCTTTCATCTCATCGAGACGATGATACCAACACGCAACACATTCTTGAAACATGCTTAGATAAGATACGCAGGTGGATAGCGGCCAATCTACTTAAACTCAACACCCACAAAACCCAGTTTCTTGTCATTCGCTCACCTCATCTCAGACAGGAGGTTAATATTCTATGCATTCGCATCGGTGATGCTTTGATTGCTTCTTGCTCCAACGCACATACATGTAACCTTGGCGTCGTTTTCAACAGGTTTATGAACCTTGACCGACATACCACAACAGTATGTCAGTCTTCTTACGCTCATCTACGTTGTATATCAGCAATCAGAGCTTCACTTTCACTTCATACAGCTGAACAACTCATCCATGCTTTCATCTCATCAAGACTAGACTTCTAACAGTGTACTTACAGAACTACCTCAGCAATCATTAATGCGCCTTCAGAAAGTCCAAAATGCATCTGCCGGTCTACTCACCAGAACAAGATCATCTGAGCACATAACACCTATATTACACAATCTTCATTGGCTTTATATAGTTAAATACAGAATACAATTCAAAATTCTGCTCCTTACGTTCAAAACCGTCCATGGATTAGCTACATCCTACATACCACCCCTCTTGTTCAACCTTGTCTTCAATACACTGACCACCACTATGAAACAACAGCGCTTTGAGCATTGCGGTGTCCTTGTAGGTAAAGACACCTCTCGTAGGTGCCTACTACAGTATGCCGACGACACCGCAATCATAGCAGGCAGTGAGCATGAGGCTCAGGCTCTCGTGCACTTGTTCTCAGCCTGGTGCACTTGGTCATCCATGACTGTCTGAGTTGATAAGTGCCATTCCTTCGGTATGGCCAAGCTGAGCTCTTCACACAAACAAATTGAACCTCGCATCTAGTGTATGTGGCAGGGGACAAGATTCCCACTGTTCCACTGGGAGACAGCTTCAACCACCTCAGCCGCCTCTTCTCCTATAATAGTGATCTCTCTGAAGTCAAAGCAAATCTAGTAAAATCTACAGTGGATTCTCTTGCTACCATGGAGAATAGCAAACTACATGCTGCTCACTAATCTGACATGCTACAGAAGCTACTTTGCCAGCATCTCTCCTGGACCTTTGGCTCCTACAACATTGTTTTGTACAACCTCGGCATCACTTGGGTTCATCAGCAACTTGATATGAAAGTTCATAACCAAATTAGGAAAGGGCTGAACCTCCCAATATCTGCAAAACTCACATGTCGCTCCCTCGCTCTGGTTGGCATTTACCTCCAGCTTCCCAGTCACATCTACGAGCAAAGCCAAGTCACTCAAAGAAGAATACTAGCTCAATCCTCATGCAAACAGGTACACGGTATCTACAAAGAAACAGGTCCCACTCTTCTAGACATTCATGTGGAGGCTGGCTCGTCAAAGTCAGCTTCCGATCGCTCTCTGAGATCATCACAGCTTACAACACCTTATAGAACAAAGCCTTCTCCTAAATGCACTTCACCACTTCCTCAACTCGTCAGATAAAACAAGATGGTCCAACTGTGTTGAGTATTTACCCACCAACATCTACCAGTGGTGCCAAAAAGCTCTGATGAACTGCTTACCTGCACGATCAAATATGCTGCGGTGTATGGCAGAAATCCCCTGACGACAAATGCCCCCTTTGTGGTAAACGTGAAACCCCCCATCATGTGCTGAATAATTGCGCCACTGCAGCCAATTAAGGTCGTCACACAAGGAGACATGAAGCTGTCCTCAAGTTCCTGGTTGAATGGCTTCAATCTTGTACTCCATCAAACAACCAATGTCGTTTCTACGCAGATCTTCCTGGCTACCCATACCTGAACTGATCATCGCCACAAATCTTCGCCCAGATATCGTCATCACCTCTCCGTCAACTGCTTCAACTGCCATTGAACTAACTGTTTGCCATGAACCCAACATCGAACAATCTCGGTACAAACAATCCAAGTACAAAAACTGAAAACTTGGGGCGGGCAAATCCTGTAAATGTCTCACTATCGAAATTACGTCCCTTGGTTTAAACTCCTGCAAAGTGATCCAAATTGTAATATGCTTTCATCCCTCAAATTGCCCAAGGTTGACGACCAGCACCTCCAACACAGTCTAAATGAAATCACCCAGAACTGTTGCAGACACAGTCACTACATATTCTGCCACAGGGGAAAAGATTGGTTAATGTAAGAGGATTCAGGTAACTTTTTTTTTAGACTACACTGCCAGACTTCCGTCTGTGAGGTGTTTTCTTTTTTGTAATTTTCTTTAAATTTGCTTATTTTTTTGTCTTTTGATTTTGCCTATTTACATTATTATCATTATCATCTCCTGAACAACATGTCAGAAAGACATAATCTTTGTGCCGTCTCGTACCCTACTACACATCTAACATGTTATTCAAAAGCATACCCAACTGTCCTTACAGTCCACACAGCAAGTTCAAAGGGTTATGGCCAAACTTAATATATTGGATTATGACATTTGGTTTTCAGTATGAAATCATGATATTTTATCTTTTTGTCCACCAACCGAAACCTCTCCGTGTTGGTTTTTAAAAACAGTAACACCTGATTTCTAGTTTTATTTTTTTTATTTTTTTTTTATTATTTTTTTCACCAAACAAATATACAAGAATTTGTGTGACTGTGGGATAACAAAGTGGGATAGGAAAGATGTAACAAAATTCAGTCTTCACCAAGTGGTAAAGACCTGGTTGTTGGCTGGCTGCTGTCATTTCAGTCTATTAACAGCAGCCAGCCAACAAACAAGGTCACTCACATGTTGTGAAGATGGGGAGCTTACACTGTTATTCCCATTAATAAGTACTTCTAACAAAACTTTTTTTGACGCTACTTTTTGTTATGTTGATGTTCGAGGGCCATTCTTTTGGCTGTTAAATTTATGCATGGGGTCTAATCTCTTACACATATTTAACTATTTATGCATATTTTCATGAACCAGAATATGGGCTTGAAAAATCACATCACCATATAGAAATACTTTTGGCTTTATGCTTGCAATATGTTCACTTCATGTGGGCATCAGCAGACCTTTAATTGATGATACATTATCTATGCGTTTGAAGCCTGGTAGCCATGATGAGTACTGCAGACTTACAATGATGAGCATAACACTATCAAAGCCTTTGTATAGCAGGAATTAGACCTAACATAGCAGACTGTGATTAAGACAAATACCTGAGTTCTTTAGCTTGTTTCCTCAGTTCATCATTCTGTCTCCTCATACGATGGAGCTCGTTTGTAAGGTGATTCAACTCAGCCCCTACCCCCATTGCCTCTCCTGTCTCCTGCCCCCCTGGTGGGAAGAACATGCCACTAAGGAAGACAAGGCTGACCAGCCATAGAAGGGAGATGGACAAGCCCAGTTTAATAGTAGTCTTCATGATGACTGGGAGGACATCACCGATGAATCAAAGGAAAAGAATGCTCGCCAGACAACATCATTGTCTGAAGTACTGGATAAAATGAAATCAAAGCAAAATCATGAGCTCACTGAAAGAGGGGCTCCTACATGTACAGTTAATTTAACCTTTTAAAAATAAGTATGGAGAGTTTTTTAAGCAAGGTCACACTTAATCACTTTACACTGACTACAGGAATTAAACATAATGTTTTGTTAATAAATGTAATAACATCATGCACTGTCATACCACAGATAAAAGCAAATCATCTGGTGCCTGGCAGAAGGACTTTAAGCTACAATTCTACACACTTCTCTCAGTCTTGCTAAGTACAACACTCATCCAGGAGAAGGTCTAAACAATAAAATAGTGACCATAAAACAAGAACTGATTTTTAAATATTTATGTTCCCAGAATTCACTATCAATTAATGATTTTCCATTCCTATTCTTATTTCAAATGTCACCAAATATTACAATTTTCCTAGGGTACCATACTTTGTTTTCTCAAAAGGGGTAGTTTTGCTTACAACTATTAGCCATAAATTTAAACACTGTATGTTTTCCGTATTCTTCTGCCTGGCACAAGACCAAAATATCGCACCATTCACAACTCTATTAATTTAAGATTGAATCCCCCCATTTCTCATCTAAATGTATGCCCAGTGTCTTATTCCACCAATATTTCATTTCAATTTCACAGGAAGGAATCCTATGTACATCAGGTAGCTGAACAGGCCTTGCACTAGTCCATTTGACTAGCCTGTGTGATTTTTGTACATAATAGTTTCAATTTAACAATATAAACATAGTTTCACAGGCAGGTTGCTAATTTTTGACTGGCCTGCCTCGCTAATTGCATTATCAAGGCCATTTCAGAAATGATGGCTGTTTTATTTTTGAAACTGTTCATGTGCTTTTTGCCCGTGCCAATGTTGTTGTTATAATGTTGGAAGATGGTTACGGATTGCCTCCAATCTATAACCATATTACAACAAAACAATTGTTGCACACTGTGCGATGGGGTCCATGGGTTTTGTACACCCTTGGCACGGTCCTTGGCTTTGCCTTGGGTGACAATTGTCCCCTCCAGTGTTAAGGCATAACCCAGACAACTTCTTGTGTTTGTTGGGATTTTTAAGCGTTCTGGCACTCCGCCCGCACAGAGGCAATGAAAATATCTCTTCAGAATATGGGGTAAAAAATGAATGAAATTCTGAGGTTTTTTTTTCATCCTTTTCGATAACATTTACCTAAACTCACCACTGTAACCTTGTTCTTGGACCTTTTCACCTAAAAACAGTCCTTACATTCCTTTTCCAAGGGGCAATCCCAACCCAATCTACAAGTCCAAATGTCACTTTTAACTGGAGTTACGGTCCGAAAACCAGTACTATGCCTAAACTCACCACTGTGATCTTGACCTTTGACCTTTTTACCTCTGAACAAAATCTTAATTTTCCTTTTCCCATGGGCAACCAACCCCCACCCATGGCTGCATGGATGCCCAGCACACTCAACAAAATTATGCCCTCTATCATCGTCCCCGGGGATCCCCTGAAACACCCTTTATTATAGCAATCAATACTAGACATGTAGTTGTTGCATTACAAAAATTAGAAAATGACATGTCATTATACTCAATAATTATGTTGAGTCCTAAAGGTACTCTCTGAACTTGCTGTTTGGATTGTAAGGAAAGATCAAAGCGGGATAATATCTTGACTTAAATGTCAAATTTTATGACATGTGGTTCAGAAGATATGGTTGTATAATTTGTTTACTGTATACCAGTACTTTCCTTGAGTTTTGTGGAAAAAAAATCCCTAGGCACAGGACTCGGGAAAGTACTGAGTTTACAGTGCTTAATGCACATCTATTAATATATATGGTGTTGACACCTGATGACCTTACGATGAAGAAAACAAGTTTTTCGTACGAAATTTGTTGTAAGCCACATGATGGCACAAAGACAATGACTTTAGGACATGTTGAGGAAATGTGGGGTTTTTTCATTTGAATTTTCTGGAAAAAAATTATCAAAGAGGAGTCATGTTTTTGATAAAAACAAATGTCATGAGCTCCAAGACGTCACAAAGATTATGACTTTATGACAAGTGGTTCAGGAGATATGGGTTTTAAAATATAGAGCTTCCTGTTTCTACCGGAAGTAAAGGTCAAAGAGGGTCATATTTTGGGGAAAAAAAGTGCCTTAAGGTACAAGATGGCACAAAGATTATAACTCTATGACATATGGTTCAAACAATATAAATCATTAATTATAAACTGCCATGCTTAGGCTAAATTTATTAATAAACTACCACACAGACATGAAATGTGGTAGGAGAATTCATTGACTTTATATGGGGCAAAATCTCTACTAATATCCCCTTAGCCCTTCCGTATTTAATTAGCTGTTTCGCAGCAAAGCGCAGCGAAACAGCTCTTGTTTTCGTTAAAGTTTTTTTTTTTTTTTTTTTTTTTTTTTTAGCTGTTTCGTAGCGCAGCGCTGCGAAACAGCTCTTGTTTTCGTTAAAGTTGTTGTTTTTATTAGCTGTTTCTCAGCAAAGCGCAGCAAAACAACTCTTGTTTTCGTTAAAGTTTTTGTTTTTATTATTAGCTGTTTCGTAGCGCAGCGCAGCGAAACAGCTCTTGTTTTCGTTAAAGTTTTTTTATTATTATTATTTTTTTTTAGCTGTTTCGTAGCGCAGCGCTGCGAAACAGCTCTTGTTTTCGTTAAAGGTTTTTTTATTTATTTTTTTTTTAGCTGTTTCGCAGCAAAGCGCAGCGAAACAGCTCTTGTTTTCGTTAAAGTTTTTTTTATTATTTTTTTTATTTTTTTTATTTGTCAGTTTCAGTAAAAAAGGCTATTGACATAACGCACGTTCGTTCTAAGCGGCCTTTTGCATAGTTCCTAAAGAGCAATTGCAATGAAACTTTCAGTGATGAACGGCATTGGTGCAATAATGATTTTAAAACTAATGATGTCATGATGACGTCATCACCTGTCACGTGACGTCATCTTAAAGGTTTCTATTTTAAATATTTGAAAATCCGTAACAAATCAGCCACAAGAGACCGTAGGTTTCTGTTTGCGGGATTGTATAGGGATATATTAGGTCTTAATTTTATTCAGTGTGCGTGACCTCACATGACCTCTACTTCCGGTCGAAACAGGAAGTGCCTCGTAATTCAAAAGTGTAAATAGTTATGAAGTTGCTTTCAACGATGTTATTGTCTGGCAAGGGTGGGTCATTAAAAAAAATTACCGATGACGTCACAATACACAAGAGCGCCCTCTAGCGGCAGGTTGAAAACTGATCAAAATGGACTTTTTGAAGATGTGTGTGGTGAAGTTTTGTGTAATCACTTCAAAATTTACACACATGTTGATCGTCAGGCAGCCATCATATGTGTGAAATTTCAGATCGATGACGTCATCGGGGGTCACGTGACTCGGCATTAAAGGTGCCTTTTTTAATGTTGTATATATCTCCCTAAGTGTTAGTGCGATCATGTTGAAACTTGGTAGGTTGTTGGATATTGGCAAGTTCTTGTAAATTCTGAAATAACGTCATGATGACGTCATCACATGATTTTTTATGATTTTTTGAAAAAGTTATGGCGAAACAGCTCGGCATTTGTGCACAAATGCAATATGTCTAGTTTTTTTAGCTGTTTCGTAGCGAAGCGCAGCGAAACAGCTCTTGTTTTCGTTAAAGTTTTTGTTAGCTGTTTCGTAGCGCAGCGCAGCGAAACAGCTCTTGTTTTCGTTAAAGTTTTTTTTATTATTTTTTTTATTCGTCTGTTTCAGTAAAAAAGGCCATTGACATAACGCACGTTCGGTCAAAGCGGCTTTTTGCATAGTTCCTAAAGAGCAATTACAATAAAACTTTCAGTGATGAAAGGCATTGGTGCAATAAAGATCTCAAAACAATGAGGTCATGATGACGTCATCACCTGTCACGTGACGTCATCTTAAAGGTTTCTATTTTAAATATTTGAAAATCAGTAACAAATCAGCCACAAGAGACCGTAGGTTTTTGATTGCGGGATTGTATAGGGATAAATTAGGTCTTCATTTTATTCAGTGTGCGTGACCTCACATGACCTCTACTTCCGGTCGAAACCGGAACTGCCTCGTTATTCAAAAGTGGAAATAGTTATGAAGTTGATTTTAACTATGTTATTGTCTGGCAAGGGTGGGTAATTAAAAAAAAATACCGATGACGTCACAACACACAAGAGCGCCCTCTAGCGGCAGGTTGAAAACTGATCAAAATGGACTTTTTGAAGATGTGTGTGGTGAAGTTTTGTGTATTCACTTCAAAATTTACACACATGTTGATCGTCAGGCAGCCATCATATGTGTGAAATTTCAGATCGATGACGTCATCGGGGGTCACGTGACGCGGCATTAAAGGTGCCTTTTTTAAAGTCGTATATCTCCCTAAGTGTTAGTGCGATCATGTTGAAACTTGGTAGGTTGTTGGACAGTGGCAAGTTCTTGTAAATTCTGAAATGACGTCATAATGACGTCATCACATGATTTTTTATGATTTTTTCTATTTTTTGCACCTTTTAGTCATAAATTGCTTACAAAACGTGGTATAATCCTAATTCTTTTTTAAACAGGCTTGAACGTCATAACTACTTTGAATACAAAAAAACTTTCAAATTCAGTTGAGTAATTTGAAAAAATTATGACGAAACAGCTCGGCATTTGTGCACAAATGCAACATGTCTAGTTATTATTTTTTTTTTTCCTTTTTTTATTTGTCTGTTTCAGTAAAAAGAGCCATTGACATAACACACGTTCGTTCTAAGCGGCCTTTTGCATAGTTCCTAATGGGCAATTGCAATGAAACTTTCAGTGATGAAAGGCATTGGTGCAATAATGATCCTAAAACAATGATGTCATGATGACGTCATCACATGTCACGTGACGTCATCCTAAATGTTTCTATTTTAAATATTTGAAAATCAGTAACAAATCAGCCACAAGAGACCGTAGGTTTTTGATTGCGGGATTGTATAGGGATAAATTAGGTCTTCATTTTATTCAGTGTGCGTGACCTCACATGACCTCTACTTCCGGTCGAAACCGGAAGTGCCTCGTTATTCAAAAGTGGAAATAGTTATGAAGTTGCTTTCAACTATGTTATTGTCTGGCAAGGGTGGGTAATTAAAAAAAAATACCGATGACGTCACAACACACAAGAACGCCCTCTAGCGGCAGGTTGAAAACTGATCAAAATGGACTTTTTGAAGATGTGTGTGGTGAAGTTTTGTGTATTCACTTCAAAATTTACACACATGTTGATCGTCGAGCAGCCATCATATGTGTGAAATTTCAGATCGATGACGTCATCGGGGGTCACGTGACGCGGCATTAAAGGTGCCTTTTTTTAAGTCGTATATCTCCCTAAGTATTAGTGCGATCATGTCTAAACTTGGTAGGTTGTTGGATATTGGCAAGTTCTTGTAAATTCTGAAATGACGTCATAATGACGTCATCACATGATTTTTTATGATTTTTTCTATTTTTTGCACCTTTTAGTCATAAATTGCTTACAAAACGTGGTATAATCCAATTTCTTTTTTTAACAGGCTTGAACGTCATAACTACTTTGAATACAAAAAAACTTTCAAATTCAGTTGAGTAATTTGAAAAAGTTATGACGAAACAGCTCGGCATTTGTGCAGAAATGCAACATGTCTAGTTTATTTTTTTATTTGTCTGTTTCAGTAATAAAAGCCATTGAGATAACGCATGTTCGTTCTAAGCGGCCTTTTGCATAGTTCCTAAAGAGCAATTGCAATGAAACTTTCAGTGATGAAAGGCATTGGTGCAATAATGATCCTAAAACAATGATGTCATGATGACGGCATCTCCTGTCACGTGACGTCATCTTAAAGGTTTCTAACTTTAATATTTGAAAATCCGTAACAAATCAGCCACAAGAGACCGTAGGTTTCTGTTTGCGGGATTGTATAGGGATTAATTAGGTCTTCATTTTATTCAGTGTGCGTGACCTCACATGACCTCTACTTCCGGTCGAAACCGGAAGTGCCTCGTAATTCAAAAGTGATAAATGTTATGAAAATGCTTTCAACGATGTTAGTGTCTGGCAAGAGTGTGCATTTAAAAACGAGCGTCCTCTAGCGGCAGGTTGAAAACTGTTCAAAATTGACTTTTTGAAGATGTGTGTGGAGAAGTTTTGTGTAATCGCTTCAAAATTTACACACATGTTGACCGTCAGGCAGACGTCATATGTTTGAAGTTTCAGGTCAATGACGTCATCGGGGGTCACAAGACACGGCATTAAAGGTGCGTTTTTGAAGTCGTATATCTCCCGAAGTATTAGTGCGATCATGTTGAAACTTGGTAGGCTGTTAGATATTGGCAAGTTCTTGTAAATTTTGAAATGACGTCATCACATGATTTTCCAAACCACAGGAGTGTGGTAGGAGTCTACGAATGAATACTTACCCGTAGAGCCACTACTAATGCATTTCCCTAACCGACAGGTTTAATCCGCTAAGAGTTTTATATGTACGCAACAGCGCCCTCTCTGGCCCTGCCCACAATGCCCCGCGGCCCGGCCGCCATGTTATCTTCCTCTTTTCTCGAAGGCCACCCAAAGGCACCTGCAGAGGATCGAGCCGTCGTGGGGAGGAGGGAGGGATGCTCTACGGGTAAGTATTCGTTCGTAGACTCCTACCACACTCCTGTGGTTTGGAAGTCTACTTCACTCAACTTACCCGTAGAGCCACTACTATTGCATCGACTCGCACCGGGAGAAGGTGGAGGGACGCGAGATGCTGTTGCGTAGGCCAATAGGGCGCCACCGTAAGCCTGGCTTCCCTGTGGGTAGGGAGGCCGGGCCGGGGCTCAGACTGAGCCCGAGGGGCACCGAGGCTACTTGTTTATTTTTTAGTTTATTAAAAAAAAAAATTATTATTTTTTATTTATTTATTTTTTTTTTTAACGTATTTACGTCAAAAAGAGAAAGAAAATAAATATTGGTTGTACTCACCGTATGGATCGGCGGCACTACTGGTCCTCGGCCTGTCTCTCCGGTTGGTAGGGGGCTTTGCCGCTGCCAGCACTGCTCTCCCCAGCCTTCCCTCCTGTTTGAGGACATCCTTCAAGTAGCAGGACGTGAAGGTGCTTGACGTCCTCCAGCACGCTGCCTGGATGATGTCGTTGATCGGGACACCCTTGAAGAATGCCCACGACGCTACCATAGCTCGGACCTCGTGGGCATGGGCTGGTGTGTCAGGGGGTGTAGGCCAGGCGTCTGTCGATGCTGCCTTAATTGCCTGAACTATCCAGCGGGCGATCGTGTCCTTCGAGGCCGAGCGGTATGGGGGAATGGATGTGATGAAAAGTGAGTTGCAATCACCACGCAGCTGTTTCGTACGGCTGAGGTACCACTTAAGTGCCCGTACCGGGCACCAGAGTTTATCTTCCGGGACTGATGACACTGACTTAAGCTCCGGTACAAAGATGTCTGGAGGCTGAAAGGATGGTGACTGGTTTTTTGTAAGGAAACCCATCCTGGGGATCAGTCGCACCCCTCCTTGTTCCCAACGGATGTGTCCAGATTCAATTGTCAGTGACTGGAGTTCGCTTCGTCGTCGGGCAGTGGCCGCAGCTAGCAAAAAGGCCACCTTGATCGATGCCTTGGTGAGAGGGACCTGACCCAGAGGCTCGAAGGGAGGCTTTGTCAGAGCTTGTAAAACTTGGGGTAGGTCCCAGGAGGGTATTAACTTCTGGGCCCGGGGGCGCTGCACGAACATGCCCCGGATCAGTTGGGACAGGGCCCGGTTGTCTGACACGGTGGAGTTGTCTGCAAAGCCCGTATGGATTGCCGCAATCGCCGAGCGGTAGTTGCGGATGGTTCCAATGGCAAGGGGCTTGCGGAACAGGTAGACAAAGAAGTCCCCGACTTCCCCTACAAGCGCACCGGTGGGATCAGTAGCTTGCCCCTTGCACCATTTATAAAAATGGCGTAGTCGGCTAGCGTACACGTTTCTGGTCGACGCCCGCCGGCTGTGTGCTGCAATGGCTGCAGCGTCCTTTGAAAGGCCTGCTGTTGCCAGAGATCTCTTGACAATGTCCAGCAAGTCAAGTGAAGACCCGCTGGATCTGGATGCAGAAGACCCGACAATGGTTGGAACAGGATGTCGGGTCTCCGAGGCAGTACTATCGGGTGCCCGACTAGTAGTCTGACTAGCCTGGTGAACCAGGGCTGTCGGGGCCAAAAGGGGGCTATGAGCAATACTTTGCAGCCCTCGCGCTCTATTTTTGTCAGCACTCTCGGCAAAAGGGAGATTGGCGGGAATGCGTAGGCCAGCATTCCGTCCCATGTCATTGCGAGCGCATCCGTGTGCCATGCTCGGGGGTCGGGCCCCCGGGAGCAGTACACCGGGAGTTGTGCGTTCGCTGCTGATGCAAACAGGTCTATGTGCGGGCGATCTACCCGCGCAAAAAGGAGCTGTGCAATGCTCGGAAGGAGTGTCCATTCTGTAGGGACAATCCTTCCGCGGGACAGAGCGTCTGCGAGCTCGTTGGACTTGCCGGGGACGTGGATCGCCGTGATTGCCGTCTTGTTTTCCCGGCACCACTGGAAAAGCTTCCATGTAAGGAGGCAAAGTTTGGCGGATCGAGTGCCTCCTTGGTGGTTGATGTAGGCCACGACCGTGGTGTTGTCGCATCTGACGCGAACGTGGCGATCCCGGATCAGTTGTCTGAAGCGTTCTAGGGCGTTCAGGACCGCCCACATCTCGAGCAGGTTGATGTGAGCCGACCGGAGGTCCAGCTCCCATGTCCCCGCGACTTGGCGGGGGGGCAGTGACGCACCCCAACCGGTCAGGGAGGCATCTGTAGTGACGGTAATCGTGGGTTGGGACTGCACGAAAGACAGGCCCTGTGACACGTTCTCCTCTAGTAACCACCACTGGAAGTGTTGGGGTGTACCGGCACGTGCAGGTACGCATCCTTTAGATCTATGGATGCCGCCCACGAAGGTGTCGGTACCGAGTCCAGGACCACCCGGAGGGTGTCCATTCGGAACCTTTTGGGTTTGATAAATCTGTTGAGTGGTTTCAGATTTAAAATAGGGCGCCAGGCGCCGGCTTCCTTCTTGGGGGTCAGAAAGAAAACTGACATGAAGCCCATGAGTTCTTGGTTCGGGGGTACTACGCGGATGGCTAGTTTTTGTAAGAGGGATTGAATCTCCCCCTCGAGTGCCACACGTTTCTCCCGCAGTGTGGGAACTGGCGTCTGGCGGACCAGTGTGCCCGACGGGGGGGTGCTTGTGAACTCTAGGACGTAGCCGTCGCTGACCGTTTGAAGCACCCACTCGTCGGGGATGAGTCTCTTCCAGGACCCTCGGAAGAGTCGCAGGCGGCCCCCTACGGGTCCGGAAGGGGGCCGTCGTAAGTGTACGGAGTCACTTACGCCAACCTCCGAAGCGGGAGGTCGGCGGCCCGGCCGGCTGGGGCGTCGGGTACTGAGGCTTGCGGGCTGGGAAGGGGGCTCGTGCACCCCGGGCAGCCGCGTGGGGCGCAGCCCGTCCGCGCCCCCGGAACGCCCTGAAAGGGCGGCGTTGGGGAATACGGAAGGTCGCCCTGGATGTCTGGGGTTTGTTTCCACCTTGTGGCGGCTTGGGCTTGCGGAGGTTGATCTTCTCCGTAGCGTCAATGCGTTTCACCTCGGCCTCCATGGCCTCTTGGAACTTGTCACTAAAGAGGTCGGTCCCGAGTAGGGAGAGCGCCGCCAGGCGCTTTCGGGCACCTTCGGTCGGGAGGAATAGGGCGTCCAGGATGTTGTTACGTCGGGTCAATGTTGCCATAGCTGAGATGCGGGCAAACTGTCCCAGAATGCCACGTAAGCCCTCCTCGAGGCAGTTGAAGGCTGCTGTTAGCATGTCGGGAGGGATCGTTGAGTCCTCTTCACAGCCGCTGATGAGGTACTCGGTCAGGAGCAATAGAAAGGAGGCTCCCCGCATCCCGTATCGGGAGGCAGTGTCCGTCTTGTGTAGGGACTCCTCCGTCTTGGAGCGGACCTTGTCTTTGAAGGTGCCCCTCGGGGCAGTAGCAGCTCCGTCGGCCACCAGCTTGTCCTTGACGGAGTCAGAAATTGATGGTACCGAAAAAAACTTATCGAAGTCTGACTGTGGGAATCGGTAGTACAAGGTAGATCGGGAGGTGACCCGTGGATTATCGGGTGCCGGCGCACCCATAGTGCGAGTCACCGTACACGCGGTATCCCTATTATCGCGTGATAGTGGGATAGCGCGTGTGTCGTCAATCAGTGGCTGGGTCACCATGGTGACCGAGCCGTCGTCAGAGGCGTCAAGCTGACCCGAAGGGTTCACGCTGATGCTCGGTGGGGGCCTGCTCTGGGTCTGGGGTAGACACAGCTGCTCACCCCGTAGCCAGCCCTGGACCGTGCCCGGGTAGGGGTGGCCTCCCGCTCCCGGAGGGACGCCGGGAAGACTCGGGGCGAGTCCGGGTTGCACCACGGTGCTTGACATAGCGGCCAGGGAGGCCGAGATGGACTGGAAAGCCGCCATAAAGTCGGCCTGTGACACTGAGTCGTCGTGCCGGCTTCGTTTCCCGCTACGGCCGGGTGACTTTCCTGAAGAGGAGTCCGAAGAGGAACGAGTGTTCTTCTTCTTCTTCTTTTTCTTACCCGTAGTCTGGGGTGTGTCAGCCGAGAAGGGTGTAGGCCGGGGGGATCCAACCCCCGTCAGCGTGGGGCCTCGCGAGGCCAGCAGCCCGGGTGGCTCGGGGGGGTAGAAACCCGAGGACACCGCCGGGGGCGCTACGCTGGGTCCGGGGCCTGAGCGAGCCCGATCTCCAAGCGTTCCCTTCTCTGCTGGTCCGGCGCGGGGCTTCCCCTTGCCGGCCAGCTTGGCTTTCATTCCAGCCTTGCGTCTTTTGGCCGGGGCGGAGGACTCACTCGAGTCATCCGTCCGGCCCGCAAGGTCCCCGGCACCCACCAGTGCGGGGCGAACACCGTGCATTGAAGGGGACAGTACCGTGTCCCCCAGCGTGTTTGAGGTGAGGTCCGAGTCGGTAGGCAAGCTCATGCTGCCTCCGGCTCGAGCCTCTGGAAAAGGAACAATCGGACCCGGGGAGTTGCAGGCTGCCCCGTTACCGGCCGATGTGTTCCGAGCCACACGTCTCTCCATAAGGAAATCTCAAAAATAAAAGACTCCAAAAAACACTCCAAACAACACTTCAAAAAACACTTCAAAGAACAGCTACACAAGCCAAAAAAGCACACACTTACTCTACACTGAATACTGTTTATACAAACGTTATTCTTATCGGTTATAGTTGAACACTCTTAGAGCTGGAAAAAACCACGTCTTGCGTTGGTCGGCGCTAAGAGAAAAGAGGAAGATAACATGGCGGCCGGGCCGCGGGGCATTGTGGGCAGGGCCAGAGAGGGCGCTGTTGCGTACATATAAAACTCTTAGCGGATTAAACCTGTCGGTTAGGGAAATGCATTAGTAGTGGCTCTACGGGTAAGTTGAGTGAAGTAGACTTTAAAGATTTTTTTTCATTTTGTGCACCTTTTTGTCATAAATTGCTAATAAAACGTGGTATAATCCAAATTCTTTTTTAAACAGGCTTGATACATCATAACTGCTTTGAATACATAAAAACTTTCATATTCAATTGCGTAATTTGAAAAAGTTATGGCGAAACAGCTCGGCATTTGTGCACAAATACAATTATGTCTAGTTCTTTTTATTTGTCTGAATGGATCTAAGTTAGAGCACGGGCTCATTTGATGTATTGTTTGTGTCTGTATTTCCTGAGACCGAATGATAATAAATTTCACGTGTAAATATAACCAGAGTTTTTCGGAAAGGAAAATGATCTGACAAAAACAAATTAAAATCTTGACAAAGACAAAGGTGGTTTCGGCAGATGGCAAAAACCCTCAAAAAAGGGTTTAATTATGCCAATACAAGTGTTGAACAATCAGGGAAATTCAGTCCACTAATGCCGGGGCAGTTGCTTTACAATGCTATACAAGTTGCTCACAATGTTACTATCGGCAAGTCTAGCAAAATGATCTGTAAATGAGACCGGGTGCAACTTTTGCAAAGTTGCCCATTTCGTCTTGAGCAGAGATCTTACTGTAGCACTGTTTCCATTGATCTGGTACAGAGACTTGCTGATATGATGTATTAAGTATCTCAGTTAAAGGCCCACTAAGTTCATTAGCAAATTTGCGAACAACTCTTGCTGGCACACTTATTAGACAACCCGGTTTGTTGAGTTTCACTTCCTGAAGATCTCTGTAAACATCCCACGAAAGCAATGTAGCACATCGAGTTGGTGTAGGCAAATATGCAGGCAGATTCGATGTGTCTGATTCTTGCAAGTCATCGGCCACACTTGTGAAATCATTATTTTATGAATATTTACAAAACACTTCTTCTTAGCCGATTGCAACCTAACCTGGACAAATGCTTTTAAAATTAGCTTGAGCTACATTTGGAGTGTTCATAGATTTTGGTCATTAGGGGGGCAGAAGTGTAACTCCACCAACGCACCACCTACGTTCACTCTTGTGACGTCGAAGCTCCACGTATAAAATCAATTATCATTGTGCAAACGAAATAGTACACATATAATCGGCGCTAAAAATGTTGACACCCTGTTTTTCAATCCAGTCAATTTTGGACACCCTCTTTTCAAATCTTGGCTAAAAGCCTGTCATGAACCATGTCATTAAGTTAAATCAATGATTAGTATTTCAAAAAATTTAGATCCAGAGAACCATAATTGCTTCTTACAAGATCTTTTAGCAACTCTTGTACTGTACATGTCTACTCCCAACACATTGTTTTTGTTTCAAGAAAAGCTTGTGTAAATATTTTTTTTGTTTTTTGTTATGTATAAACCCATCAATAATGGCATTATATCATCTATTTATCATATACAGAACTCGCTAGAATTTACTACTATTATTGCTTTATTTGCATGCACGGTGTGTGGGCGTATGTGTGTGCGTGTGTGTGTGTAACAGAAAGAATATTGGTACCAGCAACTCATTGCTTATAGGTAATTCTTCCTTTTTCACTGTTAAATTGAGTAGTGTCAGACTGGTGACAGCAATAAAGTGTGGGGTTTTTATATTTCATTTATTCAATACCGAACAAAGATATTGACTAATAGGGAGACCGCCAACGTAGGACTGGATAGCTCAGTTGGTAGAGCGCCAGTACGTTAATCCGGAGGTCAATGGTTCAAGTCCAGCTGCAGTCAATTTTTCTTTGTTCAAACCCAAATTTTTTAAATTTACTCAGTCAGTTTTCTTTGTGGTTTATTACTTGAACATAATATCTTATCAAACAAATGTAAATACAAATCATTAAACCTCTGAAAGCCCTTTAACCCTTTCAATACCGCATTGTTTATAGGGGTCACACTGCTGTGTACCGCATTTTTTCACACAAAAAGCAAAGTGCAGTGTTCACTTTTTTCAATCTTGATTTTCTGTGTGAAGACATATTTTTGTGGAAAAACTTTGTGCATACAATTTGTAGCTAATGAAATGACCTTTCATATGATGTCTAATTTGTATATATCATCTTCATGTCCTTTGCCACCTCGATCGGCACGAATGGGTCGAGGCCGGCCGAGCCCATGCCCGAGCCCACGGCGTTGAAGTGGTGCAGTGCTCGGTCCAGCTATCGGTATATCGTCAGGATCGCTGCCATCATTGTACGTGCCTTGCGACGAAACATCACGAGTTTCATCCGAATCTTCACTAGGTTCTTCTTCAGATATTTTCAAGTCCAATTCGGAGTCACTAACGACAAATATTTCAACCAAAACCTCCGGGTCACGAACAGCCATGATGGTGATTTTTTTTCGGTAAAACGGAAGCATGAAATCTTGAAGTACTGCTGCATACAATGTACATGTAGTTTTTCTCGGAAAATCTTAATGGCGACCCCCTATGCAAAACACACCATTGTAAAGCTCGATAAACAAGCTACCCGTCTATATAAAGGTCAACAACAGAGGGCGCCAAACAAAATAAATACAGGGTCTCAAACGCCGCGACTTTTTTTTTGTCGAGTAAACTCGACATTGGTACGGAAGCCTACACAGCGCACGGTCGAGTAAACTCGACAATGGTATTGAAAGGGTTAATGAATCTACAAATCTTCAAAGAGTGTGACCCCATTTGATCTTTACTTCCAGTCGAAACTGGAAGTAAAGTTTTGATATTAAAAAGAAAACCCCCAAAACCTTCATATCTCATGAACCAAAATGGATTCAGACTTAAAACTAACCACGACCTTACTGTGTAGACGAAACTACAAGTTATTTCTAGATGATTGCTGCTTTACTTGAAATAAATGTTTATTACTTACATAGTTCACATCTGGAGAACCATTGCTTTATAAATGATTTTTGCATCATATGAAATCTTACACAAAGTGTGACCCCATATGACCTTTACTTCCAGTCAAAACAGGAAGTTGAAATTTTATAATTAAAAAAGTTCATATCTCATTAACCCGTTCAGCACCAAGTTCTGTTGAAATACAGTAAACAACTGCTGGAGCCCATGTTGTTTGACCATTCAAGCGTGAAACACACATTTTCACACAATAGGAAGCTTGTGTTCAAAGTTTGATTTTACAAACTGTATTATTACCTTGAAGATTTTATTTTAGAGTATAATTAGTAATGAAAATTGTCTTACTTATTGAATTTCCTTTCCTTTAATTCAAAAATCATTGAGATCAGCCAATACTTGTCCAAGTTCTTGGTCTTTGTTTCCACAGTGTGTTCTGTAAACCCAAACACTTTTTTGCACACAACCATACTGTACCGTAGGTGTTTGGCATTTCGGATCTTTCCACTCCAATTTGCTGTGATTGCATAGTAGCAACCCTATTTAATTTTACCATTATTGGAAAGATCGTATCTTTCGCTTTCCAATGGTGGTAAGCTTGGGTATGGAGGGTGAACATGGACAAAAGTAAAGCTTTTTAACAAATGGCCTTTGTGCTAATGCTTGAGGTCTTTTGTGCCATATTTTAGGTGACTAAAGTCGCCATTGGGGTTCATGCAGGGTAAAGTGCACAGTCGACTAAAGTCGCCATTGGGGACTAGTCTTGAAACTTACCATGTACTTAGATTTTAGTGTGTACATGTACATAACAGGGAAATTCTTTCGGGATGATGCTGTCACTGATGAAGTCACAACATCAAGTCAACGTTTATTACTTTAAAAATTCATATCTTGAGCACCATTATGCAACATACAAGGTATTTCCACCATACAAAAGCTCTTGAGGTATTGAATAAATCTTACACAAAGTGTGACCTCATGTGGTTTTTACTTCTGGTCAAAACCGAAAGTTGAACTTTCACAATTCAAAAAACCACATCTCATTAACTGAAAATGTTTGAGTCTTAAACTTACGATGAACTTCGATCATCCATGACATCATAACATTAAAATCAACATTTGATATCTAAAAAATCCATATCTGGAGAACTATAATCTTGAAGTATTGTCAGATCTGGCACAAATTGTGATCCTTTGTGACCTTTATTTCCGGTCGAAATGCAAGTTGGAATGAAAATACATATTCCTGGGTCTCGTTTTAAAGTCTGCAAAGAATTTGATCTGGAATTTGGACAAGGTATCCATGTATGAAATAAAGTTTGACCCCTTGGCCTTCCAATTAAAGGAGAAATTACGTAATTATCTTCAACAGCGCCCTCTCATGAGAAGTTTTAAAAGAATTTTATTTTGCTAACCTGTTACAAGCCGAGCCAGAGTTCATCATGTCTATGAAAAGTTAGTCCTTATTTTCGCGTCATGCTGCATGGCCAAACTTTTTGCCTCCAACTATGTATGATAGCAATCCCGATTGCGATCGTTCACTACATTTTGATTATACAAACACACATTTTCCTCTCATTTTCTCTCTTCTTTTTAGGTGTTCGTGCAATATGTGCACGAACACCTCTTGATATTGTTCCGTTTTTGTTTTTAGGTGTTCGGCTAACAGCCGAACAACTATTGTTATTTTTTTTATTTATTTATTTTTTTTTTTACTTTAGAATCTTCTTCTTCTTCTGTGGAACTCTTCTCTGTCGTTTATCTCAAAATTGAAATTGAATTGAACCTCGAAACTGGCACATAGTTAAACTTCAACATGAGGAAGGCACTTGATCAATTTCGTCATGATGACGCAATCAGGTGTCGAATTACAAGGTTTTTAAAGTTGAAAACTTACCATTTACTATTCGCTGTATCTTCGTGAATTTAAAAGCTATGATGCTAATAATTGGAAATCTGGTAGATCAAGATTAAGGGAACATTTGAAAAGTTTACACAAAAATCATATGACCATCACTTCCGGTCTTAACGGAAGGTCAAAGTCTGCCTTTGTGTTTTTTCATTGAAAAATTCAAATTTTTGTCATAACTCAAAATTGAAATTGATTTGAACATTGAAACTCATAAGACAATTGAACAAATTATCATCAAGACGCCACAAACATGATGATGTCATGGGGTATTGAATTACATTAAATAAAAGTTTAATATTTGTAAAAAATCATAACTCATAAACCACATGTTGGATTTTACACATCATCGGATAGGTCGTTAGAAAGTCAACAAACGCTACGCATAACATGACCCCATTTGACCTTGACTTCTGGTTTAAACCGGAAGTTGAAAAAATCAAAAATTCATATCTCAAAAACTACGTAATATTTTAACATGAATTTTGCATCAGGTTATAGATGAGTTATCCTGCCGAAACTTTCGCACAGAGATTATAGCATTTTAATATTTGCATCTGGTCAAAACCAGGCATCAAAGCGCACGTGTCTGTTAACTTTCATTGTATGACAACGCACGATAGTGTAGGCCAACACAAACATACGCCGACACTGTATACAGCCACGCACGTGTACAATGCACGTGAAGTTTTAGTTGACATGTGCATGTACTACATGTGCGAATACATACAGCGTCGCTCGCTATTTCATTGTACATTACATTGCAAACCCAATTAATGATAGTCTGTGTAATATTTGAAAAATTCATATCTCTTTTAAAACCACACGTTGGATTTCCCCTATGGGGTTTTTGACAGAGCGAAAGAATAATAATAATAACAATAATAAAAACAAATACAAATCTTGACGAGAACAAGCGCTGTTCCGACTACAGCTAGTAATTATAATTATTAGCTGTTCCGACACAGTAGTCTGTCGGAACAGCTAGTAATTATAATTATTAGCTGTTCCGACACACTAGTCTGTTGGAACAGCTAGTAATTATAATTATTAGCTGTTCCGACACAGTAGTCTGTCGGAACAGCTAGTAATTATAATTATTAGCTGTTCCGACACAGTAGTCTGTCGGAACAGCTAGTAATTATAATTATTAGCTGTTCCGACATAGTAGTCTGTCGGAACAGCTAGTAATTATAATTATTAGCTGTTCCGACATAGTAGTCTGTCGGAACAGGTAATAATTATAACTAGATGTAAGTGATTGTAACTTACAATCACACAGCTGTTCCGTTCTGCTGACCTAAAAAGTTCTGTTTTGTTGCCCAAGATGTGAACTGATTCTGTATTTTGTGTATGTGACGTAATTTTGTTCGAAATGAATGCTTGATTTCCAGAGTGATAATCACAGTGTAAACTAGGTTTATTAAGTTCGGAACTTTTTTTAGACCGGAAGTTAAGGTCAAAGTGAGGTCATCTTTTTGTTTAAAATGTTTCAAGTGTGGTAAGCTACAAAACAACTCAAACATTACGACTCTATGACATGTGGTTCAGGAGATATGATTTATTTAAGTTTGAACTTCCTGTTTGGACCGGAAGTAAAGGTCAACGTCAGGTCACGATTACACAAAATATTGCAAGAGTTGTAAGCCACTATACAACACAAACATTACGACTTTACGACATGTGGTTTAGGAGATATGATTTTGTAAAGATTTGAGCTTCCTGTTTGGACCGGAAGTAAAGGTCAAAGTGAGGTCATCACTGAAAATAAATTTTTGCAAATATTGTAAGCTACAAAACAACACAAACATAACGACTTAATGACATATGGTTCAGGAGATATGATTTGTTAAAGTTTTGAGCTTCCTGTTTGGACCGGAAGTAAAGGTCAAAGTGAGGTCATTGCTGTACATGAAATGTCGTAAGTGTTGTAAGCTACAATACAACACAAACGTTACGCCTTTCTGATTTTTGGTTCAGGAGATATGATTTTATAAAGATTTGAGCTTCCTGTTTGGACCGAAAGTAAAGGTCAAAGTGAGGTTATCACTAAAAAATAAATTTTTGCAAATGTTGTAAGCTACAATACAACACAAAAATTACGACTTAATGACATATGGTTCAGGAGATATGATTTGTTAAAGTTTTGAGCTTCCTGTTTGGACCGGAAGTAAAGGTCAAAGTGAGGTCATTGCTGTACATGAAATGTCGTAAGTGTTGTAAGCTACAATACAACACAAACGTTACGCCTTTCTGATTTTTGGTTCAGGAGATATGATTTTATAAAGATTTGAGCTTCCTGTTTGGACCGGAAGTAAAGGTCAAAGTGAGGTTATCACTAAAAATAAATTTTTGCAAATGTTGTAAGCTACAATACAACACAAAAATTACGACTAAATGACATATGGTTCAGGAGATATGATTTTTTAAAGGAATAAGCTTTGAATTAGCGTAATTCGACACCTGATTACGTCACAGCCCCCAAAAATGTGTTTTTCGTACTAATAAATTTTATAAGGAACACGTAAAAAAAAAATTCCGATCGATGCATTCTAAAAAAAAACCTAAACCTACATAGGAATTGCATGTGCTGCTCATGTACACATTAATATACACTTTTAGCTCCATGTGTTTTGTACACAAAACGAAAACGTGCCAATAAATGACGTCATGATGACGTGACTGAAAATTTTAGGCTCGAATGCACATCTTCAATTCAAGACAAGTCCATAACTGAAAAAAGTTTGAGGATCGGATGTATACTTTTTGAGATATGTTGCGAACAAGATTGGCTAATTAAATATTCACACCGCTGTCACGTGAATAATTAATTAAGAATTTTAATCTAATTACATCTAAAATTTAAGTCAGTGTATAAGCTTCAATATGGTATATGATTTGTCTACTTTTGATTATTTTAAGAGGAACATATGGCTTCTGAAAGAGACACAGGTTAAGTCAATACGATTTTATGGAAAGAAAGAATAATAAGAAAAAGAATAAAAATCTTGACGATTACAATAGCTGTTCCGACTGAAAGTTCGGAACAGCTAATTATTAGCTGTTCCGACTTACACATGTAGTAGTCGGAACAGCTCTTAAAACTATAATAATAATCTGGATGAAAACAGAGGTGGTTTCGGCGGATGCCTGAAACCACCAATTATCAACTATTCTGACTGTTTTGTGAGGTGGAAATGGAAAATTTAATCTTTATTAGTTATGTTTCAAAAAAAGGTATATGGTTACATAGAAACTTTTTAAATAGGAACTTGTAAGTCCAAATGGGATAGTTAAAACATAATTTGTTACATACTGGCAAGTGTTCTGGATTACTTTACTCTCAATAGTTTCATGCATCGCTTAAAAAAAGCATGGTTGGTATATTTAAGTGATTTTGGCTTATTTGAGGAGATCTGCATCAAATTTATTGGGATCCATCTTGAGAAATGTTCCAACTTCCTCAAACCCTGGGAAAGGGCCAATGCATTTATAAAAGTATTCGTAGAAAAATCCCTTATCAAAACCTTTAGTGTTACAAAACTGGATATTTTAGGATAAACATGTATGCTTTTTAAAATGTTTTGTCAAAAACTTCTTTTTGGCAAAGTCTTAGTTTTTGTCCCCTAATATTTGAAAAATTATTCAGAAAGTCCTGTTATATTGCATGCTCTAAGTCCAAACATGTTAATTTAAAACTCTTTTTTTTTAAATATTCAAAGTTTATTCATTTTAGAAAATGTAATGTGGAATTGCCCACAATTATTAATGCTATTGTGACTAAGATCCAAGTGGTGAATTTTGTCAACAGTTTGTTTTATGGTGTTTTTAATGGAAACTAGAATTGCCACTAATGCACTTAACAAAAAATTAATGATACCTTAAAAGCAATATGCAGCATTCATGTAGATATGTTCCTCTGGAACCAGTAGATGGCTTTACAAATTAAACAGCTTTCCAGAAGCACCAATGTATCCTTCCTCCATGGTACACAAGCAGGTATGCTTATTAAACTGCAGTAACACACCCCACTGCATGCAAGTAAATAAACAATGAAATGGGCCCTTGTAATAGAAGCTGATCTTCTCATGGAGAAAATATACTAATTAATAACCAACTAGTTGGTTTCTGCTCATGGGCAACCCATCTCAAGGCCAGTGCGTGTGTGCGTGTAGATGTGTGTACATGTATACGTGTATACAGATGGTCTGTGGGTATACCCCTCTGGCTGAAGAATTGTACACATTGTTGATTGACTGGTGGTAGAGAAATGTTTAATAATTATGTCTAAGTACCTGATGGCAATATCAGATAGGCCTACATACGTACATTAAATGTCAGCAACATTACTTGTAGCACAGTATTATTATACATGTGTAGTCAAACATACTATGTCAAACTTGTTTCTGTGATACATAATGTGCTTTTGAACATCAAAGTATCTTAACTCATAATCAATCATTAGTCAATTATTTAAATTGCATTATAATTTCTCAACATATTGGAAATAAAGTCAATTGAATTCAGAAAGGAAAAACACATAATATTGAAGTCAACTATTTAAAACAAATTCTTTTAATTTAATGCATCTAAAAAATGAAGTGATTTTGAAGTTCATAACAGTACTGGTATAGCTAAACTACACAAATCTACATCATTGATGTATTATGAAGAGAACATGCAGAACTTTGTCAATAACATACTTTGAAAAGTTCAACTATTTATTTATCAGGTGGTCACTAACAAATCGACTAATTTTGTCTGGGTTTTTGTGCAGAGATGAAGGCCTCCTGTAGACACGTATTTGTTGGTTTAGATTGTGGCAATCAAATAGAACAATAGTTTAAGGTTTGGGAGTCTTAGAACGCTCTTTTCTTTATTCTGACAACACTGTAACCCTGTCACTGGTACATTCATCATGTGTACTTTTAAATTGCTGCAATTCAGCCAAATTATAATACTGCTTGATGTAGTACTACAATTACAGGAGGAAATGGGTTCTGTAATAAATATTGATGCTTCAGACATCAGAGAATGCCATATTTTCAATGACAAAATGCATAGTATTTCTGCTTCATATATTTCCAGTTTACACAAGTTGTCACTACCATGACAACTAACACTACATGTACATCATGTGAGTGTTCAATTAAGATGACAATTGCCAGTTTTTTTTTAATGACTCCTAATCCTTTACTTCTCCTCTGAGAATTCTCCAAATGATGTGAACTAATATAGTTGAAAGCTTGGATGTACAAACACCAGAGCAAACTAAAATGCCTCCCAATCTATTGTATTCCTTTGTTCCCCTAATGAAGCAATTATTCAACCTTTGTTAGGGGGGAACTTGAATACATCTACATGTAGCCTACACATAAAATGAGGCTTTGCTGTCAGTCCACGAGGGACATTACAATTTTTGCTGGTAAAAGGTTACATATTGTGTTAAACGTGTACATGTATGAACTGCCCCAGTGCCACTTAAAAAGAGTAAAGTCATAAAAAATAATTACATATTTTTTATTAGCAGATTAAGCTCAATGATGTAGATGTTTAATAACTGAAGATACAGGATTATGTGAAATTCTCAAGCTCAACATATTTCAGTGATGAGCATGTGTACTACATGTTTGCATAACATGAACCCATTTCAGGGAAATACTTTTACAGCGACACCCCCACCAATAGTAGTCGGAAGAGCTATTGTTTTTGTCAAGATTTGTATTTGTTTTTCTTCTTTTAATTCATTCCATTCGTCAGAAACCCCATTTGATTTGTACAGAAATTTATGGCCTCCAAAAGTCATACTTAGCTTAGTACAAAAGAGTAAGATCCTATAACTTATCAAAGCTTGGGTTATGAAGTTATTGTTAAATGTAATTAGCTTACACACAATGTAACTTAAATAAATAGTTTACTTTATAATGAAAAGAATATTAAAACAGGCAATCTTGAGACCACCAATTCTCAAAAAGTATGAATGTCTGATCGACAAACTTTTTTTCGATTGTATACTTGTGGGATACTGTATTTAGTGTTTGGTGGCCTAAAATGCAGGATGTCGCCATTACATCATTTATCATATGCAAGTTTTGTATACTGTGTACAAAACTCATGGCTCTAAAATTCTAGACTCGACCAGTCCTAATACTATATCAGGCCAGTGCTATTGCAGTTTTCTTTTTACAATAATCATAGACTCCCTCTGGTTGGAGACTTACACATGTCTATTATTTTACAAGATTCAGAAGATCGAGTGCAAGCTAGCTTAGCGCAGCAAAATTCTGCACGCAAACTTACTCTGGTCGGGCTTGTTGACACTCCTGTATGTCATTGCAAGTCATTCTTCACCTGATAAATACAGATCAGCTTAGCAAAACAATGCTGTACGTTCATTGCATGTACAAAAACACCCATGAGCCCCAAACATTTGAGATGAGTTTAACTTTGAATAAGTCGTTAATTATCAATGGGAAAAAACTGAAAAAATATTTAGTATCAAGCTACACTCTTTATTAACAGATTCTGAATATTTGACGAATTTGCTAGGATGTTTAGATACTGTGTTGATGGGTTCCTGTGAAGGGTGTAATAGTGGAGTCTGTTACTGCAGTCAGCGTGTGTGTTGACTACATGTATACTCTGTATTGTTCATATGGAAACCGATGAGCCACAATTGTTTGAGGAGAGTTTAACTTTGAATTAGTCTGTAATTAAAAACTTGGTAAAATCTGAAAAATTTTTCTCCATTGGGCTTAAGTCTTTAATAATGTATTGGGAAGATTTGAAGATTTTCCGTTGATGTTTACATGTAACAGATAGGACGGGTTATGTGATGGTTGAAATAGTGGAGTCTATTGTTGCAGTTGACTATTCGTTTTACTGTGCATACGGAAACCGATGAGCCCCAAACATGGGAAGTGGGAGAACTGTTGCTGCCAGTTTAATGTAGCACAAGCAGTGATAATTACTTTGGATACCTATTGTTTTTTAGCAATGAGCCCCAAACATTCAAATAAAAAAATAAAAAAACATTTCCCGAATCACATGTCATGAAGTCCTAATCTTGTGCCATCTTGTACCTTATGGTACATTGAACATTTGATTTAGAAAATGTGATCCCAATTTGACATTTTAGTATCCCTAAATTAGAATTCATCTGGGAAAAAATTGGAAAGAAGCCAATTTCAACTGATAATGGTAGGTATGGGTGTCAACATTGACCAAAAAAAAGTAAGGACCGATAGGGGGTGGGGACATTTTGGGGGGGGGGACATTTTGGGGGGGGGGGGTCATTGACCCAAATTTTGCTCAAAGTATGTCGTGTTTGATATCAAATGAAAGGAAATTGAATTTTAAATGCTGGTTGTGATGTTTATTTTTTCTTTTTATCATCCAGTGAAAAGTTACACTTGATTGAAGACGTGGTGCTAGTTAACAAGGAATCGGCAAACCCCTTCTCTTTACGATAAGTGCAACACATGGGACCTACAGCTTCACGTCCCATCCGAGGGACACAGCAATGTTATGGTTAAGTGTCTTGCTTAAGGACATAAGAATGTCACTTTTTGGAAATAGAAAGGAGAAAAGGGGAGGAACAAAAAATTAACAAATGGTGAAGGGCAAAAAAAGAAAACAGGTATGCGTGTGTGGTGTGGGGGTGGGGGATGACATAAAGGAGAGAGGATGTGAGAAAAAAAAGGAAACTGTGTGCTGCCTAGGCACTCGGTCTCTCTTTTTTTCTCACACCCCTCATTTCCCTCTGCCCCACCCCCCTACACACACCTGTTCTTCTGTTGTTGTTGCCCTTAACCATGTTCATTTTTCCTACCTCCCCCTTTCCCCTCTTTATTTCTATAAAGAGCTGTATATGACGCCTCAAACGTTTTTAAGCTTGCCTTTCAATACTTGATTCTCACTCGACATGAGAAGAACAAGCTTCATAACTGACAAAACTTCAAGCTTTTGAACATTTTGAGTCCTCTTTTCGGTCCTCTTTTTCTCTCTGCATGTTAATTTTTTTTTAAACTATTTGATGCATATATTGAATACCATCAAAATGTATTTCGTGGTCATACATGGTCTCAACTCATGACTTGCTTGCTAACAGCAACATGTTTTTTAAAGGCGAGATATCGCCTAATAATTATTACAAAGCCGGATGGCCACTTCAAGGTGGGGGATTTGATCACTTAACTGATTTGGGCTGTTGACCCGAATCAACTGTCACCAAGGGCACGTTGCCACTTACTCCTAGGAGCCTGCCTGGTAGTGCAGAATGTACTACTTTCCCAATATTTTACGAAACAATAGTGCCTTTCTCAAGGGCAGACGTGCCATGACGGGGATTCGAACCAGAGCTTGGGTCCGGTGAAGTAGACCGCTTGGCCATGACAAGCCACATGTATAGTTTCACTTTTCCCTCTAAAAACATGAACAGCTGGCACGTCATGTGTCTGCATGTGGAGTGTGCTGTGGGCATTGCTCTAATGGAGCAGATAGAATAGATACAGAAGAACTTGGTAGCCATGAAGAGGAAACAGAATAATCAAGTCTTTTGTTTGGCTAAACTTGTATGGCCTACAATGAGCTTACTGTCATTTTAGCCTTCTAAACAGTATTTCTGATCAAAACATTGTTTTATTTGTAGTTAAAATGCCTTGAACCATGTTGATATCAGCCTCCAAACAATGTGATACACTTTTTTCCCCAGATTTGCTAAATAAATGGCTAATTTGGGGTTACTATTTTCAGGGTCAGCTTTAAAATCATTTTTAGAGTCAGTATCAGAATGAAGATCAGGTTTAGGTTTTTAGGCACACTTAAAGTAAAAATAATGTAAGGCCTGTCAAAGGGAAGGGTCTTCTATCTTGAAGTCAGGATCACTTTAAAGGTCTGGAACATTTGATTGAAATAAACAAAATGGAACGGTTTTGTGTTTGTTCACAGACCCCTTATGTCTAGCTTTTGTGGGGTTTTCTTTGTTTTTCTTCTTTTTTCTTTTTTCTTTTGTTTTTTGTTTTTTTGTTTTTTCCCCTTCTTTTTTAATTTAAGTTCTTCTTACCTGAACTCCATAGACTTTATTTCTTACAAGACCATATTCTTTGTGTAAGCGACACTAATTTCTAAGACTCATGTCCTATTGAAAGTTGGCACATACAAAGATATCATACCAAAAGTGTGCATCCCACATGTGAAATCACGATGACTTCATTGTGTAAATAATAAACCTGAACAACACCAACATAAAGATGTGTTTTTTGACAGTCTAAATTCAAGAGAACTAAAGTTATATCTCATCTGGCCAAAATTCGGCATGAACAAACCAGGATTTGGTATACACTGTATTCACAAAAATATCTGCTGTTGTCTCCATGTCATCCTGCATGAGTTTTTGAAAATCTAAAATCTAGAAAACTACAAGTCTTACTGGCTGCAACTTGATACGTACATGTACATACCGGAAAATGTTTTAAAAGTACAAATTGAGCTGGGGGTCATAATCACATCAATGTATAACATGATATTAACTGAAGGGTGCATTTTGGTAAAATTTGTTGTGAATCCATAGACTCCTGATTTTTCCATAGACTCCTGAAACGGGAAAAAAATAGGTATCAAACAGCATAAATTTCACCTCTGTTCTGTAGCAACATGTAACATTAAGGAGAATTTAAGAGAACATGACAATTGACCCTTTGCCTCTTCAAATATAACCTTGGTGGCCCCATATTATTCAACAGCACCTTCTGGTGACAGGTTTAAAACTACATTAATTTTCAAACTTAATAAATGTTAATAACAGTAACTAGTTCTTATATAGCGCATTTTACAATAACGTATCAATGCGTTTTACATTAGTGCCCTGGTCATTGGGCAAAAAACATTCCCTTAAACTTTCTCAGCTCCCTGGGGAGTATACAGCTCGGGCTGCCGTGGCGCTCTGAAGGCTTCTTCAAACACAATATCAACCTCTACCCTCGCAGGTACCCATTTATACCCCTGGGTGAAGAGAAGCAATTATAGTAAAGCATCTTGCTCAAGGATACAAGTGCCATGACCAGGATTCGAACCCACATCCCGATGACTTAATCACCAGAACTTGAATTTGATGCTCTAAACCGGCCATGCTCGGCCATAGTGTATAAGATAACCCCAAAAAGAGCATTCATGAAAAACATGGAATAATTGACTTATATTGACTAAATTGAATTTAAAATTTAAAAACAACTAATAGGCATTTTTCATTAAAATGTAACCTGAACTCCTCTTGATGTCATGATGACTTTGTTGGGGAAAAAGTACATCAGCAATTTGACAATGATAAACATTGTTGACAGGCAACCTTGCTCGCCAAGTGATAATAGCTGTTTGAATATTTAATGCACAACCCAATTTGTCACTCTCTGTGATACATGGCCCTGTTCATGTCACTGGTTTATATTTTTTATCAGCTCTGCGTGATTGTGATTTCAATCTTTGTTTACCGTTTTTTTGTTTTGTTTTAATTTCCTGCTTCTTTTTAGTACCTTCAATTCAAGCTCTCTTAGTTCTCTACGAACAAGTCTACATAGCTAGTAGATATACACATGATGGTGTTACCGCAAACCGAATATACACAATACACATGTACCTCACCATGCAAAGCCTCAAAAAGTATATAAAGCTAATTTAGCTCGTTGAAAATAAATTCACAAATCTCAGCTCTGTATTCAACAATTGACTCTAAGCCTTTAAACTTAAACAATGATGACGTCATTGTAATTTTGCAAACTCAAAATGCATTCCTCCAAAAATGACCGAATTATATAGTATCAGATAACATCAAAAAAGCATAATTTAAAAAAAACAATCAGTTGAAATGAAAGTTATGGCCAATGAGAGAGTGCTGGAAAAGCATATACATGTGTGTGTATCAGGGTGTCTGAAAAAAACCAAGGTTAACAGCCAAATATTGTAAAGTAACTCACTTCTTCTCTTAAGGTGATTCCTCTACTGCCGCTACCCAGGTTGTATCATAAACTTGGTATGATCCCTGGCTACAGGTTGAATGGCTTTTGAATGGCACCCCCGAACAAAAATATTGACAAAATAGAGAGACTGCCAACATAGAGGCTAGATAGCTCAGATGGTAGAGTGCCGGCACGTTAATCCAGAGGTCGCAGGTTCAAGTCCTGTTCTAGACAATTTGTCTACGTTTAACCCGAAATTGATTAAAATTAAACTACCAGTACCTGTAATTTGAAATTGAAACTCAAACTGAATTGAATACAGAGACAGGCATGACATTTTGGTCCTTGGAAATAGGTAAGAATATTCTAATGGGTACAAAGGCTGACCTACATGTAGCCCAGGTTGGACTCCTCCGTTGCATACAACGCGACGGAGTCCAGGGTATAAAGCTATCGTACCAATGCGAAAAATTTTATACTAACATTTTTGCATATTTTTACCTCATTGGTGAAGCTGAAGCTTTACCCACATATTCCTGGTGTCCTGAACTATCAGCCTGCTGGGTTCAGAATTGTTGCTTTTATCCTTGGATGACATTATTTGTGAAAATAAAATGGAAATTGACGTCTCCTCTGTAACTTTCTGTTCAGACTCCGTTTATGAATACTCACACGCAAGCGCGCCCATAGCAAGTTCGTCACACTTGTTCTAGTCTGGTGCAAGATTCCTCTCGCTTTTTGTCATGATTTTGAGAGGGCGCTATCATCCACGAACCCGCCTGCAAATGATAGTGCCATCTCGCTGGGAATAATCAAAACAAAGTCTTGCACCTAGACTACATTCGTTCGCGCTACAAGGAAGTCGATGGAGCTGCTATGCATTTCGCACATGCGCACACGTGCTTACTCGTCAATCGGTACACGATGTTTAAAACGTTAGCGTGGATGTGCGATTTATTTTCTGGAATAATATCATCCATGAATATATTTATTATTTTTTGATGCATCAAAAGTGTAGTTATGGCCATGAAGAATATAACAACAGAGTTTCAGCTTCTTAAATCAGGTAAAAATATGAAAAAACATTAGTCAAAAATTGGTTCGCATTGTAGAGAAGCTTTATACCCAGGACGTCAGTGCAGTGGCACTGACGTCCTACCAGGGCTAACCTACATGTACACATGGTGTAGGCTTTAATAGACATTTCAGGATATTTAATCACAATTTTCCCATTATAAACAAATTTATGCCTGATAAAGTCAATTATCTCTGTTTAGTAACTGATTACTTTACTCTCATTTTGAGAGTACAATTCTCACTAATTCCACCAAGTTATTTTCAGACGAGTGAGCTAATTAATTTAGTCTTAATTGCTCAGCAAATTTGTTTTCACAAGAAATATCTCCATGACAACAGCAGTAAGATGAATCTGACAATTTTCTGTATTGCGAGCATTGTGCATGTTGTGAGGAAAAGTACACAGTTAATTTCCACTTGAACATGAAGGGTACTAGTGGGAAGAGATGGTCAGTAATGGATTATGGTTCTGAATGTGATGGTATTACGTATACACCATGTCACACATGACATCCAATGTTTACAGTTGAGAGCCGCACCTGCATGCGCAAACCTATTGTTGTTGTTCTGGGTTTCTTGTGGTCTTCTTCCCAGTGTACTTTCTCAGCAATGTCGTAGAGACTTGAAACTTGTACTTAGACCTTACTGTATAGACGAAATGGCAACTTTTTCAGGATGACGTCATCAATGACCTCATAACACTAAAGTTTTAAAATAACATGAAATAGTTTAAAGCTTCATACATGTATCTAGAGATCCATTCATATAAGACCTTTGCACCATGTAAAAGCCATTGATTTATTTTACAAATCTTACAAAAACACAGAGTGTGACCACATGTGACCTTCACCCTCGGTCGAAACAGGACATTTAAGAACAATATTTTTAAACCATTACATATTATAAATCAAACATGCTACCCAAACAACTATTGCATCACCTGAAAGCCCTCTACAATTCTACATCTAGCACATCATATCTCATAAAACATTATTATGGTTCAGATACTTAAAACTTACCAGGTACTTATAGATTAAGATTAAGATTGCTTTATTCAGCCAATGATTAAAAAAACAATCACAGGAATAGTGTGTTAATGACAAAAGGAGTAAGGGTTGATGACATCATTGATGATGTCATAACACTAAATCAAGGTTTTAAATATTTTTAAAAACCATATTTGGAGAACCATAGTTGTAAGATACTTGCACCATATAAAAGCTCTTGCTGTATTATACAAATCAAATACAAAATGTGTGACCTCATTTGACCTTTATGTCCAGCCGGTTGAAATCAGAAGTTGAAATTTCACAGTTCAAAAGTTCATCTCATTTACCAAGAAGGGTCCAGTCATGAAATTACCATGTACTAGATATAAGTGTGTAAATGACATCCACATTTGTTCGGGATGATGACATCATCAATGACATCACAACATTAAATCAGCGATTAATATTTTTAAAAATCATATCTGGAGTTAACAATAGTTGCCACAAACAAGCTTTTCATGCACCACATGAAAGCTCTTGAGGTATGTTACAGCTCTTACACAAAGTGTGACCCCGTGTAAACTTTACTTTCAGTTGAAACCGGAAATTGAAGTGAAAATAAATATTCCCAGGCCTCTTTTGGAGTATCTGCAAAAAGTATGATCTAGAAAATGAACATGGTCTCTTTGTATGAAATAAAGTTCAATTAAAAGATGTCAAAAGATGTCATAACTTTCAACAGCGCCCTCTTGTGACAATTTTTTAAAAAGGAACAATTCGTTGCTGAAAACCTGTTGTATAGTTCACAAAAGATTAACTCTTAGCACAAAGTTATAAATCTCAGTGTCCGGAAAAAAATAAGCTACAACGGCGTCACAATGACGTCAAGATAATGTCATCGGTTTGCAAACTGGGCTTGATCAAAGTTTCTTGAATCTAAAATGCAAAATATTAGAACCACAATTAACTTCACAAATATCAAAATGTCCTACAAAGACATGTTTACCAAATTTTCTCTTTACTTTTCACCAGCTCTGCTAGTTTGGATGTCTACTGAACACCTTGTTTTTGTCTAGTTTTTCTTTTCTTCTCCATCTTCTTCCATGCAACTCTTCTCAGCAACATAACTCAAGTTTGAAACTGAATTGCCAGGTGTGTACAAAAACAGCCACCTGGGGACAGGAATGCCTACACTGTGATTGTTGTCAGCAATGGTATCACATACAGTGTTTAAGCATGGATGGGAACATTAATAACATTTGAGAACAACATTCATCTTACTCCTGGATCTGTTGTACTTGCGGAATGCCCAATTTTGACACCTCCTACTTTGGGTCGCTGAACAAATTTAGTGATACATGTAGTAACATTTTCGACAGTCTTTCTAATATTAGCATTGATAGTCTGCCACCAGATATGTTTTTTGGTAAGCCATTGAATTCATCTAGCCCTAATCAAAATGCTGCAGAGTAAAGCCAAGGTCGGTAAATCTACACATAAACCTAAGGAACGCCCTCTGAAGTTTGTAAATGTGATCTGTCAAGGTGTGTGTGCAAAACTGCCTGGTTTCCAACACCTCCTACAGGAGGGAGATCCTGATGTAGTAGTAGGCACAGAATCATGGTTACATAACAGCATTTCTACAGGAGAGATTTTTCCACCTAATTTTCAAGTCTTCCAAAAGGACCGTAATAGGAGATGCATATGGTGGCGGTGTATTTATTGCTGTTAAAGGCAACTTGATTGCACAGGATGAAACAAATTTGGACCAACCCGATTGTGAAATGAAGTGTCAAGGGGATTGCACCTGTCTACGCAGGGGCCTTTTATGTTCACAAAAGACTGATAATGAGTATATGCATCCACTCAAAAGCTCCATTAAGAAGATCCCTGGGCACGCCTCCATCTGGTTCTTAGGCGATTTCAACATGACAGACATTGATTGGGTTTCAAACAGTTTATTGCCTGGTGGTACATATTCCGGGCCCAGTAAAATCATGATTGATATTCAGGCCTGGAATTACACGGCGGCCACGACGGCCAGTGCCGTCGATGCCCTTGTAACTGGCCGTGGTGCCCCTCGAAAAAACACCATAATTGCCGTGCCCTTTTCCTCCGTTGGCCGTCGTGCCCTTTTAATAAAAGTTAAATATTTACATGTTTTAGTTTTCGGCCGACGATTTTTCGTTTTCGTTGTAGCTTGGGACGTGTTATAATTTATATCCACGACGTCAACAGTCATTGTACGTGTGCAGCGGCGCAACTTGTTTATTGTTCACGCTATCGCGACACCATCCGACGCAAACACTGTCGCACATTTGTACACAAACCATAGCCCGAACGCCTGACTTCCCACTTTAACAAGGGACCAGTCTATAACACGAACTTGAACGACAGCGGGCGCTGTTTTCGAACGCCCTCTTTTGGTGGAATTGTTGCACCGCGTGACATGGAAAACTTTTTTTAGTGCATGAACCGCTTCCAAAACTTTTCGGGTTAAATTACATAATTTAATAATGCCGCGAAAAGAGCGTTTGAAGCGGTCTGTAAAAGATGAATTCAAAAACTCTGCTGCCAAGTGCAAGAAACTGGACCTCTTTTTGGGGTAAGTTTTTCTATTATTTATTGCAAATTTTGTAATTACCTTTTAAAATAAAAATTTTATTTTACAAATCATGTACAGTTTGCTTATGAATAAGATATGATTTATCAATATCCTTATTCATGTAAACTGTTCTATTGGGTTTACCACCCATAGGGGAACCTCTGGTCAATTTTTTTTGGGGAAACTGAAAACTTCTTTAGCTGCTTGCATGGCTTGTAGCCTCGATTGAAAACCTTGTAAAAATACTTATATTTAATGGGTTTTTCTTTTAACATGCACTGCAGGCATATGTAAATCGCTTATTGTTTTACTTTATTTACTGACTAATTTAATCATTAAAAAAAATTATTTGGGGGATAAAGTGTTATCATTTTGAACTTTTCTTTAATTATGCTTTACCAAAGTAACAGAAATACTGCTTGCCTTTTTCTGTTAAAAATTTACTAGTATTTTAATCATAATCATATTATTTTTTTATTTTTTTTGACCAGGAACCCTGCATCAACCCAACCTTCATTATCTACAGAACAACCTATACTGGTGTTGCTATCATCGTCTGGCAATGTCAAATCTACAGATCACATGCAAGAATCCCAGACTGATGTCGATGACGTTGCTGGTTCTTCTCACACCATCAGCATGGCAACCACTTAGAAACATTCACAATCACTGGTACCACGCAAGACAAAGTGTGCGACAGTTGATGGGTGGGGGTTTGACTGGTTAGAGTATGAAAGCATCGATGGATACGTCAGCAAAGTTTGGTGCAGCTTTTGTCGTAGCAGACCTGACAACTCACAACACATCAAAGGCATTCATTCAGGGCAGAAACAACTATGTGACAGTGATGCCTACACTGTTGGTACAAGCAATGTTAAGAAAGACACAGCCATGTCACATAGCATATCAAAGACCCATTTGGCAACTCTGGCAGCCAAGATGAATTTGAAGAAGAATCCAGTCATCATTCAACACATACAGGCGATGAAACCACGCACAGAAGCAAAAATGTGTAAACTGTTTGACATTGCCTACACAGTGGCATATTGTGAGCAGCCGTTTACCCTGTATCCGACTCTCGTAGCTGTTGAGAAAAAGCATGGTGTTGATCTAGGCTCAACATACATCAACACAAAAGCCTGTTGTACATTTATTGGGCACATCGCAGGCAGCATGATGGAGGACCTACAGAAAGTCTTTGAGGATGACTCGGACACCTTCTACTGCTCACTGTTATTTGATGGTAGTTCAGATCAATCTCAGTCTGAGAAAGAGGTCATCAGCATAAAGTTGATACGAGGATGGTGTCCCTAAGATAAAGCTCCTTGGAATTGCTGAACCTAGCCGAGCCGATATTTTTGAAAACTCCAATGTCGATGAGATGTAGACCAACTTTACCAAACATTTTTTAAATCAATGGATAACAATATCCCGCATAAAACTAGCTCATCTAAGTCCAGTCTCCACTGGGTCAATGCTTACATCAAAAGAAGTATCAGGAAGAAGCGCAGATTGTACAATAGTGCATGCCAAACAGGTGATTTTTCTTCATGGGATGAGTTTAAAGACCTGAGACGGAAGATTGACAAACAACTGAGGAAACTTCATCGTGATTATATACATGATATTGGTGCAAGCCTCCAGAGTTAAAACACCAAACCGTTCTGGAATTATGTGAAAGCGATTCACAAGGAAGTATTTGGTGTTTCCCCTTTTACTTCAATGGGCAAGATTGTGTCAGGTGCTAAAGACAAAGCCGAAGCACTCAATCAACAATTTATCTTGGTCTTCACAAGAGAAGACCTTTCATCACTTCCTGATATTGGCAATTAGTAAAATCCTAGCATGCCAGACATTCATGTAAAATTACTGACAAATCTTCAAGCCCACAAAGCAGCCGGACCAGATGATATTACTGCTCGTGTTCTGAAAGAGTGTGCATCAAGTGTTGCTCCTATCTTACACAAATTTACCAGAAGTCATTAAACACTTCAATGGATGTGAAATACCGGCGGCTCTGGATCGGAAAAGTGAAGCTTATGCGACCAAAGTGGTCCTAGCCGGCGAAGCACACGGTGCTATGTAGTGCCCACTTTGATGAGTCCTGTTATGACCGGCAACACCAGGGTCGTTATGCCTCTTTCGGGATGAAGAGGTTCAGCATGCTGCTTCCTGATGCTGTCCCTAGCAAGTTTCCCTTGAGCGTAGTAGTTGTGGCCACACTATACCGACCGCAGCCCCACCGGTCACCGCGTCCGCTCGTCCCAGCCGGCCGTGTGCATTCACAGCGATCACTGTACATGTACACGTACATGACGTGCATACAATACGCAGACCCTTGTCATGGTTTTTTATTAGTCTTGTCGAATTCAAGTGAGGATAAGATTTTCTGTCAAGAAAGACAGAATTTTTCATAAGCAGTAGCCAACCAAACTTCAATTGGGTACACTCTTATGTTATTTATTGTTAACGTTGGGATTGAACAGGATAACCAGCAGACCCCTTTTGTCCGGAAACTGGGCACATTTTTTTAAAATGTGCAAGCGTTTGTACACGCCTATAAACAATGTCTTGTACCTAGACCCACAAAAACTGGGACTAGACTAAAGCTTTTTAGCTTCCTGAACTTATATGTACGTCACGAAGAGCGCCAAGCATTTAAATTTGGCCAATGAAGGGTATTTTTAATCGGTTGATAAACACCCCTAAATAAACTCGAACTACAAAAAACAAGTTCTAATCACTTTTTAATGGAACATAATCACCCAATTACAAGAAATTTAGCCTTCTCATTTTTATGGACATCAGCTCACCTTTTAATCTGGGCTTGTTTAATTTCCAACACAATAGTGAGGAGGCGTGGTCTATGCATCTAGTGCCTGGAGTGTGGTTAAGTCTCAGACTCTCTGCAGTCTACACATGGGTGGATATATTGTCCATCCACATCGGCATACTCAAAGGAAATCCCAGAAGAATTACTTGTGCATGGTATTTGTGTGGTTGTGAGTGAATGTGTGTGTAAAATGCATCTGTCCGGAGATCGCGCATAGTTTTTAATAGGGACGTGGTTACCTGCACCATAGAGCACACATTTGTCATTGGAGAACTATCCAAGTTATTTATAGGTATCCGTGCCCCTTGCGGATATCCGGATTGTTCAAAAACTTTAAACGCAGTTTTGGTTAGAAAAGCTGACCCGAGATATTCCGATTTTCGAAGTATCCACCCAGGCCACAAGCCCAAATCATGCTACTGGATGGTCCCAAATCTTTTCAGGCTTTACTTTACAATCTTCATGAAAAGATTGTTTGATATCTAACTTTTCTTTTGAGGTGAAAGACAAACAGCAGTGAACGATTTCCCTTGTATCGCATCGCATTTTGCGATGCAATTGGAGCGATTTGCGATGCAATTTTACAAAGTGCATCGCACAATTTGCGATGCAATTTGCGATGCAAGTTTTACTAAATTGTATAGTTATAAAAATAAGTTTACACCCACAAGGTTTCGGATTCACATTTACCTAAGCTGTGGCGGTGGGTGTTTGAGGAATTGCCTTTTATTTAGCGTGATGTCCGACAACCTAAGACTAGAGCAAGGGAAACAATCATATCGCGCACGACGCCGCGCTGTGATCCACATTCCCCCACACATGATGGGTCGATGGAAGCAGCATCGGTAGGGTTCGAAATTAGCGGTCGCCAAATGCGAGTGAAAACAGCGGCGTGCGAGTCAAAACCCTTCCCTTAGTAGCCCGCCAGGTTAGTCAAAAAATTGTTCCTTTTCACAATAAATGAGGGGTACAGTTGTAAAATCCCAAAGAGAGATTATTTTTAAGTTCATAAAATGGTTTAGCAAGTCTTGATATTTGCTAGATTTAATGTGACCGCGATCGCGATCGTTCAATTCATAGTAAACACGCACGCACTTCCCTTAACCACATGGTAGTGAGTAGCCAACGTTCGCCCGCACGCACACAACACATGGTAGTATTATTGTTCAGTACAACAGCAGGTCCAAAGTCCATCCTAACCAACATTCCGCACGCTGTGATTGGCCCGTCAATAAATTCATATTCATAAGGAAGCTTGGCTAGCCTCCAACTCCATACACGTTCACGAGTCGAGTAAAGAATTGCTGCACAACGCGGCGCACGCCCGTGGATTCTGTACTATACACAGCGTTGGGTTCAGGCTATTCAAGCATCGACAACTTTTGCCGATAGAGGGCGTTGCTGGGCAAAGTTCATTGAATTTTTTTCTCTATGTGCGTCGTCAATCGATCGTTAACACGAAGATTTCATTGCAAAAGAAGTTCTATAAAACCGATTCTCAAATTACAAATCCATGAAAATGGTTGTTGATGAAAACAAGTACTATTTAGGGCAGAAAATAGGGGATAAGATCGTTAAAAAAAAATAATAAATCGTAAAGTTGTTTTTTTTGGGTTTTTTTGACGCTACGAAAATTGTGTGCATTTAATAATACACGTAGGCTAGTGGGAAAACTTGCGGGCAACCCAAAATTTAAGTTGTCTCTAGTGAAAAAAAAGTTAAGGGAATAGGCCTTTTTCATATTAAGTTTTGGAGCGTCTTATTCTTTAATTATAGACATTCTGAAAGTAGCCTTGGCCTGAAATTAAGCCTTAAAAAACACACAAATAAACCTGTGTCACAGGGTTAAATTTTCAACAATATTTAGGCATTTTAAAATTTGCTATACAAAATTTATGGACTGCTATGCAATATTTTGAGATTGCTATGCAAACAAAAAAATTGCATAGCAGTTTTGCTATGCAAAAATTTGGGACCAAATCGTTCCCTGAACAGACACACTTATTTTGCAAGATAAACATTTCTGACAGGATCTAAGAAGAAGTTGTTGTATATAACTCGTTCTCAATTTAATTCAGTGCACTCTGTTTATAGAGATAAAAAGTACATGTACCAGGGTTGTCAATAGCCCAAATTGAGTGCCGGTCGGTAATTTTTTTCCGAAGATGCATTGCGGTAATTTTTTCGCAAAATTTTGGGTCGCCCGCAAGTTTTTTCACTCGCCCGTATGTATTGATGCACACAATTTTCGTAGCATAAAAAAAAAAAAAAAACAAACAAACAAACAAAACAAAACCACACACACACACACACACGGAAATTTGCGTTTTTGGACTGTCTTATCCCCTAATTTCTGCCCTTAATAATCCTTTTTTCATCAACAACCATTTTTATGGACTTGTGATTTGAGAATTGGTTTTATAGAACTTCTTTCGCAATGAAATCTTTGTGTTAACGATCGATCGACGACGCACGATGGAGAAAAAAATCAATGAACTTTGTCCTCCAACGCCCTCTATCGGCAAAAGTTGTCGATGCTTGACTAGCCTTAACCCAACGCTGTGTATAGTACAGAATCCGCGGGCGTGCGCCACACTGTGCAGGATTTCTTTACTCGACTCGTGAACGTGTACAGAGTTGGAGGCTAGCCAAGCTTTCTTATGAATATGGTATTTTTTAACGGGCCAATCACAGCGTGCGGAATGTTGGTTAGGATGGACTTTGGACCTGCTGTTGTACTGTACAATACACCATGTGCTGTGTGCGTGCGTGGACTACAGGCGGGCGAGCGAACGTTGTGGGGCCTGTGGATACTCACTACCATTACCATGTGGTTTATGTGCGTGCGTGTTTTACCTATGAACGATCGTGATCGTGATCGCGATCGCGATTGCAGCCACATTAAACTCGACTGACACAATTAATAGTCGCTCTATCCCTAGTCGCGCAGGCCTAGATCAGTGAGTATATTTGTCAGAAATTGTCAGGAATGGATACTAAAACGAAACCCGATGTATTTTGTCATAAATACGAAAATTTACTGTTAGCTTCTGATGACAAAATAATGAAATATTCAGCATTTTCGGTCGAATTTAGTGCCGGTCGGTAAAGCTCCTAGCAAGGCAAAGTCCCGGTCGGGTATCTCCGAGTGCCGGCAGGCCCGACCGGCACCGACCGGCGTAGTGACAACGCTGACATGTACTTCATGTGATAACGTAGTGCCAGTTTCTTTTGAAGTACAGGCATTTTTGAAGTTTTCTAAACACAAGTTATCATAAACAATTAGTCTTTAAAATAATAGTTGTTATGATGTTAGTTGAGATTTGATAGGTTATGAACCAACGTCTGTAGTGCTACTTGTTTCATTTACTTAATTTCTCTCCCATACTTTATTTGATTTGCAATTTTTTTATTGTTCTTTCTTCAGATTGTGGGTTTTAAGCCAGAATTTAAACTTGTATGTGCCCCTCTCCAAGCCCCGCGCCCCCATTTGAAATCTTGAATTTTTTTATTAAGAATTACAAGAATAAAGAGTCACAGTTTTAACAGCTTTTACGTGGTAATTTAAATGCTTTTAAAACTGTTTTTCTCTACACAGACAATTTGTTATATTAAATCCACATCCGATTGTCTAATAAAAAAAGTCAATGACCTGACAAGAGTACTGAAAAGGGGCTTGTTAAAAAGGGGCTCAATAAAAATGAAGTTTCATTTGGCCAGAAGTGCCCCCATGGTGCACCTCTACGTGCCATACTAAAAAGTACCCTAGTTTTCGCTGCTGAGGCTTAGTATGACGTGCCGTTTTCTTGCATAATTTTTCTACAATGGAAATTATTTTACAGTTATTTCTATCAAAACTAAGGTAAACAAACTGGTATTCTGTACTATAATTTTATTTTTTAGAAATTCCAGTTATGAAGTGCAACTGACAACTGCTTGTTTTATTTTAACGACGTGTTAGAGTTGAGGGCACCCCACTGGATGGCAGCACCTCCACCTGACTTTTTTTGATTTTGATTTTTTGATTTTGATGTTTCAACTGTCTCTTCGTTACCAATAGTTTACTTGTTAAAGAGTTGCTAATCAGGATTCCACTGGACATTTTTTAGTGTGTTTAGTCACTGATATTATAAAAGTATATCAACCTGGTTATCAGCTGCTGGTACCTGTGCTGGAACAACCCACTGTCATTCTACACCATGGGGGAATGCAACAATTTAGACATCAATAGTTTCTAGGAACCTGTATTAGTTACCATGGTAATACTTGTGCTACATTTTAGTTAGAACTACTTCTGGCTGGGGATATTATCCCAATCCTGGTCCAGAACAGAGAATTCTCTTATGTGCAGAATTATGAGGTTATCCTTGGTAGCCTTTTGAATAAGCACGCACCAGCTTGCACTAGATCTGTTCATTTAAGACCTCATAGTCCTTGGTTTAATGTTGTTATACAGACTGCTATAAAATAGAAAATTGAGTAGGGTCCATGAGAGAAAACGGAGATTGATAGACAGTTGTATTGTAATCAAAGACACAAGGTTATGAATTAAATAATGAAGCCAAGATTAATTATTACTCCTCTCAAATCACTGAATGTTCTGGAGATCAAAAGAAGCTATAGAGTCGTTAACGGGTTATTACATCAAACAAACAAAAAGCCTGTATTACCTAGTAGTGTATCAGATGCGGTTTTGGCAGATTTTCTCACTATTCCAGCAACAAAATTGTAAAAATTGGTAGTATTTACACTGTGTCAACTTGTTGTGCTACAATGTATGTCATCAAATAACCATTTACCTGAGAGTGTACATGTATCCAATATTTCTGAGTTTAAACCTACTACTACTACTGTGTCTGAAATCATAAAATCAATAAGTACATTAGTTCTCCTTCTGAACCATGTGAACTAGACCCCATACCTACAGATCTTTTTAATTGACAAATTTCAATCTGCATACAAGTCTAGGCATAGCACAGAATTTAATACTTTTGCGAGTGCAAAATGACATTTTATGTGCTACGGATGAGGGTCATGTAACTGCCTTGATTCTGCTTCATTGAAGTGCGGATTTTGACACAGTGGATCACACTATTTTGCTCAAATCATATGTTTCTTTTTACCCAATTTAAGAAAAACCATCTTTCCAATCAAGTATTTGAGTAAAGAATTGTTTTTAACCTGTGTATTTTTGTTTGTTTTAAATTTCTAAGCTTAGGCCTAAGTTTTCATTTTAGTGCGCTTTATAAGTTTTCATTATTATTATTATTATTCTGTCTCTTTCTTAGCGACCCTTATATCACCCAGCACAGCTATGTCAATAAGATGACACATCTTCTTCGTCTTATCTAAGACTACAACATCTGGACGCAGGAATCAAAGGTGAGGTTGAGGGCAGAGTACATTAGAAAGTCATCGTGGAACCGATATCAGTATGGGCTACGAGTGCTATACAAACGTGAAGGAAGGATAGACCCCTACTACTCCTAGTACTAAAGTAGCACAGAGGTGTAGGCCCTACATGTGGTATATTTCCAGGTTATTTTACACAACCAAGAGCCGAATCATTGCTGCAAGCTGGTACCCGGTTCCAAAATTATATTACCTGTGAACGCATCATAAGCAAATCAACAATTATAGGAATTCCTTTCATTTCTCTGGATTCAGCTTTTGAGTTGCTGTTCACCATTCACTGTTAAGTGTCTGCTGAGAATATTGTAACCAGTAAAAAGTGTTGAATAATGTTGCACTACCATTGAGCTATGAACTACATGTGTATGTATTGAGCTTGTGAAGCTCCAGTCCTGAAACACATGATTGTGGAAGCATACATCCTCATACAGGTCAATACTTTATTTAGCCTTGATATCAAGGCTGTGTAGACAAGTACTCTAGCTAAAACCATAGAGCAAGGATACTAAAACCTCAGCCGCCTGAATGCGATACAACCCCAGTCCCCCGACTGACTCTAAAAAAATAGCACACCGCACTCTCACCATGCACACACACAGCACCTGTACACAGCCCCACACACACACCGCTATCGCCCACAATCCTAGCCCGTGAGCCGTCAGACCCACAGCCTTGACGATCTTGTAAACCGAGTGTCTTATGTGTTTCATTGTTTTTCTTCGCAAATCCGTGGAAAATGGGGGGGTGAGTGGATATGCAAAGATTTATTTCATGAATAATACATCATTCCTAATAGCCAATCACACACCATTTATTAAACATGACCACTTCCAATGGCCAATCAAGAGCCTTTTATGTACATGTAGAGCGCACTCATTACCATAACCGCAAGACCCGGAAGTGTACAAGATCGTCAAGGCTGTGAGCCTGACAGCTCACGGGCTAGGATTGTGGGCGATAGCGGTGTGTGTGGGACTGTGGAAACTAGCGTTTGTGTGCTTCCTTGGGTGTGAGAGCGTGGTGTGCTGTTTAAAGACAGTCGGGGGGACCGGAACAGGAGTTGCATTGCATTCGGGCATCGCATTCGTGCGGCTGTGGTTATGCACATTTTTAGCTTTATAGTAAGTAAACTATTACACAGCCTTGCAATCAAGGCTATACTTTATTATGGGAAAGTTAATTTTATCTTCTAGTAATAAAGTTGATTTTGGGCCTAGTCAGGGGAAACAAATTTTAATGCTAATCGTGTTCATAAGGTTGTAATGAGAACAAAAAAGGTGCCATTACAGCACAAGTTATGGAATTCGTGTATTCTGATAGGTGGATCCAAATTAAACCAGAACTTTGATGGGTGTTGTATAGTAAGTCAGGGTATAGTAAAACAATCTTCAAATTTGAGTTTATTTTGTAAAAATATAAAAGTATAATATTAACTAATCGACCCCTGGCATTGATTTATTGGTATACCGTATATGCACGGCAGTGTAGTACAGTAGTACACATGTGCTGACTGCAGCAAAGGGACTTGTGAATTAAATATTCAAAAATAAGATTAAACAAATCTGAAAAAAATCAACAATACTACTTAAGTCCTTTGTGTATGGAATGCTAGTCTTTGATTGGCTTAATTTGATTGATAAAGCGTTAAAAAAGCTGTTTTACAAATCGACCCCTGGCATGCCTGGCGTTGACTTCTTTGTACACGGTGTACGCACAGCAGTGTACATGTAGTACACGCGCAAAGGCTGTACTACAAAGTCAATCGTGGGTTTTAACAAAATCTGGAAAAATCAACAATAATACACATTGTGTATGGAATGCCAGTCTTTGATTGGCTTATTTTGAATAATAAAGTGTTAAGAAAGTCGTTTACATATCGACCCCTTGGCGTTGATTTCTTCGCTTACAGTATATATGCACGGCAGTTTATAAAACACGCACAGACTGCAGCAAATGGACTCATGGTCTATAACATTAAAGATCAAATTAGAAATAAATATAAGGGAGCGTTTTAACACACTGAAAAATGAAACACTAATTCACAAAACTGGTGTTGATATTATAAACACACACACAGTCCTGCAACTACAAGAAGTATGACACACATCACACGTAGGTGTATTTCACTCGCGTCAAGCACATTGCAGCCACAACAGAATTGCTGGAAGGATATGTCAAGTCAAAATATGTTCTTGCTGATGTGGTTATCTTCAGATCCTTTTTCACAAGTAGCGATCAACCCGGCGCGTTTGGAATAAGTAACATCTACCGTTAAATATACCAGAGTGAACAAACATTTATTGGAAATTTAAAACACTAACATTACATTACCAAAAAACCACAGACTGATTTTAGAAATTACAGGAACCCATGTCCCTTGTCACTTGGGTTGGATTAACTGTATTTGGCTGGGACTGTTTAACAGCTGACACAGATCCATCCTTCTGTTCTATTGTTCACAAGTTAATTGAGGCTCCATATGAACTGAATGACACTTGAATTTACAAGAGTTACAATCAACAGAGAAACACTTCAGGAACAAAAGGGCTTCATCTGTTCAGAATGTCACAGAATTTGTCGGTAGAGTCAACATTGATCAATCGTTGGGTTTTATTTGATTTACATTGAAGGATCAGCAAACAGACACTTCACATCTTTGGTCATACATTAGTTTGACTGGGTACATCCAACTTAACCTGCGATATGTCCCTGATCTTTGATTTTGAAGAGATTGTTGAAACAATATTGTGATTACTTTCAGCATGTTTCTTCCTCATAGTATGTAACTGGAGTACAATAACAACACAACTAGAAATTACTCATAGTGTATTTTGCAAAACACACACAGATGTTTTCGGGTATAACAGAATAAACAGTTGAGAAATGTATGATGTCATAGCGATGTATGTAGTTTGTTGACTGTGTACAATTAAGTTGTCACTGTCTGAATACGGTTTATCAACTGTCCCAACAGGAAAATATCACATTTAGTTTTGGGAATGGAGCCGCTCGTTTGAGATTTCTATATCACAGTATCATCATTCATGTGATAATTTCAACAAGCCAGTTTTCAGAAAGCTTTAGAATTTACTAATGATTTCGTACAAATAAACTATAGTGAAAATTCTTGATTAATTTTGTTGTAGACGGAAATAAATTTACACACTTTTATTTTTATTTGAACTTCCAGTTTGGACTGGACGGAAGGATAAAATTTATGTGTGAGTCGTGTGTGAGTATGAACTGTGAGGCTTGTAATGAGCTACAATGTCACAAAGACTTTGAATTTATGTCGCATTATTCAAAAGATACTACATGTTTATTTGTTAAATTTTTATCCTTTGATTTGATGTAAGTTGATAACTGATGATATCCTGCTGACGTAATCTATTTCATTAAATGAGCCATGAAATAACCAACAATTTGGTTTAGGATTTGTACTGGTTGGACAATGTTAAATATGAGATTATCTTTATCTTTATGAAAATAATTGATTTTATTTTTTATTTTTTCCAAAAGAACATAACCCGTCATCCTAGGGAAGGGTTACAAAAATGTTATTAATATTAATACAAATGAGGTTTACATCATGACTGAAGAAAGACTGTAGGAAAAAGCATTCACTTTAAACTAATTTTTGTAGCATTGATTTCCTTGAACTCAAAGCAGACATACAAATATACTTGGCTAAGCAACGCACATTTACCTTTTTTGCGGAGAGGTCATTAGAAAATTAATTTGTCTCTTTTCAATTTTCAATAACATAATAATAATATACAAACATTGGATTTTTTCATCTAATTCATAATGTATTTTAACAATAAATAGGCCTTCTAAATAAATAAGCCTTTGAATAATCTATCATTTATTTCAGTAATAATGTATTAAATGGCTGGTGCTGTTAAAGACCAGTTGGCTAAAATTTGTTTGGCATCCATAGCCATACGCAATTGGCGCTTAAGCTTTGGCATGCACGCTAATAGCGCAAAGCGCATTTATACAGTACTCAATGTAAAATATATTAGTGCACGAGAAGGTTAGCTGGGAAGTGCCCCAAGCATCCTATATTTATCAAGATAGGACTCCTACATGTATATTAAGTTTTGAAGTGTCAGAGGAGTATGAATAGCTAAATAAAGTATGACCTGTGATGCGTGTTCCACCAATCAAATGACATGAAGATCTTTAAGTGTGGTATATAATACAAAATATTGGGAGGGTACTACACGATGATTCTTTTTGTCATGTATTTCTCCGGCTGCATCAACGCATCGACTCGGGCATTGCTACATATTGTGATGTGGCAATGCCCAAGTCGACCTGTAATCGAGAGATGACCAAAAGATCTTGAATCAACAAGAGGCATTAAACAATTGACCAAGAAATGTACCAAGTCTTCCTCGTCACAAACTCGCCACAAAATATTTTAAAAACAGGAAACAGTGAGGCAATGGTGATGTCATGTTGTTACTTAGTGCATAGGCTTTGATTTGAATTCCTGAGATCAAATGAGCATGAATTTCATGTGTTTTAAAAACCAATGAGATTTGAGCTGCAACAAAGTAAAATTAAAGTTTAAGGGAAACAAATTAAAGTCTTGATGAAACTAAAGATAGTTCCAGCAGATGGCCAAAACACCCAATAATTAATGTAACATTGCACAGGCTCAATAAAATTTGGGAAAGTAAAAAATCATAAAAACAAAAACTTCCCATATTTTCGAGATCAAATATTGAGAAGTATACAAGCAAAATAGGGCATCCCTAATTATTTACATGTATCCATGGGTCCCACTTTTTTTAGGTGTTCAGGTATCAGCTGAACACCCCTTGGGAATTTTTTTTTTTGGGGGGGGGGAGTTTTTTTTGGGGGGAGGGCCTAGGCAATCATACATAGTTAGACTGTGTTCCAGTCTTCTTCTTTCTGCACAACTCTTCTCTGGAAATGTATTTTTAATATTAACTGAATTAAACAAAATTTCACTAAATGTGAGGTACTGTTAGGAAGTATCAATACAAGGCACTATGCAAAATAAAAGTTATGGTAAACATTTAAGGTTACATTTTTAGCAGGAACCAAAAAGCATCATGGAATAACCAACTGTTCCTGTCTCATTACTTCCTACTCTTCTCTATAATCAACATTCACAAATACCTAGAAAAAATAAATCCATTCTGATTGGTCGAGAAGAGATCAAACATGTGATATAAACACAGTTAGAAGTGATTAAAACATTGTCTAACCTTTATTAGATTAAAAGAGGGCGCTATCAGATGATTGCGCTGAGCGCACAAATTTCACAGCACAGTTTAAGTCGGTAGGTTGCAAAGCAAATTGCTTTAACTTTCTTAAAAACGACAAGGACTTGGCAGAAAAATACTGTGTGTTGATGACACCTTGGAGGGTTCTTTTAAAAAAAAATTGTTTTTTTAATCTGAGTCGGTCACGGTCAACCCGTAGGTGAGTTGGCACGGAATGAACCAAAATCAATATCATCATGGTTGAACATTTTCTGAAAATTAATTGGGAGATAGCCATATAATCTCACAGCAACATTAAACTGCATGTTGCATCAATTGTATCCAAACAGTTTCTTTACATAATTAATGACCTTTAGTCACAATCATTGTTTTGCAATTTTTTTAAACACTTTTGTAAATATTTAATTGTATTCGGAATGTATCAAAGCCTTTAAAACTTTGATGAATTGATTAATTTGGAACACAAGACTGAGTTTACAGTACTGAAAATTTCCTAACTCAATAGTGATTTTTCTAATTTATTGTACATTGTTATTAAGGGTGCATGTACATTGATATCCCTTTAGACATTCTGAATTAAAAGGATAATACATCATTGGTTTTTGGAGGAGTAATTCACTCCCATGCTAGTTTTAATTACTTGTCTTTTTTCCTTTATTAGCATTTTACCAACAGTAATACACTGTAAACAAACATCATTTTTGTCAAAATTCTGCTAGTATTCGAGGTTTGGCAACAGAACATATTCAAATTTTCCATTCAAGTTTCGAATCTATGAGTTACAGATCCCAACACAAAACCAAAAGAAATTTTGTCCTTTTTTCTTCAAAGAAAAAAGTAACAGAAAAATAATAATCCAATTGGTAACAAAGAAATTAAAATTATATTCATAAAACTAAGTTAGTGTAAAGCAGATACAAAAAATTATAACACAAAATGCTTTTATGCTGATGAGTATAAGTAAACAAAACAATTGTAATGTTGGTTAACTTTTGATAAGGTGTTTTTTGACGGACTTCTTGAAATAGCGAAACTTGATGAGTTAGTCCTTCCATATCCTTCCAAGTAATGCCAAGACAAACCTTGCATTTTGCTCATCTTCTAGTTCCATAATATACCAAACCACAATATATGTCCAATCAGGTAGGCTACTGAAATTAAGATATATGTGATTTGACCACTTCGCACTAACTGGACGTGTATATCCGCCAAATTTTCTAAGCTGGATTACTGCGGATGTTTTTTGTCAGTACCCTAAATTTGTTGCAGTTCGCTGAACAGCTGATGTGTTTATCCACCCGGACATTCCATTGTGTAGCCTGAACAGATATGCACCTAACGCTTCAATTCAAGTACGGATAGAAGGTACTGGAAATCATGCTCATAATCTCCCTTTTTCCAGGGGTTATTGTGTAATCGCCAGTTCGAGACCTCCGTCTTTTTGTTACTCAAATGTGGCCAACAAGAATGGACAGGCTGGCAACATTGTATTTAGCTCAATGGAAGGTAATATTATTCCAAGCGTTCCGGGATTACAGCACAGGGATGCGATAAAATAGTGACTGACATCATCTAGGAAGTTCTGTACACTGATAGCCTTTGCATGTCATATGGGGTTGTAAAGTAAAGTCCTGATCCAGATAGTATTGGATAATAGTACAATATTGCTTACCTCTCCGATCACCATGGCTACATCTAGATCACTGTCATCATTGTCAAAACATGGATATCTGATGAAGAGAATAACATGAATGTCATTTATGCAACTACATTCACATTTCTACATAAATGTTTGTTCAGTAGTAAACAAGGGCAAATTGGTGCGTGTAGGTTGTGAGATTTCCCCATCATAGTTTAACTACTTATACTCACTATGATGCATTGCAAATGTCCAGCCACTAGCTATTTACTTAACTACAATGTACTTTCAATTACAACTTAAAGTTAATCTTTTCTGTAAAGAATTAATTTCTTTGTGTAAAACCACTGAAAGGAATACTGAATTGATTGAGTCACTGACGTGAATGCAAGAAAATTTGAAGATAAGCTGTAACTATTATGATCCAATTGGTGGTCAATCCATAGCCAAACAGATTAACCTATGGGCATTAGAAACAATCTATTCACTGCCTTCATGTAAATTTCTTGGTGTATTTACATTTATTATTGTGAAGTGCTTCCAATACTTTCTACTAGGTGGATTTTGCTGCTCTAATGTACTTAGTCAAAAAAGTTTAGTCAAGCCATGACTTTAACTGATATCAACTTAAATGTTTAGTTAGTTTTAATGTGATTTGGAAGTAACAATGTATTGTAATGTTAGACACTGTTGCTTACAGTGACTTCAATTACTAAAATTAACACACGTCAAAAACAAAGTACATGTACTTGGAACCTCGGGTTCCCAAAAATTTTGAAGTATACATGTATGGTGTGTATAGGACTACTGGAAACAAGAGGATAACCGGTAGAAAGAATTCACTCTTTCAACAACATACAAGTAAACACATCTGACCCATTCTATGTTACCTGAGTTACAGTTTGGACAAGTTATTACATTTCTGTTGGTGCAATGCCAACAAAATTGCTGGACTCATCACTTCACAAACTAAAATCTTCTTATGTGAACCTTCTTTTAATTTATAACAAGAAAAGATTCTGCCGGCATAATTATGAAATATTTATTAGACAGTTATTAGAGTTACATGTGTTTCTCAGACAAATGAGGGAAAACAAGAAAACTAGAAAACAAGATTCATGTTGAAAATCCTATGAATGCAGTTGAATCAAACTATTTTGCTTCATGAAAAAGGTTTGTGTCCTTCACCAAAAATTTGCATCAGAAATATGTGTTATCAGTGTGGACTGTGAAATCAATAAGCCTAATGTGTTGCATTTTTCTTTTACCTGTATAACATTATGTTGTCTGAAATACCCTCAATAAATTAGCACTTGTGGTTGAATGAAAGCTCTTTCTTACATCTCCTGGGCTGTATTTCAAGTGTTAATGCTTTTTTGTTTGTCTGTATTTGAATAGTAAAAAAAAAAAAAAAAGTGACTACATAGTCACTTTTTTTTTTTTTACTACACCTGCCTATAAGTTAAAAATACATGTAAGTCAATACTTTTTAACCATTTGAGTTTTAAAACTTTCACACCACAACCTTTTGGGGTCAACAAAGAATATAACATGCTTGGGCATCAGACTTCAGAATCTTCCGCATTACGGTGAACACAGACGGAATCGTGAACATTTGTGTAGAACATGGAATCGATCCAACTGCACGGAATTTCACGGAATAAAAAAAATAATCGGGATTCAGCAGAAATCAAAGTTCTGGATTCAAATAATGACTTAAATAAGATCAAGAACAAATACAACATTCTACAAACACAAAATCTTTTTAATTCTTGAGATAAAGTCCATCTAGTCTTGATATTTGCTAGATTTAATTTGGCCACGATCGTTCATTTCAGTATACAAACATTAAAACATGCTCCTCCACAAAACACCCTCTGGACCTAATCAACGCCAACAATTTGGACACCCTGTTTTTCAATCCAGTCCAATTTGGACACCCTGTTTTCAAATCATGGCAAAAATCATTCATGCAGCCTCTGCACAGACATTTTGCTGGGTTTTTTAGTGATGATGGTTACAGTATTTGTACTTGTAGGTTTTTGTGACAAAAAAATGTAGGGGAATATAAAAAAAAGAAACTTAATCTGGACTTGTTTCACAGGAATTTTTTTACTTTTTGGGGGGAAAATCGTACTTGAAGATTTCAACTCGCGTTTTTAAGCTCTACCCTGAAACCTCCAGAAATGGCACCGAATTCAGTGTGCATACGTCATACTCATAAACTTTCCATTGAATGATACCAAATTTGTGAACAGTTGGTGGCGCCATCACATTTTTTCAGTGAATTTTCCAAATGGAGTTTGTGGAACCAATTTTGCGACAGGTAATATCATGGAAGGAAGGCGTGATTTTGAAGGCAAATTATGGTAGTTTATAAAATTGCCATAGTATTGAAACTTCAGGAGAATGTTTTTCAAAAAGTTTTTAAGCATTTATCACAGTTTGGGGGAGAAACAAACTAAGTGGACCAAAAGTCAATTACTCTCTGCCATTTTATTCCATATTTAGCGGCTCATCAGAAACACAATGGTGTACGTACAGTATGACATGCCTATGACTAGAACTACCAGTCCTATATTATTAGTAATTAGTAAACTAGTACCGTAGTACTACTACTAGTACTACTATACTAACACTAATATAGTCAAGCAGAATGTCACCCAAAATGAAGCCCTGACCAGTTTTGCATCAACATGAAGAAACAGTTTACAGACACAGATGAGTCATCCTTCCATCTTTAAAAAGGCATAATTTCATAAGTAAAAATGACTAAACTAATTGTCATCTGATCTAATTCAATCATATGATCTAGAGAATGTAGGTCACGTGCCTACCCTTTGCGCCAACACAAATTTTACAGTTTAATGGTTTTGTCTTTTCTTTTCTAACTCATTGTAACTGGTTTAATACACTCCTGACCATTATTCCACAGCGACATCATCATGCTGTACATTGTACAAACACACACAACACAAAAACACAATGTACACGCTCCACTGAACATCCCCCACACAGTACACACGACATACGTACGCACAAAAAGAGAAAGTGTTCACTGACTTTTGTTGAACCTGCGATTAAGCTTTTCATGGGTTTCTTAATAGGACAACATACCAGATATACAACCATCGAAACTGCTAGTGCTATGCACAACCACTGGAGATCTTGGCGACTTCATACAAATAACCAAGTGCACTCGCAGGCCCGTATTGACTGAGTCGCCATCTTAGCACGCATCTGCCCGATTTTACTTCTCATCAAAATGTTGCCAATTTTATTAACGCCCTCTATCGGCGTAAGACATTGCGAAGATTTTGTTCATGGACGACTTGATTATGGCTTGTGCTGATTAAAAGAATGCAAATAATCAAGTTTAAAAGAATAAACAAGTATGAAACAGAAGAAGTCAAGTATGAAAGCAAAACGTGAAGCAAAAAGCGTACAGAAAAATCTAAGGATGAACAAGTGCAGAAGGACTCAATAGGCTGGCCCCTAGATGTTAAACTTGCATTGGGGATCGATTATTATTTGGTTTTATCCATACACCTGAGTCCTGTGGGGAAAAAAACACGGGCATATTACACTCAATCGTGTTAACACAAATGTTGTGTCCCATGCAAACTTCATATTACGAAAAATGTATATCCCACGATTGGTTGCTTTGTTTCTATCAAATTCAACACTATTTTCAATGCATGTATTGTGTAACATTGTTACAAACTGTGTTTGCTTTGCATGTATGGCTTTCCATAATTGTCCAGAGTCTTGGCAAAATCTCAGGCTGTGACGTTGCAAAAGAAAGGTCGCTAGCCAACTAAGCCAGTCTATTATGGTGTTCTATAATGGACACTTACATGGCGACTTTGTTTTATGTTTACGCGGCGCTTTTTTTCCTTTCTTTTATTTTGGCGGCACCTCATTTTCCTTTCTTTTTTTGCTGGTGATTTTTTTAACGCTTCGCCTTTTGGGTTGTGTTCGGGTCTGGGTAGGGCCTAGGTCTACACATTTGGCCCTGTCACACTGTTGCGAAAAGAGCGAACTTGTGCCCAACATTTTGGGAAAATTGGACGTTCGTGGAAGTTGTCATTCGTTCGTGACACGTTTGGCATACGTTGTATTCGTTAGCCGTTCGTAGGGGTTCGCAGTAGCCTTGATCAAGGCGTTGCAATTTTGTTTTCAATTATTAATACTTTTCTTTGCGCGGCGCTATTATACCTGTACCGCCCGAGCTGTGTGTACTTTTCTTTGCGCTGCGCAACCTGCCCGAGCTGTGTGCATGATGATGTATGGAGCAAGGATGGGTGTATGTATGTACTGTACACACTACACCTGACGGCCTCCGCATGCGGTGAGTAATATGAGTGCGGATGACCTGCGCAGTGTCGTGCGGTGTGATGTGATACACACAACGCACAGTGCTAGTGTGTACGGTATAGGCTACGGGTGGGTTTTACGGCGTATTTTCGGAGTGAAAACTGCGACCGCCTTGAGCAAGGCTAGGTTCGCAGCGGTGCGCAGGGGTTATGAACATTGATCAAAGTTTTGAGCGTGTGACAACGTAGTGATCAATATTGTGGGCGGCCATTGGGGCCAAAAAGACAACTACAAAAGAAAAAAGAGATTGCCAGAAATAACTCAATCCCCAGAAATATAACTTTTTTTTAAATAACACCGAAAATAGACCGATTGCACGACCGAATGTCACGTGACCAATATTGGGTGTAACAAGGCGTCCTCTATAGGAAGGTGGCGTTGTTGTAAATTACATAATGATTGTTGCGGCATAAAACAAATAATTGCCGGAAAATAAATTATATATATTTTTTTTTAAATGCCGCGTAAAAGAAAAAGTCGCCACCAAAGAAAGAAAAAAAAGTTGCCGGGTAAAAAAAGTAAATGTGTTCTTTTAACGCCCTTTAGAAAAGATGCTGATTTTTAAAGCTTTACTTGTTCAGTTGCCTGTCCTTTTTTTTTACGTTTTTAGGTAAAACATTTATGTACTTTCGATATCAAATTTTTGGTTTTTCAGTGAAACAGGATCTGGTCACTGATATTTCAATGGACAGAACAACATTTAAGGTAAAATTTTGAATGATATAATAGCACTTTTGACAGACATGGTCAGCAAAAACTCGTCCGGTCGTGAAAGTAGCGGGTTTTTAACATAATTTTATGTTATTTTATGTTATTTTTATTTACGCGATTATCCCGTTAGGGTGAAAAATATTGTGCAACCTCAGCTAAGTTCCCATGTCCCCGGTAAGGTGGGGAAGACAAAATGTACAACCTCAGCTAGAGCGGGCACGGTCTCTTGCACATCTTACACGGACTTACACGAATTACTCGGACGACCGCACTTTTCAACACAAGAATGTCACAATTTTGAAGCTGAAATCATCTAAAAGAAAAAGGCTTTCCAAGACTGTAAGATTCCTTTGTCTATTTGAAATTAAGTAGTGCTAAACGCTCACCTTTCCAATTATGTAGGCCTAGTTTCATTTGGCAGAGAGACTATTGAGCTACACCGAATATACAACTCACTTATCATTTGCCCTATAGATTCCTGCCTTCTGAAGAATGGTCAAGCATTCTTGAGGCGTATCTAAGAGTCTCCTTGCCTTTGTTCACTCACTTCAGGCTCTCGCACGCATGCTATACACTCTTCTCAGTTATTTAATTCAAAGTGTACCTGAATACCATGTCACTATGTCCACTTCTGACACTTAAAAAATTTAGAACAATTTAGAGACTATTTTGAGGAGAAATTTAACGCCATTGCCACACCTAAACAAGACTTAATTTCGGTGAAGGAGAACAAGCTCGCGTCAAAAGAACTTAGCAAGTTGGGCAATGTTGCCATTTGATTTCTGCGGGAAGTTAGAAATAGTGCTTGACAAAGTCAAACTCGCCCTAATCAGCAAATGCGATACCGACTTGGCAATTGAAGCAGTGCAGGAGGCCAAAGACTTGATTGACAAAAGGAAGAGAACAATCAGAATAGCCGACGGGAGCAAGGCCAGCTAGGCCACGGTTGGACAGCTCGACAAAAAGGGCGCAGACCACCTCTCAGCAAAGCAGCTCAAAAGCGTCAGAGTCGCAGAGGAAGAGGCCCTAAAGCCGGCCTCAGGTCGACCTACGATGTTCTTGCGCCTGCAATTACAAATCGTCGGCAACGTGCAGACAAATGCTCAGGTCACAACTGAGAAATCGTGCGACCATCGGGATCACGTCGTACAAGTTGAAATTGTTCTACTCTTGCGACTGTTAATTTTTTTCGAGCGGCGACTGTTTCCGATTGTCTTAAAATCATCGCAGTTCTCAGGTCGTAAATAATCGCCGACTAAAAAGTTCCCGATGGTCTTAGCTCAGGCGCAGTGTGATCCTGAAAAGTCAGTTGCCGACTGTTTTTTGTTGACGCAAGATCGACCTGAGGCCGGCTTAAAGGAAATTGAAAAAAAACCAAAAAAACAGTATGGCGCAGGGCTCTACCCACAGTCTGCCCCTCAAGATCTTGCTTCTCGCCGTCTTTTTCATACTTTGTTAGTTCAATCTGCATATCGTGCATGCAGCCCTATCCAATACTGTCTGATTAAAATTCTTGAAATGAACTTTCAGTGGTTTGTGTTTCCTTTCCCTATGTCGTCCTAATGTGAAACTGTTTTTCATGCGTATGAGCGCAGCGAAGTAGCATGAAACTCCACTTCTATTGCATTGATTTACATTGCCAAAAAGAACAGATGGCTATATCCCATGGTTGGGCTCCTCCGTTGCATACAAGGTCAAGGGTGGCCACATCACAGGGTCGTCCGACGTCGGTTAGTGCAGTATAACTCAAAATAAACCTCATTGTGATTTGATTTAATACTAGTTTTAAGAAACAGTAATGGGATTTAAACAATGTCGCAACATACAACTTTAATACAAGGGCTTAGCCCTAAAAATTCAGAAAACTGGTTTTCTGCACACACAAAAACCTATTTATGAGGAAAAAACGTCCATGGTGAAAATTAGAATGAAGGAACTCAAACAATTATTTTGTGAGGGCAAGTGGAAAAGACTTTGTTACAATTAACCCCAACAAAATCTTGAAAGTCCACAAAATAAATATGTACAATTGGTGGACCCGGGATATGGTTATTGTGCCCAATGCTTGGGGGACTCCGCGTCTAAGAATATGCTCGTATAGCGGGTTCAACTTACTCCATAGGCCGTGAAAATAACCGCATAGGAAACCAGCCGTATCCTGGGCCGCTTGATATATTTCCGGGATTTCTGATGGGAATGATTTATTCTGGGGATTAATCATTCTGGGGATTGATATATTTCTGGGGTTAATATATTTCTGGGGATTGAAATGTTTCTGGGATTGATAGGCTATATTTCTGGGCATTGATATATTTCTGGGATCGATTTATTTCTGGCAATCTCTTTATTTTTGTAGTTGTCTTTTTTTTTGCCCCAATGGCCGCCCATAAACAATGCGCCATGTGAACGTTTCGCACGTTTAGTGTAGGTTGCTTCTTTGTCCGGGGTGCTCCACAATAAACGGGAAATGAGTGTACAAAGACTACGGGAAACTGTTAAGAGCAGGGACAATGGAAAGAACAAAAGAATGCTCCTGCACAATGATGCATTTTGAGAATGTGTGTAAGCGTGTCTACCCGTAAAACCCAAGGACTTTAAAAAAAGAGATCCGGGTGTTTGGCAGAGCGAGGACGTCCTTGCTTCGCTTTCGTGTACAAAATCAGAGGGGACGTCGCTAAAAAACAAAAACAAAACAAGTCCAAACAATGAGAGAACAAAGAGAAGTCCCTCGATTCACGAGATTTACAAACATGTGTTATGTATGTGCATAGCTCCATGGTACGTGTGGGCTTACGGGAGCGCCAATATGGGGTATTTTCAACCTGGACCCCACAAGAGAATTCTTTAGAAAAGGGAATAATAGAACAACAATAGCTGGACCCCCAAACCCTATAATCTGTAAGTTTGTGTGTATGTGTGTGGGCTTATACGGGAGTGCCCTTGTGGGGTATTTTTAACAAGGGAACAATGGACCCCACAAGAGAATTCTTTGTTCAACCTGGACCCCACAAGATAATTCTTTAGAAAAGGGTATAATAGAACAACAAAGGACAAAACAAAAAAGGGAAAACAAAAGGTCTCCACACGGAAATTCTAAAGACAGGGGTGCTCCGCAAGGAAGTTTGTGTACAAAGTCTATGGGAAACTGTTAAGTGCAGGGACAAAGGAAAGAACAAAAGAATGCTTCACAAGGCCGCATTTTTTAGAATGTGTGTTTGTTTGTTCATAGAGCAAGGAGGACCAGAACTTGCTCTATGGTTTGTTTGTGTGTGTGAGGGAGGGGCGCAGGAGGGGGGGGGGGGGTGTCCCTGTACAGGTAATTTATTAATAAGCCCTGGAACAACATCTTTCCGTGTCATGCTGGTCGAGAACCATCTTGCTGCACAATGTGGCAATTGGTCAGATATGCGCTTGTCCTCCTTTGTTAAAATAAAAAAAAGTCGACGCATTAAAACAAAATTGCCGGAAAATAAATAAATAATTTTTTTTTAAATGCCGCGTAAAAGAAAAAGTCGCCACCAAAGAAAGAAAGAAAAAGTTGCCGGGTAAAAAAAGTAAATGTGTTCTTTTAACGCCCTTTAGAAAAGATGCTGATTTTTAAAGCTTTACTTGTTCAGTTGCCTGTCCTTTTTAAAAACGTTTTTAGGTAAAACATTTATGTACTTTCGATATCAAATTTTTTGTTTTTAAGTGAAACAGGATCTGGTCACTGCTATTTCAATGGACAGAACAACATTTAAGGTAAAATTTTAAAATGATATAATAGCACCTTTGACAGACATGGTCAGCAAAAACTCGTCCGGTCGTGAAAGTAGCGGGTTTAAAAAAAAAAATTATGTTATTTTATGTTATTTTTATTTACGCGATTATCCCGTTAGGGTGAAAAACCTTGTACAACCTCAGCTAAGTTCCCATGTCCCCGGTAGGGTGGGGAAGACAAAATGTACAACCTCAGCTAGAGCGGGCACGGTCTCTTGCACATCTCCGTATGTCCCGGTATCTTCCTGAATCCCGGGTCCCCCATTGGGCCGTGTGTACGTGTGGCAGGAGACTCTGTCCCCCTGGAGATTCTGTCCCTCCGTTCAGTAAACTGCGAAATGGGATTAAGTCTAAATGATACGGTAGACTATGATATTTGACAGGTTTGTGGTTCATTTTGAAGACCAATTTCATAGAATAAATGACAAAAAGCAAGATTATCAACTCAACATAAGCACAGAAGCGTTAAACGGACACATTTATAAAGTATTATATCAAGTCAGATACTATTATTCCCATACCAATCTGATTACTTAAAGATAAAAAATAGCATTATTTATAGTTAATACAAAATCATACAGTCTGGGTTGGTAGAACACTCAAGTTCCTTATGATGCCCATGTCGTCACCAGGGGCGTTTGAACTTGTTTGCAATTGGGAGGAGTGTTAAACAACGACAACCACCGCCACCACTACCCAACACAATCTCATGCCACACTGGGAGCACTATTGTACATCCCTACGACCGCGAAAACGCACCCCAGGGGTTAGTGACGAGAGGTATCGATACGGTGCGCTGCCCATGGTAGCGAGGCTGACTTGATGCCTCTTTTGCGCATAACAAAACTTGAGCGGGCGCGTAGAGTGGATCGACCACAGGCCTAATTAAAATGTGCTAGATTCTAGCACACTGGGGTTATGATCGAGCAAAGCACAGCCTCGCTACCATGGGCAGCGCGCCGTATCGATACCTCTCGTCACTAACCCCTGGTAGGGATGTACTGAGAAACAACGCTGATTGGCTCCCACGGGGTGACTACTTTGCGTGCACGCTTGTTAAAAACCTTCGAGCGCTTGTATGACGCTTGTAGAACGCTTAGTACGCGCGTGTGAAAATACAAGTATTTTGACGCGATTCCATTTCAAATGAATCAAGTTTTTACACGGTTACCCTAAAACTGCACACAGTTAGTAGACATACAAGTTCTCCGAAGAATGACAGGGGACCAGTTGCTGTTTGACTTGATGCCTCTGTGGATCGATCACTGCATAATTAAAATGTGCTAGATTCTAGCACATATTTTTAATGAACCAATTCCAGGGGTTATGATCGAGCAAGGCATGCTGGGAAAAATGGCGCGGCGAGATCGATCACCCCTGGGAACGAGGTTGAGCAAAGCATGCTCGAAGATTCGCTCGTCCCCAGCGCCTTGCCTTCAAACCAAAGGCGCTGGGATGGGCAAACGTATCAAGCACGCTCATTGGTTAATGCTCAGTCCCATCATGCATCACACTCACACTGCAAGCACTGCACGCATGACGTACTTCCTGAACAAGAATCTGTGCAAGCTGATTAGCCCATCCCAGCGGTCCTGGATAGGCCGCTGGGGCCGAGCGAAGCTCGAAGAAAAAATGGCGCGGCAAGATCGATCACCCCTGGAAACGAGGTTGAGCTCTATGGTAACTCAAAATGGTTGGTACCACATGACCTGACTGGCCAATCGGCGGCGAGATACATGCACACAAAGTTGCAAACACGATCATCGATGTTTTGAGTAAATTTGTAGTATTTAGTTAGTAATACTACAGTACCTCCATGGTAATAGTACACATTTTGTATTGTTTTAATTTAATGTAAAGTTTAGTATTGTATTATAATAACATGTTAAGTTTGTGATGTGGTGTGTTTAGACGTTCTCTGTCATTCCGGGTGAAAAGTAAGACGGTGACAACAACGTTTGCAGTAACTTCTAAACTTGTCATAGTTCTGTAACGTGAGTTCGTCATCGGATCGGTCGCACTTTTTTACTATACTGGCTACCGAGTACTGTACCAGTGCTACCACTGACAGCGACAAGGAGTATAAAACAAACATTAAGAACAGATCTGACGACCCAACGACAACGTAGGAATAGGAGGTGAGTTAAGTACAGCCATGTGACCAGTTCCGGGTCACTTTTTTTGAATTCACGTTGTTTTTGTTGCAATCTCAAATGATCTCTTATCTGCTTTATGTTATTAAAGTTTAAAAACAAAAGTATCGTCACCTGTCCTGCCTGTCATACCTGTTTGACCAGTTCAGGATCAGTTGTTTCTATTCGGAATCAGTGGTGTTCCCTCTATTGCAAACCCATACTCCCATTCACAAAACTGTCTCTCATCAAGGACACAAACTTCATTAATATAAATGTGTTGGCATGGACGTGGACTTCCTTTCTCCAGTGAATGTCTTAGAATAGTCTTAGACTGGAGCTTCTACCTGTTGGTTTATGTAATCTATGTGTGATAGGGCTGTTCAGTTTTTAATTTCAATGCAAGGACCCCTGTTTCTAACGTGGTTTTTCTCATAGTGGGGCTTCAATGTAAAGGACATGAAGGAGGGCTATCGCAAAGGGTTCGCGTTTAAGACATTTCCTATTCTGCCACCACACAAATTCGGGAAAATATATTGAAGCGGTGTGGGAATACTTTCAATCACTTTTCAACAAAACATTCAATTATTACTCTAGAATGTCTATATTTTGTAATTCTGGCCGATTTAATCACATTTGTGGCATCAAACCTTTGATTACACGCCCGTTTTGAGAACCACAACTTTCCGTGCTCACGCGATGGAAGTCGCCATTTTGGAAAAAATTTCCCCTGGTCGGATAAAAACTTTCAAGTCATTCTGATGTTATACCGCCCTCTTGGGGCATGTAATGACCATGTTTTGTATACCATTGTAATCTGCAGACATCATTTTAAATAAGGGGACATTTCGGCAAAAATTTCGAGAACTGCAAGTCGGAAATAAACCAGGCTTTTTGACACTAATGACAATTAAGTTCCTATTTTCTTGTTAAAAAGCGGTTTTACCAGAAAAATTCTCAGGGAACATTCAAATTTCAGCAATAAATGAATTCTTTGAACCTTTTTGTGCCTAATTCATATCACTTTCACGTGTAAAACCATGCCGCATAGCCCCGCAAGTGGCAAAAGCAAGTCTATGTCGGGCCTCCGTGAGTGTTATTTTGGTGCAATTTGACTCCGCACTGACTGACTGAGGGGGCGTGGAACACGTTGAACTTATTTTGAGTAGTAGTGGGTTATAAGTTGTGAATTTGATTTTGAGTAAATTCTGTGTGTTATTGATAATAAAGTGATGATTAATTTTACATTTCCAATTTATTTTATTTTAAAGCCAATCATGGATGTAGGAATGGTCCAATTAACCTAGTAACTAAGATGAGAAGTATGATAAGAAAAGTATGAAAACACATAACTTCTAAATCTAAATGTTACACTTACAGAGCTTTTGATTTGTATAAGTGGGTTGTGTTTCACATGGCATAACTTCTGTTAAGAAGAACCAATTTTAATATTGTTTTCACTAATGTGTTGCTCAAACCAAGAGGATTAATTTATTATACAATTGCAATCATGGTGACTGTATGTGAGAAATATGAGGTAATCAATTGTACAAGTACAAAATTAGACCTCTTTAAAAATATGCGGCAGAACAGTTCTGGTATATAGTATCCCTTTAAGAGGCATATCTTCATTAATATTGGTCTGATTTTAATTTGCTCTTCACCATTGCATTTGTCTTGAAAAGACCTTTCCAATGATGTATAGTTTGTCTATATAAAAATAAAATAAAAAAATCAGGTAATATAGCTACTAATTAGCGTCAACAGGCCCATTTCACGACAACTCAAGACAACAAGTTTAAAATACCATCAAATACAATGGTTGTAATCAGACTCAGAGTGTTACTGGAAACACGTTTAAAACTGACTGGAACCATATTGTGCATACATATTTTTCACGGGAAAAAATGTTTTTTTTGTAAAAATAGTCAACTTTCTCCATCTGTAGAATTGGCCGACGTGATGCTATTGCGCTTGCGCAATGACTTTGGACCGCACCATTATGATATGGGTGGGTTTGTGTTAGGGGTTGGGAACTACCCTTGTGTACAGTGTCGGTAAGGGGGGTTGACGTAGTAAGAAAGCACCAAAGTAGTATGATGAATGAACTCCTTTCCTTATCAAATCATTGAATGTTTTTTAAATAATGAATGTTTCTAATTGTTTTTCCATTGTAATTTACATATGTTTTAATTAATTTTTACAGAGTCTTGCTTACTATCATTTTGCCTGGTTTTATTATTCTCTCCGTTTATTTTATTCTGTATAAGTCTTTGCTTTTTTACTTTTGACGTCTTGTAAAGCGCCTGGGAGCATGTAAATAAAACTATAATATGAAGAGTTTCTTACATTGACATGAGTGTGTGGGCACCATTCTCGACTTAAAAAGTGCACTTACCTGTAGTGTAATGGTGCAGTCCAATGTCATTGCGCAAGCGCAATAGCATCACGTCGGCCAGTTCTACCGACAGAGAAAGTTGACTATTTTTACGAAAAAAACATTTTTTTCACATGAAAAATATGTATGCACGATGGTTCCAGTCAGTTTTAAACGTGTTTCCAGATACACTCTGATTACAACCATTGTATTTGATGGTATTTTAAACTTGTTGTCTTGAGTTGTCTTGAGTTGTCATGAGTTGTTGTGAAATGGGCCTGTTGACGCTAATTAGTATGACCGTTTTGTAATGTCTTCTCAATGTTTTATCTAATTTTTATTCCTATTTTTTGGGGTCGTGTATTTTTAGGGCTGTTCAGTTTTTAAGTGCAAGGGAACCCTGTTTTTTAGGTGGTTTATTTCGTAGTGGGGTTTCAGTGTATAAGAGGGTTCCCACAACACCCTGTGCATTTTTATGCCATCATTGATTTATCAAATTTTTATTTCTATTTATTGTTGTCTTTGTTTAAATGTATTTGTGTACCCCCGTACTGCGGTGGTGCTATTTTATGTCTTTTAACAATATTTTTACCTTGTAATGCCACATAATTCAGCTTTGTGCTGCCAGTTGGTTTTGTAATAAAAATGAATGAATGAATGAATGAATGAATATATGTAAGTGTCTTCAACAGCAGTGCAAAAACCCAGCAACAAAATCACAAAACAACAGCGCAACATTAACCTGAATGTCTTTTCTTTACAGTCGCAACTCCCTCCTCCAAGTTTCATTTTCTCACAAAAAACAATTATCAAGAATTTGTTGAAGTAAAGTACATGTATCTTAAAAGCTAGTTGCGATTTGTTACCCTCCATCCTCCCGACGGTCGGGAGGATGGAGGGTTACAATCATCACAACTAAAAAGCAATAACTAAACTTTCTACTTTCGTACGATTTTACCTCACTGAGTGTGCCACCATTTGACGCAATGAGATGTTGAGTGATCCCGAACTGGTCAAGGGTACGATGCCCCCAAAAGGTCCCTTTCAGTAATTTCAGCTCCTAACAAAAACAACAAGTCGACTGCTCAGTGTTCACGTGAAATATTTCTTACACATTCTTAGCATTTTACATAAATGTTATTCGCCCTGGCATTCAAATTTTAAAGGTGAGAAGTTATTTGTCACAACATGGTGCGCGGCTTGTATGTAGATCACATGGTCACATCATGTGGTCACATCACGTGTCTGGTTTGCTGCCGATGCAATATGGATGTAAATCAATGACTTTTTAACGACACACTGGTTACAGGCGCTGCAGCGAGTGTGAACGTTCAATCATGAGCAACGTAATGTATATGGGACGAGTTCTTTCTAATTGGAATTATCAATGTTTGACATGACCTAATTATAATTGAGGGATATTATTCAGAATGCTTATCAACGTTACTTCATGCTATTATGTTTGCCACTCATATTCGACTTACATGTAAGCATTCATTTGTGATTTTAACAATCATACCATATGGGAAGAGCACACAAAACTTTTAAAGAGATTGGTGACTATTTTACCTACCAGGAAAAACAAGATTACAAATTTCAGTTTGTAGTACTAGTTCATCTACCCATGTGTTATAGTGTGGACTGTGGGTGCTATAAGGGTATGGACATGATTGTTTGCAGCTCTGGAAAAGTGACTTGTTTTTCTGATTTTTTGAGAACAAGAGGATCAAGAGGACTAAAACGGTTGGTAGGATAGTAGTATTAGGTTAAACTTGACCCCCATAATCCATTAAATCATGGTCAGAACATCCAGAACTTCGTCAGTAACAAGTGAATCCCAAGCAAAGTCAAAGACACTGAAATCGAAAATCCAAGATGGCGGCCAGGCTGACCTCAGTGATGTGATGGCAAGTGGTACAACTGGGGGTACTAGCACTAACAGTAAACAAACTAGTCCAATGATCAGGGACAGCAGGCATAGTACACTAAATACAGATCGATCTCGCAAGAAAGCACTACCACCAGTTGCTCCAGTCTATGGTTCACAAAGAAACAGTGAGGAGGCTGAAGGGGTCACAAAGTTTGCATTACTATTTTGCTGTGGGGTGGTGAAAGAGAGTGACAATGTGGAATTGCTGGCTTCACCACAGACCAGTCCTTCGCAGGATTTAACCAGTCTGAGTTTAAGCTGTTAACCAAGAAGAGCAAATACTAGGAACATTTGATGTAGTTTTGTGACGGGTGTGCTCCACAAATTCACTCCTTCCTACAAGGTAGAACTATATTACCACAAGTCCATCAGCCGTGAATGGAGATCTCGACAAGAAACTAGACTCAAGTTGATTGTGGGGTTCTTGAGAATTGAACAAGCCATGGTCAGTAAAGAAAACAACATGGAAGATCTTACTGAGAGAAAAGTGGAAAAATACTTAAATGAGCAGAGAGAGACAGAAGAAAGACGGAGCAACTTAATCCTCCACAACATTCCTGAGTCTAATATTCACTAATAATGAGGATGTAAAGGATTGAAAAGAGCATCAATGTAACCCAATTGAAGGAGTTTTTTACTAACTTGGAATTAGATTTTACAGGGGTTAGCCAGCAAACCCAACTAGGCAAAAAGATAGATACTACGAAGGGACCTGGAAAACCCAGATTGCTACGAGTTACAGTAGATAACGCAAAGGCAAGAAACAAGCACTAGCCAAGGCCAGACAACTCAAGTCAGAAGGAAACAAGAGATGGAACTAGGAGTTCATAACTTCAGGCTTACATGTACACAATTGTAACATACAAGGAAAGAGCTGAAAGCAGGGAGAATGAGAGCTGAACTGGCTTCAAGAAGAGAGAGAGTGGAGTAAAGGACCTTGTCATCCGGATCGGGAGGACTGTTAAAAGCGACCAAGCTTCCTTTTGAGGTTGAAAAACCAGAAGTTCGACCAGACAAAGGGGCTGCGTCTTCAGCCAAAACCTAGTTACCAAGAACCCCCCGCAACCGCAAGAAATTGTAAGTACATGTATGTTAAGTGCACCAAATCACTTCCTCCACTTTCCAGCACTTCTGAACCTAAAAGCCATGGGTCAGCCAAGATAATCGTTGAGGATGCTGTAAGTCAACGCAACTTAGACGATGAGGACCCTTCAAGAGGTATTTAATGTAGGTCAATTGTACCACGCCCTGCCCATGAAGAACATGGGAAGCACTAGCACCACACACAACAAATATGATGAGGAGCCGGACACCACCAAAAGGGGAGAGTTTCTGATGTAAAAGGCATAAAGTGTTTCTACACCAATGCAAATAGTTTTATAAACAAATAATATCTTATAGTGTAATTTACCCTTCTCAATATACATGTACCAACCAAGTTGGAAAAAACCCAGTAACGTTTTATTTATTTTAAAAAATTGTGTGAAGTGAAACAGGCAAAACCTGCAACAGTCAATTTTTAAACTTTTTTTTCAAAATGTTTTTCAAGAGCACCTACACGTATGTACCCTTAAAGAATGACAAAAAATTAAACTTTGTGTGTTATTAGTTGTCACATCAGTGTACTTTTTAGAAATATATCCCATTTAATAATTCAACTTCTCATTTTTTACTAGCAATGGAAACAAGTCTAGTGGGTGTTTTTACCCCATGGGTGTTTTTACCCCAGTTTACTGATCATATAATTGCGAAGACGTCAATTTTGCAAAAGAAGTTCTGAATGAAGATTTAACATTTTCAACAGGTTGAGGGTGATTTTGATATTTATGACTTCTTTACAATCCATGATTTATTTATGTTCTAGAAGGATTTGTTAGTGCTATTAAACTTGTTGACTTTACGTGCTACCCGAATTCATTACATAAAGAGCATTTTTGGAATCCCGGGCGCCGTAAATAATGCAGCACCTGTAACCAGTGTACTTAAACAGTCGTTGACCTCATGGCCAATCCATTATTGAAAATTTTGTTTCGTTCGCTTGAATTTGGACCCCCAAAAAAACATAAATTTAGAGCACAAAAAAGATTGCAAGGACAATTAACAAGTAACATAGAACTAACCACCCTTAACAATTCAAATTACTCATAACAACTGTTATGTTTTCAGTGCTGAAAGAGAGATCATTTCAACTGTATAAAATGGTTTTCTTTTTCAAAAATAATTTGCACAACACCCTTTCCCTAAATCAAATACTAGTCTATTCCAATTGACAATTTACTACAGATTCACAACAAATCTCCAGCAAACTGTTGATTAACAATACTGTGAGTAATGTACAAAACTCTCCACTTTCCTCAGTAGTTAGGCACCATAGAAAAGATTCAATATTGTATACAAACATTTGAAATGTGAACTTAGTTTTTCTTCTTGGCAATTACCTGGAACTGGTTGTCTGTACATTTCCTTGGTAGACATGGCCTTGAGCTGACAATGACATGTTTTAAAATGTGTTCTTTTATTTGTTTCAGCTGTAGCTGTCACTTGCTTTGTGTGCAATGGCAGATAATAAACAAGACAGTAAATTATCTGCAAGTAGGAGCAATGAGGATGAAGAGTTGCTTAAGGAGTTGGTATGTAATTTTTTTTGGTAATTGGTAACAATGTGACAGTTTTTCTCCCCCCCCCAAAAAAAGTTACTTTAAAATAAGGAAGTAAAAGAGTGGTGACGAGGTCTTAAACGACTGTTTAAAAACTGGCAGGGTCACTGGCAAACCACATTGTACATGAAATTTGGTAACTAAATAGCCACCAGAAAAAAAGGTTAATGAAACAGAAAGAAACCTCACCACTTTAGGTTTGTTTTAAATGGCACCCCATCCGACTCATCTACAAAGTAAGCCTCTGTCGGTTACACGATTAACCGACCAATTGTTCATTTCTGGATTATATCTTAGAGAATGATGTGGATATCGTGTTCTTAACTGAAACCTTGCTTGCAGAAAATGACACAGTCATGGGAATGTACTCCCCCAGTTTGTGATTTTCCTCATAAAAATTCCAATCCTGGTGGCGGCTTTGGTGTTCTTCTTAAGAAGTTACTTAACTTCTTCATAATTCCCTCTGGCTTTGAAACATTTAACTTTGAACACACCTGCGTACAAACAAGAGAAACTCCATTCAATTTGTTTTCATCTATCTCCCACCACCATTCCCTGCTAATTCCCTTGACTATGACGCGTTTCTTCAACAAAACCGAACTTGCTAATGACTTCTTTCTTCCTTCATTGGCAAAGTTGAGCAACTGAGGTTGTCTCTGAAATACCAGCAACCTCAGATGTCACCTGGATGTTAGCATCTTTCTGATCCTTTCATGAATAATATGCCCAATTTCAATCCCCTCATGAAATCAGATGTTGATAAACTAATAAGGCAATTTCCTAACAAGTCTTGTTCTCTAGAGACACTACCGACATTTTCAAGAGTTGTCTGCCCAGTCTGTGAACAATCATAACTAGAATCATCAACACTTCTCTTGTATCTGGTGTTTTCCCTGAAACCTTCAAGCAGTCCATCCTTGGCAAAGTTATTAAAAAGGCTGCTTCATGTCAAGTTATCAGTCATGTTAACAACAATAATCTCTGTGATCATGTTAACAACAATAATCTCTGTGATTAGTTCCAATCAGCATACAAAACTTACCACAGTACTGAGACTGCCTTGCGCAAGGTGAAAAAAGACATTCTGGATTCCATTGAAAAAAAGAAGAAGTTGTTCTCCTGGTTTTACTTGACAAGTCAGAGCTGCATTTGATATCGTTGACTATGAAATATTTCTTAGAGACTTGTTTTGGCATTACAGGAACTGATAAATCATGGTTTAGGTCTTACCTCAATGAACGTCGTATACCAGAGTTTATACATGTATTAGGAATGTTCTCTTATGACTGTATAAGGGCAATTCCACGGTTACTCACGTTACACTACCCCTCAGTGCTTTGGATGTTCATTCATAACTACTTCATGAAGTTTGTCAAACTATTTTTTTTTCAAATCTGAATATTAGTGCCATGATGAATTATAGGAAATAAATAATTAACAAGGTTATCACTTAAAAGTCAATAAAATAGACAAAAAACAAAAGTACTATCTTAACAGTACTTTTTAGTTCAGAATCATTGATCCACTTCAGAGGACCTTTTCTCCAAGTGTTTCGAAGACAATATAATAATATGAAGTGGTTCCACAAACTTTGAACTATATGCAACAATATTTTATGGATTATGGCTTTCAATTATGGATTTGAAATTTTTGGGCCATGTCCACTCTCAAATTCTCTGTACCCCAGGGCTCCGCCATAGGACCACAATGCTTTAGTATATATACACCCATCCAGTTGGTGATATTATTAGAGATCACAATGTCAGTTTTCATGTTTAGCTGATGACACCCAACTTTATAGACTGAGAAAGACACTTAATTCACATAAAAGTTTAAGAAACTATGGTTTTTCCATGTCTTTGTGTACAAAACCTTGCCCCAGCAATGGCGGTGCGGCAAGCAGCACTTGCGGGTGCAGGCTTAAAAAGATCGGTCTATACTGAATTTGATCCCAAAGTTGCAGGTGATTCCAATCTTTCTAATCTGTCCACATGTATTTTCTAAGATCAATACTTGGATGGTGCAAAACAGGCTGTAGCTAATAATCAAGCAAAACAGAATTCTGTGTTTTTGGTTCCCCGAAGGTCATCCGTACTTTACCTCATCTTCTATTAAGAGTTGGAGACATTTGCATAAAATCCCTCCACCACTGTTAAAAATCTTGGGGTTACTCTTGACCCATCCTTATTAATGAACAGTCACATCAGTACAGTCTGCAAAGTATTAATTTTCAAATTCGCAATCTGTAACGTTTACACTGGTAACTCACTCAGGATGCATGTCATAATGATGTCAGATCATTGGTATTCAGGCATTGACTATGTCAGCTCATTGTACGGTGCAAGGGAAGTGGATCTCTGACATGTATGTGCAGCGCCTTCAAAACAAAGCTGCAGGTCTTGTATTTGCATGCGCTAAAGATCAATTCTCTTCAAATCCCATCAATTCCCATCAAGGAAAGAAATTCTAAAGTTTTGTTTTGTTGTATTTTTTCCCGTTCATCTTCTTCTTCTCACTGTACATGTACCTTCTCGGAAAGAATTCCTTTACTTGTGAAGCTCACACAGATTTGAAACTCCTCACATACATACATGTAGACCTTTTCTCTTACATGTGCCTAAAGGTCATGATGGCATCACCATGTGTCAAATTACACAAAATTACACTTAATTAAAGGTAAACTCCTGTACCATACAATGGATTTCCACATTGAATGCATGTATGTCATGTGAAATGGCTTATAACAAACTTAACAAAAGTTGCACTGAAATGACCCCCATTTGATCTAGTCTTCCGGCTCAAACCAGAAGTTAAAGTGAAAAAAGCTTCCCAATAATTATATATGAGCTCCGGGGCCAAGGTGGTAGGAAATTTGAATATTGTCTTAGTGGATGAAAATGTTCTTTGTAATGTAGACAAGTGAAGACCATGATTGAGGATGCATTCTACCTCATTGCAGAAAGGTACCAGAGGTCAAAATAAAATTTATTTATCTATCTTCAAAAGAACACGCCGGAATTTCTTCAAATTTAGAACATATAACTCATGTCAATACAAAGGCAGTCTGACAAATTTTATCTACATGTAAATCACTTGACCAGTACACAATGAAGTGAACCTCAATTTTGTATACAATTTTGAAGGCAACTTGAAGATACTGTGCCCAACAGTTTCTCCTTTGTATTGTTGGTAAACATAGATCTTGTAAGATATGATGAGAAAACAACTTTTCTCCTTTAATGGCATCCTTATTGCATGTCCACGCGAGTCACATTGTCTCTGTCTTGGATTAAACTCAATTCCAGTACAAAATAATGTCAGTGGCTGTTCAAGAGAGCACTGCAAAAATGTTGTTGTTGGGGAAAACTTTCCTCAACATATCCAGGAACGATTTTGACAAGACTCCCCCCCCCCCCCCCCCCAAAGTTACTTATGTATTACTTACTGTAATTTATAGATCTTTTGATAACTTGAATATTTTGAACATTCTTGATTTCAGTGTTCTGTAAATGGAGTCAAGTATAGCAAGCTGGATCAGGGAGGTAGTGATCCGGTTACATCTTTGGAGATGTTCTTCTCTGGTTATCACCGTATTTCAGGAATGAAGAATTTTCCCAATTTGAGCATCTTGATCCTAATGGGTCAGGATATCACTAAGATTGAGGGACTGTCTACCTGCTTACAGTTGACAGAGCTATGGATTTGTGAGTGCAAAGTAAAGGTAAAAATGCTCCAATATTAGTTTGTAATGTAGTAAATCCACGGTGTTGTGGAGATGATTGGTTGAGGTAAAGCTTCTCAACTTGTAGGGAGTAATCCCTTGAAGGATATAAAGGAAGTAACACACGGACACCTGTTGTACACTTTCAATGCTCAACGCAGTCTTCTTTATTTGAAAATTAAGTGTTGTGATGGATAAACCAAAACCCCTGCAATAGGATACACAATGACTCACATAAGTGTGTGATATCACAGTCTATTCAAATGACAAATGGATACAATATCATCTAATAGGCCCAGTAATAAATTGTATTAATTTTAGTAAAAGGACTCACCCGACACTTGGATCTCATCCCAGTGTGGTAAGGTCTCGCTGGTGGCTAGCCTAGTCTCTGTGGCTTTAGGATATGATAGTACCTATGAATATATAGTACATAAATTTCTCTTCAATGAAAACTAAAACTACTGAGGAGAAATCACCATGAGCATTATTAAACAGTATTGACAAAAGTCACATGCAACAGTACTGTAATACACCGTGCATTCAATGCGTACAACCGTACACACAGCCATGAAGCTAAATGTATAACAACGCCCGTGCACACACGCACACACGCACACAGCTATGAAGCAAAATGTAAAACAACGCCTGCCGTATACACACACCCATACGAGGCTTACAATGTGAAGCTACGCTGTATTAAACGATACACCTACTCTAAAAATAGAACGCACAAGGCCGTGAAGAAACACTATTATTTCTTATAATCCCGCAATTCTAATGCTCATAATGACCCACCTACGTGACCACTGATAACTATTTCAACTTATCAAATATGACAGAGTATTTGTAGATCAGTATTTAAGCGAGAAAATAGGCAAAAATTGGTCTCTTACCCGACTCAAGCCCTGCCTTCATCGTGAGCGAAACTGGAACAGCTCAGCCAAATCACTAAACGAACTAATGTATCTATGCGCTTGTTTGTCAACAGTTTCGCAACAACGAAGGCAACCTCAGATTATTGATATAACAATGAATGTCTATAAAAATACTAATTGTTGCCAAAAGGGTCCCTTAAGGGTTGCAATCCTCATCATAGAGAGATAGAACTACAATTTTGCCCATGATGAAGTCATTGGGGTTCTATATTTTCACAATGAACTTATACAAACAGGTAAGTGACAAGGTTCTGCCCGGCGACAAGAGTTAAAGGGGCTCTGTGCATACGTAAATAAAACACATATCCTCACAGTAACTTGTTTAATTGTACATGTAGGCCCTATGTGTTTAATGTACATGAAATGTTTTATGTGCTGAATAAGAGAAGGTAACGAAAGTTGCAGTTCAGCAGGCCTTTGAAAGCCGAGCCTGGCCTAGGCCTCCCTTACGACTTCGCAAATTATTATTTTTTAATAGTAAATTTTTTATTTATTTATTTATTTATTTATTTATTTATTTATTTATTTATTTTTTTTTGGGGGGGGGCTGGGGCTGTAAAGTATTTGTCAACAGCCCCTACTACCTGCGCATGCTAAAGAAAAAATATATACCCCTGCAAAATTTTAAAAAGTTATCATTTAATAATGGACTCTAAATCCAAGTGGTAATTGTAGTCCGTCAAAAAAACTGATGTCGAGACTCCAAATCTCATTTTAGTTGAAAGTTATCGGTGGTCAATATTGTGTATGATATTGATAACATATCAGGTACCTCATAGTTTATAATACCACATAAAAAGCTGTAGAGCTATCACTGATGAAAACAACATGGTCTGAATTTCAGGCTTTCATTTCTTTCATCTTTTGAAAAATCTGCCATAGTAAATTTTTCACAAAACTAACTTTAGGTAGTCGCCCACTGCTTCTGTAGTTTCATCCCAGTCAGTTCATTCAAAACATCCTGGGATGGGTAGCAGTGTTTTCTCTTGTCCACTCTCTGGTTCTAACGATGACATGTTATGTTGTTTCAATATTTGTTTTTAAATGGGAAGAAGATGAATAATGTTGTTGTGATCCGAGAGGCCGAGACCTGCTTTTCCATGTGCCTTGTAAACATTTCTGATGTTGCCGTAACATTTATCTAAAATTGTATCTTTCCTAGTTGGAACCTTACCATGTATTGGTCATAGTGAAGAAGTATATTCTCAACTTCACAGTGATTAAAGTCTCCTAAAACAAGCTTCACTGCATTGAAGCCTGTGTTTCAAGATTATTTATAAGTTTGGCAATTTTAGATGAGGCAATGTCTGCAACTGCAGAGGGGCTAATATAAACAGTTGTCACAAAAATGTTGTTAAACTCTCTAGGAAGGTAGTGGGGTCTCAAGACAACTGTTAGTAGTTCAGTGTCCGGTGAGCATGAGTTCTACAACAGATATGTTGGTACTATATTGTTAACATACATATGCCACCTCAGGTAGATTTGCCAGACTCTGGGGTCCTGTCCAATCCTTCACATGTTAATCTGGTGAGATTAGTAGCTTCTTACGGGTAAGATTTGAATTATGGAGCTCTGAAAATGTTCTGCTCCGGAAACTGAATCTTATATCTGGGACTCTGTAACTGTGCACAGCACAGAGGAAGAGTCATACATGTACATGTAGGGCTGGGTAATACCATTCAACCAAAACCACAGCATTATGTACTAACATACCTTTACCACAGGTTACCACAGAACTGATTTTCATTCTAGAGGAATTGTAATTGATACAGTACAATTTTCATATTCATGTGTATTAATGTGTATTGTTTTATTTCAAGGTGATTGAAGGTTTAGATGCATGTAATAAGATGACCATACTGCACTTATACAGCAACTGTATCAGTCAGATAACTCACATCAGTCATCTTCAGTATCTAGAAGTACTTGGACTTGCTAACAACAACATTGTGAATATCGAGGTATGTGTATTGACTGTCTTCTTTACTTCTACATATACATGTACATGTACTTGCCCACAGAGCCACTACTAATGCGTTTTCCCTAACTGACAGCACCCTCTGGCCTTACTCATACTACCCTGCAGCCAAACCACCAAGTTATCTTCCTCGACAATTTTTGTAAGACATAAATTTACCTTGTTCTAAGAGATTGCTTTTTTAAGAGTTCAAGATTCTAAGGTTTAATAAATCTGGCTGGATAGCCAGAAACTCCCCGGGTCTGACTGCAGTCCTTCTGATTTGAGGCGTGCACTCGCATGCCACGGCACGCCTAAAAGCTTCCTCACGAGGGCGAAAAATCACATGCCTGATCCCTCTATTACGCATGCCTTGGCATATATTTCCGGCTTCATAATTTGTTAAATAAAATAACGTCGTAAAGTTAAAATCAAGCATTACCATACCATTTGTGTCTGTAATTTTCACAAACGATCATACCAAAGGCAGCACGGCACCGATACTGGTATGGCCAGTGCGATCATGGTGCGGCGCAATGTGCCTTAAAAGCACAGCTAGCCTGCCTGTTTCGTAGCGCAGTTTAGTATCAAAGGCATGTGGGAAGAGAAAGATTCACGAAACTGCATTGTGCAGGCAAGTGCACGCAAGTGCACAGCTGCCTATTAAGATTTACAGTATTGCATACATGTACATGTAAACTTAAACACTATTGGCCAAAGCCGCGTCACATCATTGCCACCGGCCAATCAGCTTGCGTCACACAAAACACAACTGCATGTGGTCTTTATACTTATACAAAACAAATTCTTCGCGATCGTTCACTTTGGTTTTTGTGCATCATTGACGTAACTTTTGTCAATCCACGATTTGTATAGGCCTTACCTTTGAGTGTCTAGATAACTAATTGTCAATCATGGGAGTTTCTGTTGATAAAGTGTCCTGTGTACAACCAATAGAGGCTTTGCACAGTCACGTGACCCCCATGGCAACCACTATACGCCGCCATGACAGGGCCGGGAGGCGGGCACACTGTGTGTGTTTTACAAGTACATGTACATGGGGATGTACGTACCCGCCCATCCACCACACCACCGCACATAGTACACGACGACAAGAGACGATACACAAATTTAAGTTCGATGCACCATGGATGGAGGTAGTCCTGCCTCCATGGATGCACCCACACCATGGGGAGATTTTGTAGTGTCTACGGCTGCGGCAAACGATCCAAGAAGGATAATAATGTAAGATATTTTAATCTTCCGAGTATAATCAACCACCAAGGCGACCAAACTCGGGATATTTCAAGATGCAGGCGAGAGAAATGGCTCACAAATATTTGCCGTGATAATGTAACCAACGGGCAAGTGAAGAATGTACACGTCTGTTCACTGCACTTTCATCAAGGTAGGACCCAAAAAATTTTTAATTTGGGGGGATTAAAGTGGCGGCTGCCTCCGGAATTTGACCCTATGAACTTCAAAAGAAGGCGGCAGACTGCTCGAAAGAGAGAGAGAAGGAGGGGCGGGGGACACCACCGGGAGTTGTTTTGTACACACCCGTCCATGAATTACCTGACCATAGCATGGCCAATAGTACTGTATACCATGGAGGAATAAGTGTTCTCTCCTCCATGGTACTAGTAGTAGTACTAGTACTTAATTTAAATTTAGGCCTAGGCTATTTACCGTCCATGGTCATGAAGTAGGGCGCATCCTCCCAAGTGTGTTCCATGATTATTTATAATGATACATGTTCCATATGTTTTTGATTAGGATTTTCAGTGTCAACACTCGACAGGACCAGACTTAGCCTTCATTCCATTCAGCAAGTTTTATTATTAGAGTACAAACTTTACACTCTCAGTCTTACTCTAGTCTTAGCCCATGTGCTTCTCATTGCTCACAATTTTCAGGGACAATTGATGTTTAGCTTCTAATTATTTCACAGTAGCCCACTGAAAATTGAAATACATATTGTTGTCCGTTTCAAGATACAAAATGATAAAACCAATTTGGCAATTCCTCTTGTATTTTTTAAATTATTTTATTTATTTATAGTTTTTTTGTTTCTTTATGATTTTTTTGTAGGAGAGCCAGCAAAGTTGTATGAACAAACTAACCCAGACTGGGCACCTACAGTCGCCATGGGCCACTCGTCCAGCAGTGTTACAGACACTTCAAACGATTCTGCTGTAAAAAGATACCGGCGTTCGGTGAAAAGATCTGCAAAAAAAAGATCAAGGCTCAACAAAACAACTACATGTAGGCCTACCACTACCACTAGGCTAACTTGTGATATCGGAAATAATATTGTAAATGACTCCCAATCAAAGGCAACAACACAACAGCTAGAACAACAAGAACTTTCGTGTTCTTCTGATTCCCATGAACATGTGGAGAACAAAATTGTCAGCACATCTACAAATGTGCAGACTAACCTGACCTGTATTGATTTAGAAGGACTTGAAAATAAGGTTGCTGCAAAGAGAAGCCCTAATTATTCTTTTTGTGAGGACAGTTTTAAGGACGACGAGAAAGTCAAGTTTTACACTGGGTTACCAACATTGGGAGTATTGATGGCTGTTCTTGATTTGACAAGCCCAGGTCTAGTTCAACGGTCTTCTCTGAACAAGTTCCAGCAGCTATTGCTTACTCTCATGCGTCTTCGTTTAAACTTATGTGTTCAGGATCTTGCCTACCGATTCCATGTTCATGCGTCAACAGTATGTCAAGTTTTTCAGACTTGTATTGAGGTTATGCATACAGCTATGGGATTTTTAGTTCATTGGCCAGATAGACAGGAATTGAAACTTACATTGCCCATGAGTTTTAGAAATAAGTTCTCTGCTTGTGTGGTTATAATTGATTGTTTTTAAGTTTTTATGGAGCGCCCATCAGATTTACTAGCTCGTGCACAGACCTGGTCATCCTATAAGCATCATAACACTGCCAAGTATTTAATAGGAATAACACCACAGGGAACTGTATCATATATTTCTAAGGGATGGGGGGGGGGGGGACGTACATCAGATAAGTTTGTGACAGAACACTGTGATCTGCTCCAGAACTTGCTTCCTGGAGATTTGGTGTTAGCAGACCGTGGATTTGATATTGAAGATAGCTGTGGGCTGTACTGTGCAAAACTAAAAATACCAAGTTTCACAAGAGGTAAACCTCAACTGTCTCCAGAAGAGATTGAATCCACCAGGTCTATAGCTAACGTCCGCATTCATGTGGAAAGAGTGATTGGATGTGTTCGGCAGAAGTATACCATACTTGGACATGGAGTAGTACCTATTGATTATGTGAAGTCACGTAATGGTGCTCCGTGCTTGCTTGATAAAGTAGCATTTGTTTGCTGTGCTTTGACAAACTGCTGCAAGTCGGTGGTACCGGTTGATTAAGATGGGTACAGTTTGCAATATACATGTGTACTTGTACGAGTTGTCAATTTTACCTTAGTGATTTGTATTATTGTGACAGCACACACAGACAAGATCAATCTTGGGTGTTTGTGAAATCAGCCCCCTGGGCCCTTTGATTTAAACACCATTTATCACGGTGAAGAAGGGTTCTGAATGATAGTCGTCCTTATTGCAACTTCACAGAGCTGCTAAGCAAACAAATTTGCTAAGTAAACAAATTGTTTGCTTCGCAGAGCTGTTTGGCTGACAATATGCTTAGCACTTTTTGTTAAGGTAAAGTTTGTGTTTTAATCTGTTACATGTAAGGTACATGACATGGTGTTTTGCTAAGCAAGATTATCCCGAGGTAAGGACATTTGTGTGCTTAAGCAGCTCTATACAGGGCCTTGCAGGTATAACTCCAGTTAGATATGTATATACACACAAATAAATGAAAACCATCAATTCCAGTGGAAAGAAGTTTTAGTTGTAATAAATAAATACTTTTTAAAATACATGTGCAAATATTTCTTTACTTTAATTATTATATATTTAAAAGATTTCTAATATATTTATTATATTATATCTTATCATATTATAAATTATTATATTATAATTATTTTGATTTGTTAAAAAAAAACCAATAATTAATTTCAATTTGTAATAAGTCAGGCCCACAAATTTGTAAAGGCTATTCCAGAAGATAATTGTATCTTTAACAATACTGCTGCCAGCAACCAGTCAAATTTAATAAAGCTTTAAAGCCAAAATTCAGCTTAAATTTCTTTACTGAACAAAAATATTTGAAACATACTTGTACCTAGAAGTTAACAATTCTGTTTAAAATTATTGGTTGAACAATTTTAACATTGATGGCAAGATTATAATGAAATGGGGGTGGGGGTAAAAAGAAGTAAATTACACTACCCCCCCCCCCCCAAAAGTAAGTCTGTAAAGTTTATGGTCACCAAGCTAAATGAATAAATAAGAAAAAACACATTATTTTGTAAGTTTGTATCTGTTTTTACTGCGACTGGGCTTGATTTTTAAAAGGCCTTCAATTTTGTTATTTTTAAAACATGTGATAGAGCCTATCATTGTATCAACGAGAATGTTTTCAGGAACATACAAATTAGTTTTGGCGAGTTGGGCTTGACTGTCCTGGAACCCCAGCCTTCTTTTGTCTTCTGCAGTCTGGACAAAACCAAACCTTACCTGTTGGCCTTCGCAACAACCCACAGCACTTTAGATGAAATCTGCGAAACAGACATGACTCATTATCACAAACCAAAATAAGCGACTCATTTATTTTAACCCTGCAGTAACAATACAAATTATTGACACGTATGGAAGCTTCCATGGTTACTGGCCTTGTGTACCACTTTGCAAGTAGCTCGGGCAGAATACCAGTCACATAGAGTTCTTTAGCTTTGGCAAGACTGGCACTGATGAACGCAATATCTGGTTGGACCCTCTCTATGTAAATATCACCATTTGTCCAAACAACAAAGTCTGCAAACTTAAGTTTAGACACTAGTAGTTGCAGCTGCACCTGGGACCAGTATGGATGCCTTCGGTTGAGTTGCACAGCACCATCACTGGTTTTTACAAGGCACATTTTAATGCCATTGTCTATGGCTTCAGTAAGGTTGTAGTCTCTCACACAGAAGGGGCATTTAACTTCAACACATCCTGTGCCATGACAACCACAGGATGATATGCCATCTGAGTTGCTCCGAGATGTGGGTAGTCAGTATTCACTTGAAGACCAGAGTCGCTCACACTGAAGTCATCATGAAGTTCACTCATTATCTGCAAACAAATATAATAATAATAAAATAAAATTTAAACAGTATGAAAAAAACACACTGAATACAGGAAGGGGCATTTTGCTGAATATAGATCATTTTGTTTATCTTGTTCGCACGTGAACCTGTCTGGCAGCCATTGTCCAAACTATTTCCTTATTCAAAGAATCCCTTTGCAAATCCCTGGTCTCTTCCCTTTCCCCCAACCACCTGAATAATTTTCATCTAGATAAAAAAGTAAAGATATCCATGGGGTTCACATCTGAGACTAACTGTATGCATAGGCCATGTGAACTAATATACAGTACCTGTTTATACTGGTCCAGTGCCTTTTCCTCATGTGTGCAACCCCACTGTGTAGCCTTCGATGAGAATTTGGATCCATAACACACATTTTTGATGAGACTTATTGATGGCAATGCTGGGTCGGTATGACAAGCCTGGTGGAACTTGCTAGCTAGTATCCTTCCAGCTCGCATCTGAAACCAGAGAAAAGACTTGCTTTGGGATCTTGTAGACTTTTCTATCACCTGAGACTGCGCTGCACTAACAGTGATCTTAGCGAATGTCTCCTTGGATTCGGCCAGTAAATCTTGGTAGCCCAGTGAGACAAGTTCTTCTTGGTACAGTTCAGTCAGTGGCTTGGGCAGATTGAGAGTTTCTGTCTTTGGCCGGTAATTGTGGTTGTAAGGTGGAATAAGTGATAGGATGGCAGGACTAGTCTTTGTAGAGTGCAGTTGTTCATAGAATTGCCTGATTTGTGCTGCTGATGGGACATAAGTAGCTTTCGCAGTACCAATTGCATTGGATGTAGGTACAGACACTTGTTGCTGTGAACTAGAAGATGGAATTCCACTTATCTGTGCATCTATTTTCTTCTTTTTCGTTTTACATGAGGTAAAGTCAATGTCTCTCAGTTCATGATATGGCACACTTGACACAGGAGTTGGCATAATCCATTTACAGGGAGCAGATGTACATGTCTTGGACTTCACTAGGCGTACTCCAGCCTCTATTGCAAACAGCAAAGCCCCAACATGAGAACAGGCTTCACCAAAGCCCGCCATGCAGTTGCAGTGAGCTGTTGTTACTGTGCCATTGTTTGTTGCAGCCACCCAGGGTGTCAATGGAGGCTCATTCAAGCGCTGATAGTGGTTAACCTGTATGGAGAAAAAAACATCAAATATAAATCAGCGATCCCCAAGACCTAGTAAGAGGGCTAGATTTCATCGTTTTTCTTGATTTTCAAGTAGAGAGACTTTCACGTGCAACTTAAAAATGTATTATCCTTGGTATGAAGTTTAAGGAAAACTACGATAAGTCTTATAAATAAATGTACAAGGTTGAAAAACTGAATTACAGCTGGTAATGGTATTAAGCAAAACCCTGGAATTTCTGTATGAATTTTCCCTGACTTTTTTCATTTTAAGGTATACATTTGGAAGTCCCACCATCCTAACAAGATATTTCTTATCAACAATTGCTTGGGGCAACTTTTGCATCCTAAAAATTACATGAAAAAGAAACCCTACTAAATGGGTTGGAAAAGAAACATCTGGGGGGGAAATATTGGCCTAATAAATTAATGATTAATTTTAAAAATGATTAATTTTAAAAATGAACAAACCTCAGGCTTCAATGTCAAAATATTGCAGCACAAGCTGTTAGCAGTTAGGAAGTAGTTAAAATATTGTTTAGGGCAGGCTTAGCAGAAGGAGTAGACTGCAGGCCTGTGTACATGGTGTATACAAAGAAAGACCCTGCGTTGGCTGAAGTGATGTGATTGCCAACACAAGTGTCAGTGCTACTGCAGGGTATTCCATTGCTGCACTGCACAGTCAATGGCATAACGCATGCAGTGGGGATGGTGGGGCCGTATTGCTACACTACACTAACGACTACCGGTACCTGTTTTTTGTTTACCCACATGACCAATCCTAAATCGAAGTAAAAGCCAAAAACACATACCTTTGCGATCAAAATCTTCACGGTATCGGTCGCCCTTCCTACGAAAACACATCTCACCCAGCCAGCAACAAAATACTGGTAAGCTTCTAAGCTTTTGTAAGCCTTTAACTGCTCTTTTGTGTAGCGACTTGTGCTGAACAACAAGTAGTTAACGATATCAGGAAACTCTATTTCCGGCCACATTTCCATGGATTCGGCGAAAAACTTGCCACTCATATTGTAGGGGTTGATACTGCCAATCAATTTAAACTTATCATCATACAATTTCAGCTGTTTTACGGCCAAGGACCCACGATATTTCGGCAGGGAAGGAACGGTAGGATGTCTAGCTTCACGAGTCGCCATTTCTTGTTCGAATTGTGTGGTTTATTTGTTTACAAACGATGGATGATTGACGGGAGTGTTATGTGTGACTGTGTGTGTGTGTACGTTCACACGGGTTGTGCCCGCCCCTGTCATGGCGGCGTATAGCGGTTGCCATGGGGGTCGCGTGACTGTGCAAAGCCTTTATACTCCCTCAATGGTTGAAGTAAGTCATGAGTTTTCCCACTGAGAGTGAGTGATCACTGATGCTTAGCAGTGGCGCTAAACCTCGGGTCGTCATGAGGCATGAATTTACTCCAGACATGCTAGGGGTAGGGTAGTGTCCCTGTCAAGGGTCGTTCTCTGCCCGACACTGGGCAATGCTTAGTGCTTGGTACTGTGCAGGTTGAACTGAGGGCTTGAGTGAATACTGTTTCCAACCTAGCTGTCCCACCTGACATGCAGATACAGTGAGTACTTTTTTGTCATTTACTCATTTCTTTAATGAAATTATCTAGGGTTCCTCCTCCCCCAGTCAATGTTTATGCCCCTGGTTGGTGAAGCCACATAAGGGGCATACTGTTTCCGAGATGTCTTTCCATGGGTGTGTTTGTGTGGTTGGTGTACACATTAAAACTAGGGACCTATCACAAAAGGGAAAATAAGGTCCATGGCTGGGTAAACGTCCCCAGTTGGAAAGTATATACAAACCCAATGGAAGCTGTTGCCAAAGTTTTTCTGTACAAACAAAAGAGGGACAATAGGAGGTCCCTGATTTCATCCAAACGTCCGCTGCAGCGCCTATAACCAGTGTGCCATTAAACGGTCGTTGATTTACAACCACCACTCCGACCGAGACAGCAGGGCACCAGTGTTAGGCAAATGAGAAGGGCAGACTTATTGATATTGTTTCTTCGATGTGGATTAAAAAATATTTGATTTGGAGCACAAAAAATGATCCTGAGTACAATTAAATTCTTTTTAATTTTAAACATTTTTTAAAATGAGATATCGCCCAACTCACAAGGCCGGACGACCACTTCAAGGTGAGGGCTACACTTAACTGATTGGGGCTGTCAACCCAGATCAACTGTCACCAGGGGCACTGAAACAGGGTTACCCCCTTCATAGTCCGTAAGGATATAGGCATGGGTATCATCCACTAGGAGCCTGGTTGGTAACGAGCAGAATGCACTACCTTCCCAACTTTTTACGAAGCAATTATGGTTAGGTGCCTTGCTCAAGGGCACAAGTGTCATGACCAGGATTCGAACCCACACTCTGCTGCTGATAACACCGGAGCTTGGATCCGGTGAACTAGACCGCTTGGCCACAACACGCCACAAAATGTCTGATGTTGCATCTTTCACATGTTGAGAATCCAGTAGGCAATTTTCGAGCTATTTTGTTTGGTCTTTTTGTCACCCGTGGCTGGGTGTTGAGAAAATCATAGTAAACGGCACTATCATGCTCGAGTGACAGAGTTTCACCGGCAAGCTAGTATGACTAAAGATGTCAACAGGGCCCTAGTTACTGGGTCTTGCTCTATGGTAAATTGAGTGAAGTAGACTCCCCTCTCCCCTCTAGTAGTATGGTAGGAGTCTACAAATGAACACTTAACTGTAGAGCGTCCCTCCCTCCTCCCCACAAGCACTCGATCCTGTGGAGGTACATTTGGATATTCTTCAATTTAACATGGCGGCCGGGCTGTGGGGCTTTATAGGTAGGGCCAGAGAGTATGCTGTTGTCTCAGTAAATTAAAGCTGTTGGTTAGGGAAAATGCATTAGCAGTTGCTCAGTGGGTAAGTATTCCTTCATAGACTCCTACCACACTACTATGGGTGGAAAGAACTTAACCATTAATACATTGTAGCTTCAACCTTCTGATGCACCTGAAAGAACCCAGTACACTTATCATTAATAGAAGGGACTTGCCCCAGTGTTTCTGGCATGGTGACTTAAGATTGTGATGCATCACTTTGTAAGCCCTTAAAAAGTACCGGTACATGTAGCTGTCATTGGGGTTGTATGAGGGTCGAAATGCATCTGTAGTTATTTGAATTCATTATTTTGTCTGTTTCTAAATTTATTGAGACATTTAAAGTGAAATACTTTCAATTGCTTCTGGGACTCTGTTGTTTGTTTTTCTCATACTGATAAATAATTTTTGAGGCATTGCATGGTGAGGTATCAAAATTAAATTTGCGGTAACACCATGTGTAGTGTATACTTTGCTGTGTAGATTTGTTCTTTGGGAACTAGGTCTTAATTTATTCTACTGCCCCGGAGTAGTTTTCGGAAATTCTGGAGACTAATTAGTTCTGAAAAGAGCTGTCCTGCTTAATAACTACTACCTGGGCGGAAGGTAGGAAATCGGCCGGGACTACTACTTTTGCTTAGTGGATCGAGGGGACTTCTCGTTACATTAACTTCACTGCCGCGGAGTGAGTTCTTAATTGGTCTCAACGTTTCAACTAGCTTGCTCTAGTCATCGTCAGTTCTTTTCAGAACTAAGTAGTCTCTCGAATTTCCAAAAACTACTCTGCAGCAGTAGAATAAAGCAAGACCTAGTTCCCAAAAAACAATTCTACAAAGCAAAGTAGATATACACATGGTGTTACCGCAAACCAAATATACATTCGTACTGATGAATTGACAATGACGCATTCCAGTCACATTAATTTGACACCAAAAATTTACCATTATGTCCAAACTGTTAAAGACCAAACAAAATACCTCCAACTAACCCTCTCCATTTCAAACATTATGTATTTATTAGTACATTACCTTAATGTCGGATTTTTACACTTTTCTTGTATTAAAAAAAAAAGGAAATTCGCGGCCAAAAAACACTCCGCAGCAGCAAGCCGTTCAGAAACATGGGTGCCTGTAACCAATGGTGGCAGCAAACATTTTGCGTGAAATAGTGACGTAGCTGGACGTGTGATATTCTCGTGCCCGCGACATTACACAGACAGCACCGGTCTGGTTGCGGTCATTAAATGAAGATGATGAACAATATAATTGGTCACTAGTTGCATTTGACACTTCCTCACAATCTGACAATCAAGTTCACTTTCGGACGACGACGACATGCTTGAACTTTTCTCATGAGCTGTATGTGTGTGCCTTCATATTCACTACCTTATGGAGACCGAGCAAAACAGAAAAGGGAAAACAAAGGGTCTCCATAGGGAAATTCTAAAGACTGGGTTGCTCCACAAGGAATTTTGTGTACAAAGTCTATGGGAGGTTCTTAGCTACAGGGACAAAGGAAAGAACAAAAGATGTCTCCACAGGGATGCAAAAACAGGAATGTGTGTGGGTGTGCGTGAGTTTGTTTTCACATTCAAACCGGGGACCTATAACAAAAGAGGACAATAGGGTCCCCGGTTGGGTAAAGGTCCCCAGTTGGAAATTGTGTACAAAACCAATGGGAGCTGTTGCCAAAAAGTTAAAGTCCAAACAAAAGAGGGACAATAGGAGGTCCCCGATTGGAGGTGTTTACACACTTGTGTGTGTGTGAGTTTGTTTTCACATTCAAACCGGGGACCTATAACAAAAGAGGACAATAGGGTCCCCGGTTGGCTAAAGGTCCCCAGTTAGAAATTGTGTACAAAACCAATGGGAGCTGTTGCCAAAAAGTTAGAGTCCAAACAAAAGAGGGACAATAGGAGGTCCCCGATTGGAGGTGTTTACACACTTGTGTGTGTGCGTGTGTATGTATTCATTTTGGGTCATTTTGTGCCCTCTTTAAAGTTCATCAAGGATGTAAAAAAAAAGGAAAGCTGTAGAGTCCACTACAATCTCTTACTCAAACAGCACTAGTATTTTACAGCTGTTAGACGAGACCTCTTAGAACATAGGAGTTGTCTGCAAACTGACAAGGAGTCTGGGGTTCTTTGTCAACAAGTCAGAGTCCTACAACTCCGCACAAACTGGTGCCCTCGTGGGACCTTTTCCAAGTGCTTATTCCCTTTTGAGGGTGTCCTTTGAGCCTTTTGCCATTGCCTCATTTGTACAATTGTAAGGTCTTGTTGTTAGCAGTTGCTACCTCCAGGTGACAAGCTTGTCTCAACAACTTTGAATCCTTAGGCAGCAATTGTTATCCTTAAAACTTATGGCCATGCCAGACATGACCCAACCTCGTTCCCAGTAGTGTACGAGCTCGCTGCATTTTTTCTCAGAATTCCTTGCTCAATCGTCCCCTGGAAGTGTGACTTTGAAATATCTAATTATATTGGATATTTTAATTAGTCCTTTGATTAATTAGGGTTTGAACAAAGAAAAGTTGACTGGAGTGGGACTTGAACCAACGACCTCCGGATTAACGTACCGGCGCTCTACCAACTGAGCTATCCAGCCTTATGTTGGCGGTTGATAAATTCTGCGTTAGAAATGTACGCAGAGTGCTTTTAAAAGAGGCATCAAGTCATAGAGCAACTGGTCCCCTCTCTTTCTAACTCGGTCTTGTGACATGTCTACGTATGCAATTTATGGTGACCATCTAAAGACATGAATCATTTGAAGTGGATTGCGTCAAAATGCATTTTGACATTTTGACATTTTGACAAGTGCCCTACAAACACTGGAAACTTTTTAACAAGCTTGCGTGCAGAGTGGTCACTTTTGGTTAGCCAATCAGTGTTGTTTTCCAGCACTTCTTTTCCAGGGGTTAGTGACGAGAGGTATTGATATGGAACACTGTCCATATGTCCAGGGGGATTTTCAGTGTCAAGAGGCTTCCCTACACGTACATTAAATGTAAACTTACATTTATCAAATATGCAGACCAACTACTTAAAAGCAAACTGTAATTACCGAAGTTATAACATAAAGCAACAAGATACAAAAGTTATCATAAAAAAAATGTTAAAACTTGATTTATTCACAATGCTTATTTTTCCAACTGATCAGTATGAGAAAAACAATGAAAAATTGTATTCTGGCATGAAATTTTCAGAAACTGACTTTACCTGCTTCACAAAATGTTTAAATAAAATATTTAAAATGTCATGCTGTTTTGATTACAGTGCTTTTTAGTATTGTCTTTTTCTGAAATTATCTTAATACAGCCACAAAAGTAATTGCAGGAAGTACAACCTTTTCGCGTTGAGTGACTGGCGAGTGTGAGTTGGTACTACCTTTTACTTAAAAATGCTGATGCTTTTTTTCACAGTAGGCAACACAAATTCCACAATTAATGTGGTGTTTTTTTTTTCCTACAGGGGTTGAGTAGATTAACCAGATTGAACAATCTAAACCTAGCTTCCAACAGAATTGAAAAAATTGGTAAGTTTTTACATTTGTGTCAGTTATGCAAAATTATATATCAGCAATACACTGTTATTTTTGCCCACTTCTGTTTTGTGATACAGTGCTTAGTTAGTGTTCAATTAAAACTATTTTTTTAAATAAAAGTTACTTTTTCTCCACTTGACCATCCTTTGAAATATCTGTGCCTAGGTCCTGGGTCACTTGTGAAAACAAAATGATGTCAAAAAAGAAGTATTTCAACCTCAAAAATGTCAAAAAGATGTACGTGTGTATGGTGGGGATAAATTGTTTCACTCAGGATTCAGAAACTCCACATTGCTTTTACTTTGGTATCGGGGAAAAACTAAAACCATTGTTTATCCTGGATCATGCTATGTAAGTAGTTTGAACTTTACACTACAATTTGTGATCCAAACTATGCTCATACAATTTTATCAGGTATTTTACTAATTTTAGTGAAATGTTTGAAGTGTACAATCCTTTTCCCATGAGTACTATTGTTTTTTTAAGAATAAATGTTTGTACATATGTGCTGTTTTCTTGTGTTAAAAAAAAGAAGTGAAACGTAATACAAAACTGAAAAAACAAAATGAACTACGGAAACTGATATAAGTAACATTTAAACTTTGTTTTGACTAAGTACAATCTCATAAATGACAGCTGTTTTTTCTTTAATAGGACATTGCTTAGATGCTAACACAAAACTGGAAGTTTTGAACCTGTCTGGAAATAACATATGCTCTTTTAAAGTAAGTTTCTTAGTTAAACGGAGCATAAAACACTGCTAGTCTGAGAATAATCTTTTAACAATCATCAATCATGTTTCTGTATTTTTATTTGAAAGAAAGTAAAATATGAAGTAATAAACCATGAGGGAAACAGACTGGTAAATTGTAAATAGTTTGGGTTTTGAACTAAGAAAAATTGAGTGGAGCGGGACTTGAACCAACGATCTCCGGATTACTATACCGGCGCTCTACCAACTAAGCTGTCCAGCCCTATGTTGGCACTATTAGTCAATGAAAGTTGCATCCCCTTGAGGTGATCCTCTGGCTGCCGCTTTCCAGGTTGTATTGTAAACTTGGGTGTGATCCCTGGCTATACAGCAGCGGTTATAAATGGCTTCTGACTGGCACCTCGAACAAAGATATTGACTAATAGGGAGACCGCCAACAAAGGGCTGGATAGCTCAGTTGGTAGAGCGCCGTTATGTTTATGCGAAGGTCATTGCTTCAAGTCCAGCTCCAGTCAATTTTTCTTAGTTCAAAACCCAAATTAAAGTAAAAATATGTAAAGATGTAACTTGATGTCAGCAAACTAAATTGATGCTATTATAGTCTTACCTGTTAAGATTGTACTTAAAGTAAACATGTATTCCCATTAAAGGAGGATTTCATGTTTGATTCTTTCAGTTATTTACAGCCGCAAAAACCTCAGCCTCAAATGCCTATAAGATTTGACTAACTTCCATTCAACCCCCCAAAAAGTTCATAATGAAGTTACAATTTCTCCTGTTAACCAGTGCAGACTGGGATTCTCAAATTTTGTCCGGGATCACCCAAGGATTTTAGAAATTCCTGGACCCCAATTATTTTTAATACTATTGCTGTATCACACTATTATACTTTTGTTGTAGACAACAAACACTCCCACAAAATGCACTGGGATTTACTTTTCTCTTTTGGAAAAATTTGTTTTTCGTTCAGTGCAACTAAGCCAGCTTCTTGACCACAAAGCCATGATCAATAATGGGTGATGGTATGCTGGAATCTCAGACTAGGCTCCCATACTAATAATCCACTGGTCTGTCAGACAAAACGGTGAAGGTCTGGAATTTGGGAGATTTTGAACTGGGATTTCAGTAACTTTCTGTTCCTGTTTTTTACTGGGCAAATTAAAAGCGTAACATTGGGAGTGCATGTAGGGTGAACACAACACAATGAAATGTCCAGACTTTGATGCCACTGCTGAAGCCGTACCACACATAACTTGTTACATCTACAGCTACACTAAACGGACAATTTGAAAATGGCTGTATTGGCCCTCTGCTCCTGTGGCCTTCAAAAGTTTTGTGTGTAAAATGTCACCCAGTGTTAAGCTTGATCATACAGTCTGACAGTACCTATTTTGTGTTACTTTCAAAACAAGACAAAATGTTTGAGATTGTTTTTTCATTTTAAAAGAGTATGTTAAAAAGCAACAAAATCAGTCATTTGTGGGAATAAAGTGATAATTAGCTACAGATATGCATGGTCTCAACAACAGAGTTAAAGTATTGAATTTTAAAATCACGGACTCCAATTTCTACAATACATGGTCACACTTGAGCCTCTTGGTTCTAACATGGGTCATTATTGTCTGGAGTGCTAGTTATGTGTCAAACATAAATGTACATGTATACAAGAAAATGTTACTCAAAAGGCACTCGGCATTTAGTGAGATTACCCACACAATGTAGTACAAGTTGATAATTATGACAACAGTGTACATGTACAGTTTGTGAGTTTGTATATAATTTATTTGGCATTTTCATACTGCAGGAACTTACCCATCTTGTGCGGCTTTCTTCATTGAAACACTTGGGTTTAAAGGATCCTATGTATGGTCCTAACCCAGTATGTTATCTCTGTAACTACTCTACCCACGTCATGTATCATCTACCTCATATTGAAAGGCTTGATTCATATGATGTGTCCAATCAGAGTCTCAGGGAAATGGCAGAGGTAATTATTTGCAGTTGTCATGGTGATTGTTAGATTGAATGTTTGTTCATGATTTCCAAGTGTCAGGCCTGGAATGACCTGCCCTGCCTGGCAGCATAATTACCATTTTACCTCTAGAAAAATACTTTGGGTCTGTAGCACCTTATAAACCCTTAAAGGTGCTACATAAATCGGTCTTAAAAAATCTCAAAAATATGTCATTAATGTTTCTTTGCTCAAACGCCATAAGTAACTTATTATAAGTGTGCTATATAAGACTCTGGTTATTATAGCTGTTAAATTTTCTCCTGTTGCATGTCAAGCCCTTTTTGTGAATATCTGATACATACTCTATACTTCACTATGGCATGATGGCATTGCCTGTTAATTTTAAAACATGTCTTTTCACAGCAATAAGTTCTGTACATCGCCCTTATTCCTCTCACATGATAGTTATGGTTTTTGCCAACACCTAGCGTTTTCAGGGTGCATTTGCACCCTGAATTTATTTGAATTGATTTGATTGTAAACTAATGACAATTTTTGCTTTTGCAATTCATCATACATGTAGCATCATAAATTAATGCTGTATTATTGAATGTTTTCAGACCACTGTTGTGAAAAAGAAAATGTACTATAACATGCGTGTCAAAACAATCCAACGTACATTAGCTGACATGATACATCATATTAACAAAGAGAAGAGATTATTAACAAGAGCTACAAGGGAAAGACTCAGATTGCTTTGCTTTAACATAATGGAGGTGAGTCTAAAAAGATTTGTTTTATTACTTTATGTCATTTCCATTTCTACAACAATAGGCTTGAAGCAAGTGTCTGTAGTTTGAAATGTTAACTGAATTCTTCGAAATGTTTTAGGATGGAAATTACTAATTATAAGAGACCCTGGAACTCCAAGTGTAGCATTGAGAATCATTTTCTCTCTTTTATCCATGACGCGCAGTTGCTCGAACACCTGCGGAGGTTACGCAGTTTCCCGTCTAGCACCCACAGCCACAGTCGGCTTGCGGGCACTGGCAGTTTCGTTGGCCCAGTAGGAGACCTGACATGGTCTCCATCTCTGGCCAGCTTACACGGAACCACCCAATGGAAAGGGTGATCCGGCAAAGTTTAACTATCACACTCCTGTGCCAGCTGGGAAAACATGGCTCTGACATGGGGCCTCTTGAGACAAGAGAGACTAACCTCCATGGTTCAGTGGGCTTAAAACACCTGTGTCCTCCCTGCTCATTGAGGACCATCACATGGTGCCAGGATTGACTGTTATACAGGCTACTGCGGCCCAACCCTTGGGGCATGAGTGCTGTCTGCTTGGCTTGACATCAGCAATGCAGAGTGGACTGCCTTGGAGCTCCCCATACAGGCTCTGCACTGTCTCACTCTGAGGGACCAATCTCGACACCTTGCCCGATTTTACCCGTACAGGTATCATGCCCGACGTACACGAGATGTTGGCAGTCTCCAGCGCTCTCCAACATTTTTCAGACTTGAATATTGCAAATGCAGTCCTGGTTTGATGCAAAAATGCCATGGTATTTGCCTACAACAATCATTGGGGGGGGGGGGTGGAGTTCACATGTTCTGGCCAACTGTGTGCGTTCACATGGAAATTTGCCACAGGGTCACACTCGCAGCACCGATTGCTAGTTGAAAGTATGTCTCCAGATGGAGGGCAGAGCATGAAAGGCAGTGTTCAGGGTGGCCAGTCAACCGGCTAGCCTACAGGCTAGCCAGGACCTCCCTAGCACTACATGTAGGCGAGTTTCCTTGTTCTGATACCTTTATGGCCAATTTTACATGATAACCACAGTTATTCCTTTCTACCCCACCATGCACCCATGTACTAGTGGGTTCGTAAGTATGTTTGAGGACTACCACGTGGGGCAGCAGGGCCTTTTCAGGGTCCTGTGACCTTATAGCCATGCAATAGCATCTCGCATGCCTACCACCTAACCCAGTGCTAGTCTATACTTGTGTATGCTCTACAGGAAAGTAGAGTGATGTAGACTCCCCCCCCCCCAACAGTGGAAGGGTCTATGAATGGAATACTTACTGTAGCGCACTCCTCCCTCCGTTCCCATTACACTCAATACATGAATGTTTGATTTATAGCAGAGGAGAGGAAACTCATGAGGCATACATGTATGGGGGACTATGGTTAGGACAGCAGAGGGTGCTACTGTATAAAATTCTCAGCGATAATACCTGCCAGTATAAGGAATGTGCAAATGTAATTATTAGGGGTTTCGGCCTGGTAGCCCAAATGCCTATTGATTTCGTACAGAATTTTATTTTTTTCTCCCACTATTATTGGGGGTTTCGGCCATCCGCCAAAACCACCTTTGTTTTCGTCGAGATTTTAATTATATTTCACTGTTATTATTATTATACTTCTTTCCGAAAAAGTCTCATAGCATTTACACATGAAATTTGTTAGCATTCGATCTCAGGAACTAGAGTCTTAAAAGACACAAACAATACATCAAATCTCGTGATCTAACTTAGATCAAGCAGCAGTTCAGCAGAGGGTTTTTAATCCTTTGTTGACGATATTAACGATTTAAAAACACGTATCGTCAACCCAGCATGATCGTCGTGTGTGTGTGTACATTGCACGTAATTCACGCTGTACATCGCATACGGTCTCCACACCACACAGCCATTGCTTCCCATGCTAGGCATCGTAACACGCTGCATACGGCCAGACCCACACATAGCCCATTGTCCACACACAGTACACATGGCATCGTTCGACCTTTGTACCTTTCATTTTCGTTCACTACTTCACTTCTACAGTAATGGTGAACCTGTATAGCGCCCTCTTGCTTGTGGAGAGTCCTCGAACTACGGAAGCGTTTTTGGATATTACTAGCGGTCTGTTCTCACGCAATTTCATTGAATTCTCCCACCACAATTTATTTCAAGGTCTGTGCAGTATAGCTTATTAATAACTTTAGCCTTGGCATGGTAGTTTATTATTTACAATTTATTATTTAAAACTTAACCATACGTAAAAGAGTTATAATTTTTGTACCATCTTGTAACTGACGGCACATTAAATTTGTAAAATGTCACCCTCTTTCACCTTTACTTCCGGTACAAACAGGAAGCTCTCAAATTTAAAGTCCATATCTCGTGAACCACATGTCATGAAGTAAACTCTTTGTGACGTCTTGGAGCTAATGATACATTTGTTTTTATTAAAAACATGACCCAACTTTGATCTTTTCGTCTGGTCCAATCAGAAAATTCAATACAAAAATACATTTCCTTAACCACATGTCAAAAAGTCAAAAACTTTGTGCCGTCTTGTAGCTTATAACAAAGTTCGTACGAAAAACATGTTTTCATCATCGTGCTGTCATCAGGTGTCAAATTAATTATTACATTAATTCAACATTGACAACAACGGCCAAAACCCCAGTGTTTGATCGTTACAAACTCATTTCTAGTTTCATTTATGTTCTTAATGGATACTGTACATGTGTTTAGTGGACTAAAACATCGAACGACTAAATAATTGACTCGGTTATAGTGATATAAATAGCCAATGTTGACACCATATCTCAAAAAGTAAATGTTCGATCATCAAACTGTTTTTAATATACATGTGTAATATACTTGTTGGATACTGTAGTCGTAGATGTGTTTGTTGGGTTAAAACATTGAACGAAGTCACCATGACACCATTTTTTTTCATACGCATTTTGTAAATGTCTACAAAACCAATGGCTCTAAAAAGAGTACAACTAATTAAACACAATTTTTCAAAATACGTTACGTTACAAGAATCATTTTTAAAACATAATTTTGTTAACTAATGGTTATTCCAGGCCATTAAAACTAATCAACATACAAAGTATTTCCACAATAATTATGTGCAATGTGTCAGAGATGCCGCACCGCACCGCGTTTTGAATACGCTACAGTGTCAAACGTGAAGACGGTAAAACGTTCTTGTCCCACGTATTGTCAAAGCATTTCTCTCGCACACAATTCCTGTCCTATGGCCTGTGTGGTAAATAAAATTGCGGCGTGGTGTATGATATATATATACATTTTGTTTTTGTTCCACCATCCGAAACCCCTCTGTGTTCGTTTTTACGAACACTTAAGCTCTATTTTTATTTTTTATTTGTATTAAATTTTCTAACAATAAAAACATCTTGACCAGGAGTAGTCCAGGGAAATACAAATGTTGAAAAACTGTCATAAAAAAAAAGGGTCTTACACAAGCCCCTGGTCATAAAAAACAAAAATACATGAATAAGAATACTAACAAAATTTAAAAAAAAATGTTTATAAAATTGATCAAAAACAAACAACCCTACAAAACAAAGAGACAACAACATAACATGCAGTCAGTAAAACAACAAGCAAATAAACACACAAAATACACAACAAACAAACAAGCAAAGAACCCAAAACAAAACAAAAGGACAGACAAACACACACAAAAAGTCACCACAGGAAAATATCCCTACAAACACAACTATCGACCATAAAAAATGCACACACACACACACATTAAGTCTTGTTTTGCAGTCGTTGTGTGGACATTCTTTTGTTCTGTACACTTAAGGAAAATCCTATTCCTCAACACTGCAAATGACGTTGTGTGGACGTGTGTAAGTCCACATAGTGCTTCAGATCCCTACATTATGTGGACCTCTTTTGTTCTCAGGTCCACACTGCGTATGTAGCGCTTGCCCAAGTGTGTAAACACCTCCAATCGGGGACCTCCTATTGTCCCTCTTTTGTTTGGACTTTAACTTTTTGGCAACAGCTCCCATTGGTTTTGTACACAATTTCCAACTGGGGACCTTTAGCCAACCGGGGACCCTATTGTCCTCTTTTGTTATAGGTCCCCGGTTTGAATGTGAAAACAAACTCACACACACACAGCGTCTTTTGCACGCAGAGTTGTGGGGACTTGCTATTGTTGTTCTATTATTCCCTTTTCTAAAGAATTACCTTGTGGGGACCCGGTTTAACAAAGAAAAACGTTGTGGGGACCTTTGTTCCATTGTGTAAAAGTCCCCACAACGGTGTGTGTGCTAACCCACACACACACACAAGTGTGTAAACACCTCCAATCGGGGACCTCCTATTGTCCCTCTTTTGTTTGGACTCTAACTTTTTGGCAACAGCTCCCATTGGTTTTGTACACAATTTCTAACTGGGGACCTTTACCCAACCGGTATTGTCCTCTTTTGTTATAGGTCCCCGGTTTGAATGTGAAAACAAACTCACACACACACATATGGCAGTTACGGGGTACTTCCGTTGTTGTTCTATTATTCCCTTTTCTAAAGAAATCCTCTGTGGGGTACCACTTGTACAAAGAAAACCTTGTGGGGTAGCATTGTTCTATTGTTAAAAATATCCCGTAAGTTGGCATGTGTAAAGGCACACAGTCTCAAATATCCCTGTGGAGACATCTTTTGTTCTTTCCATTGTCCCTGTACTTAAGATTTTCCCATAGACTTTGTACACAAATTTCCTTGTGGAGCATCCCGGTCTTTAGAATTTCCAGGTGGAGACCTTTTGTTTTCCCTTTTTTGTTTTGTCCTTGGTCTCCATAAGGTACCGAATATGAGCCCACATGTTTGTGAATCCCGTAAATCGAGGACTTCTCTTTGTTCTCCCATTGTTTGGACTTTTTTTTGTGACCTCCCCATTAGTTTTGTACAAATGAGCAAAGCGAGAACGTCCTCGCTCTGTCAAACACCCGGATCCCTTTTGTTAAAGTCCTCGGGTTCAGTGGGTAGACACGCTCACACACACACACACACGCAACAAGCAAGAAAAAAGCTGTAAGTTCTATTAAAAACAAAAGAATTACAAAGTCAGAAGGCAGCTTTACATTAGTTAACAACTGGGTATACGTCAGTAATATGACTAAAAGCTAAGCATTGTTATAAAAATGGTCAGATACAAAGGTTCTTAAAATATTAATAGGCTATGTAATTGATGTTGTTCTTATCTCACTATTAAGCTCAGAAATCATTGTTGGAAATCTAACCAATCTAAGTTAATATATTGTCTTCTGCTGTTCAAGGAAAACAGTCCGACGGTCTTCATAAGACTGTGCTTGATAAGTTTGTCAGGGGCACAAGGACAGACCCGGGTACACCTGAAGAAACAGGGAGCCTGTCAGAGGATTCACCTTTATGCCCAATTCGCTTTTTTCGACCCATAACAAAAGATTTGATCCAGTTAATTGCAGCAGAGAGAATATTGTAACTAGGTTTTGTAATTAAGATTATGTGACATATAGAAATGAACGCCTGAGTGAAGTCCTGAGAAACCAGATCCACCGTGAAGGCCTTTGAATCCAGTGCTTGAAGCCAGTTTGATGTAGCTGGCACCAAAGCTGTAGTGCAGGATCAACCAGGGAGAAACCCATGCTGCTGTGATGCTACAAGGCTATTATCATAGCAATGGTCAAGGAGCTGCTGTACAGTAATCTTGGGGTGTTGGGGGAGTTATAGTTTTCTTGGAAGGATTGTCCTAGTGGATTGTGGAACATCTCTTTGGCTCCTACATATTTAGAGTCTAAACACTTTTCTACCAGTAAAACATTCTTTGTTCATTTTGATTTTTCATTGTTGGTGCCATCCATATTATACTTTTTCCCATTTAATTTTAAACCTTACTCATAACTCAGATGCAGAATGGACCTTGGACTTGAACCAAGGACACGAAGTATGGACTTAAATACAAGACTCCTTGTATTTAACCCATTTGCTATACTTTTTGTAGTAATCTGCTTTATTTGGGGGCAATTGTACCATACAATACCCTATTTTTTAACACAAAATTGTATGGTTAATTCAGGGCAAAGTATCATATTAGTATCAAAAAAAGATATTATTAAAGGGACACACCGGCTTACTGTTTACCTAATATAGTGATGTGGAATGACAGACAACAATTTTTAGATGGTTCGTGTAAAAAAAATCATCAAAATATCACGTAATTAACGAAAAATGTGAAAAAAACAAAATGCGGTCAAAGGTCAGCTTATACGCTTTTCCAGCCGTTGCAACTGTCAAGTTTACGTACAATGTTGCGCAATGTTGTAAGTAGACTGGAGCTCTGTTTATGTATAAATTATAAAAATGGCGAGGCATGAGGATCCAGACTTCCTATCCATCAAGCACAAATTCACGTGTAAATAAAAAACAGACATGAACGGACGTCAGTCCATAGAGCATGGGTTCCTTGCTCTATGGTCAGTCCTAGTCGAAATCCGCTCGCGGTCGTAACCAATAACTGTTTTGGTTGAACTTGCCATTGAAACAGTTATTGGTTACGACCGCGAAAACGCACCCCAACCTGTATTCTGTGTACGACGACGTACTATATTCTGTGTACTTGCAATGGAGAACGTTTCTTCGACATCCAAGGATCGGTACAAAAAACATCGCAAGGAAAAACACCCAGAAGGTGGTCCAACGAAAAGTAAAAAGTAAAAAAAACAAACACGATAAATCCAAAGGGAAAGCCAGCAAAAGCAGCAATTGTGGGGGGGGGGGGGGGTTGGACACTGCAGCTATCATAGAAGTAGACCAGCTGTATGGGATATTATTCTCCGTCGTCGTCCCGCGTGTGTAGCGCAGGCAACACGTTGCAATAGTTAGGGGATAATAGCTAGGGTATCAGACTAAAAATCTCCTTAAAAAAACGTAATTGTTGGTCTGGCTCCCTACCCCTCCGACAAGCTCCCAAGCTCACGGCTAAACCGGCAAGCCCGGGCTTGTCTCTCTGGCCCCACGAGACACGGCACAGGCTGAACGGGATATGCCCCAAGGTTTACGTTCCGCTAGCTCCCACGCTGGTGCGCCGTAAAACACGCTTCGGTTGCACGGACTCTCTGAATGCGAATCTTACGTTCGATTTTTCATCATTATTTACAAATTGTATCAATAATCTGAATACATAGTCTTTTTTGTCAAATACTCATGAACAATATTTAAAAAAACAGATTTCAATTTGGTTCAGTAATTTACTTTTATACGGCTGGAAGTAAAACTATCTCCGAAGATCACGTGATTTATCCGAACCACTTTTTTGGTTCGGATAAATCACGTGACCTTCGTTTTTTGAAAAATGCTCAAAAACGGCAAAATTTGATGGTTTCTTTTAGGAACCGTTCTTCTCCATTCCTGGAAGACCTTTGAAGTCATATGTTAGCCTATTTTGTAGCCCAAATAGCCCAACGAAGCCGGTGTGCCCCTTTAAGCTTTTTAACTTCGAACTGGTTTTTGGGGTTCTACAGTTTTGAATAATGTGCTTTTGTTAATTAGATTGAAAGGTACACATCAGAAGTGCAAAGTAATAAGATGATCTCCAGTGGCAGTAATTTACAGCATGATAATGAGGAAGAGCAGCATGGGAGTGGTACAGAGAGTGATACACAAGATACAACAATAGACAGTGTAGGAAAGACTGTCGGTAAGCTACACACTAAACTACAAGCACTGAAAGAGAGGAAACAACTGTGCACTCAACTCATTCAACAGTAAGTCAAACAATCACTCTTCATTATGGTATTACCTAGAACTGCCTCTGGCTGTCTTTTGGACTCACTTTGAACACCAAACTTCATCTTTTATGCACATCTATATGAAACCCTGTATTTTACACTATACACAATAATTAAGGTATTTATTGGAATTGGCTTCACAGGTTACAAGGGTTCTGTGTGGGCATGAACTTACGATTGAAGCTAAGCATTCAAAGCTGACAAGTGCTTGAAGAATATTGAGCAATCTTGATTACCTTGAGACCCTTATAACATAATTGCTGTCAAAAGTTTTTGATATATTTTAACCCTCCTACTTATGATAAAACTTTCAGTGAGTTCACCAACCATTTAAAAATATTAAACTGCTCTGCACAGGTTGTGTAAGGTGATGTGGTGAAACAACTGTGCACAAAGCTATCTGCTTTAGGTGTGTACTATGTACATGTAGATGTATTCATATTGCAGGCTTGCACAGTTTATTTATCATTCAAAACAACAGTGGACTCCTGTATATACCAAACTGGTAGGCCATTATTGGTAACATAAAACAGGAAATGACCTTTTGGTATTTTTATTTATTTAAACAAGTCTGCAGACTTGGCCCTGGCCAATCATGATCCTCTAATTGTCTGTCAAGGATCAGTGGTTTTTTCTGGCATAAGTTACTCATGAGCGATGTTGCAGTCAATGATAAAACCGTCCATTTATTCTGCCACTGTCATTTACAAATTTGTTAGTGTGGGAACTGAGGATATCGGGTAGTAAGCCATGGACAATAGCCAAAAATGTGTACAGTTGTTATCCACCATGAAAAAATATCACTGGTGTGATTTATCAATAAATTTAATTTGGGGTTGAACAAAGAAAATTTTACTTGAGCTGGATCACACCTAAGTTCAAAATACAACCTGGGAAGCTGCAGCCAGAGGATCATCTTAAGGGGATACTACTTTTTTATTATGACCTGCCGGCAAAGCCATAGGAGCATTAAGTGTTTGCCTTGTTCGTGCGTGCATGTGTGTATTTTAATGCTATATTGGGGGTGTTTGTGAGCATGTCTACCCGTTGAAACCGTTGACTTAAACAAAAAGGTCCAGGTGTTTAACAGAGCAAGGATGTTCTTGCTTTGTTTTCATGTACAAAACCAATGGGAATGTCGCAATAAAAAAACTAAGACCAAACAATTGGAGAACAAAGAGAAGTCCTCAATTAACGGGATCCACAAATGCGTGTGTGTGTGTGTGTTTTGTTTCCAAGCAATAACTCAAGATGTTGTACGTGGCATATCAACTCCAAACTTGATTTGTAGATCTGTCTTGGAATCCCCAAGAAGCCTATTGTTTTTGGACCCCTAAATTAAATATTTAGGTCATTATGGCTAAAACAAAAGACGTGTTGTCGAAGTGATTACTCAAGAAGTACTTGGCATATCAACTCCAAACTTGGTGTGTGGTGATTGGTCTTGGGATCACCCAGAAGCCTATTGTTTTGGACCCCTAAGTTAAATCTGAAGGTCATTATAGCTAAAACAAAAGAAATTTGTCTGAGCAATAACTCAAGAAGGACTTGGAATATCAGCTCCAAACTTGGTATGTGGACGGGTCTTGGGATCTCCTGGAAGCCTTTGTTTTTGGACTCCCTATTGCCCCAGGTCAAATGTAAGGTCACTATTGCTAAAACAAAAGAACTGTTGTCCGAGCAATATCTTGAGAAGGACTTGGTACTTCAACTTCAAACTTGGTGTGGGAATTGGTCTTGGCATTCCTTAGAAGCCTATTGTTTTTAGACCCCTAGGTAAAAAAAAAGTTCATTATGGCTAAAGCAAAATGAATGTTGTCTGAGCAACTACTCAAGATGAATGAGATTAATATCAGTGAGGCATTTGTGTTTGTCAACACAACATTCTTGTTTCAAATATCAAGTTATAAGCCACAAGGGAAACTGACTGGGTAAATTTTAAAATAATTTTGGATTGAACAAAAAAAATAGCTAGAACGGGATTTTAACCAACAACCTTCGGTTTAGTGTGCCGGCACTCGACCAACTGAGCTATCACAGACTGGCCAGGTTCTTAGTAACCTTGAGAGTCAGCCGACTGTCAGCAGAGTCTTTAATTAGAAAGTCTTGAAGAGGGTTAATTGTTTGTTGAATCACTCAGCAAGATAAATCCTTAAAATGGTTGTCCACATGTTATTTGATTGTAAAGACGGCTGCAGATACTGTTTTTCACAAAATATAGACCACTACTGAAATTTTCAGACTCTGTTGTTTCAGTGAGATATTAACAAGTTATTATTGACAATTGAATGTGTGTAATGCTTTGATTGATGTTATTCAGGATGGACGTGTATCACAGTGAAGCTATTGCTAATGTCAAACACACAACGGAGATTACTATTAAGAGATTATTAGCTGAGCTAGAAAGTGGTGGCAATGTGCGATTTGAAGAAGGACAATCATCTGACTTATGGTAAGTTAACTTAGCCAAATTCTTTCTAATTTAATCCGAACACCTCTTGTTTTTGTTTTTTGTTTTTTATTACTTAATACTTCTTCTTCTCCTGTCCATTGTCTGCTACCAAAGGCACACTTCCAAAGTTCATATAAACTTTAAACTTTACATATCTAGTTAAATAATCATTAGTAGATAAATAAGTATCAATCATGGGAGATTTTGTTGGTAAAGTGTCCAGTGTACAACCAAATATTTTGCATCAAACTACTGGTAGGCTAGGTATTGTAACAGCTGTGACCTCATCTTATATTTATGAGTGACATTTGACTCTGCTTTTTGCTGCCTCTACCCCACCCCCGCCCGCCCGCCCATTTTTTTCCGCCACTGAAAAAATCCTGGGCAGAACCCTGGTTGTAGGTTCGTGAGCCTGCTCAAACTTTTGCACAGGGATGATACCATTTGACCTTAACTTCTGGTCGAAATCGGACATTAAAGCCCACGTGTGTGTTGACCCGTTTGTAAACTGTATACTGCAAAAGCACAGTGGGTGGCTGTTCGGCTCCATTGATCATAAGGTTCAATCAAAGTCCACGAGGCCTGATTTGGCTTTGAGTCTAATGCAGGCAAACCCCCCAATACGGAGCATTTTTTGTCTGCTAACAAAGACACACATCCATAACTTTCAAATTTTGTGGTGTTATCATGGCATCACCAGGTGTTGATTCACATTAATTCAAAGTTTAATACATGTACTTTGAAAATCATATCTCCTGAACTCCAAAAGTCCACAATCCACATGTCTTATGAAAGGGCTTAACATACTTCATTAAAGTTGCACTTCCCAAGCTCATGTAAACTTGAAACTTCACATATAGTTAAACAATCATTAGTAGATGAACGGTTGCAGTGACGTCATGATGACATCATCAGTCGTAAAATTACAAGGCTTTAAAACATTAATATTTAGGCCAGCTAGAGCATTACATGTAGCATTAACCTGGATATAGCTCACAACAAGCTGATTTTTTTAGGATAGGTCCAGAAAAGTGCTTAGAATAACATACTAAAAGTCCCAGAAAATCCCCCTGGAGCTCTTTTCGAAATCCAAGATGGCGTCCAAAATGGTCACCATTTTCAAATTTTGGGCTGGCATGGCCAAAATGGGGCAATGAAGATCATTCTGCAACCATGACTGCCATGGCCAGAACGGGGCTATGAGGATCACTCTTCAACCAGGGCTGGCATGGCCAGAATGGGGCTTTGATGATCACTCTACAACCAGGGCTGGCATGGCCAGAATGGGGCTATGAGGATCACTCTGCAACCAGGGCTGGCATGGCCAGAATGGGGCTATGAGGATCACTCTGCAACCAGGGCTGGCATGGCCAGAATGGGGCTATGAGGATCACTCTGCAACCAGGGCTGTCATGGCCAGAATGGGGCTATGAGGATCATTCTGCAACCAGGGCTGTCATGGCCAGAGTGGGGCTATGAGGATCACTCTGCAACCAGGGCTGGCATGGCCAGAATGGGGCTATGAGGATCACTCTGCAACCAGGGCTGTCATGGCCAGAATGGGGCTATGAGGATCACTCTGCAACCAGGGCTGGCATGGCCAGAATGGGGCTATGAGGATCACTCTGCAACCAGGGCTATCATGGCCAGAATGGGGCTATGAGGATCACTCTGCAACCAGGGCTATCATGGCCAGAGTGGGGCTATGAGGATCACTCTACAACCAGGGCTGGCATGGCCAGAATGGGGCTATGAGGATCACTCTGCAACCAGGGCTGGCATGGCCAGAATGGGGCTTTGATGATCACTCTACAACCAGGGCTGGCATGGCCAGAATGGGGCTATGAGGATCACTCTGCAACCAGGGCTATCATGGCCAGAATGGGGCTATGAGGATCACTCTGCAACCAGGGCTATCATGGCCAGAATGGGGCTTTGATGATCACTCTACAACCAGGGCTGGCATGGCCAGAATGGGGCTATGAGGATCACTCTTCAACCAGGGCTATCATGGCCAGAACGGGGCTATGAGGATCACTCTGCAACCAGGGCTGGCATGGCCAGAGTGGGGCTATGAGGATCACTCTGCAACCAGGGCTGTCATGGCCAGAATGGGGCTATGAGGATCACTCTGCAACCAGGGCTATCATGGCCAGAATGGGGCTATGATGATCACTCTACAACCAGGGCTGTCATGGCCAGAATGGGGCTATGAGGATCACTCTGCAACCAGGGCTATCATGGCCAGAATGGGGCTATGAGGATCACTCTGCAACCAGGGCTGGCATGGCCAGAATGGGGCTATGAGGATCACTCTGCAACCAGGGCTGTCATGGCCAGAATGGGGCTATGAGGATCACTCTGCAACCAGGGCTATCATGGCCAGAATGGGGCTTTGATGATCACTCTACAACCAGGGCTATCATGGCCAGAATGGGGCTATGAGGATCACTCTGCAACCAGGGCTGGCATGGCCAGAATGGGGCTATGAGGATCACTCTGCAACCAGGGCTGTCATGGCCAGAATGGGGCTATGAGGATCACTCTGCAACCAGGGCTATCATGGCCAGAATGGGGCTTTGATGATCACTCTACAACCAGGGCTATCATGGCCAGAATGGGGCTATGAGGATCATTCTGCAACCAGGGCTGGCATGGCCAGAATGGGGCTTTGATGATCACTCTACAACCAGGGCTGGCATGGCCAGAATGGGGCTATGAGGATCACTCTGCAACCAGGGCTATCATGGCCAGAATGGGGCTATGAGGATCACTCTGCAACCAGGGCTGTCATGGCCAGAGGGGCTATGAGGATCACTCTACAACCAGGGCTGGCATGGCCAGAATCGGGGTATGAAGGTCACTCTGCAACCAGGTCTGGCATGGCCAGAACGGGGCAACCTTGTTCTCAGTGGTGTACGATCTCGGCGCGCCATTTTGTTTTCTTTCCCAGAATGCCTTGCGCGATTGTAACCCCTGGAAGTGTGACTTTAAAATATCCAAATAGATTGGATATTTAAATTAGTCCTGTGGTTGATCCCTTCTGTGTTAGAGACTACGCAGAGCACGCTGTCAAAGGACACATCAAGTCATGGAGTAACTGCCCCCTCTCATTCTTTTCGATCTTGTGATACGTCTAACTGTATGCAGTTTAGGGTGACCATGTAAAAACATGATTCATTTGAAATGTATTGCGTCAAAATACGTGCATTTTTACACGCGCGTACTGAGCGCCCGGCACATTCCTAGACCTAACCTAGACAAATCAGCTTGTTATGAGCTATATTCGGGTTTTGGCCTATTATGACCTAATGCTCTTGGACTAATTTAAGTCTTTGAAAATCCATATCCAATCATGAACAAAAGACCATAGGTTGCTTTTTCCGGGATTATACACAAACAATATAGCCTTCATTGTCATTGTGTGCGTGACTTTACGTGACCTCTACTTCTGGTCAAAACCGGAAGTGCCTTGTAATTTAAAAGTGGCTTGGAGTTATTTTTAATGAGTATATAGTCCTGCAGGGGTCTGGTTTTAAAAATAGGACTAGTGATGTCAAGAGTGCCCTCTAGCGACAGGTTAAAAACAGTTCACTTTTTCTAGATGTCTATGGAGAAGTTTATGAAAATCACTTTCAAAATTGGTATATATAATGACATTTATGTGTGGAGACTTTGATTGATGTCAAGTGGACTATTACCTTAAGGTGCACTTTTTGAAGTCATGTATCTACCAAATGAAAACTTGGGTGTATTTTTAGACAACTGCAAAAATTTAAGTGATATTATGATGACTTGAACATCATATCATTATTTTTTACTAATTTTTAAAATCATGACCACTGATTACATATCTTGTTAGCAAAACAAGCAGCAATAATATTTTATTTTGCATTAGTCTTGGAAGGTCAAATATGGATAAAATATATTGTGACGTCTTCATGACGTCATCCATCGTCACATTATATCAGCACCAAAGTAGTGTTTTACAAGATCTACATGTGTATACGTACAGAGCAAATTTGGGGATCAAGCTGAAACTTTGCATGTATTCAAGTTGGGATGTATTAAAGACAAATTCAAAATGAAATAAGCTGTAACTTGAGAATAACCTTAAGGTTTTTCAGGGTTCCACAGCCTTGCATATGAACAAAGGAGTCATGAATACTAGTCTGCACAGGCTGAGTCAACTTGGTCATGAATGGGCGACCGCGGATATCAATGGAGATTGAGCCCCACCTCTGAATAAAAAAAGCCAGATTGGCATTTGGGATTACGTAAACAAGGGATTATTGGATAAGTTACAGCTGCCTTTCAACTGTAATAAATGTTTTGCGTATGGATTACAATTATGATTAAAAATGGTACACCTGGGGCCGATTTCACTAACGCGTTTTGATCATCGCAAACGCCGAAATTGATCGCTAAATCCCAAATCCATCACAACTTGGCGATGGATTTTGAAGAACGATTTCACTAAAACTTTGCGACAAACTTACTCATCGCAAAACAATTATTAGCGATGACAATCTTGCGATGACTCGTTAGTGGCCGCAAAGTGTAAGTTCATCGCAAATTATGATAGATTGCGCCATTTTGTGCTTAGATTTTATTAGCGGTGTACGTCTCGACGTAGTATAGTTTGTCCGTGAATTAAAGGGTAAAATGGCATTACGTTTACTCTTCGTGGTCTTTTACTGGGAGACTCGGGATACACACAACGCAGTTGGCCGATGACACCTTTCAGCTTGAATGTGGTTGTTGCCGAAAGAGCTTAAAATCGGTCCAAAAAAAAGGAGATCGTCATCTATTGGGTTCAGTTATTTGAACCAGCAATTTGGCCTAAAGTTAATGTAGGCCTCATAGCATCCACAATTTTTCCTTTCCGATTTTATACCATGTACACATTTTCGATGACAACACTTTGACAAAAATTTCAGGCATCTAGAAACGAATTCTTTTTTGCCAATTAGGCCTAATAGTTATTAGGCCCATGCCTTCGGGAAAGTAAAAAAAAAATTCCCCTTTAGACGTTCTTATATGTGCTGAAGCTTATATAAAGGGTGTCAGACATTAATTACCAAAAACCAAAATCGTTATTCTCATTTTGTCAATTTTCATCCACCTCAACGTTACAATTATTTACAAGATTTTATAAAAGTAAGTATACTAAGGGGGGGCTATAGGCCTACAAATGAAACATGTTGAATTTGATTTCATGTACACCCTTTTTTTAAGTGAATGCCTAGAATTTAAGCATTAATATGGTCCTCTTGTTACTTTTTTTGCACCAGCATGACAACCTTTACATTTAAACTGCAATATATGCCGTTCGTTTTTAATCGAACCGCAGCCTGCAACAACATTTTGACATGTACGACGCCCACATGCGAAGACCGATGGTTTTCTTGAGGTTTGTGTCAAAGGTCACTACTTTTAGCCTCGTACAAAACGTTTAGTTTCCTTGTCATGTCATCGCAACTGCGATGACTTTAGTGAAACGCAAAATCAGCGACGTCGCAAGTGCGATGGATTTGGGGTTTGCGATCTCATCGCAAGCGTGATAGCGATGATCGCAAATGGTGACTTTAGTGAAATCGGCCCCTGGTCTAGTTATTTTAACTTTGCCAAGTCAGTCTTGTTTAATGGCTCTTCATTCCGTGCATTGAATGGTTAAAATCAGCTGCTGAACAGTTGTTTTACCTCTTAAAACGATACCCAACTGTGCTAATTTTGCAGCTGTAAAAATCTGCCAATTCATGACTCATTGTCGCGTTGTTGAAGAGACTGGAGTAGAGACAAATTGAAGATATTACCCTTATATTTTGACATAATTTTGGATATTGTTGGCCTTCCCAAGGTTGAAGTCGAACGTGTGGACGTTTATGTCTTTTCTAGGGTCCCATTCATTTTATTTATTCTTTTTTTTTTTGCAACACATTGCTTGTTTTTTGGTTCTTCAAAATGCCTATATTCAGATCAGATTTAAAACTAATAAACGAACGGATAAAGTATGCGTATCACTCGAAACTGAAAAGGGGGACATTCAGGCATGAGAATCTGGAAAAAATAAAAAGGTCAGGAAATGTTTCTGTTACTTTTCGGCCAGATAGCCTGCACATTATGTTTGCAAACAGTTTTTGAATCAATACAGAGAAAAAAAAATCCCAAACAAACAAAACACAGTTCTAAGCAAAGCTTGCGTGTTTGTACAATCTTATCGCCAATTTTCTGCACTAAATAAAGGTATTTTCATCAACAACCATTTACATGGATTCAAGATGTAATGATTGGTTTTGTAGAACTTCTTTTGCACTGACATCTTCAGGGAGGCCTGACCATACTGTGCAGTTATTTTTTACTCGGCTTGTGAACACGTACCAAATCAGAGTCTAGCCAAGCTTTCTTGTGAATATAGTCATTATCAACAGCCAACCACAGTGTGCAGACTGTTGGCTAGCTTTGATTTTTGACCTGCTGCGACGGAACGCTTCAGTTGTACTTATGTATCAATATGGACAGCCTGCCTGCTGCTGGTGACATTCCGCTGTGGCAGTCCCGTGAGCAGAGAGACAGCTTGACATTTTACAAAATTAAAGAAAGACGTGACACATAGCAACAACTTTTTTATTTCATTTCAAAATTTTCCAAACTAAATGTAATTTTTAACGTCACACAGTAAAAGGTAGGAGCTTCAAAAGTCAGAACTGAAAATACAAGTCGTTTTTTTCCAAAAGTGGTAATTCTCCCGAAAGTCGGTAGAATCTCATCCTGAAGCAACGTATACATTTAAACTTGGAGCTTGGATCAGGAAAACAGTGTTCTGTAAAGACCATTGGGTTGTGCTGTCACTATTATTTTTCTGAAGCATAACTCAAGAATGAAACTGAATTGAACCTTGAATCTCATTAGACAATTGAACCTCAGCATCAAGATAGCACCTGAACAATGATGTCATGATGACATCATCAGGTGTTAAATTACATTAGAAATCTAATTTTATTTTTTGATGAAATTATAGCTCCCGAACCTCACAATGAATTTGTACAATCTATAATTCATCTGACAGCTCTGAACAAATATTACACAATTGTGATTCAAATTGACCTTGTCTTTCAGTTCAGACTGGAATTTGGAAGGAACCACTATTAAAAAGCTATAATTTTAGATTGAAAGGTAAAGTTATATCATCATTTGATGGTCTATCATCATTTGATGACATCATTCATTGTAATGAAGCAAAACCAAATTTGTAGTTTTTACCTGGTTTTGGTGGTATTCTTGTTAAAAGAGCGGCAACCAAATATTTAAAAAAAATCCCTGTATGAAATAGTCTCGTTGAACTACATGTACCATTGTTCACTCTAACTGATGCATAATGGGTTTATTCTACAGTAGGTGGTTAGGAAAATTCAATTTCTCCTTTCTTGTAAGTAGAAGGGAGACACTGAGAAACAATGGTGATTGGCTCCCCAAAGGCAATCTTGTTGACAACTTGCGATCACTTATGAATTACACTTCATATAAATTGCATTTCACGAGATCATCATCATCATCATGAGGCTTTGTTCGTCCATTGTTGGATGAAGCCCTGATCCCCACGCAATGTCCATTCTCTTCTCCTTCTGGTTCAAGTTGACATGTTTGTGTCTGTTTGGATTTCGTCTCTCCATCTTCTCTTCTGTCTTCCTCTTCTTTTTCCATTTCTAAGGTGGCCATTCAGTTAGTCTCTTGGTCCATTTGTTGTCATGTCTTCTTGATAAGTGTCCTGTCCATCCCAATTTCATTTCCTTGATCTTTTCCATGATGTCTTTGTTGCCCTATGTTTGTAGGCCTAAATTTGTTGCGTAGAGTTAGTCCGAGTATCCTTTCCACAGCTCTCTGTGTTGATATTAATTTGTGTTCCATCTCTTTGGTTGTTGACCATGTCTCTGCCTCGTCATTGTTGTCAGGATGCACTGGTTATATAGTGATCACTATGAACTAAATACATTTCATTTTGCAGATTAATGGCGTGTCAGGGTCGATCAGATAAGAGCATCGGACTCAAGCTCTGGTGTTTCTGGCGGGGTGTGGGTCCCAGTCTTGACACTTGTGTCCTTAAGCAAGACATTTAACCATTATTGCTTTGTCCTTCGGATGGGACAAAAAGCTGTAGGTCCTGTGTGTTGTGTAATGCATGTAAAAGAACCCAGTTATACTTATCGCAAAGAGAAGGGGTTTGTCCCCGGTGTTTCTGGCAGTGGCTGCTGAATGTGCCACAGCACCTTGTAAATCCTTACAAGGTGGTACATAAATAGGTCTCATAATTCATTAGCCTCAAAAACCCGGAATAAATAATGGAAAGTGCTTTGAGATGCCCGTCGAAAGCGCTATATAAAACTAGTTATTGTTAATATTATTATTATTATTATTGTTATTTCATTTTATTACAGCATGCAAAGGAAAGAACACTTTTTTCTTTGTGGTGGTAATTTAGGTCTCAAGGGTCTTTCTCAGGATCCTCGCTGTTCCCAAAAGCGCCGCCTTCTGTAACAGATCTACCCTCACATTTGTCCTTATTTCATATAGATGTTTCCCCAGTGCCTTCGGGATGGTGCCAATTACTCCAACCACCACAGGGACTACTTTCACCTTCACCTGCCAGATCTTACGAAGTTCTTGGTACTTTGGGATCTTTTCTGTCTTCTTCGTAGTGACCCTTATATCACCCAGCACAGCTATGTCAATGAGATGACACATCTTCTTCGTCTTATCTAAGACTACAATATCCGGACGCCTATGTTCTATAACATGATCAGTCTGAATGTTAAAGTTCCAGAGGATCTTGACCTGGTCGGTCTCTACAACTTTATCCGGAACATGCTCGTACCATTTTGCAGTCACTTGGACACCATTCTTCTTTTTACACAGATCCCAGTGAATCACCTTGGCCAACTTGTCGTGTCTTCCTTTGTACTCCATCTGGGCCATCATACTACATTCACTGACAATATGAAATACAGTCTCCTCCGCCTTATTACACATTCTGCACATAGGAGAGACGTTTGCTTTCTCTATCCTTGCCTTCATTACATTTGTCCTTAGAGACTGGTCTTGCGCCGCAGTAATCAAGCCCTCGGTTTCCTTCTTCAGCTCTCTGCTCCGTATCCAATTCTAGGACTTGCTGCTGGCAACTTCTTCTGTACATCTCAAGAACCGGCCATGAAGTGGTTTGTTCTGACATTCTTGACTTCTTTCCTCTTTCCTATCCCTCTTGTACTCCTTCGGCCCAACTTTGCCCGCCTTTGTGTACTTCTGCGCAACTTTCAACAAGTTCTCCTCAGTCCTCCTAATATGACAATGTAAGCTCCTGCGCTCGATGTTGACACAGTCTACTACACTTAGCAACCCCGTAGCGCATCTGACCTCGGAAGATAAAGTCTGCTCACATTCGCCCTGCAGATGAAGCATACCATTCATGGTCATCAGTTTTCTTGTTCTCCTGTCCGTGACATCTACATGTAGATCTTCCTTAGTCCACTCGACAATACCCGCACTGTACCTCATCAAAGACACGGCCCTTGTGTTAATTGCCTTAACTATGTTCCCCCCGTTCAGTTTTGACTTCAAACATTTCTTTACCCGTCTGATGTATTCTGCCCTCAGCCTCACCTTTGATTCTTTGTGAAGGACATGGTCCAATTCAAGTACACCAAGATACCAAATAACTCTCCTCCTCACCCAAAGCCCTCATAATGTGTACCATCTGGCAGAACGATGCCATCGGAATGTACCCTCTTTCCCCTCTTCATGGTCATTGAAGCAAAACTGCTTATTAGCTGTTCCGACATAGCAGTCGGAACAGCTATTGTTTTCGTCAGGATTTTTATTTGTTTTTCTTATTATTCTTTCCATCTGTCAAAAGCCCATAGGTTTAACCCAGGCATTTTGTTACGTCCAAAAGTCATACTTGGCTTAGGGGCCATTCAAAATTTTCAATGTTTTAAAATTTCGATTTTTTTTTCGAATTAGTGGGTGGGTGGGTCAAAAGGCTCTTTTTCAAATCATTATTAATCGAAATTCACTTTTCATAAATTAAAAAAAACAAAAAAACCACCAAAAAAACGGAAAAAAGCTAGATCGTTTGACTTGCCTGCGTACCAGCTTTCCTATATGCGCGTGATGACCCGAGGTACAATGTGTACAAGTACATTATAAACTGTACAGCGTGACTCACTATTATGTGAAACACCATGTGCGTGGCCCATTATGTGAAACACCATTAGGGGTACGGCGATTCGGCACAATGGACGAGTTGAGTTTTCTATTGTACTTGCAGCGGTCGAGTTGGACAATGAACGTGTTGGACTGGAATCCATAACTTTCCAACCATGATAAACATGTCAAATGCGAGTGTGATTTTCCATGGAGGTAGCGACCGCAGACCAAGCAAGTCTCACGCTTTCACGCACCGCAACCATTTTCTCACGCTTTGGGCCAGACAGGGAAAACAAAATAATATATAATAATGCACAATCTTCAGATTGCACGCAGTTTTTCAGAATTATCAACTTGGGCTGGCATACAAACAGAGCGCGAATTTGCAGATTGCGCACGCTTTTGCTCTCTCCCCAGATTCAGCTGACAATTCGGCAATTCAGCAGAGCGCAAAACGCGAATTGCGCACAAGTTTGTCCCAATCCGATTAGCAAATTTGCTGAATGCGCCCCACGTCATAGACTCAACACAACAGGTAGAAGTCATGAGTGGAGGATTTTGCACATCATTTTAGCCGGAAATTAATTTTCTTGGGGGAAATAATCTGACACAATCGTACCTCCACATTAACCAGCAACATCTCCTGTGTACCTTATGTGAGTTCGAAGTATACTGGCAGACTGGAGAGGTTTTTCTTGCATTTTGAAAAAAAAATCCTCCACAAAAAAAAATTCTGCACAATTTTGTATTTAGCCTATTTTTTTTTCTTCCCCGGAGCAAGTTTTTTTTCGGGCGGCGATTCTGTTAATTTCGGAGTAAAACAAAATATTTTTTAGGGGGGTTGAAAAATCTAACGCATAGCTGGCCTCTGAACTTGGCACCGATCTTGGTCACAACAAAAGTTGATGAAAGTTTTAGCCCAGGGCTAAAATAACTGGGCCTGCGGTCCGGTCGAGGCCTGAATGTGCATTATTAACATCCATGCAGCGCACACAAGTAAAAGTACTATATGCAAGTACATGCACAATGCAAACCACATGTAGTTTTATTTTTAATACTGCATAACAAATCAATGTTTTATAATCGAAATTAGGGGTGGGTGGGTGGGTCAACAAACTTTGGAAAAAAAGTCGAAATTTTAAAACATTGAACATTTTTAATGGCCCCTTAGTAAAGAGTCAGATCCTATATCATATTAAAGCTTAGGTCTTGAAGTTATAGTTAAATGTTACTAACTTAACTTAAATAATTAATTTACTTAGTTATAATGACATGAATATTTAATTAGCGAATCTTTAGACCACCATATCTCAAAAAGTATCTCACATCCGATCATCAAACTGTTTTCCATTTTATACTTGTTGGATACTGTAAAACTGTTTGCTGGCCTAAAAGGCCGGACGACGTCACCATGACGTCATTTATTGCGCGTTTTTGTTCTGTGTACAAAACACATGGTGCTGAAAGTGTAAATGTTTCGACAGTCAAAAACATAATTTTTTCAAAACAAGTTAATTGTTAGTTTCCTAAATTACATAAACTGTTTTGAAAAGTTAATTGCTTTTAATAAGAGATGTTCCTGGTCATTAAAACTAATCAAAGTACAATCTTTTCCACGATAATTAATGATTAAGTGACAAATCGGACACCATGGCTAGCCATTTTGATTGCGCAATCACAGCAAGGCGTTGGAGATTTCCTTGATATTCGATTCCTACCATTGCTTTGTGCACAGCCCATTCGATTTGTACATGAGCAACACATGTACATGTAATTCCTACGTAGGTTTAGGGTTTTCATGAGAATGCAGAATTATTCGTTGTTTCCGCCTAAAATCCCATAGCGATTGTACACGTTTTTTCTTTAAGCCTAATATTCTAAAGCGTAAAGATGAAAGAGTTATATCATATATCCAGGCATGCAACTCTTCCGCGTTTCCGCGGATTTCCGCGTTTTTTAAAAATGATCAGCGCTAAAATAAAAAAAAAATAATTTTTTTTTTTTTTTTTTTTTTTTTTTTTTTTGCGATTTTTTTTTTTAAAGCCTTATACATGCTTGGCAACAACAATGTACAACCACAATAATGTGAAATAAGCCTAGTACATGCTAAGAATGCACCTAAGAGCATAATAAACCTCAAAATTTTCTAGGGTACCATTGTGGATCTCATGTCCCTTGGCGTTTTGGCTGCCTCGCTCCGCGCTTGCGTTGTGCCTTTGAAAATTTCCTCTTTTTTTTTCATCGGGCAGTTGCATGCCTGTATAACGAATTAAAGCTTAGAACATAAGCTTGAATCTAAATGTAAATTTTTATAAAATTCTTAATTAATTAACCACGTGATCTTCATTTGAATATTTAGAAGTACACAGCCGATTTTCAAACTTGTTTTCAGTTATGGACTCCTAGGGCATTGGAGATTATCCTTTGATAACCGTGACCCCATGCTGACGTTTTTTCTGGGTCAACCGGAAGTGGGACCATATCTCAAGAACTACACTTGTAACCGATTTTCAATTTCTTTTCAGTCATAGATCCTTTGAGCATTAAAGATTGAACTTGGGTTACCCTGACCCCATACGGAAGTGGGACTATATTTAAAGAACTACACAGCAATTTTCAATTCGTTCAGTTATAGACCCTTTGAGCATTGAAGATTAAACTTGGATTACCGTGACCCCATGTTGACCTTTACTTCGGGGTCAACCGGAAGTGGGACCATATCTCAAGAACTACACAACCGATTTTCAAATTTTTTTCAGTTATGGACTCCTAGGGCATTGGAGATTATCCTTTGATAACCGTGACCCCATGCTGACGTTTTTTCTGGGTCAACCGGAAGTGGGACCATATCTCAAGAACTACACAACCGATTTTCAATTTCTTTTCAGTTATAGATCCTTTGAGCATTAAAGATTGAACTTGGGTTACCCTGACCCCATAATGACCTTTACTTCCGAGTCAACCGGAAGTGGGACTATATTTAAAGAACTACACAGCAATTTTCAATTCGTTCAGTTATAAACCCTTTGAGCATTGAAGATTAAACTTGGATTACCGTGACCCCATGATGACCTTTACTTCAGGGTCAACTGGAAGTTGGACCATATGTCAAGAAATATACACCTGATTTTCAACCTTTTTTTTCAGTTATAGACTCATTGGGCATTAAATATTAACCCTGGGTTATCTTGACCCTAAGTTGACCTAAACTTCCGGTTTAACCGGAAGTTGGACCATATCTCAAGAAGTACACATCCGATATTCAACCTTTTTTCAATTATATACTTCTTGGCATTGAATGTTAGCCTTGTGTTACAATGACCCCATATTGACCTTTACTTCGGGGTCAACCGGAAGTGGGACCAAATCTCAAGTACTTATGCACCCGATTTTAAATTTTATTTCAGTTATAAACCTTTTGTGCATTGAAGATTAGCCTTGGGTTACCGTGACCTGTGTTGACCTTTACTTCCGGGTCAACCGGAAGTGGGACCATATCTAAAGAACTACACAACCGATTTTCAATTTCTTTTCAGTTATAGACTCATTGAGCATTGAAGATTAAACTTGGGTAACTGTGCCCCCGTGTTGACCTTTACTTACGGGTCAATTGGAAGTGGGACCATATCTGAAGAACTAAACACCGATTTTAAATTTCTTTTCAGTTATAAACCCCTTGAGCATTGGAGATTGAACTTGGGTTACCGTGACCCCATGTTAACCTTTACTTCCGGTCAACCGGAGGTGGGACCATATCTCAAGAACTACACAGCCGATATGAATTGTATTTAGTTATTAAACCCTTTGAGCATTAAAGATTGAACTTGGGTTACGGTGACCCCATGTTTACCTTTACTTCCGTGTTAACAGGAACTGGAACAATATCTCAAGGACTACACAACCGATTTTCGATTTCTTTTCAGTTATAGACCCTTGTGCATTGAAGATTGAACTTGAGTTTAATCAAAGCTCAACAAAACGGAACAGCTTTGTGTTTGTTCACAAACACCTAATGTCTAGTTATTATTATTATTATTTTATTTTATACTATTATTATTATTATTGTTATTATTATTATTATTATTATTATTATTATTATTATTATTATTATTATTATTATTATTATTATTATTATTATTAAGATGTAAATAGAGGGGACCAGTTGCCCTATGATGGCCCTTGTTACTGGCTACCATGCTTGGGCGAGAGTGTTTTGACTAAAGGCATTGGCCTTTATTTCTATGTGTTGTGATTGAGCAGGCATGCTGGGATGAAATGGCGTGGTGAGAGTGTTATACCCATGACAGCAAAGTTGTGTACACAATTGTTTTGGATCAAAATAAAACATCTCTGTGATAACAATTTGTACACAACATCTATCACCTTCTGGATGATGTAATGTTGGCTTTGTTGGCAGTATTCCAATTACTTGTACATGTATGTAATTTTGCTTTATAGCTTAACATCATTTGACTGCCTGAACTCACTGCCTTGCCTGTTTCTTATCATGATTGGCCTCCTTTTCAGCAAATGCAGAATTTAGTTTATGTTTATAGAAAATGTGTTTTAAAACAACATTTGAGTATAATAGTTAATTTAGTCAAGAGCATTTCTTTAATGTAAAAAGCTAGTGGTGTCATCATATTTATGATTTTGATGTCGATAGTTGTTATTTGTCATCCTACAGGTTTTCATCATGTCATGATCTGATCTTGTCACGTTTCTGTGCTGCGGATTATAAAGTACATGATATCCTGGGCATTAAGATACATCGAATCACCAGAGTACACAATAGAATGCTGAGATATCGCTTTGATAACAAACTTGTTGCTGTCGCAGAAGAAGAGGATACTTCTAGTATCAGTAGGTTAGTCAAACTACTCTCATTGATTAAGAAATTCAATCAAATTAGAAGACAAAGTATCAACTAGAAATTGAATGTTTGTTGAATCATAAACATACCATGAACAGATTTTTAGTGAAAGGTAGTATAACCTGATATCATAAAACAATGATATGAAATACTAATTTCACAGTGTTTTAATAATGAAAGGGATGGTAGAGTGTTGCTCTTTCATATTGTGCTGAAAGTAAAGTTTATAAATACTTTTGTCACTTTAACTTACGGTTTAACCCATGCAAGTTAAATTTGTTTTATTTTTGAAGACCACTTGTGCTTCATATAAATTGCAAAAATATCTTATAAATGTAGTTCAGGGGATATGACATCTTCAAATTTAAGACTAAAAGACAAGGTCTGTGCAAAGTTTGTTTCATTGTCTGTTTTGTAGTTTTTAAATAATAATCTTTGACTAAACCTGGTGACGTCATAATCACATTTTAATGGTACATGTAGAAGTTAAGGTCTACATGTATGTATGTAAGACATAAAATGCAACTGCTCTTGAAAATATTTTAGTTTGTTAACTCCTTTTTGTAAAAAAAAATTCAACCCAAAAGATTCCAATAATATGACTTCCATAAAACTAATCTTTTTAATTTTAATCTTTCAAATTCAATTTTTAGGAGAAGTATAGATAGATAAGTTTCATAAGTTTAAACACACCCATTCACATCATGGTTTGCATTTCAGCTGAAATCTACAACGTTTTCAGTTTGCGGATGAAGCGTGCCTAGGAGTCAAGAAAACAGAAGGCAGTATAATTACATGTAATTGAATTTGTAAGTGATTTGCAATAATTGTCATGATTCTTGTGTAGAACACCTACTCTGAAGAGACTGCAGGAGTATCTGTTTTTCGTCTGGGATCCTGACTTACCAGGTGGAGAAAATGAACCTATGAAGATTCTAGAAGAGGGACCAATGGACAGTGAGACATATCATGTGAGATTGGCTTTCATCTGTGTTAAATACAAAGTTTACTGGTTATTTTCAGTTTACTTCAGTCTCCATGAACATAATCATAGGGACACATTCTGAGGTTTTTAAATTCGTTAACTGCTTTGACTAATGGATTTGCATAGTTTTAAGTGACAAAGCCAGGAACATTTTCTAGTTTTTAAACAAATTTGTATTCAATTTTAAGTTAAATAGTGGAGGATACTGAATTTGAATATTACCAATTGTTGACAGACAAATTAAAAATAGTACATGACTTTTCTTTAAAAATAACAATAGAATAGTCTATTTGAGTAAGAAAAAAATTTGTAAAATAAAGTCAAACATTTGAAACTTTAGTACAATGTTGAAAGTAAAATGTTGAAAAGGAAAATAAATGATAGACATGCATGTATTTGTTTTGTTGTTTATAGCAACTTGGACGTGATGGAGCAGTGCCTTTGTCTAACAGTGTTAGTCTATGTGATAAACCTCGTATACAGTCAGCTATGAGTAGATCTATGAAGGAAGCAAGCTCTGATCCATGTCCATTTAGACATGGCCAGCTTGTTGTGTGTAAAGTCTACTTGGGAAAGAGTCTTCCTGCATTGGATGTTAATATGAAGTAAGTTTTAAATTGAAGTAGTTTTCCTTTGACAGTACAGCAGCCAACCCAGTGCCACCCATCCTCTTTAGAAAAACAAACTAAAGTCACTGTCCTTTATCAAGCTTTGGCCATCTCGGGTCATTTTCATTGTGTACACAGTCACAATAATTAGCTGTTCCAGCGTGCTGGAACAGCTATTGCTTTCGTTAAAGTTTTTTCTATTTATTATTATTATTATTATTAAGTGTTCGTGCAATACGTGCACAAACACCTCTTGTTATTGTTCTGTTGTTTTTTTTTCCTTCTTCTTCATCCACGGAACTCGTCTCGGCAGCATCACTCAAGATTGCGGCATCTAATAGATCAAGATTATGACAACATTTGAAAAGTTTACGCCAAAATCGTATGACCTTTACTTCCGGTCGTAAAAGAAGGTCAAAGTCTGCCTGTGTTTTTTGTTTACAAAAATTCAATTTTTTGTCATAACTCAAGATTGAAATTGATTTGAACATTGAAACTCATCAGACACGTGGACTCTACAATCAAGACGGCACAAATATGATGATGTCACGATGACGTCATCAGGTATTGAATTACATTAAGTCAAAGTTTAATATTTTTAAAAAATCATACTGTAACTCATGAACCACATGTTGGATTTTTCAATCTACACATCATGGGATAGGTCGTTAAAAGTTCATAAAACGCTACACACAACATCACCCCATTTGACCTTGACTTCTGGTTTAAACCGGAAGTTGAAAATTTTAAAAATTCATTTCTCAAAAACTACGTAATATTTCACCATAAATTTTGCATCAGGTTATATAGATGAGTAATCCTGCCGAATTTTTTTCACAGAAATTATAACATTTTAACCTTTGCATCCTGGTGAAAACTGGAAGTCAAAGCGCATGTGTCTGTTGAACCACATTGTATGGCAACACATGATAGTGGTAGGCCTACTTGCCTACACGTCCATGCAACTTATGCCAAGCCTGTACAGCCACGTGTACAATGCACGCGTAGTTAAAGTTAACATGTACTTGGCCCTGGAAGATATTGAAAATTTTGACAGGCGATATATCGTCGGGTAAATATCGCTGATATGTCGATATATCGTGAAGATTTTAGAAAATTGAAAGTATACTATAGAATGAGATAACAATACCTCAATTGAACGCGGAAAAAAAAGAAGAAGTTTTATCTCATGGAGGAAATGAGCAATTAAACATACAAACCGCTGAGATAAAACACTAAATTAACATCCAGATTCCATAAAAACAGAACACCTTACATTTTTGAGAGTTTTTTTATCACTGGTTCCGACTCAATTAATTCATGTTTTCGATCTCCATGATCGGACATTACGATCTCTGAAAGCTGGTGCCTCGATTTTTAATTCCAATTCGTTCAATGACATCGCTACACAACCATACACGTTACGTAAATACATGTATTTTTAAGTGCACCTGACATTTCCCGACGTGATTTCTCATCGAGGGAATTTCCCCTGCAGCTTCGTACCCACTGCAACATGCCGTTCCTTCAGCCCCTAATGATAAAGTATACCACACAAGGAAAGGTGGCGCCGGATAGAACATCTGCGGGATCGAGATAATAGATACTACTATGGGATGGCAGCACTGCGCAAAGAATTACGTCATAAATATTCACACCAGTTGGCCAATCGGAAAGCAGCCATCCGTTCGTCCGGCATGTGTCTATCAGCGATACTCTCGATGAAGAGAGACCACCATGGCTAGATGGGAAGACGTAAACTGAGACTTCAGTTTCCTTCCTTTTCCTCTCTTTAAACCGCGATCTAATCTACATCCAAGATTCGTTCTATGTATTTGAAATTGCGGCATCCAAACCCAAATAAGGCTGTTAAAGCGGATCGCCATCAACGTCTTTCGCTACTTAAAACATTTTGTCAACAAATTTTAAAGGCTGTAAAGATTACGAAGGCGTAATTTAATATAATTTAAGGAAGTTTAAGCAAACAAAAGATGATATTGTCGTATAATCCGATAATATCCGTTTAAAACGATATATCCAAAACCGATGTCGATATTGACGATATTGTTGTCGATATCGTATCGTGACGATATTATCGTGATATCGTCCAGCGTTACATGTACTGTATTTAGTACTGTACAGCTACATGTGGGAATACTGCTGGGAATCGCTCGCTACACGTCCATACAATGTACGCCAAACCTGTATACAGCCACATGTACACTGCACGTGTAGTTAAAATTAACATGTACAGTCGACTCTCGTTAATACGAGGTCCGCCGGACTGGCCCGTTTTCCTTGTATTATCCGAACCTCGTCTTAAAGGCAGCGCACTATTTACACGTACATGTATACACACGTCGTCATAGTGCATGCACTACACACGTGTCTAGGCTAGAACGGAGCGGTTTGCTTCCTAGTACAGTTCTTAAGAGCATCCTGTACACAAAAATATCAATGATAAATGCATTTTTGTTGACTATGATCATAGAAATTTAAGATTTTGTATAACTCAAGATAAAAATCATAGCAAAGTCATGTCAAACTTGCCGTTCATGTGACCATGATGTGACAGATTCGATACTGCTTAGCGCCTATGCTGAGCGTTGTTTTCGCTGGTAGCCGTCAGCGTGTAAGCGAAGTAGCATATCAAGCATAAGATACCAGCGAACTGTTTCTGGTTTTCGGATCGGACAGAACCGTGTAGTCGGTCCGATCCGATAAATAGTTTGGCATCAAGAATGTTATTTCCGAACCTTGACTGAATGGTAAGCTTTTACGCAACAATATTTTTCAGATCTTGCTATAAAAGTATGAAAAACAATACATTTTGTCATCGTGGGGCCGCAAAAATACCTCGTATTATCCGTGTTCTCATTACGACCGTGCTCATATCTTCCGTTTTTTAAGACATTGAAACACGCATGGGACAGTTGGGGACCGGTGAAATACCTCATATTAACCGGCGTCTCGTATCTTCCGAGCTTGTATTAATGAGAGTCGACTGTACTGTATTGAGTACTGTACAGCTACATGTGGGACTACATTTTGGCGTCGCTCGCTATTTCATTGTATATTGCACACCCAAAGAATTATGGTCCGTGTAATACTTGAAAAATTCATAACTCCTGAACAACATATTGGATTTTTACAATCCATACGTCATCTGAAAGGCCTTGATAAATTCAACACATGCTGCACAATATGTGACCCCATTTGACCTTAACTTCCAGTTCAAACCGGAAGTGGAAAATGAATGTTTCAAAAAATCATAACTTCAGAACCACACATATCTCTTCAATTGTCAAATCATCTTCTTACCAGATCAGAAACTTGGGTAGAATTCGTAAATATCTCACTCCACAAAAATCTTTCTGAACAATTGGTACACGCCTACGTCTCTTCTCGTCTGGACATAGGAAATTCCCTTCTTTTTGGACTTTCAAAATCACAGGTTCATCTTCTTCAGTTGAGACAAAACATGGCTGCTCGTCTTGTCACGTGCACCAAGCCTTCCATGCACATAACTCCTGTTCTTTGTGAGTTACACTGGCTCCCCGTTCATCTGAGGATCCAGTTTAAGCTGTTACTTCTCACCTACCGTGCTGTCAATGATCAAGCTCCACCATACATATCTGAACTACTTGAATTATACAATCCACCCTGGTCTGGTTTGCGATCAGCTGCTAAATTCCTCTTGGTTGAGCCTAAATCATCTAGGTCCTTGGGCGACAGAGCTTTCTCTGGCGCAGCTCCCCGGTTATGGAACGCACTTCCCAATCATATTCGTACTTCTCCATCACTTGAGACCTTCAAAAACAGGTTAAAAACACATCTCATGCAAAGCGCGTATGGTCAGGATCATGTGTAAATGCTTACTCTGTTTTTCCATTGGTAAATCATATGATTGCATCTTGTTTGCTACTATGTACATGTATGTTGCTTTTGTTTTTATGATCAAGTTTGCTCTGTATGCGCCATGAGCGTTTTTTGCGGATTTGTGCGCTTTATAAATGTTCTGTATTATTATTATTGTTATTAGATTTTTACAATCTATGCACCATTTGACCTTTACTTCCAATTCAAACCAGAAGATGAAATTTAGTATTTTAAAAAATCAGAACTCCTGAACCACACATTGAATTTTTTTCTTCTATACGTCATCAGACGGGGCTCCTAAGACTTAAACAAACGATTTACAGTGTGACCTCGTTTGACCTTGTCTTCCGGTTCACCCCTTGTCCATGCAATACTTGCTTCAGCAGTGTGTATCAAATGTGAAAAAAATACAAAATCTTGCATTATCACAGATAATTACATAGTGAGACTTACGCAGTCTATTGCTACAAGGTCTGATGTTACTCAACCACATTATCACATTTGCTTATACATTAAATAAATATAATATACATAGCTTAAACATTATCCATCTGTTTATAAAGATTTGTGTATTGCCTCATGAACATGCCTCAGTAGTAAAAGTACATAAAACACTTGCATATGATGCATATGCAGGAATCTCCATTGCAGTCTGATGGGCACCTGGCCTTGAAGTTTTAGGTAACTCAACAACACAAAAAACAACTTTATCCTTATTTACAGTCATGCTTTTAACATGTCTAATGATGAAACTCAGAACAGTTTGCCTCCTCTCTGCAGAGAGCATCACCTTAATTTCCTGCATACAAGATGTGGCTTATCTGACTTTCAAAGGTTTGAAAAAATAAAAGCGTCTTATCTAGCAGTGCGCCATGAAATCATTAAAGTGATGATCGCTGAGTGAAATCTTAAATTTATACTGACAAAAAAAATCATTTCTTTTGTCCAGTGTAGTTCTATGTTTTATGATTTATATTAAAATAAAACTAACACCATTCACGTTGTGTGGTTTTAACTAGCTTTGACAAAACTTAATGAAGAATGAAGTCACTAGCCGTGCTGCTGCCCACAATAATAGTAATTATTGAGGAATCAAGTAATCAGTGGATGTCTGCCTAATTTCAGAGATGCAACTTGCAAATCATGAGATACAACTGCACACTTGCACAGTAACTCAGTTCTTTTTCATACAGACATGACAGATGACTTAAAAACTGTAACAACGTTTCAACATATGGCTGCTATGGATTAATTTTCCTGATGCGTCAAAATTGCAGCCATTTGGAGATGTATGTGTCATTGCTTCTTTGTGCTACTTCTCAATGTAATTGTTATCTTTTCTGAAAGGCCCTGGCTTTCCCGACTTTCCCTGATAATCTGTGTGCAAACAGTCTCATTTTGTCATGTAGTGGGTGTGGATATTGAATTTGCAGGAGTAACAACAAATCTTCTCTCTTTGGAAGGATGGCAGGTAGTTTTTCTCTTAGTTTTCTACTAAAAGTAGGTGCAATATTTTTGTGAACCATGGTTGAGTTCTACAGCAGAACAACAAGACAATCTTCAGCTTTATCCTCTCCCCCTTTCCTGAGCAACCGTCGCGATAGTGCTGAAAGGAGGAAAACAGTTCGCACAACTTTTGGACCAATCTACCATGAATGCATCAACTGCATATATAAGCGTTGGATTTGGGGTTCTAATTTTGTAATTCAGCTTTAAGGCAAACATAGGGGGAAAATAATATCATACATGTAAATGTATAATGTAGCTTCCATTCGGTATCAGTGTGTCGGTTATGTAATTACCAAATTGCCTAAGTATTGTAAGATCCAGGGATTTATGTAGCTGAATAGGTTAATCCTCTTTCCTGTGTCCACAATATCATTTTTCTTGTGACATTATTACATGCCTCCTTGGTACTACCTTGTTTTTACTACATGCCACTGTTGTAGAATATCACTCAGAATTCATGTTTTCTTGTAATCCCTTTACACAGAAAGCTTGTAACAGGAAAAATGCTGCCATCTATTTCAGCATATTGATTTGCTGCTCAACTTCAATACCAAAGTCCCCCATGGGTTTACTGCCATAGGTACCTTCCCAACCTGATTTGAAGGCATCTGACATCAGAATAACTTTAGGGTCAATAACTTCTACTGGTCGAGAACTTGACTCAATGTTAGGTGCACAGTCCATTAAGGGCTGATTGACCAACTGTTAAACCTTTGCCAAATGGTTTAAGGTAGAAAAGGTTCAACAGCATTTGCAAAACCATTTGGAGGATCGTTTGTGCTCAGCTTATCTGGTCCTCTGGAGTCAGAACAAAGGGGCTATAATCGGATGACCATCCATTGTGTTGGAGTTATAGCTCCAATTGAAGGAGCTGTGACTATTACTATAAATTTACAAACTGAAACACACAAACCTTTTACGAGCGTGCTCATTTAAGTTATTTTACAAGTGCTTGCAAAAATTTGTTGAACATTTTACTTTAAATCATAAAAAAAATGACCAAGTGCGACCTGAGATCATAACTTATTGCTGCAATCAACCCAAGGGCCACTGCCAGTACCCAATACCATCATTAACACGAGCAATGGAGACACATTGTGATCGTTATTGCAAATATTACCAGCAATTTTTTGGGCAGGGTACAAATCTGGTATCTATCTACATCACATCACGGCAGGCGGCAGTGAAACTCTGATGCATTATGTAGAAGAGCATCAAAAACGGCTGCTTGTGGAAACCAAAGAGTTGAGTTGGGTCAAAAAATTCTTACGCCCGTCGTGCATAATGCGTAGTACGCAATTCTGAACTAACTTTCCAAGCAGTGCAAACAATGTTTATGGATACGGCGTACTAAAATTGCCTTTTGTGTACATTGATTTTTAAGCATTGCACTCTTATCTACTCATCCATTGTGTATAATTAGCAGTGCATAAAAATGAAGGTACATCACTTAGTGATATGATGAAGTCATCAGGTGTTGGTTTACATTTACAGTAAGCCCTTAATGCACAATTGATTTTTACAATCTATATGTCATCAAAAAGGCAATTAAAAACTGAATAAATGCTTCACACAAATGGGCCGCTGTTTGTCAACTAATTGTTTAGCGCATTTTGGACATGTTTTCACCATAGTTTATAACATTAGATGTAACCCTTAGAAAGTGTTGTCAAAATTATTTTTATGGTTTACATACCAAGAAAGTAATGTTTTGTGCTTTATAAATATTTTATGCAAACTGTGAACATACAGTCAACTTTTATAAATCAGGGTTTGTAAACCATTAAAATTGAATCATCATAAGACATGGTGTATGAAATCATGGTTTTTTTAAACCATGAAATGATGATCAATTTAATCATCATATATCATGTTTTATAAATCTGAAGCATCTTAAAAACATTGTTTATAAACCATGAAAGTTAAAGCATCATAAAACATGGTTTATCAATAATGCTTTGAAAACTGTAAAAATTGCAACATCATAAAATATGTTTTGTTGTAACCATAAAAATTGAAGTATCATAAATAATGGTATATAAAACCATGAAAATTGAAGCATCATAAAACATGGTTTATAAAACCATGAAAATTGAAGCATCATAAAACATGGTCAATAAACCATAAAAACTGAACATGGGTTTCATTCAACCTCCTTCCCATTCTGATTGGTTCCTGTCTACCCGTGCAAGCTGCAATAGTTGCCAATAAAGGTAACCAATCACTAACCCCCAACAAACCCATTCCCTCTGCCCCCTCCCCCCACTTAAAAGCAATGCGTTCGTTTGGCCAGAGAGATTGTTGCCTGCTCTACACCAGATTGCTCGGCCATTTCATTATTTCGCGGCGAACGTAAACGTAAACACGGGGAGTAACAGACACAATAAATCATCAGTGACCGTCCATGCCAAAGACAAGAAGAGAGCTCCCTTGTGATTGGTTACCTCCATAGTTAGCTTGCAGGGGTAGATAGGCAATTGATCAGAATCCATAGGCCCGAGATTGAATAGAACCCATGTTTAGTCTTTATGGATTACAAACCATGAGTTTTGTACATAACAAAAAAAACATGCTTTATAAACCATGTTTCAAGATGCTTCAGATTTCATAAAAAACATTAACCATTAAAAAAAATATAAATAAATGCTTCAGTTTTCATGGTTTATAAACTATGATTTATTCAGTTGTTTATTATGAGAACTTTCACTGGTATTTTATGGGAGTGAGTTGCAAACCAGGTATTTCTTTAGAGAATGTGATAGTGATGGTTTTGGTTGCAGACAACAAGCAAGGCTTGCACATATTTTATTTAACACTGCTTTCTTAGTGAATTATGTTAATTTATTTTTACCAGAGTTATGGTATAGTCACTGAGGTTGAGTGTGATTTTATTTTTTTTTATTGTCATACAAGTTAATCTGATCATAATTAATATCTGGCTTTCATTCTCATAAAAATCAAACACCTTTTTATTTCAGGATAAACAAGCAATTATATCCAAATGCTGATTCAGTGTTTCGACCTAAGAATTTCAGCCCGACTGACTGTGATGCACAGTGTGAATGTTCAGCCAGACAGTGTGAATGGTTCATCTTTGATCATGAAATGGTACTACCAGAATATGTCATTGACTTTGAATACATAACAAAGGTATGTTAAGTCCAGCATTACTACTTTTACAATAATTCATCAGCCCAACCCCAAAGTGAATGTGCATTTTTATTAAAACAAATTTACTAACAAAATATGTATCCTCAAAGGGGAAAAAACTTAATTTTTTTGAAGAGTAAATTAACTGCCCACCTGTTGTTTCAAATAAACACAAATGGGTGTACTTAAGTGAAAACACTTTAAAATGTTTTGGTCTGGGATTTTGAGCACATTTCTTTTTTGGCATCAAAGAAGCAGCAGTGATTGGAGTCTTTATGCAAACTTTGACTTTGACAGTGTTTCAGATGGATACACGTGTGGTGTATATTTCTCTGCAGGATTCCTACTGTTATTAAACTTGATATTCCATGGCTTTTCAGATTGAAATAAAGTTTTTAATTAAATAACAATGCTTTACTATAGTCACCTAAGTTAGATGCAGCTCTATTTTTTTTACTTGAATCTGTCTTACATATTTGTGTGTCATAGTTTATTTATTTGACAAGTCAGAATAATGCTAAAAGACTGAAACTTTTAAAATTAAATACATTTTTAAAATATTATGATATATTTAATTATGGAGCTTTTGAAAGGACAAAGGTGAAAAGTAGATCTGAAAAAATCTTTGTTTAAACAAAAAATAATTTGTTTGAAAGAAGATTAGTCTTCGTTCGAACAAAAATAATCTTTGTTTGAACAGAAATATTAACAAACCAGCGCCTGCATATTGACATAGACTCTAATGTTAGCGACGCTGCAGGCTGCTAACGTGCAGGCTGTAGACGTGACTGCAGTGTGCCTCTACGTCATCAACAATGGCGTCTGTGTCTCTGACAGCAGAAAAAATCTTTGTTCGAACGAAGACTTTTTTTCATTCGATTGAAGATTTTTTTCATGATGAAGATTGTTCTAGTTTGAACAAAGTTTTTTTTCGTAACGAAGATTATTTTCGTTCGAACAAAGATTATTTTTATTCAAGCGAAGTTTTTTTTGAGAATTTAGTTTTTTACCTATTTTTCTAAAAGCTCTGTATTTGAACTTATTATCAAAAAATAATTGTCTCTCAGTTGGAATGTACCTGAAAGGTAAATGTACCTGAAAGGTAAGTAGAATTTCAAATCAAAGTTTAACAGTACATTAAACTGAGACAAATTATTTTGCAAAGTCAACATGGTTGTATGAAGTATTTATGCAGCTGGTATGATCTTAAATGCAGGTCTCTATTGCAATTTGGCAATGGCATAGTCAGGGCTTTTTCAGAGGTGGGGCACAATGGGGGAACGGCTTGTCAGTGAGGGTTGGGATGGGGGGCATGGTTATTGTCAATGGTAGCAACAAGGCTTTTTTAATACATTTACGTTTGTTTTGTTTTTAACCATATTGTGTATGAAGGCAGACAACTCGATCAGGATAGACCTTATTCTACTTTTTGTTGTATTTAATAATTTTTTTTAATGCGACCCTGTCAGAAATTTTATTTTAATTTTTTTTTTAGTGGGCACTGAAAATTTGTCGCAACTGCAATCCCCTGTACCTGTCACCCCCAGCCTACCCCTGCATCTCCAGGTGGCTATGCCAATGCAATTTGCTTTCTGTCTGCCTTCAGCAAGTTTGAAATAACTTTACTATTCATGAATTATTTATCTACTTTTATATATAGAACAAACCTCCTTCACCATTGATTGACTTATTCGAAGCTAAATCAGCAGAGCGTAAGATACCTGTAGCCATTCATCAGGATGCACATGTTGATGAAGATGTATTACAGATGGAACTCCAGATTAAACCCAGACCAAGGTACATACATATTGGTCATCTTGATTGAGACCATAGAAATGTAACAATAACAGACAGAATGCTGAGCCGAAATGGTGTGTTTCTGATGAGCACACTCGGCTTTTTGTCAGATACTGTGTGACATGCATTTATTTCAAAAACGACCTATGAAAAATCTGCAATTTGCCATACAGTTGAAATGGCAGCATGCACAAATTGCCTTAAAGCAGATGTGCAAAGATGACTACACTGTATTATGTATACCATTCCTGCTGCACTTCTTTTTTTATATCCACAAATATTCCACTAATAAAGAAAATGTTGTTAAATTGCATGCACCCGACAGTAGTGTGCATAAAGCACTTAAAACTAAAAAATTTCCACAGTGTTTTTAATGATAGCTATGACTTAAGCAAGTCTGGTTCCAACTCTAGAACTAGATATTGGGTGTTTGTAAACAAACACAAAGCTGTTTCGTGTTGTTTTACTTTGATTAAACGCCCCAGAGCTTTAAAGTGAGCCTGACTTTGAGATAGAAGACCCTTGATCTGTGACACGCCTTAAGCTTATTTTGTCTTAAAGTGTGTCTAAAAACTTAAGCCTGATTTTAAATCTGATACTGACTATAAAACTCATTTCGAACCTGAGCTTGAATCTGACCCTAACTTTCACCTTCATTCCTTGGACCCTAATTTGTACCCTCATCCCTCCTGGTTCAGGAGATATGATTTGTATAATTTTGAACTTCCTGTTTGGACCAGAAGGAAAGGCCAAAGTGGGGTAACCTTTTTGAATAAAATATTACAGGTGTTGAAAGCTACAAGGCAACACAAACATTATGACTTTATGACATGTGGTTCAGGAGATATGATTTTTTAAAGTAATAAGCTTTGAATTACCGTAATTTGACACCTGATGTCGTCACAGAAAAAAAATGTGTTTTTTAATGGTATGGAACTTATTTCCATTTAATGCCTTTTAACGAATACCCTAAGCGTACGTGGGAATTACATGTATTGGTCATGCACAAATCGAATGGGCTAACCATTGGTCCTCTTTCGGTTAAGATAAATAAAAAGGGTAATTTCAGGGTAATTTCCTAGAGTCGAGTAAGTCCCAATAGCATAAGGGTCCGCACCGTAGTGCAAGAACAAAAGCGAAGGTGACTAGATGGAGTCTATGAAGCACTGAGTTGTAGCCACAGAACCAATGAGTACCAAGATTTACCAATTAATGGTTAATTATAGTGGTACTTTGATTACTTTTAACGGCCTGGAACATATCTTATTAAAAGCATTTAACTTTTCAAAACAATTTCTGTAACTTAGGAAACTAACAATTAACTTATTTTGAAAATATTGTGTTTTTGACCAGCAAAACTTTTACACTTTTAGCACCATGTGTTTTGTACATAGATAGAAAACACGCCAACAAATGATGTAAATGATGACGTGACATTGAAAAATATGTTAAAATCCACTCTACAAAATAAAACGAGTCTATAACTAAAACAATTTTGAGGATCAGATGTATACTTTTTTAGGTATGATGGTAACACGATTGACTACATGTAATTGAATATTCACACTGCTATCACATGAATAATAAATCAAGAATTTTAATATAATAACATTTTAACACTAATTTAAGGCTTACGCTTTAGTATGGTATATGATTTGTCTACTTCTGATAATTCTAACGGGCATATAACCGTAGAAAAGTAATGTGTTAAGTCAATAGGGTTTCGGGGAAAGAAAGAATAATAATAATATGAAAAAATACAAATCTTGAAAGAAACAATAACTGTTCCGACCTGTTAGTTGGAACAGCTAATAATAGGAACCACCCCAGCTGGAGCACAGACCGCACAAAGAGAGTCAACATTGATCAGGCTCCGACAGGGGCCCAACAAGTTATGATCCAAGGGGACTACCTTACTGATATTCAGCTATGGATGTTAAAGAACAATCTCAAATTAAATGATTAGTAATCTGAATTCCTACTCCTTGGATCTAAAGGAAAGCTGAGTGAAATATAAACACGTCCAATCTCAATCAGGATGTCAAAAACTAAAGCATCCTGGAAATGTTGTGATCTTGGTGTCATTCTAGACTCAAATTGGAACCTCATTCAGCACATAATATCTACAATATCACGATCTACAAGATATCAGCTATGTAACTTGTCCCATATTCACGAACCTCTGACCTTGAAAGCCACTGAAATATTGGTTCATGCACTTGTCTCTTCACGTTTGGATTTCTGTAATGGTTAAGGCTTTAAGTACTGTCATTAGCAAAGTTCTTTTTCTATGCACCAGTCTTACAGAAATGCTGTACTGCAACTGTCCATTGTTATTACCATTAATAAATACCTTTAACGAAGAAAAAAGGTAACTAGACTTTCAGTTTTTGTTTACTACAAAAACAAGGTGTTCGTGATCGATGTCATCAAATTATGATTGAATGATATTTCATTTTATCAATCCGATTTGTGGTTCAGGAGTAAGATTTTGTTCCAATATAAATCTTCATCTTCCGGTTTGAACCTGAAGTCAAGGTCAAATGGCATAACATTCTGTGTATCGTTTCTTAACTTGTTACACACCTTCCCAATGATACATAGATTATAAAAATCCAATGTGTGGTTCAGAAGTTATAATTTTTTGAAACATTAAATTTCAACTTCCGGTTTGAACCGGAAGTTAAGGTCAAGCGGGTCACACTTTGTGTAGCGCGTTTTCAATTTATCAAGGCCGTTCAGACGACGTATTGATTGTAACAATCCAATGTGTGGTAAAGGAGTTATGAATTTTTTCAAATATTACACGGACTATCATTAATTAGGTGTGCAATAAACAATGAAATAGCGAGCGACGCTACATGTATTCGCACATGTAGATGTAAAGTATTCAATACAGAACATGTACATGTACATTCAACTAAAACTACACATGTTTTGAACACGTGCGTGGCTGTGTACAGTGTCGGCGTATGTTTGTGTTGGCCTACACTATCGTGCGTTGTCATACAATGAAAGTCAACAGACACATGCGTTTTGACGCCCAGTTTTGACCAGATGCAAAGATTAAAATGCTATAATCTCTGTGCAAATGTTTCGGCAGGATAACTTATCTATAAACCTGATGCAAAATTCATGTCAAAATATTACGCAGTTTTTGAGATATGAATTTTTGATATTTTATTTTTGATATTTTATTTTATCAACCCGATTTGTGGTTCAGGAGTAAGGTTTTGTTCCAATATAAATCTTCAACTTCCGGTTTGAACCAAAAGTTAGGTCAAATGAGGTCATACTGTCTAGCGCTAGGTAATTAGCCTTAGGTAAGTCCCTTTGTAATGCCGTGTAGTTGATAGAAATCCAGTGTGTGGTTCGGGAGTTATGATTGTTTCAAGTATTGAATTTGATCATCCGGTTTGAACCGGAAGTCAAGGTCAAATTGGGTCACATTTTGTGTGTCAATTCTTAAGTTGATAAATACTTTGCCAATGTTGTAAAGATTGTTAAAAAATAAAGTGTGCCTTAGAAGTTATGATTTTTTGAAACATTAATTTATAACTGAATGAGTGTTAAATGAGGTCACACTGTGTATCGTTTGTTAAGTCTTAGGAGCTCTTTCTGATGACGTTTACTTAATAAAAATACAATGAGTGGTTGAGGAGGTTTTTTTTTTTTAATTATTAAATTCATCTTCCGGTTTGAAGTCAAGGTCAAATGGCATAACATTTTGTGTATCGCTTCTTCACTTGTTACCTACCTCCCAAATGATGCATAGATTGTAAAAATCCAAAGTGTGGTTCAGAAGTTATGATTTTTTGAACCATGAAACTTCAACTTCCGTTTTGAACCGGAAAATAAGGTCAAACGGGTCACATTTTGTGTAGTGCGGGTTTAATTTCTCAATACCGTTCAGACGAAATCAAACGTGTGGTTAAAGAGATATGAATTTTTCAAATATTACACTGACTATCCGTTATTAATTGGGTTTGCAATGTACATGTACAATGAAATAGCGAGCAATGCTACATGTATTCGTACATGTACATGTCAACTTAACTACACGTGCATTGTACACATGCGTGGCTGTGTACAGTGTCGGTGTATGTTTGTGTTGGCCTACACTATCGTGCGTTGTCATACAATGAAAGTCAACAGACACGTGCGCTTTGAGGCTGGCTTTGACCAGATGCAAAGATTAAAATGCTATAATCTCTGTGCGAAAGTTTCGAGAATAACTCATCTATAACCTGATGCAAAATTCATGTTAAAATATTACATAGTTTTTTAGATATGAATTTTTGAAATTTTCAACTTCCGGTTTGAACCTGAAGTCAAGGTCAAATGGGGTCATGTTGTGTGTAGCGTTTGTTGACCTTCTAACGACCTATCTGATGATGTGTAGATTGTAAAAATCCAACATGTGGTTCATGAGTTATGATTTTTTACAAATATTAAACTTTGATTTAATGTAATTCAAAACCTGATGACATCATCATGACATCATCAAGTTTGTGTCGTCTTGATATTGAGGTTCATATGTCTGATGAATTTCAATGTTCAATTCAATTTCAATCTTGAGTTATGCTGTAGATAAGCTTGAAAAATTACTTTTTGAAGGAAAATCAACGAAGGCAAACTTCGACCCAGGGTAACGACCCCGAAGTTAAGGTCATACGATTTTGACGTTAACTTTTCAAATGTTGCCCCAGTCTTGATCTATCATATGCCCAATTATGAACATCATAGCTTTCAAATTCAATGAGATACAGTGAATAGCAAATGGTCATTTTTTCAAAATTTAAAAACCTTGTCATCCGTCATCATGACGCCATGAAAACTGTGCTGTCTCCATTATGAGGTTCAAGTGTATGCCAAGTTTCAAGGTTCAATTAAATTTCAATTTTGAGTTAAGCGACAGAGAAGAGTTGCGTGGAAGAAGAAGAAGATTCTGAAGAAGAAAAAAACCCAGAACAAAATCAATAGGTGTTCGTGCACAATTGCACGAACACCTAAAAAGAACAAAAACAAGAGGTGTTAGGCATGAATTGCATGAACACCTAATAATCATCAGAATTTGTGGTTTTTCATTTGACGTAAATTTTAGAAATGCTCCACTCATGTTCAAAGGCCACTACTTAGGCTGTTCGACTTGTGCCTGGCACCTAGTCTCTTACACATAATTAACTATTTGTGCATATTTTGAAGAACCAGACTATGCGCTTTAAAAGTAACAGCACTATAAGTAGAAACACTTTGATTGGTGTTCGGCTTTATGCTTTGCAATGCCTTGGTTGCATGCTTGTACCAGCTACCTTAAATTGATACATTGTCTGCGCGTTCACACATACGCCTGGTAAGCGCGTGCTAGCCGCACGATCTGTCCTTGCAAAATAACAAAAAACCAATACGCGCAAATAAAACAGTTTTTGATAGTTTCCGCACAATAAGTAACGTGTAAACATAATTTTTACACAACATTGTGCTTGTTTAGGGGCCATTTATTCGCTAGTTTACAGAGCCGGTCTTTATATCACATGTTAATACACACCCCCACATGACCAGTCTTTGACCAACAATGCATAAACTCTCCGAGGTATTTATTAATATTACTTGTTATTTATTCTTGATGCAAATAATTTTACAACAATTTTTTAAACAGCTTTTTCATGTATGCAGGTTTGCATTAAATAATTTTCAAAATTTTTGATGATGAAATTTTGAGATCCATTACCGTAACTTTTCCATTTTTTAATAATAAAACAAGCTCAAAAGCTCTGATTTGGGGTTTAAAATTATCTGTAGAAGCTTTTTTGACAGCACATCTGCTCAAGACCGTTAGATTTTATTTCATTCTTTTCTGAGGAAACCTGTCATTTAAAACTGTTTTTCAAGGTTGCTCAGTAAGTTGCCCTCTTCATTATAAAAAAGCATACTATCTGCATTGTGTAATCACTTGATAATTAACATTTTTAACTGATGACACATTATCATCATTAAAGAATCATTTAAAATGAAGTATGTTAGTTTGAGTTGTATTGCAAATGACAGTTAATGTATATGAAAATAACTTTTATGGACATTCTTTTTTGTTGAATTTGTCTTTTCTCTAATCAGACTGGTCTCATTATCTGAGGATATTTTACTAAGGCTGGGAGCTGCAAGTTGCCTGACTTTAATCACAGTGCTGAATCTTCATGGCAATGGATTAACAAAATTAAAGAGCTTATCTACACTCACATCACTGCAGAAATTGATTGTCAGTTTCAATGAACTCTCCAAGCTAGAGGATCTTGCACATATGGTAAAGTTACATATTACATGTCAATATTTGTCTTGATGTCAGTATTTAAATTATTAATCCGGTTTTATTAAAATGAAGTTGTTAAATCTCCAAATTTGGAGACGGGAAGGTTTTTGCACACTCTTACCATCTCCATTGGCCAAGTGCTTGTGTTGTTTTCTACAATACCTAAGATGGCTTGCACATCTTTTGGACAGCTGCCGGGGGAAAAATTACTTGCAGGAAAAAAAGAAAAATAAACTTGAATGCATTGAAACTTGTCCGAACGTCATGCTTTGTTCTTTTGGGCAGTTAAGGGAATGTCCTATTGAATACTCACCTGTAAAAAGTTTCCTTTTTAATACATAGCAGTTAGTTATGATTGTCAATTAAATTTCAGGTACAGTACAAGTCTTGACCTTCCTCCATTGTACAAGTATTTTGCACAACAGTCAGAATTGTTTGTGTCTTTCTAATGTGGCTGTTACTATACTTTTGGGTAGGCATAACCCTCGCCCCCTATACTTGAGTAGAAAAAGTTAGAAGTAAGAATAAAATGCTGTGTTGGTAGAATGCACATGAGATTGCCTGAGTGATGGAAATGTCTTGTTTCTTTCTATAAAAAACCCAAGTTAAGACGTTCATGCATGCAGTAAGTAAGTTATTCCTGTGTAACGCATACAAACACTTGAATATATTAGGCACCATATTAGGCTTACTCCAACATAAATGGTAATTCCATCTAAATCTTATGAGATCTCATTTTTAGGTGTTCGTGCAATATGTGCACGAACACCTCTTGATTTTGTTCTGTTTTTTTTTCTTCTCCATCTTCTTCTTCTTCTTCCGGAGAACTCTTCTCTACAGCATAACTCAAGATTGAAACTGAATTGAACCTTGAAACTTATCAGACAATTGAACCTTAATACGAAGACGGCACAGAATTGATGACGTCATAATGACGTCATCAGGTGTCGAATTACAAGGTTTTCAAAGTTGAAAACTGACCAATTGCTATTCGCTGTATCTTCGTGAATTTGAAAGATATGATGCTCATAATTGGATAGATGAAGACTGGGGCATCATTTGAAAAGTTAACGTCAAAATCGTATGAGCTTAACTTCCGGGTCGTTACCCTGGGTCGAAATTTGCCATCGTTGATTTTCCTTCAAAAAGTCATGTTTTTGGCTTTTCTACAGCATAACTCAAGATTCAAATTGAACTGAAGGTTGAAACTCATCAGACAGTTGAACCTTAGTGTCAAGACGACACAAGCTTAATGATGTCATGATGACGTCATCGGGTATTGAATTACATTAAATCAAAGTTTAATATTTGTAAAAAATCATAACTCATGAACCGCACCTTGGATTTTTTCAATCTACACATCATCGGATAGGTCGTGAAAAGTTCAACAAACGCTGCACACAACGTGACCCCATTTGACCTTGACTTCCGGTTCAAACCGGAAGTTGAAAATTTGAAAAATTCATATCTAAAAAACTACGTAATATTTTAATATAAATTTTGCAGCAGGTTATAGATGAGTTATTCTGCCGAAACTTTTGCACAGAGATTATAGCATTTTAATCTTTGCATCTGGTCAAAACCGGGCGTCAAAGCGCATGTGTCTGTTGACTTTCATCGTGTGACAACGCACGAAAGTGTAGGCCAAAATACGCCGACATTGACACAGCCACCACATTGAAACTGCGTATTTTGCCGATTCACTGTAGCTGGCCGTTCCGCTCCATTGTTTATAAGGTTCAAAGTCCACGCAGCCTTGCCAGTACATGTACATGTCACATGAGGGCGCTATATCACATGAATGGTCATTATTTACAGAGCTCTGTGACAAAAAATTCAATTAATGATAGTTCGTGTAATAATTGAAAAATTCATAACTCCTTAACCACACGTTGGATTTTCACAATCTAAACGTCGTCTGAACGGTCTTGATAAGTTAAACACGCGCTACACAAAATATGACCTGTTTGACCTTAACTTCCGGTTCAAACGGGAAGTTGATGTTTCATTTTTCAAAAAATCATAACTTCTGAACCACACATTGGTTTTTTACAATCTATGCATCATTTGGGAGGTAGGTAACAAGTGAAGAAACGATACACAAAATGTTATGCCATTTGACCTTGACTTCTGGTTCAAACTGGATGATCAAATTCAATACTTGAAACAATCATAATTCCCGAATCACACATTGGTTTTTTATTAACTACACGGCATTACAAAGGGCTCCTAGGACTTACCTAGCGCTACACAGTATGACCTCATTTGACCTAACTTTTGGTTTAAACCGGAACTTGAAGATGTATATTGGAACAAAATCTTACTCCTGAACCACAAATCGGGTTGATAAAATGAAATATTGTTCAATCATAATTTGATGACATTGATCACGAACACCGTGTTTTTGTAGCAAACAAAAATTCAATTTCTAGTTATATTTTGTAACACAATTACTACACCTAAGGCGTTAATTTGAATTTTTTTAAAGATATTAATTTTGCAACCCTAGATGGGTCAAAGATCAAAGTACTCACTATGGGTGAGTGATGGCCGCACAGTGTAACAGGGAACCACACACTAACATCTTTCACCCTAACTTCATTTCCCCATGTTTCAACCAATACTGCTGAGTCTTGATTGAAATATCCCGCCCTAACTGCTGTTCAACATTTGCCGCACTTCTGCAGAAGACTAGTTGAATGACAAAGGATATCAGTGCTTTTCATGTTGATATTAAGATGAAAGAATCTGGGCCAGTGCTGGGAGGTTGTTAAGGCCTCTTGTGTCAGATACAGATTAATACGACCTCTGAACTATGCAGATATACTGGAATAATAATAAGGCCCTGAAAGAGGTTTAGGTCTCACATGACAGTTATCAGAAGAAGTAACAAGACAGCTTTCATTTTTTACCGCCATGACTAAACCATGTACACATAACACGCATTATACTCTAGAGAAATAACTTACAAGAACTTAATAAATTTAACTGCATGGATATTATAACATGACACATTGCAGTTTGCAAAAAATAACACCTAAATACTTGTATAGATATATTTTCCAATATATTAATTTCAGTGAATGATGGTTACTACATGTATTAAAGCTTGTAACCTACCAAACCTAGATATACCAAACAAGAAAGACAACATAATTTGGATTGGTTTGTTTTTGACTTTATAACTTGGATGCCATGGTGTCTGTGTTATGTACAAAAGTTATGACATATGGGCCACCTGATTCTTAATCAAAAATTGACTTGTTTATTTCATCTTATTTTATAATGAGTCACTGTTTTATAAACATGGTATCATGCAAATATACATTGTCTAACAATATGTTCCCCCACAATGTATGTACGTGTCTGTGTTATGTACACTAACTTGCCATTAATTGCTTTGCCTACCATTATTGCAGTAGATTCCAGATTTGGTGTTACATCATATTGCTATGGAGTAGTCTGTACAACATTTTTAGAAACACTTTTTCAATGGTTGGTCTAAGTTATGAGTGTATTAAAAAAATATCACCCTCTCATTTTCTGTACATAATGGTATCCAGCTAAACACAACTCAGCTATTAGCCATTATAATTACCTTTGAATGTTTTGCTTATGTCATGTTAAAGTGGTTTTTGCACAATTCATAGAGCAACTTCAGTCTTCTTGGAAATTCCTGCACAGTATGAGAAAGGTGCCTTTGAAAGACACAAGTAATAGACAGAAGAAGGCTCCTTTGACTCACTTCAAGTACATGTGTACCTTGTATTTTGAGATGTCTTGCTCCAGGGTCTTTTTAAATGTTTCTATGGAATGTATTAAACAACCTGGCATGGTTCATTGTACCAATATCTGTTGTCCACTTTTGGGTCTATTTTGTAAAAAAACAACTATGTCGTGTATCATATCCCTGCACTTTATAGTAGAAACTGTGAATTTTAAGTTATTGAATTATGCCAGAATTAGCAGTGAAGTGTTGAAATGCACATTGATAATTATAGAAGTTCTATTTTATTGAAATTAATACTATTGTTTAAACTTCTGGTTAATAGGCAAGTCTGGAGTACATTGATGCAAGTTTCAACAAGTTGTACACACTGGATGCTTTCAGAGTATGTATAGTTTTACAGTTATTAAAACAGGGTGGCTTTTTTCTGATCTTATACATAGATATATGTATATAACTAAATTGAAAGGCAAATAGTTTAACTTGTCAGTTTTTTCACAAGTATTTTCAGTGAATGCATTTTGTATTGTAGGCTAAAGAGCAACTTTATGCAACACATTTATTTACTTACTGCTATCTCATGGTGTACTTGCAGAAGGTAAGGACTAATACTGCTAATTGTAATAGTCTTTGACCAGGAGACAAAAGACAAGCTTTGGAGACATACACAGAACTTATATTTCACTCAATCTGTGTATTTATGTACAATTGGAATTGCTTGTTATAACAGGGCATGAGTAAGCTAAAGACACTTGATCTGAGCTGGAATGAGTTGACAAATACAAAAGACGATTTGTCTATTCTACGTAAACATGCACCAGGATTAACATGTTTAGACTTGAGATACAACAGCTGGCAGAAGGTGAGTAACCTGAACATCAAACACCCCAAGATAGTCAAACTCAGAACAACAGCAGGTGTTACCCATGACCACCTGGGTAACAACGGGTGATACCCATGACCACCAGGGTAACAACAGGTGATACCTATGACCACCTGGTAACAACAGGTGATACCCATGACCACCAGTGATGGATAAGTAGCGTCTGAATTATGTATTTATTGTAAAATTTGTAACAGTTAATCATGAATTGTGATCGTTGAGTCAAAATTGTATTGCAACATTTACACAATTAAACAGTTATTAATGAAAAACAACTTAAAATCTATTTTAAATTTAAAATATAACACAAATGTCAAAACTTGTATCAAGCTTTTTTTTTAAACAAAATGATACAAATGCCCAGGCTGAACGATTGACAGCCCTTTTTTGGGGGTCAGATCTTGCCTTATCTTAATTCCTTTAAGATCCCTTTAAAGGGAAATTCCTTTAAATTTGTAATACATTTTTTACTTGTACGCTGACCACTCAATGAACACTGAACTCTCAAAGATGACATTGGCAGTTGAATGGGGCCATGTCATTGGAGAGTGATATGCCTATGAATTTTTTTCACAGGACTTACATTATTCTTAAAGCCTGATGCAAAATTAACATCTATTAAATTGATGTGGTACCCGCTGCTAAAGTATAGGATTTAAACTGGCTCTAGCCACTGGGCTAGCTAAGTGGCTCTTGCGGTAGGACATCTGCTCTAGCATGTCTAAGCCGACCCTTGCGTCATTCAATCCACTCAGACCAGTTCTGACATACAGCTCAAATGATGTGAGAACAGAATGCAGTGTCAACAGATTAGAAATGCAATTTTTTGTTAACAATTTAAAAGCAGTGCCCCATCATTCTGAACGCTCTTAAAACTAAACCAAATCGGGTAGTACCAGAATAAGTTAAATTGGTCGGTGAGGGTGGTTTAACGCTTAACCACTTCAGGTTTATCTTTTAGCACGGTGTGTGGACAGAATAAAAACGACCACATCCGTTTTAACTCGCAACAGATGACCACTGACCTGTGTAAGGTTACTAAGTAAATATGCCTACCGAAGATAAACCGTAATCAGGAGGGTATTTTCAAGTCCTGTTCTAGTGTATTTTTCTTTGTTTAACCCCAAATAATTGAAAAGTGATTACAGATTGAGAACAACTAGCGCTGGTGAAAAGAAAAAACTACTAAAACAATGTGCTGCTAAGTTTACATGTTGCCCCTTTTGAGGGTAATATCTTACAAGCGAAGATTGTGTAGTGCTGCAAGGCACAAGATGGGCAATGGAGCTCTATTGTTGCATCAAAAGAGTTGCCTACTGCAATATATCGTCCAGTGCCTACATGTATTTCAAAATGCCCATCTTGTGCCTGTGGTCAGGTGGTGCTATTCATTCTTTGCTTACAAATCAGTGCAAAGTGAGCTCAATCTTACAACCAGTTGCTTGTATAATTGCCATAATATTTATATAATATAATGTAATAAATGTAATATATTTTAATGTAGTATTTACTAATAAGAATCAGGTAATCTCATATGTCGTATAATATCAGTTGTGAAGCAACATTGATGTCATCAAGTAGCACCGTAATGACTAATGACCTGCTTATTGGTGTTGTATTGCTTGATGTTGGACGGTTACAAATGGGAAAAGAACAGTATGGAGTGTGTTATTCTTATGAAAATACAATGGACTATATATGGAATAGTCGTCACTAATTATACATTATGACCAACATTGCAAGGAAAAGCTTTAAAACATGTACATGTACTACTATGTCCATTATGCAATTATGGCATTGTGTTTGCTCACTTCCATTTTCAGGGCCCAATTTTGATATAGCTGCTTAAACCAAAAATATTGCTGAACAATTTTCTGGTAATAAAAAAAGAGCAGGATACCAGTCAGGAATGGTACGCAAAATGGTATTTTGGCTGGTTACCTTATTCTGCTTTTTTCTGCTTAAGCAGCTTTATGAAACTAGGTCCTGACCTTTTTATTTTCAATTAGTTGTAACTTGTAGGTTTACTTGATGTGTTTTCTTCAGGTATTCACATCTGAAAAAAGATCCTACTAACAACACTATGGTCTGTAGATGGCATGAAACCATCTTGGAATACATTCTACTCGCTCTAAAAGAGCTGGGTCAAAATTGCATGCCGCTGCTTACCGATGATTTCTGTGCTTACTGCCCATAGAAATACAGTACAGTGTAAGTGCAGATTTCTGTGGTAAGCGGAGCCATGAAATTGGCCCAAAATTAACAATGATAGTCACAGAACCCAGATTCAATGAAGATTTGTCAATTGACATAAACATTTTGACAATTGTACTAAAATTACACTTTGACAACAAAATTATAATTTGTGTTTTAATTGAGCAGCCTGACGGTTTAAGACTGCGTACCATAGGAAGACTGAAATCCCTATCAATGTTAGATGGCCAAGCAGTGACTGAGAGTGAAGCAACTGCAGCTTTACGTATGGCAGCTGGATCTCGTATATCTCAAGTATCATTACTAGCTCATACCAGGACTGATGTAGTTCGGCCAAGAAGCTTGAGTCTTGCATCATGTGCACAGCTACTTACACTCATCAGTCGCAACAAACCAGACCGATTGAGTGAGAATGACAGCAACTGGTATAGCAAGGTATGTAGGATTACTAGAAAGCTATCTTTTGATTTTTAATTGACAAATGTTTTTAATTCATCTGGGAGCAGACATGTTTTGGAATGTTGAGCATTATTGAGGAACAAAACACAATTTTTACAGAGCATTTTTAATCAGCAGGTTTCTGCATGTATGATATCATTTTTGTTGTTACAAAATGAGGAATGTGTATAGTTAAAGTCATTTACTGAAAGTTACTCATTTTCTATCATGTTGATTCTTTAACCAAAGAGGGACAAAGGATAATTTACATTCATATAGCACTGTTACTGGTATGCAACAGCTGCATAATAGACTGCTACTTTTGGGTGTATGTGGGTACCTGTTAAAGTATGAACATTTGTTTCTTTGGTATGTTGAAGCAATGTACATGAGAACCCCAATTTGTATGGTCAGTGTATGCTATTTCTATTCAATAAAATACAAGTACTGGATGCATATGAGTGCGTTGTTGAATCACAAAGTAAAATCTGGACTATTACCTACGGAAAAGCCAAATTACATCATGTGATGATATTCTGTGACATGGTATGAATGAAATGCATTCAATATTTGTTTTATATAAATCACACATAGATCCTTGTCATCCTTGGCTACTCGGACAATAGATTTTGTTTGTGTGGAACAGATACAAATATTGACTGCTTTTACCCTTGGCATGGTTAAAAATATGAATTTAAGGTGAGTCGAGGAAAAGCCTCTAGAATGGTCTGGGGATCTTTAAGGGAGTCATAGTATTAACCATAGCACGTAAGTAAAGCAGTCAATACTTTGATTTTTGACACCCCTTACAATACACTCACATAAACGTCTAGGTACCAAGAAGATGCCTTTTCTACGGGTGTAGTACACTGGTTGCTGAGGCTATAGTACATTGGTTGCTATGGGCATAAGGGTATATCGTGACCAAGAGGTCAAGAGCACTGGACTCGAGCTGAGTGCACACACCCCCAGCACGCCAGTCATTAATTAGACACACTGGTCAACAAGAACCCCACCAATCAGTCTTCCTGATACTGTCTCTTGACTCTGTCTGTGCAGACGGCATCAAGTCCATTGCTGAGGCCATGAGCTGGAAACCTACGGTGACACAATCCAACTCCTGCTAATTTTTTTCACAGGCAGACTTTTGAAATTTCTTTACATTACCAGCGATCTCTGACTCTGTTATGGACAAGCTGGTGGCCGATTGTGCTGCTACTGCCCCAGAGGGAGCTCTTGTGGACAAAGTTTGATCCAAAACTAAAGAAGCCCTACGTAAGGTCACGATACGGGATGCAAGGGACTTCCTTTTCCTACTTCTCCTTACGGAATACCTTTCAGCAGTTGTTAGGAGGACTCAACGACTCTTGCCAGTATGTTAACTACAACCTACAACTGCCTGGAGGAGGGCCTGCATTCCCTTTTAGGCCAGTTTGTGGAAGTCTCCGCTTTCGCAACATTGACCCGGCGTAGTAATGTTCTTGACACTCCTTCTTTTCTGACTGAGGGGGCTCTGGCTTTGACTCTGAAGTGCCTCGCAGCACTCCCACTCTTCGGAACCAACTTCTTCGACAATATATTTTCCAAACGCCTTTTGCTACAGAGAAGATCAACCTCCACAAGCCCAAGCCGTAACAAGGAGGTAACAAGCCCCAAACAACTAGGACAGGGTTTTGTTTTTCCGAAACGCCGCCCGTCCAAGATATTCCAGGGCCATTGGGGTCGAGCTGCGGCCCCAAGCACCAACTCGTGGAGCATGAGCCTCCTTTCCAGGCTGTAGATCACAACAGCTAATGGGCCAGATGGCTAGCATAAATGGCTCCTTACAGTTGGAGCAGCCCCCTACCATCGGACCTGTAGAGGACGAGGCGACTCTTCCAAGAGTCCTAGAGGAGACTTAGTATTATGCTTAGACTGGTCAGTTAAGGCTGCATTCTGGAATTAACAAGCTGAGGTTGCCCTGTTGGCTTACACAATAGCATCTGGCGTCCCTCCACCCTCTCATGGTTGCGAGTTGAGGCATTAGAAGTGTCTCGATGGGTAAGTTGAGTGAAGTAGACTTCCCTGCCATGGTCTAATGTTAGTGTGGTTGGAGTTTATGGACAAACATTTACCCTCTTTCCTCCCCACGACTGCTTGATCCACTGGCGGTACCTCTGGGTGGCCTTCAAGAAAAGAGGAAGGTAACATGGTGACCGGGCTGCAGGGCAGTATAGTTAGGGCCAGAGAGGGCATGTTAAAAACCACGTATTGGGTTCAAACCTGTCGAGGCAAATGCAATAATAGTGGCTCTACCTGTAAGTATTCATTCGTAGACTCCTACCACACTACTGTGGGGAAATTTATTTTAGTAATATGTATTAAACGGCTTATAAAGATATAGCTGGAGCTGTTGAAGACCGGTTAGCTAAAGGGCATTTGGCATTCATAGCAATACGTATGTTGGCCCTAATAATGTGCAATGCAATCAATAAATATGGTGCTCAATGTAAAATCTAATAGTACACACAAAGTGTAGCTGCGAAGCGTCCCAAGCTTACTATATATATCAATATAAGACTTATTAAATTTTGGAGGGTCAGAACAGTACATGGCAAAACAAAGTTTGACACGTAACGCGTGTTCCCCTAATCAAATGACAAGGATCTATAAGTGCAGTATATAAAACATACTCACCCATGGCTGCCTATTCAACCTGTGGCAATGGGTTGTGCTCATCTTTATAAAAATCTTATTTGATGTAATCCACAAGGTTTGTGTGGTACAGTAGCGCCAGCCGGTTGCACTGTGTTCTGAGCTCTGCAAATTCACTACAATTTAGTCTCTTTGTGGTTCTGGATGTTCAGATTTTGTCAACAGTCTGTTCAGTTTCAATCTGGGATCTTACTGGATTGCTTGGCATATGTTCTGTCAAACCAACTCCTCGAGGAACCTGTTCGTTCTCCAAACGTCAATGTTGAATACCCGCATTAATATCCCCTCACCGATCATTGAACTGGTCATCATCTCATGTTTCTGATAGCAGGAACGTCATCTCATTGACACCTACTTTGTCTTGCACAAATCTATGCACATTGAATGCTAGATCTGTACGAAACAAGACAACAGATATCATTGAATTTGAACTGGATAACCAGATTGATATCTTAGCTTTGACTGAGACCTGGCTTAGGGGGAATGACAATGTCACTATTGGTAACTGCACCCCGAAGGGATATACCTTCGACCACAAAGCTTGACAAACAAGGCGTGAAAGGTGTCACTATCAGTTCGACGTGAATCTGTTGCGCATTGAATTTCATTCGAAGCTCTTAGAGCCGTGTCTCAAAAAATAGAGACAGCAAAAACACACTACTACTCACAGTCCGTTGCAGAGTGCATGGGTGACCAAAAACGTCTGTTCAGCATCGCAGATTTATTGATGCATCGCAAGAAAGAGCCAATTCTTCCTGATACCTCCTGCGACCAGACTTTAGCTGAGAAATTCTCGCAGGTCTTTGTGAACAAAATCACCATGATTCACAACGACATCGACCTGCATGGTGAAACAAAGACAAACCATTCTCATTCCAGTGCTCAAGGGGGTCCATCACTGTCTACAATATTGCTGAACGACTTTATCCCTACTTCTACTGCTGAGAAGAAAGTTATCATGAGTTCACCAACATCATCATGTGAGCTTGATCAAATTCCCATAGGCCTCCTCAAGGAATGTGTTGATATCTTTGCCCTATGCATTGCAGAGATAGTAAATAAGTCTCTCCATTCTGCCACTTTTCCAGCTGACATGCAACATGCCCTCGTGAAACCTCTCTTGAAGAAGCCTCATCTCGACAGGCATGACCTCGCAAGTTACCGACCGGTGGCAAACCTCAGTTTCAAAAACAAACTGAAATCCCACCTAATGACACGCCATATTTAATTACTTTTCTTCTTGTGAGTGTCTTGAGCACCACTTTGGGTGGATATGCTTTGCGCGTTATAAATATCTTTATTATTATTATTATTATTTGAAGAGTCACTTTAACACAAATGTAGTATAACTGAATTGAAATTACTAATTGTCAGATTGGTCAACCCAAAAAGTACATCACAGCTCAAACAACACCAGAATACTGGAATATTTAGCCATTTGTAAGTTAATGTTCGTTAAAATGACTTGTTTTGTGGCAAGTATGTGTAGATATAAACTTTCATGGGAGTAAAGACAGTGTTGTCACATCACATGATTTGGGACAAGCTTTTGAACAAATGAGGTTTTGCCTGTCTGGAGGTTGCTATGGAAAAAGCATACCATGCAATGCTGCGGTCAGTTCAGGTTCAAAATTATGTGTTTACTTATGACAAAGTTTTGCTGTGTTTGTTTTGCTGTGACTTGTGTGCAGGTGACTACGCTCTACCTTGATGGACAACACCTCAGTAAACTATCTAACCTAGAAAGATTAGAGAACTTACGCTGGGCTTCATTCAGTGATAATGACTTGACAAAGATTGAAGGATTGGATCAATGTAGTCAACTGGAGGAACTGTCTCTGGAAGATAACTGCATTTATAAGCTAGAAGGTTGGTTTGTGGAGTTATTGTCTAACCATTTATTAAGCCTGTTTATACCATGGGTTACCATAAAGCATGTTATGATGACATAATTTGGGATACATTGTTGTTGAGGAACCAAAACCAAATTTCTGATCAATCAGTAGCTCACCATTGATGTGTTGGCCTGAAAGATGTATTGCTCAATTTGACAGTCAAAAATTAATTTAAACTTTAAATTGCTATTTTTTATGGAGTAAGAAATGTTATAAGGATTAGTGACAAAAGTTAAAAACAAAAATGAATAGACTTATGGCGGGCAAAATCTGCATGTTGCAGCAGTCAAGCCATGCATATCCATTAGATCTATGCATGCTGCACACAGTGTGCTTATATTACATGTGAGGTGGAGGTACATTACTTGTATGCTATACACTGGACATGTACTGTGTGAGTAATCTAATAAGACAACAAGATCAGCAGCTGGCCACCACCACCATTCATGATGAGTTGATTATGAGTTTAAGTCTTTACTTTTGGAATATGTTGCAAAAGCTGGGAAATTGGTTACTATATTTGGTTCCTCAAGTATTGCCCGGTACACACAAAGAAAAAAGCTGGCATCAATGACAATGTGTTGGGTTATTTTTTATATTTTTAATATAAAAACAAACGGATTCTTAGAGAATGTTCACCCAGTTTCCGGACATGAGCATCATTGACCTGACCCGTTTGCCGTTCATATAAAATTTGTGACCAAATGTTGTGACATTTGTATGGCTAGTTGATGCGTTTTATTTATCTTTATGATTATTAAATGATATATTTCTTAGTTTCAAATGCCCACGTCCAAGCATGGCATTTTACAATTGACTCGAGTGGGAACAGTACACAAACACACAGCTGGTGTGTGGACCTGGACCCCACAAGAGAATTCTTTAGAAAAGGGAATAGTAGAACAACAATAGCAGGACCCCACAAGCCACCATCGGTATGTGGTGTGTGTGTGTGTGTGTGTCTGCAATCATTGTCCGAGCAATAACTCAAGAAGGACTTGACATATCAACTATAAACTTGGTATGTGGGTTGGTCTTGGGATCCCTCAGAAGCCTATTGTTTTTGGATGCCCTACAACAAATGCCAAGGTCATTATGGCTAAAACAAAAGAAATGTTGTCCGAGCGATAACTCAAGAAGGACTTGATATATCAACTCCAAACTTGGTTTGTGGATTGGTTTTGGGATCCCCCAGAAGCCTATTGTTTTTTAACCCCCTTGTCAAATGTCAAGGGCATCATGGCTTAAACAACAAAAAATGCTGTCCAAGCGGAAGGTAACTCAAGAAAGAGATTAATCTTTCTTGTATTTGTCAACACACCATTCTTGTTTTTACATGCATGTGTGGTGTTCGTCTGCTGTTTTAACTGTGCCAATTTCATCGCAATAACTGTGGAAGATGACAACAGATCACCTCCAAAGAAAAGGTTTCTGTGCTGTTCCAAAGATGAGATCAGAAATTTGAGTTTCGACCAAAGTTCACTTAACTAAATTAGCAAGTAGTAAACCACAAGAGAAACTGATTGGGAAAATTTAAAGTAATTTGAGGTTGAACAAAGAAAAAGTGACTAGAGCGGGATTTGAACCAATGACCTCCAGATAAACATGCCGTGCCGGTGCTCTACCAACTGGGTGATGGTGTCCCCCTTTTGTTTGGGGATGCCAGTCAGAAGCCATTCAACCTGTAACTGCCAGACCAGGATTCACACTTGAGGAATCACCTTTTGGAGGGATGTAACTTTTGTTTCAAATATCATAAATTTACAGCCTACAGGGAGGTAGCCAACATTAGGGCTAGATGGCTCAGTTGGTGGAGCGTCAGCACGTTAATAGGGAGGTCGCAGGTTCAAATCCCGCTGTAGTCAATTTTGCTTTGTTCAACCTGAAATTAAAACTAATAGGTTGAACACAGAAAAAGTGACTAGAGAGGGATTTGAATGATTAACCAGATTAACGTGCGGGCGCTCTACCAACAACTATCTAGTTCTATGTTGGCTGTCTCCCTATTTTGTCAATATCCTTGTCACTTTTTCTTTTTTCAACCCCAACTTATTTGAAATTTATCTAGTCAGTTTCCCTTGTAGTCTTTTACTTGATATTTGAAATAGAAAAGTCTCGTCCCTATAAGGTGATCCCTTGGCTGCCGCTTCCCAGGTTGTATTGTAAACTTGGGTGTGATTCCTGGCTACACGGCAACTGACGGTTGAATGGCTTCTGACTGGCACCCCCAAAGAAGGATATTGACAAAATAGAGAGACTGCCAACATAGGGCTAGATAGTGCAGATGGTGGAGCACTGGCACATTCATCCTCTATTCACCTGTTTCTTTGTTCAACCCCAAATAAATTAAATTACTTAATATCTGTTAAAGTGGTTGAATTTGTCAATAGAGAAATTTATTTATTTCACTTTATAACGTTTGTTTCCTCCTCCATAAATATATTGTTATGGTATAACAAAACAAATATTGCACGCTGTGATCGGGTCCATGGGTTTTGTACACCTGACTGGGCAAATGGCATCTTGTATATTCCTTTCAGGCATTGGTAAACTGAGCAAGCTGCACACTTTGAACCTAAGTTGTAATAACATCAGCTCTTTAGAAGCAGCAGGGTTGGACAGATTGACTCAGCTACAATGTCTAGCACTCAGTAATAACAGGATTTCATCTCTGACTGGTATTGCACAAGTCTTGTCACTGCTGGAGCTGTACATTGGTAATAATTACATCAAGAACATGAGAGAGATCTTTAATCTGAAGGTAATTAGCATTGTTTGCATTTGCAATTCAAATTCCAGATATTCAGAACAACAAACAAGCTGTTGTACATGTATTACATTAACAGATGTCCAGTGAAGAGAGTTGAGGTCAGGGCCTAATTTCATAGAGCTACTTAACGGCTGATTTTGTGCTTACTACGCGATTTTCATTTCATAGCGCAGCTAACGGTAAGCACATGAAAAGGCATGCCAACCTTCCGGTGCTAGCTGTATGAAAATGAATGATGTAACAATGCAAATCCATGGTGAACGCGCAAGATGGCTGCCAAATTTTCTTGCTAACCTGTGAAACATGCTTACGCTTAAGTAAATTTTTCTGCTAAAGTTAGCACGAAAATCTGCTTTCCGTTAAGCAGCACTTCAATTTCTTGAAGCTGTTCAGCAGGGAACCAGTCAAAAACACTACATTACATGGTAGATAAACTCTTACCCCTCAGCCCCATAGCCTGAGGGGATATTGTCATCTTGCCTACAGCATCCAGACTGATGTTTGTCAGGACGTCTGGCTGAGCACTTTGGTTTCCAGACCGTAACTTGAGTTACAAGTGACATTTGGACTTGTAACTTGTGTATTGCCATTTATAGGGAAAGGAAAGTTGGGATTGTTTGGTATGGGAAGATGGTCAAGGTCACTGTGGTGAGTTAAAGCTAAAAGATTTCTGGACCGTAACTCCAATTAGAAGTGACAATTGACCTTGTAAGTTGGGAGAGGAATTATCATAAAAGAAAGTTGGGATTGTTTTGAGGGTGAAAAGGTAAATTGTACCGTAATTAACTTGAATTAAAAGTGACATTTGGACTTATAACATGGGAAAGGGGTTGCCCTTGGGGAAAGGAAAGTTGTGATTATTTTGGGGTGAAAAGATAAAAGATTAAGGTCATGGTGGTGAGTTATTCAATCATTCATTCATTAGGTGTTCGGGCATTCAGCCCGGAACACCTCTTATTATTGTTCGTTTTTTTTTTTTTTTTCTCTTAATACTTCTTCTTCTTCTTCTTCTTCTTCTTCTCAGCGTCCCTTGTCCGCTAACAAAAGCACCCTTTCCAAGCTCATATGAACTTGAAACTTCACATATAGTTAGATATTTATTAGGAGATGAAACCGCTTCAGTTACGTCATGATGACGTCATCAGGTGTCGAGTTACGTTAAATCAAAGTTTAATATTTGAAAAAATCATAACTCCAAAACTACACAATGGATTTTCACAATCTATACATCATCGGATAGGCCCGGTATGACTCTAAAAACGCTACACTGAACGCGACCTCATTTGACCTTGACTTCCGGTTCAACCCGGAAGTTGAATATTTAAAAAATTCATATCTCAAAAGCTACTGATCATTTCATCACAATTTTTACATCAGATTGTAGATCTGTGATCCTTCCGAAACTTTTGCACAGAAATGATGCCAATATGACCTTAACTTCTGGTCCTAAATGGGTGTTACAGCCAAAATTAGTATTAACCGCAGTTAATTTGTGTATGGAGAAAAGTGCTGTAACTGACTGTCCGCTCCATTATTCATAAGGTTCATAGTCCACGAAGCCTGTGCGTATAGTCCCACACAACGGAAATGTATCATTGCGTTGCTTATTCTTGTACGTTGTAACAACACGTGTCCCGCACATAAAAAAACTCAAACTCATTCAAAGTTCAGTGTGAATTTAGTTCCGCTGTGCTCGTCTGATGGCTTAATGGAAAACAAGGAATAAAAGAGGAGGTTTTACTGAGATGTCCACCTGCTTTAGGGATTTGTATGACTTTGACTAAATGACAAAAACTTCAACTGAAAAAGAACGACATTGGTTTGTTTCTCATCAAACACCGAGACCCACGTCACGTTGATCGACGTGACCATGCCTGCCAAAGGCGCTCTAGGCCCTCTGAGTATGCCCTTCAGACACGGTGATTAAAATGGTAAGCTTTATTTCAAAATCACCGTTAAAAAGAGGGGGCATTCCTTTTTTGTCTACAATAATGTTGATATGTTTCATCCATGAACTTGCCTAGTGTTTTTTGTTTTGTTTTTTTACTTTCAAAAATCATTATTTTGTCATGGTTTAATGTTCAACTATCGGATTGAGTTGATGCTAATCCCCGCTCAGGTATATTATGAATATGTACTGTGTATGGAAAAAAACATAACTCGTGAACCAAAAAGTGTGCAACTTTTTTGGAGTTGATTTTAACGATGTTGTAGTCTGACAAGGGTCTGGTTAAAACAAAATAAGATTTAAGAGCGCCATCTGGCGGCAGGTTAAAACAGTTCAAAATACAGTTTTAATAGAAGCCTTTTGCAGAGTTTTTATAATTGTTTCAACATGGGCTCCACATACTTCACAAAAATGAATATGTTGGTGACCTTGTCTTGACCTTTTAACCTGTCTAATCTGGAAGTTCTGTAAAACACTTTAAAAAACATTATTTAATAGCTGTTCATTCTGTTTTCACAATAACAAACAGCACAGCTCACGATCACTCCAGTCAGCTTTACTTGAATCCGAACACCTCGAATTTGTTATCAAACAAATTCTTATGTCTTGTTCATTCATTCTTTCATTCTTTCTTTCATTCATTCATTCATTCATTCATTCATTCATTCATTCATTCATTCATTCATTCATTCATTCATTCATTCATTCATTCATTCATTCATTCATTCATTCATTCATTCATTCATTCATTCATTCATTCATTCATTCATTCATTCATTCATTCATTCATTCATTCATTCATTCATTCATTCATTCATTCATTCATTCATTCATTCATTCATTCATTCATTCATTCATTCATTCATTCATTCATTCATTCATTCATTCATTCATTCATTCATTCATTTATTCATTTATTTATTTATTTATTTATTGGTCACATTGCTTCAAAACAACATGAAATTCTTTTTCCTACAGTGTGCAAAAATTAGTAAGAATCTAAAAAAGACTGACATATACTGACACCGATTCACAGACTGATTTAAATGCACAAAAGTTCATTTTTATATGTCACCCTGAGAAACTCATGTGGTTGTATATAATACATTTATATATGCAAATAAGTTGTAACCCAAACTATATTGACAAGTTGGAGTCTGATTGCACACTTAACTCTTTCCCTTTTTTCTATCGGCCTGGATGTGTAATAAGTGTAAAGGGTAGACAGCTAGCCATGTGAGTCAAATCAATTTGCAAACCAAACGAATACCCATCCAGTCTGTTGGTGATTGGAACAAACCAAAGATTTGATGAGTTAAACCAGTTAATAATTCTTCTTGTTTCAGAATCTGCCAAACTTTGTCATCTTAGATCTGTGTGGTAACCCTGTAGCCGCAGTGGATAATTACAGGCTGTTTGTTGTATATCATCTCAAGACACTAAAGGCATTGGATGGCATTGCAGTGGTAAACATGTTCAAATTTTGTATATATATCTTATTATTGAAATGTCTTATGTATAATAAATGTAATTTTGGGTTGAACAAAGAAAAATTTACTAGAGCAGGAATTGAACCGACAACCTCCGGTTTAACCTGCCAGCACTCCGACAACTGAGCTATATAGCCCTAATGTTGGCGATCTCCCTATTTTGTCAATATTTTTGTTCAGGGGTGCTAGTCAGAAGCCATACAACTGTTAGCTGCCGTGTAGCCAGGGAGCACACCAAAATTTACGATACAACCTGGGAAGTGGCAGCCAGGGGATCATATTAAGGGGATAATTTTAAATATCAAGTTATAAACCACAAGGGAAACTGATTGGGTCAATTTTAAATAATTTGGGGTTGAACAAAGAAAAAATTACTAGAGCAAGATCTGAACCAATGACCTCTGGATTACTGTGCCGGTGCTCTACCAACTGAGCTATCTAGTCCCAATGTTGATGGTGTCACTATTTTGTCAATATCTTTGTTCGGGGATGCCAGTCAGAAGCCATTCAACCTGTAACTGCCAGACCAGGGTTCACACCTGGGAAGCAGCAGGAGAGGAATCACCTTTTGGAGGGATGTAACTTTGGTTTTAAATATCATGCATAATTTACAGCCAGCATTAGGGCTAGATGGGTCAGTTGGTGGAGCGTCAGCACGTTAATATTGAGGTTGCAGGTTCAAATCCCGCTCTCTTTTTTTTTGTTCAACCTGAAATTTAACTTCTTTTTAGTCAGTTGTGACAAAGACGTTTTTGTAATGAGGCAAAAAGATAAAAGTATACAATGTATCGGCACAAAGTAATGGCACCGGCACTCCACTAAAATCATGTTTGGATTGACAGATAGTCAGAGCCAAGAGGGTTACTTCTTCCATGGTGTTTGGTCCCAGACTTAAACAACAAGTAGATATTATTCTTTTGACTTTTAAATTCAGATTTCCTATTATTAATTTGTTATTTTAACGAATAGCAAGTACTAATAATATGCTTTTTGTCAAAAGAAAAACGGATGGGGGAAATTGTGGTTTCATGAAACGAAACAGAATTTGTATTATACTCAGCTTGCTCAGACTCCTTAAACAAACTTCATACCCCACACATCTCCTTTGAATTTAGTGACTAACTGCCACAGCCAAAAAAGCAATTTATTCCAAGAAAAAACACACAACTTCATCGGGCACATCAGACCAGTTAATTAGCCTTCAGGAAATTACAACCAAGTGCAATTACAGGCCACTAAAGCCCATTGGCACCTTGGCCCACACTGTTATAAATGAGTCCATCAGACCCAAACCACTTGGCATTTGAAAGCCGCTGGGCTGCAGTCCCAGATGACAATACAATAGTGCACATCCCTTCAGGGCAAATTGGCCCAAACCACTTGTGAAATTTTTGTTGTTGCAAAACAAATGGAACATTGATTTATAAAGGAGATTAATGACATGGAATACCCAGTTGATTTGCAATCATAGAGTTATGTAATAGACTAGAGGTAATATTCATTATTCCACACACCTAACCGTGCTGTCCCACCATGGGCACGAATCCTTATGGATAAATATACAGATGACCACTTACAAAAAGATGGCTGTATGAACTGGTGCAAGACCTCTGTTATGTGATGGGTCAGCACACTGTCCAGTTCTATTTTATAACTCTTTGTTCGTAATAGAGTGCGTCCTCTACAGTTTACCTAGGAGATGCCATTTGCTGCATCGTGGGTAAAGGTTAGCCCTGAAAATACAACATATAAATTTAAAAGAGGTGTTTTCTCTGTCTCCAACTCCTATAGAAAGTAGCAAATGTACATTTTCAGGATGAAGAATCTTCATATAGCGCGAACAATTCAATAATGCCTGAGGCTTTTTTCCCCATTATAAACAAAAAGACAATTTTTGCATTTGTTAGAAATTGAATGAGAATCTTTCACTAGTGATTTTTCCCTTCCTGCTTGTTTCTGTAAGCCCAAAATTCCACAATGCCCTGTGGTGTTTTTAATGTCCTCTGTATTTTTTATTATTTTTTTAATAGCCTTTGCAAAAATACATACAAATATACCTGCTCGAAAATGTCATTTTTCCCCCTTTCTGCTGATTCCGTATGCCCAAACTTCTGTAATGCCCATTACTTTTTTACTCTTCCATAAAACAATTGATATGTAAAATTTAATAAATAGCTTTTGCAAAAATACTTCTTCTTTTTTTGAGAAAATAAACAAGAGTCTTCACACAGGGCGCATATTGGGTGACATAACAATAATAATAATAATAATAAAAATAAAGAGAAATTTATAAAGTGCAAACAGTGCAGATCAACTCTGCCTCAAGGCACTGGATCAAAACAAAATGAATTACAAGCAGAGTTTACATGATCACAAAAATTACGTCTGGACCAGCCAAATTTACACAGTAAGCTAAAAGGTGAATGAGTTGAAAAAATTTGATATTAGAGAAAACTTAAGTTACAAGAAATACCGTTTAAAAAGATGAGTCTTCAGCTGAGACTTGAACAGCTCGATAGTCGAGGACTCCCTGATGATCGGTGGCAGGTTGTTCCAAAGTGAAGGACTCTACCACAGTAGGAACAAGTATGTGGAGGAGGGGAAGGTTAATGAAGAAGATTGAGGGGTTGAAGACCGTAGGCGACGAGTAGGCTGATGTCGTTGAACGAGCTCCTGCAGGTATGATGGTGCTAGCCCAAACATTGATTTGAAAGTGACGATGAGTTTTTTGAAGATTATTCGCTGTGAGACAGGGAGCCAGTGGAGAGAATGTAGGATTGGGGTTATGTGTTCGTTTCTCTTACAGCGACAAACTAATCTGGCTGCGGCATTTTGAAGGCGCTGGAGTCGTTGTTTCTGTTTGTTCGGAAGACCGAAGAGAAGGCTTTTGCATCATGTAATGAATGCATGCACTTATTTTTTTGTTGAGAATTTGTCTAGATAGTTCCTAATCTTTCCGATTTTGCGTATGAATGCCCATCCCGCCCAACATATGTTGTCTATGTGAGTCTTCATGAGCAGCTCACTGTCGAAAATCACTCCAAGGTTGCGAGCCTCACTGCAGATGTCGACCAATGAACCTCCAATCAGCACTGGAGGAAGGCTACAGATTTAACAAAACGAGAACTAAAGTGAAGGATTTCAGTTTTCTCATTGTTAAACTGCAACTTGTTGGTGACAGCCCATTACTTGATCTCCCTAACACACTCCTCTAAGCGATGAATGGCTCCAGTAGCATCCAATGGCTTGAAGAGCAAGTTCACCTGCGTGTCATCTGCGTACATGACGGGGTTAATGTCAAGTCTGGTCATGAGTCGCTAAACGTGACTGTGTAGAAAGTGAACAGTGGTCCTCTGCTCAAGGTTCCTTGAGGAATGCCCCATGGTATTTGGTGCAGCAGATGCAGCTTCCCCTATAATCACAAACTGAGAGCGGTCACTAAGATATGATCGGAACCATTGTAAGGCTGTCCCAGTCAAACCATAGCGATGTTCCAGGCAATTGAGTAGAATTGTATGGTCGATGGTATCAAAGACTAAGCTGAAGTCCAGTAAAATAAGTGCATCCATGGCTCTAAGAACATTGTTTTGGACTCGTAGTAGAGCGGTTTTGGTAGAGTGATGAGAGCAATATGCAGATTAAGCAATTACTTGCAGATCTTTAGACACAAAGTAGCTATTTTTCTGTTGCATACAGCACCTCTCCAGAAGCTTAGACATAAAACTAAGTAGTGACACAGGTCAGTAGTTTATCGGGGTGCTGTGATCAAACTTATGTTTCTTAATAAGTGGTACAACTCTTGTAGATTTTAAACTTAACGGTACAATTCCAGACATAATACCGGAAGTAGACCATCAATGCACTTCTTGAGTAGTGTGGTTTGGATCTGGTCGAGTTTTCAGCTCTTTGATGGTGAATTCATTATCAACTTCTGCACCTCGTCCTCTAATAGAGTTTCAATCGAACAGGTGCACATCTCATCAGAGGGCACAGGTGCTCCTGGATTGGCTGTTGCATCTAACGTGTTCCAAATAGTGCTAACCGTGTGCTCAAAGAAGTTTGCACACTCATCAGCACGTGTCTGTGAGCAGTCATGTGCTGGTAGCGGTTGTTCTGTATAGGGATTGCTCAAGAAGTCAATGATGTGAAATAGCTCCCTGGTGCCACTGCTAGTAATCCAGGAGTTGTAGTTATGGTTGTCTCATTTAGATGCTACCAGGTTTTTCTTGTAGACTCTGCAGTGCTCATGGTAGATCTGACTGTCGACCTCCAGGCTAGAGCTCTTATATCGACCCTGAGCACTCCGCTTGCGTTGTTTCAGGTACCAAAGCCTAATAGTCATGGTTTTACTCACCACCAGAGCATGTTTGTCAATAAGAACTTATTGATTAGATTAGGAGCAGGATCAGTAGAATGTAAAGACGACTTGATATTTAGTCATTAAAGTCATTAAAGTCATTAAAGTCATTAAAGTCATTAAAGTCATCCAAGTCGATTTCATGTACCTTCCGGTACTGGAGTGTTCTCTTTAGAGCAGGACGGTGCTGCATACTGACATGACACTTCAGAGCATAATGGCTACATGGGAGACCCTGGAAGATGCCTGCATCAGTGATCATGGGGGAGTCTTTGCGTGAAAAGACTACATCAAGCATACATTTATGACCAGATCGATGGGTATGTTCTGTTGCATGCTGTTGAATCCCAGCATTTTTTTTAGAATGTTTGCAGCATGACGATCTTTAGGCACAATCATATGGACGTTGAAGTCGCCGAACAGTATGATCTAGCAAATAAAAGGAACTGTGGTTTCAAATAGTGTTGAGAAATCCTAAAAAAATATGGCAGGAGACTTTTTTTTGTGGAAACAGGAGGGCAGTAGAAGTTGAGCATCCTAAGCCTGGATGACTTTCTAGATACAGTCACATCCATGTACTCGAATGATTTAAAAGAGCAAGGATTGTTGATGATAGTACTAAAGCCACGTTTCAGAATGAAGCATACCCTACCCAACGCCAAGATCGCCTGGGATTGGGGATTACGTCATAATTGGGAAGTGATTGTTTGATGTCAGGTTTACTGAAGTTGTCACGATCAGTGCCAGTAAGCCAGGTTTCTTGCAATGCTAAAATGTTGATGTCATTATCAGACACAGGTCACAAACTGAAGTTACCTTGTGATTTATTGAACAATCATTCCAGGAAGCAAATGTGGTCTTTTTGGGTCACTTGATGGGTTGTCACCTTCTGAAGGTTAACAGCTATCAGACTCTCTTGCTGGTTGTGATTGATGGGAATATCAGCCAAATTGGAGTGATCTACACCTCTGTGGTGAACAGGGTGATACGTGTATACTGCATGGCGTTTCCTGATGATCGGTGAGATTTTGCGCTTTTTATAGCAGCCAGCACGGCAACCTTGTCTAGTTAAGAAATATTGTATACTAAGCTCAGAGAGTGGCAGCCATATTGGAGTAGTTACACTCTTCACTTTACTCAGTGAGCAAAGAAATGACTATTGTAGTAGTAGAATAGTAGCATAGCTCACAACAACGGTCAAAGAATGGTGCATGCAAATGCTTCGACTGACAGGATGAAAAATGGTGAAAGGTACTCAGTGGTGCAGTGCAATCCAATGTAGAGAAGGACAGGAGTCCGAAAATGTGAAAGCTATTACTACCTACAATCTCTCTGCTAAAACAGTTCAAGGTACAACTCAGTTTTTTCTACAGACAACCAGCTATAAAGCAGGAACACTTCGAATTTCAGGAAATATAACTAACAAACAGCAAAAACAGTGAACAATTCTAGACGAAAATAAAACATACATGTGCAGCAGATCTTGCTCAGCGCACATTGCCATGACTTTTTATTCCTTCCTGCCCAATTCCATCACACCCAATGCTTTTTCCCTCCTTCGTAAAAAAACCCAATAAAAAATAACTGCTGCAAAATGCCTTTTGGGGGTTACAAGATGATGACTGTTTCCAATTTTCACTTTTAAGATAAACCATTTATAACCATTAGTCTATGGAGCATGTATAATACAAAAATTAAATACTAGGTAGTAGACTACCAACATTGCCCTTTAAGTTAATAAAGGGGATACATTGTGAAGTGATTATGACCTCAGCTCAAGTTTCACTTTAAACACTTTCAAGTTTGTAAAGATGCTAAATTGTAGCCAGATCAGACTTGTAGTTTTCTAGTTATTAGATTTTCAAAGTTTTACAGGGTAAAATGGTGGGACGGTAGCTAAATTTGTGGGTTTAACACATCCTGGTTTGTATACATGCCAAATTTTTGCCAGAACAGATAAGACTTGTAGTTTAGACTGTAAAAAATACATCTTTAAGTTGGTATTATTCTGGTTTATTATTACAATGAAGTCATCGTGACGCCACATGTGGATGCACACCTTTAGTATGATGTCTTTGTATGTGCCAACTTTCAATATGACATGAGTCTTAGAAAAGACCAAAGTGCTGTTTACAATAGTACAAAGAATATTTACTATTGGAAGAAAAATGTAATAACATATATTGTGCCCTTTTGATTTCACATAATGTTTTGAGGAATCCCTAAAGTTGTGCACATTGCTTTTGATGTGGTGTGCCATTTCCAGGGGCTGGTTAATCAGCGTGAATTTTAAATTGTGTCATAGGGCAAATCCAAATTTGCTGATGGCCAAGAAGCACAGGGAATTTTCAGACCTGCTTTTGATCTGATATTTAAAGTAAAATATTAGGTTAAATTGCAGCCTTTTGTTCCAAATAATCATACATTAGATATATTTGTTAACTTTAAATCTGTTGTTTATTTCCATAGCATCAGTACTTTTGACCCAGTGGCATCAATCTCCCCAAATTCATTAATTATTTCTAACATGCAAAGGTCAACTTTTATTACTTTGTTTCATCTTACCACTTTTTGCCACTGAGGTAAAAAGTCTCTTTTCACATACTTGTTGTTTCTAGCTTCACCACTAGTTAGGTGTTCAGGCAGTATGTGCACAAACACCTCTTGTAATTGTTCTGTTTTGTTCCTCCTTCTTCTTCCCCTCAACTGTTTTCAACAGCATAACTCAAGATTGAAACTGAATTGAGTCTTAAAACTCATCAGACAAATGAAAATCAATATGAAGATGCCACATTTTTAAAAATGACCATTTGCTATTGGCTGTATTTCATGAAATTATAAAGCTATGATGTTCATAAATGGGCATCTGATACATCAAGACTAGGGCAACATTTGAACATCAAGATGACACAAACTTAATAATGTCATGATGATGTCATCAGGTATCAAATTACATTAAATCAAAGTTTAATATTTGAAAATCTCCTGTATCACACATTGGATTTTTACCATCTTTACATCATCAGAAAGGTCTTCAAATACTTAACAAACGCTACAGAGAGTGTGACCCCAGTTATCCTCGACTTCCTGTTCAAACCAAAAGTAATTTGTGAATTAGTGAACTTGGGATCTCTGGATCTAAATGCACACAGTCTATCATCTGCGTAAGCGTTTTTATTGGAGTTCTTAATATCAAACTGAAAAGTTATTTAATCTAGGATTACAAGGTGACTCTTATTTAACAAAGGTGCCTCCTAGTTTGCTTATTTGGTAGATTCCAAGATGCTATTCCCGGTTACAGCCTGTGTTTTTCTCATACTGACGAATAGCTTCAAGTGGCTCCCGTAATTAGATAAAACAGTTTATGTAAATTCACATTAAAAATGTATATACAAACTACTTAAAAGCAAACTAATTATGGCAATTAACAACATAAAGCAACATGGTACGGAAGTTATGTTTGAAAAATGTTAAACTTAAAACTTGATTTACTCATAATGCACGCTTTTGCTATTTGTCACTATCATGACTATGAGAAAAATGTGATAAATTATTCTGTCATTAGGCCATTTATTTAATTGCTCAAACCATCTCAGCTTGCTAGGGAGTATACAGCCTGTGCTGCCAAATATAATGAATTTAGTATAGGCTACATGCACACCAAACTGAATTGATCACTAGAACAATCCGTGCCTTCACCGCTATTATTCATCCCTATTCGAAGAGATTAGCAATGACAGTTTTAAATTGTCTTGCTCAATGACACAAGAAACATGACCAGGATTCGATTCGGTACTCTGTTGACTTTGCCTCCAGAACTTGAGTCCGGTGCATTTGTCACATCTCACCAGAAATTCACATTACACCTTATTACTTCCTAATGTGCTTGTATTATATCCATAGTATTTCTTTACTAATTTGTTTCTTCTTTCACTTTTTGTGATGAATGTTATAGGAATCTTCTGAAGGGGGTTCTGCTAAGGATAAATTTGGTGGTCGTTTGACTCAAGACTTTGTTGCAGAGAAGTTAGGTCATTCTAACTTTCATGAGGTACGGGAGCTGGACTTTCCCCAGAGTGTCCTGAGACAAGTAGACCTAGGAACTGGAGAACACTTCATTAACTTGAGAAGGTAGTAGTGTATGGCAGTTAAATGTTCAGTCCACTTTTTACATTTTTACAATCCTTTTTTAAAGATAGCTTATTCCAATAAGCATACCATAGATTGTGCAAGTCTTCAAGTCTGTCCGAGTTTGGTCCCATCATGTATCCAGCTTGTGGGAAAAAAATCTAAATCTTGAATTATCTCAGGCAATTCCCGCATGGTCTGTTGTTCCCAATCGGCAATCCTATTATCTAACAATTTTGAATTCACAAATACAATGAAGGGAGCAGCAACTAGTCTATTAAGCTAAGTGTACACATGCATGGATAATCAGTGCAATGCTCTGAGAGGCTGATCTAGCAACAGACATAAAGGTTTGAGATGGTTTTACTGACTGCCATTGACATGCATGGAGTGGTGATCCATGCAGCCACTTTCGGTTGTAATCCTGAGGCCATCAGGGTGACGTTTTACGACAATGTGTTCATAAGAGTTCATTTAGTTCCTCTGAATGTTTTGGGCCAGTTTCAACTTTAGACCATAAAACAAGACTATTTTCGTTACTTATGCAAACATGACTGCACAAACCTCTTTGTGTGCAGCGTTCAAATCCTCTTGGTACAGTAAAAAGCCACCATAACCAACAATCATACCAACCAAGAACTCTGTCTGCCAATTTTTGTGCACAAATAGTAATGAACATTTGCTACAACACATAAGTGCCCCATAAACAATTTCACTTTTCAGATGATGAAGTAGAAGTCAATCTTCAAAGTCTAAAAATATAATTAGAAAGAGAACAATTGACCTTGTATGGCAGAGAATGATAGACAGGCAGTAGTTCTACATTAAATAGAAGGGAAAGCCGGCTGTTCAGCTAAGGTTTGAAACTCTTTCAATTACCTGATGGATGAACTTACTCTGGAGGTGCCTTTTGAATGGACCCTTTTGGGAGAACAATGGTTAAAAGAGGGCACCACAGATACAGTAAGAAAACCACACTAAGCCAATGGGATAAATTGAAGCACTGAAGCATATGGATACTTGGAGGTGTGAGAATCACAACACAAAAATTAAAGGAGGGGGCCGAAGATCAAGAGCCAAGAGAATGGACAATTAAATTATAACAATAAGGCGGTAACTTTTGGCATTCTTTTGATTTTAAAAGGCATAGGCGTGATGACATGAAGAAATGGAAAACCATCACAGACTTTTTCAAGACAGTGTAGAAGTCAGCCAAAGTTCAAACCCAATGGGTTTTTTTTTCAGAATCAAACGACAGTAAAATCTGCACCTGTCAGTTGTTTAAAATAATACAATAAAAGAAATCTTGCCCTAACCCCCTCCATTCATTAAAAAATAAAGAAAGAACCACCCCATTTTGAAATAAAATAATAAGGTGTTGCTTTACCCTTCTCTGTCCCTCAAACCCCCAAGGACCCCCCCCCCCCAACAACAACAACAAAAACCCCAAAAGACAAGGGAAAGTAAACTTACCTGTTTGGCCTTTCACTTCCTTTTAGCGTTGGTTTTCGGTGTGTACATGTGTTGTTGGTTTTTTTGAATTACTAATAAACCCAAAGTTATTTTGTCATAGCCCTACATTTACAAAGATTTGTTAATTAATTTTCACAAAATTAGTAAAATAAATTACATTCCTAAAATAATCTCAAAACATACAAAATATATTTCAAAATAATAAAACACAATGTTTAGGTTTTATTACCTTTTTTTAAAATTATTATTTATTATTTATCTTGCAACATTTAAATAAGTGCCCATGTATGTATTACCATCAAAACAATGCTTAATAGAGGGCTGGAAGGTGCCAGATGCAGTGGGGAAATCAAAAGAGGGTGCACTTCAATGCTTGTTGCTCGCCAACACCATCTTGGATTTGGCTTTGAACAATCAAGGCTGAAATCTGCTTTACCAAACTACCGCTATACTGAACAGATTTCATGGACCCTGCCGTGTTTATAGCGACTCTGTACTGTATTGCTTTTTCCAGTATCAGGTGCTTTCATTCCAACTTCACTTCAGTTCAACCTTTTGTCTCAACCACTCTCCTGCAGCTGATTTGCTACCTCTATCTGAGAGCAGACTGAATTGTGACATTTCCTCTGATTCTTTTAAATTACCTAGATATATCTTTATTGCCTTGACCACCCTCCATCCCACAGTCGGTGTGTCTTTGTCAAAGAAACTGTCATCTCCTCTCTTCTGAAATGTGACAATCATGAGTACATACATGTGCTTTCGTCTTTCATTTCTCCATTCCACAACCTGCCTGTTTTTCCTGTATCCTTTACCTTCATCATCATCCTGCACAGTGCTAGATGCTTTAGATCTCTGATATCAATGACTTGGCTATTTCTCAGCACCCTTCTAATCAAATCATGGTATTTGGTGACTTTAATGTTTATCACAAGGAATGGCTGACCCATTCTAATAATATTAAGATTCCAGGTTGCAACGCATCATTTTTCCCTCTTCCAGGATCTTTGTTAGATCATTTCATCTCATACTCATGTTCCGGATCGTGCTTCCGATGGTAGGTACCTACTGCACCTCTTCTTGTGCAGAGGACTATGTTGCCAAGGTCTTGCCTCTAGTTTGTAACTCAGATCACTCAACTTTCTCTGTTTTCATTTCATAATCTTCTCCCGCAGCTACATTCCAGCTTTTTCACTGTACTGTTTCATCTTTTAGAAACTTTGGACAGTATGTGTCTATTCCATGAAGCTTTTTTTGCTGACAACTTTATATCCAACCCCACACTCAGTGAAGAGGGGCATACACTTCCTGCCTTTCCATCCTGTTTCCCACCATCCTGCAATCTGGACTGTTTTAAGAGGAATATCAGTTCTTACCTTCAGCTCCCCTGAGTTATATTTTATTTAAAATTTTATTTTTCTAGCCCCTTACCAAGAGTGGCTTTTATCCTTGTTTGGGGCAAACTTGCATGAAAACAAAATTTTAAAAATAATAATAAATAAATAAGTGAAATTCTTTTCCATAGGACAGATTGTGGTGCTCGGTTCAAGCACTCAAGTTGTATCTGGACCACACAAAGTTCCTAAGAGGTTTCATATCCAACTTGTTACCACCAACAGCCCTCATGTAGGGCAGTTTCATTAGACATATGATTTTGATGGATAGTGAGAACAAACCACTTGTCTGTAGTTACATGAGTTATATTTGATATGGGTTGATTATTGGTAGATCCATTGAAACTGCAATTAGTTCAAAGGAAATGACACATTCAGTAAACAGCTGAAACAAGCCTTTCCTATTTAACCATATTGTCATGTGTGCAGTTGGATGCAGTCAACGCACTTTTGAGGAACCATTGCTTTTATTTTTAGAAACACGAACTTATAACACTACTGCTGAGTGACACGATGAATGCTTTATTTAAATCCCTCCCACCAGAAAGATATTTTAATACCTACACTTGTGAGTGAATATAAATACCAACAAATTCTTTAGTAACCAAAGTGGGTCAGGACAGCATACAATAAAATCATTGATTAGGGCTCAAATCATCTAATGGGTAATATACATGTATGTGTAGGTAGATAACTCCAATGTTCTGAATGCCTGTTTGCCTTTTTTCTGCAGTGTGAATCTAGAGCACAACAACTTACAATCCTTCAGTGGTCTTGTGTATTTGGTGAACCTTAGGGTAGGTATTTAAACTATTTAAACTATCTCATCAGACAGCAAATGATACAGTAACAACAACTCAAGTAAATCAAAGTGCTGGTATTTACCAGTGCCAAATCAGGAACTTGTACCTAATTCCAGGATCCTGCTTATCATGAACAAATGTAATTGTTAGTTGTGCGGAAGAAAAAAAAATCCATCTATATTTAATTGTATTCACTGAAAGAGTGGTTCACAACATAGATTTAAGTATTCATGTCAGAAAAAGTCTTCTCATATTCAACAATAATGTAGCTTTGAAAACAGCTACAGTAGATGCTATAAAAATCTGCACATCAGTCACTTGTTTCCAAGCATTTTTTGTTGTTACCAGTTAAAACAAGTCTGTTTTGTTGCAGTGACACAACATCATTTATTAAACATGTAACATAAGTGAGATTATGGGTTACCATCTAAACTGGCTGATATGGATAGTCCTTGGTGTTGAGTGGATATTGCAATAAAAGTTCAGCCTTATTATGACATTATTATTGATGTTTGTATACGATTAGGTTTTGTGCTTGAACCACAACCATGTTGAATGTATTGTTCCACGCCTGAAGGGAACCGGACTTAAGAGTAGTCATAAAGGATATAAAGAAGACCAGGGGGATCTCTTCAGTCCAGGAAACTTCACTCCTATCCTGGAAAATCTGGAAGTTCTTCATTTAGGGTGAGATTAAATGTCAATGAAATGTTTGCGTTGTGGAAAATGTGCTAGTGATGTTAGTCACAAAAACAATTCTGAAGAAGCGATAGGTGCATTATGGAACTTGTTAATATAAATTGATGTATTACTTTAACAACAGTATGATACCAAGGTCAAAGAAAATGTAGTATAAACTTGCCACAAAGTTTGTGAGTTAGTTACCCTAATAATGCATAATGCATAGTTTCCTAGTACCAGAAACCCTGCTTCATCTCCAATTATGTGAACACAAATTGTGTCGGCTCTTGGATGAAGCTTGTGTAACCCTGTATTTTCCAAGGTACAATGTGGTTATTCAAGCTTCAACCTGAGTTACTGCTTGTTTAATTTTGCATTCCTCCCTAATAAATAGTGAACAGTGCTAATGTTATTTGTACAAATGATTCTACATGGATATGATTTTATATTAACCAGGTACAATGGAATCAGTGATCTTATCAAGTTACAGATCAGTCGCTTACCATCCCTCAAGGCATTATTCCTTCAAGGTAAGATGAGATTTGGAGATACTAGCTAGCAGCAAAGACATTAGGCCATTTCCTACTGTTAACATAAACCATAATATGTAAGTTAAAATACAATTTTGTTACAATGACTTGCTTGGTCACAAATGTATATTTAAATTTAAATTCTCCAGACTGACTTAAGACAGTGTTTCTATGTCCTGTGGTTTAAGGACAAACGTCCAGACATGTCAGATTAGCAAAGCCTGATTCTCAGCGAGGCACAATAGCACATCGGGCGGACACACTTGCTTAAATTGTTGTTTCGCTTGATATTGCCAATACACGTTCTTCTTGCTGATAATACACTTCAAATAATCTGTGGTTGTGAAAGAAACAAGCATTTCTGTAATTTATTTTTGGAACCATTGTTTTGCCACTGAAACCTGTATCAAACATCATGAACATGATCAAACACACTCAAAAGAAGAAAGGGAAAGGACACTGGTTTACAATTGTAGTTCACAAACAACATTGTGATGAAGCTGTGAATGTGCACATCACACTCATGAGTCAATAGACTGTTGAAGTCTTGCACATATACAAACTGCTGGGACCATTGTTGTCCCAACCATATGGAGTATTACCCGATCATGATTTGGTTTCCTCAATTATTTTAGTTTTATATAGTTTTTGACCATGAAAATTATTTATGTTGTTGGGATAGTAATACTGTTGGGAATGCCAAGGGATCACCTTAAGGGGATGCGACTTTTTAAGTTTTAAAGTTTTTAAAGTCAGTTTCCTTTGTGGTTTATTACTTGATATTTAATATTGAAAAGTCGCATCCCTTTAAGGTGATCCCTTGGCTGCCGCTTCCCAGGTTGTATTGTAAACTTGGCTGCAGCTTATGGTTGAATGGCTTCTGACTTGCACCCAAGAACAAAGATATTGACTAATAGGGAGACCGCCAACATAGGGCTGGATAGCTCAGTCAGTTGGTAGAGCGCTGGTACGTTAATCCGGAGGTCGTTGGTTCAAGTCCCGCTCAAGTCAATTTTTCTTTGTTCAAACCCAAATTATTAAAAATTAATAAGTTAATAATAGTGCACTGAAAGCTTAAATCATGGGCTTTAATTCTCTTTTCAAGGAATGTTAGATCAACTCAGGCTTGCAAAAAGATAAGGGAATTTGTAATCAAACTTATGTAAACGTAACAATACGGAATGACCATCATTTTCTGATCTTAAATAATTAATTTTTGAAAAGTTTAATTGATGCTAAATTTGCATCGGGGTAAAGAATTTTACTTGTGTTTTACACGTACACGCAGTGTGTTAAGCACTGTCAGACTGTATACTCAGTACTTTCCCCCAAATTCTGTGGAAAAAATCCACAGGCATATTACTCCAAAGGAAAAATGCTCCTTATATGTGCATTTGCACATTTAAACATCACTGGTTGCCAAACACCATATAGACTTATGCAGTAGGTAAATGTATGCCCCTGTTGTGACACACTATCAGCATCCTTTAATAAGAAAAATGTGGCATGTTATTTGTACATTTTGATCAAAAGAAAAAAAAGATAGTGTGCCTATGTCTTTAGGCTGCTCTATACCTAACACTTCTTTATTTGTCACCAGGTAATGAAATCAGCAAGGTAGAAGGTCTGGAGAGCTTACAAGATCTAAGGGAGCTTGTTTTGGACCGCAACAAGATTAAAGGACTTTCTGAATATTCCTTTATGAATCAATGGAACCTTGTTGAGCTTCATATGGAAGAAAACAGACTACGTGAACTGTCTTACTTTCAGTATCTGGAGAACCTTCAAAGACTCTACCTTGGAAGTAATAGATTACAGGTATTGCTCAACAAACCATTTCAATTAATGCTTTTACACTGACTTGTTTGGTCACAAGTGAACATTTAGATTTGAATTCCTCAAACAGTTTTGCAATGTCAGATGTTATGAGGCAATCTATTGCATGGCAACCTCCAGATGAACAAAGTGACCCCTTTGCCACACATGCTCATTGGACGACACTGTGTCACTATACAAAAACTTTTCCTGACCCATGTGATGTACTAACACTGTCTGAGGAAGTCAAACTGAGCATAGACTTGTAACCAAGTAAGTACTAGACAAATTATTAACAAGTTAAACGGCTGTTTTATGGGACACCTACAGTATAGTTGCATAGTCACCAAGCTATAGTGTTTGCACCCTCACTCCTCTCAAAGCCCAGCCAGCAAATGACATCATGATTTGATTGGGGTCATTCCAAAATGGCCACACTCGGTATACATCAAGGGATATAATTCGTAGGAAAATGAAATACCATTATTTGAAATATCTTTTTAAAAGGCTGTTTATTTAAACATCTAAAGCACTCGGGGCAAGCTAAGAGGTAAGTGAACACATCCAGTTGGATTAAACCACCTACCCACCGGTAAGGAATCGGCTTTGGATTGCCAACCACTTAGCTTAACAAAAAATGGGGCCTGACATGCGGCCAAGGATTCAGACCTTGGCCACACAAGTGGGGCTACATGTCAGCAAAGCAAGAGTGTATGGGTGAGAACAAGCAGAAAGCCTGGTTTCACGCTCAAACACCCTGATAGGAGGAACCAGGTCTGATACATTGGTGGCATATAGTTGTCTTATACATAAAGAGAGAAGCATCAGGAGGTAAGAACTGGTAAGCTTGACAAAGACAGCGAACGCAAAATTGCATCTTTTTGGCCAAATTCTGCCCTTAATGGTATTTTCATGGATTTGTGATTTGAGGATCGGTTTTTTAGTACTTACTTTTTTTTACTTACTTCACAATTTAATGATCAGTGTTCGCAAGGCCCTCTATCATTAAAAGTTGTCGATGTTTGAATAGCTTTATTCCAAGGCTGTGTACAGTACAGATTCTGCAGGCCTGCACCACACTCTGCAGCTATTTTCCACTCTAGATAACTGTTTTGTTCTCTTTCGAGGAAAGTGGAATGTGTTCACTATGAATCAGCCAACCCTTGGCCGATAATCGGCCAACCCTTGGCCGATAATCGGCCAACCCTTGGCCGATAATCAGCAATGGTATGCTGTGGGGCATGTTCATTGATTGCCCCCTCAAAAATAGTTAGGCAATTAAAACAGTCTTCTTGACAACAGTTGCAGCTGGCAGACGTAGTCAACTTCATGACCTGACATGGGACATGTCAGATCAGATCCGTATGCTTTTCACCTAGTTCCATGCCATTCTTTCTTGGCTAAAAAACAGTCACATACCTTTTTACCAGCAGAAAGCTTTTTTCTATTCCTGATCGTAAATCCTTCTCATCAGTCTCAAAGGATAAGCTATGGTGCCCCGTTGAAGCACTTAAATGTTTTCTTGCACAAACGAAGCCTCTAAGGGGATCTATCTTGAAGGGGCTCTTCAGTTGTGTTATTTGTATTCCAAGCCTTAGAGCCTTAGAGCCTTACATATGTAGGTCTACTTCACTCATACATTACCTGTAGAGCAAATTACTACATTTGCATATTTCCCTAGGCCGGCAGGCATTAATGCTAAGAGTTTTACCAAACGGCGCCCTGTGGCGCCCCTCACATTGCCGTGCGGCATTCCCACACCATGAGCCTCCTCTTTTCTCTTAGCACGTTACCGGTAGGACATGATTTTTATCGGTTGAATTTAATTGGATTAAAGAATGGATTGTTTGCTGGGCCACCCTAAGAGAAGTCTGGATGTGCTCGACGATCATACTCGAGCTCAGAGCGGCAGAGCCAGAGCAACTCGGTCGTAAATCTCGATCATAAGTGCAATTTTCCTGATTCTTCCACTGGATCAGGTGTGTGCAAACAGCATTGAAAAAATTATGTCCGCAGCGAAATGGACTGCTTACAGACGGGAACTTGATTATTATCATTTCCCTAAGGAGGATTAGTTAAAAAAAATTCTCCACGATGCTGCATAAGATGAGTTAGCCACAGATGAAGGAGTCCCGGCGTCCAAACAATGTTTCCCCGTCAAGATAAATAAGAGGACACATTGAAGAATTTGGATTCGGCATCTAGATACGACTTCCTTCCTCCTGCTGCTGAATGAATACTTGGTTTCAGGATGTGAGGATGGCTCCACAGTCCCGGCAGACCTTTTAACGATGGCTTTTCACTGCCTTGATTTTGGTCTCCGCTCAGTACTCGACTGATTTCAACCTTAGCTACATCGGCCCGACGCGGGAACGTGCTAGATGCACTTTTTCTCCCTTCTCCGGGGGCTCACAAGCATTTTGAGTCCCTCCCATGGTCTGGTGCTGACCTCTTCAACAGGAAGTTTGAGGAATTCATGCAGGCAGAGGCTAAGCGATTGAAGGCGACGGAGAAGATCAATTTCAAGAAACCAGCTACTCCCGCTTCCAAGACAACGCCAACCAAGTCTAAGGAGGCGTTAACCATTCCCAAATGCAAGCCCCTGAGGTCCAATCACAGTGGGTTTTGCAACCAAGCGGACAATACAGCTGGTGCGCACTCCATACCACAGCAACGCCCTCAGTCCGGGTGTGGCTTCCGGGCACCAGGCCCTCCGCTACACCGGGGGCTGGTGCAGCTGACTTCGCAGACTACTGGCCGTCCCCCATCAAAGGACCCGTGGGGGGGCCGCCTGCGAGACTTGGCAGGGTCTTGGGCCATAGTTATGTCTAACTGGTGGGTGCTCGATACTCACTCGAGTTTACGATGAAAAAATCTGAACAAAAAAAATGCTCATTACAATTGTTATAAAATGAGTTTATGCTTTTATGATTAATTTGTTAATTTTTATTGAAACAAAATTAACACTCTGGGACAAGGATGCTTATTTGATCTCAACTTTTTAGAAGCCCCTTTTTAAATCCACGCCTGAATAATGTGCAACCTTAAAAAATTAACGGTGGTGCAGTTAAAAGAGGACGCTGACGCCTCAACGACCAAAGACTGCAAAGAAACAGCTTTTTACATAATTTTGGTAATCAGAGGTTGGCACAAATTCTAAATTTTTTGCAAGTAATCGGAAATTGGGGTCAAGATTAATTCCAGGGTTGTCTTCGTTATAATGTTGAGTTGTTTTTATTTTCATATTTGTCATATTTGTCATGGTCATAAACTACATTAAACTAAAAAAATTGATGAAACAAAATCTCACCCACGTAAAACTCCATATGGTTGGGACCACAATGGTCCCCAAAGTTTGAATACACACGAGACTTGCACAGTCTATTTATCTTTAGAGGGAAAAAAATCTTCCCTTTATGAAGAGGATGCATTTCCATTGTGTATGTACACACCTTACAGCTAGACATCAATTCAGTACAGTTAATAATTGTGTATGTACACACCTTACAGCTAGACATCAATTCAGTACAGTTAATAATTGTGTATGTACACACCTTACAGCTAGACATCAATTCAGTACAGTTAATAATTGTGTATGTACACACCTTACAGCTAGACATCAATTCAGTACAGTTAATAATTGTGTATGTACACACCTTACAGCTAGACATCAATTCAGTACAGTTAATAATTGTGTATGTACACACCTTACAGCTAGACATCAATTCAGTACAGTTAATAATTGTGTATGTACACACCTTACAGCTAGACATCAATTCAGTACAGTTAATAAATGACTTGCCTTCTTGGTACTACTGTTTTTATCAAAGAGAAGGAAGAAGAGGCCTGTGCATGCGGATCCATTCAGACGGGGTTCAAACTTTTTAGACAGTGTCTTCCAAGTTTTGAGGGTTTGAACACTTTTTTAGGATACAAATGGGGGGATCTCTTTGGGTTAGAAAATATTTGGAGTTTGGTTGTAAAAAATTAAAAGGTTGGATATCTGACTAGTTAAAATATCAAGTAAAATACCACTGATTTAAATCGGAAAAGTTGCATCTCTGAATATGGATATTTAGTCTGTGTTTCTATTATTGTATGACTGAAGTGTATTAATATCTTACAGGATGTATGCGAGTTGGAGAAGCTTGAGGCATTACCAAATCTGATAGAACTTTCTGTCATCAGTAATCCAGTGAGTATAAATCCACACATCTCAGTCTTTGCTTATTTGGCAAAAATTGGGCCAAAGTTGTTAACAGTTGTAACTCAGTTAGCTGGTGACTTTCTTAGCCAAATTAGACTTCATTGAGTGTTATAAGTTATTGTTCGGACAGCAATTTTATGTATTGGCATGGTTGGGTGTCTAGTCTGGGGCATGAGTAGTTAAGCACCATTGACTGTGGGCAGTACTTGGGACTGGGTCCATTGTTGTATTGACATTGTTTGCATGGCTATAGTCTACATCATGATAATAATGCTTTTTGATGTAACTGTTAAAGTCAAGAAAATAGCACTGAAAGACCCCTCAGATCACTGTTGCTTTGTTGGATCACTGCAATCAAAATTTGACAGATATGAAGCCTACGCAATATTCCCACAAAACATAAACCATGTTTTTTTTGTTTTCACTAAAAGATGACCACCAGCTTGGATGTTTTTTGTTTTTTACTGTTGTTTATATTGGTAGTGTTGTGTGTTTATTGAGAACTAGAAGTTTGGCAAAAAATACTCTTCCAACATCAATTGATATACCATTCCCCTAAAATTGTTCATTTGATACTAAAATGGGAAGGTCCTGACAGTTTTTGTATGACTTTAAAGGTAAGGTCATACAATGGTTGTTGTCATTGTAGTGCTGATTTGTATAGGCTGAATTATTATCAAACAAGGATTCAAGCCTGTATTTCAACTTTGAATAGCTTTCATAAAAACAAATTAAAAAGGAGAATATAAAAACAAATATAAAAGGAGAAACGATTATTGCAGTTCTCTAATTTTATGTGAAAAAGAAGTAAAAGAACAAATACCCTGATGCACACACAGCACAAATTCTGAAAAAAACGAGATGTCAACTTAACATGGTGATGTGGATCTAGGACCTCATCGATCAGCTTCCTGTGTATGTCATGCATGCAGGGGAATAAGTTGAAACTTGCTTAATTTTAAAACTTGCCCGAGCATGTTTTTTGGATGTTTAAGTTTTGAACTTGCAAAGTTTCTACTATGCAACTGCATTCACATATAGCATACTGCGTGAAAATATTTGCAAGAATGAAAACATAATAACAGTTCTGTGCGAATGAAGAAGCCATCTTTATTTTTGTTTTTAAAAATGAAGAGAAAAAAAATTGTAAAAGACTTCAAAACAACAGTTTGAAAAAAGTGCCACTACAATCGCGATTTTATCCAAACATATATTTTTGGGCTGTTGACCATATACATGTAGCTCACTTCGTGGTACCAGTTGCGAAATATGAAGAAGAGAAACCAACAGTTATCTCTCAGTAGTAGTCATACTTACTATTGACCTGAGAACTCAGAACATCGAATCCATCAGCGTTTAGTGAGGTAACAGCGGGTACCAACTGCATCTCTGGCCGTAGCATTCACAATCAGACACCACAGAAATTTGAATCCAAAAGTTGCTTTTAGGCAATCTTTGGAGATTGAAATCTTGGGCATTCCTGTATTGATTTCTAATACAGGAAGCACTTCAAACAAAATAACTTTGCAGGATGCTTACTACCATTACTATGTTTATAACGAGAAAGATTTTAGATAGAAATGACACAACTTTTTTCTTGGTCATTACCAAAGTATGACCTACTCTGATAATAATATTTGACTGATGTATTTTGTTTTAAATGTTAGGTATCCAGAAGGCTAATGCACCGTCCAATGCTGGTATTTAGACAGCCCAATCTGTTATGTATTGATGGAATCCCAGTCAGCCCAGAGGAACGTACTAAAGCAGAGATGTACTTTCTTGAACAACAGGTCTGTCTCAGTTTTGATTTTGTAAAAATCCATAAAGCTATATATACCTTTTTTCTGAACAATACATGAAGGCAATAAAACTGGGTGGTTTTTTTTTTTTATTATTATTTTTTTTTTTACTTTTGAACTTGTAGGTTACTTAAAAAGCTCATAACAATTTAACCAGTTTATCTATTTATGCTTAAAGTGCTATTCATTATGGTCATATTTTTATTCAGAAAGCTCTTGAACTTGAGGAAAGTATTAGGCATGCTAGCCATAATGATCATTTGATAACAGCACTGAGTCTTTATTGTAGAAAATTTTTGGAATTTCGATAAAGCAATAAAGCATCAAAAATCCAATGGTAAGGTTAACCAGGATTTTCAGGCAGGAGCACAAACTTTGAGGGCTAATTTCCAAGTTGATAAAATTATTTATTCTAGATACTCTGTGACGCAACCTGAAGTGATTCCTGGTCACTTTCCCATTGATTTTGATTAAAAGTTTTAAAGAGTATAAAGAGAATTCCATTTTATTGGTTTACAATCTTGCAGTCTTGTAAAGTTTCTCATGTACTCATATTTCCATCTAAAAAAGGGGCGATATCTGGACATTTACTGCAAGACATGATAGGTTGCTTGGGGCACTATTAACCATCTTCTAAATAAAACAAATTCATTCATTTTTAACTTCAAGGAATTTGTGGGCCAAAGCAAAAGTCAGAGATGCAGCTTGTGAAATGTGAAACTCAGTGCTTTAGTGTTAAAAAACATGCTTATCATTTCTTTCTTTTCTTTGGGGGGGGGGGGGAGGGTTATTGTCAAGGCCGATCCAAGGTATGGTAAAGGGGCAGATACTCATAACAGGTGAAAATTTTCTATAAGGAACCTGCAAACATGTATCTTGAAGTATGGGGGTCCAGGCCCACTAAGGATCTTGGGCCCACTGAAGGACCCCCGAATACTTTGCATGTTGAGATTCTACATTGATTATATTTTGAGGCAAAGTTTATAGCTGGAGAGCCCTATGAACATGTTTTACCATTAGATGGTCTCTGGTGCAATCAAGGACATTTAAGAAGCCTTTTACACATTATTTGTTACCCATTTTGAAATTAGAAGTTTGCTCTTTTTGCCTTTCAGTCGGTGAAAATAAGGGGATGAGCGCAAGCTGGCCCTACCCCTTAATCCATCCCTGGTTATCATGGTGGATTTCTGTAAAGCTAAAACCAACTGTGCACCTTTTAAAACAGACATTATTGTTATTACCTGCAGCCAGCATCAACTGTGACTACTACACAGGAAACTACTCTGCCGGGTATCTCTCCATATAAGAACCAAGCTGCACCTGTTAAGATTACAAATGTCCAATTACAAGGAGCACCAACAGAGAGACATAACTGGGGTCAAACTGTTCAGTATTCTACTGTTGAGGATCCTATGGGATACCAACAAGATAACATCAGAGGTAGGATGTTTATGATGACTTCAATGCTCTCTCAGACTCTCCTATGTATAACCCAGTGGCTATTACCAGTAACATTACTGTTGTGGGACCATTCATAAGTTGTTTCTCCCACCCCTTCCCAATCACCGAGCGCATGCTGAAAGCAATCATTGCCAATGTGTCTTCATACTCTTAAGAATTCTTAAACATCCCCACCCCACCCATTCATGATTGAAATGTTCAGAAAATCCTGGTCATAACCCGCTGGGCCTCGATCAATGTTGACTCTCGTTGCACGGTCTGCACTCCAGATGGGGTGGTTACTATGAATTATTACCAACTCATTATTATGATTTATTCAGACAAGATTTCATCTAACAGGCAACATTACAAGAAAATATGTGGGGTTGCCGTTCTTAAGATGTGAACAACTTCAGCAAGAGTACTTGAAACAATCTTCTCGTGGATGGATATAAAGGACAGTGACAAACATCTTTAAGGGAATTCTCTTGGGAGATAGTATAGTTGTAGATAATTTCAAGTGAGCAATAACATTGTTTTACTTATGTTGTCACACCATCTTCAAATGAGGAAACGAAATCATGCAATTAAACATGTGAAAGTAACACAGTCAACATTTATAAGGAAATTAAGTCAAAAGATGCGTAGAATACACAATATGTTTCCTGCAAAGCAATCAAATTAATTAGATTCCACCACGATACAGAAGGTGTAGCAAACACCTTACCATGTTTTCCCTGTTTCAACAGGGAAAGCTGTGGCACCTACATGTATCTCACTCACATTATTTATCATATGCTTTACTCTCAGCACCAAACAGACGACAGCGAAACTATGTCCGCTCTGATACCAACATATCCCCGAGTAACAGTGGAACAAGGGCAGGGCAATCCAACCATACCCAAGCTGGTCATCAGAGAGGACAGTACCAACTGCAACATCAAGTGCCGTATGTTCCTCATCAAGGTCATTATCAACGAAGTAGTAATCATGATGAAGCTCATCAGACTAGATATAATAACAGTGGAGGTAAAGGTAGACCTCATTAAACCTCATCATGCATTAACAGTCCACATTTTTTTTTTTTTTAGTTGCTTTCAGGGCTTGATATTTTCATGTCAGTATTGTGTTGTGTAATGCAGGTAAAAGAACCCAGTGCATTTATCGAAAAGAGAAGGGGTTTGCCCGGTGTTCCTGGTTTGATTGGCAGCATATTGCGCCACAGCACCTTGTAAACCATTACATGGTGCTATGTAAAGGAATAGGTCTCATACTTCAAAAACGTAGCCCCACATACCTTGCAGGAAAATACTGAATATTAAAGCGCCTTGAACGTCACTGAGTGTTATGAGTGCTATATAAGAAGCCATTATTATTATTATTATTATTATTATTATTATTATTATTATTATTATTATTATTATTATTATTATTATTATTATTATTATTATTATTATTATTATTATTATTGTTCAGTTTGGGGTGTTTTGTAATATAGTAACTATGTAGCTTATGCCTATTACACAATACCCCACAAAAAAAGCAAATCTTATGGCGACTTATCAATGGTGTGTTTAATAGACCTTATGCACAAGATGCCATTTCAGTAGGGTGCTCTCAAATTGAGGTAAAACGAAGGTTGTTCATTGGCCCATCCTGTGCGCAGCGCATACAAAGATGTGCGTTTCCATTGTTTCATCGTTTTACCTCTAAGATGGTGGCGTGATGATGTCAATGCACATGGTCTACAATGCATGCATATGGTCTACAAAACATTTGTTTTTATGTGGCAGTTGTGTTTTGATGTGGTAGATATGGGCACTTACACACTATTGGGCCAAAAAGATAATTTTGTAAGAGGCTTGGGAGAGTTAGAAAAAACAACTATTTTGTCCAAGAGTTTTCCTGTACATTTCAAAGCTGTTCATGATTGTACTTACCGAAAAAAATAAAATTTCTAAAACCTTTAGAAATAACAGATTGTAGGCATGTTACCACAGAGATGATATTGAGGGTTAAGGAATTTACAATAGGAATTAAGTAACATACGAATATGGACAGACATTTTGTGACAAATATCTGTTCTCATTTGTACATCCCAATTTGTTTTAATTAAATATTCCTTCATCTTATCATATGATAACTTTCCATAAGGATCTATAAATTGTAATTGAATAACCTTTGGGCCTGTCAATTCATGTTGAAGGTTTTCCCACTCATTGTTGGCACATAAGCAGCCAATTTAAACATTGTGTCATTCTATTTCATGCAAAATTTAAAGCTCCTCTAAACAGTCATTCCATTTCACTTAATGTGCAAACAAATGTTCTCTGCGTCAGGCGATTAAAAAAGATAACCATTCAATTTAGAAATCCACTCAAACAGCATTCAAATTGATCATTAAATTTCAACTTTGGGCAGTCATTTGTGGGAATTGTGCAGCTAAGTTGACCCTGTGTTAATCTATAATGATCTTGGCCTCTCTTGTAGATTTTAAAATGTTTTTTTTTTAAATGGTTCACTTATAATACAAATTCATGAAATTGAAACAGACTGCTTTTTCAATGGAAGTATCCATGAAAACCCCATCTTAAAGGTTTGAAAAGAATGTGCATGATTTCATTGATCTATTTATTTAATGAGTCCATGATAAACAAGTTAAACATAAGTCATAAAAGTCCAAGGCTCGATTTCACAAAGAGCTAAGATTGATCTTAACTATGTATTGCTCTTAATTGCTAAGCAAAGTGTGATGTCACAATACAAATCACGATGGTAAAACTGAGCTCAATTGGTCATCAAAGCTGCAAGAAAAAGCACCCTTGTTGCATAGAATTGTGTGCTTTCAGATGCATGAGAAAGGCTTCATGCCTGAAGCATTTCTCAGATTCAAATTTTTGCACACCACTTTTTAAAAAATACCTTCTAAAGTTGCAGCAAAGTTTTGCTTCTAGAAAGTTTAAGAGTTAAAGCGGGAACAAACGGGAATACATATTTTCTTTGCCTCTGAAAATATTAATGATATTTTAAAGGCATTTCATGTGGTTTTCTTTAGGCTTTTTCAGAAAGTAAACAGAACTCAAACTTAATTTAAGTACAGTTAATTTAATTTTCATTAAATATAGACTGTAAATAACTTTCAAAATAGTTTTCATGGCGTTTTATGTATTACTCAGAGCAGCAAGTTTAAATACTTGTTAAGTCTAACAATTTACGTCACATTTTTTACCATTTTTGTGATTATCATGGGTATAACCCGTGTTGAAATATTTTGTTGTCATTCATTTTTTCTAAAATATACCTTTGGACCATTGGGCACATGACACAAATAGGAGTAATGATTTTTTGAACCATCATCAATGGCATCATACTTGGCAGAGGCGGTGCCAAATACCAATCAAGATCCAGACCATTTGCCTATTTTGCTGTTTTATTGCAAGTTGACTTTGGGGACACGTCCCACTGTCTCTTGCCTCTCTCTATTTGTGGCGAGTATATATTTTTAGATTTAAAGAAATGTTTACAGGCCATCAAATTATCACATTTATAAATAATAAAAAAGTGCTCTTGAAACTGAAATATTTGAAACATCAACTAACAAACCTGAACATTTTGAGGTATTATTAATGCTGAGACTTGCATTTAAACTAACACTAACACACAGCATCAATGAACAATACACATTGTGTTGTACACACATTTTTTATTGTTTTGTTCTATTTATTTTAAGATACACAACAATTTCACAAAAAAGTACCATTCTTAAAAGTTTCTTTAAAATCTGCAATAGCTTTACAAGTCTTGCACATACATAAACATTGGATTTTGTTTCTGTCACAGGCTAAATCAATACATATGCCAACAAATCTGAAAAATGGACTGTGTGGGTCTCATGCACCTTCTAAGTACTACTAAGATTCAACTGGAACATTAGACAATTAACCACTTCACATGGGATGACGTCTTTATCTGCTAAATATTTACTTTGGAACAGACTTTCGGCAGTCATTTTGTTAACACCCAGAACAACTTCAGACTTTCCTTAAACAAATTGGCTGACAGCTAGATGGCTGGCATTTTTATTCATGCAGACTTTTTATTGTGTAGGGTGTTGAGCCAAGCACCTACTGTGATACGCTTCATTTTACTCGTACAAAGAGTAACAACAGGTTCTGGAAAACATGACTTGTAAAATCACTTTCCAGGGGTTATTGTGTAACCATTCCAGACCTTTGTCCTGTTGTTGTACAAATGTGGCATACAAGAATAGTACAGGCTGCCACCATTGTTAGTCATTATATTCAGCAAAACATCTTCCTGATTTTTGGACAGAAACTCCCTGATTGCAAGATGGCAATGTTGGCAGCTCTAGTGCTCTGTCAAAACACCTGGATACCTTTTGTTAAAGTCATGGGTTTCAATGGATAAAAAACCACTCATACACACACACACACAAACACACATACAAAATACTACTCGCATCAAAGTAGCAACACACTGCCCATAACAATGATGACAAATGTTTTCCCTGCATGTAGCAATGCGTAGCCCATAACAACATAGATTTCTGGGTTTTGATTTTTTTTTTTTGGGGGGGGGCATGGTTGTTTTGGGGTTTTGTTTTTTCCTCTTCTTATACTTTGATTAATTCCGAGTAGATTTTGTTTGTTGTTTGTCGAGGTTGAAGAAGAATTCAATTCCTTTTTGCTGTGCAAGTTTTGCAAAGTTTAATGCAGAATTCAGTCACAGACCCACGCACATTGTAAACTTTAGAGAGACACTGCAATTTTCCCAGGTGAGATAGACAAACACATCGACATGAAGGCCATTCAAGTATTTATCACTCTAATTAGAGAGAGAGAGAGCCATACTTTGCAAACTTATTTTACTCTCACCCAGCTACTCTGCTTATGTTTCCAGTAAGTTGAACAATCATCACTCAAAACCACAGTGGACGATATAGAATGGTCAGAATGAGGTTTAATTATGAAATAAAAACTTTTATTTTATTTAGATTTTGTAATTTTTTGTAAATATTGTAACAAAATCCAAAAGACCGTAACAATTTTGCCCAGGTGAACATGTAGCTGCGAATACTACATTTTAACAAGTAATACATTGGAGTGTTTAAAAGGATCAAAATTGATGAGCTTGAATTAGTGTGTTGGGTTTTTTTTCATTCAGTTTTAACCATCAGCATGTTTGCATTAAAAGTTGGAGTCCAGCTGCACAATGATTTCAAATTTGCCTTATTAAGTGTTTTATTAATTAAATTTATAGATTAAAAACCCAACTGCATAAAATCTTGGAATGGGTTGAGAGCATTTTACATGTGTGTTGTCATCCTGGATACAAAAATGCATTAATTAATTAGTTAACCACTTGATGCCGGATGACATCTTATTACCCAAAACTTTTCCAAACTGAATAATGGTGGATGTTTTAGAACACTTTAGAACAGTTTCTGAATGTCATCTTTTGGTTGGGTCGGTCTTGTAAGTTGGATATTCAATCACTCACAATGCTACACTTTGTTTCCCCTGTAATAAGAGGCACAAAGAGAACTTGAATTCATCTTCAAGTATCTCTTTTGTACAAAACACTACATGTACATGTAGGTATGTATCACTGGATATAATACTCAAGTGCTTTTCCCATTGTCAGAATTTAATCAAAAGATTGGTGGCAATGCGGTTGGTAACATTATTAAGCAAACATGAAACATTGAGCTGATTTCCTCTTTTTCTTAATATTAGTGCCGTAAGAAAACTGAAAAACACTACAAAGTTTAGTGTGCTTGGCCATAAAAATACTTAAAATGTTTTGCAAGTACAAAGTGTACTTGCATATCTGATTAAAGGGAGGGTATACTTTTGGTAATTACTCCAAAAATTAAGGACCATAAAAACGTACTTAGTAAAGAGCACTGGGGAGCTGTTGATATTATAAAACATTGTTAGAAACAGCCCCTTTGAGGTAATGTAGTTTTAGAGAAAAATTTGAATCTGAGAAAAGGTCGAGGCTTGAAGCCTTTTTCAGGCATCTGAAAGCACACAATGCTATCCATTTGTTGGATACACCAAGTGAGGATACTGGTCGTTGAGAAATACCAAAAGTATACCCTGCCTTTGAGGACGTTTATTTGAAACTAAAAAAGTATACATAATTTAACAAAATATGTACACTGAAGTACTGTCCAACAGCAGTATGATGTTTGTTATAACAAAGCAAATGACATTGATTAAGTCATTGTTTCTGATGCCTTTCTAATTGCTTGGAGCACAGTTACAGCAGCTAAGAGTTCCAGTCCTACGTCATACAAACCGTTGTCTTTACATTTATGTATAATCTGCATCCAGGATTCATATTCTGTATCAGCATCACATAACACCACATCCTTAATGCTTGTATTCAATGAACCTAGATATGTCAACAGGATACACAGATTAGGATATTATATTGATTAACAGTGATTGAGAATTCATCATAAAAATACACTACTGTTAAGTTTAGTGGAACGCTTAATGTGGATTGGGGGTTGTTGTTGGGGTTTTTTTTTTTTTTTTTGGGGGGGGGGCATAAAACATACATAGTTATATATAACAATAACAAAACATAACAGAGACTGAATTATTGTTAACAGCCATTTTTACAAATGGGTTTACTTTCATGAACAAAACAAATGACAGTGAAATGGACCAAGTCATCTGGTCATTATTGTCTTGACATTTGTGTGTATTCTGCATGTAATTATTAACTAATATATCACAACGTTTTGTATGATTTCATTCAAAGTTAGGCTTTTCTTCCCTTGTATTCACTTTTATTTACCAAGTACTTTTCCTGTAATAACCCAAAAGTAAAAATTCTTTTTTGAAACTTCTTGTTCAAGATTTGAATCAAGTCTAATGGGAAATCTCATGTCAATGGTGCACGTCAACGGTGCATCTTGGCAAGAATCAAATTACAAAACAATCTTCTTTGTTTACATTGCTAACGAACAACCTAATATTACAACTCACCTGATTTGATCATTTGTTGTAATTTTTGTAGAAGCTGAACCCCAATGTCATGATTCTCAGTGTGTAGTAGTTGATTAACAACTGTCCCAACAGATAAAGCTGATTTTTGGTATAGACCTCTTGGCCCAATTAAGACTTCAGCTACAGCCAGTGATGGGCATGCTACTAGAACACCAATATACATATCTGAAATAAATAAATAACGTTAAATTTATCATTTAAGTATGTAATTAATATGTCACAATAGACAAATTCAATAAGTCCTGCCCCTTAATGCAATGACCAATCCAACTGCATCTGCTCACCAAAAATGTCTGACAAATAACCCAAAAATCCTATTAAAAGAATGTACCAGTTACAGCAATAAGGAATTTTGTAATGTGCATTGTCTGTGTGCTAACTGGATGATGGGTTGGAGATGCACAAGTCTATATATAGTTTTCACAAGACATCACATCATTCAGAAATACGAGATGCCTCCATGTTTACAAGCAAACTGTACTGCAGGCTGTGTATGATGACATGTATGTGCAGCTTGTGTTATGTTTTTGTGAATTATCAATGTCAGTCACTAGTTTGGGTGTACATGTATATACCTCCCCCACTAGTGCACAATGGTGAATGACTTGCAGTATCAAAGGCTGTCAAAACTGGTCTAATCATGGAAACAAATCATAATATTCTATCCCTGCTAAAAACAAGGTAACAAAACGAAAGAGTTGCCAGAACAAACGAAAATCACTTATTTATCACATATTAATTTATCGACCGGACTACTTGGTCCCTTTTTGCTACTCTTCATTTTGTTCAGATCATTTTCACTCTTGTAAGTGTGCTCTGTAGTCTGTGTTTTTTACTTGCTTGGGGCCTTTTTGAGTGTTTTGGTAAACTTGATTTGGAAAGTATACATGTACATGCCAAAGCAGAAGGAGACTAATATGGGGAAGTTGCAGAGTAGCCCCATGTAAATGTAGTGTCAATATGCTGACTCCCTCTGCTTTGGCACTATAAATGGGGCTAAAATGGGTCTAAATTATAGAAAAACTTGAACAAAATCACTAAAACAAATTTGACCCTTTATACTTGTTTATTGTGGTTATTATTTGGTCGTGAGGTAGACGTTTTCTGCACTGCATTTGATCGGAAAAAACTAGCCCGCCCCCCCCCCCCTTTCAATTTTGGAACTAGTTTTTTTTTTATCGCCGTTGGCCGTGCCCTCGCATTTTCGGAACCATTACATCACACTGTGGACTGGTGAAGATTGTTTATGTTTGTCTCTGCATTTACCGAATAGTGATTGGTTTCTTTGGATCTTTTCCTATTTCTTCAAGGTTTTTTTTTTTTTCAATAACGTGTGTAAGTTTGTATCATGCCAAGCAAATATGCTGTCGGCGGATTACAGAAACAGCTGTGTAATTTGTTTCTTTCATTTTCCGAGGAATCCAGAGATGGTTGTTAACAACTCTCGAAAGAATTTCAAGTTGTCAAAAAGGTCCATAAGTGTTTATATGATAAAGGGATCACCAACAAAGTTATTGTTCAGAGCACCGAAAGGGACTTAATGGTAATACTGAAAACAGAAAAAATTCAATTTCACTTGAAATCAATTATTTGCGCAGCTGAGGCACGAAATTGACACAAACTACATGGTTTGCATGAATAAGACCGTATCATAAGATTTGCTTCCAGTTGTTGCTTCCAGTTGTTCGCGAGCCTTGGCATGCCCCTCCAAGTTTTGTCCTGTTCATTTTCTCAAGAACTCCCATCAGAAGTGCTTGACGGAAAAACGTCTTCTTCATCAATACTGAAGTATTAAATCCGCTGGTTTCCGACATTTTGATCAACTTAGTTTTCATTTCAGAGTTGCTTTTTTGCATGTAACAACACATGTTTGTGTGGGGGGTTAAAAAAAACACGGAGTCCACAGTATGGCGTCATACTCATGAGTGTCGGCTCGCCACTAATTTTAAAATGTCTCTAGTACAGGTAACAGTGGCATGATCATGATGTCATGTTGTTTATTATCTGTATCATTGTGTCATGAGTTACAAGATGGCACAAAGATTATGACTCTTGGGTCTCTAAAAAGCTTGGGTCTCAAACAGATTCCATACATCATAACATCAGAGAACTATAAAGTTAGGAACCTGCAAAAATAGCGCACCGCGCCACAATTTTATTTACCACACGGGCCATAGGACAGGAATTGTGGCAAGACAAATGCATTGACAATACGTGGGACAAGAAAGCTTTTACCGTCTTCACGTTTGATTTGTGTATTACAGGAAATTGAAATTGAACGCATTTTGAAAGTTGTGTTTATAAACGCATTTTGAAAGTTGTGTTTAACTAGTTACACTTTTTAGAGCCGTTGGTTTTGTACACATGTACAGACGTTTGTTACTGTGCATGTACCAGGTCTTCATCAGCCCGCTACCTCGTCCCAAACCTCGGGTGAAGTCAAAGCTGCATGCACGGTCGTTCGCTAAGACACGGCGAGTGTTTTTACTCACGCTGAAAGAGCAAACACTCATCCAGCGATTAATCTTCAATGGTAAATAAATACACTTATTTAGGTCTGCTTTATTTATATTGTACAAAATACGCAATAGCATCGATCATAAGTTTAGAATAAGTGTGGTTAATCTCTCTGAGTTTTGTACACACATACAAAATGCGCAATACATGATGTCGGTGTTGTTAGTACATACGCAAGCACGATCCTGCCATCGTTAGATAAACCATAGAAGCGAAGTAGTGTTCAAACCAAATGCAAGGGCCATCGTTTAAAAAGGGCAGTTTAAAACGGTACGCAAACTTGTTTTGTCTTATAACACTTTGAGCATGCAAAATGTGTTGAGTGGGGTTCCCTCTCCTGCCCGCACCCCTCTCTCATCCCTTTTCTCCAACGCCATGAAGCATGTTTTTGGGTGTTTGCACGTCCGGTGTTGAGTTTTTAGAATGGGTGAAGGTCAAATATGTACCTGGCTATTGATATTGATAATGATATGTGTTTTGATATAAGTGTAAATTTAAAAGGGTAATGCCTACTGTTAAATTGTTTACTTCTGTATTCCTACAGGCTTGTTATCTACATGTATTTCTTGTTTTTTGTATTTATTTATTTCTCTATTTCTTCATTTCTCAACTGTGTCTTTATTTCTATACTTCCTATAAGCCTATGTCTGTGTTTTCCCCCTTTGTATCTTTGTTGTCCTTTTAATTCCGTTATTTAATTTTTGGTATTTCTGTATTTTTGAAATTTTTTAAAAATTTTGTGTGTGAATGAGTTTGTTTAGTTTTTTTCTTCTGGATTTTGGTTGTAAACACATCTTTTAATTACACTATTTTATAGTTACATTTCCTTGACAGCCCCCTGTTCAAGTTTTATTAATTATATGTGTAAAGATTTCAATTAGAAACAATTTTTTTTTATAATTTCTGATTTTCTTTGGTCGTTTATTTGGTTATTTCTCTTTTTTTCCCCCATCTTTATTTCTTGATTTATATGTTTGTTTGCTATTAGCTCGTCCCTTTTCTTCTTCTTTTTTCCCTGTTTCTTTGTTTCTTGTTTTTCTTTATGTCTTTGTTTCGTCATTGTTTGAAAGGTACTGATTGTATAGGCCTAATGCTGGTCACAGCCAAAACAGGATCACTCCACCTCCGACCAACCAGGAGGCCAGTCTCAACCAGCCAAACAGAGACTCGTACCGCGGCAGTTCAGGTGACCGTCTACAGCATCTGACACCCTGGCCTAGGCAACCGCACAAAAGACCGCGACCAGAAGTCGCCATACTAAACAACTGAGTCGGCAGACATTCTAATCCAAGAGTTTTTACAATGATGTGCTTCTAATCCAAGATGGCGCAGGTTACGGCTTTAATAGCTGATAAACAAAGCGCGCTGGATGACATGGAGGGCTGAATGTTACAAAAATATTCAATCGTATTAACAGATGTGACCTAAAGCAAAATTTTTGCAACATTTCAATTTAAAAAAAATTACATCCCATGATTGGTTGCTTTGTTTTCAACAAATTTAACACTATTTTTGATCATTTTTTGAAACATTGTAACAAACTGTGGCTATTTATTTTTGCTTTGCATTTATGGCTTCCTATAGTTCTCCAACCTTGGTTGGAAAAAACTTGGGCTGTGACTTTAAAATAGAAAGGTCTATAGACCTTTCTATTGTTGATATAAACAAACCACCCTGGTTGGCATGGATGGCTGAATTACAACAAAACATTCAATCGTGTTTCAGATGTTTTAACCAAATCCAACTTTTTCTGCAAACTTTCAGTTACATAAAATACCTCCCATATTTTTGAATACTTGAGTAACATTGTTACTATCTGTTTTTGCTTTGCATATATGGCTTCCCGTAGTTTTCAAACCTGGGTTGGCAAAAACTCTGGCTGTGACAGTGAAATAGGAAGGTCAATAGATGTGAAATAGCAGCCATTTTGAAAAATGGATGCCAAGACTATTGAAGGTCATTTCAGAGATGTCACTCTGGAGTTGTATAAATACCCCTGTGCCAAGTCCCATGCTTACAGAGAGCATCTACCACAGGATTAAATTGAAGACTAGAAAAGGTTAACTACTGGTTGATCTCTGAACCTTGGGAACAGGAATCGACTAAAAGTACAGCAAGAAAATATCTTGGATAATGGTTAATCTACAACTCGGCCTTTTATGATTCCGTTCAGATTTACAATCCAAATTGGAACTTTAAGAAAGAGCTAAAGACAAAGATTATTAATTGATTTGATCAACTGGCAAAACTCTAACGTACATGTTTTTGATTCATTGTACACAAAATTCAAAACACTGAATAAATGTACAACATGACATAAATCAACAAGCAAGTTTCAAAAACCTTTAATGTGATATTAAATTTGGTAATGATTTCAAAATAATTTTGAGCAAATTGAGCTTACCTTTGCCGAAGTCAGCATTGGTTGCATAATCCATCATGGCTTGCACTTTACCTTGTTTGCACATACATACAGCAGCTTGTATGTGTGCTCCAACAATGGTATATACAGCTTCAGCTAATGGAAGGCATTGACCTACAGTCGCGGCATTCTTTCCCTGAGTGTAATTGTAGAGAAGATGACCAAGAGGTTCTGAACACGTCAACCTGAAACCAGTGCATAACAAAACTCTTATTTTCCAAGTTGGTGTATACATAGACGAATCCAAGCTACAATCTTATACCACCATAATTGGTTAGGCACTCCATACATTGCAACCAGTGTAAATTGTTACGCACCACTTTAGGCATCCTGAACTGTTAACATTTCTCCTTGTGGCCCTATTATGGCCTCGCGACCACCAGCCGTAGTTTGCCAGACTGATTATGCTACTTGTTCACCGCCAAACAATCTTCCCATACATGCCATAGAGGGCGGACACCTTTACTAGCCGTTTTCGGGTTTTCTCCATCCAGTTCAGAAGAATCTATACCTGATGTGCTGGATATATATGTTGTCAGGTGGTCCCTCAAAAGTCACGCAAAAGCCATCGATAGCATGGTCTGTCTGTGGAGCACAGTTCCTCAGAAATTTAGCTTGCTTACGAAAAACTATACAACATGTAGGCTTTATTTTACAAAAATTACACAATTTTGGATACCCTGGAATCCTGGATGAATTTTTTTTTATTTGATTGTATAATGTAAGATTTGTTTCTTCTTAATTGGCTTTTTCCGGCACACTTGCTGAAAAAGGCTTTGTTTTTGTTCTGATACAGCAATGGACTCCAGATGGACTCCAGAATATTTTTGAGGGTCTCCATTCGGAATAGATGAATGGCCCACTTTTTTCAGATTAGTACTTTTGATGGCTTCCAGTCACTTTTCCTCTGCCTCCATAGATTCCAGAAATATTCCCATGAACAGATTTGTGCCATATAGCAGGAGAGCGTCAAAGCGGATCCTGGTGGGGGTTGGTCAGATGCAAAAATCATCTAAGATGAATGCTCAACTGGACTGTACGTGAGTTTCTATGATGAACGAGCCGCCATCAGACTCATCTAACTCTCTCGAGGAGTGCACTCGATGCAGCAAGGGGAGGTCTGCACTGGGTCTAGGGGAGACTCAGCTGTTCACCACATAGCCACCTGGGACAGCACTCAGATAGGCATAAGCTCCCCCTGTCAGAGGTGCGAGGCCGGGTAGACTCTGGGCGAGCCCCACTAGATCCATTGCAGCTCCACTTGACATAGTGGCTAGCGAGGTCAAGATGGAGCAGGATGCTGCCAAGAAGTCGACCTGGGACACCTGGAGTCTTTATGACGGCTGTGTTTCCCACAACGGCCGAGTGATTTTCCCAAAGAGGAACCTGAGGAAAAACGGGTGTTTGACTTATTTTTCTCTTCACAGGAGTGTGAGATCTGTCCACCGTGGAGGGTGTGGTTAGGGGAAATCTTACCCAGTTGCCTTAGGGCCCCTGGGGGCAAGCAGTTTGGGTGTTTCAGGGAACCAGAAGTCACTACAGGGGCCACTATGCTGGGTCCGGAGCTCAAACGAGCCTGTTTGCCAAGAGTTCCCTTTACTGCTGTCCGGTGTGGGGAGCTTTCCCCTTGCTGGCCTCCTTGGCTTTCATCCTGACCTTGTGTACCATGGTCGGACGAAGGCTCATTTGAGCCCTCCATCAGACCAGTAAGGTCCCAGCACCCCCTGGTGTCAGGTTCCCGTTTCAGTACATGATGCTCCCGGATCGAACCCTGGAGGATAGAACTGGAGTTTCTGGCTACCCCGTTACATGTTCTTTCTCCATCGAGAAATCACCTAAAATAAACATGAAAAACCACAACAACAAAAATTAAATAGCAAAAAAAACACACAGAAATCCAACACTGTAACACGGTTTCTTCAAACGTTATTTACTCTGAACAAATATCAACTCTAAGAGCAGGTTAAAAACCACATCTATGTGGATCGGTATGTGGAGGGGGGTGGTGGCGGTATTTGTCTACACTTGAAATAAACAAACTCACCACACCATGGTTTCAGAATACTCAAGTTTATTTGGAATTAAACTGAAAATAGTGAACGATGCACAGGCAACGACAAGGGAGGCAACGTGGGAGCGCATCACAGTTAACAAAACAAATAGGAGAAATAAAAGAAAAAGAAACACAATAAGTACATGATATTACAACACTTGACCAGTGTAAGCTCTAACAAATCTTAGGAAACATAACTAGATGGAGTCTTGGTGCATGAATGATAATGAGAAAAATTTGTTAGCCAATCAGCCAATCGGTTAACCTAACTCTCTTCAGTACTTTAAAGTTGACAGAAATAGTATTGGGTTCCTTCAAATTACCATTTTACAGTCACAATTTAATCACAGTGAAATAAAAGCAATGACTGTGTATCAATTACTTGTTATCACAATGGCATGTTCTCTAAGTTTATTAAATATTATAGAGTAAACAACCAATTCATTACATCTTTGTTCAATTTGTCAGTAGATTTGTCCTAAAAAATTTAGCACTGATAGCTCTGTAAATGTTTTAACAAACGAAAATTACCAAGGTAGGATAAAAATGCAATGATAATATTGTACTTTTATACCATAAAGAAACACATCGAATTCATACCAAGCGGCATCTATCCAATGTACATGCACCTACATTATGTATACTTTCCAAGAACACGAGAGGGCCTAGTTTAATTTCATGACTTATAGAAACATTTCAACAAACGGCAATTTCACTCAGTTTTATCCACCTTTTGAACATGTCATTATCTCAGAATATGCCAGAGTCCCTTATGTCTGGGACCATTTATTATTAGTTGAGGAACCTTTAATAAAAATACAAATAATCTTACCTGAAAATAGTGAACGATGCACAGGCAACGACAAGGGAGGCAACGTGGGAGCGAGCGCATGACGCTATCCACGCTGTCCAACACTTTTATTTATTTTTTTGCCTTTAACTTTAGTTAACGTTAATGAAGGTCAATAAACCTTAAGTCTCAACAATACAAGAACAGTAAAATGTGTCTTTAAGTGGTTCTTCCTTTTTTTTAAACAGCATTTTGGCAAGGCTCTATTGTTTGCATAATATTATTGGTTTTGTACTGATCAGGTTTATTCGTTGGAGACATCTTCGTCATCTGAGTCGGTTTCTGGGGCAAGCATATGCCTAACACGGTACAATAGTCTAACTACACTCGAAAACTTGTACCTGTTTGGTGGTCTTCTGGCACGCTTGGATGTCTGACACCAGCCTGGGGGTTGGTAGAGTCCAGAAAGTAAGCATTAGCAGATGATGGCTCGAGTGACTCGAGATCCTCACACGTAGGTTCAGCGGTCATGGGTGGGTCATCTGGGGATGGTGGGTTGACGTTCCCAACATCGGGTATCGAGAACAAGTTCGAAGCCTCGCTGTTATCTGTATGGAGGGGATCTTGTTGGTCATTCGTCGGCTGTTGGGCACTTGTAGATGACGTATCGCACTGTGGTCCCTTGGTACCACAAGAGCCTGTGTTGAGGGTTTGAACTGGTTCACCCCCAATGTTGATCAGCAGGGGCTGTTGCTGGTCCTCCAGTTGAGTAGTGACCCCTTCATCCTGTGCCGGAGTCACCTTAGGTATGGGTTCAGGGGCAAATGTCAGCAGCTTACCCTAATCTGCAGTGTTATCAGAAGTAGAAGTGTCTTCTTCTGTCATCTCGCTTACAGGGGTCAGCTCATCGCTTGTTGTGTCTACTTCTACCAGACAAATATCCCAGGGGCAGTGTTTGAGCTCACTGCGATGGAGAACCTTACGCTCGCCTCTAGAGTTTGCTAAGATGTAGACTGGTTGGCCCTCATATGGTCGCCCAACTACCATATAGGGTTCAGGTTCCCAAAAGTCTTGAATCTTCGATCTCCCGCGATGAGAACGGTCTCACACCAGAACATATTCGCCAGTGTTTAATGATCGTTCAAACACATTCTTCTCATGCGCCATTTTCCTTGCTTCTGCACCCTTGTCAATATTCGCAACTGCTATTTTTCTGGCGTTCTCAAGTTGTTCTTGGTGTTTTTTGAGGTAGACATCAGGGGTAGTCCCACTGGTCTGTGGGTGGTCCACATTCAGAAGTAGATGTTGTGGTAGTCGAGCCGTTCTACCAAAAAGTAGGTAGAATGGTGCATATCCGCTAGTGGCATGTTTAGTGTTGCTATAAGTCATGACCAGGAATGGTAGATGCTCGGTCCACTTTGATTTCTTTGGTGAAGGTAGTGTTACAAGAAGGTTATGGAGGGTTCTGTTAAATCTTTCACACATACCGTTCCCCTGTGGATGGTAGGGAGTGGTGTGGGTCTTTCCTATGCCGTAAATCTGACATAACTTTAGCTTCAAAACAACGCCCATTGTCTGAGTGGAGTCTAAGTGGGGCACCAAATGGTGTGATGAGATGCTTTATTAGTACCCTAGCAACGGTGCAAGCCTTCTGGTTCCTGGTGGGTATCGCCCACGCGAACTTGGTGAACACATCAGTCATGACGAGCACGTTTTCGTGCCCATCAGAGGATGACTCCAGTACCGTGAAATCTATCGCTAAAATTTCCAAGGGGGCAGTTGCTCTCAGGGTCGTTTGGTCGTTTTCCCACTGCACATCTTTCGCATTGCTTGCACCAAGTGTGGACGGACTGTTCCATGCGCAGCCAGTAAAACAATGGGTGTATTAGCTGAAGGGTTCTTTTGGCACCAAAGTGGCCTACGTCGTCGTGGAAAGACTTACGAACGGTGTCAATTAGGCAGGCAGGGGTCACTAGTCTTTCACCGTTCTCATCCCCGGGCAGCTTCAACCGGCGAAGTAATACTCCATTCTTAAGGCTTAGCTGGTCCCAGTGTTTGAGAACTGACATCACCTCTCGTGGGTCCTCCTCTCTTTCTCGTCGGCAAGGTTTCCTTCCTCTCTCGACGTACGTGACGACCCTTGTCAAAATGATGTCTTCGTCCTGAAGTCTTCTCAGTTGTGCTGAGGAGTACCCGGGTAGACACTGACTTCCTTCTTGTTGTACCACTTGGATCTGGTGGACTAAGGCTGGCGGCATATCGGTCCCCCTTTCAGAGGTATTTCCGCAGTTGGCTCGCACAGCACATGAAGAGAGCTCTCGGACTTCACATGGTGTGTGGGCCACTTCCTTTATTGGGTGCGATGGTGGTAATCTTGAAAGTGCGTCTGGGGCTTGATTTTTCCTTCCCGGTCGATACTCCAAGTCAAAATCAAAGGATGCAAGCTGTTGTACCCACCACAACTCAGTGCAGCTTAGATTTGCGGTGTCAAGGAACTTTAGCGGGTTGTGATCGGTGACTATCTTGCACTTATTACCCATGAGGTAGTCTTTGAAGGTCTGACAAACTGCCCATCGCACAGCCAACAGCTCGAGTTTGAAGGATGAGTAGTTCTTGTCATTCCTCTCAGCAGGACGTAGGGATCGGGACGCACAAGCGATGACTCTACGTGATCCATCTTCTTGTTGTTGCGATAGTATTGCCCCTAATCCTTGTGAACTCGCGTCTGTCTCTACGATGAATGGTAGACTGAAATCAGCAAAGGCGAGGATAGGTGCTTGTATCAGTGCAGTCTTTAAAGTTTGGAATGCCGTTCTTCCAGCCTCATCCAGCTCAATCTTCTTCCTTCCGCCACTGTTTCGGTTTTTGGTGGATATGCCCCTTAGGTAGACGAGGAGAGGTGCTGTTGTGGTTGAGTAGTCGTGCATGAATTTCCTGAAGTACCCAGTGAGGCTGAGGAATGCCCTGAGTTCAGTCACAGAGGTAGGTTCGGGCCAGTCTTTGACAGCAGCAACCTTGTCCGGATCTGGTCTGACTCCTTGTTCAGCAACTATTAGGTGACCTAAGTACTTGACCTCTCTTTTGAAGAAGTGACACTTTTGGGCCTTGATCTTTAATCCATAGTGCTGTAGACGTGAAAACACAGTCTCTACTCGTTGAAGGTGCTCGTCAAAGTTGGAGGAGAATATGATAATGTCATCAAGGTAGACAAGCAGACTTTTCAGAGCTTGGTCACCCAGACAGCGTTGCATTAGCCGCTGGAAAGTGGCTGGGCTGTTGCAAAGTCCAAAGGGCATCCTGGTATATTCGAATAGACCGAATGGAGTCACAAAGGCTGTCTTTTCTATGTCTTTGTCATCCATTGCCACCTGATGATAGCCTGATGCCAAATCCAATACACTGAGGTATTTAGCGCCACCCAATGTCTGTAATGACTCATCGATTTGAGGTAGAGGGAAAGAACTTTTGATCGTTACTGCATTCAGTTGCCGATAGTCCACGCACAGTCGGATGGAGATGTCTTTCTTGCGTACGACCACTATCGGTGAAGCCCACGGACTTGAACTTTCCCTGATGATGTTTACATCGACCAGCTGTTTGGTGTGTTCTCTAACTTCACGGTATTGGGAGGGCGGAAGCGATCTGTAGCGTTGTTTGATGGGTGGTGTGTCACCTGTCACGATTTGATGTTTTACTGCATCCTTGTAGCCGAGGTCTCCCTCCCCTTTGGAAAATATGCCATCGTAACGGTTGAGTAGGGCATGAAATTTGGTTCGTTGTTCAGGCGTTAGCTGGGTCTCGATATTGGCTGTAGAGGAGATTTGGTTGACACCTCCTGTTGTCAAAGTAGATTGGATGTGACAACCAAATATAGGATGAGACGAACTCCGGTCATTTCCACCAAGGACGCTGTTATCCTCCAGTGTTTCTCCATGATACAGGGTTCCAATACAGCTATGACTTGGTAGGAGGACATCTTGGTTCCCTTCTTTTAACAACACCACTGCGAATTGGCCAGTAGAAATTTTAACAAAACTACTCGGACTCTGTACGCAACTGGGGAGGTTTGAACTTTCGTGAGGATCCAGGATAGCAAAGTAATCAGTGTCTCCTGGTGCTCGTCTAGCAGTGGCATGCGTCACAATAGTTTGTCGGGCAGGGATCACGATAGGCAGCCCTCGGGATAAATATGCTCTGCTTATCACGCCAGGTACATCCTCAAAGTGTCGTCGTTTTGCAACAGCTTGTAGTGTTTTCTCCCATACTGGTCCCATATCTGTCATCCGAAGCTTATGTAGGAACCCCTGTCCCCCACGAGAAATAAGGTTTGTCCAACAATCTTTGAGGATGTTCATACCCACAATGCCAGGGGCAATCACTGACATTGCATCTTTTTTTGTATCTCGTGTCACTAACACTAGCCGGAATGGTATGGGGGTGCTCAACATGGTTACATCAGTCTCGAAACAGCCAACATAGGGAATGGTGGTTCCGTTTGCTGCAACAAGTTTGAACTGTTCTGGAATACTTGTCAGCTGTACACCATTTCTCGCAAAAAATTTATTAAAATAACTCTGGGTTATTGTAGTCACCATGGAGCCAGTGTCTAGCAGACAGGGTACAGTCAGTGTTCCAAATAAAACGTCAACTGCAAAGCAGTCAGCTGCTGCTCGTGTTACAAAGTCAGTTATAGGTACATCATTGTCAGTAGAGCCCTCTCTCTCCCCCCCTTGCTGTCTGGCTCTTAACAGCAGAGGGAGTTAGTTTCCCGCTACATTATTGTAGCTCCCTCGCGGTGGTTGTGATTGGACTCTATATGGTCGACGAGGAGCTTGGCAGTTTCGAGCATAGTGGCCTGGTTGTCCACAGTTGTAACACTTTGGCGCTGGAAATGATACTGGCCCGGAGTGGGGGTTTGGGACGAAACTTGGGCGGTTGGGGTCAAAAGGGGTTGATGAGGCTCTAGGCCCCCTCATCATGTTGTTGTTATCACTACTATGTTGTGGTACTTGGGGCTGTGATGCTAAATGGGAAGGCGTGAGCGTCCTAACAGATTCGATGACTTGCTCCATCTGTTTCTCAAGCCGTTGTATTGGGCTGTCAACTGTTTGACCCCCCAATCCTATTGTCGCAGATATCCCATGTGCAGTTGTAGTGGTACGGGCCTTCTCTCTCTCTTCTCTCTTTATGGCCCACTGTTTTACTTCATCGAAGGAGATAGAGGGGTTTCGGTCAACTAAATCTCGGCAAGAGTGTCGTAGGCCCTCATACTCTATACCATCAACAAACTGTTCTCTAATTATGATGTTGGGTTGTTTGTACAATGCTGGGTCCTTTTTCTTCAAGCGGTAGAAGAGTCGCTGCAAGTCTACTCCAAGCTGACGTAATGATTCTCCATGCTGTTGACGTTTGCCAATAAATTGGCGCTGTAGTTCCCCGCTTGTCAACGTCTCACCGTAGGAGGATTTTAAGTACTGAAGGGCCTCGTCTACATTCTTTTCTGCGGCCAGGAGGGATCTAACTTCTATTTTGGGATTTCCTTTCAGTGAGTCCAGTAGAAACTGTCCTTGTTGGTCATTCGGGATGTTGTATCGATCTATTGCATGGCCAATGGCGATAACAAATTCTTCTACTGGAACAGATTTCCCATGGCTATCTTCACGACCCTCGAAGGTTGGTATTTTACGTTCAGGGGCCATGACGACTTGTGGTGGCTTAGCCATCAATGCTTGGACCAGTTCTGGGGTAGCATCTTGTTGTCAGTCTTGTCTTCCTTCTGGTCACTTATCAGGGCAATATATACGTCAGCCCCCCATCCTCCTTCTGGTGGTAGAACAGCATCCTTAACTACAGGGAGGATTACTTCCTCTCCATCATCATCTTGGTAGGTCAACCCTGTGGCTTGGCTGAAACATCCCTTCAGGGTTTGTAGAGACAACGTCCCCTTCGTTAGTGAAAACTTTCTGACTTTCTACTCTGCTGGTGATTTAACTTTAACTGTTGTTGCCGCCATCAGGTGTTAGTTCTGCATAACCTGTAGCACACAAAACAATATTGATCGCTCTATAGCCCAAGCCGTTGATGCACCGATCACTATTCTGAGTATCCCACTTCTGACACTTGTGGAGGGGGGTGGTGGCGGTATTTGTCTACACTTGAAATAAACAAACTCACCACACCATGGTTTCGGAATACTCAAGTTTATTTGGAATTAAACTGAAAATAGTGAATGATGCACAGGCAACGACAAGGGAGGCAACGTGGGAGCGCATCACAATTAACAAAACAAATAGGAGAAATAAAAGAAAAAGAAACACAATAAGTACATGATATTACAACACTTGACCAGTGTAAGCTCTAACAAATCTTAGGAAACATAACTAGATGGAGTCTTGGTGCATGAATGATAATGAGAAAAATTTGTTAGCCAATCAGCCAATCGGTTAACCTAACTCTCTTCAGTACTTTAAAGTTGACAGAAATAGTATTGGGTTCCTTCAAATTACCATTTTACAGTCACAATTTAATCACAGTGAAATAAAAGCAATGACTGTGTATCAATTACTTGTTATCACAATGGCATGTTCTCTAAGTTTATTAAATATTATAGAGTAAACAACCAATTCATTACATCTTTGTTCAATTTGTCAGTAGATTTGTCCTAAAAAATTTAGCACTGATAGCTCTGTAAATGTTTTAACAAACGAAAATTACCAAGGTAGGATAAAAATGCAATGATAATATTGTACTTTTATACCATAAAGAAACACATCGAATTCATACCAAGCGGCATCTATCCAATGTACATGCACCTACGTTACGTATACTTTCCAAGAACACGAGAGGGCCTAATTTAATTTCATGACTTACAGAAACATTTAAACAAACGGCAATTTCACTCAGTTTTATCCACCTTTTGAACATGTCATTATCTCAGAATATGCCAGAGTCCCTTATGTCTGGGACCAATTGTTATTAGTTGAGGAACCTTTAATAAAAATACAAAATAATCTTACCTGAAAATAGTGAACGATGCACAGGCAACGACAAGGGAGGCAACGTGGGAGCGCATGACGCTATCCACGCTGTCCAACCCTTGAGGGCGCTGTTCACCGCTACCGCTCGCTATCGCTCTACTCCGCTAAGTATTTCAGCGCACCTGTCTTGGTTCCACATCCTTACAGGTACCAGAGAAAAGAGGAAGATATAATGGCAGCCGGGCTGCTGGGCAGCTGAGCAGTATGGTTGGGCTCAAACAGGGTGCTGTTGTGGATATACATGTTAAAAACTCTTAGCAAATTAAACCTGTTGGTTGGGGAAAATGCATTAGTTGTAGCTCTACAGGTAAGTAGAATGAAGTAGACTAGGTGAGTACCAAACTACATCGCAGGAGCGATTTCAGTCACCAGAAAATCACTATAGGTATCAACTTTATCAGAACAGTGTTGTGTTTTTGTTAAGGATAAACACTTGTCTTGGTTAGAATTAATCTTAATTAAGTCTCTCGAAAAAAATTAATGGTTTTGTTTAATCCGGTCAAGAGGCTACTGCAATAATACAGCCAAGATGTCACTACTGTGTGCACTGCCAAACTGGTTCACCCCGTAATCACGCGGGAACTGAGGAGGTTAAAATAGCGGGCTTTGCAACGGAAGATCGCGCTTTTACTAACAGGTCAACCCAGACGCGTGGCACTGCGATATGGGAGAGCGACGAGCCCAGGGGGCCCACGGTTCGTGGGCAAAAAACAGGGGGGTATCGCCATTATGGGAGAAAAACATAATAGGTACAACTCATTAGATTTCAAATGCACATAAAAATATATATGAGAGAGAAACCAAGGAATGTAGACTCACCAGTTAGCGTTTCTGGGAAACTCGACTGGCTGTCTGTAGCACCTCCCTTCCAGCTCTGCCATCTGCCTGGAGGACGTCCTTCAGGTAGAGTTCGGAGAAGGTATTAGGACACTTTCAGCAGGCCGCCTTGGTGATATCAGCTAAGGGCACACCTTTAAAAAATGCCCAAGAGGCTACTACCCCCATAACGTCATGCGCCCGGATGGGGCCCTCGGTTGCCGGCCAACCACCCGGTACGGAGCGGATGGCGATCACAATCCAGTAGGAGATGGTACACTGTGACGCCGACCGAAAGGGTGGGGTTGTTGCAATGAAAAGTTGTTCATGATCCGTACGAAGTGATCTCGTACAGCTCATGTATACCACTTGAATTCCCGGACGGGGCACCATAGTTTATCATTTGCCTCTGATGAAAAGGACTTGATGTCCAGGACGAAAATGTCCAGAGGCGTAAAGGAGCTGGACTGGTTTTTGGTCAGGAAACCGGCCGTGGGGACTAGTCGGACGCCGCCTGGTTCCCACCGGATGTGTCCTGCCTCCATCGACAAGGCGTGTAACTCACTGCGCCGTCGGGAAGTAGCGACAGCCAGGAGGAACGCTACCTTGACGGAGAGCTGCAACAGCGTTGAGCAGTCCATCGGCTCGTAAGGAGGCTTCACCAAAGTTGATAGTATTCTAAAGAGGTCCCAGGATGGGACCAGTTTGCGTACTGGGGGATGGGTAACAAACATCCCCTTGATCAGCTGGCTGATGGCCCGGTTATCTGAGACAGAAGAACCGAGGTGGATTGCGGCGACGGCCAACCGGTAGTTCCTTACCGTGCCCATCGAGAGGCTGCTGTCAAGGAGGTATACCAAGAAATCCCCCAACTCCCCTACAGAAGTATTGGGAGGATGTAGGGATTTCCGTCTACACCATTTTAAAAAATGGTGTAGTCGGCTGTTATACACCTTTCTGGATGAGGCTCGGCGCGACTGGGCTGCGATTGTGGCAGCCCATCACAAAAGGCCTGCTGAGAGAGATTGTGTGACAGTACCCAGCACGTCAGGTGAAGATCCCCTGGAGCCGAGTGAATCACCCCCGAGCTGGGTTGATAGAGGAGATTGCTTGCCCCGGTAAGATCACCGGGCGGTGGACCAGAAGCCTGACAAGCCGGGGAAACCACAGCTGGCAGGGCCAGAACGGGGCTATGAGAAGGATCCGGCAGTCCTCCTGCTCGATCTTGGTCAGCACTCAAGGGATGAGTGAGATATGCCATAGGGCATAGGCCAGTAGGCCGTCCCACTGCACTGATAGAGCATCGATCTTCCACGCGTTGGGGTCTGGGCCCCTTGCGCGATAGACCGGCAGTTGGTTGTTCGCATGGGAGGCAAACAAGTCCATATGGGGCCGGTCGATCAGTTGAAAGAGCGACTGGGCCACTTGTGGGAGCAGTGACCACTCCGTCAAGGCGATCCAGCCTCTGGAGAGAGCGTCGGCTGCGCATTCTCTTCGCCCAGGATGTGGACTGCTGACAGTGCTGTTCCGTGCTGTATGCACGAGCGGATGAGATCCCACGCTAGTGCACACAGTCCGACCGAATGCCCCCCTGGTGATTGAAGTAAGCCACCACTGTGGCGTTGTCGCACCTCACCAGGACCGCACGTCCCTTGACGTCCGTCTGGAAATATTGCAGTGCGTTGGAGACCGCTAACTTTTCCAGGGCATTGATATGGGACAATTGGTGTTCGGGACCCCACACACCCACGATTTGTCGCGGGTGGAGGGTCGCACCCCAGCCGTGAAGCGGCGCGTCGGTCGTGAATGTCACCTACGGACGGGGGCGGGCGGAAAACACGACCCTGCGTAGTGTTCACTTCGACTAGCCACCAGCGAAGGTGGGGGACTAGCCAGGGCGTGTAAGGCACCGGGTGGTGGATTGGATGCCGAATGGGCTTGCAGAAGGAGAGCAGGTGAAGTTGAATGGGTCTCATCCTCAACCTACAGAAATCTACCAAATCCACCATGCTGGCCATAAGGCCCAACAGTCTGAGCCAGGCCAGTGCCGGAGCCACTACTGCCGGGAGGAAGGGGGACACGCACTGTCAAAGATTCAACAGGCTGTCCTCCGATGGGCGAGCCAGCCCCCTGCGAAGGTCGAGGGACGCACCCAGGAAGGTTGGAACCTGGGTGGGGATTAGGTGAGATTTCTCGGTGTTGATAATAAATCCGAGGTCGGAAGCTAGACACCAGGTGCGCCGGACAGCCACTTCCGTTTCCTCACGAGAACGACCCACGACCAACCAATCGTCGAGGTATAAGAAAATCATGATACCTCGCCTCCGCAGTGCTGCCCCGATCGTCTTTGCGATCCGGGTGAACACCCGCGGTGAGGTGGAAAGTCCGAACGGGAGCACCACAAATTCGTAAAGGGTATTGTTGGGCGTGTCGTGGCCGAGCGGATAAGATCACTGGACTCAAGCTCTGGTGTTTCCGACTCAGCAGAGTGTGGGTTCGAGTCCCGGTCGTGACACTTGTGTCCTTAAGCAAGACACTTAACCATGATTGCTTCGTCCTTCGGATGGGACGTAAAACCGTTGGTCCCGTGTGTTGTGTAATGCACGTAAAAGAACCCAGTGCACTTATCAAAAGAGAAGGGGTCCGCCCCGGTGTTCCTGGTTTGATTGGCAGCATATTGCGCCACAGGGTGTTGATCTCCCTCTCGAGGGAGCGGCGCTTTGCTTTGTCAGTCGGAACAGGTGCTGGCTGACTGAGCATGTCCGATGGGGGGGGGGGGGGGGTCCTCGTAAACTCGAGCGCGTAACCGCGGTCTATCGTTTCGAGGAACCACCGGTTGGAGGTAACTTGAACACAGGACCCCAAGAATTTCAAGAGGTGGCCCCCCACGGGTCTGTCGGTGGGAGGTCGCCGGAGGCAGTCAGGTCACTTGCGCCATGCCCCGGTATATCGGGGGGCAGGTGCTCTGAAACCGCGGCCCGACTGGGCGTGCTGTTGTCCAGGTTGGGGTTGTGGATTACGTGAGCCGGCAGTATTATCGGCGCGGCCATGAAAATTGGCACGGGCCGCCTTTTGTGGGCGGCATAGGGGGATGACAAAAAACGCCTGTTTTTTTCGCTTTACCCGCGGCTTTGGATGCTGGGGCTTGAGGCTTCTTCAAATTAATCTTATCTGTGGCCTTGAGGTGTTTAGCCTCAGCCTCCATTGATTTCTGGAACTGATCAGCAAACAAGTCCAACCCTGTGAGTGGGAGGTCGTCCAATCGCTTACGCGCCCCAGCTGACGGCAGAAAAAGTGCGTCTAGTACATTGGCACGACGCGCCGCCGTTGCCAGGGTCGCTATTTTCGTGAACTGGTCTAGGACGGAGCATAGCCCGTTGTTCAAGCAATGGAGGGCAGCCATCATCATGTTGGCAGGCACCATTGAGTTCTCGTCGCACCCCTGCTCCAAGTATTCCGAAAGGAGTAGGAGAAACGACGTTGCACGCATCCCCATGCGTGCCGATGAATCCATCTTGCGGGCCACGTCCTCCAGCTTCCCGCGGATATTGTCCGCAAAAGGGAGCTTGGAGGATGCCGAACCCCTGTCAGTGGCAAGCTTGGCGATGGCCGAGTCCGGCAGGACGGGGGTGTCAAAATATTTTTCGATATCCCCTGGGGGAAAACGATAGTAGGGCTCCGTACGTTTGGAGTACGGAGTCCACATTTTTGCCCCATCACCCCGTCCATGCCATCGACGCACACTCGATCGAAGGGCATCACTGGGAAGAGCTTGGTCACGCCCGTTGCCGGGCCTGACCTCTTTTTGAACGACTGTCGTTCATCAGAGGGAGGTTCCAGGTCACAGGAGAGATTCAGTACCCTGATCATGTCCCTCTGGACCAGGCGCAACTCGGTCTCTGAGACCGACATCCGTTGGATGGAGCTAACCAACTTCCTCGGCCGAGTTGGCCGAGTCAGGGAGACAAGATGCCCTCGGGGAATGGGAATCATATCCCGACGGAGGAGTAGCACCATCATGGCGTTCTAGCACCAGGTCCTGGTCAGACTCGCACCTAGCCGTGGAGGGGAAATCCCTCTGGCTGCGAGTGCCCCGTAAGCAGGCCTGGGACTGGCAAGGTGGACTCCGTAATGGAGGCACGTTTGCCAACTTGTCCCTTTTGGGTATAGCCCCGGTACTAGACAATTTCTTGGCCTTAACGGGGCGTTTCCCTTTTGATTGGGTGGACCCAAAAACACTAACCGGGGACGGAGGGACTGTCCCCCGCCTGGTCAATAGGTCCGTCAGTCCCGCGGCCGGTAGTAGTGTCACCGGCAGCGACGTAGTGTCACCAATGCAATCCCCGGAGGACTCAGGCTGTCCCGGAGGGATGTAGGTCCCTCCGGTAGCGACAAGCCCTGTCCTCCCCAACTTCCTAGAACTCATTTCTTTTATTCCCTCAAATAAAACACAACTCTACAATAACTATCCACTTCTTTTATTTCAGGATAGCAGCTAATCTTTGCTTTCTCAAGCAATCCAGTTACAGCAATTTTACAGAATTTACGTAACATAAAAATTCACATGCGTTACCTTCGCCTGCTAAGAGAAAAAGAGGACGCTAACGTAGTTTGAACAAAGCATCAATCACAAGCAATCACATCCAAAACTTTTCATCCCGCAGATCTGCCACCATGATTGGAAAATAATTTAATGCCCTACAGAATTCAATAGAATTACAAACCTTTTCTGTGCCAGCCAATGCATGACAAGATCAAGCCTGTTTTCTGTTAAGGCACTCTTAACACATTCTAATGATGTTTCAGCATTAGGTAATGAAGCTACAGCTGGTACAGAGGCCATGAGTGCCTCACAGTAAGCAAGAAGAGGTGATGTCTTGCCAGGCTTTGCATGAATTGCTACAAAAGAGAAAAAACAAAATCACATTATATCAACAGATAGAATAAAAAAGAATCATTCATGCCAAAATGTTTGTATGCCAACTCTTGTTTGGGTGAAAATTGTATCAAATCAAAGGGGGTGGCGAAATAAGGTAAACAAAGCAAAGTATCTTTTGATACAGATTTTTGCACATTCATTATACATGCCAAACATGCTTATTTGCATGGATGCAATCAAAATAGACATGGTGGTTTTGGGGGTTGTCAAAAGCAAATTTTATGACTTAAGTATTTCAGACTGAATGTTTCTCTGCAGAATTGCCACTGGTATGACCTTCATAATCAGTGAGCTACAGACATGTACTTGTTTGAAATATTTTTATTTTTATGAATAGCAACATATACATTTCAGGTTGCAATTTGCATAGAGATGAAGACAAACAATCGTCACCAGTCTGCAGTGTGACGTACTGGTTGAGCCCACATTCAAGACTCTGTTCTGATCATCCGAACATGTTGGGAATGAGGAAAAAACCTCATGTGTATTGTCATGGATGCTTATTGGATAACTAGAATGAAATGGGCGGGATCTACATGTAATTAATTATGCACAAATATAGAACTCAATGTTTATTCAAAACCATTATACATGTAGGTATAACAACCGTTAATGCACAGTAGTTTACACTTAAATGTGTGTAAGCTTATGGCTATAGGTTCAGGTAGTTCAATTGAAACAATTCAGTACTTCAAATTACACACCATGGGTAGACAGTAAAACCGCAAAAGCATATCACTGGAATGAAGAGCTTAAAACCAAGTAACTTGTTGTCAGCATGACTAAGATCATGGTACCATTGCTTGTTGTATACAATTTTTTTTAGAGTAAACATCTTGAAAACATCATTCTGCTCTCTTCCCAACTCGTTGACCACTGTGATATATCGAGTACCATAGCGGGAACTATATACTGAAATTGATGTGCTTATTGGGTACCTGGGTAGAAAATTACCTGTAAAACCACAGCCCAGTTTTTAATGAAATATTAAATAAGTTATAAGCTAATATACAAAATTGTGACTATATTCCATACGGTTCAGGAAAAAAATAACTTTTGAATTTTAACTGTTTGATCTTCCTGTTTAAACTGGAAGAAAGGTCAAATTCGGGTAACATTTTTGAATAAAATGTTAAATGTGTCACAAGCTACAAGATGGCAAACATTTTTTTTTTACTTTTTGACACATGGTTCAGGAGATTTTTTATTTTTTTATTTTAGAGCTTCCTGTTTGAACCAGAAGTGAAGAATGGCTGTGAGTTTAACTAATATAATTGCTGTGAACCTTTGACAAAAATATGAAACTTACACGTGTATCATATAAAGCTATTCCTCAAGCAAACATGTAAACTTCTTCAAGGTAAATTTTAGCTAAATCGTTTTGTCAAGCGAACCCCCGCTGAGAATATTTAGCAGTGAAGTTTAGTAGGGAAGTAGCTACTCGTGTGAACATACCCATAGTCAGCCCAACAGCAATGTTCATTAGTTTCTTCGCTCACTCTATTTCCAACCTCCAAATAAGACATATCTCTCTGAGCTTTAACTTGTAAAATACTGAAGCCTACCAGTTGTTTCATTTTATATAAAAGTCACTGTAAGATCAGCATTTGTGTGAATAACAATCTGTTTCATTAACTATTTCATTGACCAACCCGAAACCCTAACCCTAACAATTTGTTTAATATTATTATAAGCTCACACCGGTAAACTTCATATCAGTGTCGTCCAGATTTCTCTATGAACTACTGTGGTCCCCCCCCCCCCCCAATCTCCACTTACAAGTTCCTTGACAAAACATAAGCAGCTTTTATTATTTTCTCTGGAATAAGAGTGGCAAACTTGATAACATATGAAGTAATTTACTCATCCAAACATGTGCATACATTTTCCGAAAAACCTGTAGTTAAAGTATCAATGGCCTTTAATAATGATAACCTACACAATGGTTTGAGGATCTAAAAGAGTTTTCTTTTACCTCTAAATCTTGTTAGAGTCTCTGAGTTTCTTAAAATTCCTTTAGGGCTGTTGGCAGCATGCATTGCAGCTTGAATGTATTGACCATCTTCAAATAAATCATTGAAGTGTTCAATGTACTCCAGCAGCATCTCTGCTTCTCTTTCTTTACTTGGATCATCATCATCAAAAGTGGATGATGTTGTATCTCCACCTGCATCATGTGGAAATTAACAACAATTATAATATAAACAGAAGTGGGGAGGGTAAATCAGACATGATGGATGCTGTTTATGCCTTAAGCTGCTTATGAGATGGAAGCTGTTTAGTTGTTTATTCCTTTATTTTTTTCAGATAAACAAATTGATAGGGGGTAAAATCATTTGACTTCTTCAGTTCTAATTATGGAAATGTAATCACATCGCACAGAATTGAAAGGTTAATATTCTGATTTATAATGAATAGAAAGTTACATTTCCTGACATCTTCCATTCCATAGCTGCCATTATGTAACACTTTTTATAAAGGGTGCAGTACACATGCAGAAATGCATTTTCAAAAAGCTCTTTCAGTAATGAATTAGGTTTCACTTTGGGGGATAGTTGTACATTTGACATTATTATACCTGCCCGCAAAACTGTAAAAAGATGTTGTGGTGAATCAGAAATGTAAAGATTTGTTTTAAGATTTGCTTTTTTGTCATGACATAACTCACACACTAAAGGACACAGAGGGGCACTATTTTCCCCTGGACTCAATTTTGATCTATGAACTATAGCCTCTTTGCCATCTTTACCTCAGAAAAGGGCAAAGGAAAATGCTTTCACAAAACAAAAACTGTAAACAATAGAAAATAATCTAAAAAATTTAAAACAATAATTTTAAAAACTATTTAGTGGAGGCCAAAGTAGTAGTGTAGTCCCCAGCAACCATCATGCATTTAATCCACATTACAAGAAGCCAGGCAATCATAAGGTGGCATTTTTTGTTCTGTAGTATGGAATGCAATATGCACATGACCATCTATCAGGAGGTTGAAAAAATAACACCACATAGTCGTCCCAAGGCGTGCTTGCATAAACCAATCCAGCCTCTAGCATGTCCAGCCATACTGCTTGTATTGTGCAGCATGCATACATTGTATTAATATCAGCCTACTGGGCTCAATGGGGTTTTGCAATTCCACACAAGGATTATCCACAGCAGGTACCAATTTGCTCTAATACAACCGTGATGTTCAGTTTGTACTTGTCATGCTGGCAAGCTGGACAAGGCACACATTATTTTGATCAGGGCAAGGGGATTGCAGGTTGGGTAAAATAATTAACATAGTCCACAGATAATACTCACTTCTTGAGCTCATCTTTGAGTTAGAGCGAGTCAGTGCATGAATGATAGCCTCTACCGGTGTCTGTCCCATAGGAGACTCCTTACAATACATTCTTAAAGCATCTATGGACACACGAAGTTTTAAGCACCTTAAAAAAAAACAGAACAATGTGTGGTAAACTGAAAGGTCAATATGATCTCGAACAGATGCAATATACATTTAGTTCAACTTCATTGAAAATGGAAATCACAAAAACAGTATTCATCACACATGTGAATTCCGCCCCCCCCCCCCCAACAGAAGTGTGGTAGGGGTCTACAAACAAATGCTTACCAACGCTAAGATTATTTCACACAATATAGCCCCCTTTGTTGACTCACCCATGGTGACCCATAACATGGGCGCCACGATAGCTTCCTCTTTTCTCATGCATGCTCGACACAATCATGAGATCAGCTTATACTAGGGAGGGAGGGTGCTCTGCAGATAATTATTATTTCTTAGACCCCAGCCACACTGTTAGAAGGGGAATCTATGTATTACTCTACTTACATGTACCTGTAGAGCCACTACATTTGCACCGTAAGAAGGAGGTGGGTATACAGGATACTATTGCTTGTACAAAGAGGCCTAGTCTACTCCTCAATAGACAAAAAATGAGTCGTGCCCCCAAAAGGGGGCAACAAGAATCACTGCCACTTGTGTGAAGAAAACGTATCTGAAATGAGAGATGCGCCTCTAAGCACAAGACGAACTCAGTGGGTCATGCCAGGAAGAACAACGATATTGGCCAAGGACTCAAAGGTTGCTGACGCAGCCGAGGGCAACACTGAAGCCCCCGCACTGAGCACCTCGAGAAATAAATAGTTGAGGGACTTAAACATTTACATTAGGGGAAGCGCTATTGGCAGAAAATCTTGGAAAAACTCCAGAGCTCAGTATTAATTAGGTCTAAATCTGGGCAAAAAAAATCATTGTCATAGGGATGACCCCAGGCTGAACCTGCGAAAAACTGAGTCTCAGGAATAACTGGTTTACAAAAAAGGGGCGCAAACATCACAGATTGACATCCTTTAGTTAGCACTCAAAGGTGTTGGCAAACTTCCAAGATGCAGCCTGCATTATGACAGCCATCAGGATACCATTAAAAAAGGCCCACGAGGTCAATGCTGCCCTGACATAGTGAACTCGAACAGGGGTTTTAGGTTTCTCTGGCCAGTTGGAGCGTGCCGACCAGTTGTCACAAGCCATCAGGTCAGGAGGCATTATTGCAGGATACCGGATGATAAGATGGAATCGTAGCAGGACATAACTGCCCTTACCATAAAAAACTGCTTATTAAGCAGTCTGTAAGCAGTCTGTAAGTCAACTGCTTAACTAGGCAGTCAATTAGAATTATTGAGCAGTCTGTAAGAAGCTGGGGAAAATGAATGCTTAATAAGCAGTCCAAAAGCAGGCATTTGGAGTCGAAGGCATTTTCATAGGCAGTCGTGAGCAGTCGTTGGATAATTAAGCAGTCACAAAATCCAAAACTTTTTCATGTAAGCAGTCGAAGGCTATTTCTAAAGAGTTGCAGACTTGAAGGCTTTTAGGGGGCCTACAACTGCAAATTCCTGTACAAGTTCATGAAGGCTTATGTACACCAGGGTCACTCACGAAGTGTAACTTGACACTGTCCATTGCATAACACTTCCTGTGTGGTAAGTTTGAATTCTAACTGGCACTCATATTGAAAGTGCAATGGCTACTGGAAGCTGCTTGTCTTGGTGTTGGTGTGTAGGTTTTTGTACCACAATTTAATATGTTTATAATCACTTGCAAGCAATGGAAGTTATACTCTATACTCAGTGGAAACTAAATAAGACAATAAAGAAACAAACATGACCAGAACATGGAAGATTGATCAGAATTATCATGGATTGGTAAGCTGTTTATATATAGTTAGTACACTAGAGAATGATGTAACTACTACTACTAAAGAGTCTGTGTGTCAATATCACTTTGTTTTTGTCAATGGAGCATGGAGGAGAGTAATTTCCTTTGATGATGGAGAAGCCATGGATTAATTGTTGCTTATCAATGTGAAATGTATGCGTTTACACTTGTATTTGGAATCCACTTTGCCGGATCTGATCCACCAATTGCCGGATTCAACCCTCCTCGAAAGGTGGATTAAAATTATTGAACCGGGTCTGCCAGATCCTGCTTTTTTGCGTTTACACTAGCCGTTAATCCACATTGCCGGATGAGACCCGGGTCTGATCCACCTTTCTGGATCTAGTGTAAACGGGGTCTTACTGGCCTACTGGCCACTTTCCCTTGGCTGAATTAGCTGTTTATCGCCATTGCAAAAAGGAGATGAATACTGTATATCATGTTTGTTTATTTTTTTTTTAATGTAAAATTCTAAATATACGTTTTTATTTTGGAAGGTACTTTGGTTTGTTTTATTTGTGGACAAAGCTGTATGCCTTAAATCTAGATAACACAAACACAAATGAACCTAAATAGGCCTAAATATTTTGATTATAAGAAACAACAACAACTCAGGCCAGTCCATCTTTGGTTGGTTTGGCATTTCATGTGTCGATTTAGCTGCCTTCCGTAAATTTCTCCCAAACTAAAGCAAGAATGAACAGTGTGATACAGATGGGAGCAACAAGTACGGTGCCTACTTAAGTTCACTCGCACAGCTGAGTTATACAATGCAAATTTGATGCACCATAGAGCTGTATATACTACAATGAACATTGTACAGCTTGCGCAGTAGCTATTATGTAACTGCTGATGAATGAGTCTAAGCTTGGACGATTGGTGGGGCCCTTCATCTTTACATAGATAGATTGTCTTACGTTGTCTCCGTCGTAAATTACAGAAGTTCTTTGCCAGTTTATATTAGCATCCTTTCAATCCCATGACCCGAGGACAGAGGTAAAGTAAAGTTTGATTATTAGCAAATATTATGCAATTGTTCTTTTGACTTCCAAGTTGGATTTTAAGGCCTTTTTTAGGGCCAGATTTTCTTGTGGTTATAGTGCACAAGTGGTTTATTGTTGTTATTTCCTTGTATTATTGATCACTTGAACTTGTGAATCTGTGAAGTAACAAGCTAGAATAAACCAAGGGAGCAGCTTTAATGAACAAAGTGAATTGACAGAGAGAACATTGCTGAAGTCATTATTGAGCATTCTGAGATTAGGACATTTTGTATAACCATAGAAACTGCAACCGCCACAGTAAAAACTCTTCTTGGGATAAGATGATAGACGCGGATGATATGAAAATCGGAGATTCGGCTTCAGTTCTAAGCCATGGCAGTAGACGATCCCGCAGTTCCAGGGCCAGCTCCAGACTTTCCCACATGGAGCTGCTGCTCTCTGTTTAGAAGAGGAGCAGAACTTACAATGCGATCTGCTGCATTGAGCCAAGAGCATGAGTTGGAAGTGTCAAGACAAACACTAGAAATGGAAAGACAAAGACTCATGCAGGAAGTAGAACTTTCCCGCCTTAAAGTTGAAAGACAGCTGAACCAGTTGAAACTTCAGACAGAGACTGATGTAAGCAGTGCAAGGCTTGAAGTGCTAGACAAGTATGATGGTGAGTCTTTTCAGCCCACCAAGCCAGAGTTAACGGATGTAAGTGTCCCCCCTCCAACACCTGATGGGCCATTTACCGAGGCAATTGCTGAAAAAACACCTGATGTAAGTGTCCCCCCTCCAACACCTGATGGGCCATTTACCGAGGCAATTGCTGGGAATACACCAAATGACAGGCCACAACATCCTACATGCCAACCCAATCCGGACAATGCATCCCGAGATGAAATTATCAATGACGACATCTTGCCCAAAACCTCAAGCCCCATCGATACGGCGCCGGCTGGAATGTTGGTATCATATAAGCCCAATTCAACTGATGCAGTTCTTTCCAGGCAGACCAGTGATGTACCCAGAAATGATGTGTCAATCACAGCACTGGCAGATGTACTAATGCACAGAGAGGATAAACTGCCCAAAAAAGAGCCTGAAGTATTTAAAGGGAGCGTATTCGACTTTCCAGTATGGATGAACTCGTTTTCCGTTCTTGTAGAGCAGCGTTATTCTACGGCAATCGACCGCCTCTACTACCTGGGCAGATACACGGCTGGTGAAGCACGAGAGTGCATCAAGGGACTTCTTGCTTTGAACAGTGACGATGCATACCAGAAGGCAAAGAAACTTCTAATGCAACGATACGGAAACAAGTTGCTGGCTGCGAACACCTACCGTGAGAGGATAAACAATGGCCAATTGTAAATTGATCTCGGTTTCACTCAGGTAGGGGGGTAGCAGTTTAGCAACTTGCTTCAAATGAGGCCACTCCTTCACTGTTGCAGAATAATTGAAGTCTGCAACAGTGAAGGAGTGGCCTCATTTGAAGCAAGTTGCTAAACTGCTACCCCCCTACCTGAGTGAAACCGAGATCGGCCTTCAAATTGGTTGCAATGCAACACGCGCCATTAAGCCGAGAAATGTCGTCCATGGAGAGGAAGATGATCCATATGCAGTCCGAACAGCCCTAGGATGGGGAGTGATAGGAATGATGCGACAGGGCAGTAACAGCAACAATGCTTGTGGATTTTCAACTACATCACTGGATCAATCATGGAGGTACATTACACTTAATTCTTCCATACATACTAAAATGTTTTATTTTACTTTTTAATGTGAAAACAATCCCAGTCGACTCTCGTTACAACAACTAAGGTCGCTGGGACTGGCCGAAAAATGAGCTCTTATAAGAGGGTCGACAGGAAAACAAATAACACAAAGCAGAAATGAGATTCAGGACTCTAGAATGTACTCTTTTTACATGTAAGCAGAACATATTAAGAGCAGTGCTCTTTATAACAAGAGCTGACTGATTATTTTTGGACCTTGTAAGAGATCAGCAAAGTCTGTCCTGAAAAAAGGGACATTTGATTCTCAAGCTGGCCAAATTGCTCACAATCAAATGGAAAGACAATTATTTATATCAGTATGCATCTTTCTATGAATGATGGTCTCTTCCATGGCTAGGAGTGTGCGGAATTACTGTCTTCACTCACACAGCTTGCACAGAAATTCAAAGCTTTTGCCCTGTAAGTGAAGAATGGTGGTCGCAAGTGAATAGAGCTTCATTTAGACAGTCAACTGCAAGCCTTCATAGAAGTTAGTAGTCAACTGCTTAAATATAGGTAGAGCTTCATTTAGACAGTCAACTGCTTAAATATAGGTAGAGCTTCATTTAGACAGTCAACTGCTTAAATATAGGTAGAGCTTCATTTAGACAGTCAACTGCTTAAATACAGAGCTTCAATTAGACAGTCAACTGCTTATTAAGCCTTCATAGAAGTGGCAAAACTGCTTAAATAGAGCTTTAAGCAGCCTCTACGACTGCTTGCGTAAAATGAAGGCTTAGCTCATTTACAAATTTCGTCTGTGGGAGGGCTTAGCGAATGATTATAGGGCTTTGAAGCCCTATTGAGCCTTCGAAGCCCTGTTTGAAACGCATGAAGACAAAAATTTGACTGCTTAAAAAATGCTTGTTAGACTGCCTATTATGACTGCTTATTTGACAACTTATCGACTGCTTAGTGAAGGCCTTCACTTTGGTGAGGGTGCTTATGGTCGCCCCTATAAGCATTTCATCTCGCTGACATAGAACTGAAAGGCCCGCACTGGGCACATAGGCCAAGAGCATTAGCTTTAACCTGGATATACATTGTAGCTCATAACAAGCTGATTTTTTTCAGCATACATGTTAGGTCCAGGAATGTGCCTGACATACTAAAAGTCCCAATTATCCCCTTGGAGCTCTCTCCAAAATCCAAGATGGCGTCCAAAATGGCCGCCATTTTCGAATCTTATCATAACTTTGCAACCAGACGAGTTGTAAATACAAGGCTCTAAATATATATTTTGAGGCACACAGAATCTGATAGAAAAATTATTTCGAGATTTTAAAACTTATACCTAGAAACTAAGAAGGCGTCCAAAATGGCATCAAAATTGGCCACCATTTCGAATTTATCATTATTTTGCAGACAGACAAGTTGTAAATACAAATAAAGTGTCAAAACATATTAAGTTTCAGGGCACAAGGAATCTCTCAGAATAATGTTTTTAGAATTCATAAGTATCTAAACCAAGATATCCAAAAACAGCGTCCAAAATGGCCCTCATTTATGACTACCGTAATCTTTGGCTTATACGTTGATTTTGGCCTCGAGAAAAACTTCTGTGGCTTATACGCCGGGCGGCTTATACGCGGACATGTTAATATTGAAAAACATAAACCAACGTACACGTTTTTAAGAAAGATCGTTTGTAAAATATTCTAAATGAAAAAAACCCACTATTGTTCTTGAACAAAACAACAAAAAACCCTGCAAAACATGGCCTGTGTAAATGTGATGGTGTTCACGAAATGTTGAGAACCCCAGCACATCTTTCGAGCCAAGGGAGGGTCGTGAAACTTGGGTCTCAAACCATGCTCGTTTCAATTATGACTTTCGCATGTTTTTATTAGAGCGGGCACCTTATTGGTCATTGCTTATTGTTAGCAAATACGCTGACCAATCACCTTTCACGTACAGTAAAGCTCAGACCAACGTAACTTGTATGGTACCTCTTATACGTGCGTGTAAATTGACAACACTCGAAGCAGTATCATTGTTGCCAGACTATTCATTGGACCGCGCGACCAGCCATGTGGTTCCGTTCGTGTCTCCGACGAACACACAGCAGGCAATGAGTATCATGAATAATACATAACCTTTCAGGTGCTGATTTAGGCTCCATTGATGCATGCCACACATGTACTGTATACCGCGGCTGTCAACTGGCTGTGTGTCACGGCCGGCCGATTGGTTTAAGGTGATCGCAATGCAGCGGTTTGGCAGTCCGCAAGCTTCTCAACACGGCTACTCGTTTGAGTGAGGCCTGGCGGAAGAAAGTCTGTGTCTGGTGGTCTAAGAAGTGGCCTGCGTGCTTCCACACGGACCATCAGTTCAGGGAGTGATGCGCCGGCCAATCACTTAAAAAAAGAAAATAGGCCCACTTGACTGCAGATCATTCTAATTAATGATTTCAATAAAGATCGATGGTATTAACTTCAATACATTTTTACTTCAATGCAACGCAACTTGCACTTTGTGGCGATGTACAATGACTGAGCCGCCGCCAGTCACTGTACATCACCACAAAGGACCGCAAACACGCACGGCCCCTCTGTGTATGCGGTCGCCGCTGCGGCTTATACGCCGGGTGGCTTTTATACTGACAACTGAATGTTGTTTGACAATTTCTGGGCATTGCGACTTATACACCAGGTGGCTAATACGCCGAAGATTACGGTAGTTTGTATTTTGTACATAGACATGCAAACGTGAACGAAATTAATCAAAACAATCTGAGTGCTTCAATGTTTCTAGACATATGCAATCTAAAGAATAAAAAAAGTCAGACGAACTAAGCAGTAGAATACAGATTATGCCTTTAATCAATTATAATATTGCAAGTTAAAAAAATGTTGCCCTCTCTCCCTATCACTAATATGGTCTTCCATGTTGGGTGATAGAGGGCGACATTTTGGACAACATGCTGCAAAGAGCACATGCCAATGGTCTGAAGTTTGCTGGCCTCTTGTTTCTTCATCAAGAAAAAGCTGATGCATATTGTGGTGAGTTTTATTGTTTTTTCATTTATAGTCTTATTATAGATAGCATAAGGAGCCTATAAAAACAGCAAAAAAAGGTAGAAATTGTAAAACAATCTGGCCAAATGCATTGTAACTGGATTTATGCAAGACATTTGAGTGTGTGTGCGTGTGTACATGTTACTCTATTGCATGTGTGCACATTTTCATGTTGTATAAATGTCCAGTCATTTTAGATCATGGGTGTGCCTTGCTTTATATGTAAAGAAACAGCACCTGAAACAGTTACAGTCGGGGACAAAGGACACTGGACACTTAGTGTTGTCAAGCTTTGAACGAGGAGATGGCTTGCATGAAACATTTGAAAAGGCAACACCACTGAAAGTTCATGCTTTGTGTTGCAAAAATTACACGCACAAAAAATAGAGGCTGAAAAAAGAAAACCTGCTTGTCTTGTAGAAGATGAAGAAGTGCCTCGACTACAGTCAAATACTCCCCGGATATTCGACATCTAACGTGATTGTATATTCTGTTCGACCCTGTTGCTCATGACATTACGGCCCCGTATTATAGAAGAAGAGCAGTAAGAAACCTTACAATTCCAAGCAACAGTATTGAGTTCTGCAAGAAAAAGGAATGACAGCTGGGGTATTGTGACAGAAAGTGTGCAACATGCCTATGACCTGGTTGCAGCTGAAGCTAAATATTATCAAATGTGTGCTCAAATGTTTCTCCAAAAACAGAATGACGAAAGACCAACTGATAATACCCGGGAGGAAGCTCTGCGAGTTTCTCGATGATAATGATGAATGTCAGTATTCAGTGCATGAGCTTTCAGAATACATGGCCACGTTTTTGGATGGACACGAAGGCTACTCAATAAAGCATCTCAAGGTCACACTCAAAGATAATTATGGTGAGGACATAGTTGTATCCAGCATTACTGGAAAATCAACTATGATAATTTTTAGAGACTTGGCACAAAGGATCCTTCATGAAAAGTGGATGACTGATAAGGTGTTGGACGTAAATAGCCAAAGTGATCGCATACTAGACATGGCTGCTTCCATCATTCGAAACAATATCAGATTGTCAGTGTATGGCTGTGACGAGTACCAAACATTGGAAACAACAGAAAATGAAGAGACATTAATTCCTAGTTCTTTAAAGCGTTTCTTACATAATGTGGTGGGAGACAAGGGTAAAAATCCCTCTGTTTCGGATAGGAAATGTACACCTATAGCACAAGCCATCATTTCTGCAAGCAGACCCAGGTCTTTTATTTCACCACTATTGCTTGGAATAGTTGTGTACATCGCAAGTATGCTTCACGTGAACTGACAGATATCTTGAGCAGCATCAGCTTCGCTGACCACTACAAAGAGGTGCAGTGATTTTAACATGCACTCATATCAGTTGGTGATTCATCTTATCACTTAGGTAGTTTTACACAGTTCGTTTACGACAATGCTGATTTCAATATAGCTACAGTCACTGGTCACAACACTTTCCACAGTATGAGTGGCATAGCTAGCTTTTGTCACTCTACCTGGGATTGTAGATACCTCACCCATAAATTGCACGGTGAAACTACCATCTGCTGAAACAACTGGAACTTTCGGACATATTCCTATATAGACATAGTAAACCTGCTGTTCCCGGTTTACAGGGTGTTGTGACAGGCCTCAAATTTCACGGCGGCCATGCGGCCATTGCCGTCGATGCCCTTGTAACTGGCCGTGGTGCCCCTCCAAAAATTACCTTCTTCAAAGCCATAATTGCCGTGCCCTTAATTCCCGTTGGCCGTCGTGCCCTTTTTAATAGAAGTTAAATACATTTTCAGTGTTGTCCAGAAGCACCAGCTGCTGCGATTTTACGGAAACCTTTTTACCCAGTTGTCAATGATTACGAAAAAACAAACTTTTCTACACACACGAAGCCGACAGTTGGAGATCTTTTCTTTATTTAATGTAGCCCAGACACTATCCAGGCCTTACCTGGGAGAATGATTGACACTCCTATTGACGCCCAATTACTCTTATCTTAATCCTCTACAGTTTGTTATACAATTGTTTTAGTTTGTAATATTCATGCTCCACTCAAAAGAAAAGTGCCGTGCGCGGTGCCTTTGTGGTTTTGTGACTTGGTTTTGTGACTCATAGGAGTGGGTCTTGTGTTCTTTTAAACCTGGAAAGTGTGTTGACATCTGGTTGCTTACAGTTTTACGGTTTGTTTATGAATAATATATGATTTATCAATATTTTGTTCATGCAAATTGTTTCATCGGGTTAACCAACCCATAGGGTAACCTCTGGCCAATTTTCAAATGTATATTTTTTTAATTTTGTGTATTATTAAACTTTCAGCGTAACTAATGCACTATGGTGTTATTTTGATTTACAACTCATAGTTTATTAATGGCCTTCGTGCCTTTTTTTTCAATTCCATTTTTGGCCTTGGTGCCCAATCTACTGGCCTTAGTGCCCTCCAAAATTTGGCTTGCTCCAAGGCCAAAGTGGCCTTGCCCTAAAAATGATGAAGTTTGAGGCCTGTTGTGACAGATCCACTCAAGATTCATGACCAGAAGCAAAAGCCTTTCTGCTCGGCCGCTGCACTGGACTCACTCTGGGATCTGTTATCTGGCCATGCTTTTTCTTGTGCTCTTTGTGCTCACATTCTTACTTCAGCTGCTCTCATTGGCATCTTGATGGGTACACTTGGCACATTAGATAGCATAGACAAAGATCAAGTTGAGAGCCCTTCTTAACCAGGACCAGTAGGCCACTGACGCAGATGAGGAGGAGTGCATCAAACAGTTATGCCAGATTATTTCACAACTCCTAGACCAAGCTGCCAGTCAGAGCAGAACTGGTTAACTCTGGGTGCAGTATATCCGATAAAGTGGCCCTTCTGCAGCATTTCATTCGAGCTAATAAAAGGACACGAGACTGGAAGCTCAACCTCTGCTGTGTGAAGGAAATGATTCCGCATTTTCATGCCGCAGGACATCTTCCCTATGCCAAATCTGCCAGGTTGTACATGTATTTGCAACAGATGGTAGTTTTAGTGCAAACTGCCGGCAGATGAGTACAGACTTTTCGCGGAGAATGGGTATTTCACCATTTGCAAGAAGACAACTCATTACATCACCCGTGGAAGCAACTGCTGGACAAACTCTGCCTTGCGGAAACTGTTGGTGGAGGTATATTTTTTTTTATCTCTCAGGGTTGTATTCATAAAAATTTTGAGGAATAATTTTTTTACAAGCTCAACCAATGTTTCCTTTGAGTGAGACTGAGTGAAAGGGGTTGTTGATGTTTTTTAGGTTTTTTTCGTTTTTATGTTTTCCAGTAATTTATCTAAATATATGTACATTTGCTGTGTGGTGATGGAAGTTATGATAAAATGTGTAATCTGAGGCTTTGGTTCATTATATAATTTGGCTATGTACATGTAATAACATAAAAAAACTGAATGAGTTATCAAGAATTTGTTTAATGTTTTGTTTGTTTTGGGGGTTTGGTTTTTTTAATTTATAAGTTACAGGTATCACCCCCAAATACTGGCTGCATTTCAAAAATGCAATAATTTTATGTATTTTTGTAATTGTAGGTATGCTTCGTTCTGCTGCTGAAAGAAAAGAGGCCGGATCAATTCTTAGTCATATCAGAGGTAAAGAATGCAATGCAATTGAAGTCAGGTGACACAAAGATTGCTACTAACATCCACAATGTTTCGTTAAATGGACTGGTAAATGTTGAATATATGTTGAACATCCAATAAATAAAATAAATTTTAAGTCAAATTTCATACATTATATATTTTTTCAAAAAGACTTCTGAAACTTTTCAACAAGCTCTTCAACATATCATTTGTCTTTTATATGTGGCTTGCTTAATAATTTTTCTAAGTTTAAAGTTTTACGGTGTACAGTGATGTAAAAAAAATTTTTTTTACTGGTTTTGTCTAAAATGGACCGAAAATTTTGCTCTCGCCACTCCTACTGGTAATGACATTAGTCCGCCATGATGTCACATTGTTATCTGCTATAATATTTTAAACCTATTTGCAAAGTTAGGTTGCCAGAAAATGAATAAGGGACATATTATAGCAAAATACTGTTTTTGACTAAAATTGACAAAAAATTTAGCTCTCGCCACTCCTACTGGTAATTTTATTGCTCAACCACGCTGTCACATTGTTAACTGCAATAATTTTAATAGTTTTGCAAAATTTGGTTGCCAATAGGAAACTATGAGCATAATACTGTTTTTTACTAAAAAATTACCCAATATTAGTGTTTAAAAAATCCTGCAGGGTTTTGAGCCTGCCAACATGAAAATTTGTGTTCTCCATCCCCCCAAACTATATAAAACTGTTTAGTTTTCCTAGTTCTCAGAGGTACGCAATGAAAGTTGTTTTCTGAGTGACTTAGAGAGGGACGTGCAACTGCCTATAATAGTTACATAAATACAAATATCAGAACTTTTCCAAGGTTCGGAAATGGCGACCACCTTGGCCGCTTTCCACGCCAGTGGATCCTCCCCAAACTGTGGCAAGAGCTTGAAGATCAAGCTAGGGAAAGAGATATTACTGGACTAGTGATTTTCACAGCATGTAGAAATTAATGCCATCAGGGCCAGCAGATTTGGAGTGATTGAGCGAATAAAGTATTTTATGATTCCTAGGGGGAGACAGAGATTCCCCTGAAAGGCGAGTAGCCTTTGGCAGGACGTCTATGAAAGTCAAAGGGTGTACATTATCATGAGTGTTGAAATGAGTTCTAAAAAGAACCTGAGGATTCATAACATCTGTATTGTCAATGTGAAAAATTTGACCAACATGTAAATGAGTGTACCGCTTGCAGTTGACAAATGAACAGAATTTTAAAGGACTGAGGTCAACATCATGAGCCAGTTTAGAAAACTGAGAGCAACTAAAGCTTCCAAGGCAGTTGTCACCTGACAAACACTAGGTGTTTGGAAATGCATAAGCATAAATTTTCACAAGAAAACATGCATGATCCTTTTAAAATTGCACCTTTAAGGTGACGTCACGTGACATTTGATGATTTCATTAAAACAAGACCTTAAATTTTGGATGCTACACATCCTGGCTTGAAGACTTGCAAGATTTAGCTTGATTGCGTTTTTTTTTTCCTGTAAATATAAATCTTTGAAGAGTGCAAATTTAAGGTGACACTATCGAAATGCAACCTCAAAGTGTAGATGTAGCACATCCCTTCTTGAATAAATGCAAGGTCTCAGTTTTATCACACATTTTTTTCCGTATATGTAGATCTTGTAAAACTGTACCTTTAAGGCGACGTCATGGTACACTTGATGAGGTCATTAGAACAGGATCTTAAATTTCAGATGTTACACATCCCAGCTTGAATACATGTAAGGTTTCAGGTTGATCTTGTATTTTCTCCTCTTAATACTAATCTTATAAGGCACAGTACCTGAATCACCGAAAAATTAATTGAGGTTCAACATAAGGCGCATCAGCTCATAAGATGCGCCTTTGACTGCACACAGAAGACCCAATTCAAATCAATTCAATTAATCTTTATTATATCCCAAAAAGGGTAATTCAAATGCTCGCATACAGTAAAAACATTGAAACATTAAAAACATTAAAATCAGTTACAGGTATATATACAATTACAAGAAAAACACACTAAAAGCGATAAGAATATAAGAAAAGAAAATACCTGGGGACTGGACAATACAATTTATAATTAACGTTTAAAAGTAAGATTGTGATGTGTTTGCACGAGGGATAAAGGAGGATGGGTATCGGTTTGTCACAGCATATGGCACTCGCATACGACCAGACCTTGGGATCAGCTGGCTGGCAAGTACATCATGAAGCGGATGGTTTGTGTCATTCAGTAGCATAGTTAGCTTGCCAGCCAGGAGATCCTCATACGCTGTGTCTACTAGCGGCCGCGGCTCCCCAAGAATCCTTCCTGCTGATTTTATAATTCTATTTATGCGATCTTTTTCACTTTTCCCAACATTTCCACCCCAACAGATCAAGCAGTAGCCCCAAACACTGGCAATCACAGTGTCGTAAAAAGTTGCCAAAATTTTACGATTGACATGAAAAGAATTCAATTTCCTGAGGCAGAACATGCGAGAATTCATTTTTTTCACAATGGAATCCACATGTTCATGCCAGCCCAGTTCATTGTCAAATATGACACCCAAATATTTATAACAAGTGGCACGTTCCACCACCCTGTCCATCAAGATCACAGGTTCTGAGTGGTGACGTGATTTCCGATAGTCTATAACCATTTCTTTAGTTTTAGAGACATTTAGTTTGAGATAATTTAAATCACAAGCGATCATCATCCTTACTAATCAGACCAATCATCGCAGTGTCGTCGGCGAATTTGATTAAAGGACAAGACATTTCAGAAGACTGACAATCTGATGTATATAATGAAAAAAGGAAAGGAGCTAGAACCGTACCTTGTGGAGCACCAGTATTTGAATAAATCAAATTAGATTGTGTGTCAGCAGCATTAATTTTAACATACTGAGAACGATTTGTCAAGTAATTTAAAATCCAGGACAAGAGAGACTTGGGTACGTCACAGTGGTCTAATAGTTTCTGAATTAGTACATGTGGCTGAATAGTGTTAAATGCTGAAGAGAAATAAAAAAACATAACTCTAGCTGAATTTTCACAGCGAACTCGTTCCAAGTGAGCATATAATTTATCCAACACTGTTAAAATAGCATCACTATAATTGCGATTTCCCTGATAGGCGAACTGCATTGGGTCCAGAAAGCCAGATACAAAATCAAACAAAACATTCTTTTAAAAACAATCTTTCACACACTTTCATTGGTATGGCTGTTAACGCCACTGGCCTGAGATCATTCATGCATGTGATGATAGAATTCTTTGGAATAGGAATAATACGTGAGCACTTCCAAAGTTGTGGAATAGACCGGGTACTAAAAGATAAGTTAAACATAACAGTAAAAATTCTAGAAAGCTGACTCGAACATGATTGTAAAACTTTTGCGGAAATTCCATCTGGTCCAGCAGCCTTAGATGTATTCAGTTTTTTAAACTGACGGCACACTTCTTGTTCGGAAACACTTAGCTCATAAGGATCTAAACCATCTTTAAGTATACCATGAATGTTATCAACTTCAACATGGAAATCATACTGATCAAAACAGTTATAAAATTCATTCAACTGATTTGCATATTCAGCTGATGTGTCTGGTAATTGTCTATTTTTCTTGGATTCATTGGAATACCCACTCATAAGTCTCATTCCCCCACACCTTTTTCATATTGTTCAGAGTTAGAGTCTTTTCAATCTTATTCTTGTATTTAGCTTTCTCTACCTTGATGATACGCTTCAGTTCCTTTTGAATTCCCTTAAGTTGCATTTTGTCACCTTGTCCAAAGATCTGCTTCTTCCTGTTAATCACATCTTTAACTTCCTTTGTCACCCAGGGTTTGTTATTTGGGTAGATTTTTACCTCCTTCGTGGAAATGGCATTTTTTGTACAAAAGTTAATGTAACTGCTATCCACGTCTACAAGATCATTCAAATCAGGGTTGGCCTCAATAAATACATTCCAGTCCGTGCATTCTAATGATGCTTCCAATTCACTCAAGGAATCTCTATTCCATTGTTGAACCGACACAATCTTTGGTTTCTGACGTTGCACTAATGGTCGATACTTTGGTAACAAAAATACTAAATTGTGGTCTGCTTGACCCAGCTGAGGGAGAGGGGAGGCAGTATACGCTCCTTTAACGTTCGAGTAGAATAAATCCAGGGTTGCTGTACCACGTGTAGGGCAGTTGACATTGGTGGTATTGAACACTGCTCTTCTTTAAAGAGGCATGATTGAAATCGCCATTAATGATAACCAGGGCATCTGGGTTAGATCGTTCAATATCATGAATAGCTGAACACAATTCATTGGCACCCTGCTTTGCAACTGACCGGTTAGGAATGTATATCGTTGAACACACAACATGAGAAAATTCCCGGAGTAGTTAATATGGGCATAAACTGACTGGCAAAATTTCTAAGTTTGGGGAACATGCATGGCGTTTAATCACTGCATTGTTTGGATGACACCATTTCTCATTAACGTACAAACAAACTCCATCGCCACAAGCTTTTTCTGTGTCGCTTCAGTTTCTATCTCCTCGTAGCAATTTAAACCCATCTATTGCCACATGATCATCACAGTCAATATCCTTAAGCCATGTTTCAGTAAATGACATAAGAGAAATGTTTCTGTAATCATGTATAGATACCGGGTATTTGCTTGAAGTTCATCACTCTTATTTCTCAATGATTGTACATTGCCAATTATAACTGAGGGTAAATATGGTCTGAACCTACGTTTTCGTACAAGTTTCTTTACCCCACCAGCTTTGCCTCGTTTTCGACATTGCATACCTTTTGGCAAGTCCAGATCCAATAGCCAAGCATTGTCATGCAAATATCGGATGTCCATAGCGTGCAGCTCTGCAGCAGAATATCGAATAGGAGAGTTAGTTGGCAATGAAAAACCAACATTTTCACACAATCCAAAAGTTGAAAGTAGTAGTAACAAACATAGTCCCAGGCACAGATATTTAATACTTCTGTTAGTGACACCCAAATACTGGACAGAGGAGGCAGAACCTAGGGGGGCATTGCCCATAGTATAAATAGGAGGATGGAGATTTCTGCTACGGGTAACATGCATAACTTTGGTTTTGACTGGATTGAAAAACATATTGTTACATAAAGACCAGTTAGCAAGGTTATTAAGATCTAGGCCTGCAGCTGATGCTCGTCTGAAACAGGATAACGGATAACTCAAAAGAGAAGAGCATCGTCTGCAAAAAGAACACATCTGGAATGAACATGAACACTGTCAGTAATATCATTAACGAACAAATTGAACAAAATGGGGCCTAAGACGCTTCCCTGTGGAACACCAGATGAGACATCCACCCAAGAGCAAGAGCTACCCTGAAAAATGACACACTGGATGTTGAATTTTAGAGCCAGTTTCTCAAGCAGTATTACGTGTAGCATCTTGTCAAACGCCTTAGACAAGTCCAAGAAAACAGCATCAATTCGAGGAGGACGCGGGCAATCAAGGGTGGAAGCCCACTCGTGCAAAACATTAACAAGTTGAGTAACACAACTTCTACTTTTGGTGAAACCGTGTTGATTTGTTGTTCAGCAAGCCAAATATATTTGTGTGTTTAATGATGGCTGAAGAGACAACCTTGTTCAAAACTTTGCAAAAAACCGAGGTGAAAAACAAGATTTTTAACAGTGTTACGAATAACCTTATATAAATGCCAGTCACATAACAGCCCAGATCCACAGATGCGGGAGAATAATTTGTGTTTCTTATATATGAGTTTTTTAAGTTCTGGTGTGATCCACGGAGAAAATCTCGACCGCCACATTGACGTTGTGGGAATTGAGTCACATATGGCAGCGTTGAGTAAGTCGTTGAAGATTTCTGCAGATGAGTTGATGTCATTAGAGTCCATAAATGCTGACCAAGGAATGAGATGAATTAACATTCCAAGATGATCAAAGTTCCCACAGTGCAGGGTTCTGCCCACGGTGGTCGGTGCGAGAAAACCCGCCCGGCACTCATGATTCACAGCCCACCACTGATGAAATTTTCTCTTTTTCCGACCACCACAAATTTTCAAATTTTGTGAATTAACTTAATTGCCAAATTAAATTCTTGCCAAAGTATTAATTATTTAACTTAATATGTAGGTTTTTAAAAGAAAATCTACAGCTAAATTCAAGATATCCAGCTCGTTTTCGGTCGATAAAGTTCCTAGGCTTGGTATTTACATGGAGGAAGGAAGTTCCTTCCTCCATGGTAATTACTAGCTGCGATCGTTCATTTCAGTATTCAAACGTTAAAACACGCATGCACGTTGTTTGTCTGGCTCTCTCCTCCATGTCCCATACTACAATACGTAGGCGAGTAGGGAAACACACAACTCGATTTTCCAGGGGTTAGAAGACGTGCGGTGGAGTCTAATCGCGACCTCCTTCCTGTAATATATTATACAAAATTGTAACCTCGTACTCATAAACACATCGCTCTCGCCGCACAATTTTCCCCAATGTGCATCGTCGACCGATCGTTCGACCGATCGTTCGACCGATCGTTCAATCAAAAATGTATTGTAAGGGCAGAAATTAGGGGATAAGATCATTCAAAAACGCAAGTTTGCGAACTTCACTTCCGTTTTTTATTTTATTTTTTTCATTTTTTTTTTTAGCTTAGACAATTGCATGCTTTTTGAGTGTTTAGATAAAGTATAAGTATCAATTAAGGGAGATTTCGTTGATAAAGTGTCCAGTGTACAACCAATTCTACCTTCACAAGATCCCTTGCCATGTCATTTTAAGTACGTCACTACCCGCTGTTTTTTTAAAGTGACCAGCCTGTACCACAAAAATCACACGCCTAGAAGAATCCAGGTGTGCTTTTTTCACACGCCTGGGATTTTCAAATCAGAAGGACTGCAACACACAACAAAACTCTTGATAAAGGCATTAAGAATGGGTGGGAATGGAGTATTATTTGAAAAACAAGTTGACAAAATTCTTCTTGCTGAAGTTGTTTGAAAGCTTGACCGACCTGCACATGTTAGGCATATCTGAATACAATAACTGCAATGTATCACAAAGCAGTTCCTGTCTGTAGCATTTTTTATTTCCTTAAATTTAATATTTTGCATCAAACTACTAGTAGGCTAGGTATTGTAACTGCTGTGACCTGATCTTATATTATTTGTGAGTGACCTTTGATCCTGCTTTTCACTGCCTCTACCCACCCCCGCCCGCCCATTTTTTTCCGCCACAGTGAAACTGCAGAAAAGAGCGAAGAATGGCTGGACGAGGAGAATTTGAAAAAGCCAAGTCAATGATGAGACCAGCAGTGGGATTGTGGAGATGGGGGTGCGTTACTGATGTGACAAGCTGCTCCAGGATGAAGTCAGCAGCAATATCAAACAGTCGGGATCGATTAGGGCTAGATTGGTTAATGGGGTTGACGTCTACATTAAAGTCACCCAAGACGAGACACCCATCAAAGTCATCCATACTCACAGTTTGAAATGCCTCTCTGAGTCTCAACCAGTAGGATGCATTAGATGATGGAGGGCGATAGAGAATACCAACTAGCCAGGATTCAGTAGAAAACTTGACTGACATCCACATCAGTTCAATGTCATCACGTTCAAGATGTTCAAGCCTGCATGGTGACAAGGACCCACTGATAGCAGCAAGGACACCACCTCCACGGGGTCCATGACAACGATCTCGCCGATGGATGACGTAATCTTCAGGCAGGCCAAGAATACGTTCATTGTCTTGAGGTGTTAGCCATGTCTTGGTGAATAGTAGGATGTCTGGTAGGGAATTAGCATATAAATACAACTGGAGCTGGGGACCTTTGTTCCGGATACTACGAGTGTTACATAAAATGCCAGTAATATTATTATGTTTAGGCTGATCAATCATGTTTTGATCAGGACGATGACGAAGAGAATGTGGCCCAGGGTTTAGTTCAATGTCACCACCAGCAATCAGGCCGTGCAGTAGTAGGCAGACAAGGCCATGACTGCTTATAGGCTGTTTAGGTTTCCCGCCACACAGATGATGGAGATTACCTGTTAATAGCAGAGCCGACCCATACCCTAGACGATCATGCAAAACAAAGTCTGCAAATTTTAGATAGGTCTTGGGGTTGAACTTGCCCAGGATAGCACCGAATGGATCACGGGTGTCATGATGGCAATCAGATGTGTTTCCAGACTCAACAGCACGGTAAAAGACGAAAACAAAATACGGTGAGCTAAAACAAGAGACGTGTTGATCGCCATTTCGGTCATACGCTAGTGTTTGTAGAATTACAAACACGTGTTCGGATTGTGTGAGTAGAAGGTAAATATTCCTAGTTAAATCAGTCTTAATAAAACAAGTTTATAAAAGGAGTTTTGTAATATACATTTTATAAACTTCCAGATTGGACAAGGGAGCCTGATCAAATCAGGTCACTAACAATTTGTAAGAACTTTCATTCATCAAACATTCACAAACAATGCAAAGATTATAATCAATGTGTTCCTCAAGATATGAATTTTCGAAATAAACATTTGGTTGGGCCAGACTTGAAAAGAGTGACATTATTATGAGGTCATATCCAAGTTCTTATCCAGACATTGAGATTTAAGTGTGTGAAAAAAGTTTTTAAAATGCAAGCTGAACTTGCAAAATGTTTTCAGCAAAGTAGTACATTATAATATCAAGTTGTCACAAGAGGGCGCTGTTGATGCAATATCTTTAAATTTGAAAGCCTAGGAGTCATACTTCATACAGAGAGAACATGTTGGAAATCCAGATGATATTGTTTGCAAACCTCAAAACATTTTCTTCACTTCAGTTTCCGGTTTCGACCGGAAAAAGGTAAATAAGTCACACTGTGTAGCATTCGTTCATTTTTTGAAGCCCTCTCCGAATATATATATAATTTTTTTAATCCATTGCATGGTTCACAAGTTTTTTGTTTTTTTTCAAATATTAAACTTTCATTTTTATTTTAAACCTTGTGAGGTCATCATGACATCAGTGAATTGGTGTCTTCTTCTAGTGATGATCTAAAATGTGGGAAGTTTGAAGGAATTGTTTGAGCTTTCAGAGTTTGTCTTTGTTGGCTGACAAAAATGCTCACTGTGGCGTAATCCTTTTCTTTTTAAAGGTTCTCATAATAAGCACTGGAATTTGATCTCTTTTAAAATATGAGTAGGCATTCAAGGTGAATATCAAAACTTTGGCCATAAGCCAGTCTATATTTTGCCATAGTATTGCTTGAATCTCAGACCACTTGAAATTACCTCTCATTGAGCCTAATGAAATGATAAACAATGATGGCAGCCTGTTCATTCCTGTGCGCCACATTTGTATATCAAAGGACGAAGGTTTGGAATTGGGTTACACAATAAGGTGACTTCCCTGGATAAAGAAAGATTTCAAGCATGAATCTCAGGACCATCTGACCCTCTTTGTATGATGGAAATGAAGCACAGCACAGTAGGTGCATACCTGTGCTTGCTACACAATAAAATATCCGAGGGTGCTCCAAAGTTGTTCCAGGTGTTAACAAACATTCAAAGTTAGCCAGTTTGGAAAAATTTGGCATGTATTCACAGCCTCCGACAGGAAGTAGTTTAGATATATAGCCTAAATATAAAGAAACTAACCTTGCTTTCAACTGTGCATTTTTCTCCACAACATGGTCTTTAGCTTTACTCTTGCTGGCCAGCTGAACCTTTAATTGATTCTTTTGGTCCCTCGATGTATAACGAGTCTTCTTTGAAAGATGCAGATCCTTTACTAGTTGTTCTAAGCTACATAGCTTTTTGCACAAAAGTTCAATATCAATGGATTCTTCTAGTGTTAATCCTGTAAACATAAAACAGAAAAACACATAAATTAATGTCACAGTTCATCAATGCAGCTTTTGATTGCTGTTCCTGTGAGAGATTTTTAAGTTGGACTTTTATTTGTTTATCCTGCAACCACGAACAACTCTCAGACTAATGTGACAGGTGACAAATAAAACAAATTAATTAAGTGTTCGGCCAACAGCCGAAAACCTATTGTTACTGTTCTGTTGGGTTTTTTTTTCTTCCTTCTCCCTGAACCTTGTCTGCCAGATTTTGCAAAAAGTAAAGTTCGTACAGACTCTAAAATTAACATGTAACTTAGACCTTGGGGAGTAGATGAAACCCCAACTTTTTCGGAATGATGACATCATTATAATAAAAAGAAAACTATTTTAAATATTTCAAAAATTCTTATCTTGAGAACAGTGATAGTTACAGACAAGATCTTGTGTGATATGAAAGCTCTTTAAATCTTACACAGAGTGTGACCCCATTTAACCTTACTTCTGGTCGAAACCGAAAGTGCTTTGTAGTTTAAAACTGATAAATTGTATGGAGTTACTTTCAACCATGTTCATGTCCAGCAGGGGTCCAGTATAAAAATATAGTACCGGTGACGTCAAAAAATCCAAGAGCGCCCTTTAGCGGCAGGCTTAAAACAGTTCCAAATACACTTTTACTTGATGTCTGTGGTAAAAATGTTGGTAATAGTTTCAAATTTAGTATACTAAAAAACTTTTATACAGACTACTTTGCGTAAAATTGTAGATTGATGACATCACCACGAGTCTCGTGGTATTACATTAAAGGTGTACTTTTTGAAGTCCTGTATAAACACTTGGCCACTGGAATATGGCGAACAGCAAAACTAATGTACAGTATAGGCCTACCACTGCCATTATAGCTCATCGACGAGACCTCCAACCCCCCATGTGCATATAGTGCATACATGAACATCTCTAGACCAATCACAAGCCACACATAACACAACTAATGAATATGGCTGAGCCTAGCTGTTGCTACAATGTATATCATACTGGGAATTCCTTGTGATTGTATATAACATGTACATGTATAGACTTTATAAACTGTGTACACGTGTAGTGCATTCAATGATGGAGCAATAGGATTGTGTTTTGTAAGTTTACCTACTGTACATTATGTCCTCGTGAATAGCACATTTAGTAAATGTGGCAAATAATCAAGTTTTTTTTTTTAGTAGTTGTGGCAGCGCGTATAGCAAGGTAGTTGAAAAATGTCAGTTGTGACAAGACAGCCAACAATGATCGCTGGATGACTGGTGTGGTGAGTGGGTGAGTGGGTGATCTTGGTAGTACATGATGTACTAGGCTACACGACCAATCATGGCACATTGAGAAAGGGTTGTCCTGAGATCATCTGTGACTATACCCAATAAGCCTGTGTGCACTTGGCCACTGGACTCCAAAGTTTCTTCAGTTTGTGCACCTTGCCTCTGTTGGATATCTGCATTAGATTACACCAATCCAGCTTCATATTCATAAATTAAAGATGCATTGCCTGTGTTATGAAGAGATTTATAGGAGAAGATCTAAACTTTCTTTACTGTTTTCTCTGGTTAACAGACTGAGAGCCTGAATGGCGCACGGAGTGGAGTATATTCTAGGTTGACGACAACTGAAGAAAAGCACTTTCAGACAATGTATGGGTCTGATCTTATTTTAATATAAGGTGACTTAATCTACCGATAAAATCGTTACAGAGGTGCTGGACCTAGCTCAGAAGTATTTGAGAGGCGAGTCTCTTGCACTAAGGCATAAAGGATAGTCATCGGACTAGTCCAGGTCCGGAGTGAAAGTTGAGGAGATGTTTCATAGGATTTTGGTGGTATGGGAAGTTTTAATTTAGAAATGATGTCACGCTGAAATCATTTCCAAGAACAAGGTTAGATGATGTAGAGGTAAACAAAGGAGTAATGGTCAGTTTGGGGACCTTGGGATCAAGGTGTGTGTCTACTGAGAAATGGGCGTGAGCCTTGGAGTGCATGGTGACGAGGATATGGGCCACCTGTTGAGACGTGTACAACTATATTGGGAGAATACTAAAGCTCGTCGGAAATCTAGTTCTCTACACCTGTGGATGGGCTTCTTGGAGGGTAAAAATACAACTGAATTTTAAATTGCATTTTTGTATTAGGTATAGGAAAAGTTATATGCTTTCATTTGACATCTTGAATGACGAAATTTATCAAGAATGAATTGCAGTTAATAATTACAAACAAAAAATGTGTAAAAAGACTGGGCAAGCCTTCTAATCCCCACACCATGGAGCAAAACTGCTCCATGCTCACACTTCAAGACGTACATGTACATGTACGGTACTTCCACATTGGACTAAAAATGTTCATTAGATGTATACACTGCTATGTAAAGGAGTAGGTCTCATACTTCAAATGTAGCCCCAAAATACCTTGTAGGAAAATACTTAATGTTAAAGTGCCTTGAGCGTCACTGAGTGATGGATATGAGCACTATATAAGAAGCCATTATTATTAGTTTTTGTTTTTTTTAAATTCGTCTTCTTCTCGCCGTCGATTGTCCGCTAACAAAGACACACTTCCTAAGCTCATATAAACTTGAAACTTTACACATAGTTAGATATTCATAGTAGATGAAACCATTTTTGGTTTCGTCATGATGACGTCATCAGGTGTCGAGTTACATTAATTCAAAGGTTAATATTTGAAAAAATCATAACTCCAAAACTACACAATGGATTTTCACAATCTGTACATCATCGGATAGGCCTGTCATGACCCTAAAAACGCTTCACACAATGTGACCTCATTTGACCCTGATTTCCGGTTCAGACCAGAAGTTAAACATTTCAAAAATTCATATCTCAAGAACTACTTATTATATCATCACAATTTTTATATCAGATTGCAGGTTTGTTAACCTGCTCAAACTTTTTTTTTTTTTTTTTTACTTTCAAAAAAAAAATTTGATTATGGTATGTTGTTCAACTGTCGGATTGAGTCGATGCTTACCCCCGTTAAGGTATATGTACATGTACTGTGTATACAAAAATATACATCTCGTGAACCAAAAAGGGTTTTGACTTTAAACTAACCATGTACTTAGACCTAATTAGTGTGTCAATTTGAAACCGCACATGTTTTTGGCATGTTGACGTCATCAATGATGTCATAATATGAATTCGATCTAGAAAACCATAACTGCTACATACAAGAGTTTCAAAAGACCCTTGGTTTTTGTTTTTTTAAATCTTACACAAAGTGTGACCCTCTGTGACCATTACTACTGGTCGAAACTGAAAGATGATTATTCCATACTTAAAAACTTTGACCAAAGTGTGTAGCTGAAACCGCAATTATTTTTGGGATGATGACGACTCGATGGCGTCCTAACATTAAATTGATTTTTAATCTAAACAATTTATATCCAGAGAACCAAAATTGTTACATACATAACTTGCACAATCCCCCATGATTACACAAATTGTGTCCCCCTGTGAGTTTCAGTTCTGGTAAAAACTGAAAGCTTAAGTGAACATAATTACCCCAGTCCTTGTTTTGAGGCCTGCAAACAATATGATCTTGAGATCAGATGGTCCCTCTACATGAAATAAAGATTTACCCATAGGTCTTTCAATTCAAGCAAAACAATAGGCCTTACTGAAAGCCTGTAACATTTTCAAAAACTTAGCTGATACTTATGAATCTCAATATCTTAAAAATAAAATGAGCAATGAAAACGGAATGATGTCATCGGTTTTAAATTTATCAAAGTTTTTAAATTCAAATTTGAAATCTTCCACCATTCACTTCACGTATCAACTTGTCGTACTTGCACGTTTATTCGATTTTCTCTTTCTCAAAAATGTCTACACCGAACACCTTGTTTTTGTTGCAACAAAAATTCATGTCTAGTTGTTATTATTAGGTGTTCGGGCATCAAGCCCGAACAACTCATTGTTATTGTTCGTTTTTGTGTTTTTTTTTAATTTTTTTTTTTACTTTTTTTTTTGCTTATTCTTTTCAGAGTCGTTTGTCCGCAAGCAAAAGCATACTTGCGAACCTTGGATAAACTTGAAACTTGATGTGAAGTTAGACCATAATTAGCAGAAGCCGAGTTAGTTGTGACGTTGTGATGACGTCATCGGATATCAAATTACAAGCGATTTTAGGTCAAAAAGTGAACATATGCAAATGCTTGTATGTTTGTGAATATTAAAGCTATGAAGCTCATAATTGGGCATCGGATAGATCAAGACTGGGGCAACATTTGAAAAGTTAACGCCAAAATCGTATGACCCTAACTTCTAGGTCGTTACCCTAGGTCAAAGTTTACCTTCGATTTTTTTCTAGAAAAAGTCATGTTTTGGGCCTTTCTACTGCATAACTCAAGATTGAAATCGAATTGACGGTTGAAACTTATCAGACAATTGGACCTCAGTATCAAGACGCTACAAACATGATGATGTCATGATGACGTCATGGGGTATTGAATTACATTAAATCAAAGTTTAATACTTGTAAAAAATCATAACTCATGAACCGCATGTCGGATTTTTACAATCTACACATCATCGGATTGGTCGTTAAAAGTTCAACAAACGCTACACACAATATGACCCCATTTGACCTTGGCTTCCGGTTCAAACCGGAAGTTGAAAGTTGGAAAAATTCATATCTCAACAACTACGTATTATGTTAACATGAATTTTGCATGAGGTTATAGATGAGTTATCCTCCCGAAACTTTTGCACAGAGATTATAGCATTTTAATCTTTGCATCTGGTCAAAACCGGGCGTCAAAGCGCTCGTGTCTGTTGACTTTCATTGTATGACAACGCACAAAAGTGTAGGCCAACACAAACATACGCCGACACTGTAACCAAACAAAAGAACTGCCAGTCAAGACACATGTTACAGACCAACGTAATGCCTTGTGCGCCTTCCATTCATGCAGTGTTATGACACACCACGGGTCACCGTACTTACAACGTGGTGCAATCTTATCAATGGCGTACTACCAATACCAAATAGATCTGAATTCCGTTCATATTCAGCGTCTAATATTTCTCCTATTCGCCCTTCTCGTGGCTTAATGATCAAAATGGAATAAAGACGAAGTTTCGCTGAGATGGCCACCTACTTCAGTGATTCATATGACTAGTAATTATGTGAGAAAATGCAAGCAGAAAAAGACGAACTTTGGTTATGTTTTTATCACACTCCGAGAAGGAAGGATGTGTCATCGGATCGTGAAGGGTGTTTCGGACCCTCCTCACGGCATGTGTTTATCGTTGCTACTCGGGACTAAAACGGTAAGTTTTTGTGTGAACATCATTGCTTATTAAAATGATTATTTTATTTAATGCACAATTACGTTATATCGTGTATCCTGTATCATCAAGTGGTGACGGTGGTGAGATGTTTTTAAAACTAAGAAACGTTTAGTATGAACGTCGAAGAGATATAATTGGGCAATGGGGGATTGGTATGATTGTTGGCTGTGTCACTAAAGTCAGACAATGGTCAGACCGATGAATGTTTTCCGTCAACTTTGTATTATGACATAACTATTTGAAAACCCTTCGATAAAGTTTCCACTAATAAGGTTTCGTTTATAAGTCGTTCACATCAAAAACAGGATGTGCACCTTCCACTATCTTTTTCTTGCGTAATTTCCTTACTCTGATAGGTTGTATTGTTAATATGCGCCCTCGAACAGTTTGGTCCTGGAAAGAGCGCAATATAAATTCAATAAATTATTATTATTAGTATGTAATCATGAAATGTTGTAAGGCTCGAATTTTATTTATTTCAGCAGTTTCAGCTTGACTTAGTTTGCTTTGAGTCAAACTTTGTTTATAATTGTTTTTTTCTTCTTCAGAATTTACAAATCATCCAGTACCCGAATGGTCTCCAGTGAAAGATTTCATACTCGTTGTGTTCCATTCCCTAATTCCTTGCTGAGTGTATGATGCACCCTACAGGTAGAAATAGTTTTTAACTCATTAATAACATTTTATTAGTCAAAATTCACTAGAGGCTTAAACTTGCCGTCTTCATGACTTGCCTTTATCTTGCAAAATTATTAAAAACAAGTGTCTTTTCTTTCAATATTATAAATTTAACAAACCGTTCTGTATGATGACTAAAAACCAATAGCTCATACCATGTTCGACTTATTTTGACGACATCATCATCAGTGAATATGTATTGAACAATCAAAGTATCATGCACCGATACAAAATGAGAAGCCAAATCACAGTATTTGAAAACCTGTTAAAACTTTTAAGAATTGTAACTTAATAATGTCAACATGATTTGCATAGTCGGATTTAATAATCAATAAAGAATCAATTTCCATTGAAAAAACAATAAACTTTAGTGAATGGCATACATGATAGTTGTACTTGTGAGTAACTTACTTCTTATTTGTTCTGGGCACACAGCAACGTTCCTACAAATATACCCTATTATGACTTTCAGCCGCAGTGCTAGGGCATGGCCTTTTGTTAAGCTCCGTCGTGCGCATTTGTTTTGTTTTCTACTGTGTGTATGCTCTTTCATAATCATTCCAATAGCGTCGATTTAATAACCGGCATCATAAAACAAAGAAGGCAATGATTAATACTGAAGACTATTATAGTAACCAAAACATTTATTTCACCATGTAAAATAAATGTAAACATTTAATAAATTTACACTTTTTTGAAAGGTCAACACTCAACACCTTTTTTATCGATTCAAATGTTCTGACATCAACACAATTACACTGACTCCGACGATACCCGAACACCTAGTGTTTGTTTCAACAAACACTAAAGCTCTAGTTATTATTATTATTATTATTATTATGTAATGTACTATATAGACCGTGTAAGTCTGGCGACGATAAGGTCCCCATTGAGCTCCCGGCATCTCTGAGCCATCAGCTATGGGAGATTAACATGGGTGCAATTTTGTGTGATTTTTATTTTTGTCACATCACTTTTTTCAACCCCCAAAATCCTATTGGTGGAATGATTACATTTAAGACTAACAATGTAAGAAATAAAAATAAAATAAAATATGGAAGCTTAAGAGAAAATGAAGAAATATTATTTGACCTCCAACATCCGGCTCGAAGTGTCAAATTGCAAATTTTACGCCAACTGTGTTGTGCAAACCGTGTCGATTGCACTAACAAACCAAAGGTAGGCTATATTTTAAATCGGGATAAAGTGCTCATTTACTCAGCGCGAAAAACAGATCTTGTGTCGCATGGTTTTTACGTGATGTTGCATGGCGTCGCCAGGACGTCATCCTAGTTTCGCGTGGTTTGGGTACTGTACTAGTAGCAGCTTGATCCAATTTGCAAGAGGGTGTACGTCAAGGATCACAATGGTCGCCTTTTTATCGCATGCCCTTTATCACCAAAAGTGAAGCAGAAATTAAGGTCAAAATTATATTTTTTCAAAGATTTGGGAAATTGTTTACAATTTACAATTTCTAAAAATAGCTTTTCTTTATTCAAACAATATTCAATGGGTGAAATTCATAAAAACATCGTAATACAAGTTCTTTGCAAAAACAACTCTCACATTAGCTGCTAATCCAGGTACCTGGAAGTCCATATTCTCGCAAAAGCCAACGCTCTTGAGGTCAACTTACACAGTCTATACACTAGCTAGGTTAAGTGTACTCGCAAAATGGGTGCTACTGGAGCTAAAATAAGAATGAACATTTTTACAGTAAAGTTAGTGGGAACAGACTAGGTGGTTATTTGGACACTGATATGGTTAAATTGGGGGGGGGGGCAAGGGAAGGAACCCTGGGAATGGAACCTGTTGTCTGTGGTCAGAGGATGCAGCAAGTGTAGGACTATGCCCTGGGGGTATTGATGAAATTTATGGAGGAAGGATGGCTAACTACATGTAATGTTAACTGTTTGGGAACCAATGTGGGAAACAGCCAGAATCTTGGCTGACAACAGTGTGTGTGTAAGCCAACTATGAGGGCACCAATTTGGGAGTGAGCAGATTTCAACATGACCTTTCTCATCTGGTCAAAAGTTATTGAGGCGTGAACATGTGGTTTAAACCTGTGGTGTGGCATGAGCCCTTATTTAGAAGTCCATTTGTAAACAAAAGTTGTTTACTCTGCCATTATTTTCTTCAATTTTTTTTTCAAAATCCATACATTCCCTTTTGAAACAAAGCCAAATAGCCTGGTAAAAGCATAGTCTGGTAGAGAGATTCATTGACCCATAAATTGACACCCAAAACAACCAGACCTTTTTAATTTCCTAATGGCAATATTATAGATCGCAGCTGATAAGGTGATTGAGTAAGGCCCTCTCTCAAGGACAAGGCAATCAATCATCCTGTGGAGCCTTGCATGCTTGGATTACAGCTGTCCCTGTTTAGAATTGACCATACAAGTAAGATGCATTGATTATGTAGACTCTTACAAGGGCTTTCAAGGTTTTATTGCGCGCTACTCAAACGTACTGTAAAGAACGTAAGTACCACTACGTAACGGTGGCCGAACTGCACTGCATGCATACAATGAGCATAATATCTTATATTACCTATTTTTACTTTTGATCATGTGTAATTTTTACAAATTTTTATTGAAGGTATTTCCTGGGTTGTAGGCCTCTATCCATCTGTTTAGACCATTTTGTGAATTGAATATGTTCAACAAAGTTAAACACATTGCACTTTAATCAACTTGACTTTTAAAAAGGGGCTCACCAGGTGAGAATAGTTAAGTTTGGACAGACTTGCGGCAGACGATTTTTAATGCCTGGAACAATTTCAGATTTCCTCAATTTTTTTGCTGACAGCTGGATGGCTCATGTTTTTTATCTACCCTAACTTTCCATTGTGTAGCATGGACAGGCAGGCACCTACTGTGATACACTACTGTAGTGACCACTCTTTTTTTAGTCACCATCTCACTTCCAAAGTGCCTTTATTTAAATTTATACCTGGATATCCAAGGGCATCTAAAAGTGCAGGTAGCCTATTGTTATTGGACATGATTAGACAGGACACGGCATAGCTGTGTGCCCATACACACACTCTCTCTTCTCTACAAGACTAGTTTCTCAACTCTGAGTTCCAAGAAACAATGACCCTAAGAGTCTCTGATGGGGTGCATTTAAAAGATTGATTGACTAAAGAATGCTCTCACAGATGCAATGTACTTTTTAATGGCATGAATGAAAAAGAAAAGCAATTATAAAGAGAGTAAAGTCATAGAGGTACAACTCTATAGTAAAATCACAGAGAATTAAACAACTTTAGCAGAGAAAACAGAACCATACATTTTTCACCTGTCACATCTATTTTAGGCACCACCGAGGCCAGACAGACAAACAGCAATAGCCAACCTGTAAAGAGTCCACATTGTTGTACTCCGGCGACCTGGCTGACCAGAATAAACAATGTTAATTGCCGTAAATGTATGCCCAACTTTCAACAAAGCTATCACAAAACGGTAGCCAATCTCAATTTGGCTTCTTTATGCAAGGCAGCACGACCATGGACAGCTCGCATTCGTGTTCAATACGAATTTCCCCTCGAGTAGTCCAAGATAGGTGCCTCCTGTACTGTAAGTTCCTTTTTAATGTCTCAAAAGCGTCTTGGCAGTCATTGTCCCAGAGGAATGGTCGCGCCTTCTCTGTTAGTTTGTGCAGTGGCCGGGCTATATCTGCGAACCCTCTTACAAACCTCCTATAGTAAGAGGCTAACCCTAGAAAGCTCCTTACAACCTTGCCATCCATTGGGGTTTCTCATTGGAGGAAACAACATGTCCCAGGTACTTAACATCCCACCGGAAGAGGTGGCATTTCTTAAGTTTTAGTTTGAAATTCGCAACACTGAACCTTTGTAGAAGCTCTCACAACCGACTGATCTCTTCCTATTCAGTTTTACCATAAACAATGTCATAATCGAGGTACACGAGCAATGTCTCCCACTGGAGCCCAATTAAACACTACCCTCTCCATCAGTATTTCAAATGTGGCAGGGGCGTTGCACAGTCCGAAAGGTATAACCTCCCAGCTTTACAACCCACCTAGCAACAACGAAAGCAGAAAGCAGTTTTGCATCCTCATCTAATCCTACCTGCCAGTAACCAGAGGCTGAATCTAGGCTAGGTCCTGATCAACTAAATTTTTCTTTGTTCAACCCCCCAATTTTTTTTTAAAATCATAACTCAACAACGACACAAAAATTCCTTACTTGTTACACTACACAACAAAGAAAATGTATTGAAAACTATTAAATTGATGGCACCATCTTACTTTTAACAGGCTTACATCACCATCTGGTGACACAAACCATATATTTCTAATCTCAAATCTTGAGTATTGAATCATAAAAAGATGAAGTCTGAGGTCATGCAAAATAAAACTCAATACATGCATCGGCAGCATCAACATAAGATAAAAGTAAAATTAAATTCACCAACAGCAGGTCCAGAGATGAACAGCACTGTAGTAAGTTATGAAGTAGTTGTTGCTACAAAAGCTCGAGTATCTTCTTTATTTTTTTGTTTAGTTTAGTCTTTACATGCGAGTGCTACCACAACCTAAGCTGATTTATCGATCAGATTAAAGACATTGGACTTATTTTTGGGTAACCTAACCAAGCAAATGGGTAAACTTGACTATTTTTAGTCCAATGTAGACAGCCCAGAAAGTTTCCCTCCCAGGTAATTTACCCAACCCGAATGGGTAGTTTAACCGGCCCACTTCTGCCCGGTTAAATTGACCAGGTCAGTTTAACCGAGCCGAAAAGTCCAGTGCAAATGCGATCTGGGTAAAAGCCGTCCCGGTAAAAAGCCAAACCCCGGCCCCCGGATTTACACGCACATGTTTACACGGTAGCTCGGTTGCACTCATTGCATTCTCACTGCACCCCGGTCAAAGGTCACTGCGATAGCACCCTCTTGTGTTTGTCGTAAGTTAGTCAGTTAGTATCACCGGTCGTGTCAGTTAGTTTACCCACGTCCTTAATCCAAGTTTGGACGCTGGTAAGTTTCACCTATTGGAATGTTAACCACGGTCTCGGTAAAAAATGTATCCAATGCGAATACGGCTTAACCCTTTCCTTACCATAGGCGACTTTAGTCGACTGCACTCATACCCCCTCTTCCTTACCATTGGCGACTTTAGTCGACCAAGCTTGCACACAAAAAAGCACTCAAGCCTGAGCACAAAGGCCATTTGTAATAAAGTTGTAGTTTTGTCCATGTTCACCCTCCATACCCAAGCTTACCATCATTGGAAAGAGAGAGATCGGATCTTTCCAATGGTGGTAAAATAAAATAAGGTTGCTATTATGCAATCTCTTCAAATTGGAATAGGAAGATCCGAAATGCCAAACACCTACGGAGCGCCATATGGTTGTGTACAAAAAAGTATTTGAGATTACAGATTGCACTGAGGAAAGAAAGACCAAGAACTTTGACATTTATTGGACCAATCTCAATGAGTTTTAGATTATATGAAAGGGAATTCAATAAGGAAGAACATTTTTATTACTTATTTTGCTGTAAAACAATATCTTCAAGGAGATAATGGAGTTTGTAAAAATGGCCTTTGAACTAAAGCTTTCTGTTGTGTAAGAATGTGTGCTTCACGCTTGAGTGGTCAAACAATGCGGTCACCAGCGGTTGTTTATGTCCAAACAATTCGGTAACGAAAGGGTTAAAAGATCCCAAACAACATAACGTTTTAATTTGTGACAAAGCATTCTAATGTTAGTTCATACACACTGATTAAATATTTTGCTGTTAAAAAAAAAAATGACGGCTGTAAGTATATAATATTAAACGGAAAAGAAATTGCGCGGGAACGCCCCTAAAAATCCCCCCTTCAACCTCAAAGGATTGAGCCAGTGAGTGACGTCATGACCAGAACTCCTCAGCGCGTCCGTCCCCCACGCAAACACACAGGGCACCGTACACATACGATACATACACTCTCGAGCTCGTCGTAAACGTTCTTCAATCATGGCAAGTTCTTCAGAGAATGAAGAATTCAGTGAAGACGAATTTTCATTGAATAATAGTACTAGTAGTAGTGAGGGAAGTTCAGGTAATGATCTACCAAACCCAGCAGAAAACATCCAGCCATATGTATGAACCTGAAATAGACATTGCCGAAGACGAAGGTCGCCATGACGAAATACCAGGCGTTCGCAACAACCTCGAAGACATCGAACATTGGCTGGGTAACAACAATTTGTAATGAACATAATTATTTATAGCCAAGGGAATACAATTGTATTAGTAAATTAACACAAACAAATCACAACAAACTGTGAGCTTTTCCTGCAAGTTGAGACATGGAACAGTTGCCACGGAAGTTTATTCACGAAATAAAGCGTCGTTTTGCCCACAACCATGACAACCGCGCAGGCCGAAGTCAAATAAAAATAATTTTTACAGGGTACTCTTCTTTTTGCATGAATCGTACCTACTTTGATGATTTGGATTTTGTAATCCTGTAATCCTGACAACACTTTATTATGATTAATTAAGTAAAATGTAGTTTTTGGCGATGCAGAATTAGTGTCGGAAATAGACGACTCCACGCTTTCTCGTGAACACCATGATGGTACACATTATGAAACATGCACTGACTGTATACGTAAACAAAGTCCTGGATACCTTCTTGAGTCACTTGCAATTATTTTGAGAAGTGATGTAATTCAATTTGCATACTTAAACATTCAATTTGCATACTAAAACGTGCATTCTACATAGTATCTTCTCAGTCTCACTGTATTTTGATATTATTTGTGGATAATAAGAAATAGTTGTGAGCAATACTTAACTTACTAAAGGTACATCTATTTATTCTTGTCACAACCCCGGGCCCCCGCACGCTCACGCGCAATGCGTCCTCGCTTTGCTACTCAATCACCAAAACAAAAGGAACATATGACCAGTGTTTTGCGATCAAGAACATTAAACTTAAATTTATTTACACTATGTACATTCAAACAAAGAAAAAAATACGAATCCCACTTGGGATTAGGAACTTGATTGGTTTTTCCCTAACTCAAGAATTAATTAAGTTCTACGGTCTATAATAATCAGTAATACACTTATAGTACTTCCCACCACCACTATTAAAACCAGTCGTCTAAGGGCTGTACAATACCAGCTGGGTAGCGTGCACCTCGTCCATTGCTGCTGTGACCTTGTGTTGTGGTCAGGAGGGTGTCCCCTTCATGGTATGGCTCCGTCTCTACCGGTTGCCTCACTTTTTGGCCACTATGGCTAATTCAAGTCCATAAAAGAAGCCCTGGAAATATTAAATTGAAACAATCATAACTAAAATCTTATTGGCAACAGCTCTATTTGGGTCATCCTACTCCCAGGTTAATTTTACAAGATTTACACGGAACAACTCAAAGTTCAAATGACAGCTCCTAATTACTCAGAGAAATTGCCTGCAGTGGGCGTAATTTTAAATACATCATAAAGTGATTTTTGACTAGTTTGTCAACTTTTTATACGTGGGTAAAGACAGAATTCTTTCTCAGCCTCGAAATAATGCAAACTTAACTACCTCCTTTTAAAACAACAATAATTAGGTAACTTACAGTTTATTCTGGCTTCTAAAGGTGCATCACTTTAAGCAAACTCGGAGCACTTCGGCCCGGATGAATCAGCTATCGCTGCTTTTTCACTTTGGCTATCGCCAAATAGGTGTCCAACAACACTTTACATCACTAGGTTATCCCCTGTATAACTGGGAACTTATCCCGAACTCTCAAGACCTTTGGTCTACGTGTGCGGAGCTACCGCTCTCTTTCTAGGCCAACCTCTCGTCAAGATTGCTCTCCCCTTCTGCCCTCTTCGTAAAAATAGCCAATACATTTTGTTATCCTAACCTATTGATAACCAAATTAACTTTATTATTCTCCCGAACATATATAAAACAAACTCCCACCGCAACCTGATGTGGAGAATGATGTTCGTCACTTCTTAATTACTCAACATAACTTACTTACGCATTATACAAATTCCAACTTAGGGAGTGCCAGCTCTGCTGGATGACGTAATGTATAATTTAAATAAACAAATATCTCCCTCTTGTGACAATTCTTATTTCGGGTATTTTTAAATCTTTCTCACAGGTGTTCATGCAGTGGAGGCTGCACTGAGATGCCCATACTTCGGGAGTCTGTATGCTGCAAGGAAATAGACCAGGTTGTTGGCAGAATGGACGAGGGCAATGACTTGGACTGTATTGTTGACCATGATGGCTTCGAACCAGTGTGCATAAACAGACATGTCCTTGAGACTGCATTTTTGCAGTACCGCCAACAATATGGTGCAGTCGGGCAAGGTGCCACAGAGAACCAGTAAGTTTACAGTGGATTTTTTGTGCTGCACTGCACTACTCTGATCATCAGTGGGGCAATGTATGCTGTTCAAAAGTAAACAAAATGTTTGACATGAATAAAACTGCCTATGCATATAAATAAAATTTGTTTCTGTTTTTTTTTTTTTTAAATGAGCAAGTTACCCTCTATTTATGTAGAAAAAACTTACTGAACATCATTGGTTCCTTCTTTGGCTTAACTGTTGCTGCACCTTCCTTGTACTTGGGTTTGCTTAAGGCAAACTTCTTCTTCCCCATGCGTGAGATGGCCTGCTTCCTTTCTGCATTGATATTGTAATGAAGTGCAGCAAGATGAATCCTTAAAATAGAAAACAAAATCAGACATAAGTAACATAAATTATTTTAGTTGCTTTACAAACAATACCAAACTGAATCCCTGATGAAGTTTTACCATTGCTTTAAAAGTAATTATTGATTCTATATTTACATAAAAGCAAACTATTTCGATATAATTTTGCCAGGAAACTTTTTTAGGTGGGGCAAAATAATTCTAATAAATGTAAGCAAATGCCTAAATATGTTTTTTATCTTAAACAAACATCACCTACCTGCTGATCATTCCATAGTAAGAGTATGCCTTTAACTTGGGTGCGAAGTGGTTAATCACACTGTGAAATGATTCAAGGGAAGATGTTTGGACACTGGACGACATCTTTTTGATGTCTTTAAGCAGCATTGTGTTGGTTATTATTTCCTTCAACTTGACACATGGCTCGGTACCTTTAGCAAAAGAAAGCGGAAAGAGTTACTTTTATAGTTCACATTCATTGTTTGATGCAGATGTAGCATGCTGCTTCCTAATACATGTACTGCCTTTGAAACCAGGGATGAAATAATATTTTTAACTCACCGTATGTTTTTTATTGTTTTTTCTATCCAGAAATTCATATTTTTTCTTTTCTTTTTAACTGCAGCATGAACCAAATTTTGTTTTAATAATTTTTTTTATTTTTTATTACCGGACTTGAGCCACTCTTTGCATTTCTGTGTGTAATCCTCGAGTTTCTGTAAGTCACCATGGAGACATCTTGGAAAAATCTCAGAGTGGCCGTCATGGACTCCTTGGATGTGGTTTCCCATGAAGATCCATTTCTGCACCCTCATCTCCTCCTCTTCATCAGTAGTAGACGCCGCCACCCAATAGACGTGGTTGTTTATACTACGCTCCCATTTCTTCACTTCTTTGAGCCCCTTTTTCTTGGACAAGGCCTTTATCTTCTTCTTAACCGCTGGAGATTAAAAGATTTAATTAATATTTAAAAAAAATATATATAATAATAATACTTCCCTGTAATTGAAGTGGAAGTCAGTAGACACAAAAACATAAACCACAAGAGAAACTGAAATTTTAAATGATTTAAAATGACAAAAAATACTTGAAATATATATTTAACAAAAAATAAATACAAAAACGCAAGAGGGACAACACCAACTTACATTTGGCTACATGCCAGACATCATACATATGTGATATTTCCGGCAACTTCTCCCGTACATGCTTGGCTAGCTGCCGGTGCCTATCAGTTACAAGTTTTCCTATCGTGAGTCCTGATTTCTTGATGTACTTTGCCATCCTCTTGTATCCTTCCAACTCCATGTGATACAAGCCCTTTACCTCGTTACTCTGAGAGGATTTTAAAACAAAAATAAAGTATTTATTTGTTTTCATACACCTTATTGAAAATGCAAGAACTATAATGAAAAGAGCCCCCAAATAGACACGAAATATGAAAAATAGAAATAGCAAGAGCTAAGCTCAAGTGAACAATTACCTGCACTAATTGAATATCAACTATCTTGTTGCTAACAAGGTCTATTGCTGTGTAAGTTCCAAACTTCGCCGAGTGTCCAGGGCTATCTGCACGACCATCCCCACCAATTATAAGAGGTTTTCCCTCATCCAACAATTGCTCTTTGATGTGCTTGTGGTGTATCTTCCACTCTTTCTCTATGGCTGGCTGCAGAAAACGAGTCTGATGTCTATAAAATGTGCGCTCGCTTATAGATGCCACGTTCAAGTGCTCCAACATTTGAAGGGTTGATGAGCAACTTCCTCCCAAGAACAATGTTGCGGCAGACAACAATACATTGCCAGCTGGAATACTGCCAAGAAATGGTTGGCTGTCCCATTTCTTCCCTCCATGGCTGCAGCTCCCACACTCAATCCACATGGTTAAAAGGGTGCCGCTTTCCTTTTTGGAGACTTGCACAACACTCGACCCACAACTACTGCAAGTTGAAAATAGCTTGAGAAGTTGAGACTCAAAGATGATGTACTTTCTCTCATCTTGTGGAGGAACAGACTTGCTGGGTGTGTTATCTACAATGGTGTGGGGACTGAGTACTTGCTTCCTACAAAAAATAAAAAACACACGAATATCACATTTAAATCATAATGTTTAGTTGTGTTAATTTTTCATTATAAAGACCACTTTTACGAAAACTATTAAAACAAGTTAATAATTAATAATAATTATACATTTATACCGCGCACATATCTGTCAATAAAGACACCCAAGGCGCCCAAAGAGAAAATGAATGGTAACATTTAACAGAAAACTTGAAATTGATTTAGAAAGAACATTTGAACAAATGTGTCTTTAAACTGGACTTGAAGCACTGAAGGGATGTAGATGTACAAAGATCTCTTGGGAGAGTGTTCCAAAGTCGTGGAGCAGCCACGCAGAATGACCTGTCTCCCCACGACCGTCTCGATCTGGTCTCAGAGAGCCTGTTATGAGTGACAGAAGAGCGAAGACCAGAGCGTCCAGGTATATATTTTTGCAGCAGCTCAGATATGTAGGTTGGAGCTTGACCGTTAAGTGCTTTGTAGGTGATCATGGAGAGTTTGTAGTCGAGTCGTTGATTGACGGGGAGCCAGTGTAGTTGCTTCAAAATCGGTGTGATATGAGATGAAGACCGGGAACCAGAAATGAGACGAGCTGCTGTATTTTGTATTTTCTGCAGTCTGGTAATCTGTTTTTGAGGGAGCCCATACAATGTTGAATTATATAGGTCTAAGCGGGACGTGATGAAGGCATGCATGAGTTGTTTAGTTGCCTGTGGGTGCAGGTAATCTCTGATCCTACGAATGTTTCGAAGATGGTAGACTGAAGTTCTGATACAGTTTGAGATTTGGGGCTCCATAGTCATGCTGGCATCAAGCATGAGGCCTAGATCACGTACCTTGTCAGCAGGACGTATCTGAGAATCAGCAACTTTAAGATCAGGGATGGTAACTTTCTTTCTCTGTTGCACAGACCCAAACATGATGAATTCGGTCTTATTTTCATTCAGCTTCAGGTAGTTCTCATTCATCCAGACCATGATCTCAGCTACACATGCCTCAAGCCGAGCTACAATGGTGTTAATGTCAGCTTGATTGGGCAAGCAGGATACATACAGTTGTATGTCATCTGCATACAATTGGTACATGAGGTTATGTCTAGTGATGATGTCCTTGATCGGAAGTATGTATAAGGAGAAAAACTGTGGGCCTAGCACGGAGCCTTGCGGAACAGAAAAGTCCATGGATACTGGTTTCGATGAAACGGTTCCAACTTGCACTGATTGGGTCCGGCCATGGAGATTTGATTTGCACCAATCAATGACAGATCCCCCAATGCCAAGATCAATCAATCTCTGCAACATCATCTTATGATCGACAGTATCAAATGCAGAACTTAGATCTAGAAGAACAAGACCCGTCAGCATACCCCGATCCATAGCTTGAAGCACATCATTACAAACACGTAACACTGCCGATTCAACGCTGTGATTCTTCCTGTATGCTGACTGACGGGGATCTTGTAGCTGTCTAGCACTAATGGATCCAAGAATACGTGAGGCCACAACTCGCTCAACTACCTTCCCCAGATACTTCAGGTTTGCCACAGGTCTGTAACTTCCAAGAACTTCTTTGTCGAGATCAGATTTTTTCAGCAGCGGTTTGACCGTTGAATGCTTGAGATTGCCCGGAAAAACACCTCTTTCGAGCGACCTGTTCACCAGCCTTGTGATAAACGGCGCAAATATGTCTAAATGCTCCTTGATCAGCCAAGTTGGCAAAGGATCTTGACTACATGACTTAGCAGGTGAGTGCATGATGATTTTCTTCACCTCATCAATTGAAGCCGGCTCAAACGAGGAGAGATGTAGGTCCTCTGGTGAACTTGATACCTCTTCATTCCTGGAACTCTGTGTCATGTGATGTCCTAGGTCATCACGTATTCTGGTGACTTTACTCAAGAAATGTTCAGAGAACCTGTCGGCTAGATCTCGTTCTGACGTGAAGCTAGGCAATGCAGGATCACCAACCCTGTGAAGAAGTTTGCCAATGATGATGAACAATGCTTTTATGTCAGTTGAGCAGCCTAGGACAGCTGCAGAGTAAAACTCCCTTTTAGCTTTCCTGATGAGAGTGATTACAACTTGACATTGCTTCTGAAACAGTTGTCGATCTGCAACCGATCTTCTCCATTTTCTCTCCAACCTTCGCTTAGCTTGTTTAGCAGCACGAATTTCATTGTTGCACCATGGCAAAAAAGGTGCAAGTTGGTCGATGAGATTTTGTAGTGAAGACTCATATTCATCCACTGATCTGGAAAGGTGGTTGTTCTCTACATCGATTGATGACAAGGCTTCATAAGCACCAAATCGGAATAGATCTCTGTCCAACCCCTTCCAATTACGCGTAGAAACGATCTTTCTCACAGACTTTGGTTTTTGTAAAGCCAATCTGCATGTGATTGCGTTGTGGTCGGACAGTCCAGGGTCAACTGATACACTTGATATGATTGGTTCGCCATCTCGTGTTATGAACAAATCTAAAATGTGACCAATGCGATGAGTGGCACTGGTGACATGTTGAGTCATGTTGTAAGCAGCCAGAAGACTGTCGAAAATATGCGCATTCGTATCGGCTGGCTCATCCATCCATATATTGAAATCACCAGTTATTAGGATTTTGGAAGGATAAAGAAGATAATGGTCCATCAGCGAGCCAAACTCATCCACAAATACATTAAACGGCAACCGGCGACCTTCCTTGTCATTACCAGAACGATAAATGATAACAAGTCTAAAAGAACAAGAGTTGCTTGTAACTTGTACATGAAGGGACTCGAATGATGAGAATTGACAAGGTGTGTCAATTTTAGTTGTGAAGTTGCTTTTATACAACAGTCCAACACCTCCGCCCTTACGTTCTTCACGGGCAACATGCACAAACTTGTAACCATCTGGTGTGGCATCTCTAATGATGACGTCATCATCAGCTTTCAACCATGTCTCATTGAGTGCCACAATGTCCAAATCCTGATCAATCACAAATTCCACAAATGCTGCTGTCTTGTTTCTGATCGACTGTAAGTTTATGGTACACAGTTTTGCAAATTCTGAAATCGGGTTAATACGAATCAGGTTTCCAAAATCAGAAATACGACTATTCACTCTTGCCTGCCTTCTACTGGATTGGATAACAGGGATAGCATTTTGGCGCTTGCATAAAGCTCGAACTCCTCTCTTCGTGGGCTTCACCTTTGCAATGCAATTGTCCACTAGTGAATGGTATACATTAAGAGGCACTCTACACTTCGAGCATTGATCCCTTATTTCCAGAAGCTCCTTATTAGAATATGAAAGATGTGGCATTGTCCAGAGGATAATGATGGTCACTACTGCAGCTTGGCATGCCATGGGTTCAAAAATGCCGGCTCAGCCAGACAACAGTATTCCGTGTAGAAAAACACCATATCATTTCTCAGATGTATTTTCCACAATTATTCCTCTGAAGATAAAGAGCCGATGTTGTTGGAAAAAGTCCTGTGTTGTCAGTGAAGTTTCTTCTTCAAGATGACAAAACATTAAACTTCCTTGCATGCAGCAGTCCAAAATAAAACAATGAAACCTTTGGAGCTCCTGTGCAGTGCAACCACTAGGCGCAACCACTACTACTACTAGTTAGTATAAAACAATAAGTGTACCTTTTAGTGGGCCTTTTACATTTTTTCTTGGGGGTGCTGCAATCTGTAGATGATCCTGAAGAGTCGGGCAGATAACCTGGAGACTCTTCGGGGACGTCAATCTCCATTTCGTCCTCACCAGAGCTTTCCTCCTGTTTTTTATGGACATTGTCGTTGGGAAGTTTACATAAAATCCCTATGGACGTTTGAGTTGGCTTTGCCCATAAGCCCTTTTCAGCTGTTATAACTGACGCTTGAATTCCTGCGTATCGTAAAAAAAGGACCAACAATTTCATTTTGGTTGGGATTCAGAAACAAACTGAAGTAGACCTTTGTTAAGAAGGTGATCCTCTGAAGATGTGCTTGTGGCCAACAGTTCGTCCAATGTCTAGAATATGATGAGAAACATGTGGGAACATAGTTAATATCAAAAAGGAATGCTGTCTCTTAAAAAAAAATCCACAAAACAGAATTAACCTAACCGTAGAGCAAGGACCCCAAACCAAGCACATAGTAAATTTACACCATGACCAGGTTGAATAAACCTTTCTTTTTATTGCTCTTTCCTTTATCGATTTTGACAGATAGACACTCAGGAGCACCCGCTACAAAAAATACCCTAAACATGTGAAGAATGGGAAACTAACAAATGTAAACAGTCGGTTATTAATTGAAAGAACAAAAACTTTTTGATGACATGGGAACTGGCATAACGTAATGGAAACTAGGCCAGTATATAAATAGTGTTTACTCACCCGCTTTTGTTGTCGCTTTTTAAACCCTTTCCACTCAGGCTTTTCAGCTCCATCTGCAACAGATGTGTTCTTGATTATCGACGGAGCCTGCTTATTCCAAACTGTGAATACAATCCAGTTTGGAACGCCGACTCGTCAAAATGATCGCTACAAATAACGCTGGAATCAGACAGCCCGTGCCATTTTGCGCGAGTTACCTTCACCCTCGCCGTCCAGACTTTCCTAGATGCAGCATCCTTCGGAAATTTATGCAGGCTCACACCATCTTTAATTGTGTTGCTACATTGTCCAACAATACACCTTGCTGGCATTATTTCAATTAATAAAAGTAACGTACATACAACTTTTACTTTTCCCAAATAGCACAAAAAATAGACTCCTTATTGTGCGTGCCGGTTGGAAACAACATGGAGGTCCATGGTAACAACGATGTGTGTTCTGGACGTGACGTGCAAGGGTCACGTGTGGATCACGTGACGCGGTGTTTTTTGTCAAATTCCTCTTAATTGGGGGAGGGACAATGGGAGGTGAAAAAGAATCACAAAACCACTCATTTCGCAGGCTTAGACTGTTTATTAAAAAAAAAATACGTAGGAGTGTATTTTGCAAGCACTATAACATATGGAAGCATACATTTATGAGTATGTCAGGGATCCTTTAACATGGTAATCTCCCTTATTGTATACATGTCGTAAAAGTGTGAAAGTTGGGCTGGCACAGTCCTGATGCAGATATCCAACAGAGGCGAAAAGTACAAACTGAAGAAACTACGGTGGGGTTACTTCCCACAATATTCCTCTGTCAGAGTCCAGTTGCCATGGTCCAACTTTGTTTGGTCATTGACCTGCACACAACCATTCCTCAAAGCTTCATCATTGGTCAAAAGTCCTACTAAAAAGTAGGCAATTACCCTCTTTCCAGCAAATCAGTTAACCTCCTACACTTGCCAAAGTCTTGATGGGACAGGTACATGTAAACTATAGGAGTTTTACAAAAAAAGGGGCTGTAAATCCATTCCAGCTATAAAACAGAGTGGGATGTGGCAAAAGATGAAACATGATCCCTGAAATTGAACTCTATGAACAATGGCTTTGATCAAAAGGCCACTCAGATACTTCTGACTATCAAATACACGTATAATTATAAACAAACACCCTGATCAAATTATCTCAAAAATTAACCTGTGATCCATCAACAAATACTTACCTGGCAGTAGTCTATTAGGCATGCTTGGAATCTTGACTTTGGGTGTAATTTCTTCTTCTTGCATTGCTGTAATCTGATTCTCATGTTGTTTTAAGATGGACTGAATTTCATAACTGAGCCGCTCATTGTCACTCTCAATCATTGATATTCTACAACAAATAAAGAAGACAAGTTACAAAACATCAAAGGAGATTGCAATGTGTTGCAAGCCTAAAACCTGTTGCAGCTGCGATGAGGTCCATGATTTAATAGATGGCAAGTTTTGCATTGGGAATAAAGAATAGTTTTTTGGGTTTTTTTACCCTTACACCAATGTAATTAAGCACTGTATACTCATTACAATTCCAAGTTCTGTGAAAAAAAAATTACAGGCAAGTCACTCGGGTGGAATTCGAACCCACTACCTTTGCAATTGCTAGAGCAGATGTCTTACAACTAGACTACTGAGCTAGCCCGGCGGCTAGAGGCAGTTCGAATCCTAGTTTTAGCAGCAGGCCCGCATTGATTTAATAGATGTTAACTTTAGCTCGATGGTCGTGTGGTAAGACATCTGCTCTGTATGCATTTGCTTTTAATTAAACTAAAATGTTGTATTCTGAGATGACCCTGAGGATCATCGGATCTTGCAATATGTTAATCCTCATTGTCAAAGAACTTATGATATAAGTTACACAGTACATTGAGCGCCTTTTAGAAGCAGCAGCTCGATCAGCTATCCACTGAATTTACAAGTTTTGGTCGAATCCTCTAATCCGAAACTCCACGACAATTACAAGTCTCCTGATTGCATCACACTGTCTTTACAAGTTTGATTAAATAATGAATGTTTTCACGTTGTTAACTTTTTTGGAAAATGATTTCAGATTTTGTTTATTTGATCTGCAGGGAGAAATGTGGGTACATGTCTGCATTTGTTTTCAGTGCAGTTTTAACAGGGATTTTTCGCCATCCTAATTCTTTCATGACATGTAATCACCTGCCTAGTTTCTCACAGACTGACAACTCTCTAAATTTCCATACTTCATAATGCCAGGGCATTGTTCCAGTTTAGTGGAAACAAGTGAACATTGTTCCCATTCCTAAGCAGTATCCCCCCACATTAGATAAACTTAAAGGCCCATCTCCCCCATTATTTGCCAAATTAGCTGATGTAAATGGGTTATGAAGACAATTCCACACCAAATTGATAAAAGACGATTTGGTAACCAGAAAGGATTAATCAACCACCCATTGCTTTAGTTGATGTTTACCATCACTTAGTTACTGGCACTATTCAAGCAATATTGGTCACTCGTTTTTACAGATTTTACTGAAGCCTTTGACATGGTTAATCATTAAACAGCTATCGAAAACCTTCTGGATTTGGCTGTGTCTCCAGCTATTTTTCGTTGGACTGATAATTTTTTAAGTGGTAACTAACAAAGGATCAAGTAAAAACTACCTTTTCTGACTGCAAACCCTCCCAGATGGCATTTCATGGGGTACCAAATTTGGTCTAGTGTTTTTGTCTTGCTTGTATTTAGTTCTGTAAATGCTGGAAGTGTGTGGACAACCTTACGCTTAGTGAAACTAGGCACATCAATTTTGTTATCAAGATTCAGGATGATTTAAACAATCTGAATGAGTGGGCTGTAAAAATAAACTTTCCCTGAACCCCTCGAAATGTCTAACTATGCCAATCTACTTTGGCAGAAGGAAACCCCCGTGGCTCCATTTTCTATACTAGATGTTCAACTTCAACAGCTTCATAGTGCTAAATTATTAGGTGTCATCTTCCACAGGGTATCTGCACACGATAAAAAGTCAAATGCAAGACTTTTTAAGACCCTTTTAAAGCCACCCTTAACAAAATTTAAGACCAAAAAAGGTCAATAAAGTAGGGGAGAAACAGCTATACCCACTCACACTTTATGCTACTTTTTTACATGCAGCGTAATTCAGTTCTTTACTTTTCATGCTTCATCCATTTTTAAGACCTCAAATAACTGAATCAGAATTTGATACTTTTTAATGCTTTTTAAGTTCTTAAATTTTGATAGTACAACTTAAGACTTTTAACATTTTTAAGGATCTGCAGAAACCCTGTTCAAACATAATTTGAAAAGGGATATGCACATTGTATACATAGTTTAACAAAATAAATAGGTAACTTTTCATGTTGAGGAAACTAAAAATAAATGGGCTTACTGATGATGAACTACTGACTACATGTATGCATAGGGTTATTTCAGACCCATTATAGAATTTGCAACTCCTTTATATGGCATTCACTTTCTAACCAAATAAAATCCGTCAACAAATGAATGTCTCGCATCATTTTAGGCAAAATTCTCTGCTAATCCGTGAAATATGCTTGATGTAAGCAAAGAATCGGCGCTTACGGTAAGCAGAGCCATGAAATTGGGCCCTGGTAGGCTGCAATGAGCAGTTTTTAATGAAGATGAAGATGAAATCGAAGCTGAATTCAAAGTTGCAGTTGAAGTCGAAGTCGAAGTCGAAGTCGAAGTCGAAGTTGAAGTCGAAAAGTTTGTAGCTCACTTTATTTCTATGGTTAAGATAGAAAGTTAATTATAAAAATAAAACATAACCATTACTTCTGTTTCAGTTGGTCAGCTCTCTTGGTATAAAAACTAAGAGTTGTTTGTTCGGCAGCCATGGTTTTTACTTTGCCCGACAGGAAGAAAGCCTCTTGCTGCCCTCGTTCAATGGTCTGTATACAGTCTTCAAACTCAGCTTTTATTGCTGTCAAGAGTGGACGATAGGCAGACAAATACTCCACAAGCTGAAACAAATACAGACAGTGTTAGGTTTCATTCCAACCAAAACATCATATAGTTATACATGAATTAGCACCCTCAGTATGATGTAACTGATGTTATGATTAACATTAGGACATTAATTCCCTAAAGATGATATATCAAGTAAATGATCAATGTTTTATACTCGCCATATTTACATTATCAAATCAGCTGCCTAGACTACTTGGTATAAATGTACAGGCTAATCTCAAATGGGACTCTCAGGTCGATGAAATTTAATACTTGAAAAATTCATAACTCCTGAACCACACATTGGATTTTTATCATCTATACATAATCAGAAAGGGCTCTAAAGACTTAACAAACAGTACAGAATGTGACCTCATTTGACCTTGACTTCCAATTCAAACCTTACAGTTAAAAAAAAACTTATTTCCTGCACCATATACATTCGTTTTGTATACTCTATATCCATAAATAAGGGGGCCAAAGCGTGACATGGTGTTATATCTCAAAAGATAATGTACTTTCTATATTCTTTGCATGTTTAAGTGGTAGGGATAGCTCATACGTTTAATGTATGACTTCAATTTCTCGAATCAGATTTTGTTTTTTCCATATATGTACATGATATACGATCCAAAACTATCCATACACTGTAACGGAGACACCGGAGTCTCAGTTTCCTGTTACAGTGGGAAAATTGTGACTTGTTTTGCCATAAACTAGGTTTTCATTGAAAATTTAAATTTCAAAGGGTAATATGTAAACATCATTAGTATACAGTAATTCAGCTATTTTCAATGAAAACCTTCAAACGAAGGCCAAGAAGTAAAAGCCAACAGTTTCACGCGTAACCGAGACACTGGTGTCTTTGTTACACCGTGACTCAAAAAGTCTTCTCTCCCTTATAATGCATCATAAATGTCTGAATCTAGCAAAGTGCATCATGTATGTAGCATGTATTACTATTTTTTGTACAATATTCATAGAAAATCCTAACGGAGGGGACTTAGACATGTTTATTTGTTAACATAATTTGGATCTGGATAGTGACGCTAACACAATGTGGGTGTGGTGAACAGAATTCTCTGACCCCTTTGATCTGTGCAGCAAAGGGCTAGCAAACTATCCTCAAAAAGGGTACAATTGAGTCCACACTGAAGGCCCAAAGATTGCTACAATGTGGTCAGGGAATCAAGCTGAAAGGCCAGAGAGTGAAAGGGCCAAACTAACAACAAGACAAGCAAATCCCACGGGTAAGTGATTTATGATCGAAAACTCCTAGTCTGGATATTGGGCAAAACCAATTGGGCAGTACAGATGTACACCACTAAAAAATCTACAACCGGACCTTGAGCATGTAGTATGGTGTTCACCATCATGTCACTAAACAATGCGAATGCTAGTATAAATCCCTCCGTTCATTGGTCATTTCTTTGTTACAAGACATGGAAATAATTTGTTTGTTTTTATTATAATAAATGAAGGAAGGGGTGACTAATCCACTTCCAACCTTTTCATTCATTATGACAATTTTGTATTTTTTTTTGCATACTAGTCATTTTTAGTGAAAAGGTGGTTACTGGATTGATCACCTTTCCAACACTCCCCCCCCCCCCCCTAGAACTATGAAGTTCATTCCGCTATCGCCTCCACAAGTCTCATATGTCATCGCTGTTCCACAATAACCAATGGCCTATGTTTTTATATGTGAACCGTATGTTATCAGGGACCAAAGTTGTGTGCAGCATACAATGATTACCAGTGAAAGCAGCCATATTTGTTACCGGAAGGCGAGGATTCTGAATAACGATCATTTTTTTAGCAACCTTTTTTTCCGGAGTGGGATTTCTGGACCCACGCCGAGCTCACTGTTTAAACAAAGAACACATTTTGTTGTGATGCGGTTTCAAAACAGAACTTCAGGTGCATAAACATGACGGGCAACAAGTTTCAAGTATGATTTTGTACATGATGACCTATGATGAGGTTTGTGGAGATGATAGCAGAACAGCTTGTTCTAGAAGTAACTCCCCCACCCCCCACCCAAAAGAAAAAGTTATGTGGGTTTTATAAATTTATGGGTACATTTTACCGGACATTGAGCTAATTTTGGAGCATGGAGGTGTCAGTGATTTTCAGGCTATAAAGATTGAAACCTAAGGCGAGATTAAAACACGAGATTCGATAACACGAGTGCGAGATACGAGATGGGGGACATAGAACACGGTAGTTGGTGGAGTGATAATCCTTTCCAACACCCCCCCCCCCCAACACCCCCGGCAGAAAAGTGGGGGATTTATGATTTTGGGGGTAAATTTTTTATTTGTTTTCAATTGTAACATTTTGCTTTTTTTAGATGCTAAACTTCTAAAGGAAATCTTCAAGAACGGAGAAAGGATTAATCCATCAACAGTTGGACTGTCAACAGCTAGACCAAGTGCTTAACTCAGATTGGCCGAACCCTCTACATCAGCTGCACCAACGAATCTTTTATAAAAAAACATGAATTGGTTGTTCTTTTGGTCTGAATCAGAATTTAGGATTTAAATTTAAGAAAAAAACAAAAGACTGTTTCTCAACTAACAAGGTTTAGAAAATTGTGTGATACATACATGTAAGGCTTTAAAAGACAAGCTAAAGGAGTATGTAAATTATGACACAAAGATTTTGTTACCCAATATATTTTTTTATTTAATCTTGCAATTTATCATGAGTTGATGGTATAATAAACAGTTCACAAAATAGTTAAAAGTGGATCACAACACTTTTACAAGCAACATTTTGATTTCCATAGGTGTAAAAAGTGTACAAAGAAGAAGTCCATTATTCATTCAATGAGAAATAGTAACATTTTGGCATGACTAGCTCTGTGGGCTACAATAAAATTCAAGTCAATTAATTTCAACCTCTGGAAAATGTCAACATCTGGAAATCTATTTCAATAAGTTTCATACCCAGAGTAGGGGTGTAAAGATATGATATAATCACAATGCAACACGGTTCGTTTCATGATGTATTAAGTAAGTGCAGTAAATGTTACACAGGGAAGAATTCTTAAGACAGCAATAAAACAAGCAAAAGCATTTCCTGTGTTTACAATTATGTATTTTGAAAAAAAGTGTGAAACAAACACACTACCAACATGATAAAAGAAAGTTATCGCAATGCTGTATAACAACATTCCTTTATCATGTTTATCGTCAATGTATCGTTACATGCATAATGACTTGTGTACTGTAGAATTTCACTCTGACGAGTTAGAATGTCTATAAAGGCATGTAACAACTCTTCCTTTAAAGTAACATAAAAAACTGGAAAACACTATTTATTTATGCATAATTTCTGTTCGCTCTGCAGTTTATTTTTTTCTTCCTCAAGGTTACATGTCCGGGTCTGAAGTGAAATTAAATAGCAAAAAATGTTTTCAAAGAAATGCATGTTCATGAAAAGTGTAGCAAAAAAAAGTTAATCCAGGTCAGGATAGCTGAAGCCTTTGTACATGTCATCTTGAATTGGGTACATTTGTCGGGTTGTATTCATGATAGTGAAACTCAGTTCAGCCTTCACATATCCCCATCACCATCTTACGACTTAAGGATAAGCCACACGTTGAAATTTCCTGGAGATTGAAGAGAATTAAATAAAGGGAACAAATCAATACCAACTGAGGAAACTCAGTATACAGTTATCTAGCAATTTATTTTGTGGTCAATCCATGAAAGATCATCTTATCCTCTTTCTTCATTATTAAAACAATATGATTATGTAATGATGGGATAGTTGTAGGTTTCCTTCCATACATAATGTAGGTGGAAAGACAAAAACAATGATTTTTGGTCAACCTGGTAATAAAAGTTGAGAGTTTTAAACATATTCACTTTTGTCTTGAAACTGTAGTTACTGTTCAACTGTTCCATGTACACCCTCTTCACCCATGGAACCTGATACTTCAAATGTACTGTCTGAAAAACTGCTCGATACACAGCACGCTTTAAACCACTCAGCTAAAACATCTGTTCGGATCATCGGTCTATCCTAAAATCTGTCACATTCAGTGGGTGACCCAATGCCACAAGTACACCTGGATCAGGAAGAACAGGAGGGGTAATAACTTAACGCCGTCTTTCTGTGTGGGCAAGTACGGGGGTGTGGTGATTATTTGTTGTCATTTTTTTCTGAGGGTGTCCAAGAGTTTTTATATATGTTGGGGGGGGTGCATGACCCCATAATTCATTGTAAATGTAATTCATAAGTATTTCTACATTGGACACAGCTTGGCCTACTAAACCAAAAATACTGTTGACCTTATGATGAGGAAAGCGTGCACTACACTTAAAACACTTCACTACAGACCAAGATGTTCATGTACATGTAATTTGATTCCCTTATCTTTGATAAACAACTCACCAGTCGATGTTTAAAAGATGATCGTTGTCCTGTTGGGCTTCGTCTCCGTATTATTTGCCTTGGCATACCGGATGATGAGGGAAGGCCAAACCTGTAGGGTTCTGCACCACGGAAATTCCCGTCATGGGCTTTGACTTCCGCGGTCTGGCGAACTGAAATCGCTAGAATTACTAGCAGAACTACTGCCACTGTTGCTGCTACTGTCACCAATGACTTCCTCATGACAGGCCTGTAACAAGTGTGTGTGGTGTAGTTTTTTCCCTCCAGCAGCAGGATGGATTTCTTTTTCATCCTATGCCGTTTACATTTTTTTCTTTCCGCCAAAAAGAATCTTTCATGGTATGTCACTTGTAATTGTTTAGATTTGCAACAATAACATTAAGCATTTGAAACCTGACGTGCCAATTTGTCCGGGATAAATTATATTTCATGTCGTTCCAGTATTCAAGTGTAAAGTATGTCCAAGACTACACTAATCTTGAATTTGAGAAACGCCAGATTTTACTCAATATGTTTTTAATGAATATGCATGAAACCAGATAATGCAGCGACCAGATCCAAACGCGAAGTTTCTTGGGATTCAATTTTGTTTTTTAGTAAAATTAGAATATTATTATGGATCAGAATTAGTGCTCAAAAAGTGTGTCTATTTCTGTTTATAGGCACATAGAGGCTTGATTTTTCACACCTCAAAAGGCACAAAGCTCAGAGCTTCTAGCAGGGATGTAATAGACTGTTTATAAAAAAAACATGAACTGTGTGAAAGCTTGTGAGGGCGAAAACTTGCGAGCTCGAAGCCTACTTACATACATTTACATGTATATGTTGTTTTAAAAGCCATAATCTGCACTCTGGGGCATTCTATTTGGTTTATGGTCTTAATTTTTTACAAAATAATAATAATAATTTTTTTTTTTTTTGGGGGGGGGGTTTTAGGGGGGTTAAAAAAAAACGAGAAAAAACGGAGACATCACATCCCTGTTCTAGGGGCTTTGCTCATTGGACCTCCACCCGGGCTTCGCCCCCTGGACCCCACCATTGATTTTCCAGTAAATTTAGAAGAGTGATACGGATCTGAATTGCTTAAAAAGTGTGTCTATTTTTCTGTTTCTGTTTTAGGCACATGAAGGCTTGATTGTTCACCCCTCAAAACGCCAAAGGCTCAGAGTTTTAGGGGCCTTCTCCCCACGCTGGACCCCCACCAGGGCTTCCCCCCTGGACCCCAACAGGGGCTGTAAGGCCAGCCCCTTAACCCCACCATTTTGGGGGGGTTCTCTTTTGCCCCCTATTACAAAATCCTGGGTGTGCGGTGTGCCCCTCCCAATTTAAAAAATCCTGGATCCGCCCCTGGGTTTAATAGTGGATATACATTATATAGGGTGTAAAGGTTAGACTACAGGGTAAAGTTCAAGATCATGAACAATGTTTGACAAGGGTTAAGATTAGAGTCAGTGAGTAAGATTGGGAGTCATGGTGAGGTTCAAAATCACCATCATGGTTATGGTTATGGTCTGTGTTGTTTCATAGAGCAAGGATGGTTGTTCATGTCATGGTGCCTTCAAAACCAGGTCATATTTAGTAGGGTGTTCTTTGCTAATGAATTGAAATGATAAAGACTAAATGGAAATTTGGCTACTTTGCCTTTTTGTAAGTCAATAATAAGAGGGCAATACTTGTGCCAAAGAAATTATAATGCACTTCTGTTTATGGTCGAATTAATTTGCTTGCAACTGCGGTGTGCCTATTAGCTGTGTACTACTGCCAAACAGCACACCATCAACAAGAGTCCTAAGAAAGTAATGTAAGTGCTGAATTGTCCTCTCTAAAAGATAAGAGCGCTAGGTGGCAACACACTCTGGTGCTGGTTAAAACTGCTGCCTCATCCAGGAGAGAGAGTGTGTATGCAGTCAACTTTTATATACACGTGCGTGAGTGGAGTCAGAGAAACGCACCTGGCGTTGTGTAACGAAAGGAATGCATGAGGGCCGCCTGGGCGATTTAATGGAACAAAGAAACTGGGTAAGGGCAACCGAAGTGAAAAAACCCAGAAAGCTTTGTTTGACCTAGGACAGACACATGTCTAGTTTTAATTGTTATTGTTTACTTATTCTTTCGCTTCTAATATTTATCACCTCCTTAAGAAATGGCGTTAACAAAATATATTCACACTGTCTACCCAAGTTTCATGAGTGCAGTCACTGAAGATGAGTGACGTTCGGCATTGAATAAATCATCTCGCGACCGAATATAAAACGGGTCTTTAACACACTGTGACATTGGCTTCCAAAATGGCACAACTGATTATTGTGATGTGAGGTTAAATTTTTTCGCAAGATGAAACCTCTAGGATTGTGGCGCCAGAAAGTGGGAATGTCTGTGTTGTAGGCCAAATGCTTTTAATACAATGTACATGTAACAGTTTAACTTTGAAACAAACTTTCAATAAATGAAGAACAATGCCTTTAAATGTAACTCTATCTTGGAGTTCAAAGTTTTGTCCAGTTAATTCACTTTGGAACATAGTCTTTTATACCGTAATCTTCGGCATACATGTATAAGCCGCGGCTTATGCATACATTGATTTTGGCCCTGATAAAAATTTCTGCGGCTTATACGCCAGGCGGCTTATACGCCAGGCGGCTTATACGCCAGGCGGCTTAAACGCCGCCGTGTTAAAGGGGCACACCGGCTTCGTTGGGCTATTTGGGCTACAAAATAGGCTAACATATAACTTCAAAGGTCTTCCAGGAATGGAGAAGAACGGTTCCTAAAAGAAACCATCAAATTTTGCCGTTTTCAAGGTCACGTGATTTAGGCCTACATGTATCCGAACCAAAAAAGTGGTTCGGATAAATCACGTGATCTTAGGAGTCAGTTTTACTTCCAGCCGTATAAAAGTAATTTACTGAACCAAATTTAAATCTGTTTTTTTACAATTATTCATGAGTATTTGACAAAAAAGACTATGTATTCAGATTATTGATACAATTTGTAAATAATGATGAAAAATTGAACGTAAGATTCACATTCAGAGAGTCCGTGCAACCGAAGCGTGTTTTACGATGATTTGTTTTTACAACAACCATTTAAAAATTATTGTCTGTCATTCCACATCACTATATTAAGTAAACAGTAAGCCAGTGTGTCCCTTTAATACTGAAGAACAAAAACTAACGTACATTTTTTTTTTAAACAAAAATCCCTGCAAAACATGGCCTGTGTAATGTGATGGTGTTCATCCAGCACATCTTTCGAGCCAAGGGAGGGTCGTGAAACTTGGGTCTCAAACCATGCTCGTTTCAATTATGACTTTCGCTGGTGACCGCTTATACCATTCTTATGCCGTAAAGAAGCAGGTAACCAGTTGTTGGATCATGATGTGACGTAAAAAACTTTAATCAAAAGAAATGAAATCGTCAATGAAAAATGTGTTATTTAACTTTCATAAATCCCCGGCAGAAACAACTTACACTATTTCATGGCTTAAAAACTTTGTCTGGTACAGTAAAGCTCAGACCAACGAAACTTGTATGGTACCTCTTATACCTGCGTGTAAATCGACAACACTCGAAGCAGTATCATTGTTGCCAGACTATTCATTGGACCGCGCGACCAGCCATGCGGTTCCGTTCGTGTCTCCGATGAACACACAGCAGGCAATGAGTATCATGAATAACCTTTCAGGTGCTGATTTAGGCTATGTTTAGACACTTTTATTGTTTGTACAGCATGTCTGGCTGCATATGGCTTTGATAAGATTTGAAAAATAGGAGCCATTTTGAACGCCATTTTGGACGCCATATTGGTTTAGATGCTCATGAGTTCTAAACTCTTCCTTGTGCCTTAAAACATATCTTGGACGCTTTAATTGTGTTACAGCATGTTAAGCTGCATACTTTATGAAAAAGTTTGAAATTGGCGGCCATTTTGGACGCCATCTTGGTTTTTGATACTTCTGAGTTCTGAACTCTCAAAATAATGGTTCTATTGGATTCCTTGTGCCTGGAAATATATAATTAATAATAATAATAATATACAGCACTTATAGGGCGCACAGTATCTGACAAAGAAAATGCCATTCAAGGGCGCCGGTTCCCAAAGTCAAGAGTCCATGATTTAAGATATTTGTTTGAAGAGGTGTGTTTTGAGCTGCCATTTGAAGGTTGAGGGATTACTTTGTGTTCTGAGGGCAAGCGGCAGTGAGTTCCAAAGACGAGGTGCAATGCTGGAGAAAGCTCTGTCTCCGTAGCTAGCGAGGCGGGATATGGGTACGTGGAGTGTGAGAGCCGATGACCGTAGACCAGGCCTGACATTACGAAGATGTAGCATGTCCCGGATGTAGATTGGGGCGAGTTGATGAAGAGCCTTAAACGCGAGAAGGATGATTTTGAACCGAATTCTGAAATGTACGGGGAGCCAGTGAAGTTGATGAAGTATTGGTGTGATGTGGTCATATTTCTTGGTTCCAGTAATCAGGCGAGCAGCAGCATTCTGCACTGATTGTAGCTTGTGTATGATGTGTTGTGGCAGTCCAGATAACAAACTATTGCAGAAGTCCAATCGTGATGAAATGAGGGAATGGACAAGACACTTGGCCGTTCATCTGGTAAGTGCACCTCTGATTGCTGCAATGTTCCGGAGATGGTAGAAAGAAGACTTACATATATTTGAGACATGCTTATCCATGGTCAAATTCTCATCGAAGAAGATGCCAAGGTTCCGAGCACCTTGGGAGGTAGCGATGAGGGCATCACCAATCTGTATTGATTGTGAGTCTGCTTCTAAGACGAGGGGAACAGATAGCGATGAATTCTGTCTTGTTGTCGTTCAGCTTCAGGAAATTTGCTGACATCCAAGACTTGATGTCATTTATGCATGATGTCAGCTTATTGATTGCATCTTCTTCACTGCCAGGGAGGTTTGGATTACATGATGTGTATATCTGTGTATCATCAGCATAGAGGTGAATCTCAAGACCATGATGTTGAGCAATACGACTGATGGAAGTAGTGTAGAGGGTGAAGAGCAGAGGGCCAAGAACTGATACTTGGGGAACGCCGAAATTGAGATCCACAGTCTCAGATGAGGACCCATTAATGATGACAGCTTGACGTCGATCATGCAGATATGATTGGAACCATCTCAGGGCAACTCCTCTAACACCGAAGTCGTGATGGAGTGTGTGCAGAAGTGTGTCATGGTCAATCGTATCGAAAGCAGCTGACAGATCTAGAAGAACAAGGAGCACTACTTTCTTGTTGTCAACTGCTTGCAAGATATCATTGTGAGCTTTGAGGAGTGCTTCAAGGGAAAGAGCTCCAAGGGGATTTTGGGGGACTTTTAGTATGTTATTCTAGGCACTTTTTTTACCTATCCTGAAAAAATCTGCTTGTTATGAGCTATATCCAGGTTAAAGCTAATGCTCTTGGCCTAGTCTACGAATATCTCCTCTCGCAATCTGTCAGGCTGCAACTGGCATAGCAAACTGGAACCAAACAGTCGCGTTGTTCCTGGACTAGTACGGCACCCAGCCCAACTGGACTCGCATCAGCTATCACTTTTGTCGCTGCGTTCCTGTCATAGTACGCTAGTGTAGTCAGGTTTGTGAGGCTTTCCTTTAGCGTATTGAAGGCTGTTCGCTGTTGAAGCCCAAATTGAAATGGAATTCCCTACCTGGTTAGCTTACGAAGTGGATCAGATACTGTAGCCATGTCAGGTATGAATCTGCTACTAAACCTAACTAGGCCAAGAAAGCTTCGAATCTCTTTCCGGTTCACGAAAAATTCTGCTACAGCTCTTACGCACTCTAGTGTTGGTCCAATGCCTTTCTCAGATAGAAGGATTCCCATGAATACCAACAGAATCATGTTATACTGGGTTTTCTCTGTGTTCAAGGTACATGTAAGACCTAACTCCTCCAATCTGCGCAACTCTGCGAACACTTATCGTGTGTCTCCTTGTCAGACGCATGAACGATGATGTTGTCTGAGATGTTTTCAACACCTTCAAATTCCACTAGTGTCTTTGCGATCATGAACTGGTACTGCTCACTCGCGGAGCTAACTCCAAAGAGTGGTTGTTTGTATTGGTAAAGACCACAGTGAGTAACAAAGGTTGTGATTCCTTGCGACCCCTTATTGAGCTCCAACTGGAGATAGCCCCATTTGAGGTCGAGTTTGCTGAAGAACTTTAAGCCATTCATTGTCTGCAATAGCTCATCTACTGTCAGTATTGAATGACAACCGCGTATAATCGCTTCATTAGCGCGTCTCATGTCAAGGCAGAGTGGTGTCAACATTCGGTTTTGGCAACGTGACTACAGGGTTGACCCAAGGAGTTGGACCATCTATGTGCTCAATTATGTCGAGATCCTCCAATTAACAAATCTTTTTCTCCACTCTACTGTGTAAATTTAATGGAGGGCATCTAAGTGATTGTGCTACTGGCTTGACAGAGGGGTCACTGTGAAGCTTTACTTGTTCAGTTTTGAGCTTACCCACGCCTTTGAACACATCTGGAAATTGCTTATGGAACTGTTGAACGGTGTCTGTATTCTGGGTCGAGCCACTCTTTGTACGCTCATCAATGCTGGCTACCTCTGTGGTAAGTGGAGGGCTGTTTGCTGTACGCCCATTTCCATTGCAGTATTTTTGCCAAGTAAGGGAACACCTTTGCCTTTAATGACAATAAATTCAGCTGGTACAGATTTTTCTGCAATACTCACTTCACAGCTGAAGAGACCTTTCAATGATAGGGCTTGGTCAGCACCGTATGCCCACAATTTCCTGTTTGGTGGGGCTACTTGGGATTCACACATCTTGGCAAGTTTCAGCTATTCCCATACGTTCATCTATAAAGTTGCTTGTGGCCCCAGAATCAATCAAAATGTGAAGGTCAACTCCACCAATATTTACCTTCATCTTATTCGAGTAAGTATTCTCCCGAATGAGAGATGCATAGTCATACAATGGTTCTGAATCAAAATGTTTCTCACCGATATGGTTGATTGTTGGCTTGGACTTGGTCTTGCAGACTTTGGCAAAATGTTCTCTGCCTTAACATTTTTGGCATGTCTGGCCTCTTGCTGGGTATTTGGGGTCACGACCAAAATGACCAGTTCGACCACATCTGTAACAAGCACCTTTGGTAGGAGTGGTTGCGGGTTTCACTGATTGATTTTCCTGTCTTTGAGTTTTGGATTGCTGGGCCCATTTCTTAGGCTTGCTTGGTTTGTCACCAGGGGTGCGTTTTCGCGGCTGTAACCAATAACTGTTTCGGTCATTGACTAGTGATTAAACAGTGGCCAAGTCAACCGAAACAGTTATTGGTTACGACCGCGAAAACGCACCCCTGGCTTTGGTTTCGTCAGATACCACGTTGACAGTGGCAGACTGAGAGGGTTTGCCCTTGACTAGACAGTGCAGCCATCTGACCTTCTTTTCACACTTATCAGGTACTTTCATTGCCTTTTCTAGAGTAAGTTCATCCCCTGCTTCCAGTAGCTTGCATCTAACATAATCAGATTTGCACTGACTCAGCACAGCATCTCTTATCTGGTTGTCTTTTTCACCTCAAAAATCACAGTCTCCAGCCGCCATCCGAAGTCTAGTTACAAATTGCAATACTGTTTCCCCTTCCTTTAGGACGACCTGGTGAAATGTCTACTGTGCGAATGCTGCATTTTTCTTTGGCACGAAGTAATGGTTAAGTGCTGTTTTGGCAGCATCATAATCAGTAGGAATGCTGTCGTTGTTTCACCTCTACTGCCGTGGTGGACCCAATTATAAATGGCCCATCATGGTCCAAAAGTGTTGCTGGCTCCGAAAAACAGTCAAAAATGGGGATTACTGTTTTCTCCCATGACTTTCCGGCTTTTCCTTGTCGCTAATGTTGTGTCTTCCACTTTTAGCAACACAAACAAATAAGTGTGACTAGGATTTAGCCACTGTAGTCATCAATTTAATGTTGAACCACGTTCGGAATTCTGATCTAACTATACAACAACCATGGCGTCGGCCCTTCATGCACATGACCTTTGACATACTTGCAAATAGACTGGCTATAAGTCGCTTGTAATCACAACAGTCTGCATAATGTTAAAGTGGGCCAAGGTGCCCTGATGAAGGGATGTGCACTATTGTGATCTGAGGCTGCAGCCCAGCAGCTTTCAAATGCCCAGTGGTTTGGGTAATACCTGTAGGATAATTTTATTTGGCCTGATGTGCCCAATGAAGTTGTGTGTTTTTGTGTTTTGTGGGTTTGCCCTAGAAAAATTAATATCCGGTGTTTTTTCTTGGAATAAATTGCTTTTTGGCTGTGGCAGTTACTAACTAAATTCAAAGGAGATGTGTGGGGTATGAAGTTTGTTTAAGAAGTCCGAGTATAAAATGATATTGGGGCTAGTGTTTCCTCCTAAAAGTGCATTCCCAAATTATAATCTAAAAACACTATATTGTAATAATGTGCAAGGAAAATTTCATTTTCAAATAGTTAGGGGCCATCCAGAATAATAAGTTAAGGCTGCTTCAAAAGAAATATGAAAGTCAAAATTTAGTTTTAATTTAAAATAAAAAAAGTATTAAAATATTTTGTATGTTTGGAAACTTTCTCTTAGAACTGTTTCAAGTTATATGTTGGAAGCCGGGAAAAGCCATTAAAAACTCCCAAAAAGTTGCAAGAGAATTCATCTAAAATATTTGCTTCATTCTTTGTGTGAGGCATTACTTTGTATTAATCTATGTACATTGAATTGTCAGTCAACATTTAAAAAGCTAAATTTGAGTTTTAAATCTAGATTTTTAAACATTACTGCATCATGAAACACTGAAAGTACCTACCTGACCAAATACATCTTTAAAGACAGAATATCTTTGTTTATGAGGGCCTTCTGGTGGACAATCGAGCTTTTCCACTTCAAGAAAAGCACTTTCTACCAGATCCTTTACGAATGTATGGTCCTTGTCCGTATTTGATGAAATGGGTGGAAGAACTGGCCTGGTTGGAGACACTGCCTGCTGTTGCTGCTGCAGCTGTTGCATGTTGGTCTCCATATAAACTGAAACCTGAAACAAAAGAAATATTCAAGAAACAAGACAAGTGGTTACATTTTATGAATAGTAAATTTTTTCAATTATTTTTTAGCTGATTGTGATAAGTAGGTACATAATTTCATTTGGTTGAGTGGAAAATTCAAACAAAAATATTCTTACTGATGAGATATCACTCCACTCTCCATGGAGCAATAAGAAGTAATGGGGCACTTAAGTATAAAAGTAAAGGTGCGGCATTAATGCGGCATTAATAGTCATCTGCGAATAGGCAGAACACTTGTTGAAGTGCACTTACCAAATTCTCCAATACATACCTATAATCATTGACGGCAACAAATCTATTGACCACATACTACAACTACAAAGCTAGCGGGTTAGATAGCTCAGTTGGTAGAGCGCCAGCACGTTAAACCAGAGGTGAGAGGTCGTTGGTAATTTTTCTTTGCTTAACCCAAAATAACTTGATAAATGTATTATGTGCAAATGTGTAAAAAGACAATTAGTACATTGCAGCTTCAATCACCAATAGTACTCCATGTTTCGGAATTATGCGGACCACAGACCATGGGAAAAGGACCACTGCCAAAAGATCACATGCTTACGCTGGCTACTGTCCATCAAGGATGCTACCCTTTTTTAATAAAAAATCCTCTAATAAATCCTTGGTTTATTTGCTGTTTTTGAGGTATTTGAAACTTGTTGTCGGCGTGTTGGACTGTTGTCAGCATTCTGGACTTGTTGTCGGCGTGTTGTCGGCTTTTAAGTTTTAGTAGGACCGAAAAGTTGTGCCACGATTTCAGGGCTGCCGCCTATAGGACGTCCTATGATTGAATTTTATTTTTAAAAATTTAACGTAAAAAAGTTGGTGGCGTGCATGCTGCGGAAATTGTTCCCATTGTTCAACCCCAATTCATTTGAACTTTAACCATTCAGTTTCCCTTGTGCTTTGTGGTTCATTAGTAATCATATTAAATTAAAATAAAATGGTTAGGCCTACCTTTTTTAAATTGTTGACACGATTTGTTCCGTGAAAAAAATATGAACTTCTGGCCGATCCTCGACCTAGCGACTAGCGTTGTTGAGTTACTAAACTAGTCTATGATATACAACTAAATCATAAAATGCATGGGTGATGACTTAAATTTGTGATAAAATTTACAATGCAATAATTAAATGGATGATGCATCCTTGATTTTGTGTACTGGTCGAGAAGGAAGAGATGCTGTCAATGCTCGCATCTGAGTGCTGGTGAGTGGTGTTGTGTGACACACACGTACAGTACATAATGCATTGGCCGCTCCCTGCCTCTGCTTCGCGAGAGATGGACGGTAACCAATGACGCGCTTGTCACACTCTTAACCCAATGCTATCACCCATAAGCGACTGGTCTCCTGTCTATATTCTGGTTCTCACAGCTTGAGACTAGTCTTGGTATCTAGACGTTCTTTAGGGAATAATAGACCTTTCTATTGCAACGGTCACAGCCCGAGTTTTTGCCACTGAGGTTGGAAAACTTTGGAAAGCCATAAATGCAAACCCAAAACAGATAACCACAGTTTGTAATGATGTTACACAATGTTGGAAACAAAGCAACCAATCATGAGAGTTGGCAGAAAATGTTGGATTTGGTTAAAACATATGTTAACACGATTTAATGTTTTGCTAACATATTAGGTCGTCCATCCATGCCAACCAGCGCGGTTTGTTTCAACAATAGAAAGGTCTATAACAGTGTGGGGAGCCGGTGTCTTAGAGAATCTGTCCCCCGGAGATGTTGTCCTCCATATGGGAAATTCACCGTATTTGAACCGAATTTATCATTACATAGCCGTTGTCACTGTCAGTGTTTCACTCAAACGCGTTTAGTCGATTGATTCTCGTCAAATGTGGCAACGACAACGTGGCGATGACGTATCGAAGAGAAAAAATGTATTGGCCATAAAAAAAATTACTTGCATAATATAGTGCAATTAATAATTTTTATCTTAATAATTTACATATTTAATTAACAAAAACCTACCATTCATTGTTAAACCCATTTTTTGTGTGGTAAGAAAAAAATTCCCGATCACCTAACCAAAACGCCATCTTGATAAAGTGACATAACTTTGTTAGTTAATAGTAGAGGAACAGTGCTCCGGAGCTAGGTTGATCATGGAGGAAGGAAATAGCTTTTCCTTCCTCCATGGGTTGATCCAGTTGGACTAGCTAGTTCAACCATGGTTCAACCATGCAGCGTTTGACTGTGGCATCTAGATCTGTTCATGTCACACTTCCAAGCTGAAAAAGTGTTTTGCATGTTGTGTGGACGGAAATCTGCCACCGTAGAAATCAGCCACAGTACATGCAGTACACACGTGTGCACACCATATAACTCTATGGTGCACACACATCGTTTCATTCATTATGCACACAGCCCACCGCCTACTGCCGCGGCACTTCGCCGCTCTTCGAAACTTTTCCGCCTGCTGGTGGTGGAGACTTGAACCCGACTTGAAACAAGTTTAAACGTACTGCGACCCGCAGACAATCCAGTTAGAAACAAGACTGGTTCCCTGTCTTCACGAGCCTCAACAAAACCTGTGTATTATGATCAGGATCGAGGATCGAAACGAGGTTGTAGTTGTGTGCTGCCAAGTGCTAGTGCTACTTACTAAAAACACAGAGGCTAGCAGCAGTCACAGTGTAAAACACTCACAGTCACACTCATAATTCAGCATACACACGTTAATAACCTTCTTGTGGACCTTCTCTTCCCGTTTGATTGAATGATATAAATCTGCAAGTGAAGTAAGTACTGCAGTAGGCTAAATAAAAATAAGAGTTGACCCAGTAACTGGTTGTCTGGGGTAGCTGTACTCATATCTTCGGTCGTACGCATGGTACGCTCTAGAGAGTCGGGTAGGGGGTAGCATGGAGGAGATGGGGTAGTAAGTACGAACGAAGATGTGTCCCCCCCAAAAAAAAAAAAATATATATATATATATAGTTAGTTGCATTTTCTTATGTGGCTTGCCCTCTAATCCTACCCTTTCATGCTTCCCGCATTGTAATACCTACAATGCAGTACCACCTTTTTGGTCCAGTGATCCAGCCTTTGACACTGACCATCCTTTGTTCTCACTTCTTCACTCTTATTGGTTCTTAGCCAGTAAATTTACAACTCTGATTGGCTATATTTTCCCGCTTTTCTCTGGATACTCTCCCTTAATCCTTTGCTCCTCTTTTTGCTATAAATGGATATGTTTGTGTTTGTTCTTGTTTATGCCTCTGACGAAGGTCCGGATTGGATCGAAAGCTAAGGCCATCTCCCCTACTAATATATATATATCAAGTCATAAACCACAAGGGAAACTGACTGGGAAATTTTATTTAAATAGTTTGGGTTTGAACAAAGAAAAATTGACTGGGGCGGGACTTGAACCAACGACCTCCGGATTAACGTACCGGCGCTCTACCAACTGAGCTATCCAGCCCTATGTTGGCGGTCTCCCTATTAGTCAATATCTTTGTTCGGGGTGCCAGTCAGAAGCCATGGCTTCTGACCGCTTCTGATGGCTTCTGACCGCCAACATACATGTAGGGCTGGATAGCTCAGTTGAATCGTAAACGTGGGTGTGATACCTGGCTACACGGCAGTTAACGGTTGTATGGCTTCTGACTGGCACCCCGAACAAAGATATTGACTAATAGGGAGACCGCCAACATAGGGCTGGATAGCTCAGTTGGTAGAGCGCCGGTACGTTAATCCGGAGGTCGTTGGTTCAAGTCCCGCTCCAGTCAATTTTTCTTTGTTCAAACCCAAACTATATATAATATATATATAAATGAGTAGGGCCTACAGCGTGCGCCCCAGTTACTGGGTCTAAGTAAGTAGTGCAATGAATTACTGACATTGTGAATTACACTCCTGTCCTACACGTGACCTAGTCCTTATGTCAGAATAATGGAGGTAGAAAATAAACCACTGTCGTGATAATAATTATTAATACTTTAATAGTTATGAAGTGTATCATACTATCATCGGTCGTCTAGCATTAACAAACACGATTCTGGACCTGGTTGTGGTCAACTGAACTACCGTGACCATTCAGCTCCATATTTGCTGAATTAATTAAATATATTATTATTAGTATTACAATGTAATGACTTAATATAGTATACCACTTTAATTTGGGAAAATTCATGTATAAATCATGTATGCATAAAACCCACTTCCTCCCTGTTTTAACTCCTGCTTTACCTTAACGTCTAACATTCATGCATCTCGTGGTAGCGTTAGCAGAATTTTTTTCATTCAATTTAACAGAACTTCAATGTCTAAAAATATAGGTGACATTGTCCGTCGAGGCATCTCATATAGCATGTGTCATACTGGAATAGTTTAGATGATTCACTTAAATCATCATCCTCTCTACCTGTCTTTGTTAAAAACTTAAGAGCTCAGTTCCTTGACTCGTATTCATGAACTAATGTGTAATTTGTAAGCTGTGTTGGCCTTGTCTCACACTTGTCTAGTCTGCTTCATTTGTCCATGTGGTACCATACCTTGGTTGTACCATGGTTGTACATACACAATGTATGTTTGTCTGTCCATTGGTTAGGGAACAAAAGCATCTCGCTTAACCTTATACCTAAATGTTGTCATTAGTTTGCTGCTTATTATTGAATCATTGTGTACTTAACATTTATCATATCTCATACTAATATATTACTTTTGTAATCATGGTAATTTCTACACAATTGTGCATTATTGTAATGAATGACAGCATTGAAATAAATGTTACTAATACTGAATGAATGAATGAACTTCTGCTACATGTAGTGTGTTACTGCAATGCATAATCTCCTCACTCAAGTGGGATGTAAACAATACAACATGCAGGTGCTCATGGCCGGCTAGATAATTCATAACCACAGTCAGACAGTTAAGGAACCAGTCTGTATTTAGCATGCTGAACCCTAGCCCAGGTTGGACTCCTCCGTTGCGTACAGCGTGACAGAGTCCAGGGTATAAAGGTCCCGTACCATTAGGAAAAAATTTATAAGCATTTTTAATATTTATACTTGATGGAGGAAGTTGAAACTTCGTAAACACAATTCCTTTTGTCCAGAACTCTCAGCCTGCTCCATTCAGAATTGTTAATTTTAACCTTGGGTGACATTATTTGGAAAATCAAATGGAAATTGACGTCTCCTCGGTGACTTTCTGTTCTGACTCCATTTATGAATACTCGCACGCAAGCCCACCCATAGCAAGTCACACTTGTTCTAGTCTGGTGCAAGATTCCTCTCATTTTGATTGGTCATTAATTCCCCACGAGAGGGCGCTATCATCCACAAACCGCCTACAAATGATAGTGCCATCTCGCTGGGAAATATTGTGACCACAGACATAGACCGACGGCACCTACGGAAATCAACGTCTGGATGCCGTAAATTTGACAGCACCCGACCATATCCAAACCGTGGGCAAAATCCACGAAAACATGTGTAAAGCAATGGGAGAGTGGGTAGATGATAGAAAAATTCACCAACAGACTTGGAAACAAAGTTTGATTAAAACTAAATACCTTTTCACACGTAAGTTATAATGCTGTTTCTCCTCTTTTTACAAACTTTCTCCAAAACGATAAAAGAAGATGGAAATTATTCTTTGTATTAAAAAAAATGTGTTCATCATCGCTGCTTGTTTTGCGCGGGCGCTGATGACGTGTTTTCGCCTATAGATTAACAGGACTGCTAATGCGATTGTTTGGTGCGCGTTCCATGAGAGTGTACGCAAAACATGCCGAAGGCGTGCATGCAAGGCGGGCCAGAGTGTGGAAAATGTTATGTAATAGAGCGAGTTCAGTGATTATTTCCCCAAAATTAACTTATAGAAACAACGTTTAACCTCAACGCCCAACATTTTTAACTGGCTGTATGGAATGTTCATGAAGTGTGGTATCTTAAACAAAGGTGAAAACTTGACTTTTCACAATGAAAACGACATGAACGCGTAGAAAGTGACAGTCCTGTAGGCCTTGGCCTCGAGGCTTATACAAGTATGTATAATAATTTTGTTTACAAATTTTAAAGATTTTCTCCCCCAAAATCAGCAAAAGTCAATCAAACAACTTTTTGATTACTCCAGTTATTATAGGAATTTCCTAAAACTCATCACTTACTTTACAAACAATCATCAGGTCAATATCTCCTGAAAATTCAGAAAAAGTCCATGAAAACGGGAGCACTGCCTTGTGGCTATGCCTAAACGTGTACAAAAAGTGTTGACGCATATTCCCTTCTACCTGTAGTTTAAGAAACTCCATAGTTTCAGTTTAGCACCCCCTGCTTTCCGTTGATAGGTATTATATGTCTGTGATTGTGACAGACAAAAACAAAGTCTTAGACTACATTCGTTCGTGTTACAATGCGCATTGATCCGGAAGTCGATGGAGTTGCTATGCATTTTGCACATAGTTGCTCACTCATCAATCGGTACATGATGTTTAAAACGTTAGTGTGGATTTGTGATTTATTTTCTAGAATAATAGCATCCATGGATATGTTTGTTATTTTTGGACGCCCCAAGAGTGTAGTTATGGCCATGAAGAATATATGGACAGAATTTCATTGCTACTTTGTGCGAATGCTCTGGAAGTTTATATTGCGGAGTTCAAGGGACACTTTTTTAGCCTTTGGAGTATCAAAGCTATTGTTATGCTGATGTGTTGGAACACACCCTATTTTCTGACACTTCTATGTCCTGGCACCCCTTGTGTATTTTCCAAACCCTAACCCTTCTAGAATTCTTCCCTTCTGGATTATGCTGACGATGCCGCACTGTTCCTAGGAGAGAGCGCCCAGTGGCCCGTCTCACTCCAATTGTTCGAGGAAGAAACTGGGACGACGGGGATGCATATTTCATGGGTCAAAACTAAGATTCAGAACTGTACTAGCCTTGGCCCAACACCCGCCTCAGTCACTGTTGAGGGAAAATCTGTAGAAATCACACACAAGTTCAGGCACCTCGCCTGTGACATCCACTCCTCAGGCTACCCGACATCCTTCAACATCTTGGGCTCGCTTCATCCACCTTCGGCCAACTAGATTGTGTCTGGAGGAACAAACGCCTCAAGCTCGTGACCAAGCTGAGGATATTTACAATGTGTGTCCTCCCCACCCTACTCTACGGGTCAGAAACCTGGACACCCCGAGCTGACAACACACAAAGGTTTCAAGCCTTCAACCTCAGGTGTCGAGGACGCATTCTTGGCGTCCGTGTCACGAAGTGATTAAATTTTTAGAGAAATTACTGTTTGTATACAGTTAAATGTACGTTTCACACGAAACAAGAATTTGTATTCTGTTAGCCAAGGAGCCCGTAAAGTTCGTATAAGGGTTAAGTTGAAAGAATTTAAGTTATGTGAAGTTATGGTATCCACTCTGTGATTGGCTGCCATACAGAGGCTTAATAGTTCTTTGTTTTGGGCTGCACCCTTTTTAATAAACAATAGATGGCACTTGCGATTTGAGATTTCCGAGGAGGGGACGCCTAGTCAGCCTCGATGACATTAATAGACAAAGTGAGAGCCGGTTATTGAGAACTGTGCTAGTATTCCAGATGACATTCTGAAGAAATATTGAGCAAGTGAGTGTTCAAGTCTATATTGCGAAAAAGAGTATCGCTATCGCAACTGGTGTTTTCTAGCTGACGAGTTGGTATATAAAAACAGGATCGGCCGAACGACCTGGTTCAAACCTGGGGGGAAGTAAACCGCTACCCGTGAGGGAGAGACGTCTGAATATAGAGGACGAGACAGACCGGGAGGGCTACTCACCCCAACGGGCCTCACGCATACACCGCTCCCCATACGACCCAACTTGCTAGGTGCCCAAGTGGACCTGACATGATTAAGCATGGAGCTATATGGATTAAGTAGCATAAAACTTATTTAAATTGATTGTTCAGCTAATTTGGGTAAATGCTCCTGATAGATATGTGAACAAGATCTTTTGGAAATAATAAGTCTTGTAAATAAATGTAAATAATATCAATCATCAACTAAGAAGTGGTCGAAGTATTTTGATTTGATTGTCTCTCAGTGTGTGAAAAGAAAACTACCGAAGGTTATGTCCAGTTCTTGATAACTCAAATTCCAGGATGTGACAGTCCGATGGTCTGATTTCATCACTAATGCATCAATCTCGGAGACCACCGGCATTTAAGGACATCCGCGTTACCATTTCCCGGAGACGCAATTCCCTCTTTGGCCATGTCAGCAGCTCCCGGAGGACATGCCTGCCCATGTCGCCATCAAGCTCCGGATTTTCAGCAATATCTCAAAAACGCGATCACCTTTTGAAATGAAATTAGTTTTATTGTATGTATACATTTATATAGGATTAAAACAAATGAACGGTTCCAAAAAAACAAAGGTAAACTTTGCCTTTAAGTGTCTTCAAAGTTGTATAAAGAAATACATTTTTATTGTCATATCTTAAGTTATGGTAAATGCATTATTAGGATGAAACTTTCCAGTTTTCTTCATATTGACATAGATTAATTTATGTTCTAGATGAAAACTATGATATACTTTTTGACAGTAAAATAACGTTTATTTTGAACGGTAATCATTTTACTTGGTGACAGACTAATGATGACATTGATCTTAGTTTCCATATGTAGACATTTAAAAAATATTTCATCCACTGAAACCATCCTCGAATTCCCCACCACTTTGGCTCAATGGCTCAAAATGGGGCTGGGGAATATTTTTCACTTCAACCTCCAGTTGTGGTTGGCTGTCTCCGTGTTTCCTTCATCTTTGGAAGTGGCATCCGTTGTCCCTGTCTTTAAGGCTGCTGCATTCTGAATCTACTAATTGTTGTCCTATTAGTCTGTTTCCAATAATAATTAAGATCTTTGAATGCTTTGTTAATCAACAGCTCCTTGGATATCTTGAGGACAATGACCTTGTAATAACTGACTGCCATTTCGGGTTTTGCCATTCCGGCTCAACCGTTGATCTGCTTTCCCTAATTACCAATCATTTTAGTAGGGCCTTAGATCACAGGGGTGAGGCTCGTGTTGTAGCATTGGACATCTCCAAGGCCTTCGACAAAGTGTGGCATACTGGCCTGCTCCACAAGCTTCAGTCATACTGTGTGTCTGGCAGAATGTTGTCTATAATCTCTGCTTTCCTTTCCAACCGCAAGTTGAAGGTTGTTCTTAAGGGTCAATCTTCTCCTACCCTTTCTATTAATTTCAGTGTTCAACAGGTCTCAGTACTTGGTCCTACTCTTTTTCTTGTTTACATAAATGATTTGCCAGATGAAGTTTTGTCTCAGCTTGCAATGTATGCTGACGATTCAATCCTCTACTGTGTTTCTCTTAACTCTTCCAACACTTCTCAAGTTGTGAAGTGGGAGAACGATTGGCTAGTAACCTTTTACCCCCAAAAGACTATTCTGTCTCTGTCTCGCTCTAGAGAATACATTTCCATCCATTCATATGGGCCCATCGGCTTTGCTTGAGGTATCAGTTTTTTGCCTTCTTGGACTTGACATCTCCACTAATGCTAGTTGGGAGAGGCATATCTCTGGCATTGCAAAGAGTTCTTCCATGCCAGTTGGTTGTCTTTAATTGGCTCGGAAGTTCTTACCTCCTGATGCTACTCTCTACCTAGAGAACTATACATCCCCTAATGGAGTAATGCTGTTGCATTTGGGCGGGAGCTTCTGCAGGCAGAAGCTCCTGTCAGTTAGAAGAATTGAAGATTCCAGGATGGACAGCGTTCAACACCATACTTAGTTCACCTATGTATCCACCTAAGGCATTGGTGGAGTACCTTCCTTTCATTGAGGCCAGTCCAACCGATTAAGGTACTGTCTATACAATACTCAAGAGAAGTTTCAGTGTGCTGACAAACTGCAGTTAGACGAAATTGTGATTGGTTTTGACCAAGCCATCTATGCTAAAGCCCAGCAAATCACATGGAAAGAAGAAAATCTCATGAAGAGGTCGGTTTTGAGGTAATGTGTATTTCACACATGCATGTCCTTTCTCAGCTGTATAGGACAGCAGATTTATGCTGGATTGAGGGACATACTGAACTAGTCTGGCCTATATGCAGCAGGAGCAATTAATGTAGTGATGCATATAAGTGGTCATAATTTGTGATATCACACTACACAATCTGGAAAAACAAATCCTTGAAAAAGCTGATCACATCCTAACATGGTGGCGCTATAGAGATGCCATCCTTGTCCTCTATGACAGCACTCTTGAAAACTTCAAGAGCCTCATCCAAACCATGAATCAACTACACCCGACCCTCAAATTTACTTTTGAGGCATCAGATACTTCCATCAACTATCTTGACTTAACGATCTTCAAAGGTACAAGGTTCAAGGAAATTGGTATTCTTGTCACAAAAGTCTATACCAAACCCACTGAAACCTACCAATACCTACACAAAACATCATCACACCCCCCACATGTGTTCAAAGCTTTCATATATGGAGAAACACTCCGATATGCTCGAAACACAAACAACGAAGATGATTTCTTGATCAAAGTCAACAATTTCTCCGAAAAACTAATAACAAGAGGTTATAATATTTCGAAAATAAACAAAAACGTTGGGAAAGTACCACACAGTGAACGATCAAAACTGATTCATAAACAACCACAAAAACAGAAAAGCACAACCCCGCTCGTCTTAAGTACGACATATAATCCGTACATCAACCATGGTGACCTAAACAAAGCGATCAATAAACACTGGTCTTTAATATAATGCAACGACACACTCTCGAGGATCTTCCCTGAACCTCCATTCATTGCATTCAGAAAAGACCAAAACATAAGGGAAAAGTTGATTAGAGCTAAACTAAACCAGAGTCCAACCGACTCACCCTCTCAACAGCTCAATCACATCCCACAAGATTCGGGATTTATTGATGATCCAGATGAAACGCTTAACATCCTAATTTCCTTGCTAGAGGAACAATTCACCTATGATCAGGATTTCACTCTCACAAACTCGCAACCATCACCCTGAACCACAGCGAATAAACCAAAACTTGTCTCTCACGAGACCTGAGACCTACAGGTTCATTATGAATCACCCACACCCACAACTGAAGATTGCCCGAAATTGAGGCATGAAAACATGTTATTGCTAAGAAGAGGATCTGCAAAAATATCCTCGCGGTCTCCCCCCACCACCCACATCTTTAATGACGCAATCGTCAAAATGGCTCCTTCGGTCACCCTTAATATATTCGCCCACCACATTCTCCTGTCAAAATGACAAACACTGCGAATGTAATACATAGATACGGCCCCCACCCATAAAACTTGTAAAAACTTTTTTGCAATTTTATGGCTTTCAAGTCAACAGTCATAAAGTGTCACTGAATTGGACAGCGCCATCATTTATCTACAATTTCCAATAAAACTTAAAATAATAATTTAAACAGGGAATTAATTTTTTTTAAAGCTAGTGTTTACATTTTGTTCATGTATTTCTTAAAATTACATAATATAACCTCTTTCGAATGGGTACACTTGATGAGCTGGCAATACCACTGAACAAAGATGCACTTTCAAAGCAATCACAGTACATGTAAGTGTGCTAACTACCAAGCTGCAATCTACAAACAAGCGTGCCTTTGAACAATGTCCAGATGTACCATCTCTCCACGGAAGAGGCATCAGTGTCCACTGGATGAACCTACTCCAACACCTGACAGCATTTTACAATTTGTACATTGCTCATGCAAAAAAAGCAGAAGTAGTCAAGGCAAGCGTAGTTGTTTGGACAAAGAGCTACCTTCCACAGACTTGCACAAACTGCACAAACTGTGAAAGTGTAAAACCTGAAGCTCCAATGAATGAAAGTGATGAGTACAATAGTGAAGATGAAGAATAAATAGGCAAATCACAATTCAAATTTAGATAATGCATCTTCCATGTGTATGAAGTGAGTATGTATTGCATACAGGTACACAGGTGGTCAACCTAAACTCCATTTAAATAAAAGAAATAATATAGATAACATTCATCATTAATTCAAAAAGAGACTTTTTATATTTTTTTTAAGAATATGTCACAAACAGATTTTATACTGTGGCAAAATATTCTTTGAAAAAACCATTGTACATGTAGATTTGTTATTCCTACAAGTTAAATCATCTATAAAAACCAAAAACTTGTTTGATTGTTTGTTTGTATGCACAAGTGAAAAGGCTAGTTTTCTTCTTCTTTGGATAAATGTTTCCGTAAACAAAGTATGTCTAGATTTTTTTAATGTGACAAACTCAAAAGGACACTACGGAAACAAAAAAGGGCATTTATTCTTTATCTTTAACTAAAAGATTATCTTTTTTTCCCCATGTACCAGTAAAAAGTTTTTTATTTTAAAGTGCTAAAGGTTCAACACTAATTTAGCCAAAACCAAGTATCGCGGCCCAAGTATTGCATCAGATTTAATTCTGATGGCTAAGTCAACCGTGATGTGAGTTTGAATTCCGGTCATGAAACTTGTGTCCTTGAGCAAGACACTTCTTCTCATTACCCAGGGATAAATTGGTACATGTTGACATACAAGTAGTTGTTCAAGTGAGTGATATAGCTTGATGCGCTACATACTTGGCAGCACAGACTGTATCAGTGTTGTTGACTCAAGTCGCTGACTTGGACTCGAGTCGTACTCAATTCATACTCGAGTCGCCAATTTCATTGACTTGCGATTTGACTTGACTTGGAGAAAAATTACTTGTGACTTGACTTGACTTGGGGGAAGATGACTAGAGACTTTACTTGGCTTGCGCAAAAATGGTTTGAGAGTTGAAAATTTACTTGAATAAATTTTTAGTTTACGACATTGCTATTATTGTTTAAAATAAATGTGGCAAAATCGAGTCTTCAGCGATAATGCCTCTGCCAACATCCCGATATTTTTGAGTGTTTTTGTCACATGTCATAAGGCCGAATGATAAATCTACACAGATATGCAGAATGTTGGGTGCATGATTTATGGATTAAATTTATTATCGTCAACTGCTTTTTTACATGTTTTTGATTGTAAAAATGTGACAGGTATTTAAAGTAATACCACCCCAAATAATTTTCTTTATTGTAGACACTAAATTTTCCTTTTTAATGTATATTCATATCGCCGGGCGCCACCATCGGCGACCCCATAGCCATTATTCTCTGTGTCTAAGACGAAGCCACATCGACATGTAATTTCTCTTTGTCAACCTTTCATTATTTTTCATTGCTGTCACTGTTTAGAAAAATCTAGACTAGTAATCAATAATTGTATCTTCTTCCATACATGAATTTAGCTTTATAGAGTTTGGACAATTGTGTAATTTCCAATGCTAAACTAAAGGTATACGGTAGTACTAGTGATTTTTGTGGTAGAAGTGAGACGAAGGTTTAGGCTATATAAGTACTTATTTCCTTTGGGTTATTGTTTCCAATCTTTAAATATCTAAGTCAGTTGAGGTACAACTTTAGTAACTCTCGGTTATGTTTACGTTGTTAACTAAACATCTTTTGGAGCTTGGAATTTTTTAAAGTTTCGTTGTTCCAAGTCACTGGTATTGGTAGCTTATTTATTGAAATTAATCAATCGTTTATGGCCTATTTCTTTGATAGATTGGTTCCCCCAGTACTAGTGTAGTAGTGTGTAAATATTATCTTATCCATTATTAGCCATTATTCTCTGCATCTAAGACGAAGCCACATCGACATGTAACTTCTCTTCATCTTCTTTAAGTTCTTTCACAGAATAAAACAGGATAAAGCCACAACAGCTGTCAAAACCTCCTCGTATGCCTCTTTTGATATAATCCAGAGTGCCACATAGGTTTGTCACAACATCTTGGGAGTGGGCTTATTTCGGGACATTATGTGACTTGTGACTTGACTTGACAAAGATGACTTGCGACTTGACTTGACTTGAGCAAAGATGACTTGGTTACAACACTGAAACTCCCAAGGGAACTGATATGGTTTGAGCCAAGTGACTTTGTCATGTAGGACATGGAGTATGTTTTATTATATATCAAAATAGGATGGAAAAGCCTGAAAAGGGTTGACCATGACCATGACAGAGTAACACAAAAATGTCATACAGAAGATAATTTTGTTTTGCACATCCTTTATTTAAGTAACTTAGTAATTATAAGGATATTAATAAAGATCAAGGGGCCGTCCCAAAAATTTTCAACATTTTCATTCTCATAAAGAGTATATTAAAATATTGAAATAACGTGCAACATTGGGGGGGGGGTCTCAAAAGAAGTACTCTAGTATGACCTGGAAAATTTTGAAATCTTTAGATGGTCTTTTAAAGTATTTGAATAAATAATAATTATCTTTTTAAATATCAAATATTTGGCCTTTGGCCTTTCATGCCTTTGGAAAACATAAAAAGACAGCCCATTCATGACAAATGCTTTTTTACAAAAATTCTCCATTAAAATTTACACAGTTATCTAAAAATTGGTGCTCTTTTCATATTGCTTAATTAAAATGCAAATATTTGCCTAACTGGCAAAATTCACGATTGTGAATTTATATATTAGCAATCCACATGTTTTTATCTATTAGTTAAAACTGTTTCCATGATCATGCATCAGGTGCACCACAAAATTCAATTTCTAAACCATGTAAACACCTTTTCACTGCACGCCCAATGGACTAAATCTCTTCAGCAGCATCCCAGCAACAGAGTCCAGGGGTCGATTTCACAAAGCACTAAGATTCATCTTAAGATGAGTTGTCAGTATCACCAAGCGATTTGTATTGTGACATCACACTTTGCTTAGCAATTAGGAGTGATTTGGAGTTAAGATCAATCTTAACTCTTTGTGAAATCGAGCCCAGCTAGCATTCTCCTGAAGACGATCAGAGCATACTGATCGAAACGTCGGGTTGTCAAACCACTGGTTCTTCTGAGAACCACCACTACTCAAAAGAGTTTTTACACACGGTGTCACCGCAAACCTCACCTGATTCCGACCGTGGTTCTGGTCATAGGCCAAAATGGCAGCGTTCATGGTGTGTGAATATAGGATTATCTAGAAAGACAAACAACAAATCCCGGTGCTTCAAACAGAATCTTTGTTCTCTTGACTTTGTTAAGTCATGGCTTCTTTGTGCCGGCTCTACTCGTAAAGGAAAATTATTCCGACAATTTTGTTAAAATGGTCCCATAAGACTGGAAGGGAACAATTTTGAAGATCTCCAGCAGTGACTGGTTAAAATCAGTTTATTTCTCACCTTTGTAACATCACCCGCATCAGGCATTTCCTTGACAATGCCCCATGTCATCAGATTGTCCGATTGTTAATACTCACTAGATTGGGCTGTGCAACAGTGTTGTAATTAAGGGGGAACAGGAGGACATGTTTCACCAATTAGTGTCCCCTGTCCATTTGAAATCTGGACCTTTGAGATTAAAAATTACCTGAATGAATTTTTTACTTTAAACACTTTTATGTAGTATTATCTCAATACCCACCGGCATCATGCCTGCATGCACTGGCAACTGTTCTTCAACAGATATCACCAGACTTATCCAACTCAATTTGTTTTCACTCTAAAACCTGCTGCTGATTTTATGTCATCTTCATTTGTTGCTTTCCAGTTTAGAACAGTCTCCCGGTACGTTTGCACTTGGCAGCATCACTTAAGATTTTCAATAAAATTTAATAAATTTCGCCTTGTCACACAATGAAAAAAAGTCACCTTTTTTTATTGTTTTTGCTCATCGTATTTTTAGTTTATAGTCAAAGCGCTGTGATCTTGATGATATAGTAGTTCATGTACATAAATGCCGTTTGTATTGTATTATTTGTATGTAACAAGTATAAGAACATAATCGAGGAATTTTTGAATACATGTGAGACTTGTGTAATCAAGGAAACCTTGCTCTGCAGAGAGTGGTTGCAATGACATTTGCCCATGACTCCTGCATGTCTTGGCATATAGTGATAGTTAACAAAAATGCTTGGTCTCAGAAAGGTTAATGTTGAACTATTTGTGTGTTTTCAGATACAAACATTACTGTTTGGGTAAACCAACAAGAAAATTAAAAGAGTACAAGAGGCCTGGTGCTGTCAATTGTTAGCTTCAGCTGCCAGCTACAATCATTCCGTTCAAAATGCCGAAAGGGTAAGTTATTTTTTATAGTTAATAGAGTGCACCTGCAGTAACTTGGACCGTAACTTGAGAATAGTAGTGCCATATGGACTTGTATAAAAATTGGGATTGTTTTGCAGGGGTCGAAATTGCCAGTAGCCCGCTAGCCCGGGACTACCAGATTGACAGCCGGGCTACCATTTCCCCCAGTTTTAGTAGCCCGGCGGGCTAGTGGAAAAATTGTTCCTTTTCGCAATAAATGAGGGGTACAGTGGTAAAATCCCAAAGAGAGATTATTTTTAAGTTCGTAAAATGGTTTGGCAAGTCTTTACATTTGCTAGATTTAATCATAATGTGTCCGCGATCGCGATCGCGATCACGATCGTTCATGAGTAAAACACGCACGCACATAACCACATGGGTAATGGTATCGAGTATCCACAGGCCCCACAACGTTCGCTCGCTCGCCCGCCTGTAGTCCATGCACGCACACAGCACATGGTGTATTGTACAGTACAACAGCAGGTCCAAAGTCCATCCTAACCAACATTCCGCACGCTGTGAGTGGCCCGTTAAAAAATACTATATTCATAAGAAAGCTTGGCTAGCCTCCAACTCTGTACACGTTCACGAGTCGAGTAAAGAGTTGCTGCACAATGTGGCGCACGCCTGCGGATTCTGTACTATACACAGCGTTGGGTTAAGGCTATTCTAGCCCGAACATCTGACGTCACACTTCGAAGCTCGTGAATAACGCCAGATACCTGCCAGACCGGATGTTGGCAGATGTACCTTTGACCTCCCATCCATTCACACGTCGCGACTATTCGCTTACGTCTCTGCACGTTTATCCAATTAAATCATTGTATCCAATGAAATCGCTGGGCCCAGTGCCTGTCCTTATCCATGCGGATAAGGACAGGGAAACAGTCTAAGGCTATTCAAGCATCGACAACTTTTGCCGATAGAGGGCGTTGCAGGGCAAAGTTCATTGATTTTTTTCTCCATCGTGCGTCGTCGATCGATCGTTAACATGAAGATTTCATTGCAAAAGAAGTTCTATAAAACCGATTCTCAAATCACAAACCCATGAAAATGGTTGTTGATGAAAAAAGGATTATTAAGGGAAGAAATTAAACGCAAATTTCCGTGTGTGTGTGTGTGTTTTTTTGGTGTATTTTTTTTATGCTACGAAAATTGTGTGCATCAATGCATACGTACGGGCGAATGAAAAAAACCTGTGGGCGACCCACATTTTTGGTTGACTCGTCCGGCGGGCGAGTGAAAAAAAAGTTAAGGGAAACCCCTGCAGAAGAAATTGAATCATATAACCCAGCAGATGCAATCCCTTTGGATAGCGGGAGGAAAACGAAACAGGTGACCAACCCAGAAGCCGTATGGGCAATGGATCCGGTCCGAGACCATCAGCTCATCAGCTGATGAGGATGAGGATGACAGTGATTTCTAAATCAACTACAATCAAATAGACTGTTTTTTATTGTTTTATTCTAATCTTTTTTACAATGAAAGGGTATGGTCATAGTTTGGTTTTTGTCAACATAAATGTTAGCTCAGCGCTAGTATATGAAAGCAAATCAAATCAATGCAATACAGAAGGAAACAAAAATCCAGCCAGGGCTACTGAAATTTATTCAGGGCTAGTAAAAATTCAGGGTTACTTACTAGCCCTGTGGGCTACCTTGAAAATGTAGTTAATTTCGACCCCTGTTTTGGGATGTCAAGGTCATGGTGGTGAGATAGGTAAATGTTTCCTGACTGCAACAGTTAGAAGTGCCATTTGGACTTGCAACTTGGGTGGGGGAGGGGGTCACCCTTGAAAGGTCAAGGTCACAGTGGTGAATGTTTACATGTTTTCCGCATCATATCATTAACTTACGGTATATATTTTCTCACGAAACTTCGATGGAGAGTTACCCTTGAAAACTTGAGATGTTTTAAAGTAAACAAACAGGTCATACATGTATGTCAAGGTCACAGTGCTCAGATATAGGAACATGAATTATGGATATCCTTAATTAGTTAGAGTAGGGTCTACACTTTCAAACTGGAGACCTACATGTGTAGACAAAAGAGAAAAATAGGGTCCCCATATATGAAGATATCCAGTTGGAGAGTGTGTACATTTGGAGGGCTTGTCTTTTACACAATTGAACAATGGACCCCACAAAGTTTTTCTTTGTTCAACTTGGGCCCCACAGAAGAATTCTGGGAATAATAGAACAACAATAGCAGAACCCCACAAACATGATCCATAAGGTCACGTTAGGGAGTATGTGTTATAGGTAAGGGAGTATAGGTACAAAGGTAGGGTATTGGATTATGGATATAGGGGCTGGTTGTGAGGGTAGGGGAAGGGATGGATGTAGCAGTTGGGTGTGTTTTGGGTATTATAGAATACATTAAAAAAAGATGATTTTTGATCGGGATCATTTTGGGGCTACGGAATAAAAAAAATTCGAACTAAAAATGCAATATTCTACAATTTTGCAACATAATAAGTTACTTACATTACATGCATACATGTACAGTAGGTTGTAGTTTTTAATTTTTACCGTCCAGTTTTGGGACCATACAACATAGGTGTGCTAGGCCTATTTGTTTACATCTAAATTGCCCTCTTCTGAAGTCTGCCGGGCAGTATATGTGCGCAATTCTTTTTGGAATAAAATAAAACTAAGGAGTGACATGAACTATTAACAATTCAAAGTAACATCAATGGGCAAAAACATGTTTCACCATGATGTCTTCAAATTACTAACCATGATTACAAAAACTGTTGGTAGAGATGGTTTTGAAGATTGTGTATTTAATTAATTTTCTACTTAAAGAAGTACTTGAATGAGAACAAAGAAGAAGTAATATTTTCTGAAACTCATTTACAAGTGCTCAATGAATACTGATGCATTTCACATCCCCATAAATATGTTTTATATTTATAAAACAAACTATGACTCAACGTTGATTTTCTTTGGGTGTTGCGAAAATCCCCATTCCGTCATCCTACTCGTATAAATTTGTGTGGCGTCATTTGTGGAAGTGGTGTTTTATACCACTGTTCAGTATGTACTGTTCACCTGCAATGGAAATAGCACTATTTAGGCGAAGTTGAAAAGAAATGCCTCTAAAATGTTAGCAGTGGGTCTCGAGAGGGATTTATTATTTAGGAAGAAGAGGTATACTCTTAAAGCACTGTTGCTTATTGATAGCAAAGTGGTCAATGTGTACCATAATCTTCGATAGTGAATTGCATGCTGCAAAGGAAGTAGATGACAAGAGCCAAATGGTGAAACTAGAGATGGACTTGGACAATGCAAGCCAGTGCCTACCCTTACTGATTGGTTTGTAGATGTTCCTCACCCTGGTGTGCAGGAGATTGCTTATTTCCTGTATTGGGCCTACTATGGCAGAGATGTTGTTGAGTTGAGGGACACTTGATCACTGTAAGTACACATATTTGTTGTTTACAACTTGTAAATTTTGTCAAAGTGGTATTTCCTTGACCAGTTTATACTTGTACTAATTAATTGTAAATAGGTGCAGAGAATAAAAGTTTCAAGAAAAAAAGCCCCCTCACTCATGGCATGAAATTTTGACTGCTGCTACCTACATGTACAGAGTCCTTAAAGGTATTCCTTAAGCATACTGTACACCCCTCACCTCACCCCAACCACCCATTGAGATGCATTGCAGTGTTTTTAGTTGTAACGTTTTATTTTAATTGTTGAACCTTACACCATATCTGCTATGAGTCCCTGCATGTATTAAAGACAGTGTTTGACAAAGCATTGATTTTGTTTAATTTTTCTTCTAATTTTTCAGAAAATGTTGTCAATCAAGTTGCTTATTGGGATACAAGTACCTTGTCCATTTAAATCGTGTGCCTCTTCTATCATGCATCATGGATGCCATCTGCGGAATTGCCACAAGTGGACAGTACAAGGGGTTTCGTTTTTATCCAATAATAAATTAATGAGCTAAAATTGCCATTTAAAGAGGTACAACATTTTGACGGGTTGTGTATCAACGTGTTGGAAATCATGAGCTTAAAATTCTTAGTAAAAACCTTCAAATGTATGTGAATTGCTAACATTTGTCCATAATTCTTGTATAACAATTAGTTTTCAAATTTGTTTGTTTAGTAAGTTTTAAAATAATTGTTTTCAGGTTTACTTGTTTTAAGTTCTTTAAGAGGAATATTTCTCTCTTTTAAAATGATCAGAATATTCTATACAAACACAGTGTGCAACTGTGCAGTCTTCCTCCATGAGTATCAAACATGTATCACATACAGGGGGCTGTTCAATACGAAGACAAGCTGGGCTCAATATACGTGCACACTGTACTGTATGTAGGTATACTGTGTGCAATTTGAATGTCAATATTCATAGACTACATGTGTAGCTACAACGTGTGCATCAGAAATGACATTCTGAAGACATCACTCCATATTTTATCCATGTATGACCTTCCAAGCCTTATGCAAAATAAAATTTGATTGCAGCTTATTTTTGTTCTCAAGATACGTAATGAATGGTCTTCATCAGCATCATTTCAAATAATGGTTTAACTTAATCAATTTACAACTTTACACATAAGTTGTCTGTATGAAGGTCATTAAGTGCAACAATTTTGAAAAAATTTTCATAAACTTTGCCAAAGACAACTAGTTAAACTGTATTTTGAACTGTTGTTAACTTGCTGCTAGAGGGCGCTCTTAAATGTTACAACATCATCGGTCATATTCTTTTAAACCAGACCTTTGCCATTCTACAACATCGTTGAAAGCAATTCCAAAAAAGTTGCCACTTTTAAGATAATAATAATAATAATAATTTAAAAAGATACAAAACACTTCCAGATTCAACCGGAAGTAGAGGTCATGTAACGTCACATGGAAATAAAAAAATGAAGACCTACATGTATACTACCTGTGTATAATCACATTAAAAGCAACCCAGGGTCCCTCATCCTTGATTTGATACTGATTTTCAAAGATTTAATTATTTCATGACGTAGATTTCTGAGCCATTATCAGTCGCAGAGCGAGCCAGTAGATGTCACAGAGTGTGATAAAAGCATGACCATTGACCATGACCATGACATTAAAAGTTCAACATTCGCAATTTGCCTTCTCAACTTTAGCTTTTAGGCTGCACATTTTAATTTAACACTGCTCATAAATTCCGCCCAAAATTCTCTGTAATTTTACACCAGCACAATAGTGCCACTTGTTTTCCATACTAATTTAACATAACATAAATGTCATCTGGTTTTGGTGACTTACCAACTCTGCCTGATACAAAATAAATGTTGTACAAGTTTTAAAAACAAGTTTTTAGTATCTTGGTAGGTCTGCCACTGGTCTCAGGGTAATCTCAAATTTGTTCATGGATGTCCTCCAATTCATCGTTCAGTTAGGACTGGTTTACTGAGACACAGTTAATCAGGCCGGCATCAAAGGAGCTCAGATCTGCGTCTGTGGTTCATCAATCCCCAGGATGGGGTCTCGGTCAGGGCCTCAGTAACCAACATTTTCTAGCCAGCAGACATAATGCTAAGTACCACGCAACTCACTACCATTTTATACTACCCCAAATACCGAATGTTGGCATGGGTCAGTCAACAATATTTGACAATGAGCTACTAAAATAACAATGGAAGACCAAGGGCTGACCCTGGGAGGTTTTTTAATGCACTTTTAGTTGGCATATGACATGATAATTGATATTCACTATGATTATTGTACATTTGTTGTTTTTGTGTACGCAGGGAGAAGAATTTATGGGAGATTGCAATCAATGAAGCTGATCAGATTCAGCAACAACAGAATGGTACGAATTCCTATAAATACAATCAAGCTAGAAGTTTATACTAATTCCCCATTATTCACCGAACAACCTCTCATCAAGTACATATTTTACTTTATTTTAAATGAGTAGTATTACTGTGTTGCAATTGTTAAACAAGATTCATTAACATGATTCAGGTAGGCTTTTTGCATAGCAACCAACAGATACATGTAGGCCCTTTGCCTTAAAAGTTTTTAAGTAATCAAAAAAGCTTTCCCTGAACCTTATGACGTGGTAACACTTCCTATGATTCAAGAATTCTTAAAGGAGATTGGAAGCTTACTAGAAATTGATTCAAGCCACATGTATCACACAGTGTTTAAGAGTCAGTTTGTTGTTAGTAATAATTTTGACGAAGACTGAATGATAAAAATTTTCATGTTTGGGCAAAAAAATAAATTGGAGGCAAAGTAGCCAGAAACTTGGACCTAACATTTAATTTTCACTAACCTACTCTCTGTTATGGCTTTGTTAGCTCTTTCGACCTTAGCTGTTTTGGAACAGCTATTGATTTTTAGGGTTTCAGCCATTTGTCAAGGTTGTTTTTTTTTGTTGGTTTTTTTTAGGTGTCCGTGCAATATGTGCATGAACACCTCTTGTTTTTGTTCTGTTTTTTAGGTTGTCATGCAATATGACTTTTTCAGAGCAAAACTTGAAACATGAAATCATTGGATTTCAACAACTAATGGCTCTTTACAAGTGAAGAAGGAATTTTTCATCAGTCAAAAAGTCAAATTCAAGGCCAATTTTTTAGATTTTTGGAATGAACCAAGGTTATCAAATACAATGGCAATTTACACCATTTAAACGTGAGGTTAGAGACTTGGAAATGTTTTCCCCACTGGCATGAGGACTCTTTCTATTGGAAAATGAGTGCAATAACATAATTGAATTGATCATTTTTCTTCCATTTTATATGAAACCTCTTGAAAAACTCAGAGATTCCAGATAAAGATATGCTAGTGTGCTGCCCAGGCAGCTTGTAGGAATTCCATCAAAAGGAACGTTTGTTACTATTTGTATGAATATGTTGCCAGGATAATTTGTCATGCAAGTATGTAAAAGTTCAACAGCCAACAGGAAAAGTTGCGTTACATGTAGTTCAGCCAACATGAAAATTGGAATCACAGTATAAACATGATGGACACAAAAGTAGCTCAGTAAGTTAAACCACCAGATTTCTTTCCTAGTCCACAGAAGCCCCTCTCTTACCTACTAATCCTTATTATTGCTTTTATTGCATTATTCCCTAGGATGAACGTCTCAATGTGTTGTAAGTTTCCAAGATGTTGTCTCTTGCTCTAAGTGTACAAAGATTAAGCCCCAAGCCCTCCAAGCCTTGCATGATTTATGCCCCAAATTTAGGGTTTGTTTGCTGGTGTCACCTTGTGACATTTGTTCTGGTTGGACGCCCAATGAGTGGGAGGTAATCTCTGCATGGGTTTGTAGTCATTCCCCCAGTGGTGACGCGGTCGGAGCGACTCAGCTGGTTTGTCTCTATTTAGTGAGTGCTTGTGAAGCTGATTCAGATGATTTACTGACTTTACTGAAATGACTTTCAGGTGCATGGATGATTGTCTTCAACTTTGTATGTTGGCCACGCCAATTTGTAGTGCAAATGTTCTAGATGCAATGTTCCTCCCATTGAATGGAGCCCACTCATGCCTCAAGGCCATTTCACTTCTCAGCACTTACATTTTTAGTGGCAAGTTTCCAGAACTGATAGCAGATAAAACCAAGTGTATTGAAGCCACTGGAGAAATTAACATCAGGAAGGTTCCAGAACCACAGGGGGTCTTTGCCGGTGATATGTGGAAACAAGATAAATGCTTCATTGGGTCCAGGCTGCATACCATGGACTTGAGGGATGCCTACTTGTACCTACATCTTTCAATCCAACAAGATCACTCAAAAGTCCGTGTTTCTAATACTCAGGAGTGGTGTATGAATTCAAGGTCCTACCATTTGGTTTTTCAACTGCACCCAGAGTCTTCACTCGATAGGCCAAGGTTGTAGCAGCAGCACTCAGGCAGTGAAACCTGTACATTTCTTTTTATGGCAGCTTATTTAAAATATGCACCATTTGCAACCCTGATGTTTTCATCAGTGAAAGCTAAATATTTTATTTTTTTAGTGTAACAAACTCTGAGGTACATGACAATTATGACCACTGATGCCTTTCAACTAAATCGAGGTAGAAGGTTTAGAGCCTCGAAGTCTCTCTTTTAGAGGTATTTAGTTATCAAATTTTTTTTATTTGCGGGGTATATAATTTTCTTTTGCATGCGACGGTAGTGGGGGCTGTTCACAAAAACTTTCACAGCAAGAACAAAACAAAAATCCGACAATTGATTTAAAAAGAATTTTGTTTGTAACTCGCAAACTTGAAACGAAATTTATGTCTGTCAAAAATGTCAACAATAAGAACCATGTCAATTAAGTTTCAAACATTCAATAAATGTGAAAAAATATATGATGAAAACATGTTTACATAAGGATTAATTTATAACAATGACGACTGCGATAGCTGGTCAACAACGGGCAAGTTCAGGTGGGTGACTATAGAGTGACTAGACTAACCAGAAACAGTGTTGACAGTGTGTGACGTAGCTCTCGAATTGATTAGATCGACCATGCTCCAGTACATGGTCGACTAATCAATCTCCCTGTGCTCTATGGTTTCTGGTAGGTCTAATCGCTCTAGTCGCCCATCCGAACTTGCTCATTAAGAGTAATCCGTCTTTAAAATTTCCAGAGACGTATTTTTTTCATTGTCCATCCACGTTGTTGTGTGACGTTTGAGAATTTACCGATCGGCCTGTAATTAGACCTTTGACACAAGACTTCTGTCGGGGTGGGGGGTGGAAGGGGTATCGCACAATCATTTGCAGTCGTAGTTTTGGTACACTTCATTTTAAAAAGAGGTGATGACCGTTACAAAACAAAAAGAAAACCATGTACACCATTAAAATGCTCTCTTTAATAGCACTGAAAACATAACAGTATATATCGTAAGAGCATTTTCAATTATTAAGGTGGTTAGTTTTATAATAAATGCGCAAAAAATATTACAGAAAATTTTCCGTTGGTTATTGCAGTATGAATGGGTCCAGGTGGGAATTTCATTACAAAACATCTCCCCTAACCCTAAAATGGCTACAAATATCGACATTATGTGAACAACTTTATCGTTCATCTTTCTGATTTTCTTTGATGAACATAATGTTTGAGGATAGATCTTTCATTCCTGAAAGTTTAGACAAAATCCCTCCAAACATCCTCTGGATATTTGATGATTTTTAGAAGGTTTTTTTTAAAAATGGTTTTTGCCTATACTTGGTTTGAATGCAAAGGATCGTCTGTTGAAGGACAGGAACATTTGCCGCAGGTAGTGTTAATTCTGAGGAAACGTACACATCTTAAACTTATACATGTCATTTACATAGTTAAATATATGTTGTTTTTATTCAATTATTAAATTACTGAAGCAGTTGGCAACACAAAAAAAACATTTAAGATGTTCTATAGTGTAAAGATTTGGTGAATTTACAACATTTAGAGATAACAACAGCTTCTGATAAAATGGACCCATCCAGGCAGTCTCAACGGCCACCAGCGTGCAGCCGGTAGCAACCATGTATTCAAATCTTTTACCATACTGTACATAGGGAATGTCTGTGTTCTGCACGCCGTTTGCACAATGATAGGTTTTATATGTACAGTAGAGCTTCGACCAGTCTGAGAATTGAGATTATTTTCAACGTAGGTGGCGCGTTGGTGGCCAGCATGGTAGGCATGTTACCTTACTGCTGATTACGCATGAGACCAAAACAGCTTCACCTGTTGGCATTCTACAAACCAAATCTTCACCAGTTATCCTTACAAGTACCTGTACAACCCCTTGTTCGCAGTCATATTTTGTACTGTGTTCTGTGGTGGTGACCCGTAATCCCTCAGCACAAAAATATCACACCTTTCTTTGACTTTCAGAGTCTGTTTTTTTTTTGCAGTTGGCAAAACATACAGTGTAACTCTGCACATGTCATTGATATATCAATTATCTCAATATTTTAACAACCAGGGAAAAACAAAAGCCATAGATTTTTATATTGTTGATATTGATTTAAAGTAATACCGAATAATCAATTCTTCTAAACAGATCTTTAAAAAAAAGGCCTCTAGAAAATGGTTTTGTCGTTCACAATCTCATCTTTTATGCTTTCAGGCAAATTGGAAGGAACGCAAGCTGGAGCAGAATCTACTATCATCTTTATGGGAAGCAAAAGTGCTGTAAGTGAAGCCATTTGAAAAGAGTGTCTCATTGTAAAATGCAGTTTTAATTTTGAAAGAATTGGCTACTTTTGGTATTTTTTTCTCTTATTTGTAATTGATTGGTGCAATAATATATTTAATATATGTTAATTTTGCATCGGGGATAAAGAATATTAATTTGCTTTACCCTAAGTACTGAGTATACAGTGCTAACACACATCGGCGTAAGGGTAAAACCAAAATTAATATGCAATAATATATTTGTAAGGTTAAAAAAAATAATAATGTTTTTGTATGTAATCGACTTTTGACTCTGACCCTGACCCTTGTGAGTCATGACTTGGAATTAGACTTGACAGTGAGGACTCTGACTTGGACTCCTTATTTGGAAGGAGTTCATATAATTCAACCAATGCTAATTCTTTTTTAAATCATGGTTGAATAAACGGCAGGAAGTAATTACCTTAATAAACAAAAAAATAATTAGTCCTAGTTAATTAAATTAGTCTCAGTTAATATAACTTGGTTTTACTTGTACAGCGATGTGTTTGAAGCACTGTAAACTCATTAATTTCCTGAGTTCTGTGAGTAAAATCCACAGGCAAATCACTTGGGTGAGATTCAAACCCATGACTTTGCATTGCCAGAGCATATGTCTTACCACCAAACCACTGAGCCAGCCCTATGGCTAGAGGCAGGTCCGAATCCTTAGCAGCGGGTACCACAACTGTTTTTTAAATAGTCTGAGCTACTTACTAGTCATTGATCAATCAACAATTATGTAATATTTAATATTTACATATTTAATTTTGTTGTGTCTTGTCTTCATTCCAGGGAAAGACATCTATAATACTGCGATTTCTCGAGAAAGAGGAACCTCCCAAACCAACTACAGCACTTGAATATACGTTTGGTAGAAAAGCAAAAGGACACAACATGGTAGTTTTAATTACATTTTATTGGGAACAAGAATTAGCTGTTGCAAACTGCTCACCAACAAAAAGGACCTACATGTATGGTTTTAATGCTAAAAAGAGTTAACGGCCTGACATTTCGACCCTAGCAGAGTCTTTTTCAAAGGCTAAATGACAACAACACACATAAAAGGTATACAAGTGTAACAAAAGCAGTCAAGTGGAAATACATGTAGATGAGCGGAAAGCACACAGAAAAAGTAAGTGGTAAAAAATGAAAAAGGAGACAAAGAGGGGAGGTAGAGGGAAGGGGGCTGGTTTGACTACAAATTATTGGATACTCATTTTTAAAACCAAAATATAATTAGGTATTAAAGGTGAAGTTCCAACTAGCATTGAATTTCAGCTGAACATGGTATGTGATGTGTCCATGTTGTAAACATGCGATATAAACCAATTAGCCATGTTTGAACACACCTCGACCTTATTGAGTCAAAAGAAGGGGCTATCAGATGATTGCATGGAGCGCATGAATTTCAGGGTGCAATTTAAGTTTGTAAGTCGCATATTTGTCCATTTACAAGTTTGAAACTTGCGTGCAGTAGTTTGAAACTTGCACAAGTAGCTACTTGACTCTGAACACATACATTGCAGAGTCGAGTCGAGCTGAGGCTAAACTGTCAGATTTTTTTTTAATTAAATATCTTTTGGATAGTTTAACAAAAGGTATTTATGAAAAGAAAAATTACTCAGTCTTCAATGTCATGGCCCTGCAATGAAGGACATAGCCTTTGGCTGGGTCAGCCACATTCCTGCTAGTTTTAACTGCTCGTTTAAGACCCCAGCACCGCTTTTTTACTCCCTTATTGAAATTAGGCTGTTCATGTTATGTGATGGGAATTTGTTTTTCCCTTTATGTTGTTTCCCTTTTTAGTGTAAAAATAAATTTGTTTTCAGCAATCACTGATAATAAATTTTTGTACCCTTGCATCGTGGTCTTAAAGCTTGTAACACATGTACAAGATAGGTCATGACTAAAAAACACATGTGAGATGCCCCATGCCTAACTCAGGCAGTACTTTGAACTAATGAAATGGCAGTAAAAAAGAAGATGACCTAAAACCACCCTTGTTAGGCAAACAAAATTAATTAAGAAGTTATGTTATGACTATATGCCATTTCAAAATAAGGTCGGTAGATGGGAAATTTTGGAGGTTTTTAACTGTTTTATTTATTTTATATACATTTTTATAGTGATAAGTTTGATGAGTGTGTGAGAAAGACCTACTACATGATTCAATTCATCACCCAAACAGCAAGTGAAAATAATGCTCAAAAATCCATCATAGACCATCATGTACCATCATGTGCTGATTAATGTGGTGGCTATAATGATGTCCAAAATGGTCCACACGGGACTTCTAGTGTGCGTCCTGGCTCGTATGTGTTGAGCACACCCATAGATTTGCACAATTTGCATAAAAAATTGCACTCTGCAGATTTGACAGCTCAATTTCTTCAGGATGTGAACAATCCAGTGCACTCAACCCAGTGATTTTTTATTCCCTAGTGTGGTCGAGGAAATTTCCTGTGCACACAGCGTGTACACATCTGCGTGTTGTGCATTCAATTGAATTGAGGCCTTAACAGGTATCATCAGGTATTGAATTACAAAAAAAATCAAAAGTTAAAATGAACCACATGTTGGATTGTTATAATATTATACATCTTGAAAAGGTCTTCAAACAAGTTTTTTTTTAATTTCTAAATTTCATATCTCAAGAACTAGTTATTATTTTATCACAATTTTTGCATCAGGTTATAGATATGTGAGCCTACTCAAACTTTTGCGCAGAGATGACAAGTTTGACCTTTACTTTTGGTCAAAACCAGACGTTAAAGTGCTTATTCATGTTAACCCAAATTCATTACACATTAATAGTGTAAAAACACACATACACATCAGTTTACTCTACATGTACCGCCTATGAATGCATATAATGTCGCTGTTGAACTGTTGTTTAAGGTGTTCTTGCAATATGTTTAAGCGAACACCTCTTGTTTTTGTTCTGTAACTCCTGAACAAAATTTTGGATTTTTTTACAATCTATAAATCATCATAATTATCTTCAAAAACTTAACAAACGCTATTTACAGAGTGTGAACTCATTTGACATTAACTTCCAGTTCAAAGCGGAAGTTGAAGTTTTATATTGGAAAATATCTTACTCCTGAACCAGACATTGGATTGATAAGGTAAAATGTCCTCACCATTTCATTCAATCCTAATTTGATGATGTTACTCAGGAACACCTTGTTTTTGTAATAAAGAAAAACTCAATATCTATTTTTATTTATTTATTTTTTTTGCCTATCAATGTAATGGGTTGTCTTGACTGTTCTAACAGTCCATATTAGGGGTTATGTGACAACTCTTATTCTCATCTATTTGATGAGCAAGTACAGGTATACTTATTTTTGAGCTTGATTGGAAGTGCCTTGTCTTTGTCTGATTTGTCACAATTTATTAGAATGGTTTTAATATGATAACTTACTTATTATAAACTTGATACTGTATGTCTAATTATTAATTTTTTTAAAGTTAAATAACAGCATAAAGTGTGGGTGAAATAATCAGCGTATAATTCACATGAATTGACACACCTTTTTGCAATATGTGTTGTAGGTTTCCTAGACATTCTTCTTGACAATGAACAAAGATGTGAATCAACAATAGTATATACTATTGGTAATTCCTCCATATCTGAAAGACCATAAAATCTTACCTGAAAGGAAGCACTGGAAAGCTATTAATAGTACAAAACATTGTGACAAACGACTTCCTTTGAAGTGTGGTTCTAGAGAAAGAGGTAAATTTTTCACCCCAAAATTTGAATCTGGGAAACAATTCTCAGGCATTCTAAAAGCACACGATTTATCAACAAGGCTGGATTTCTTTTTCAATTATTTCTTGCAACTCTGACGACCATTTTAGCCCTAATTTTTACAGATTTGTTATTTCATGCATATGTTGGAAGAAACAAGTAAAGGTACTGGTTTTGGGCAAATACCAATGAAATAATGGCCCTTTAAGATTTAAACTAAAATTTATGGGTCAAGTCGCCAAAAATTTAAGCTGTGCACCTTCAAATGATTTACATTGGATATTGAATTCTGGATGTCACAACTATGTAAACAAAATATCCTTCTGAGGAGTTTAGGCTCTGTGCTCTAAGAAGAGCACTTTGTTGGTTGTTGACAATTCCTGATGACTATCTCCTGAAGATAACTACAGCAAGCTAGTTGGGAAGTTAACAAAACGAAAAACATCTTTTTCGAGAGCCAACACTTGTCCAAAATGGGACCTTTTACATGGTTGTAACCTCAAGAATTGAAATATGTAATTCCAAGGGTTTTTAAAAGGAAATAAATAATGAACCACAATGGACAGTTAACTTTGGCTGTTTCGATAGTATTTTCCTACCTTAATAGCCAGTGCGGTTTCTTAGGTTAATTTACCTTTCTATTTTCTTCAAACATGATCATGCTTTCACTATTTGTCAAAGAGTGGAGATAAATCAATGTTATCTCATTAAAAGGCCCTTCTTAAATAAAACAAGTTAATTTCTCTGCTGCCAGATTTTCTATTCACATATTACAATAATAATTGTGAAGGTCTCAAGGTCTTGGTCTCGACTTGCTGGGTCTCCCCCTTGGTCTTGGTCCTGGTCTTGGTCTCGGGTGTACTGGTCCTGATGTAATAAATTCAGAATATGAATTAAACAAACTTTTGCATATCTCTCTTCTGAAGAAGAGAGATATGCAAAAGTTTGTTTAACTCATATTCTGAATTTATTACATGTTATAGCTCTACAGAGATGTATCGAGCACTGTGAATTGTGATAGAAGACGATTTCATTGGATAATATATATTTATATATATATATATAAAATTAGTAGGGGAGATGGCCTTAGCTTTCGATCCAATCCGGACCTTCGTCAGAGGCATAAACAAGAACAAACACAAACATATCCATTTATAGCAAAATGAGGGGCAAAGGATTAAGGGAGAGTATCTAGAAAAAAGCGGGAAAATATAGCCAATCAGAGTTGTAAATTTACTGGCTAAGAACCAATAAGAGTGAAGAAGTGAGAACAAAGGATGGTCAGTGTCAAAGGCTGGATCACTGGACCATAAAGGTGGTACTGCATTGTAGGTATTACAATGCGGGAAGCATGAAAGGGTAGGATTAGAGGGCAAGCCACATAAGAAAATGCAACTAACAATAGGAGGCAAGATCAAAGTAATTATAGAATAAAAGAATCAGTGTAAGAAGTTAAAACTAAGCAAGAGGAACCTGCAGAGAGAGCAGGTTATTAATTCCTCTGCAGAGGGAATGGGTTATTGACAGGTTGATTTTTTCAAAACTTTTTGAGAGAGAGAAAAGAAGTGTAGGGAACATGTAAATGACAATAACTGTATCTATTTTGTATCAATGAAGTAAGCGAGAGAAAAAGCGTAAAAATAGACTAGTGGAGAGAACTTGTTATTTACAGTTATTGTATTTATTTTATATCGAAGAAAAAGACAAGCAAAGGTGCAAGGAGTGTGATGGGAATTTATTTAACACCAGTGTTTACGCTGAGTCCAAAGGGTTGGACTGTTTTGAGTTGGTGAATCCAGTGTGATTCTCTGAGTTTGCGGTGTGTGTCGTCACCATTGCAAGCCTCAATCATGATGAGTTCAACATCTTTGACGCTGTGATTAAGGCTGTTGAAGTGGATGGAGACGGGGTACAGTTTCTTGGTCTTTATGGAAGAGACATGGTTCGCAAAGCGAAGACTGAGTTTGGTCTTAGTCTCTCCCACATACTGTAGTCCACATCTTTTACAAGATATAACATAGACCACATTGGGTGTGCTACATAGGGAGTCGGTCTTGATATTGTAAGAAGAGCCAGTGCTATGACTCTTCACTTTAAGTGCAGGTTTGATGTAGAGACAGGTTCTACATTTAGAGAGGGTACACTTGTGACAACCCTGTATCTCTGTTAGTGGTGGTGTTTGGCCTGTACCTGGGGGGAGTTTGGCCCTGACTAGAATGTCTCCCAGGTTTTCCATATATATATATATATATATGTATGTTTTTTGCAGACAAAGGATGTTGCTCATATGTGGGAGCTTGGAGGAGGTACTTTCCTATCTGAGCTTGTTGAAGTACCAATCAAACAGGATATGTTACAGTAAGTTCATGTAAACTTTTTACTTTTCCAATACTACTACCGTAATTTGGGAATAAGCTGCCACGAATATAAGCCACATCAGAAATTTTTAAGTGCCTAAATTTTAGAAGAAAAAAGGGATTGAAACAGCTGGGTGAGTCAAAATCCTTCCCTTTGTAGTCCACTGGGCGATGCATAAAAATGTTCCGTGCATGTCACAATAAATAAGGGGTACAGTGGTTAAACCTAATAGCAAGGTTATTTTCAAGTTTATAAAAATATGGTTTGACTATTCTTTTTATTTGCTAGATATTTATGTGCCCACGAAAGTTCACTACAAATACATGTAACATACATACACATAACCATATGGTGGTGCATTTATATTGTGACTGTGTGGTGTACACATACACGCAAACACAACAGGGTGGTAGCCGACGCATGTGCACAGTGGCGACACATCACACAGCACATTGTGGATGCAATACATGCAGTAGCTTACATACACTGCGGGTCCATAGTCCAACAGTCAGCATGCTGTAGTTAGCTGTCCATATTCATGGGAAAGCTTAGCTAAACTCTAACTCCTCATTGTTCATAATGAGCGGAGTAAATAATAGCTGCACAGTGTGTGTAGGCCTGAGGAAAGTGGTGTGTACTTTTTGTTCAAATGTTCAAATGAGTAAGGAACCAGGCCACTGAGTTGAGCACACAGTTTTTGTCGAACATTATTTTTGCAAAGTAGCACTTTACAAATTTATTTGTTGCACAGGCAAGGACAGAACATAAATGAGAATTTCTGATCATGTTTTCCCAACTATTTTTTAATTTTTGTAAATATATTGAAGCTGGAGAACTTTGCAATTCTAATTTTAGTCAAAATTGCCGAAACTTACTTTACATGGTCAAGTGCCCCGGAATATAAGTCGCAAAAAATGTTGAAGGCCAGAAAATCCACTCATAAACCATGGCTTGTGTTTCAAAAATTACGGTAATGGGGCGTGGATGGGGGGTGGGGAAAGGCCCTCTGGTAAAATTTGACCTAAATAAATAAATAAATAAACAATGTTTTATTATTATTATTTTTTTAAATACAATAAATAAATATCTAGTAATAAATACCAAGGAAAGTGAATGCTGCTTCCAAGGTTGTATTGTTAACTTGGGTAGGATCCCTGGTTATACAATAGTTACAATTTGAATGACTTCTGCCTGCAGGCATTAAAATGTTATCCTGGCAAGAATGTTCTTTCTACTTATATGGCAAAGGGTGTGCACAGTGTAACAATAGCATGTAGTTGCTTGAACCACTTCCCTGTCCAATCATAAAAGGCCTTTATATTTCTGTAGAATCCATGTTGGTGCAGTTAAACTCTGCATCGTTGTCAAGCTCGATAAAGATAAGTCTTGGTCATGTTGGCTCATGTACATAAGCGAATAGAATGCGTGGCTCAGACTAGGTGTTTTGGTACACATTTGAAAAATTCAGTTGCCCAGTTATCCCAAGAAATGTGATTGCACATTTCAGGTCCTGCCTTATAGCCACTTCATGTCGGATGACGTATAAAACTTCAACATTTTTCTGGACTGACATACGGTGGACAGTTTATAACGACTGGAACAAGTCCACAGCACCCTCAATTCTTTCTGGCAGCCGGACGGATATTTATACTTTATTTTGTAACTTCTGTATGTAGGAACAGTGTTTATCAATAATGTTTTTAAAACTGAAGTAAGTTCAATTTTAAATAAGTAATTTTCAGCAGTTTTAAGTATTTGGAAAACCAATTCATGATCAAGACAGTAGCATTTTTATATTTTAAAAAGATTTGTAATGTAAATTCATGACATTTATATTATTTAGAACTGTAAAAGTGTAGTGATTTAGGGTTACTCAATGTTGCTTGGTTCATTTACCAGAAAAAAAATTACAATAAAAACTGTTGCCAAATTTTAATATGTTTAGTAATATGCAAACCGATCCTATTTTACTTGCTATGCAGTTCTTCTTCAGTCATGCTGATTCTTGACCTTTCCCATCCTAATGAACTGTGGATCACTATGGACATTCTTATCAAAACTACACTGAAGAGGATTGAACAGGTTATCTCTAAATTATCTGCTTCAAATCCAAAGATTAATGAGCAGATCCAGATGAGATCAAGAGAACTATTTGGAGAGGATCATCCTGTGAGTATACAAAAATAACAATGCAATTGCGTTTCTCACATCTTTATTTCTCAGTGGTCACATGATTTGAAATATTATGGATAAAATTAAAATTAGGTACATTAGCTTGATTTGTATGTGATGTTAGCTGAATGGGTTTATTTAGATAGTGCTGTGTGTTTGTTTCATCAACAGGACAAGGATATGATTGATCCCTTTCCACTACCTTTGGTCATTGTTGGCACCAAATACGACATTTTCCAGGTATGGCTCAAAAATACACTTAAGCACTCAACCACAAACACATGTTTAACTCCAAAGCCTATTGATTTTACACTGATTCATCAAATGTGCTCTATAAAGAATTTGTCGGCCTGTAACACTGATACACCAACAACATAGTAGGTCATAGAATCTTGACTATTACCAGCATCATTTAATAATAATGATTGTAACTTACAATCACAGAGCTGTTCTGTTCTGTTGACGAGAAGTTCTTTTTGTGGCCCAAGATATGAACTGATTCTGTAATTTGTGTATACGGTGTAATCTTGTTCCAAATGAATGCTTGTTATCAAGAGGGATCATCACAGTGTCAAATAGTTAAACAAGTTCAGATCTTGTTTTAGACCGGAAGTTAAGGTCCAATGGGGCATTGTTTTTAAAATAAAGGCGCAGGTGTTATAAGCTACAATACATCAAAAACATTACCACTTTATAACATGTGGTTCAAGAGATATGATTTGTTAAAGTTTTGAGCTTCCTGTTTGGACCGGAATTAAAGGTTAAAATGGGGTCATCATTTCGTATAAACTGTTGGAAGTGTTGCAAGCTCGACACAACACACTTGTTACGACTTAATGACATGTGGTTCAGGAGATATGACTTTTCAAAGTTTTTAGCTTCCTGTTTGGACCAGAAGTAAAGATCAAAGTGAGGTCATCATTGTAGTAAAATGTTGCAAGTATTGTAAGCTACAAAATAACACAAACATTACAGCTATATGACATGTGGTTCAAGAGATATGATTTGTTAAAGTTTTGAGCTTCCTGTTTGGACCGGAAGTAAAGGTCAAAGTGAGGTCAAAGTTTTGAATAAAAAGTCGCAAGTTTTGTAAGCTACAAAACAACACAAACACTAGGACTTTATGACATGTGGTTCAGGAGATACAATTTTTAAAGTTTTTGAAATTCCTGTAAATTTTATAAGGTACACGATGGTATATAACTTATTCCCATCTAATGCATTCTCACGAAAACCCTAAACCTACGTAGGAATTACATGTGTTGCTCATGCACAAATCGAATGGGCTGTGCACAAAGCAATTGGTCCTCTAATGGCATGAACGGTTAGGAATTAAAACGAACTATGCATTTCACATTTTTTCCTAGACTCGAGAAAGTCCCAATCTCATAAGGGTCCAGACAGTAGTGCATGAACCATACAGAAGATCAACCATAAACACCACTGAACACTAAGGTGACTGGATGCAGTCTATGAAGCACTACGTTTTTACCCATAGTTCCAAGTTTTACAAATTAAAGTTTTATTATATAGGTTTTATGATCTGAAACATCTCCTATTAAAATCATTTAATTTTTCAAAACAGTTTAAGTAATTTAGGAAACTAATTAGTTACTTAAATTGAAAATAATGTGTTTTTGACTGTCAAAACATTTACACGTTTAGCGCCATGTGTTTTGTACACAAAATGAAAACACGCCAACAAATGATGTCGTGATGGCGTGATAGTGAAAACTATGCCAAACTCATTATCTACAATGTAAAGCGAGTCTATAACCTGATAACTGAAACAATTTTAAGAATTGGATGTTTACTTCTTGAGAGTGATTGACACAAGATTGACTAATTAAATACTCACACCGCTGTCACATGATAATTAATTAAGAATTTAAATTTAATTACATCTAAAAATTAGGTTAAGGCATAAGCTTCCATATGGCATAGCGTTTGACTACAGTCATGACTGTTTTGTATTGCTAAAAATGACATTTGCCAGTAAGAAAAGCCATGTGTTAAATCAATAGGGTTTTGGGGAAAGAAAGAATAATAATAATTTTAAAAACAAAAATCTTGACAGAAACAATAGCTGTTCCAAATAACATGTCGGAACAGCTCATAATAACTAGATGTGATTGTAACTAAACAATCATCTGTTCCAGTACATTGACCCAAGAAGATCGACGCAAACATGTTTTTGATACTAAATTACAACAATGAACACTGAGGCTTTAGTTATTCATCCAAACAAAATAATAATCTATTTGCATTAGGCACAGGCGACTTGTGAAATTCAGGACCCAACTAGTCATGCTTCAATTAGTCGCGACTTTGACACTAGTTGCAACTATTTTCAAAACCAAACATTCAGGCTGAAGCATGCATTGTAATGGATGCCATTGCAGAAAGCAACTCTTTTGATGCAACAATATCAGACCAGACAATGACAATTAGGCCTGGGCAAAAAGTGAAATTCACTACCTGACTAGTCGCAACTATTCTTTCAGTAAAATTGGCGGCACAGTTAACCAGGTAGTTGAAAAGCAGCAGTCACAACTTCGACACCAGGTGCCTAGGCTAATTTGCATACCTTATTTCGATTGACTGGCTTGATTCTGTTCACATGGTACAGTCATTTGTTTCAATGCTTTACAAATAATCTGTTTGAATGGGAAAAAAACAATCTGTGAGGGCACTGCGCCCAGGCACATTGAATGCTTCAATATGATGAAAGTTTTGGGATTTTTATGGTGGCCCTCAAGGGACATCAAATATAGATATAGATATTGATGCCAATATTTATGACAAATTTCTCGACATGTGCCCTTTTTTTCGTGAATATTGACACCATTATTTACGACATGTACACAAGTCGGTACTACCGGTATTGATTTCGATATTTACAACAACGTTCTTGACTTGTGGCGCAAGTCATGAATATTGACACCAATTTTCATGACACAATAATTTATGACTTGTGCCTAAGGCACAAACTCAACGAAGCGTGAATCTGATTTTTTTTCAGCAACCCATTACGGAAAAGCTCCATTAAAGCATTACTGAGTCTGGGCACAAAGGAGTATACATTACATCCTTTTCACTGAGTGCATGTGTTTACATTGAATTACTTGGGTCATTTAACTTAAGGATTAGCAGTTAACCTGCCATGGGGAAATACGCAGCACTACTGGTTTGTGCATGATCCAATTAAGTCCAATGTCCAGGAATTATATGGAGATAACAGGTGTGAGTTACCAGATGAAAGGATGTTTCATCTTAGCCTCTTTCTTTAATGGAGCTTTTCCGTAGTGCTAGGTAGTCTACACACTGTCAGTGCCTAATGCATGTACATGCAGTGCATACTAGTGTGAATTTTAGGCAGTCATGGTGAGCGTAGACTACCTAGGTTACTGAAAATTATTATGTACGTCACGCACGCCTCATTTGGTCTCCAACTTTGGCCCAAGTTGTATATTGGGTCATGAATATAGGTGTCAATATTCACGACTTGCTCACAAGTCATGAATTTTGTCAAGAATATTGGCAAAACATTCTTGACTTTGAGCACAAGCTTTGAATTTTGTCATGAATAATTGTTGTTAACTTTATCGACTTGGAGTCCAGGTCGTGACTTCTTTTTGTATTATTCACGTCAATATTCACAACTTAGGTTCCAAGTTGTGAATTTTGCCGTGATTATTGTTGTGAATTCTGGACTTAGAGAACCAGTCGTGACATTTGTCGTAAACATTGGCGTCACTTGTGCTCAAGTCATATTGGTTTCAGTATTTACAACTTGGGGCAGAAGTTGTGATTCTTGTTATAAATACTGAAGTGGATGTCCCTTCAAGGCCACCATAGATTTTGCTTGTTCATTAATATCACATTTTATTGTTTTAACAATAAAATGCTTTACAGACAGAGAAGTGAGTGGTTCAGTCATACCATCACCCATTTGTGTTGTGCTGTTGTTGTGGATCAAAATTCTTCACTTGTGGCCCAATTGTCAAGCATATTGACGACAATTTTCATGACACTATTCACGACTTGTACCTTAGTCACAAACTCAACGAGGCATGAGTTTGGTTTTTTCCCCAGCAACCTAGGTAGTCTACACACTGTCAATGCCTATTGCTTGTGCATGCAGCATGTGTACTCGTGTGCATTTTAGTCATTCACCCGAGCGTAGACCACCTAGGCTGCTGAAAAACACCATGTAGGCCTACGCCCCATTCATTGAGTTTGCGACTTTGCCCAAATGTTTAATATTGGGTCATGGTATTAGCGTAAATTTTCACAACTTTGGGCACAAGTTTAAATTTTGTCATGAACAATTGTCATTAACATTACCTACATGTACTTGGTGTCTTGGTAATGTTTTTGTTGTATTATTCGTGTCAGTATTCATGACTTGGAGCCCAAGTAGTGAATTTTGCCATGAACATTGTCATGAATTCACGACTTGGGGAACGAGTTTAGATATTTGTCATAAACATTTGCATCACATGTGGACAGTTCATATGGCATCAAAATGTAGAACTTTGGGTACAATTATATTTATGACAAAGTCTTGCTCTTCAGATCCTATATGCACTCATCTGACCAAGCAGTGGATTACTTCTGTCTTACCGGTACTGACTAAATTAGTCAACATGTCACTACAGACTAGTTCCTTTACAAGTCACTGGAAGGAGGCACTTGTCTTAAAGAAACACAATCTTGATCGGGTTTTGAGCAACTATAGACCAGTTAGTATCCTTTGTTTTATATCTAAAATAATGGAACAAGCTGTTGCAAACCAGATCCAGTGTCACATGTCTATTCACTCTACCCAGTCTTTCAATCTGCTTATAGAAAACATCACACCACAGAAACTGCTTTGTTATCCGTTCATATTGACATTCTGTTAAATATGAGCAAGCAACATGTCACTTTACTTGTTCTTTTTGACCTTTTGATGCTGCTTTTGATACAATAGATCATAGTAAATTTGCAAAATGTTTGAAAGATAACTTTGGTGTATCTGGTGTAGCATTAGCTTGGTTTGAATCATACTTGTTTGATAGATCCTACAGAACCTCAGTGTACTAGCGAGCTTTTTCAAGTCATTAGGCCATATTTACCCAATGTTCATATATTTGCTGATGACACACAGTTATATCTGTCAAATACCTCGAAGAGCTTATGCATTCTGATTGGTCGTAAACTGGTCACGTGGGGGTGTATTAACATGTGATATAAAGATCGGCTCTGTAAACTAGCGAATAAATGGCCCCTAAACAAGCCTATTGTTGTGTAAAAGTTATGTTTGCACGGTACTTGTTGTGCGGGAACTATCAAAACTGTTTTCTTTGCGCGTATTGTTTTTTTGTTATTTTGATGAGGACAGATGATGCTGCGTGCACACGCATACCACACGTATGCATAAACGCACAGACATTGTATCAATTTAAGTAGCTGGTATGCGCATGAAACCAAGGTAATGCAAAGCATAAAGCCGAACTCTAACCAAGTGTTTCTATTTATAGTGCTGTTACTTTTAAATCGCATAGTCTGGTTCTTCAAAATATGCACAAATATTTAATTATGTGTAAGAGACTAGGTGCCATGCAAAAGTTGAACAGCCTAAGTAATGGCCCTTGAACATGAGTAGAAAATTTCAAAAATTTACGGCGAAAGACAAATTCTGATGATTATTACCGCTTTTCTTCGTTAAAGGTATTTTTTAATGGACCGAGCCAAACAGTGGCCAGCCACCAACCCTGTCATTACCCACAGTGAAAACCGGCTCCCCACACTGTTATTCCCTAAATCAAACTTGACAAGAATGTTGACCAAGTAACTGCTACCACTGCACTTTAGGACTGCGTAGCGGCAGTAAGACATTGGATGCTTACAAATAATCTTATTATAAATAGTGCCAATACTGAGTTCCTCATGATTGGTACCAAACAACAACTTGCAAAGGTTAAAACCAATCGCGTTCTTGCTGTAGACTTTGTCCCAGTTAACAAAGCTAGAAATCTTGATGTTTGGTTTGATAGTAGTCTAAAAATGGACAATCATATTACAAAAACATGTTGTGTGTGTTTTTATCAATAATACAATATCCGAGCAATCAGAAAGCATTTTTCAGCTAAAGATACTCAAACACTTGTCCATGCTCTTTTTACTAGTTGGTTAGACTTCTGTAGTAGTTTGTTGTATGGTATTGCTCAATCCCAACTTGATAGATAGCAGCAGGTCCAAGACATGGCTGCGAGACTAATTTGTAATAAATCAACGTTTTGCCACATCACTCCATTGTTATTTCATTTGCATTGGTTGCCGGTCCCTTATCGTGTCAAATTTTAAAAAGGAACTTTTGCATAGGCTATGGAATCTGTATTGTCCTATATTGGGAACCAATGGCTGCAATGCTTAAAGGAAAGTTTCGCATGTTCTAGTATAACTTAAGCTATGTTTAGTGGGTGCCAGTCCCCTATTTGAAGATATCAGTCTGAGTCAGCTGGATCTGACAGGGCATTTATATATCGCTCTGCTATGGTAACTGGACATGTTAGTTTGTGTGTCCTGGCTATTGTTACTTTGTCGCCTTAACGTAGTTGGTCAGTTTTCGATTTTTGTAAATGTAACAAGACGATTGGTGTAAAAACCCAACGTAACTGGTCAGCCAGTGCCGCTGTTGGATGTCCATGTGAAGCCAGTAACTTTCTAATACGATGGGTTTTATGGGCTCTTTTCTCTTGACTGGTGTAGCCTGGAGTCATTTGTAACCTTGTAATGTTAATTTGAAGATGGGGTTCTTCCGTAAGTGATGGTAGCCCATCCACGTTATGGACCCACTTGATGCTTGCTTGCTCAATCAGGGAGGAGGAATTGGCGTACAATGATTATTTTATCTGCTATCTAATTCTTGGCCTTGTGTAACCATTCAGGGATGATGACAATATTGTGTGAATGGCAGATGGTGCAAATGCTGATTGCTAATTCTTGTAGCTTTGGGTTAGCCCTCCCGCAACTAATACTGTACCATTTGTTTGTTTCTTATAATGGTAAATTAACATTGTGCTGTTCAGAAAGTTCTTGTGTTACATCAGTGGGTTTTTGATGGCAACAAAGAACAATAGTAATTGTTTTAAACTAGAGATAGTGATTTTGTGTAAACTTCCTTTTATCATGCTCAAACTGGATGCAAATAACATAAAGGGTCATTACAGAATAAGACATTTTAGACAAGTTTGGATCTATAAACAAACTTATCTGAAAACGTCATATCGTTTAGGGGATATTCAATTTAACGTGGTTTTCAACATTTCGATAGAGGGCAGTGTAACAAGTGATGTAATGAAATATGTGTTTTGAAAAGTTAGGTATCACCAATGATTCCATACACATGTTTTTAAAGTTACTGTGGACTCTTGATATACAAACATGATTCATTTGACCTTTCTGTTTAAACAAGAAAGAAAGGTCAACATGGGGTCATGTTTTAAAAATAAAAAATTACATGTGCTGATAGCTACAAGACAATACAAAGATTATCTTTATGACATGCGGTTTAGGAAATATGATAAATATGATAAATATGATAATATTTTATTTGAACTTCCTGTCCGAACCGGAAGTGAAGGTCAATGTGGGTCATGTTTAAAAATAAAATATTACATGTGCTGTAAGCTACAAGACAGCACAAAGATTATGACTTAATGACGTTTGGTTCAGAAGATATTATTTTTGTATTTTAGAGCATATTGTTTGGACCACTATATTTTAGAGCTTCCTGTTTGGACCAAAAGTATAGGTCAATGCGGGGTCATCCTTTACAATAAAATGTAAAGTGTTTGGAACTACAAGACGGTGCAAAGATTATGACTTATGACAGGTGGTTCAGGAGATTTTTTTTAATTTAGACTGTTTGGACTGGAAGTAGAGGTCAATGTGGGGTCATTCTTTTGAATAAAATGTCACATAGGTTTAAAACTACAAGAGGGCACAAAGAATATGACTTTATGACAAGTGGTTGGGCAGAAATGAATTTTTAAAGTAATTAGCTTTGAATTACCCTAATTGACACCTGATGGTGTCACGATGAAAAAATTTGTTTTTAATCCCCAATCTAATGCCTTTTAACGAAAACCCTAAGCTTGGAAGGAATTACATGTATTATTCATGTACAAATCAAATGGGCTATACACAAAGTATAGGTCCTCTATCGGTTAGGAATTCAATAAACAAGGTGCAGATTTCATGGCATTTTCCTAGATTCGAGTAAGTCTCAATCTCATATGGATCCACACCATAGTTTGTGAATCATACAGAAAGTTTAACACTAACACAGAGGTGACTGCATGATGTCCATGAAGCACTGAGTTTAGCCACTATGCCAAGATTTACCAATTAATGGTTATTTATAGTTGGTACTTTGATTACCTTTAATGGACTGAATATCTCTTATTAAAATCATTTAACTCTTCAAAACAATTCATTTAATTAATTTTGAAAATATTGTGTTTATGACCAGCAAACTATTTACACTTTTAGCGCCATGTGTTTTGTACACAGATAGAAAACGGCCCAACAAACGATGTCATGATGACGTAACACATGTAAATATATCACGGTTCACATTATACAACACCCAGCAAGTCTATAACTGGAAAAAGTTTGGGAATCAGATAAATACTTCTTGAGATATGATTGGAACAAGAATGTCTAAATAAATATTTACACAGCTGTAACGTGTTTAATTATTTGGGAATTAATCAAATGACATTTAACAACTAAATCAAGGCATAAGCTGTCATGTCGTGTACCATTTATTTGTTTTCATATAATGGTTAAATAACAATATGCTGACCAGAAAGTTCATGTGATAAGTCAATGAGTGTTCGGCAGAAACAAAGAATAATATTAATGACAAAACAACAATCTTGACAGAAACAATAGCTGTTTTGACTGAAATGTTAGAACGGCTAAAAAGAAAAAAGAATCTTGACGGAAACAATAGCTGTTTGGACAGAAATGTTGTAACAGCTATAATAATAGTATTTAAAAAAAAAAAAAATCTTGACAGAAACAACAGCTGGACTGACTGGAAGGTCATAACAGCAAATAATCATGGCCGGTTCTTGAGGTGTACTAAAGAAGTGGCCAGCAGCAAGTCCTTGAATTGGTTAAGGAGGAAACCGAGGGCTTGATTACTGTGATGCAAGAACAGTTTCTAAGGACAGATTCAATGAAGGCAAGATAGAGAAAGCTAATGTCTCTCCTGTGTGTAGAATGTGTAATAAGGCAGACGAGACTGCATTTCAAATTGTCAGTGAATGTAGTATGATGGCCCAGATGGAGTATAAAGGAAGACATGACAAGTTGGTCAGAGTGATTTACTGGGAACTGTGTAAGAAGTATGGTGTCCAAGTGTGACCATGTTCCTGAGAAAGTTGTAGACACCAACCAGGTCAAGATCCTCTGGGACTTTATAACATTCAGACTAATCATTCTATAGAAAATTAGGCATCCAGATGTTGTAGACTTAGATAAGATGAAGAAGATGTGTCATCATAGCTGTACCGGGTGGTACAAGGGTAGCTTTGAACTAGGTGAAAAAGATCCAGAAGTACCAAGATCTGGCCAGGGAGCTTCGTAAGATTTGGCAGGTAAAAGTGAAGGTAATCCCTCTGGTGTTTGGAGCATTTGGCACCATTCTCAAAGCACTGGAGAAACATCTAGATGAAATAGCTACAAATGTGAGGATAGATTTGTTACAGTGATGTTACAGTGCTTGAGTATACAGTGCTTAACACACATAGTAAAAGGTTTAACAACAACATTATAGTGACACACTTCCATACAGTCTTACACAACCTTCAAACTTCACACATACTTAGTGCTTTACTACAGTAGGAGACACCGCTTCAAAGACATCATGGTCACGTTATCAGGTATTGAATTGTATTAAATTAAAGTTAAACATGTTTAAAAATCATAACTCATGAACCATGGATTTTCATTATTTGAAAAATGCATAGAGAACTACCGCTCTTTTGGTTTGAGTATTTGCTTTGTCTGTGAACGTTTGATGTGAGGAAGTATTTTTAAATTTTTTAGTGTCCTGATTTGCAACCGGAAGTTCAAATAGGAAACATATAGTATAAAGCTTTATTTAAATGAGTTTTGCGTCAATATTTGTATTTTAACAAAAAACATTTTTTACTTTTGATACTTACCTGCTATTCACACAACCAAAACACCTTGTATTTGTAATTCCTAGTTCTTTCTTTATCTTGGTTAGCTCATTTGTCATTGTCTGTCGTGTGGTTTTTGTCTTTGTGTTTGTTTGGTATTTGTGCTTGTTTTCCAGTCTCGTTTTGATTTCTGTATGTTAATATGAATTGTTTTAGTTTTCAATTAATATTATATGATTACTTTCCATCTTTGTTTTGTTTTGTACAAAGCATCAAGCTCACAAGCTTTTGCTTTTATGGGTCATGCCCCATACAGTCTCGGTCTCTGTTAACTAATCAAGTTGTTTATTTTGATTTGTGTATGAAAATATATGTTGATCGAATGCATGAATTAACAGCCTTGCTTATGAACAAGAGCACCATTCATACTTGTCTGCAAGTCCTGGGTCAACTATGTCATGAATTCGCAACTGTGGATATCAGAGTGATAGGGAATGTGCCAAACAAAAGGCCAGATTTGTGTGGGGGGTTTGTAAACATTAATTAATTAATTATTTAGTTACTGCAGACCAGCAGCAACTATAAACATCTTGCTGGGGGATTTATTATAATTTAACAAATTTGAATGCCTAATTTTGTTTTAAATATGTTAAAATGATTTTGTATTTAAACTAGTTCATAGTTTGGTTTGTGCCTCATACTTGTGCCTAGATTTTTTCAACATGCTAGAGGCCCAACTCACACAATGGGACACACCTTGGTCTTGGTGATTTCCTGTGAGGATGATGAGCTCATTCAAGAGGTTCAGGTCAACCCCAATCTTCACTCAGATTATTACATCATCACATGAATGTTGACATGTAGTAAGCCCCAACCTCCTGGGGTCGCCAATATGGACAGATGGATCTTGAAAATTTTTCCAATCTGCTTTGTGTCTAGCTCAACGATTTCCCAGAATATTTTGACCCCTCCCTTCGTGCAGATTCCAATGTGGAGATTATGTCTTCTGTCCTTGATGAGGTTTTCCCCTTTGTCACTAGGGAGCGTACTGTCAAGCCACACCTACATTGTGTGTTTTGTACCATTGTAAAATGACATGATCCATGTGGAGAGACACAATCTACGCCGCCTTTAGAGGAAATGGAAGAAAAGCAACTGTGATTTAGACAAACTCAACTTCAAGGCCCAGAAGGACTATGTCAACAAACTCATCACAGACTCTAAGATTAAATATTATTTTGAGAAATATTCAAATTGTAATGTGAAAGACATGTATACTACAGTAAATAGTACACTAAACAAATCCACTAGAATACTCCCTGTTTGCAACTCCTACACTGAGCTTGCTGAACATCTTTCTTCATAAAAAAGGTTGAACAAATACGGTCTAATGTTTGCCCTAAAGTACCCCATTCTGTTTCTGAACCCCTGACCTCTAGCAGTGTTTCAGCCGTGACTGGGTTTCCAGTCTGTGTACAAGTGCCATCACAGTACAGAGACTGCCCTTCTTAGGGTCAAAGCTGATATATCCTCTCGTCCCTTGATAACAACAAAGCTGTTCTCATGGTCTCACTTGACCTGTCGGCTGCCTTCCATTCTAACATCCTCCTATGGAGACTTCTGAGTCAGTTCAGAATTAACAATGATTAATGCTACTACTAATCCCTGGTTCTGCACATACTTCTGTGAGGGTGAGACTCAAGTTTCCATTCAAGGTGACATCTCTCATGAACATACTTTACCTATTCCATCCCTCAGGGCTTCCTTGGTGGTCCATCAAGGTTCATCATGTACACTTCTTCCATTGGGGACATTTGTAAACACAAGATCATGTTCCATCAGTACGCTGATTATATTTGACTCTATGTTGAATTTGATCCGAAGAGTGACAGTGACTGCCAATAGGTCCTTTCCAGTTTATCGTCATGCATATGTACAATCAACCAATGGATGTCACAAAATAATATTAAACTCAACCGGAATAAGGCAGACTTTTTTGTCTTTGCCAATAATCGCATACTCCCCTCTCTCACCAGCTTGGAGCTAAGACTGGAAAATCTATCACATTCACACTTCCTCTTCTATTAAAGATTGAGGCATTATTCTGGATTCATCTTTGAATATGTCTTATATGGTCATTTCAGAAATCTATTTGACCTGCTTATGGTTAAATTGTATCAATTACAGGTTAACTTGGGGCCTGCCAAACCACAGCCATGCCACTGGAGGTATCAAAGAAGAAAGCATATAAGATAGATCTTTGACTGCAGTGGGTGTTGTTCATTGGCCCTGTAGAAAACGAGCTCGATTTACACCCACTTCTTTCTACCTATGAAAACATTGCAGTTAAAGGAAGTTCAAGCCGAATTACCTCTGGTATAATTTTGATAAAAATGGACCTGTAAGATGGAAGAGAGATCAATCAATTGCAAAGGATGTGTCTTCCAGAACTTAGCTAAATTCATAGAAAATGAACCCTAGCAAATACAAGAATGCTAGCAAACACAGGAATCCCAGCAACCAGGCTCTTTGCATTCAGAAAGAGAGTTACATCATGTACATCAGGCTTTTGGGTTTGTTTTGGGGGTTTTTTTTGCCCAAAATCCTGGCCTTGTAGTCCATTACAGATTTTTATTTTTATCAATAATTTTAGTAGATAAGTCTTTCATCAATGAATAACAATTAACACTATATATTCCTCTTCATTGTTTTATAAGATTTGCATTAATTCTTGGCTTCTCTGTTTACCTTTTAGGATTTTGATTCTGAAAAGAGAAAGATGATTTGCAAGACATTGAGATTTGTTGCACATAATTATGGAGCAGCTTTACAGGTATGAATTTGAATTGGTAGCTGATGTCATCCACTTAATATCAATAGTTTTACGAATAAAGAAGAGTATAAATGCACAATTGAACTGGAAGGGGGCGGTTGAAATGTCAGATTGTGGTTCACAGGAGGAATGTGATTTTTTAAATTATGTTGTATGGCATCTATATTATCACAAACTGCACTTTTTGAAATTGAATTTGATTAGACATTCTGGAGTCAATATGAAATTTGTGCACCATACTCTGATCAGAAAAGCCATGACTGAATGATTGAATACCGGTTAAATTCAGTCACTTTAGCTTGGAATCTAGCTGCAGCGAATAAAATGAAGAAGATAGTGATGCCAGTGTAGGCAAACCTTTGCTATCTGGTTGGTGATTAATATGCAAACTAGGTATTTGGTGTTTACTGAGCGCTCTCTTTAATGGTCTATTCAATAGAACAAAAATTTGGGGGTTGAACAAAGAAAATTTGACTAGAGCAGGATTTGAACCAATGGCCTCCGGTTTAACGTGCCGGCGATCTACCAACTCTAGCCCTATGTTGGCGGTCTCCCTATTTTGTCAATATCTTTGTTCGGGGGTTCCAGTCAGAATCCATATAACTATTAGCTACCCTGTAGCCAGGGATCACACCCAAGTGTACAATACAACCTGTGAAGTGGCTGTCCGGATCACCTTAAGGGGATATGCCTGTTTTATTTAAAATGTCAAGTTTTAAACCACAAGGGAAACCGACTGGGTAAAATTTACAAAGTTCAAATCGTTGGTTCAAATCCTACTCCAGTCACATTTTTTTTTTTTTTTTTTTACCCCAAAATTATTTAAAAGTTACCCAGTTAGTTTCCCTTGTGGTTTATAACTTTTGTAAAAAAAATTTACAAGTGAGTTTAACTACAGATGGCCATTAAAATTTTGTGATTTATGTTCATTTGCCATATTTTTCGATGAAAGTGCAGCGTTCAGGTCTGCCTCCTCTACCACAATTCACAAACAAGCATAAGTTATGGCTAACTGAAGTTAACCACCAGAATGACTTCTCAATCTACCTGATTGACACTGGAAGCCATAGGGTTGACTTGGGGAAGTGAAGCTACTTTAATGCTTATTGATAACTAATAATAGGCTTAGGATACTCAAACTGTCAATTTGCTCATATATTGTAGTTGGCAATTTAACTGGTTGATAATATCCTTGTTTAGTTTTGCAGTACTAAAAATGAAGGCTTGATGAATCGTACTAAAGCATATGTTGGTCATCTTGTCTTTGGTTCACCTATGTCAACTAGGTAAGTCAGGCTAATCAAACTACAACACTTCAGACATATCCTTGATTGATTACAATCAGTTGATTTCATTTGTTTGTCATACTTTGCAATTTTGCATCCCTGATTACTTTTGTTTCTTTTGCAGTGCAAAATTAATTAATTTTGATCACAATCGACCCATAATGGTTCCATTTGGTATGGACTCGTTGGACCAAATTGGTGAGTGAAAGCAAATAAGTGAAAGGTTCTCTAAACAGTTAACTTGTAGCTCAAGTTTGTTGGTTTATTTTTAAGTTGTGTTTTGGGTTTGTTTGCTTTTGGCTTAATGATGTATCAACCAATCACAGTTTAAGTGACTGCAAATAAAAGTCTGGCAAAACACAAGATTGCACACTCTTTACAGCTGTAAGATCACCAATTGAGAGTAACATAGTAGCAGCCAGCCTGAACAAAAACAGAAACTGAGATCCTCGGTGTTACCATTAACAGTAAGCTTGCATGGGCAAAACGCATCTCCGCCATTTCCAAGAAAGTTGTTCAAAGGCTTGGAGCATTGCAGAAAGTTGCACTCAAATTGGACATCAAGGCTAGGGCCACTGTCTATAAGCCCAGGTGCGTAGTGTCATGGAGTCCACCTGCTTAACATGGATGAATACTTCACAGATTGTCCTCAGTCAATTGAGTCCATTCAAAGAAAGGCTCTCAAAATTATTGGAGTTGATGAACACGATCCAACAGTGCAGTGAGATCAGGTGAAAAACAGTGCAGTGAGATCAGGTTACAAGTAGGTTCGGTTAGTTTGTAGGGCTTCTCTTGAGATTGATTTTCTTCATGTATTTAAGTTCATATCGTCACGCGTACCACAAAGTGACCTATCTGTCCAAATTAATAAATTTTTGCAAATAGGGTTTTAAACAGATTATTTATATACTCATTACTGTTAACATTTTCGCAAATTTGAATACCTAACACGTAATAGTTTCGTAATTATACTAATTTGTAAAAATGAAGTGTCACTAGATTTGTCATTTTGTATTTCCACGAAATGACCTATCTCAATGCGCCACTTCATCAATGATATACAAAGCACTATGAAACAGTTCAGTCACGCGTGTGTGACATTTTACATTTTCATGAAGTAACCTATCTGGAAGCGTAGTATTTTCACGAAGTGACCCATTGCGATAGGTCTCAATATGCAATGTGTTTTTACTCTGCGCTCTGCAGGCAATTCTTGTTTTTCATTTTCACGAAGTGAAGTATGTTTAGGATTTAATTACTAATTAAAATAGTTGCAGGAATGAAAACACTCTGACAGTTATGTACCTATAAACTTTTCAGCTTTATTTAAAAAAATAGTAAGCATACTCCGAAACAGCAGTTTGAAAAATAGTGCAACTTCAATCGCGATTTTCTTCAAACACATTTTGGGGGGCTGTGAACAAGATAGGTCCCTTTGTAGTACGCGTGAGGATATGCGCTCATTCATGTTTTTCTTGTAATTCATGTGTTTCATGTATTTCTTGTATTGTTAACCTCTGCAAAGTTGATCAATTTGTGTTCGTCCTGTGTGTACTATCTAGTTACTTTTTTTACTCTGAACTGCAGTGTACCAGTTGATTGGCCAACTAGATGACCTCATTGGTCCTTTTCTAAATTGGCTATTGTACAAAAATGCTCAGATGTATGAAAATTAAAATAAGTAAATAAAACTTATACAGGATGCTAGAAAACTTGTGTTTGATCAATTACAGGTTAAATTATTAAACATTTACTGCAAATACATGATGTATGTGCAGGTCTACATGTACACATGTACCTTAGTACTTACTTACTAACTGTGTGATGTATTTATGCAGGTCTACCTCCTATGGCAGAAACTGATATTGGACGCCTAGAAGCGCAAACACCATTAGACCTTTGGAGGAAAGCGTACTTATCCTTGTTTCCTCAGCAGGTTTGTTGCTTCCTACATTATATTTTTTCCAATTCCTCTTTCCCCCATCACATTAAGCCCTTACACAACATAAGTGTTTGAAACTGCAGGAGCAAGAAAAAGTCTCTAAAAACTATGTGTTACATACAAACCCAATGAGAGACTTTGCAACACTAGGTGGCAGCAGACATCAACTAGTTTTGTTATGTTCAAGTAGTTCTGAGTATGGACACATTTCTGAGAACAGTGGATTTTACCTGGTAAGTCTGCCAACACAAAATCAATGTACAGAGAAATGATTTAAACTAACAAAATCAAAAAGTGCTACCTGGAATAGTTACAACAACATGAGAAGCCATAAAAACTAAACAAAACTTAGATTTTGTTAAGCATGTTAGTTCAAAAAGGGATGGGACTGTTTGTTTTTCTTTTGGTGCGGCAACAGTGGGACAGCCACAGTGTTTGAGTTGTCTTTAAAATATAATATATAAGTCAAAGAAATACTTATTTGTTAATATGCAAGTTCCACTTTAGGTCATCTTATACATTGAAGCTTGCAGATAAACAGGCACGTTCTTTTTGAAAACCACAGTCATAGCTGTCCTATTGGGTTCAGTTTTATGTTAGTATCTACTGTCCATTATTGATCATTGCAATAAATTTGGTTTCTCGTGGAACACCAACATGAATAGTAAACCACTTAAAGGGATTATTTTTGTACCAAACATCTTGTGTTTGGTTACTCAGATAGCTGCACACCCAATGAATAATTGGAAACCACCCAACCCATAACAAACCAACTATATGTATGTTATGGACTGAGGACTGCACTAGTAAAACTGATTGTGCTTAATAATAATACCACAATAATCAGAGTCTTAACAGTTTGATTGTTGAGTTACTGTATGGTGTTGGATTTCATCAAGAGTGAAGAAGGATCCCCATTAAATCACTCTAGGGTTAAAGAGTTTGGTCTCCAAAATATTCTGTTCGATGCTGTCAAAGCTTTAAAGAAATCTTTTGGGGTTATTTCATGCCAAATCACCTAATTTTCTGAAATGCAAATATCTTGTCTGTAGCAGTCTACTTCACTCAACTTACCCATAGAGCCATTACTAATGCATTTTCCCTAACCGACAGGTTTAAATCGCTAAGAGTTTTTAATATATATATACACGCAACAGCGCCCTCTCTAGTCCCACCCACAATGCCCCGCGGCGTGGCCGCCACATTATCTTCCTCTTTTCTCTTAGCGCCGACTAGACGAAGTCTAAGAGTGTTGAGTATTGTAAGAGTTACATATTGATTAAAACTTCTTCTTTTTCAGTGTTGAATTGAAGTGTGTGCTTTTTGGCTATTACTACAATCCCGGCCAAAATACTTGGGCCACCCATTCGCAACGTGACAATAAACACTCCCTCTCCCCTTCCCCCGTGACAACAAACATTCCCTCCCCTGTTCCCCCTGCTCAATGTTGATGGAAGCGCAGACCGCGCAATGAGAGCCAACAGTGAAAGGAGGCACGGGGGCCGTGGTGCGGGGGCCCAACGAGATATAGCCGGGATTGTCTGAAATTTTTCAGCATGAAAAAAGAAAAAGAACAATAATTAAAAATACTATGAATGTGCACAGACAGTGAACGTTCATTGCTTGCAGAGTTGGGCATTAAAACAAAGTACAAAAAAGCAAGGGTGTTTTTGTTGGGGGCCCACAACATTATGGCCGCGATTGTCTGCAATTTGTGAGCATGAACACAAAATAAATAATACAAAATAGAAAAGATGGCTTAAAAAACATTCAAGATTGGGCACAAGTAATAAGCATTCACTGTATGCAGAGTAAGGCGATAAAAAAAAGAAAAAAAAGGAAATTTTGTCCAGCTTGGACTCAAACTCAGGACATGTACATTGCTGAGGGGAAGTCTTAACCAGTACACCATGTAAGTCATATAGTCAATGGCACAGAGATGTTTAAACTGGGGGTGTTGATGTTGACGATTTACCTAGTAGACTATAAAGAAGGAGATTCACTCACTTTCTTTTCTATTTCTCTGAATGAGGTGGTCGAAAAGAAAGTGAACAGGTTATGTGTTGTTTGTTTACCATAATGCACTTTTCGCGTTGAACAAAAACTGTTTTGTGGGAAGTTATGAGCCCAAATTGCATGGTCAATCGTCATGGTAAACTGTGTTTGGGGCACGCTTCAAGAAAGTTTTGACATGTAATTTTCGTGCAAGCGCAAGACGGCCATGCCAGGAATCGTCATTCTAACGCCTCAGAGTGAGGAGGCAATGAAGTTTCTCTATCCGGACGGGCTATTTTTGGGAGCGACACCGGGGTTAATTTGTATTATTTTATTAACAATCATAGCAAACATACAAAATTTACAGTATTTAAAACATGTACAGTTTGAGAAACAAGAAATAAATACTTTGAAAATTATAAGATTTGACAAGAAGCAACCCAAATAAAATTTATTAATTTAGTGTTTCCCCCCCCCCATGAACATAGTGATGTTTTATTTGTGTAAAGCGAGTGGAAGTCTTGTCAATGAGTTCATTGAGAGCTAACATAATTACGTAATGCAGTGATGGAAATGCAGTCGTAAAGTCGTTTGCTTAGCGCAGTTTAGTGTATTTAGTGCAGTTGCTTGCCTCAAAGTTTCAAGGTCCTTACATTACCTGTACATTTACATGTATTTTATACCTATTCAGGTTCTATGATTGTATTTTATATAATTGATGTTTGCATATTCCTTAATCAATGTCCTAATACTGCCATGGATGATATTAACTTAATGTGACTTTTATCAATTCAGAATCTTGGTGATAAACTGACTCAAGATGACCCTGCTAAAGACCCACAGTATATTGAGTCGGCTGTCGACACAATGCGTCAACAAAAAGACAAAGTAAGTCTCACACTGTATACTATGTGCATCTACAATCCAATATGTCACAGCCAACCCTTGAAGGATAACTTGAACGAAATTATGGACCTATACAGGCTAGGACCAACTGGGACTACATGTAGCTGCTGGTGTCATATTATGGAAATGTCTAAGCTCATGGATGAAGTCTAACTGTTGTCTATTTTATGGAATTTGCTTTTTCAATTTGGAATGGACAAGGAATTTCACATTTGAAGCTGCTGGATAGGTTGCAAAACGGAGCATTTCGCTTACTCAGGGTTGATGAACCTCTTAAGTTTGGCATTGTTCCAATGAGCCACAGGAGAAATGTGTCATCCTGCATTTTCTATCGTCATATTTTCCTGAAACCATCTGTTGAACCACCAGATCTTCTCTGGAAAAGTGAACGCCCTCCCCTTGGATCAGATGTCTTGACTTTCTACTTTCTATTTGAGTTTACTGTTTCTTTTGGTGGTTATGGTGTAGTGTCTAGTTTAGTGTCTACTAGGAGATGGTGACCTGCGAATTGACAGCCTACGGGACCCGGGCCCATAAAGTGTGGGTAAACAGCTTGCTTAGTCAGACAATAGGGCTCTCGTCCATTAGCAGTAGGTTTCAGGACTTATGACTACAGTTTCAATAGTTTTTCGCTGTTTCGTAGAATGATTCTATTGATCCTTCTCTTTGTAATTCTTTTATGCAACTTGATTGTAAGAGCTAAAGAATACCCATACCAAACCCAGACCATGAAGCTAAGAGACATCGTGGTGTTACACCATTCAAAACTCTACAGGCCGATCCCCTTACTGGTGGTATCTTTAAGGAATCTACTAATCTGATATGTGCCCTCGGAGGTGCTAAACAAATCGATGATACCCTAGTGAGTTCTGTCTTGTGCCCCTAACCCTCTCTCCCTGAAGACAGCAAGACCCTACCCTGCAGACGTCTGTGTTGTAAGACCTACCATCACATTGACCCCACCTCTGTGTGTGCCCGGACCCCATAGCTGCTTCAGAACCCACATGCATCACTACCAACCTGATTTATTGCATCAAACTGTAGGCGTTGTGGTAAGCTGTACATCGGTGAGACCAAGTGTCCAAAACCCATGGAACTTTCCACCTCTGTGTGTGCTCGAACCCCGTAGCTGCTTCAGAACCCACGTGCACCACTACCAACCTGATTTATTGCTTCACCTGTAGGCGTTGTGGTAAGCTGTACATCAATGAGACTAAGCTCTTCTTGACTGACCACTTCACTGAACATCTCAACAGCATGAGACTAAGTACAACAAGCTTGGCAGTAGCTCAACATTTCACCGCCCCTCCCCACTCCACTAACCACATGACAGTGTGCGTCCTGGTAACCACAATGACTGAAACTTGATAGAAGTTGGATGATGAATATTAATATTATCTTTGAGGTTTTGAAATATTTTCATCATTGCACTTATAAGCATTCGTTAACTGGGATTCAGTGATAATCAACCTAATACTTTTAGTGACTATCACAGCCAAAAAGGTTTCACTAGGAGAGAGCAAACGCCAGATACCAATTATGTTTTTGGCAAACCAGCAAAACAGAAAAAAAGTTGGGTTCACCACCGAAGAAAAAAGCTCCCAGGCACCACAACCGCCCGCATTTCAGTACACAGGCACCAAAAGCCCCCAGCTACACTATTTCTTTGGGCACCTTGACCCAATGGGAACCCATCACAATCCACTCCCACTTTTCAGACACCTTCATAGAATACTTGTCAGAACCTGATAAGAACCAATTCGAACAATTTACTGACAAAGCAACATTCCACTGTGGACAAGGTGGAGAAGTCAGTCAGAATAGCACCCAGTGAAAACTGAGATTGCTGTTGCTATAAATTCACAAACCATTACATGTATAAATGTATTAAGTAATTGCTACGTTGGTTGTATATTTCTAGACAAATGTATGCCCGAATGTCTTTGCATAAAATATTTAACCCATATTACACATAGGGTAAAAAAAGTTGCCCCTTGAATAAAAGGGCAAAATTGTGGTGGTGGATGCTGACACGAAAAACCTAAAACGTGTCACAAACTGTTGTGCTCTTCCATTTTCATTGAAAGATGTGTTACTTGTATACTACTCGATTGTAAATAATTTATTGAAAGGATGTGCAACAAATCAAGAGGCCAAAAGAGTTACAAGATTGTTATTGTTGTTACTCTATGTTAGATCATCATATTTAATACTTTTCCAACAACTGTTGCTTCATCTTTGGCTCATGTTGTTCTTTTTTGTTAAACATATCTGATTGAATTTGCAATTTTGTATAGAAATAAAAGATTAATAATTGTATCAATCACTTACAGGAACTTGAGAGGTATAGCAGACAAGTAGAACGGAGGTCTAGAGATCGTGTTATTGGAAGTGGTGACATGTAGTGAAGTGACAGCTGATGTGGAAGTGATGAAACCATGTTATCCATCCCAAATCTGTTAGCTAGTAGGTTACCCAGGCTATTTACAGGTCTCACTTTGTAGCTGACAACTGAAATGGGTTTCCCCTCGAGACACAATGGGACTACATTACTTAGGAAACCCATGGGTTTGGATGGGAATACGCAATGTGAGGAAGGGAATGTCAAACTCAAATTTTCAAATGCGTTTGCTGGGCTGCAACATTGTGCAACATCACCATGACATAATTTGTTGTGCGTTTTGCATGTGTGTACAAAACCCATGGCTGTAAGTGTTTGGTTGGTTAAAAAACTTTTCAAAATATGTTCAGTTTTGGTTACCTATTTATATACACACACATCAATTTAAAAACGCAAATGCTTTTACTAAGAGTAGAATCCCAGGCCGTGACAAATCTGACACCATGGCTAGGTGGTTTTTAAGGAAATCAAATCTGGATTTTGTAAAAATCGAAGTTTCAGGGTTTTCATTCAAAGGCATTGAAGGGTGAAAACACATTCCATATTTGTAGCTTATAAGTGTTTATAACTTGGATGAAAAGCATGTTTTCGTCATTGTGTAATCACATAAATTCAAAATTTATTATTTACAAGTTCATATCTTCTGAACCGTATGTCACAGAGTTAGTCTTTGTGCCATGTTGTATTTTACAGCACATTTTATTTTGAAGTGTGACCCCACTCATATCAAATCATATCTCCAGATCCACATGTCAAGAAGTTATATTCTTTCTGCCGTCTTATTTTATGTGACATATTTGACATTCTATTCAAAAACATGACCTTTCATTCCGGTCCAAACGTAAAGTTATAATCTGTGTGTCGTTTTGTACCTTATGACACATTTGACATGTTTTATTTTAAACATAACCTCCATCTGACCTTTCCTTCCGGTCCAAACAGGAAGTTCAAATAAATTGTACTTTAGCTTTATGGTTAAGGTTTTGGGTACAGTAAGATTTAGGGTGAGGGTCTACTTGCCGCAAATTCAGGGTAAGTTTCAGGGTCTGGATGTTATAATCATAAAATAAAACCAGAAAAAATTTGTGTTTGTCCAAAGAACAAACACTTAATGTGTAGTTGCTATTATTATTCTTTTGCTGTAAAAAAACAGAATTTGAACACGAATTTGTGTCCTCCAAAATTCATGCTTTGCTTAGTGTAAAAGAGTTAGATCCTATACCATATCAAAGCTGAGGTCATGAAGTTATCATAAATGTAACTAGCTTCAAATCATTAATTTATTTAATTAGTTATAATGAACATAATTTGGTGTTTATCCGTACACAGTTCGAATCTCACCCGAGTGATTGCCTGTGGATTTGTTCACAAGATTCAAGAAAGAACTGAGTATACAGTGCTTAACACACATCGGTATTAGGGTAAAAACCAAATGTTCTTTATATAGGTTTTCTCGGTCAATTTCGGCAAATGAGCAGCCGATTTAACTTGTGTGCCTTCGAATTAAAGCTATTTTGCCTCTCCAGTTGTTACTGCGTTTCAAATTCAGAATTCGGCCGATCAATTTTGTTTTGAGGCATTCAAATTCCTTTAGCACCGTGTTCAATTTAGCTTATCGTCATTCTTTTTCGTGACACACAATCATCATTCAATTTAGCAAAGCTGGTTCGACTGGAGATTTTACTGATTTTTTTTTTTTTCAATTTCGTAAAGAGGCAATCAATTTCGCTAAATGAGAATTCAAATAAGTACGACTAAAGCAATACGAATAAACAGATAAACTACTGGCATCTGTTTCGTATCTTCACTTTAATTCAGGCAAACCTTATTTTCTTTATGTATGCTTCCAGTAGACTTTACATGGGGCCTATGAGGTTTTTTCTTCTTTGTTTTCTTCTTTATTCTTTTTTTTTTTGGGGGGGGGGGAGGGGGATCTTTATTGGTAAACTGACCAAGACCTAATTTTGTATTGTGTTTGAATGGGATGTTTCTTTATGTTTTTCCTGGTTTGTTTTATTGTTTATGTTGTTTCTTCCTCAACCATCAATCTGTTGGCATGCCAAACATCTTGGCACATATGTTTGGGTATGGTTGTACCACTGCATGCACTTCACTTGGGTGATGACATCAACACTCTGAAAGGCTGCTTGTTTTTTTAGATTGCACACATTCCAGAAATGACTGCCCAAAAATTAATTTGAATGACTAAACAAACGCCTCAAAAAGCTCCTGCGAATTTGAATGCTGCTTTGTTGAATTGTTAAATTGAATGATTATTTTGTTAAATCGAATGACGCAACAGTACATTTGAAAGGTCATAAAACTTTTCAGTAGCAATTGATTTCGCGCGAAATAGAATAGCATAGTGGTTAAATTGGCTGCTCATTTGCCGAAATTGGCCGAGAAAACCTATATTATATCCGATGAAACAATTAATATACATAGTTATAATGACTTGAACATCAAGTTGGCCAATCTTGAGACCTCTTATCTCAAAAAAATATATGTCCAATTATCAAACTTTGTTTAGTTATATACTTGTGGTTTAACTGTAGATGTGTTTGCTGGTCCAAAACTTTATCTAACGTCACCATGACATAATGAAACAAGTTTTTACGTCCAGAAACATGAATGTTAGGTTATTTAAGCTCAATTTACATTCCTGTTTTACAAAATCTGTCTTATAACGAGTTAGATTTTAGTAACAGTTTATTCTGAGACAAAAAAACAACAATTATTTTCATTACATTTTTTGTACGATAAACTGGTAGGCCTACAGTGATTTTATTTTACTATTTGTTTTGTAGCACTCAATCAAATCTGAAACAAAGAGCAGCGAAATGTTCTTTGTTTTTTATTTATAGTTCATGGACCCTTTACATGTTTGTTTTTTTATGAAACTTTATTTTTTTCCATTGGAGGAGGCATTTTATTAAATTTTAAATAATATATAAAACAACTTAACCAATTTATGAAACAAACTGCCTGTAAAACATTGTTTGAAAACATTATTTAAACAACAATAGAGTGGCAAAAACATTAAATTTTATGAATAGTACTTAGTTTGAACATAGCAATGAAAAAGGTTACCAATTGGTAATAAACTTATCTAAGTTGTTATTCTTAACAAAGAAAAACATTTGCATGACAAATAGCGATTAATTTATTTTTTTAATAACACTTAAAAGAAGGTTTTCTGTCATTCATCTTCATGCGGTATATATAAAAGTGACAGATAATAAGTATTAAATTAAAGGAACCGACCATTTTCTATTAAGGACTTCAAACAGCTTGGTCATGATATCAAAATATATATTAATTGTTCAGTGTATTAGTTAACCAGTTTTTTATTTGACCCCAGAATTTGTGTCTCCCATGTACAAAACAAGTGAATGAGCGTTTCTTCTTCAGTTTTTAAAAAAGTACACAGGTTAGAATCCTTCCGCCAATTTAAGAGAGAAAGGAGTTAACACCCAAAATTCTATTCACCAATCTAAACTGGACTAGTCTTGGTTCAAGACTCGCCTATAGACCTTTCCATTGTTGATAAACAAACCGCGCTGGTTGGCATGGACCGCCGAATGTTAGTAAAACATTCAATCGTGTTAACAGATGTTTTAACCAAATTCAACACTTTCGGCAAGCTTCTAAATAAATAAAATACCTCCCATGATCGGTTGCTTTGTTTCCAATAAATTAAACACTATTTTTGAATATTTGTGTAACGTTGTTACAAACTGTAGCTATCTGATTTTGTTTTGCATTTGATGGCTTTCCATAGTTTTCCAACCTGGGTTGGCAAAAACTTGGGCTGTGACGTTGCAAAATAAAGGTCTATTATTAATACCCTCCCACAATCCATCGCCACAAGAGGGCGCACTCTTACAATAGACCGCTAATCATTGATAGCGACCTCTATTGGCGAGCCTTGAAGCTAATAAACAACAGGAGCGTCTTGAACCAAGACTAAACTTTAGAACCGACGTTCGGCCCCTAAATGTAGCAGAGTCTAAAATATCGCCCGACCTTAAATGTAGCCCCGTTTTCTTAATGTAGAATTAATCTCCGGTGCCTAATGTTAAGTTTTAAAAAAACAATTCTTTACGATCAAGCTGAGATTGAACACCCAATTTTCTTACTACAGAATGAATATCCAGCATTCTGTGAAGTTTAAAAGTTGTGTTTCCGATCAAGCTAATGGGAGCATTCTGTAAAGTTTAAAAGTTGTATGTTTCGGAAACAAGCTTCAGATCGAACCACCAAGCTTCAGAACACCCATGTTTCTTACTACAGAATGAATATGCGAGCAATCTTTGAAGGTTGAAAGATGTTTGTTTCCAATCAAGCTGAGATTGAACCAGTAGCTTCAGAATACCCATGTTTCCTTACTTCCTAACAAATCTCGGAGCATTCTATGAAGTTTGAAAAAAAATCTTTCCGATCATGCTGAGATTGAACCAGAAGCTTCAGAACACCCATTTTTCTTACAACAGAATGAATATGCGAGCAATCATTGAAGGTTGAAAGATGTTTGTTTCCAATCAAGCTGAGATTGAACCAGTAGCTTCAGAATACCCATGTTTCCTTACTTCCGAACGAATCTCGGAGCATTCTGTGAAGTTTGAAAAAAAAAATCTTTCCAATCAAGCTGAGATTGAACCAGTAGCTTCAGAATACCCATGTTTCCTTACTTCCGAACGAATCTCGGAGCATTCTGTGAAGTTTGAAAGTTGTATATTTTCGATCAAGCTGAGATCGAACCAGAAGCTTCAGAATACCCATGTTTTTCACTGTAAAAGGAATCTCGGAGCATTCTATGAAGTTTGAAAAAAAAAAATCTTTCCGATCAAGCTGAGATTGAACCAGAAGCTTCAGAACACCCATGTTTTTCACTGTAAAAGGAATCTTGAGCATTCTGTGAAGTTTGAAAAAAAAAATCTTTCCGATCAAGCTGAGATTGAACCAGAAGCTTCAGAACACCCATGTTTCTTACAACAGAATGAATATGCGAGCATTCTTTGAAGTTTGAAAAAAACAACTTTCCGATCAGCTGAGATCGAACCAGAAGCTTTAGCAATACCCATGTTTTACTGTAAAATGAATCACGGAGCATTCTGTGCAGTTTGAAAAAATCTTTCCGATCAATGTGAGCTTGAACCAGATGCTTCAGAACACCCATGTTTCTTACAACAGAATGAATATGCGAGCATTCTTTGAAGTTTGAAAACAAAACATCGTTCCGATCAAGCCGAGATCGAACCACAAGCTTCAGAACACCCATGTTTCTTACTACAGAATGAATATGCGAGCAATCATTGAAGGTTGAAAGATGTTTGTTTCCAATCAAGCTGAGATTGAACCAGTAGCTTCAGAATACCCATGTTTCCTTACTTCCGAACGAATCTCGGAGCATTCTGTGAAGTTTGAAAAAAAAATCTTTCCGATCAAGCTGAGATTGAACCAGAAGCTTCAGAACACCCATGTTTTTCACTGTAAAAGGAATCTCGGAGCATTCTGTGAAGTTTGAAAAAAAAATCTTTCCGAACAAGCTGAGATTGAACCAGAAGCTTCAGACACCCATGTTTCTTACAACATAATGAATATGCGAGCATTCTTTGAAGTTTGAAAACAAAACATCGTTCCATCAAGCCGAGATCGAACCACAAGCTTCAGAACACCCATGTTTCTTAGTAAATAATGAATCTCCTAGCATTCTGTGAAGTTTAAAAGTTGTATGTTTCCGATCAAGCTAAGATCGAACCACAAGCTTCAGAACACCCATGTTTCTTACTACAGAATGAATATGCGAGCAATCATTGAAGGTTGAAAGATGTTTGTTTCCAATCAAGCTTAGATTGAACCAGTAGCTTCAGAATACCCATGTTTCCTTACTTCCGAACGAATCTCGGAGCATTCTGTGAAGTTTGAAAAAAAAATCTTTCCGATCATGCTGAGATTGAACCAGAAGCTTCAGAACACCCATGTTTTTCACTGTAAAAGGAATCTCGGAGCATTCTGTGAAGTTTGAAAAAAAAAATCTTTCCGATCAAGCTGAGATTGAACCAGAAGCTTCAGAACACCCATGTTTCTTACAACAGAATGAATATGCGAGCATTCTTTGAAATTTGAAAAAAACAACTTTCCGATCAGCTGAGATCGAACCAGAAGCTTTAGCAATACCCATGTTTTCCTGTAAAATTAATCACGGAGCATTCTGTGCAGTTTGAAAAAATCTTTCCGATCAATGTGAGCTTGAACCAGATGCTTCAGAACACCCATGTTTCTTACAACAGAATGAATATGCGAGCATTCTTTGAAGTTTGAAAACAAAACATCGTTCCGATCAAGCCGAGATCGAACCACAAGCTTCAGAACACCCATGTTTCTTAGTAGATAATGAATCTCCTAGCATTCTGTGAAGTTTAAAAGTTGTATGTTTCCGATCAAGCTAAGATCGAACCACAAGCTTCAGAACACCCATGTTTCTTACTACAGAATGAATATGCGAGCAATCATTGAAGGTTGAAAGATGTTTGTTTCCAATCAAGCTTAGATTGAACCAGTAGCTTCAGAATACCCATGTTTCCTTACTTCCGAACGAATCTCGGAGCATTCTGTGAAGTTTGAAAAAAAAATCTTTCCGATCATGCTGAGATTGAACCAGAAGCTTCAGAACACCCATGTTTTTCACTGTAAAAGGAATCTCGGAGCATTCTGTGAAGTTTGAAAAAAAAAATCTTTCCGATCAAGCTGAGATTGAACCAGAAGCTTCAGAACACCCATGTTTCTTACAACAGAATGAATATGCGAGCATTCTTTGAAATTTGAAAAAAACAACTTTCCGATCAGCTGAGATCGAACCAGAAGCTTTAGCAATACCCATGTTTTCCTGTAAAATTAATCACGGAGCATTCTGTGCAGTTTGAAAAAATCTTTCCGATCAATGTGAGCTTGAACCAGATGCTTCAGAACACCCATGTTTCTTACAACAGAATGAATATGCGAGCATTCTTTGAAGTTTGAAAACAAAACATCGTTCCGATCAAGCCGAGATCGAACCACAAGCTTCAGAACACCCATGTTTCTTAGTAGATAATGAATCTCCTAGCATTCTGTGAAGTTTAAAAGTTGTATGTTTCCGATCAAGCTAAGATCGAACCACAAGCTTCAGGCCCCCATATTTCTTACTACAGAATGAATATGCGAGCAATCATTGAAGGTTGAAAGATGTTTGTTTCCAATCAAGCTGAGATTGAACCAGTAGCTTCAGAATACCCATGTTTCTTACTTCCGAACGAATCTCGGAGCATTCTGTGAAGTTTGAAAAAAAAATCTTTCCGATCAAGCTGAGATTGAACCAGAAGCTTCAGAACACCCATGTTTTTCACTGTAAAAGGAATCTCGGAGCATTCTGTGAAGTTTGAAAAAAAAAACTTTCCAAACAAGCTGAGATTGAACCAGAAGCTTCAGACACCCATGTTTCTTACAACATAATGAATATGCGAGCATTCTTTGAAGTTTGAAAACAAAACATCGTTCCGATCAAGCCGAGATCGAACCACAAGCTTCAGGCCCCCATGTTTCTTACTACAGAATGAATATGCGAGCAATCATTGAAGGTTGAAAGATGTTTGTTTCCAATCAAGCTGAGATTGAACCAGTAGCTTCAGAATACCCATGTTTCCTTACTTCCGAACGAATCTCGGAGTATTCTGTGAAGTTTGAAAAAAAAATCTTTCCGATCATGCTGAGATTGAACCAGAAGCTTCAGAACACCCATGTTTTTCACTGTAAAAGGAATCTCGGAGCATTCTGTGAAGTTTGAAAAAAAAAATCTTTCCGATCATGCTGAGATTGAACCACAAGCTTCAGTACACCCATGTTTTTCACTGTAAAAGGAATCTCGGAGCATTCTGTGAAGTTTGAAAAAAAAATTCTTTCCGATCAAGCTGAGATTGAACCAGAAGCTTCAGCAATACCCATATTTTACTGTAAAATGAATCACGGAGCATTCTGTGCAGTTTGAAAAAAAAATCTTTCCGATCAAGCTGAGATTGAACCAGAAGCTTTAGAACACCCATGTTTTTCACTGTAAAAGGAATCTCGGAGCATTCTGTGAAGTTTGAAAAAAAAAATCTTTCCGATTATGCTGAGATTGAACCAGAAGCTTCAGTACACCCATGTTTTTCACTGTAAAAGGAATCTCGGAGCATTCTGTGAAGTTTGAAGAAAAAAAATCTTTCCGATCAAGCTGAGATTGAACCAGAAGCTTCAGAACACCCATGTTTTTCACTGTAAAAGGAATCTGTGAGCATTCTGTGAAGTTTGAAAAAAAAAATATTTCCGATTATGCTGAGATTGAACCAGAAGCTTCAGTACACCCATGTTTTTCACTGTAAAAGGAATCTCGGAGCATTCTGTGAAGTTTGAAGAAAAAAAATCTTTCCGATCAAGCTGAGATTGAACCAGAAGCTTCAGAACACCCATGTTTCTTACAACAGAATGAATATGCGACCATTCTTTGAAGTTTGAAAAAAAGAACTTTCCGATCAGCTGAGATCGAACCAGACGCTTTAGCAATACCCAGGTTTAACTGTAAAATGAATCACGGAGCATTCTGTGCAGTTTGAAAAAATCTTTCCGATCAATGTGAGCTTGAACCAGATGCTTCAGAACACCCATGTTTTTTTACAACAGAATGAATATGCGAGCATTCTTTGAAGTTTGAAAACAAAACATCGTTCCGATCAAGCCGAGATCGAACCACAAGCTTCAGAACACCCATGTTTCTTAGTAGATAATGAATCTCCTAGCATTCTGTGAAGTTTAAAAGTTGTATGTTTCCGATCAAGCTAAGATCGAACCACAAGCTTCAGAACACCCATGTTTCTTACTACAGAATGAATATGCGAGCAATCATTGAAGGTTGAAAGATGTTTGTTTCCAATCAAGCTGAGATTGAACCAGTAGCTTCAGAATACCCATGTTTCCTTACTTCCGAACGAATCTCGAGCATTCTGTGAAGTTTGAGAAAAAAATCTTTCCGATCATGCTGAGATTGAACCAGAAGCTTCAGAACACCCATGTTTTTCACTGTAAAAGGAATCTCGGAGCATTCTGTGAAGTTTGAAAAAAAAAATCTTTCCGATCAAGCTGAGATTGAACCAGAAGCTTCAGAACACCCATGTTTCTTACAACAGAATGAATATGCGAGAATTTTTTGAAATTTGAAAAAAACAACTTTCCGATCAGCTGAGATCGAACCAGAAGCTTTAGCAATACCCATGTTTTCCTGTAAAATTAATCACGGAGCATTCTGTGCAGTTTGAAAAAATCTTTCCGATCAATGTGAGCTTGAACCAGATGCTTCAGAACACCCATGTTTCTTACAACAGAATGAATATGCGAGCATTCTTTGAAGTTTGAAAACAAAACATCGTTCCGATCAAGCCGAGATCGAACCACAAGCTTCAGAACACCCATGTTTCTTAGTAGATAATGAATCTCCTAGCATTCTGTGAAGTTTAAAAGTTGTATGTTTCCGATCAAGCTAAGATCGAACCACTAGCTTCAGGCCCCCATGTTTCTTACTACAGAATGAATATGCGAGCAATCATTGAAGGTTGAAAGATGTTTGTTTCCAATCAAGCTGAGATTGAACCAGTAGCTTCAGAATACCCATGTTTCCTTACTTCCGAACGAATCTCGGAGCATTCTGTGAAGTTTGAAAAAAAATTCTTTCCGATCAAGCTGAGATTGAACCAGAAGCTTCAGAACACCCATGTTTTTCACTGTAAAAGGAATCTCGGAGCATTCTGTGAAGTTTGAAAAAAAAAATCTTTCCGATCAAGCTGAGATTGAACCAGAAGCTTCAGAACACTCATGTTTCTTACAACAGAATGAATATGCGAGAATTTTTTGAAATTTGAAAAAAACAACTTTCCGATCAGCTGAGATCGAACCAGAAGCTTTAGCAATACCCATGTTTTCCTGTAAAATTAATCACGGAGCATTCTGTGCAGTTTGAAAAAATCTTTCCGATCAATGTGAGCTTGAACCAGATGCTTCAGAACACCCATGTTTCTTACAACAGAATGAATATGCGAGCATTCTTTGAAGTTTGAAAACAAAACATCGTTCCGATCAAGCCGAGATCGAACCACAAGCTTCAGAACACCCATGTTTCTTAGTAGATAATGAATCTCCTAGCATTCTGTGAAGTTTAAAAGTTGTATGTTTCCGATCAAGCTAAGATCGAACCACTAGCTTCAGGCCCCCATGTTTCTTACTACAGAATGAATATGCGAGCAATCATTGAAGGTTGAAAGATGTTTGTTTCCAATCAAGCTGAGATTGAACCAGTAGCTTCAGAATACCCATGTTTCCTTACTTCCGAACGAATCTCGGAGCATTCTGTGAAGTTTGAAAAAAAATTCTTTCCGATCAAGCTGAGATTGAACCAGAAGCTTCAGAACACCCATGTTTTTCACTGTAAAAGGAATCTCGGAGCATTCTGTGAAGTTTGAAAAAAAAATCTTTCCGATCAAGCTGAGATTGAACCAGAAGCTTCAGAACACCCATGTTTCTTACAACAGAATGCCGAGATCGAACCACAAGCTTCAGAACACCCATGTTTCTTAGTAGATAATGAATCTCCTAGCATTCTGTGAAGTTTAAAAGTTGTATGTTTCCGATCAAGCAAAGATCGAACCACAAGCTTCAGAACACCCATGTTTCTTACTACAGAATGAATATGCGAGCAATCATTGAAGGTTGAAAGATGTTTGTTTAAAAATCAAGCTGAGATTGAACCAGTAGCTTCAGAATACCCATGTTTCCTTACTTCCGAACGAATCTCGGAGCATTCTGTGAAGTTTGAAAAAAAAATTCTTTCCGATCAAGCTGAGATTGAACCAGAAGCTTCAGCAATACCCATGTTTTACTGTAAAATGAATCGCGGAGCATTCTGTGAAGTTTGAAAAAAAAAATCTTTCCGATCAAGCTGAGATTGAACCAGAAGCTTCAGAATACCCACGTTTCCTTACTTCCGAACGAATCTCGGAGCATTCTGTGAAGTTTGAAAAAAAAATCTTTCCGATCAAGCTGAGATTGAACCAGAAGCTTCAGAACACCCATGTTTTTCACTGTAAAAGGAATCTCGGAGCATTCTGTGAAGTTTGAAAAAAAAAATCTTTCCGATCATGCTGAGATTGAACCAGAAGCTTCAGTACACCCATGTTTTTCACTGTAAAAGGAATCTCGCAGCATTCTGTGAAGTTTGAAAAAAAAAATCTTTCCGATCATGCTGAGATTGAACCACAAGCTTCAGTACACCCATGTTTTTCACTGTAAAAGGAATCTCGGAGTATTCTGTGAAGTTTGAAAAAAAAATTCTTTCCGATCAAGCTGAGATTGAACCAGAAGCTTCAGCAATACCCATGTTTTACTGTAAAATGAATCGCGGAGCATTCTGTGAAGTTTGAAAAAAAAAAATCTTTCCGATCAAGCTGAGATTGAACCACAAGCTTCAGAACACCCATGTTTCTTACAACAGAATGAATATGCGAGCATTCTTTGAAGTTTGAAAAAAAGAACTTTCCGATCAGCTGAGATCGAACCAGACGCTTTAGCAATACCCATGTTTAACTGTAAAATGAATCACGGAGCATTCTGTGCAGTTTGAAAAAATCTTTCCGATCAATGCGAGCTTGAACCAGATGCTTCAGAACACCCATGTTTTTTACAACAGAATGAATATGCGAGCATTCTTTGAAGTTTGAAAACAAAACATCGTTCCGATCAAGCCGAGATCGAACCACAAGCTTCAGAACACCCATGTTTCTTAGTAGATAATGAATCTCCTAGCATTCTGTGAAGTTTAAAAGTTGTATGTTTCCGATCAAGCTAACATCGAACCACAAGCTTCAGAACACCCATGTTTCTTACTACAGAATGAATATGCGAGCAATCATTGAAGGTTGAAAGATTTTTGTTTCCAATCAAGCTGAGATTGAACCAGTAGCTTCAGAATACCCATGTTTCCTTACTTCCGAACGAATCTCGAGCATTCTGTGAAGTTTGAAAAAAAAATCTTTCCGATCATGCTGAGATTGAACCAGAAGCTTCAGAACACCCATGTTTTTCACTGTAAAAGGAATCTCGGAGCATTCTGTGAAGTTTGAAAAAAAAAATCTTTCCGATCAAGCTGAGATTGAACCAGAAGCTTCAGAACACCCATGTTTCTTACAACAGAATGAATATGCGAGAATTTTTTGAAATTTGAAAAAAACAACTTTCCGATCAGCTGAGATCGAACCAGAAGCTTTAGCAATACCCATGTTTTCCTGTAAAATTAATCACGGAGCATTCTGTGCAGTTTGAAAAAATCTTTCCGATCAATGTGAGCTTGAACCAGATGCTTCAGAACACTCATGTTTCTTACAACAGAATGAATATGCGAGCATTCTTTGAAGTTTGAAAACAAAACATCGTTCCGATCAAGCCGAGATCGAACCACAAGCTTCAGAACACCCATGTTTCTTAGTAGATAATGAATCTCCTAGCATTCTGTGAAGTTTAAAAGTTGTAAGTTTCCGATCAAGCTAAGATCGAACCACTAGCTTCAGGCCCCCATGTTTCTTACTACAGAATGAATATGCGAGCAATAATTGAAGGTTGAAAGATGTTTGTTTCCAATCAAGCTGAGATTGAACCAGAAGCTTCAGAATACCCATGTTTCCTTACTTCCGAACGAATCTCGGAGCATTCTGTGAAGTTTGAAAAAAAAATCTTTCCGATCAAGCTGAGATTGAACCAGAAGCTTCAGAACACCCATGTTTTTCACTGTAAAAGGAATCTTGGAGCATTCTGTGAAGTTTGAAAAAAAAAATCTTTCCGATCATGCTGAGATTGAACCACAAGCTTCAGTACACCCATGTTTTTCACTGTAAAAGGAATCTCGGAATATTCTGTGAAGTTTGAAAAAAAAATTCTTTCCGATCAAGCTGAGATTGAACCAGAAGCTTCAGCAATACCCATGTTTTACTGTAAAATGAATCACGGAGCATTCTGTGCAGTTTGAAAAAAAAATCTTTCCGATCAAGCTGAGATTGAACCAGAAGCTTCAGTACACCCATGTTTTTCACTGTAAAAGGAATCTCGGAGCATTCTGTGAAGTTTGAAAAAAAAATCTTTCCGATCAAGCTGAGATTGAACCACAAGCTTCAGAACACCCATGTTTCTTACAACAGAATGAATATGCGAGCATTCTTTGAAATTTGAAAAAAAACAACTTTCCGATCAGCTGAGATCGAACCACAAGCTTTAGCAATACCCATGTTTTCCTGTAAAATTAATCACGGAGCATTCTGTGCAGTTTGAAAAAATCTTTCCGATCAATGTGAGCTTGAACCAGATGCTTCAGAACACCCATGTTTCTTACAACAGAATGAATATGCGAGCATTCTTTGAAGTTTGAAAACAAAACATCGTTCCGATCAAGCCGAGATCGAACCACAAGCTTCAGAACACCCATGTTTCTTAGTAAAAAATGAATCTCCTAGCATTCTGTGAAGTTTAAAAGTTGTATGTTTCCGATCAAGCTAAGATCGAACCACAAGCTTCAGGCCCCCATGTTTCTTACTACAGAATGAATATGCGAGCAATCATTGAAGGTTGAAAGATGTTTGTTTCCAATCAAGCTGAGATTGAACAAGTAGCTTCAGAATACCCATGTTTCCTTACTTCCGAACGAATCTCGGAGCATTCTGTGAAGTTTGAAAAAAAAATCTTTCCGATCATGCTGAGATTGAACCAGAAGCTTCAGAACACCCATGTTTTTCACTGTAAAAGGAATCTCGGAGCAATCTGTGAAGTTTGAAAAAAAAAATCTTTCCGATCATGCTGAGATTGAACCAGAAGCTTCAGTACACCCATGTTTTTCACTGTTAAAAGGAATCTCGGAGCATTCTGTGAAGTTTGAAAAAAAAAATCTTTCCGATCAAGCTGAGATTGAACCAGAAGCTTCAGAACACCCATGTTTCTTACAACATAATGAATATGCGAGCATTCTTTGAAGTTTGAAAACAAAACATCGTTCCGATCAAGCCGAGATCGAACCACAAGCTTCAGAACACCCATGTTTCTTAGTAGATAATGAATCTCCTAGCATTCTGTGAAGTTTAAAAATTGTATGTTTCCGATCAAGCTAAGATCGAACCACTAGTTTCAGGCACCCATGTTTCTTACTACAGAATGAATATGCGAGCAATCATTGAAGGTTGAAAGATGTTTGTTTCCAATCAAGCTGAGATTGAACCAGTAGCTTCAGAATACCCATGTTTCCTTACTTCCGAACGAATCTCGGAGCATTCTGTGAAGTTTGAAAAAAAAATCTTTCCGATCATGCTGAGATTGAACCAGAAGCTTCAGAACACCCATGTTTTTCACTGTAAAAGGAATCTCGGAGCATTCTGTGAAGTTTGAAAAAAAAAATCTTTCCGATCATGCTGAGATTGAACCAGAAGCTTCAGTACACCCATGTTTCCTTACTTCCGAACGAATCTCGGAGCATTCTGTGAAGTTTGAAAACAAAATCTTTCCGATCAAGCTGAGATTGAACCAGAAGCTTCAGAACACCCATGTTTTTCACTGTAAAAGGAATCTCGGAGCATTCTGTGAAGTTTGAAAAAAAAATCTTTCCGAACAAGCTGAGATTGAACCAGAAGCTTCAGTACACCCATGTTTCCTTACTTCCGAACGAATCTCGGAGCATTCTGTGAAGTTTGAAAAAAAAATCTTTCCGATCAAGCTGAGATTGAACCAGAAGCTTCAGAACACCCATGTTTTTCACTGTAAAAGGAATCTCGGAGCATTCTGTGAAGTTTGAAAAAAAACATCGTTCCGAACAAGCTGAGATTGAACCAGAAGCTTCAGACACCCATGTTTCTAACAACATAATGAATATGCGAGCATTCTTTGAAGTTTGAAAACAAAACATCGTTCCGATCAAGCCGAGATCGAACCACAAGCTTCAGGCCCCCATGTGTCTTACTACAGAATGAATATGCGAGCAATCATTGAAGGTTGAAAGATGTTTGTTTCCAATCAAGCTGAGATTGAACCAGTAGCTTAAGAATACCCATGTTTCATTACTTCCGAACGAATCTCGGAGCATTCTGTGAAGTTTGAAAAAAAAATCTTTCCGATCATGCTGAGATTGAACCAGAAGCTTCAGAACACCCTTGTTTTTCACTGTAAAAGGAATCTCGGAGCATTCTGTGAAGTTTGCAAAAAAAAAATCTTTCCGATCAAGCTGAGATTGAACCAGAAGCTTCAAGAAATACCCATATTTTACTGTAAAATGAATCACGGAGCATTCTGTGCAGTTTTAAAAAAAAAATCTTTCCGATCAAGCTGAGATTGAACCAGAAGCTTCAGAACACCCATGTTTCTTAGTAAATAATGAATCTCCTAGCATTCTGTGAAGTTTAAAAGTTGTATGTTTCCGATCAAGCAAAGATCGAACCACAAGCTTCAGAACACCCATGTTTCTTACTACAGAATGAATATGCGAGCAATCATTGAAGGTTGAAAGATGTTTGTTTCCAATCAAGCTGAGATTGAACCAGTAGCTTCAGAATACCCATGTTTCCTTACTTCCGAACGAATCTCGGAGCATTCTGTGAAGTTTGAAAAAAAATTCTTTCCGATCAAGCTGAGATTGAACCAGAAGCTTCAGCAATACCCATGTTTTACTGTAAAATGAATCGCGGAGCATTCTGTGCAGTTTGAAAAAAAAAAATCTTTCCGATCAAGCTGAGATTGAACCACAAGCTTCAGTACACCCATGTTTCTTACAACAGAATGAATATGCGAGCATTCTTTGAAATTTGAAAAAAAGAACTTTCCGATTAGCTGAGATCGAACCAGACGCTTTAGCAATACCCAACTGTAAAATGAATCACGGAGCATTCTGTGCAGTTTGAAAAAATCTTTCCGATCAATGTGAGCTTGAACCAGATGCTTCAGAACACCCATGTTTTTTACAACAGAATGAATATGCGAGCATTCTTTGAAGTTTGAAAACAAAACATCGTTCCGATCAAGCCGAGATCGAACCACAAGCTTCAGAACACCCATGTTTCTTAGTAGATAATGAATCTCCTAGCATTCTGTGAAGTTTAAAAGTTGTATGTTTCCGATCAAGCTAAGATCGAACCACAAGCTTCAGAACACCCATGTTTCTTACTACAGAATGAATATGCGAGCAATCATTGAAGGTTGAAAGATGTTTGTTTCCAATCAAGCTGAGATTGAACCAGTAGCTTCAGAATACCCATGTTTCCTTACTTCCGAACGAATCTCGAGCATTCTGTGAAGTTTGAAAAAAAAATCTTTCCGATCATGCTGAGATTGAACCAGAAGCTTCAGAACACCCATGTTTTTCACTGTAAAAGGAATCTCGGAGCATTCTGTGCAGTTTGAAAAAAAAATCTTTCCGATCATGCTGAGATTGAACCAGAAGCTTCAGAACACCCATGTTTTTCACTGTAAAAGGAATCTCGGAGCATTCTGTGAAGTTTGAAAAAAAAATCTTTCCGATCAAGCTGAGATTGAACCAGAAGCTTCAGAACACCCATGTTTCTTACAACAGAATGAATATGCGAGAATTTTTTGAAATTTGAAAAAAACAACTTTCCGATCAGCTGAGATCGAACCAGAAGCTTTAGCAATACCCATGTTTTCCTGTAAAATTAATCACGGAGCATTCTGTGCAGTTTGAAAAAAATCTTTCCGATCAATGTGAGCTTGAACCAGATGCTTCAGAACACCCATGTTTCTTACAACAGAATGAATATGCGAGCATTCTTTGAAGTTTGAAAACAAAACATCGTTCTGATCAAGCCGAGATCGAACCACAAGCTTCAGAACACCCATGTTTCTTGATAATGAATCTCCTAGCATTCTGTGAAGTTTAAAAGTTGCATGTTTCCGATCAAGCTAAGATCGAACCACTAGCTTCAGGCCCCCATGTTTCTTACTACAGAATGAATATGCGAGCAATCATTGAAGGTTGAAAGATGTTTGTTTCCAATCAAGCTGAGATTGAACCAGTAGCTTCAGAATACCCATGTTTCCTTACTTCCGAACGAATCTCGGAGCATTCTGTGAAGTTTGAAAAAAAATTCTTTCCGATCAAGCTGAGATTGAACCAGAAGCTTCAGCAATACCCATATTTTCCTGTAAAATGAATCACGGAGCATTCTGTGCAGTTTGAAAAAAAAATCTTTCCGATCAAGCAGAGATTGAACCAGAAGCTTCAGAACACCACTGTTTCTTACAACAGAATGAATTTGCGAGCATTCTTTGAAGTTTGAAAACAAAACATCGTTCCGATCAAGCCGAGATCGAACCACAAGCTTCAGAACACCCATGTTTCTTAGTAAATAATGAATCTCCTAGCATTCTGTGAAGTTTAAAAGTTGTATGTTTCCGATCAAGCAAAGATCGAACCACAAGCTTCAGAACACAAATGTTTCTTACTACAGAATGAATATGCGAGCAATCATTGAAGGTTGAAAGATGTTTGTTTAAAAATCAAGCTGAGATTGAACCAGTAGCTTCAGAATACCCATGTTTCCTTACTTCCGAACGAATCTCGGAGCATTCTGTGAAGTTTGAAAAAAAAATCTTTCCGATCATGCTGAGATTGAACCAGAAACTTCAGTACACCCATGTTTTTCACTGTAAAAGGAATCTCGGAGCATTCTGTGAAGTTTGAAAAAAAAATTCTTTCCGATCAAGCTGAGATTGAACCAGAAGCTTCAGCAATACCCATGTTTTACTGTAAAATGAATCGCGGAGCATTCTATGAAGTTTGAAAAAAAAAAATCTTTCCGATCAAGCTGAGATTGAACCACAAGCTTCAGAACACCCATGTTTCTTACAACAGAATGAATATGCGAGCATTCTTTGAAGTTTGAAAAAAAGAACTTTCCGATCAGCTGAGATCGAACCAGACGCTTTAGCAATACCCATGTTTAACTGTAAAATGAATCACGGAGCATTCTGTGCAGTTTGAAAAAATCTTTCCGATCAATGCGAGCTTGAACCAGATGCTTCAGAACACCCATGTTTTTTACAACAGAATGAATATGCGAGCATTCTTTGAAGTTTGAAAACAAAACATCGTTCCGATCAAGCCGAGATCGAACCACAAGCTTCAGAACACCCATGTTTCTTAGTAGATAATGAATCTCCTAGCATTCTGTGAAGTTTAAAAGTTGTATGTTTCCGATCAAGCTAAGATCGAACCAGAAGCTTCAGAACACCCATGTTTTTCACTGTAAAAGGAATCTCGGAGCATTCTGTGAAGTTTGAAAAAAAAAATCTTTCCGATCAAGCTGAGATTGAACCAGAAGCTTCAAGAAATACCCATATTTTACTGTAAAATGAATCACGGAGCATTCTGTGCAGTTTAAAAAAAAAAATCTTTCCGATCAAGCTGAGATTGAACCAGAAGCTTCAGAACACCCATGTTTCTTACAACAGAATGAATATGCGAGCATTCTTTGAAGTTTGAAAACAAAACATCGTTCCGATCAAGCCGAGATCGAACCACAAGCTTCAGAACACCCATGTTTCTTAGTAAATAATGAATCTCCTAGCATTCTGTGAAGTTTAAAAGTGGTATGTTTCCGATCAAGCAAAGATCGAACCACAAGCTTCAGAACACCCATGTTTCTTACTACAGAATGAATATGCGAGCAATCATTGAAGGTTGAAAGATGTTTGTTTCCAATCAAGCTGAGATTGAACCAGTAGCTTCAGAATACCCATGTTTCCTTACTTCCGAACGAATCTCGGAGCATTCTGTGAAGTTTGAAAAAAAAATCTTTCCGATCATGCTGAGATTGAACCACAAGCTTCAGTACACCCATGTTTTTCACTGTAAAAGGAATCTCGGAGCATTCTGTGAAGTTTGAAAAAACAATTCTTTCCGATCAAGCTGAGATTGAACCAGAAGCTTCAGCAATACCCATGTTTTACTGTAAAATGAATCGCGGAGCATTCTGTGCAGTTTGAAAAAAAAAAATCTTTCCGATCAAGCTGAGATTGAACCACAAGCTTCATCAGTACACCCATGTTTCTTACAACAGAATGAATATGCGAGCATTCTTTGAAATTTGAAAAAAAGAACTTTCCGATCAGCTGAGATCGAACCAGACGCTTTAGCAATACCCAACTGTAAAATGAATCACGGAGCATTCTGTGCAGTTTGAAAAAATCTTTCCGATCAATGTGAGCTTGAACCAGATGCTTCAGAACACCCATGTTTTTTACAACAGAATGAATATGCGAGCATTCTTTGAAGTTTGAAAACAAAACATCGTTCCGATCAAGCCGAGATCGAACCACAAGCTTCAGAACACCCATGTTTCTTAGTAGATAATGAATCTCCTAGCATTCTGTGAAGTTTAAAAGTTGTATGTTTCCGATCAAGCTAAGATCGAACCACAAGCTTCAGAACACCCATGTTTCTTACTACAGAATGAATATGCGAGCAATCATTGAAGGTTGAAAGATGTTTGTTTCCAATCAAGCTGAGATTGAACCAGTAGCTTCAGAATACCCATGTTTCCTTACTTCCGAACGAATCTCGAGCATTCTGTGAAGTTTGAAAAAAAAATCTTTCCGATCATGCTGAGATTGAACCAGAAGCTTCAGAACACCCATGTTTTTCACTGTAAAAGGAATCTCGGAGCATTCTGTGCAGTTTGAAAAAAAAATCTTTCCGATCATGCTGAGATTGAACCAGAAGCTTCAGAACACCCATGTTTTTCACTGTAAAAGGAATCTCGGAGCATTCTGTGAAGTTTGAAAAAAAAAATCTTTCCGATCAAGCTGAGATTGAACCAGAAGCTTCAGAACACCCATGTTTCTTACAACAGAATGAATATGCGAGAATTTTTTGAAATTTGAAAAAAACAACTTTCCGATCAGCTGAGATCGAACCAGAAGCTTTAGCAATACCCATGTTTTCCTGTAAAATTAATCACGGAGCATTCTGTGCAGTTTGAAAAAAATCTTTCCGATCAATGTGAGCTTGAACCAGATGCTTCAGAACACCCATGTTTCTTACAACAGAATGAATATGCGAGCATTCTTTGAAGTTTGAAAACAAAACATCGTTCCGATCAAGCCGAGATCGAACCACAAGCTTCAGAACACCCATGTTTCTTAGTAGATAATGAATCTCCTAGCATTCTGTGAAGTTTAAAAGTTGCATGTTTCCGATCAAGCTAAGATCGAACCACTAGCTTCAGGCCCCCATGTTTCTTACTACAGAATGAATATGCGAGCAATCATTGAAGGTTGAAAGATGTTTGTTTCCAATCAAGCTGAGATTGAACCAGTAGCTTCAGAATACCCATGTTTCCTTACTTCCGAACGAATCTCGGAGCATTCTGTGAAGTTTGAAAAAAAATTCTTTCCGATCAAGCTGAGATTGAACCAGAAGCTTCAGTAATACCCATATTTTACTGTAAAATGAATCACGGAGCATTCTGTGCAGTTTGAAAAAAAAAATCTTTCCGATCAAGCAGAGATTGAACCAGAAGCTTCAGAACACCCATGTTTCTTACAACAGAATGAATATGCGAGCATTCTTTGAAGTTTGAAAACAAAACATCGTTCCGATCAAGCCGAGATCGAACCACAAGCTTCAGAACACCCATGTTTCTTAGTAAATAATGAATCTCCTAGCATTCTGTGAAGTTTAAAAGTTGTATGTTTCCGATCAAGCAAAGATCGAACCACAAGCTTCAGAACACAAATGTTTCTTACTACAGCATGAATATGCGAGCAATCATTGAAGGTTGAAAGATGTTTGTTTAAAAATCAAGCTGAGATTGAACCAGTAGCTTCAGAATACCCATGTTTCCTTACTTCCGAACGAATCTCGGAGCATTCTGTGAAGTTTGAAAAAAAAATCTTTCCGATCATGCTGAGATTGAACCAGAAACTTCAGTACACCCATGTTTTTCACTGTAAAAGGAATCTCGGAGCATTCTGTGAAGTTTGAAAAAAAAATTCTTTCCGATCAAGCTGAGATTGAACCAGAAGCTTCAGCAATACCCATGTTTTACTGTAAAATGAATCGCGGAGCATTCTGTGAAGTTTGAAAAAAAAAATCTTTCCGATCAAGCTGAGATTGAACCACAAGCTTCAGAACACCCATGTTTCTTACAACAGAATGAATATGCGAGCATTCTTTGAAGTTTGAAAAAAAGAACTTTCCGATCAGCTGAGATCGAACCAGACGCTTTAGCAATACCCATGTTTAACTGTAAAATGAATCACGGAGCATTCTGTGCAGTTTGAAAAAATCTTTCCGATCAATGCGAGCTTGAACCAGATGCTTCAGAACACCCATGTTTTTTACAACAGAATGAATATGCGAGCATTCTTTGAAGTTTGAAAACAAAACATCGTTCCGATCAAGCCGAGATCGAACCACAAGCTTCAGAACACCCATGTTTCTTAGTAGATAATGAATCTCCTAGCATTCTGTGAAGTTTAAAAGTTGTATGTTTCCGATCAAGCTAAGATCGAACCACAAGCTTCAGAACACCCATGTTTCTTACTACAGAATGAATATGCGAGCAATCATTGAAGGTTGAAAGATGTTTGTTTCCAATCAAGCTGAGATTGAACCAGTAGCTTCAGAATACCCATGTTTCCTTACTTCCGAACGAATCTCGAGCATTCTGTGAAGTTTGAAAAAAAAATCTTTCCGATCATGCTGAGATTGAACCAGAAGCTTCAGAACACCCATGTTTTTCACTGTAAAAGGAATCTCGGAGCATTCTGTGAAGTTTGAAAAAAAAAATCTTTCCGATCATGCTGAGATTGAACCAGAAGCTTCAGAACACCCATGTTTCTTACAACAGAATGAATATGCGAGAATTTTTTGAAATTTGAAAAAAACAACTTTCCGATCAGCTGAGATCGAACCAGAAGCTTTAGCAATACCCATGTTTTCCTGTAAAATTAATCACGGAGCATTCTGTGCAGTTTGAAAAAATCTTTCCGATCAATGTGAGCTTGAACCAGATGCTTCAGAACACCCATGTTTCTTACAACAGAATGAATATGCGAGCATTCTTTGAAGTTTGAAAACAAAACATCGTTCCGATCAAGCCGAGATCGAACCACAAGCTTCAGAACACCCATGTTTCTTAGTAGATAATGAATCTCCTAGCATTCTGTGAAGTTTAAAAGTTGTATGTTTCCGATCAAGCTAAGATCGAACCACTAGCTTCAGGCCCCCATGTTTCTTACTACAGAATGAATATGCGAGCAATCATTGAAGGTTGAAAGATGTTTGTTTCCAATCAAGCTGAGATTGAACCAGAAGCTTCAGAATACCCATGTTTCCTTACTTGCGAACGAATCTCGGAGCATTCTGTGAAGTTTGAAAAAAAAATCTTTCCGATCAAGCTGAGATTGAACCAGAAGCTTCAGAACACCCATGTTTTTCACTGTAAAAGGAATCTCGGAGCATTCTGTGAAGTTTGAAAAAAAAAAATCTTTCCGATCAAGCTGAGATTGAACCAGAAGCTTCAAGAAATACCCATATTTTACTGTAAAATGAATCACGGAGCATTCTGTGCAGTTTAAAAAAAAAAATCTTTCCGATCAAGCTGAGATTGAACCAGAAGCTTCAGAACACCCATGTTTCTTACAACAGAATGAATATGCGAGCATTCTTTGAAGTTTGAAAAAAAAAATCTTTCCGATCATGCTGAGATTGAACCACAAGCTTCAGTACACCCATGTTTTTCACTGTAAAAGGAATCTCGGAGTATTCTGTGAAGTTTGAAAAAAAAATTCTTTCCGATCAAGCTGAGATTGAACCAGAAGCTTCAGCAATACCCATGTTTTACTGTAAAATGAATCACGGAGCATTCTGTGCAGTTTGAAAAAAAAAATCTTTCCGATCAAGCTGAGATTGAACCAGAAGCTTCAGAACACCCATGTTTTTCACTGTAAAAGGAATCTCGGAGCATTCTGTGAAGTTTGAAAAAAAAAATCTTTCCGATCAAGCTGAGATTGAACTAGAAGCTTCAGAACACCCATGTTTCTTACAACAGAATGCCGAGATCGAACCACAAGCTTCAGAACACCCATGTTTCTTAGTAGATAATGAATCTCCTAGCATTCTGTGAAGTTTAAAAGTTGTATGTTTCTGATCAAGCTAAGATCGAACCACAAGCTTCAGAACACCCATGTTTCTTACTACAGAATGAATATGCGAGCAATCATTGAAGGTTGAAAGATGTTTGTTTCCAATCAAGCTGAGATTGAACCAGTAGCTTCAGAATACCCATGTTTCCTTACTTCCGAACGAATCTCGGAGCATTCTGTGAAGTTTGAGAAAAAAAAATCTTTCCGATCATGCTGAGATTGAACCAGAAGCTTCAGAACACCCATGTTTTCACTGTAAAAGGAATCTCGGAGCATTCTGTGAAGTTTGAAAAAAAAATCTTTCCGATCATGCTGAGATTGAATCAGAAGCTTCAGAACACCCATGTTTCTTACAACATAATGAATATGCGAGCATTCTTTGAAGTTTGAAAACAAAACATCGTTCCGATCATGCCGAGATCGAACCACAAGCTTCAGAACACCCATGTTTCTTAGTAGATAATGAATCTCCTAGCATTCTGTGAAGTTTAAAAGTTGTATGTTTCCGATCAAGCTAGGATCGAACCACTAGCTTCAGGCCCGCATGTTTCTTACTACAGAATGAATATGCGAGCAATCATTGAAGGTTGAAAGATGTTTGTTTCCAATCAAGCTGAGATTGAACCAGTAGCTTCAGAATACCCATGTATCCTTACTTCCGAACGAATCTCGGAGCATTCTGTGAAGTTTGAAAACAAAATCTTTCCGATCAAGCTGAGATTGAACCAGAAGCTTCAGAACACCCATGTTTTTCACTGTAAAAGGAATCTCGGAGCATTCTGTGAAGTTTGAAAAAAAAAATCTTTCCGATCAAGCTGAGATTGAACCAGAAGCTTCAGCAATACCCATGTTTTACTGTAAAATGAATCACGGAGCATTCTGTGCAGTTTGAAAAAAAAAATCTTTCCGATCAAGCTGAGATTGAACCAGAAGCTTCAGTACACCCATGTTTTACACTGTAAAAGGAATCTCGGAGCATTCTGTGAAGTTTGAAAAAAAAATCTTTCCGATCAAGCTGAGATTGAACCAGAAGCTTCAGAACACCCATGTTTCTTACAACAGAATGAATATGCGAGCATTCTTTGAAATTTGAAAAAAAACAACTTTCCTATCAGCTGAGATCGAACCACAAGCTTAAGCAATACCCATGTTTTCCTGTAAAATTAATCACGGAGCATTCTGTGCAGTTTGAAAAAATCTTTCCGATCAATGTGAGCTTGAACCAGATGCTTCAGAACACCCATGTTTCTTACAACAGAATGAATATGCGAGCACTCTTTGAAGTTTGAAAACAAAACATCGTTCCGATCAAGCCGAGATCGAACCACAAGCTTCAGAACACCCATGTTTCTTAGTAAAAAATGAATCTCCTAGCATTCTGTGAAGTTTAAAAGTTGTATGTTTCCGATCAAGCTAAGATCGAACCACAAGCTTCAGGCCCCCATGTTTCTTACTACAGAATGAATATGCGAGCAATCATTGAAGGTTGAAAGATGTTTGTTTCCAATCAAGCTGAGATTGAACCAGTAGCTTCAGAATACCCATGTTTCCTTACTTCCGAACGAATCTCGGAGCATTCTGTGAAGTTTGAAAAAAAAATCTTTCCGATCATACTGAGATTGAACCAGAAGCTTCAGAACACCCATGTTTTTCACTGTAAAAGGAATCTCGGAGCATTCTGGGAAGTTTGAAAAAAAAATCTTTCCGATCATGCTGAGATTGAACCAGAAGCTTCAGTACACCCATGTTTTTCACTGTTAAAAGGAATCTCGGAGCATTCTGTCAAGTTTGAAAAAAAAAATCTTTCCGATCAAGCTGAGATTGAACCAGAAGCTTCAGTACACCCATGTTTTTCACTGTAAAAGAACTCTCGGAGCATTCTGTGAAGTTTGAAAAAAAAATCTTTCCGATCAAGCTGAGATTGAACCAGAAGCTTCAGAACACCCATGTTTCTTACAACAGAATGCCGAGATCGAACCACAAGCTTCAGAACACCCATGTTTCTTAGTAGATAATGAATCTCCTAGCTTTCTGTGAAGTTTAAAAGTTGTATGTTTCCGATCAAGCTAAGATCGAACCACAAGCTTCAGAACACCCATGTTTCTTACTACAGAATGAATATGCGAGCAATCATTGAAGGTTGAAAGATGTTTGTTTCCAATCAAGCTGAGATTGAACCAGTAGCTTAAGAATACCCATGTTTCTTACAACATAATGAATATGCGAGCATTCTTTGAAGTTTGAAAACAAAACATCGTTCCGATCATGCCGAGATCGAACCACAAGCTTCAGAACACCCATGTTTCTTAGTAGATAATGAATCTCCTAGCATTCTGTGAAGTTTAAAAGTTGTATGTTTCCGATCAAGCCGAGATCGAACCACAAGCTTCAGGCCCCCATGTGTCTTACTACAGAATGAATATGCGAGCAATCATTGAAGGTTGAAAGATGTTTGTTTCCAATCAAGCTGAGATTGAACCACTAGCTTCAGAATACCCATGTTTCATTACTTCCGAACGAATCTCGGAGCATTCTGTGAAGTTTGAAAAAAAAATCTTTCCGATCATGCTGAGATTGAACCAGAAGCTTCAGAACACCCTTGTTTTTCACTGTAAAAGGAATCTCGGAGCATTCTGTGAAGTTTGAAAAAAAAAAATCTTTCCGATCAAGCTGAGATTGAACCAGAAGCTTCAAGAAATACCCATATTTTACTGTAAAATGAATCACGGAGCATTCTGTGCAGTTTTAAAAAAAAAATCTTTCCGATCAAGCTGAGATTGAACCAGAAGCTTCAGAACACCCATGTTTCTTACAACAGAATGAATATGCGAGCATTCTTTGAAGTTTGAAAACAAAACATCGTTCCGATCAAGCCGAGCTCGAACCACAAGCTTCAGAACACCCATGTTTCTTAGTAAATAATGAATCTCCTATGCATTCTGTGAAGTTTAAAAGTTGTATGTTTCCGATCAAGCAAAGATCGAACCACAAGCTTCAGAACACCCATGTTTCTTACTACAGAATGAATATGCAAGCAATCATTGAAGGTTGAAAGATGTTTGTTTCCAATCAAGCTGAGATTGAACCAGTAGCTTCAGAATACCCATGTTTCCTTACTTCCGAACGAATCTCGGAGCATTCTGTGAAGTTTGAAAAAAAAATCTTTCCGATCATGCTGAGATTGAACCACAAGCTTCAGTACACCCATGTTTTTCACTGTAAAAGGAATCTCGGAGCATTCTGTGAAGTTTGAAAAAACAATTCTTTCCGATCAAGCTGAGATTGAACCAGAAGCTTCAACAATACCCATGTTTTACTGTAAAATGAATCGCGGAGCATTCTGTGCAGTTTGAAAAAAAAAATCTTTCCAATCAAGCTGAGATTGAACCACAAGCTTCAGTACACCCATGTTTCTTACAACAGAATGAATATGCGAGCATTCTTTGAAATTTGAAAAAAAGAACTTTCCGATCAGCTGAGATCGAACCAGACGCTTTAGCAATACCCATGTTTAACTGTAAAATGAATCACGGAGCATTCTGTGCAGTTTGAAAAAATCTTTCCGATCAATGTGAGCTTGAACCAGATGCTTCAGAACACCCATGTTTTTTACAACAGAATGAATATGCGAGCATTCTTTGAAGTTTGAAAACAAAACATCGTTCCGATCAAGCCGAGATCGAACCACAAGCTTCAGAACACCCATGTTTCTTAGTAGATAATGAATCTCCTAGCATTCTGTGAAGTTTAAAAGTTGTATGTTTCCGATCAAGCTAAGATCGAACCACAAGCTTCAGAACACCCATGTTTCTTACTACAGAATGAATATGCGAGCAATCATTGAAGGTTGAAAGATGTTTGTTTCCAATCAAGCTGAGATTGAACCAGTAGCTTCAGAATACCCATGTTTCCTTACTTCCGAACGAATCTCGAGCATTCTGTGAAGTTTGAAAAAAAAATCTTTCCGATCATGCTGAGATTGAACCAGAAGCTTCAGAACACCCATGTTTTTCACTGTAAAAGGAATCTCGGAGCATTCTGTGCAGTTTGAAAAAAAAATCTTTCCGATCATGCTGAGATTGAACCAGAAGCTTCAGAACACCCATGTTTTTCAATGTAAAAGGAATCTCGGAGCATTCTGTGAAGTTTGAAAAAAAAATCTTTCCGATCAAGCTGAGATTGAACCAGAAGCTTCAGAACACCCATGTTTTTTACAACAGAATGAATATGCGAGAATTTTTTGAAATTTGAAAAAAACAACTTTCCGATCAGCTGAGATCGAACCAGAAGCTTTAGCAATACCCATGTTTTCCTGTAAAATTAATCACGGAGCATTCTGTGCAGTTTGAAAAAAATCTTTCCGATCAATGTGAGCTTGAACCAGATGCTTCAGAACACCCATGTTTCTTACAACAGAATGAATATGCGAGCATTCTTTGAAGTTTGAAAACAAAACATCGTTCCGATCAAGCCGAGATCGAACCACAAGCTTCAGAACACCCATGTTTCTTAGTAGATAATGAATCTCCTAGCATTCTGTGAAGTTTAAAAGTTGCATGTTTCCGATCAAGCTAAGATCGAACCACTAGCTTCAGGCCCCCATGTTTCTTACTACAGAATGAATATGCGAGCAATCATTGAAGGTTGAAAGATGTTTGTTTCCAATCAAGCTGAGATTGAACCAGTAGCTTCAGAATACCCATGTTTCCTTACTTCCGAACGAATCTCGGAGCATTCTGTGAAGTTTGAAAAAAAAATCTTTCCGATCATGCTGAGATTGAACCAGAAGCTTCAGAACACCCATGTTTTTCACTGTAAAAGGAATCTCGGAGCATTCTGGGAAGTTTGAAAAAAAAAATCTTTCCGATCATGCTGAGATTGAACCAAAAGCTTCAGTATACCCATGTTTTTCACTGTTAAAAGGAATCTCGGAGCATTCTGTGAAGTTTGAAAAAAAAAATCTTTCCGATCAAGCTGAGATTGAACCAGAAGCTTCAGTACACCCATGTTTTTCACTGTAAAAGAAATCTCGGAGCATTCTGTGAAGTTTGAAAAAAAAATCTTTCCGATCAAGCTGAGATTGAACCAGAAGCTTCAGAACACCCATGTTTCTTACAACAGAATGCCGAGATCGAACCACAAGCTTCAGAACACCCATGTTTCTAGTAGATAATGAATCTCCTAGCTTTCTGTGAAGTTTAAAAGTTGTATGTTTCCGATCAAGCTAAGATCGAACCACAAGCTTCAGAACACCCATGTTTCTTACTACAGAATGAATATGCGAGCAATCATTGAAGGTTGAAAGATGTTTGTTTCCAATCAAGCTGAGATTGAACCAGTAGCTTAAGAATACCCATGTTTCTTACAACATAATGAATATGCGAGCATTCTTTGAAGTTTGAAAACAAAACATCGTTCCGATCATGCCGAGATCGAACCACAAGCTTCAGAACACCCATGTTTCTTAGTAGATAATGAATCTCCTAGCATTCTGTGAAGTTTAAAAGTTGTATGTTTCCGATCAAGCCAAGATCGAACCACAAGCTTCAGGCCCCCATGTGTCTTACTACAGAATGAATATGCGAGCAATCATTGAAGGTTGAAAGATGTTTGTTTCCAATCAAGCTGAGATTGAACCAGTAGCTTAAGAATACCCATGTTTCATTACTTCCGAACGAATCTCGGAGCATTCTGTGAAGTTTGAAAAAAAAATCTTTCCGATCATGCTGAGATTGAACCAGAAGCTTCAGAACACCCTTGTTTTTCACTGTAAAAGGAATCTCGGAGCATTCTGTGAAGTTTGAAAAAAAAAATCTTTCCGATCAAGCTGAGATTGAACCAGAAGCTTCAAGAAATACCCATATTTTACTGTAAAATGAATCACGGAGCATTCTGTGCAGTTTTAAAAAAAAAATCTTTCCGATCAAGCTGAGATTGAACCAGAAGCTTCAGAACACCCATGTTTCTTACAACAGAATGAATATGCGAGCATTCTTTGAAGTTTGAAAACAAAACATCGTTCCGATCAAGCCGAGCTCGAACCAAAAGCTTCAGAACACCCATGTTTCTTAGTAAATAATGAATCTCCTAGCATTCTGTGAAGTTTAAAAGTTGTATGTTTCCGATCAAGCAAAGATCGAACCACAAGCTTCAGAACACCCATGTTTCTTACTACAGAATGAATATGCGAGCAATCATTGAAGGTTGAAAGATGTTTGTTTCCAATCAAGCTGAGATTGAACCAGTAGCTTCAGAATACCCATTTTTCCTTACTTCCGAACGAATCTCGGAGCATTCTGTGAAGTTTGAAAAAAAAATCTTTCCGATCATGCTGAGATTGAACCACAAGCTTCAGTACACCCATGTTTTTCACTGTAAAAGGAATCTCGGAGCATTCTGTGAAGTTTGAAAAAACAATTCTTTCCGATCAAGCTGAGATTGAACCAGAAGCTTCAGCAATACCCATGTTTTACTGTAAAATGAATCGCGGAGCATTCTGTGCAGTTTGAAAAAAAAAATCTTTCCGATCAAGCTGAGATTGAACCACAAGCTTCAGTACACCCATGTTTCTTACAACAGAATGAATATGCGAGCATTCTTTGAAATTTGAAAAAAACAACTTTCCGATCAGCTGAGATCGAACCAGACGCTTTAGCAATACCCATGTTTAACTGTAAAATGAATCACGGAGCATTCTGTGCAGTTTGAAAAAATCTTTCCGATCAATGTGAGCTTGAACCAGATGCTTCAGAACACCCATGTTTTTTTTTACAACAGAATGAATATGCGAGCATTCTTTGAAGTTTGAAAACAAAACATCGTTCCGATCAAGCCGAGATCGAACCACAAGCTTCAGAACACCCATGTTTCTTAGTAGATAATGAATCTCCTAGCATTCTGTGAAGTTTAAAAGTTGTATGTTTCCGATCAAGCTAAGATCGAACCACAAGCTTCAGAACACCCATGTTTCTTACTACAGAATGAATATGCGAGCAATCATTGAAGGTTGAAAGATGTTTGTTTCCAATCAAGCTGAGATTGAACCAGTAGCTTCAGAATACCCATGTTTCCTTACTTCCGAACGAATCTCGAGCATTCTGTGAAGTTTGAAAAAAAAATCTTTCCGATCATGCTGAGATTGAACCAGAAGCATCAGAACACCCATGTTTTTCACTGTAAAAGGAATCTCGGAGCATTCTGTGCAGTTTGAAAAAAAAATCTTTCCGATCATGCTGAGATTGAACCAGAAGCTTCAGAACACCCATGTTTTTCACTGTAAAAGGAATCTCGGAGCATTCTGTGAAGTTTGAAAAAAAAAATCTTTCCGATCAAGCTGAGATTGAACCAGAAGCTTCAGAACACCCATGTTTCTTACAACAGAATGAATATGCGAGAATTTTTTGAAATTTGAAAAAAACAACTTTCCGATCAGCTGAGATCGAACCAGAAGCTTTAGCAATACCCATGTTTTCCTGTAAAATTAATCACGGAGCATTCTGTGCAGTTTGAAAAAAATCTTTCCGATCAATGTGAGCTTGAACCGGATGCTTCAGAACACCCATGTTTCTTACAACAGAATGAATATGCGAGCATTCTTTGAAGTTTGAAAACAAAACATCGTTCCGATCAAGCCGAGATCGAACCACAAGCTTCAGAACACCCATGTTTCTTAGTAGATAATGAATCTCCTAGCATTCTGTGAAGTTTAAAAGTTGCATGTTTCCGATCAAGCTAAGATCGAACCACTAGCTTCAGGCCCCCATGTTTCTTACTACAGAATGAATATGCGAGCAATCATTGAAGGTTGAAAGATGTTTGTTTCCAATCAAGCTGAGATTGAACCAGTAGCTTCAGAATACCCATGTTTCCTTACTTCCGAACGAATCTCGGAGCATTCTGTGAAGTTTGAAAAAAAATTCTTTCCGATCAAGCTGAGATTGAACCAGAAGCTTCAGCAATACCCATATTTTACTGTAAAATGAATCACGGAGCATTCTGTGCAGTTTGAAAAAAAAAAACTTTCCGATCAAGCAGAGATTGAACCAGAAGCTTCAGAACACCCATGTTTCTTACAACAGAATGAATATGCGAGCATTCTTTGAAGTTTGAAAACAAAACATCGTTCCGATCAAGCCGAGATCGAACCACAAGCTTCAGAACACCCATGTTTCTTAGTAAATAATGAATCTCCTAGCATTCTGTGAAGTTTAAAAGTTGTATGTTTCCGATCAAGCAAAGATCGAACCACAAGCTTCAGTACACCCATGTTTCTTACAACAGAATGAATATGCGAGCATTCTTTGAAATTTGAAAAAAAGAACTTTCCGATCAGCTGAGATCGAACCAGACGCTTTAGCAATACCCATGTTTTCCTGTAAAATTAATCACGGAGCATTCTGTGCAGTTTGAAAAAAATCTTTCCGATCAATGTGAGCTTGAACCGGATGCTTCAGAACACCCATGTTTCTTACAACAGAATGAATATGCGAGCATTCTTTGAAGTTTGAAAACAAAACATCGTTCCGATCAAGCCGAGATCGAACCACAAGCTTCAGAACACCCATGTTTCTTAGTAGATAATGAATCTCCTAGCATTCTGTGAAGTTTAAAAGTTGCATGTTTCCGATCAAGCTAAGATCGAACCACTAGCTTCAGGCCCCCATGTTTCTTACTACAGAATGAATATGCGAGCAATCATTGAAGGTTGAAAGATGTTTGTTTCCAATCAAGCTGAGATTGAACCAGTAGCTTCAGAATACCCATGTTTCCTTACTTCCGAACGAATCTCGGAGCATTCTGTGAAGTTTGAAAAAAAATTCTTTCCGATCAAGCTGAGATTGAACCAGAAGCTTCAGCAATACCCATATTTTACTGTAAAATGAATCACGGAGCATTCTGTGCAGTTTGAAAAAAAAAATCTTTCCGATCAAGCAGAGATTGAACCAGAAGCTTCAGAACACCCATGTTTCTTACAACAGAATGAATATGCGAGCATTCTTTGAAGTTTGAAAACAAAACATCGTTCCGATCAAGCCGAGATCGAACCACAAGCTTCAGAACACCCATGTTTCTTAGTAAATAATGAATCTCCTAGCATTCTGTGAAGTTTAAAAGTTGTATGTTTCCGATCAAGCAAAGATCGAACCACAAGCTTCAGTACACCCATGTTTCTTACAACAGAATGAATATGCGAGCATTCTTTGAAATTTGAAAAAAAGAACTTTCCGATCAGCTGAGATCGAACCAGACGCTTTAGCAATACCCATGTTTAACTGTAAAATGAATCACGGAGCATTCTGTGCAGTTTGAAAAAATCTTTCCGATCAATGTGAGCTTGAACCAGATGCTTCAGAACACCCATGTTTTTTACAACAGAATGAATATGCGAGCATTCTTTCAAGTTTGAAAACAAAACATCGTTCCGATCAAGCCGAGATCGAACCACAAGCTTCAGAACACCCATGTTTCTTAGTAGATAATGAATCTCCTAGCATTCTGTGAAGTTTAAAAGTTGCATGTTTCCGATCAAGCTAAGATCGAACCACTAGCTTCAGGCCCCCATGTTTCTTACTACAGGATGAATATGCGAGCAATCATTGAAGGTTGAAAGATGTTTGTTTCCAATCAAGCTGAGATTGAACCAGTAGCTTCAGAATACCCATGTTTCCTTACTTCCGAACGAATCTCGGAGCATTCTGTGAAGTTTGAAAAAAAAATCTTTCCGATCATGCTGAGATTGAACCAGAAGCTTCAGAACACCCATGTTTTTCACTGTAAAAGGAATCTCGGAGCATTCTGGGAAGTTTGAAAAAAAAATCTTTCCGATCATGCTGAGATTGAACCAGAAGCTTCAGTACACCCATGTTTTTCACTGTTAAAAGGAATCTCGGAGCATTCTGTGAAGTTTGAAAAAAAAAATCTTTCCGATCAAGCTGAGATTGAACCAGAAGCTTCAGTACACCCATGTTTTTCACTGTAAAAGAAATCTCGGAGCATTCTGTGAAGTTTGAAAAAAAAATTCTTTCCGATCAAGCTGAGATTGAACCAGAAGCTTCAGAACACCCATGTTTCTTACAACAGAATGCCGAGATCGAACCACAAGCTTCAGAACACCCATGTTTCTTAGTAGATAATGAATCTCCTAGCTTTCTGTGAAGTTTAAAAGTTGTATGTTTCCGATCAAGCTAAGATCGAACCACAAGCTTCAGAACACCCATGTTTCTTACTACAGAATGAATATGCGAGCAATCATTGAAGGTTGAAAGATGTTTGTTTCCAATCAAGCTGAGATTGAACCAGTAGCTTAAGAATACCCATGTTTCTTACAACATAATGAATATGCGAGCATTCTTTGAAGTTTGAAAACAAAACATCGTTCCGATCATGCCGAGATCGAACCACAAGCTTCAGAACACCCATGTTTCTTAGTAGATAATGAATCTCCTAGCATTCTGTGAAGTTTAAAAGTTGTATGTTTCCGATCAAGCCAAGATCGAACCACAAGCTTCAGGCCCCCATGTGTCTTACTACAGAATGAATATGCGAGCAATCATTGAAGGTTGAAAGGTGTTTGTTTCCAATCAAGCTGAGATTGAACCAGTAGCTTAAGAATACCCATGTTTCATTACTTCCGAACGAATCTCGGAGCATTCTGTGAAGTTTGAAAAAAAAATCTTTCCGATCATGCTGAGATTGAACCACAAGCTTCAGTACACCCATGTTTTTCACTGTAAAAGGAATCTCGGAGCATTCTGTGAAGTTTGAAAAAACAATTCTTTCCGATCAAGCTGAGACTGAACCAGAAGCTTCAGCAATACCCATGTTTTACTGTAAAATGAATCGCGGAGCATTCTGTGCAGTTTGAAAAAAAAAAATCTTTCCGATCAAGCTGAGATTGAACCACAAGCTTCAGTACACCCATGTTTCTTACAACAGAATGAATATGCGAGCATTCTTTGAAATTTGAAAAAAAGAACTTTCCGATCAGCTGAGATCGAACCAGACGCTTTAGCAATACCGATGTTTAACTGTAAAATGAATCACGGAGCATTCTGTGCAGTTTGAAAAAATCTTTCCGATCAATGTGAGCTTGAACCAGATGCTTCAGAACACCCATGTTTTTTACAACAGAATGAATATGCGAGCATTCTTTGAAGTTTGAAAACAAAACATCGTTCCGATCAAGCTGAGATCGAACCACAAGCTTCAGAACACCCATGTTTCTTAGTAGATAATGAATCTCCTAGCATTCTGTGAAGTTTAAAAGTTGTATGTTTCCGATCAAGCTAAGATCGAACCAGAAGCTTCAGAACACCCATGTTTTTCAATGTAAAAGGAATCTCGGAGCATTCTGTGAAGTTTTTTAAAAAAAAATCTTTCCGATCAAGCTGAGATTGAACCAGAAGCTTCAAGAAATACCCATATTTTACTGTAAAATGAATCACGGAGCATTCTGTGCAGTTTAAAAAAAAAAATCTTTCCGATCAAGCTGAGATTGAACCAGAAGCTTCAGAACACCCATGTTTCTTACAACAGAATGAATATGCGAGCATTCTTTGAAGTTTGAAAACAAAACATCGTTCCGATCAAGCCGAGATCGAACCACAAGCTTCAGAACACCCATGTTTCTTAGTAGATAATGAATCTCCTAGCATTCTGTGAAGTTTAAAAGTTGTATGTTTCCGATCAAGCAAAGATCGAACCACAAGCTTCAGAACACCCATGTTTCTAACTACAGAATGAATATGCGAGCAATCATTGAAGGTTGAAAGATGTTTGTTTCCAATCAAGCTGAGATTGAACCAGTAGCTTCAGAATACCCATGTTTCCTTACTTCCGAACGAATCTCGGAGCATTCTGTGAAGTTTGAAAAAAAAATCTTTCCGATCATGCTGAGATTGAACCACAAGCTTCAGTACACCCATGTTTTTCACTGTAAAAGGAATCTCGGAGCATTCTGTGAAGTTTGAAAAAACAATTCTTTCCGATCAAGCTAAGATTGAACCAGAAGCTTCAGCAATACCCATGTTTTACTGTAAAATGAATCGCGGAACATTCTGTGCAGTTTGAAAAAAAAAATCTTTCCGATCAAGCTGAGATTGAACCACAAGCTTCAGTACACCCATGTTTCTTACAACAGAATGAATATGCGAGCATTCTTTGAAATTTGAAAAAAAGAACTTTCCGATCAGATGAGATCGAACCAGACGCTTTAGCAATACCCATGTTTAACTGTAAAATGAATCACGGAGCATTCTGTGCAGTTTGAAAAAATCTTTCCGATCAATGTGAGCTTGAACCAGATGCTTCAGAACACCCATGTTTTTTACAACAGAATGAATATGCGAGCATTCTTTGAAGTTTGAAAACAAAACATCGTTCCGATCAAGCCGAGATCGAACCACAAGCTTCAGAACACCCATGTTTCTTAGTAGATAATGAATCTCCTAGCATTCTGTGAAGTTTAAAAGTTGTATGTTTCCGATCAAGCTAAGATCGAACCACAAGCTTCAGAACACCCATGTTTCTTACTACAGAATGAATATGCGAGCAATCATTGAAGGTTGAAAGATGTTTGTTTCCAATCAAGCTGAGATTGAACCAGTAGCTTCAGAATACCCATGTTTCCTTACTTCCGAACGAATCTCGAGCATTCTGTGAAGTTTGAAAAAAAAATCTTTCCGATCATGCTGAGATTGAACCAGAAGCGTCAGAACACCCATGTTTTTCACTGTAAAAGGAATCTCGGAGCATTCTGTGCAGTTTGAAAAAAAAATCTTTCCGATCATGCTGAGATTGAACCAGAAGCTTCAGAACACCCATGTTTTTCACTGTAAAAGGAATCTCGGAGCATTCTGTGAAGTTTGAAAAAAAAAATCTTTCCGATCAAGCTGAGATTGAACCAGAAGCTTCAGTACACCCATGTTTCTTACAACAGAATGAATATGCGAGCATTCTTTGAAATTTGAAAAAAAGAACTTTCCGATCAGATGAGATCGAACCAGACGCTTTAGCAATACCCATGTTTAACTGTAAAATGAATCACGGAGCATTCTGTGCAGTTTGAAAAAATCTTTCCGATCAATGTGAGCTTGAACCAGATGCTTCAGAACACCCATGTTTTTTACAACAGAATGAATATGCGAGCATTCTTTGAAGTTTGAAAACAAAACATCGTTCCGATCAAGCCGAGATCGAACCACAAGCTTCAGAACACCCATGTTTCTTAGTAGATAATGAATCTCCTAGCATTCTGTGAAGTTTAAAAGTTGTATGTTTCCGATCAAGCTAAGATCGAACCACAAGCTTCAGAACACCCATGTTTCTTACTACAGAATGAATATGCGAGCAATCATTGAAGGTTGAAAGATGTTTGTTTCCAATCAAGCTGAGATTGAACCAGTAGCTTCAGAATACCCATGTTTCCTTACTTCCGAACGAATCTCGAGCATTCTGTGAAGTTTGAAAAAAAAATCTTTCCGATCATGCTGAGATTGAACCAGAAGCGTCAGAACACCCATGTTTTTCACTGTAAAAGGAATCTCGGAGCATTCTGTGCAGTTTGAAAAAAAAATCTTTCCGATCAAGCTGAGATTGAACCAGAAGCTTCAGAACACCCATGTTTCTTACAACAGAATGAATATGCGAGAATTTTTTGAAATTTGAAAAAAACAACTTTCCGATCAGCTGAGATCGAACCAGAAGCTTTAGCAATACCCATGTTTTCCTGTAAAATTAATCACGGAGCATTCTGTGCAGTTTGAAAAAAATCTTTCCGATCAATGTGAGCTTGAACCAGATGCTTCAGAACACCCATGTTTCTTACAACAGAATGAATATGCGAGCATTCTTTGAAGTTTGAAAACAAAACATCGTTCCGATCAAGCCGAGATCAAACCACAAGCTTCAGAACACCCATGTTTCTTAGTAGATAATGAATCTCCTAGCATTCTGTGAAGTTTAAAAGTTGCATGTTTCCGATCAAGCTAAGATCGAACCACTAGCTTCAGGCCCCCATGTTTCTTACTACAGAATGAATATGCGAGCAATCATTGAAGGTTGAAAGATGTTTGTTTCCAATCAAGCTGAGATTGAACCAGTAGCTTCAGAATACCCATGTTTCCTTACTTCCGAACGAATCTCGGAGCATTCTGTGAAGTTTGAAAAAAAAATTCTTTCCGATCATGCTGAGATTGAACCAGAAACTTCAGTACACCCATGTTTTTCACTGTAAAAGGAATCTCGGAGCATTCTGTGAAGTTTGAAAAAAAAATTCTTTCCGATCAAGCTGAGATTGAACCAGAAGCTTCAGCAATACCCATGTTTTACTGTAAAATGAATCGCGGAGCATTCTGTGAAGTTTGAAAAAAAAAAATCTTTCCGATCAAGCTGAGATTGAACCACAAGCTTCAGAACACCCATGTTTCTTACAACAGAAAGAATATGCGAGCATTCTTTGAAGTTTGAAAAAAAGAACTTTCCGATCAGCTGAGATCGAACCAGACGCTTTAGCAATACCCATGTTTAACTGTAAAATGAATCACGGAGCATTCTGTGCAGTTTGAAAAAATCTTTCCGATCAATGCGAGCTTGAACCAGATGCTTCAGAACACCCATGTTTTTTACAACAGAATGAATATGCGAGCATTCTTTGAAGTTTGAAAACAAAACATCGTTCCGATCAAGCCGAGATCGAACCACAAGCTTCAGAACACCCATGTTTCTTAGTAGATAATGAATCTCCTAGCATTCTGTGAAGTTTAAAAGTTGTATGTTTCCGATCAAGCTAAGATCGAACCACAAGCTTCAGAACACCCATGTTTCTTACTACAGAATGAATATGCGAGCAATCATTGAAGGTTGAAAGATGTTTGTTTCCAATCAAGCTGAGATTGAACCAGTAGCTTCAGAATACCCATGTTTCCTTACTTCCGAACGAATCTCGAGCATTCTGTGAAGTTTGAAAATAAAATCTTTCCGATCATGCTGAGATTGAACCAGAAGCTTCAGAACACCCATGTTTTTCACTGTAAAAGGAATCTCGGAGCATTCTGTGAAGTTTGAAAAAACAAATCTTTCCGATCATGCTGAGATTGAACCAGAAGCTTCAGAACACCCATGTTTCTTACAACAGAATGAATATGCGAGAATTTTTTGAAATTTGAAAAAAACAACTTTCCGATCAGCTGAGATCGAACCAGAAGCTTTAGCAATACCCATGTTTTCCTGTAAAATTAATCACGGAGCATTCTGTGCAGTTTGAAAAAATCTTTCCGATCAATGTGAGCTTGAACCAGATGCTTCAGAACACCCATGTTTCTTACAACAGAATGAATATGCGAGCATTCTTTGAAGTTTGAAAACAAAACATCGTTCCGATCAAGCCGAGATCGAACCACAAGCTTCAGAACACCCATGTTTCTTAGTAGATAATGAATCTCCTAGCATTCTGTGAAGTTTAAAAGTTGTATGTTTCCGATCAAGCTAAGATCGAACCACTAGCTTCAGGCCCCCATGTTTCTTACTACAGAATGAATATGCGAGCAATCATTGAAGGTTGAAAGATGTTTGTTTCCAATCAAGCTGAGATTGAACCAGAAGCTTCAGAATACCCATGTTTCCTTACTTCCGAACGAATCTCGGAGCATTCTGTGAAGTTTGAAAAAAAAATCTTTCCGATCAAGCTGAGATTGACCCAGAAGCTTCAGAACACCCATGTTTTTCACTGTAAAAGGAATCTCGGAGCATTCTGTGAAGTTTGAAAAAAAAAATCTTTCCGATCATGCTGAGATTGAACCACAAGCTTCAGTACACCCATGTTTTTCACTGTAAAAGGAATCTCGGAGTATTCTGTGAAGTTTGAAAAAAAAATCTTTCCGATCAAGCTGAGATTGAACCAGAAGCTTCAGCAATATCCATGTTTTACTGTAAAATGAATCACGGAGCATTCTGTGCAGTTTGAAAAAAAAAATCTTTCCGATCAAGCTGAGATTGAACCAGAAGCTTCAGCAATACCCATGTTTTACTGTAAAATGAATCACGGAGCATTCTGTGCAGTTTGAAAAAAAAAATATTTCCGATCAAGCTGAGATTGAACCAGAAGCTTCAGAACACCCATGTTTTTCACTGTAAAAGGAATCTCGGAGCATTCTGTGAAGTTTGAAAAAAAAAATCTTTCCGATCAAGCTGAGATTGAACCAGAAGCTTCAGAACACCCATGTTTCTTACAACAGAATGCCGAGATCGAACCACAAGCTTCAGAACACCCATGTTTCTTAGTAGATAATGAATCTCCTAGCATTCTGTGAAGTTTAAAAGTTGTATGTTTCTGATCAAGCTAAGATCGAACCACAAGCTTCAGAACACCCATGTTTCTTACTACAGAATGAATATGCGAGCAATCATTGAAGGTTGAAAGATGTTTGTTTCCAATCAAGCTGAGATTGAACCAGTAGCTTCAGAATACCCATGTTTCCTTACTTCCGAACGAATCTCGGAGCATTCTGTGAAGTTTGAAAAAAAAAATCTTTCCGATCATGCTGAGATTGAACCAGAAGCTTCAGAACACCCTTGTTTTTCACTGTAAAAGGAATCTCGGAGCATTCTGTGAAGTTTGAAAAAAAAAATCTTTCCGATCAAGCTGAGATTGAACCAGAAGCTTCAGCAATACCCATATTTTACTGTAAAATGAATCACGGAGCATTCTGTGCAGTTTGAAAAAAAAAAATCTTTCCGATCAAGCAGAGATTGAACCAGAAGCTTCAGAACACCCATGTTTCTTACAACAGAATGAATATGCGAGCATTCTTTGAAGTTTGAAAACAAAACATCGTTCCGATCAAGCCGAGATCGAACCACAAGCTTCAGAACACCCATGTTTCTTAGTAAATAATGAATCTCCTAGCATTCTGTGAAGTTTAAAAGTTGTATGTTTCCGATCAAGCAAAGATCGAACCACAAGCTTCAGAACACAAATGTTTCTTACTACAGAATGAATATGCGAGCAATCATTGAAGGTTGAAAGATGTTTGTTTAAAAATCAAGCTGAGATTGAACCAGTAGCTTAAGAATACCCATGTTTCCTTACTTCCGAACGAATCTCGGAGCATTCTGTGAAGTTTGAAAAAAAAATCTTTCCGATCATGCTGAGATTGAACCAGAAACTTCAGTACACCCATGTTTTTCACTGTAAAAGGAATCTCGGAGCATTCTGTGAAGTTTGAAAAAAAAATTCTTTCCGATCAAGCTGAGATTGAACCAGAAGCTTCAGCAATACCCATGTTTTACTGTAAAATGAATCGCGGAGCATTCTGTGAAGTTTGAAAAAAAAAAATCTTTCCGATCAAGCTGAGATTGAACCACAAGCTTCAGAACACCCATGTTTCTTACAACAGAATGAATATGCGAGCATTCTTTGAAGTTTGAAAAAAACAACTTTCCGATCAGCTGAGATCGAACCAGACGCTTTAGCAATACCCATGTTTAACTGTAAAATGAATCACGGAGCATTCTGTGCGTTTGAAAAAATCTTTCCGATCAATGCGAGCTTGAAACAGATGCTTCAGAACACCCATGTTTTTTACAACAGAATGAATATGCGAGCATTCTTTGAAGTTTGAAAACAAAACATCGTTCCGATCAAGCCGAGATCGAACCACAAGCTTCAGAACACCCATGTTTCTTAGTAGATAATGAATCTCCTAGCATTCTGTGAAGTTTAAAAGTTGTATGTTTCCGATCAAGCTAAGATCGAACCACAAGCTTCAGAACACCCATGTTTCTTACTACAGAATGAATATGCGAGCAATCATTGAAGGTTGAAAGATGTTTGTTTCCGATCAATGTGAGCTTGAACCAGATGCTTCAGAACACCCATGTTTCTTACAACAGAATGAATATGCGAGCATTCATTGAAGGTTGAAAAAAAAAATCTTTCCGATCATGCTGAGATTGAACCACAAGCTTCAGAACACCCATGTTTTCCACTGTAAAAGGAATCTCGGAGCATTCTGTGAAGTTTGAAAAAAAAAATCTTTCCGATCAAGCTGAGATTGAACCAGAAGCTTCAGTACACCCATGTTTTTCACTGCAAAAGAAATCTCGGAGCATTCTGTGAAGTTTGAAAAAAAAATCTTTCCGATCAAGCTGAGATTGAACCAGAAGCTTCAGAACACCCATGTTTCTTACAACAGAATGCCGAGATCGAACCACAAGCTTCAGAACACCCATGTTTCTTAGTAGATAATGAATCTCCTAGCTTTCTGTGAAGTTTAAAAGTTGTATGTTTCCGATCAAGCTAAGATCGAACCACAAGCTTCAGAACACCCATGTTTCTTACTACAGAATGAATATGCGAGCAATCATTGAAGGTTGAAAGATGTTTGTTTCCAATCAAGCTGAGATTGAACCAGTAGCTTAAGAATACCCATGTTTCTTACAACATAATGAATATGCGAGCATTCTTTGAAGTTTGAAAACAAAACATCGTTCCGATCATGCCGAGATCGAACCACAAGCTTCAGAACACCCATGTTTCTTAGTAGATAATGAATCTCCTAGCATTCTGTGAAGTTTAAAAGTTGTATGTTTCCGATCAAGCCGAGATCGAACCACAAGCTTCAGGCCCCCATGTGTCTTACTACAGAATGAATATGCGAGCAATCATTGAAGGTTGAAAGATGTTTGTTTCCAATCAAGCTGAGATTGAACCAGTAGCTTAAGAATACCCATGTTTCATTACTTCCGAACGAATCTCGGAGCATTCTGTGAAGTTTGAAAAAAAAATCTTTCCGATCATGCTGAGATTGAACCAGAAGCTTCAGAACACCCTTGTTTTTCACTGTAAAAGGAATCTCGGAGCATTCTGTGAAGTTTGAAGAAAAAAAAATCTTTCCGATCAAGCTGAGATTGAACCAGAAGCTTCAAGAAATACCCATATTTTACTGTAAAATGAATCACGGAGCATTCTGTGCAGTTTAAAAAAAAAAATCTTTCCGATCAAGCTGAGATTGAACCAGAAGCTTCAGAACACCCATGTTTCTTACAACAGAATGAATATGCGAGCATTCTTTGAAGTTTGAAAACAAAACATCGTTCCGATCAAGCCGAGCTCGAACCACAAGCTTCAGAACACCCATGTTTCTTAGTAAATAATGAATCTCCTAGCATTCTGTGAAGTTTAAAAGTTGTATGTTTCCGATCAAGCAAAGATCGAACCACAAGCTTCAGAACACCCATGTTTCTTACTACAGAATGAATATGCGAGCAATCATTGAAGGTTGAAAGATGTTTGTTTCCAATCAAGCTGAGATTGAACCAGTAGCTTCAGAATACCCATGTTTCCTTACTTCCGAACGAATCTCGGAGCATTCTGTGAAGTTTGAAAAAAAAATCTTTCCGATCATGCTGAGATTGAACCACAAGCTTCAGTACACCCATGTTTTTCACTGTAAAAGGAATCTCGGAGCATTCTGTGAAGTTTGAAAAAAAAATCTTTCCGATCATGCTGAGATTGAACCAGAAGCTTCAGAACACCCATGTTTTTCACTGTAAAAGGAATCTCGGAGCATTCTGTGAAGTTTGAAAAAACAATTCTTTCCGATCAAGCTGAGATTGAACCAGAAGCTTCAGCAATACCCATGTTTTACTGTAAAATGAATCGCGGAGCATTCTGTGCAGTTTGAAAAAAAAAATCTTTCCGATCATGCTGAGATTGAACCACAAGGAATCAGTACACCCATGTTTTTCACTGTAAAAGAAATCTCGGAGCATTCTGTGAAGTTTGAAAAAAAATCTTTCCGATCAAGCTGAGATTGAACCAGAAGCTTCAGAACACCCATGTTTCTTACAACAGAATGCCGAGATCGAACCACAAGCTTCAGAACACCCATGTTTCTTAGTAGATAATGAATCTCCTAGCTTTCTGTGAAGTTTAAAAGTTGTATGTTTCCGATCAAGCTAAGATCGAACCACAAGCTTCAGAACACCCATGTTTCTTACTACAGAATGAATATGCGAGCAATCATTGAAGGTTGAAAGATGTTTGTTTCCAATCAAGCTGAGATTGAACCAGTAGCTTAAGAATACCCATGTTTCTTACAACATAATGAATATGCGAGCATTCTGTGAAGTTTGAAAACAAAACATCGTTCCGATCATGCCGAGATCGAACCACAAGCTTCAGAACACCCATGTTTCTTAGTAGATAATGAATCTCCTAGCATTCTGTGAAGTTTAAAAGTTGTATGTTTCCGATCAAGCCAAGATCGAACCACAAGCTTCAGGCCCCCATGTGTCTTACTACAGAATGAATATGCGAGCAATCATTGAATGTTGAAAGATGTTTGTTTCCAATCAAGCTGAGATTGAACCAGTAGCTTCAGAATACCCATGTTTTTCACTGTAAAAGGAATCTCGGAGCATTCTGTGAAGTTTGAAAAAACAATTCTTTCCGATCAAGCTGAGATTGAACCAGAAGCTTCAGCAATACCCATGTTTTACTGTAAAATGAATCGCGGAGCATTCTGTGCAGTTTGAAAAAAAAAATCTTTCCGATCATGCTGAGATTGAACCACAAGCTTCAGTACACCCATGTTTTTCACTGTAAAAGGAATCTCGGAGCATTCTGTGAAGTTTGAAAAAACAATTCTTTCCGATCAAGCTGAGATTGAACCAGAAGCTTCAGCAATACCCATGTTTTACTGTAAAATGAATCGCGGAGCATTCTGTGCAGTTTGAAAAAAAAAAAATCTTTCCGATCAAGCTGAGATTGAACCACAAGCTTCAGTACACCCATGTTTCTTACAACAGAATGAATATGCGAGCATTCTTTGAAATTTGAAAAAAAGAACTTTCCGATCAGCTGAGATCGAACCAGACGCTTTAGCAATACCCATGATTAACTGTAAAATGAATCACGGAGCATTCTGTGCAGTTTGAAAAAATCTTTCCGATCAATGTGAGCTTGAACCAGATGCTTCAGAACACCCATGTTTTTTACAACAGAATGAATATGCGAGCATTCTTTGAAGTTTGAAAACAAAACATCGTTCCGATCAAGCCGAGATCGAACCACAAGCTTCAGAACACCCATGTTTCTTAGTAGATAATGAATCTCCTAGCATTCTGTGAAGTTTAAAAGTTGTATGTTTCCGATCAAGCTAAGATCGAACCACAAGCTTCAGAACACCCATCGAACCACTAGCTTCAGGCACCCATGTTTCTTACTACAGAATGAATATGCGAGCAATCATTGAAGGTTGAAAGATGTTTGTTTCCAATCAAGCTGAGATTGAACCAGTAGCTTCAGAATACCCATGTTTCCTTACTTCCGAACGAATCTCGGAGCATTCTGTGAAGTTTGAAAAAAAATTCTTTCCGATCAAGCTGAGATTGAACCATAAGCTTCAGCAATACCCATATTTTCCTGTAAAATGAATCACGGAGCATTCTGTGCAGTTTGAAAAAAAAATCTTTCCGATCAAGCAGAGATTGAACCAGAAGCTTCAGAACACCCATGTTTCTTACAACAGAATGAATATGCGAGCATTCTTTGAAGTTTGAAAACAAAACATCTTTCCGATCAAGCCGAGATCGAACCACAAGCTTCAGAACACCCATGTTTCTTAGAAAATAATGAATCTCCTAGCATTCTGTGAAGTTTAAAAGTTGTATGTTTCCGATCAAGCAAAGATCGAACCACAAGCTTCAGAACACAAATGTTTCTTACTACAGAATGAATATGCGAGCAATCATTGAAGGTTGAAAGATGTTTGTTTCCAATCAAGCTGAGATTGAACCAGTAGCTTCAGAATACCCATGTTTCCTTACTTCCGAACGAATCTCGAGCATTCTGTGAAGTTTGAAAAAAAAATCTTTCCGATCATGCTGAGATTGAACCAGAAGCTTCAGAACACCCATGTTTTTCACTGTAAAAGGAATCTCGGAGCATTCTGTGCAGTTTGAAAAAAAAATCTTTCCGATCATGCTGAGATTGAACCAGAAGCTTCAGAACACCCATGTTTTTCACTGTAAAAGGAATCTCGGAGCATTCTGTGAAGTTTGAAAAAAAAAATCTTTCCGATCAAGCTGAGATTGAACCAGAAGCTTCAGAACACCCATGTTTCTTACAACAGAATGAATATGCGAGAATTTTTTGAAATTTGAAAAAAACAACTTTCCGATCAGCTGAGATCGAACCAGAAGCTTTAGCAATACCCATGTTTTCCTGTAAAATTAATCACGGAGCATTCTGTGCAGTTTGAAAAAAATCTTTCCGATCAATGTGAGCTTGAACCAGAAGCTTCAGAACACCCATGTTTCTTACAACAGAATGAATATGCGAGCATTCTTTGAAGTTTGAAAACAAAACATCGTTCCGATCAAGCCGAGATCGAACCACAAGCTTCAGAACACCCATGTTTCTTAGTAAATAATGAATCTCCTAGCATTCTGTGAAGTTTAAAAGTTGTATGTTTCCGATCAAGCAAAGATCGAACCACAAGCTTCAGAACACCCATGTTTCTTACTACAGAATGAATATGCGAGCAATCATTGAAGGTTGAAAGATGTTTGTTTAAAAATCAAGCTGAGATTGAACCAGTAGCTTCAGAATACCCATGTTTCCTTACTTCCGAACGAATCTCGGAGCATTCTGTGAAGTTTGAAAAAAAAAATCTTTCCGATCATGCTGAGATTGAACCAGAAACTTCAGTACACCCATGTTTTTCACTGTAAAAGGAATCTCGGAGCATTCTGTGAAGTTTGAAAAAAAAATTCTTTCCGATCAAGCTGAGATTGAACCAGAAGCTTCAGCAATACCCATGTTTTACTGTAAAATGAATCGCGGAGCATTCTGTGAAGTTTGAAAAAAAAAATCTTTCCGATCAAGCTGAGATTGAACCACAAGCTTCAGAACACCCATGTTTCTTACAACAGAATGAATATGCGAGCATTCTTTGAAGTTTGAAAAAAAGAACTTTCCGATCAGCTGAGATCGAACAAGACGCTTTAGCAATACCCATGTTTAACTGTAAAATGAATCACGGAGCATTCTGTGCAGTTTGAAAAAAATCTTTCCGATCAATGCGAGCTTGAACCAGATGCTTCAGAACACCCATGTTTTTTACAACAGAATGAATATGCGAGCATTCTTTGAAGTTTGAAAACAAAACATCGTTCCGATCAAGCCGAGATCGAACCACAAGCTTCAGAACACCCATGTTTCTTAGTAGATAATGAATCTCCTAGCATTCTGTGAAGTTTAAAAGTTGTATGTTTCCGATCAAGCTAAGATCGAACCAGAAGCTTCAGAACACCCATGTTTTTCACTGTAAAAGGAATCTCGGAGCATTCTGTGAAGTTTGAAAAAAAAAAATCTTTCCGATCAAGCTGAGATTGAACCAGAAGCTTCAAGAAATACCCATATTTTACTGTAAAATGAATCACGGAGCATTCTGTGCAGTTTAAAAAAAAAAAATCTTTCCGATCAAGCTGAGATTGAACCAGAAGCTTCAGAACACCCATGTTTCTTACAACAGAATGAATATGCGAGCATTCTTTGAAGTTTGAAAACAAAACATCGTTCCGATCAAGCCGAGATCGAACCACAAGCTTCAGAACACCCATGTTTCTTAGTAAATAATGAATCTCCTAGCATTCTGTGAAGTTTAAAAGTTGTATGTTTCCGATCAAGCAAAGATCGAACCACAAGCTTCAGAACACCCATGTTTCTTACTACAGAATGAATATGCGAGCAATCATTGAAGGTTGAAAGATGTTTGTTTCCAATCAAGCTGAGATTGAACCAGTAGCTTCAGAATACCCATGTTTCCTTACTTCCGAACGAATCTCGGAGCATTCTGTGAAGTTTGAAAAAAAAATCTTTCCGATCATGCTGAGATTGAACCAGAAGCTTCAGCAATACCCATGTTTTACTGTAAAATGAATCGCGGAGCATTCTGTGCAGTTTGAAAAAAAAAAATCTTTCCGATCAAGCTGAGATTGAACCACAAGCTTCAGTACACCCATGTTTCTTACAACAGAATGAATATGCGAGCATTCTTTGAAATTTGAAAAAAAGAACTTTCCGATCAGCTGAGATCGAACCAGACGCTTTAGCAATACCCATGTTTAACTGTAAAATGAATCACGGAGCATTCTGTGCAGTTTGAAAAAATCTTTCCGATCAATGTGAGCTTGAACCAGATGCTTCAGAACACCCATGTTTTTTACTACAGAATGAATATGCGAGCATTCTTTGAAGTTTGAAAACAAAACATCGTTCCGATCAAGCCGAGATCGAACCACAAGCTTCAGAACACCCATGTTTCTTAGTAGATAATGAATCTCCTAGCATTCTGTGAAGTTTAAAAGTTGTATGTTTCCGATCAAGCTAAGATCGAACCACAAGCTTCAGAACACCCATGTTTCTTACTACAGAATGAATATGCGAGCAATCATTGAAGGTTGAAAGATGTTTGTTTCCAATCAAGCTGAGATTGAACCAGTAGCTTCAGAATACCCATGTTTCCTTACTTCCGAACGAATCTCGAGCATTCTGTGAAGTTTGAAAAAAAAATCTTTCCGATCATGCTGAGATTGAACCAGAAGCTTCAGAACACCCATGTTTTTCACTGTAAAAGGAATCTCGGAGCATTCTGTGCAGTTTGAAAAAAAAATCTTTCCGATCATGCTGAGATTGAACCAGAAGCTTCAGAACACCCATGTTTTTCACTGTAAAAGGAATCTCGGAGCATTCTTTGAAGTTTGAAAACAAAACATCGTTCCGATCAAGCCGAGATCGAACCACAAGCTTCAGAACACCCATGTTTCTTAGTAAATAATGAATCTCCTAGCATTCTGTGAAGTTTAAAAGTTGTATGTTTCCGATCAAGCAAAGATCGAACCACAAGCTTCAGAACACAAATGTTTCTTACTACAGAATGAATATGCGAGCAATCATTGAAGGTTGAAAGATGTTTGTTTAAAAATCAAGCTGAGATTGAACCAGTAGCTTCAGAATACCCATGTTTCCTTACTTCCGAACGAATCTCGGAGCATTCTGTGAAGTTTGAAAAAAAAAATCTTTCCGATCATGCTGAGATTGAACCAGAAACTTCAGTACACCCATGTTTTTCACTGTAAAAGGAATCTCGGAGCATTCTGTGAAGTTTGAAAAAAAAATTCTTTCCGATCAAGCTGAGATTGAACCAGAAGCTTCAGCAATACCCATGTTTTACTGTAAAATGAATCGCGGAGCATTCTGTGAAGTTTGAAAAAAAAAATCTTTCCGATCAAGCTGAGATTGAACCACAAGCTTCAGAACACCCATGTTTCTTACAACAGAATGAATATGCGAGCATTCTTTGAAGTTTGAAAAAAAGAACTTTCCGATCAGCTGAGATCGAACCAGACGCTTTAGCAATACCCATGTTTAACTGTAAAATGAATCACGGAGCATTCTGTGCAGTTTGAAAAAAATCTTTCCGATCAATGCGAGCTTGAACCAGATGCTTCAGAACACCCATGTTTTTTACAACAGAATGAATATGCGAGCATTCTTTGAAGTTTGAAAACAAAACATCGTTCCGATCAAGCCGAGATCGAACCACAAGCTTCAGAACACCCATGTTTCTTAGTAGATAATGAATCTCCTAGCATTCTGTGAAGTTTAAAAGTTGTATGTTTCCGATCAAGCTAAGATCGAACCAAAAGCTTCAGAACACCCATGTTTTTCACTGTAAAAGGAATCTCGGAGCATTCTGTGAAGTTTGAAAAAAAAAAATCTTTCCGATCATGCTGAGATTGAACCAGAAACTTCAGTACACCCATGTTTTTCACTGTAAAAGGAATCTCGGAGCATTCTGTGAAGTTTGAAAAAAAAATTCTTTCCGATCAAGCTGAGATTGAACCAGAAGCTTCAGCAATACCCATGTTTTACTGTAAAATGAATCGCGGAGCATTCTGTGAAGTTTGAAAAAAAAAATCTTTCCGATCAAGCTGAGATTGAACCACAAGCTTCAGAACACCCATGTTTCTTACAACAGAATGAATATGCGAGCATTCTTTGAAGTTTGAAAAAAAGAACTTTCCGATCAGCTGAGATCGAACCAGACGCTTTAGCAATACCCATGTTTAACTGTAAAATGAATCACGGAGCATTCTGTGCAGTTTGAAAAAAATCTTTCCGATCAATGCGAGCTTGAACCAGATGCTTCAGAACACCCATGTTTTTTACAACAGAATGAATATGCGAGCATTCTTTGAAGTTTGAAAACAAAACATCGTTCCGATCAAGCCGAGATCGAACCACAAGCTTCAGAACACCCATGTTTCTTAGTAGATAATGAATCTCCTAGCATTCTGTGAAGTTTAAAAGTTGTATGTTTCCGATCAAGCTAAGATCGAACCAAAAGCTTCAGAACACCCATGTTTTTCACTGTAAAAGGAATCTCGGAGCATTCTGTGAAGTTTGAAAAAAAAAAATCTTTCCGATCAAGCTGAGATTGAACCAGAAGCTTCAAGAAATACCCATATTTTACTGTAAAATGAATCACGGAGCATTCTGTGCAGTTTAAAAAAAAAAAATCTTTCCGATCAAGCTGAGATTGAACCAGAAGCTTCAGAACACCCATGTTTCTTACAACAGAATGAATATGCGAGCATTCTTTGAAGTTTGAAAACAAAACATCGTTCCGATCAAGCCGAGATCGAACCACAAGCTTCAGAACACCCATGTTTCTTAGTAAATAATGAATCTCCTAGCATTCTGTGAAGTTTAAAAGTTGTATGTTTCCGATCAAGCTAAGATCGAACCAGAAGCTTCAGAACACCCATGTTTTTCACTGTAAAAGGAATCTCGGAGCATTCTGTGAAGTTTGAAAAAAAAAAATCTTTCCGATCAAGCTGAGATTGAACCAGAAGCTTCAAGAAATACCCATATTTTACTGTAAAATGAATCACGGAGCATTCTGTGCAGTTTAAAAAAAAAAAATCTTTCCGATCAAGCTGAGATTGAACCACAAGCTTCAGTACACCCATGTTTCTTACAACAGAATGAATATGCGAGCATTCTTTGAAATTTGAAAAAAAGAACTTTCCGATCAGCTGAGATCGAACCAGACGCTTTAGCAATACCCATGTTTAACTGTAAAATGAATCACGGAGCATTCTGTGCAGTTTGAAAAAATCTTTCCGATCAATGTGAGCTTGAACCAGATGCTTCAGAACACCCATGTTTTTTACTACAGAATGAATATGCGAGCATTCTTTGAAGTTTGAAAACAAAACATCGTTCCGATCAAGCCGAGATCGAACCACAAGCTTCAGAACACCCATGTTTCTTAGTAGATAATGAATCTCCTAGCATTCTGTGAAGTTTAAAAGTTGTATGTTTCCGATCAAGCTAAGATCGAACCACAAGCTTCAGAACACCCATGTTTCTTACTACAGAATGAATATGCGAGCAATCATTGAAGGTTGAAAGATGTTTGTTTCCAATCAAGCTGAGATTGAACCAGTAGCTTCAGAATACCCATGTTTCCTTACTTCCGAACGAATCTCGAGCATTCTGTGAAGTTTGAAAAAAAAATCTTTCCGATCATGCTGAGATTGAACCAGAAGCTTCAGAACACCCATGTTTTTCACTGTAAAAGGAATCTCGGAGCATTCTGTGCAGTTTGAAAAAAAAATCTTTCCGATCATGCTGAGATTGAACCAGAAGCTTCAGAACACCCATGTTTTTCACTGTAAAAGGAATCTCGGAGCATTCTTTGAAGTTTGAAAACAAAACATCGTTCCGATCAAGCCGAGATCGAACCACAAGCTTCAGAACACCCATGTTTCTTAGTAAATAATGAATCTCCTAGCATTCTGTGAAGTTTAAAAGTTGTATGTTTCCGATCAAGCAAAGATCGAACCACAAGCTTCAGAACACAAATGTTTCTTACTACAGAATGAATATGCGAGCAATCATTGAAGGTTGAAAGATGTTTGTTTAAAAATCAAGCTGAGATTGAACCAGTAGCTTCAGAATACCCATGTTTCCTTACTTCCGAACGAATCTCGGAGCATTCTGTGAAGTTTGAAAAAAAAAATCTTTCCGATCATGCTGAGATTGAACCAGAAACTTCAGTACACCCATGTTTTTCACTGTAAAAGGAATCTCGGAGCATTCTGTGAAGTTTGAAAAAAAAATTCTTTCCGATCAAGCTGAGATTGAACCAGAAGCTTCAGCAATACCCATGTTTTACTGTAAAATGAATCGCGGAGCATTCTGTGAAGTTTGAAAAAAAAAATCTTTCCGATCAAGCTGAGATTGAACCACAAGCTTCAGAACACCCATGTTTCTTACAACAGAATGAATATGCGAGCATTCTTTGAAGTTTGAAAAAAAGAACTTTCCGATCAGCTGAGATCGAACCAGACGCTTTAGCAATACCCATGTTTAACTGTAAAATGAATCACGGAGCATTCTGTGCAGTTTGAAAAAAATCTTTCCGATCAATGCGAGCTTGAACCAGATGCTTCAGAACACCCATGTTTTTTACAACAGAATGAATATGCGAGCATTCTTTGAAGTTTGAAAACAAAACATCGTTCCGATCAAGCCGAGATCGAACCACAAGCTTCAGAACACCCATGTTTCTTAGTAGATAATGAATCTCCTAGCATTCTGTGAAGTTTAAAAGTTGTATGTTTCCGATCAAGCTAAGATCGAACCAGAAGATTCAGAACACCCATGTTTTTCACTGTAAAAGGAATCTCGGAGCATTCTGTGAAGTTTGAAAAAAAAAAATCTTTCCGATCAAGCTGAGATTGAACCAGAAGCTTCAGAACACCCATGTTTCTTACAACAGAATGAATATGCGAGCATTCTTTGAAGTTTGAAAACAAAACATCGTTCCGATCAAGCCGAGATCGAACCACAAGCTTCAGAACACCCATGTTTCTTAGTAAATAATGAATCTCCTAGCATTCTGTGAAGTTTAAAAGTTGTATGTTTCCGATCAAGCAAAGATCGAACCACAAGCTTCAGAACACCCATGTTTCTTACTACAGAATGAATATGCGAGCAATCATTGAAGGTTGAAAGATGTTTGTTTCCAATCAAGCTGAGATTGAACCAGTAGCTTCAGAATACCCATGTTTCCTTACTTCCGAACGAATCTCGGAGCATTCTGTGAAGTTTGAAAAAAAAATCTTTCCGATCATGCTGAGATTGAACCAGAAGCTTCAGCAATACCCATGTTTTACTGTAAAATGAATCGCGGAGCATTCTGTGCAGTTTGAAAAAAAAAAATCTTTCCGATCAAGCTGAGATTGAACCACAAGCTTCAGTACACCCATGTTTCTTACAACAGAATGAATATGCGAGCATTCTTTGAAATTTGAAAAAAAGAACTTTCCGATCAGCTGAGATCGAACCAGACGCTTTAGCAATACCCATGTTTAACTGTAAAATGAATCACGGAGCATTCTGTGCAGTTTGAAAAAATCTTTCCGATCAATGTGAGCTTGAACCAGATGCTTCAGAACACCCATGTTTTTTACTACAGAATGAATATGCGAGCATTCTTTGAAGTTTGAAAACAAAACATCGTTCCGATCAAGCCGAGATCGAACCACAAGCTTCAGAACACCCATGTTTCTTAGTAGATAATGAATCTCCTAGCATTCTGTGAAGTTTAAAAGTTGTATGTTTCCGATCAAGCTAAGATCGAACCACAAGCTTCAGAACACCCATGTTTCTTACTACAGAATGAATATGCGAGCAATCATTGAAGGTTGAAAGATGTTTGTTTCCAATCAAGCTGAGATTGAACCAGTAGCTTCAGAATACCCATGTTTCCTTACTTCCGAACGAATCTCGAGCATTCTGTGAAGTTTGAAAAAAAAATCTTTCCGATCATGCTGAGATTGAACCAGAAGCTTCAGAACACCCATGTTTTTCACTGTAAAAGGAATCTCGGAGCATTCTGTGCAGTTTGAAAAAAAAATCTTTCCGATCATGCTGAGATTGAACCAGAAGCTTCAGAACACCCATATTTTTCACTGTAAAAGGAATCTCGGAGCATTCTGTGAAGTTTGAAAAAAAAAATCTTTCCGATCAAGCTGAGATTGAACCAGAAGCTTCAGAACACCCATGTTTCTTACAACAGAATGAATATGCGAGAATTTTTTTGAAATTTGAAAAAAACAACTTTCCGATCAGCTGAGATCGAACCAGAAGCTTTAGCAATACCCATGTTTTCCTGTAAAATTAATCACGGAGCATTCTGTGCAGTTTGAAAAAAATCTTTCCGATCAATGTGAGCTTGAACCAGTAGCTTCAGAATACCCATGTTTCCTTACTTCCGAACGAATCTCGAGCATTCTGTGAAGTTTGAAAAAAAAATCTTTCCGATCATGCTGAGATTGAACCAGAAGCTTCAGAACACCCATGTTTTTCACTGTAAAAGGAATCTCGGAGCAATCTGTGAAGTTTGAAAAAACAATTCTTTCCGATCAAGCTGAGATTGAACCAGAAGCTTCAGCAATACCCATGTTTTACTGTAAAATGAATCGCGGAGCATTCTGTGCAGTTTGAAAAAAAAAATCTTTCCGATCAAGCTGAGATTGAACCACAAGCTTCAGTACACCCATGTTTCTTACAACAGAATGAATATGCGAGCATTCTTTGAAATTTGAAAAAAAGAACTTTCCGATCAGCTGAGATCGAACCAGACGCTTTAGCAATACCCATGTTTAACTGTAAAATGAATCACGGAGCATTCTGTGCAGTTTGAAAAAATCTTTCCGATCAATGTGAGCTTGAACCAGATGCTTCAGAACACCCATGTTTTTTACAACAGAATGAATATGCGAGCATTCTTTGAAGTTTGAAAACAAAACATCGTTCCGATCAAGCCGAGATCGAACCACAAGCTTCAGAACACCCATGTTTCTTAGTAGATAATGAATCTCCTAGCATTCTGTGAAGTTTAAAAGTTGTATGTTTCCGATCAAGCTAAGATCGAACCACAAGCTTCAGAACACCCATGTTTCTTACTACAGAATGAATATGCGAGCAATCATTGAAGGTTGAAAGATGTTTGTTTCCAATCAAGCTGAGATTGAACCAGTAGCTTCAGAATACCCATGTTTCCTTACTTCCGAACGAATCTCGAGCATTCTGTGAAGTTTGAAAAAAAAATCTTTCCGATCGTGCTGAGATTGAACCAGAAGCTTCAGAACACCCATGTTTTTCACTGTAAAAGGAATCTCGGAGCATTCTGTGCAGTTTGAAAAAAAAATATTTCCGATCAAGCTGAGATTGAACCAGAAGCTTCAGAACACCCATGTTTCTTACAACAGAATGAATATGCGAGAATTTTTTGAAATTTGAAAAAAACAACTTTCCGATCAGCTGAGATCGAACCAGAAGCTTTAGCAATACCCATGTTTTCCTGTAAAATTAATCACGGAGCATTCTGTGCAGTTTGAAAAAAATCTTTCCGATCAATGTGAGCTTGAACCAGATGCTTCAGAACACCCATGTTTCTTACAACAGAATGAATATGCGAGCATTCTTTGAAGTTTGAAAACAAAACATCGTTCCGATCAAGCCGAGATCGAACCACAAGCTTCAGAACACCCATGTTTCTTAGTAGATAATGAATCTCCTAGCATTCTGTGAAGTTTAAAAGTTGTATGTTTCCGATCAAGCTAAGATCGAACCACAAGCTTCAGGCCCCCATGTTTCTTACTACAGAATGAATATGCGAGCAATCATTGAAGGTTGAAAGATGTTTGTTTCCAATAAAGCTGAGATTGAACCAGTAGCTTCAGAATACCCATGTTTCCTTACTTCCGAACGAATCTCGGAGCATTCTGTGAAGTTTGAAAAAAAATTCTTTCCGATCAAGCTGAGATTGAACCAGAAGCTTCAGCAATACCCATATTTTACTGTAAAATGAATCACGGAGCATTCTGTGCAGTTTGAAAAAAAAAATCTTTCCGATCAAGCAGAGATTGAACCACAAGCTTCAGAACACCCATGTTTCTTACAACAGAATGAATATGCGAGCATTCTTTGAAGTTTGAAAACAAAACATCGATCCGATCAAGCCGAGATCGAACCACAAGCTTCAGAACACCCATGTTTCTTAGTAAATAATGAATCTCCTAGCATTCTGTGAAGTTTAAAAGTTGTATGTTTCCGATCAAGCAAAGATCGAACCACAAGCTTCAGAACACAAATGTTTCTTACTACAGAATGAATATGCGAGCAATCATTGAAGGTTGAAAGATGTTTGTTTAAAAATCAAGCTGAGATTGAACCAGTAGCTTCAGAATACCCATGTTTCCTTACTTCCGAACGAATCTCGGAGCATTCTGTGAAGTTTGAAAAAAAAATCTTTCCGATCATGCAAAGATTGAACCAGAAACTTCAGTACACCCATGTTTTTCACTGTAAAAGGAATCTCGGAGCATTCTGTGAAGTTTGAAAAAAAAATTCTTTCCGATCAAGCTGAGATTGAACCAGAAGCTTCAGCAATACCCATGTTTTACTGTAAAATGAATCGCGGAGCATTCTGTGAAGTTTGAAAAAAAAAAATCTTTCCGATCAAGCTGAGATTGAACCACAAGCTTCAGAACACCCATGTTTCTTACAACAGAATGAATATGCGAGCATTCTTTGAAGTTTGAAAAAAAGAACTTTCCGATCAGCTGAGATCGAACCAGACGCTTTAGCAATACCCATGTTTAACTGTAAAATGAATCACGGAGCATTCTGTGCAGTTTGAAAAAATCTTTCCGATCAATGCGAGCTTGAACCAGATGCTTCAGAACACCCATGTTTTTTACAACAGAATGAATATGCGAGCATTCTTTGAAGTTTGAAAACAAAACATCGTTCCGATCAAGCCGAGATCGAACCACAAGCTTCAGAACACCCATGTTTCTTAGTAAATAATGAATCTCCTAGCATTCTGTGAAGTTTAAAAGTTGTATGTTTCCGATCAAGCTAAGATCGAACCAGAAGCTTCAGAACACCCATGTTTTTCACTGTAAAAGGAATCTCGGAGCATTCTGTGAAGTTTGAAAAAAAAAATCTTTCCGATCAAGCTGAGATTGAACCAGAAGCTTCAAGAAATACCCATATTTTACTGTAAAATGAATCACGGAGCATTCTGTGCAGTTTAAAAAAAAAAATCTTTCCGATCAAGCTGAGATTGAACCAGAAGCTGCAGAACACCCATGTTTCTTACAACAGAATGAATATGCGAGCATTCTTTGAAGTTTGAAAACAAAACATCGTTCCGATCAAGCCGAGATCGAACCACAAGCTTCAAAACACCCATGTTTCTTAGTAAATAATGAATCTCCTAGCATTCTGTGAAGTTTAAAAGTTGTATGTTTCCGATCAAGCTAAGATCGAACCACAAGCTTCAGAACACCCATGTTTCTTACTACAGAATGAATATGCGAGCAATCATTGAAGGTTGAAAGATGTTTGTTTCCAATCAAGCTGAGATTGAACCAGTAGCTTCAGAATACCCATGTTTCCTTACTTCCGAACGAATCTCGAGCATTCTGTGAAGTTTGAAAAAAAAATCTTTCCGATCATGCTGAGATTGAACCAGAAGCTTCAGAACACCCATGTTTTTCACTGTAAAAGGAATCTCGGAGCATTCTGTGCAGTTTGAAAAAAAAATCTTTCCGATCATGCTGAGATTGAACCAGAAGCTTCAGAACACCCATATTTTTCACTGTAAAAGGAATCTCGGAGCATTCTGTGAAGTTTGAAAAAAAAAATCTTTCCGATCAAGCTGAGATTGAACCAGAAGCTTCAGAACACCCATGTTTCTTACAACAGAATGAATATGCGAGAATTTTTTTGAATATTTGAAAAAAACAACTTTCCGATCAGCTGAGATCGAACCAGAAGCTTTAGCAATACCCATGTTTTCCTGTAAAATTAATCACGGAGCATTCTGTGCAGTTTGAAAAAAATCTTTCCGATCAATGTGAGCTTGAACCAGTAGCTTCAGAATACCCATGTTTCCTTACTTCCGAACGAATCTCGAGCATTCTGTGAAGTTTGAAAAAAAAATCTTTCCGATCATGCTGAGATTGAACCAGAAGCTTCAGAACACCCATGTTTTTCACTGTAAAAGGAATCTCGGAGCAATCTGTGAAGTTTGAAAAAACAATTCTTTCCGATCAAGCTGAGATTGAACCAGAAGCTTCAGCAATACCCATGTTTTACTGTAAAATGAATCGCGGAGCATTCTGTGCAGTTTGAAAAAAAAAATCTTTCCGATCAAGCTGAGATTGAACCACAAGCTTCAGTACACCCATGTTTCTTACAACAGAATGAATATGCGAGCATTCTTTGAAATTTGAAAAAAAGAACTTTCCGATCAGCTGAGATCGAACCAGACGCTTTAGCAATACCCATGTTTAACTGTAAAATGAATCACGGAGCATTCTGTGCAGTTTGAAAAAATCTTTCCGATCAATGTGAGCTTGAACCAGATGCTTCAGAACACCCATGTTTTTTACAACAGAATGAATATGCGAGCATTCTTTGAAGTTTGAAAACAAAACATCGTTCCGATCAAGCCGAGATCGAACCACAAGCTTCAGAACACCCATGTTTCTTAGTAGATAATGAATCTCCTAGCATTCTGTGAAGTTTAAAAGTTGTATGTTTCCGATCAAGCTAAGATCGAACCACAAGCTTCAGAACACCCATGTTTCTTACTACAGAATGAATATGCGAGCAATCATTGAAGGTTGAAAGATGTTTGTTTCCAATCAAGCTGAGATTGAACCAGTAGCTTCAGAATACCCATGTTTCCTTACTTCCGAACGAATCTCGAGCATTCTGTGAAGTTTGAAAAAAAAATCTTTCCGATCGTGCTGAGATTGAACCAGAAGCTTCAGAACACCCATGTTTTTCACTGTAAAAGGAATCTCGGAGCATTCTGTGCAGTTTGAAAAAAAAATATTTCCGATCAAGCTGAGATTGAACCAGAAGCTTCAGAACACCCATGTTTCTTACAACAGAATGAATATGCGAGAATTTTTTGAAATTTGAAAAAAACAACTTTCCGATCAGCTGAGATCGAACCAGAAGCTTTAGCAATACCCATGTTTTCCTGTAAAATTAATCACGGAGCATTCTGTGCAGTTTGAAAAAAATCTTTCCGATCAATGTGAGCTTGAACCAGATGCTTCAGAACACCCATGTTTCTTACAACAGAATGAATATGCGAGCATTCTTTGAAGTTTGAAAACAAAACATCGTTCCGATCAAGCCGAGATCGAACCACAAGCTTCAGAACACCCATGTTTCTTAGTAGATAATGAATCTCCTAGCATTCTGTGAAGTTTAAAAGTTGCATGTTTCCGATCAAGCTAAGATCGAACCACTAGCTTCAGGCCCCCATGTTTCTTACTACAGAATGAATATGCGAGCAATCATTGAAGGTTGAAAGATGTTTGTTTCCAATAAAGCTGAGATTGAACCAGTAGCTTCAGAATACCCATGTTTCCTTACTTCCGAACGAATCTCGGAGCATTCTGTGAAGTTTGAAAAAAAATTCTTTCCGATCAAGCTGAGATTGAACCAGAAGCTTCAGCAATACCCATATTTTACTGTAAAATGAATCACGGAGCATTCTGTGCAGTTTGAAAAAAAAAATCTTTCCGATCAAGCAGAGATTGAACCACAAGCTTCAGAACACCCATGTTTCTTACAACAGAATGAATATGCGAGCATTCTTTGAAGTTTGAAAACAAAACATCGATCCGATCAAGCCGAGATCGAACCACAAGCTTCAGAACACCCATGTTTCTTAGTAAATAATGAATCTCCTAGCATTCTGTGAAGTTTAAAAGTTGTATGTTTCCGATCAAGCAAAGATCGAACCACAAGCTTCAGAACACAAATGTTTCTTACTACAGAATGAATATGCGAGCAATCATTGAAGGTTGAAAGATGTTTGTTTAAAAATCAAGCTGAGATTGAACCAGTAGCTTCAGAATACCCATGTTTCCTTACTTCCGAACGAATCTCGGAGCATTCTGTGAAGTTTGAAAAAAAAATCTTTCCGATCATGCAAAGATTGAACCAGAAACTTCAGTACACCCATGTTTTTCACTGTAAAAGGAATCTCGGAGCATTCTGTGAAGTTTGAAAAAAAAATTCTTTCCGATCAAGCTGAGATTGAACCAGAAGCTTCAGCAATACCCATGTTTTACTGTAAAATGAATCGCGGAGCATTCTGTGAAGTTTGAAAAAAAAAAATCTTTCCGATCAAGCTGAGATTGAACCACAAGCTTCAGAACACCCATGTTTCTTACAACAGAATGAATATGCGAGCATTCTTTGAAGTTTGAAAAAAAGAACTTTCCGATCAGCTGAGATCGAACCAGACGCTTTAGCAATACCCATGTTTAACTGTAAAATGAATCACGGAGCATTCTGTGCAGTTTGAAAAAATCTTTCCGATCAATGCGAGCTTGAACCAGATGCTTCAGAACACCCATGTTTTTTACAACAGAATGAATATGCGAGCATTCTTTGAAGTTTGAAAACAAAACATCGTTCCGATCAAGCCGAGATCGAACCACAAGCTTCAGAACACCCATGTTTCTTAGTAAATAATGAATCTCCTAGCATTCTGTGAAGTTTAAAAGTTGTATGTTTCCGATCAAGCTAAGATCGAACCAGAAGCTTCAGAACACCCATGTTTTTCACTGTAAAAGGAATCTCGGAGCATTCTGTGAAGTTTGAAAAAAAAAAATCTTTCCGATCAAGCTGAGATTGAACCAGAAGCTTCAAGAAATACCCATATTTTACTGTAAAATGAATCACGGAGCATTCTGTGCAGTTTAAAAAAAAAATCTTTCCGATCAAGCTGAGATTGAACCACAAGCTTCAGTACACCCATGTTTCTTACAACAGAATGAATATGCGAGCATTCTTTGAAATTTGAAAAAAAGAACTTTCCGATCAGCTGAGATCGAACCAGACGCTTTAGCAATACCCATGTTTAACTGTAAAATGAATCACAGAGCATTCTGTGCAGTTTGAAAAAATCTTTCCGATCAATGTGAGCTTGAACCAGATGCTTCAGAACACCCATGTTTTTTACAACAGAATGAATATGCGAGCATTCTTTGAAGTTTGAAAACAAAACATCGTTCCGATCAAGCCGAGATCGAACCACAAGCTTCAGAACACCCATGTTTCTTAGTAGATAATGAATCTCCTAGCATTCTGTGAAGTTTAAAAGTTGTATGTTTCCGATCAAGCTAAGATCGAACCACAAGCTTCAGAACACCCATGTTTCTTACTACAGAATGAATATGCGAGCAATCATTGAAGGTTGAAAGATGTTTGTTTCCAATCAAGCTGAGATTGAACCAGTAGCTTCAGAATACCCATGTTTCCTTACTTCCGAACGAATCTCGAGCATTCTGTGAAGTTTGAAAAAAAAAATCTTTCCGATCATGCTGAGATTGAACCAGAAGCTTCAGAACACCCATGTTTTTCACTGTAAAAGGAATCTCGGAGCATTCTGTGCAGTTTGAAAAAAAAATCTTTCCGATCATGCTGAGATTGAACCAGAAGCTTCAGAACACCCATGTTTTTCACTGTAAAAGGAATCTCGGAGCATTCTGTGAAGTTTGAAAAAAAAAATCTTTCCGATCAAGCTGAGATTGAACCAGAAGCTTCAGAACACCCATGTTTCTTACAACAGAATGAATATGCGAGAATTTTTTTGAAATTTGAAAAAAACAACTTTCCGATCAGCTGAGATCGAACCACAAGCTTTAGCAATACCCATGTTTTCCTGTAAAATTAATCACGGAGCATTCTGTGCAGTTTGAAAAAAATCTTTCCGATCAATGTGAGCTTGAACCAGATGCTTCAGAACACCCATGTTTCTTACAACAGAATGAATATGCGAGCATTCTTTGAAGTTTGAAAACAAAACATCGTTCCGATCAAGCCGAGATCGAACCACAAGCTTCAGAACACCCATGTTTCTTAGTAGATAATGAATCTCCTAGCATTCTGTGAAGTTTAAAAGTTGCATGTTTCCGATCAAGCTAAGATCGAACCACTAGCTTCAGGCCCCCTGTTTCTTACTACAGAATGAATATGCGAGCAATCATTGAAGGTTGAAAGATGTTTGTTTCCAATCAAGCTGAGATTGAACCAGTAGCTTCAGAATACCCATGTTTCCTTACTTCCGAACGAATCTCGGAGCATTCTGTGAAGTTTGAAAAAAAATTCTTTCCGATCAAGCTGAGATTGAACCAGAAGCTTCAGCAATACCCATATTTTACTGTAAAATGAATCACGGAGCATTCTGTGCAGTTTGAAAAAAAAATCTTTCCGATCAAGCAGAGATTGAACCAGAAGCTTCAGAACACCCATGTTTCTTACAACAGAATGAATATTCGAGCATTCTTTGAAGTTTGAAAACAAAACATCGTTCCGATCAAGCCGAGATCGAACCACAAGCTTCAGAATACCCATGTTTCTTAGTAAATAATGAATCTCCTAGCATTCTGTGAAGTTTAAAAGTTGTATGTTTCCGATCAAGCAAAGATCGAACCACAAGCTTCAGAACACAAATGTTTCTTACTACAGAATGAATATGCGAGCAATCATTGAAGGTTGAAAGATGTTTGTTTAAAAATCAAGCTGAGATTGAACCAGTAGCTTCAGAATACCCATGTTTCCTTACTTCCGAACGAATCTCGGAGCATTCTGTGAAGTTTGAAAAAAAAATCTTTCCGATCATGCTGAGATTGAACCAGAAACTTCAGTACACCCATGTTTTTCACTGTAAAAGGAATCTCGGAGCATTCTGTGAAGTTTGAAAAAAAAATTCTTTCCGATCAAGCTGAGATTGAACCAGAAGCTTCAGCAATACCCATGTTTTACTGTAAAATGAATCGCGGAGCATTCTGTGCAGTTTGAAAAAAAAATCTTTCCGATCAAGCTGAGATTGAACCACAAGCTTCAGAACACCCATGTTTCTTACAACAGAATGAATATGCGAGCATTCTTTGAAGTTTGAAAAAACGAACTTTCCGATCAGCTGAGATCGAACCAGACGCTTTAGCAATACCCATGTTTAACTGTAAAATGAATCACGGAGCATTCTGTGCAGTTTGAAAAAATCTTTCCGATCAATGCGAGCTTGAACCAGATGCTTCAGAACACCCATGTTTTTTACAACAGAATGAATATGCGAGCATTCTTTGAAGTTTGAAAACAAAACATCGTTCCGATCAAGCCGAGATCGAACCACAAGCTTCAGAACACCCATGTTTCTTAGTAGATAATGAATCTCCTAGCATTCTGTGAAATTTAAAAGTTGTATGTTTCCGATCAAGCTAAGATCGAACCACAAGCTTCAGAACACCCATGTTTCTTACTACAGAATGAATATGCGAGCAATCATTGAAGGTTGAAAGATGTTTGTTTCCAATCAAGCTGAGATTGAACCAGTAGCTTCAGAATACCCATGTTTCCTTACTTCCGAACGAATCTCGAGCATTCTGTGAAGTTTGAAAAAAAAATCTTTCCGATCATGCTGAGATTGAACCAGAAGCTTCAGAACACCCATGTTTTTCACTGTAAGAGGAATCTCGGAGCATTCTGTGAAGTTTGAAAAAAAAAATCTTTCCGATCATGCTGAGATTGAACCAGAAGCTTCAGAACACCCATGTTTCTTACAACAGAATGAATATGCGAGAATTTTTTGAAATTTGAAAAAAAACAACTTTCCGATCAGCTGAGATCGAACCAGAAGCTTTAGCAATACCCATGTTTTCCTGTAAAATTAATCACGGAGCATTCTGTGCAGTTTGAAAAAATCTTTCCGATCAATGTGAGCTTGAACCAGATGCTTCAGAACACCCATGTTTCTTACAACAGAATGAATATGCGAGCATTCTTTGAAGTTTGAAAACAAAACATCGTTCCGATCAAGCCGAGATTGAACCACAAGCTTCAGAACACCCATGTTTCTTAGTAGATAATGAATCTCCTAGCATTCTGTGAAGTTTAAAAGTTGTATGTTTCCGATCAAGCTAAGATCGAACCACTAGCTTCAGGCCCCCATGTTTCTTACTACAGAATGAATATGCGAGCAATCATTGAAGGTTGAAAGATGTTTGTTTCCAATCAAGCTGAGATTGAACCAGAAGCTTCAGAATACCCATGTTTCCTTACTTCCGAACGAATCTCGGAGCATTCTGTGAAGTTTGAAAAAAAAATCTTTCCGATCAAGCTGAGATTGAACCAGAAGCTTCAGAACACCCATGTTTTTCACTGTAAAAGGAATCTCGGAGCATTCTGTGAAGTTTGAAAAAAAAAATCTTTCCGATCATGCTGAGATTGAACCACAAGCTTCAGTACACCCATGTTTTTCACTGTAAAAGGAATCTCGGAGCATTCTGTGAAGTTTGAAAAAAAAATTCTTTCCGATCAAGCTGAGATTGAACCAGAAGCTTCAGCAATACCCATGTTTTACTGTAAAATGAATCACGGAGCATTCTGTGCAGTTTGAAAATAAAAATCTTTCCGATAAAGCTGAGATTGAACCAGAAGCTTCAGAACACCCATGTTTTTCACTGTAAAAGGAATCTCGGAGCATTCTGTGAAGTTTGAAAAAAAAAATCTTTCCGATCAAGCTGAGATTGAACCAGAAGCTTCAGAACACCCATGTTTCTTACAACAGAATGCCGAGATCGAACCACAAGCTTCAGAACACCCATGTTTCTTAGTAGATAATGAATCTCCTAGCATTCTGTGAAGTTTAAAAGTTGTATGTTTCTGATCAAGCTAAGATCGAACCACAAGCTTCAGAACACCCATGTTTCTTACTACAGAATGAATATGCGAGCAATCATTGAAGGTTGAAAGATGTTTGTTTCCAATCAAGCTGAGATTGAACCAGTAGCTTCAGAATACCCATGTTTCCTTACTTCCGAACGAATCTCGGAGCATTCTGTGAAGTTTGAAAAAAAAAATCTTTCCGATCATGCTGAGATTGAACCAGAAGCTTCAGAACACCCATGTTTCTTACAACAGAATGAATATGCGAGCATTCTTTGAAATTTGAAAAAAAACAACTTTCCTATCAGCTGAGATCGAACCACAAGCTTAAGCAATACCCATGTTTTCCTGTAAAATTAATCACGGAGCATTCTGTGCAGTTTGAAAAAATCTTTCCGATCATGCTGAGATTGAACCAGAAGCTTCAGAACACCCATGTTTTTCACTGTAAAAGGAATCTCGGAGCATTCTGTGCAGTTTGAAAAAAAAATCTTTCCGATCATGCTGAGATTGAACCAGAAGCTTCAGAACACCCATGTTTTTCACTGTAAAAGGAATCTCGGAGCATTCTGTGAAGTTTGAAAAAAAAAATCTTTCCGATCAAGCTGAGATTGAACCAGAAGCTTCAGAACACCCATGTTTCTTACAACAGAATGAATATGCGAGAATTTTTTTGAAATTTGAAAAAAACAACTTTCCGATCAGCTGAGATCGAACCAGAAGCTTTAGCAATACCCATGTTTTCCTGTAAAATTAATCACGGAGCATTCTGTGCAGTTTGAAAAAAATCTTTCCGATCAATGTGAGCTTGAACCAGATGCTTCAGAACACCCATGTTTCTTACAACAGAATGAATATGCGAGCATTCTTTGAAGTTTGAAAACAAAACATCGTTCCGATCAAGCCGAGATCGAACCACAAGCTTCAGAACACCCATGTTTCTTAGTAGATAATGAATCTCCTAGCATTCTGTGAAGTTTAAAAGTTGCATGTTTCCGATCAAGCTAAGATCGAACCACTAGCTTCAGGCCCCCTGTATCTTACTACAGAATGAATATGCGAGCAATCATTGAAGGTTGAAAGATGTTTGTTTCCAATCAAGCTGAGATTGAACCAGTAGCTTCAGAATACCCATGTTTCCTTACTTCCGAACGAATCTCGGAGCATTCTGTGAAGTTTGAAAAAAAATTCTTTCCGATCAAGCTGAGATTGAACCAGAAGCTTCAGCAATACCCATATTTTACTGTAAAATGAATCACGGAGCATTCTGTGCAGTTTGAAAAAAAAATCTTTCCGATCAAGCAGAGATTGAACCAGAAGCTTCAGAACACCCATGTTTCTTACAACAGAATGAATATTCGAGCATTCTTTGAAGTTTGAAAACAAAACATCGTTCCGATCAAGCCGAGATCGAACCACAAGCTTCAGAATACCCATGTTTCTTAGTAAATAATGAATCTCCTAGCATTCTGTGAAGTTTAAAAGTTGTATGTTTCCGATCAAGCAAAGATCGAACCACAAGCTTCAGAACACAAATGTTTCTTACTACAGAATGAATATGCGAGCAATCATTGAAGGTTGAAAGATGTTTGTTTAAAAATCAAGCTGAGATTGAACCAGTAGCTTCAGAATACCCATGTTTCCTTACTTCCGAACGAATCTCGGAGCATTCTGTGAAGTTTGAAAAAAAAATCTTTCCGATCATGCTGAGATTGAACCAGAAACTTCAGTACACCCATGTTTTTCACTGTAAAAGGAATCTCGGAGCATTCTGTGAAGTTTGAAAAAAAAATTCTTTCCGATCAAGCTGAGATTGAACCAGAAGCTTCAGCAATACCCATGTTTTACTGTAAAATGAATCGCGGAGCATTCTGTGCAGTTTGAAAAAAAAAATCTTTCCGATCAAGCTGAGATTGAACCACAAGCTTCAGAACACCCATGTTTCTTACAACAGAATGAATATGCGAGCATTCTTTGAAGTTTGAAAAAACGAACTTTCCGATCAGCTGAGATCGAACCAGACGCTTTAGCAATACCCATGTTTAACTGTAAAATGAATCACGGAGCATTCTGTGCAGTTTGAAAAAATCTTTCCGATCAATGCGAGCTTGAACCAGATGCTTCAGAACACCCATGTTTTTTACAACAGAATGAATATGCGAGCATTCTTTGAAGTTTGAAAACAAAACATCGTTCCGATCAAGCCGAGATCGAACCACAAGCTTCAGAACACCCATGTTTCTTAGTAGATAATGAATCTCCTAGCATTCTGTGAAGTTTAAAAGTTGTATGTTTCCGATCAAGCTAAGATCGAACCACAAGCTTCAGAACACCCATGTTTCTTACTACAGAATGAATATGCGAGCAATCATTGAAGGTTGAAAGATGTTTGTTTCCAATCAAGCTGAGATTGAACCAGTAGCTTCAGAATACCCATGTTTCCTTACTTCCGAACGAATCTCGAGCATTCTGTGAAGTTTGAAAAAAAAATCTTTCCGATCATGCTGAGATTGAACCAGAAGCTTCAGAACACCCATGTTTTTCACTGTAAGAGGAATCTCGGAGCATTCTGTGAAGTTTGAAAAAAAAAATCTTTCCGATCATGCTGAGATTGAACCAGAAGCTTCAGAACACCCATGTTTCTTACAACAGAATGAATATGCGAGAATTTTTTGAAATTTGAAAAAAACAACTTTCCGATCAGCTGAGATCGAACCAGAAGCTTTAGCAATACCCATGTTTTCCTGTAAAATTAATCACGGAGCATTCTGTGCAGTTTGAAAAAATCTTTCCGATCAATGTGAGCTTGAACCAGATGCTTCAGAACACCCATGTTTCTTACAACAGAATGAATATGCGAGCATTCTTTGAAGTTTGAAAACAAAACATCGTTCCGATCAAGCCGAGATTGAACCACAAGCTTCAGAACACCCATGTTTCTTAGTAGATAATGAATCTCCTAGCATTCTGTGAAGTTTAAAAGTTGTATGTTTCCGATCAAGCTAAGATCGAACCACTAGCTTCAGGCCCCCATGTTTCTTACTACAGAATGAATATGCGAGCAATCATTGAAGGTTGAAAGATGTTTGTTTCCAATCAAGCTGAGATTGAACCAGAAGCTTCAGAATACCCATGTTTCCTTACTTCCGAACGAATCTCGGAGCATTCTGTGAAGTTTGAAAAAAAAATCTTTCCGATCAAGCTGAGATTGAACCAGAAGCTTCAGAACACCCATGTTTTTCACTGTAAAAGGAATCTCGGAGCATTCTGTGAAGTTTGAAAAAAAAAATCTTTCCGATCATGCTGAGATTGAACCACAAGCTTCAGTACACCCATGTTTTTCACTGTAAAAGGAATCTCGGAGCATTCTGTGAAGTTTGAAAAAAAAATTCTTTCCGATCAAGCTGAGATTGAACCAGAAGCTTCAGCAATACCCATGTTTTACTGTAAAATGAATCACGGAGCATTCTGTGCAGTTTGAAAATAAAAATCTTTCCGATAAAGCTGAGATTGAACCAGAAGCTTCAGAACACCCATGTTTTTCACTGTAAAAGGAATCTCGGAGCATTCTGTGAAGTTTGAAAAAAAAAATCTTTCCGATCAAGCTGAGATTGAACCAGAAGCTTCAGAACACCCATGTTTCTTACAACAGAATGCCGAGATCGAACCACAAGCTTCAGAACACCCATGTTTCTTAGTAGATAATGAATCTCCTAGCATTCTGTGAAGTTTAAAAGTTGTATGTTTCTGATCAAGCTAAGATCGAACCACAAGCTTCAGAACACCCATGTTTCTTACTACAGAATGAATATGCGAGCAATCATTGAAGGTTGAAAGATGTTTGTTTCCAATCAAGCTGAGATTGAACCAGTAGCTTCAGAATACCCATGTTTCCTTACTTCCGAACGAATCTCGGAGCATTCTGTGAAGTTTGAAAAAAAAAATCTTTCCGATCATGCTGAGATTGAACCAGAAGCTTCAGAACACCCATGTTTCTTACAACAGAATGAATATGCGAGCATTCTTTGAAATTTGAAAAAAAACAACTTTCCTATCAGCTGAGATCGAACCACAAGCTTAAGCAATACCCATGTTTTCCTGTAAAATTAATCACGGAGCATTCTGTGCAGTTTGAAAAAATCTTTCCGATCAATGTGAGCTTGAACCAGATGCTTCAGAACACCCATGTTTCTTACAACAGAATGAATATGCGAGCACTCTTTGAAGTTTGAAAACAAAACATCGTTCCGATCAAGCCGAGATCGAACCACAAGCTTCAGAACACCCATGTTTCTTAGTAAAAAATGAATCTCCTAGCATTCTGTGAAGTTTAAAAGTTGTATGTTTCCGATCAAGCTAAGATCGAACCACAAGCTTCAGGCCCCCATGTTTCTTACTACAGAATGAATATGCGAGCAATCATTGAAGGTTGAAAGATGTTTGTTTCCAATCAAGCTGAGATTGAACCAGAAGCTTCAGAATACCCATGTTTCCTTACTTCCGATCGAATCTCGGAGCATTCTGTGAAGTTTGAAAAAAAAAAATCATTCCGATCAAGCTGAGATTGAACCAGAAGATTCAGAACACCCATGTTTTTCACTGTAAAAGGAATCTCGGAGCATTCTGTGAAGTTTGAAGAAAAAAAATCTTTCCGATCAAGCTGAGATTGAACCAGAAGCTTCAGAACACCCATGTTTTTCACTGTAAAAATAATCTCGGAACATTCCGTGAAGTTTGAAAAAAAAAATCTTTCCGATCAAGCTGAGATTGAACCAGTAGCTTGAGAATACCCATGTTTCCTTACTTCCGAACGAATCTCGGAGCATTCTGTGAAGTTTGAGAAAAAAAATCTTTCCGATCATGCTGAGATTGAACCAGAAACTTCAGTACACCCATGTTTTTCACTGTAAAAGGAATCTCGGAGCATTCTGTGAAGTTTGAAAAAAAAATTCTTTCCGATCAAGCTGAGATTGAACCAGAAGCTTCAGCAATACCCATGTTTTACTGTAAAACGAATCGCGGAGCATTCTGTGAAGTTTGAAAAAAAAATCTTTCCGATCAAGCTGAGATTGAACCACAAGCTTCAGAACACCCATGTTTCTTACAACAGAATGAATATGCGAGCATTCTTTGAAGTTTGAAAAAAAGAACTTTCCGATCAGCTGAGATCGAACCAGACGCTTTAGCAATACCCATGTTTAACTGTAAAATGAATCACGGAGCATTCTGTGCAGTTTGAAAAAATCTTTCCGATCAATGCGAGCTTGAACCAGATGCTTCAGAACACCCATGTTTTTTACAACAGAATGAATATGCGAGCATTGTTTGAAGTTTGAAAAGAAAACATCGTTCCGATCAAGCCGAGATCGAACCACAAGCTTCAGAACACCCATGTTTCTTAGTAGATAATGAATCTCCTAGCATTCTGTGAAGTTTAAAAGTTGTATGTTTCCGATCAAGCTAAGATCGAACCACAAGCTTCAGAACACCCATGTTTCTTACTACAGAATGAATATGCGAGCAGTCATTGAAGGTTGAAAGATGTTTGTTTCCAATCAAGCTGAGATTGAACCAGTAGCTTCAGAATACCCATGTTTCCTTACTTCCGAACGAATCTCGAGCATTCTGTGAAGTTTGAAAAAAAAATCTTTCCGATCATGCTGAGATTGAACCAGAAGCTTCAGAACACCCATGTTTTTCACTGTAAAAGGAATCTCGGAGCATTCTGTGAAGTTTGAAAAAAAAAATCTTTCCGATCATGCTGAGATTGAACCAGAAGCTTCAGAACACCCATGTTTCTTACAACAGAATGAATATGCGAGAATTTTTTGAAATTTGAAAAAAACAACTTTCCGATCAGCTGAGATCGAACCAGACGCTTTAGCAATACCCATGTTTTCCTGTAAAATTAATCACGGAGCATTCTGTGCAGTTTGAAAAAAATCTTTCCGATCAATGTGAGCTTGAACCAGATGCTTCAGAACACCCATGTTTCTTACAACAGAATGAATATGCGAGCATTCTTTGAAGTTTGAAAACAAAACATCGTTCCGATCAAGCCGAGATCGAACCACAAGCTTCAGAACACCCATGTTTCTTAGTAGATAATGAATCTCCTAGCATTCTGTGAAGTTTAAAAGTTGTATGTTTCCGATCAAGCTAAGATCGAACCACTAGCTTCAGGCCCCCATGTTTCTTACTACAGAATGAATATGCGAGCAATCATTGAAGGTTGAAAGATGTTTGTTTCCAATCAAGCTGAGATTGAACCAGAAGCTTCAGAATACCCATGTTTCCTTACTTCCGAACGAATCTCGGAGCATTCTGTGAAGTTTGAAAAAAAAAATCTTTCCGATCATGCTGAGATTGAACCACAAGCTTCAGTACACCCATGTTTTTCACTGTAAAAGGAATCTCGGAGTATTCTGTGAAGTTTGAAAAAAAAATTCTTTCCGATCAAGCTGAGATTGAACCAGAAGCTTCAGCAATACCCATGTTTTACTGTAAAATGAATCACGGAGCATTCTGTGCAGTTTGAAAAAAAAAATCTTTCCGATCAAGCTGAGATTGAACCAGAAGCTTCAGAACACCCATGTTTTTCACTGTAAAAGGAATCTCGGAGCATTCTGTGAAGTTTGAAAAAAAAATCTTTCCGATCAAGCTGAGATTGAACCAGAAGCTTCAGAACACCCATGTTTCTTACAACAGAATGCCGAGATCGAACCACAAGCTTCAGAACACCCATGTTTCTTAGTAGATAATGAATCTCCTAGCATTCTGTGAAGTTTAAAAGTTGTATGTTTCTGATCAAGCTAAGATCGAACCACAAGCTTCAGAACACCCATGTTTCTTACTACAGAATGAATATGCGAGCAATCATTGAAGGTTGAAAGATGTTTGTTTCCAATCAAGCTGAGATTGAACCAGTAGCTTCAGAATACCCATGTTTCCTTACTTCCGAACGAATCTCGAGCATTCTGTGAAGTTTGAAAAAAAAATCTTTCCGATCATGCTGAGATTGAACCAGAAGCTTCAGAACACCCATGTTTCTTACAACAGAATGAATATGCGAGAATTTTTTGAAATTTGAAAAAAACAACTTTCCGATCAGCTGAGATCGAACCAGAAGCTTTAGCAATACCCATGTTTTCCTGTAAAATTAATCACGGAGCATTCTGTGCAGTTTGAAAAAATCTTTCCGATCAATGTGAGCTTGAACCAGATGCTTCAGAACACCCATGTTTCTTACAACAGAATGAATATGCGAGCATTCTTTGAAGTTTGAAAACAATACATCGTTCCGATCAAGCCGAGATCGAACCACAAGCTTCAGAACACCCATGTTTCTTAGTAGATAATGAATCTCCTAGCATTCTGTGAAGTTTAAAAGTTGTATGTTTCCGATCAAGCTAAGATCGAACCACTAGCTTCAGGCCCCCATGTTTCTTACTACAGAATGAATATGCGAGCAATCATTGAAGGTTGAAAGATGTTTGTTTCCAATCAAGCTGAGATTGAACCAGAAGCTTCAGAATACCCATGTTTCCTTACTTCCGAACGAATCTCGGAGCATTCTGTGAAGTTTGAAAAAAAAAATCTTTCCGATCAAGCTGAGATTGAACCAGAAGCTTCAGCAATACCCATGTTTTACTGTAAAATGAATCACGGAGCATTCTGTGCAGTTTGAAAAAAAAAATCTTTCCGATCAAGCTGAGATTGAACCAGAAGCTTCAGAACACCCATGTTTTTCACTGTAAAAGGAATCTCGGAGCATTCTGTGAAGTTTGAAAAAAAAAATCTTTCCGATCAAGCTGAGATTGAACCAGAAGCTTCAGAACACCCATGTTTCTTACAACAGAATGCCGAGATCGAACCACAAGCTTCAGAACACCCATGTTTCTTAGTAGATAATGAATCTCCTAGCATTCTGTGAAGTTTAAAAGTTGTATGTTTCTGATCAAGCTAAGATCGAACCACAAGCTTCAGAACACCCATGTTTCTTACTACAGAATGAATATGCGAGCAATCATTGAAGGTTGAAAGATGTTTGTTTCCAATCAAGCTGAGATTGAACCAGTAGCTTCAGAATACCCATGTTTTTCACTGTTAAAGGAATTTCGGAGCATTCTGTGAAGTTTGAAAAAAAATCTTTCCGAACAAGCTGAGATTGAACCAGAAGCTTCAAGAAATACCCATGTTTTACTGTAAAATGAATCTCGGAGCATTCTGTGAAGTTTGAAAAAAAAAAATCTTTCCGATCAAGCTGAGATTGAACCAGAAGCTTCAAGAATAACCCATACTTTACTGTAAAATGAATCACGGAGCATTCTGTGCAGTTTAAAAAAAAAAATCTTTCCGATCAAGCTGAGATTGAACCAGATGCTTCAGAACACCCATGTTTCTTACAACAGAATGAATATGCGAGCATTCTTTGAAGTTTGAAAACAAAACATCGTTCCGATCAAGCCGAGCTCGAACCACAAGCTTCAGAACACCCATGTTTCTTAGTAAATAATGAATCTCCTAGCATTCTGTGAAGTTTAAAAGTTGTATGTTTCCGATCAAGCAAAGATCGAACCACAAGCTTCAGAACACCCATGTTTCTTACTACAGAATGAATATGCGAGCAATCATTGAAGGTTGAAAGATGTTTGTTTCCAATCAAGCTGAGATTGAACCAGTAGCTTCAGAATACCCATGTTTCCTTACTTCCGAACGAATCTCGGAGCATTCTGTGAAGTTTGAAAAAAAAATCTTTCCGATCATGCTGAGATTGAACCACAAGCTTCAGTACACCCATGTTTTTCACTGTAAAAGGAATCTCGGAGCATTCTGTGAAGTTTGAAAAACCAATTCTTTCCGATCAAGCTGAGATTGAACCAGAAGCTTCAGCAATACCCATGTTTTACTGTAAAATGAATCGCGGAACATTCTGTGCAGTTTGAAAAAAAGAAATCTTTCCGATCAAGCTGAGATTGAACCACAAGCTTCAGTACACCCATGTTTCTTACAACAGAATGAATATGCGAGCATTCTTTGAAATTTGAAAAAAAGAACTTTCCGATCAGCTGAGATCGAACCAGACGCTTTAGCAATACCCATGTTTAACTGTAAAATGAATCACGGAGCATTCTGTGCAGTTTGAAAAAATCTTTCCGATCAATGTGAGCTTGAACCAGATGCTTCAGAACACCCATGTTTTTTACAACAGAATGAATATGCGAGCATTCTTTGAAGTTTGAAAACAAAACATCGTTCCGATCAAGCCGAGATCGAACCACAAGCTTCAGAACACCCATGTTTCTTAGTAGATAATGAATCTCCTAGCATTCTGTGAAGTTTAAAAGTTGTATGTTTCCGATCAAGCTAAGATCGAACCACAAGCTTCAGAACACCCATGTTTTCTTACTACAGAATGAATATGCGAGCAATCATTGAAGGTTGAAAGATGTTTGTTTCCAATCAAGCTGAGATTGAACCAGTAGCTTCAGAATACCCATGTTTCCTTACTTCCGAACGAATCTCGGAGCATTCTGTGAAGTTTGAAAAAAAAATCTTTCCGATCATGCTGAGATTGAACCACAAGCTTCAGAACACCCATGTTTCTTACAACAGAATGAATATGCGAGCATTCTTTGAAGTTTGAAAAAAAGAATTTTCCGATCAGCTGAGATCGAACCAGACGCTTTAGCAATACCCATGTTTAACTTTAAAATGAATCACGGAGCATTCTGTGCAGTTTGAAAAAATCTTTCCGATCAATGCGAGCTTGAACCAGATGCTTCAGAACACCCATGTTTTTTACAACAGAATGAATATGCGAGCATTCTTTGAAGTTTGAAAACAAAACATCGTTCCGATCAAGCCGAGATCGAACCACAAGCTTCAGAACACCCATGTTTCTTAGTAGATAATGAATCTCCTAGCATTCTGTGAAGTTTAAAAGTTGTATGTTTCCGATCAAGCTAAGATCGAACCACAAGCTTCAGAACACCCATGTTTCTTACTACAGAATGAATATGCGAGCAATTATTGAAGGTTGAAAGATGTTTGTTTCCAATCAAGCTGAGATTGAACCAGTAGCTTCAGAATACCCATGTTTCCTTACTTCCGAACGAATCTCGAGCATTCTGTGAAGTTTGAAAAAAAAATCTTTCCGATCATGCTGAGATTGAACCAGAAGCTTCAGAACACCCATGTTTTTCACTGTAAAAGGAATCTCGGAGCATTCTGTGAAGTTTGAAAAAAAAAATCTTTCCGATCAAGCTGAGATTGAACCACAAGCTTCAGAACACCCATGTTTCTTACAACAGAATGAATATGCGAGCATTCTTTGAAGTTTGAAAAAAAGAACTTTCCGATCAGCTGAGATCGAACCAGACGCTTTAGCAATACCCATGTTTAACTGTAAAATGAATCACGGAGCATTCTGTGCAGTTTGAAAAAATCTTTCCGATCAATGCGAGCTTGAACCAGATGCTTCAGAACACCCATGTTTTTTACAACAGAATGAATATGCGAGCATTGTTTGAAGTTTGAAAAGAAAACATCGTTCCGATCAAGCCGAGATCGAACCACAAGCTTCAGAACACCCATGTTTCTTAGTAGATAATGAATCTCCTAGCATTCTGTGAAGTTTAAAAGTTGTATGTTTCCGATCAAGCTAAGATCGAACCACAAGCTTCAGAACACCCATGTTTCTTACTACAGAATGAATATGCGAGCAGTCATTGAAGGTTGAAAGATGTTTGTTTCCAATCAAGCTGAGATTGAACCAGTAGCTTCAGAATACCCATGTTTCCTTACTTCCGAACGAATCTCGAGCATTCTGTGAAGTTTGAAAAAAAAATCTTTCCGATCATGCTGAGATTGAACCAGAAGCTTCAGAACACCCATGTTTTTCACTGTAAAAGGAATCTCGGAGCATTCTGTGAAGTTTGAAAAAAAAAATCTTTCCGATCATGCTGAGATTGAACCAGAAGCTTCAGAACACCCATGTTTCTTACAACAGAATGAATATGCGAGAATTTTTTGAAATTTGAAAAAAACAACTTTCCGATCAGCTGAGATCGAACCAGACGCTTTAGCAATACCCATGTTTTCCTGTAAAATTAATCACGGAGCATTCTGTGCAGTTTGAAAAAAATCTTTCCGATCAATGTGAGCTTGAACCAGATGCTTCAGAACACCCATGTTTCTTACAACAGAATGAATATGCGAGCATTCTTTGAAGTTTGAAAACAAAACATCGTTCCGATCAAGCCGAGATCGAACCACAAGCTTCAGAACACCCATGTTTCTTAGTAGATAATGAATCTCCTAGCATTCTGTGAAGTTTAAAAGTTGTATGTTTCCGATCAAGCTAAGATCGAACCACTAGCTTCAGGCCCCCATGTTTCTTACTACAGAATGAATATGCGAGCAATCATTGAAGGTTGAAAGATGTTTGTTTCCAATCAAGCTGAGATTGAACCAGAAGCTTCAGAATACCCATGTTTCCTTACTTCCGAACGAATCTCGGAGCATTCTGTGAAGTTTGAAAAAAAAAATCTTTCCGATCATGCTGAGATTGAACCACAAGCTTCAGTACACCCATGTTTTTCACTGTAAAAGGAATCTCGGAGTATTCTGTGAAGTTTGAAAAAAAAATTCTTTCCGATCAAGCTGAGATTGAACCAGAAGCTTCAGCAATACCCATGTTTTACTGTAAAATGAATCACGGAGCATTCTGTGCAGTTTGAAAAAAAAAATCTTTCCGATCAAGCTGAGATTGAACCAGAAGCTTCAGAACACCCATGTTTTTCACTGTAAAAGGAATCTCGGAGCATTCTGTGAAGTTTGAAAAAAAAATCTTTCCGATCAAGCTGAGATTGAACCAGAAGCTTCAGAACACCCATGTTTCTTACAACAGAATGCCGAGATCGAACCACAAGCTTCAGAACACCCATGTTTCTTAGTAGATAATGAATCTCCTAGCATTCTGTGAAGTTTAAAAGTTGTATGTTTCTGATCAAGCTAAGATCGAACCACAAGCTTCAGAACACCCATGTTTCTTACTACAGAATGAATATGCGAGCAATCATTGAAGGTTGAAAGATGTTTGTTTCCAATCAAGCTGAGATTGAACCAGTAGCTTCAGAATACCCATGTTTCCTTACTTCCGAACGAATCTCGAGCATTCTGTGAAGTTTGAAAAAAAAATCTTTCCGATCATGCTGAGATTGAACCAGAAGCTTCAGAACACCCATGTTTCTTACAACAGAATGAATATGCGAGAATTTTTTGAAATTTGAAAAAAACAACTTTCCGATCAGCTGAGATCGAACCAGAAGCTTTAGCAATACCCATGTTTTCCTGTAAAATTAATCACGGAGCATTCTGTGCAGTTTGAAAAAATCTTTCCGATCAATGTGAGCTTGAACCAGATGCTTCAGAACACCCATGTTTCTTACAACAGAATGAATATGCGAGCATTCTTTGAAGTTTGAAAACAATACATCGTTCCGATCAAGCCGAGATCGAACCACAAGCTTCAGAACACCCATGTTTCTTAGTAGATAATGAATCTCCTAGCATTCTGTGAAGTTTAAAAGTTGTATGTTTCCGATCAAGCTAAGATCGAACCACTAGCTTCAGGCCCCCATGTTTCTTACTACAGAATGAATATGCGAGCAATCATTGAAGGTTGAAAGATGTTTGTTTCCAATCAAGCTGAGATTGAACCAGAAGCTTCAGAATACCCATGTTTCCTTACTTCCGAACGAATCTCGGAGCATTCTGTGAAGTTTGAAAAAAAAAATCTTTCCGATCAAGCTGAGATTGAACCAGAAGCTTCAGCAATACCCATGTTTTACTGTAAAATGAATCACGGAGCATTCTGTGCAGTTTGAAAAAAAAAATCCTTCCGATCAAGCTGAGATTGAACCAGAAGCTTCAGAACACCCATGTTTTTCACTGTAAAAGGAATCTCGGAGCATTCTGTGAAGTTTGAAAAAAAAAATCTTTCCGATCAAGCTGAGATTGAACCAGAAGCTTCAGAACACCCATGTTTCTTACAACAGAATGCCGAGATCGAACCACAAGCTTCAGAACACCCATGTTTCTTAGTAGATAATGAATCTCCTAGCATTCTGTGAAGTTTAAAAGTTGTATGTTTCTGATCAAGCTAAGATCGAACCACAAGCTTCAGAACACCCATGTTTCTTACTACAGAATGAATATGCGAGCAATCATTGAAGGTTGAAAGATGTTTGTTTCCAATCAAGCTGAGATTGAACCAGTAGCTTCAGAATACCCATGTTTACTTACTTCCGAACGAGCATTCTGTGAAGTTTGAAAAACAAATCTTTCCGATCAAGCTGAGATTGAACCAGAAGCTTCAGAACACCCATGTTTTTCACTGTTAAAGGAATTTCGGAGCATTCTGTGAAGTTTGAAAAAAAATCTTTCCGAACAAGCTGAGATTGAACCAGAAGCTTCAAGAAATACCCATGTTTTACTGTAAAATGAATCTCGGAGCATTCTGTGAAGTTTGAAAAAAAAAATCTTTCCGATCAAGCTGAGATTGAACCAGAAGCTTCAAGAATAACCCATACTTTACTGTAAAATGAATCACGGAGCATTCTGTGCAGTTTAAAAAAAAAAATCTTTCCGATCAAGCTGAGATTGAACCAGATGCTTCAGAACACCCATGTTTCTTACAACAGAATGAATATGCGAGCATTCTTTGAAGTTTGAAAACAAAACATCGTTCCGATCAAGCCGAGCTCGAACCACAAGCTTCAGAACACCCATGTTTCTTAGTAAATAATGAATCTCCTAGCATTCTGTGAAGTTTAAAATTTGTATGTTTCCGATCAAGCAAAGATCGAACCACAAGCTTCAGAACACCCATGTTTCTTACTACAGAATGAATATGCGAGCAATCATTGAAGGTTGAAAGATGTTTGTTTCCAATCAAGCTGAGATTGAACCAGTAGCTTCAGAATACCCATGTTTCCTTACTTCCGAACGAATCTCGGAGCATTCTGTGAAGTTTGAAAAAAAATCTTTCCGATCATGCTGAGATTGAACCACAAGCTTCAGTACACCCATGTTTTTCACTGTAAAAGGAATCTCGGAGCATTCTGTGAAGTTTGAAAAACCAATTCTTTCCGATCAAGCTGAGATTGAACCAGAAGCTTCAGCAATACCCATGTTTTACTGTAAAATGAATCGCGGAACATTCTGTGCAGTTTGAAAAAAAAAAATCTTTCCGATCAAGCTGAGATTGAACCACAAGCTTCAGTACACCCATGTTTCTTACAACAGAATGAATATGCGAGCATTCTTTGAAATTTGAAAAAAAGAACTTTCCGATCAGCTGAGATCGAACCAGACGCTTTAGCAATACCCATGTTTAACTGTAAAATGAATCACGGAGCATTCTGTGCAGTTTGAAAAAATCTTTCCGATCAATGTGAGCTTGAACCAGATGCTTCAGAACACCCATGTTTTTTACAACAGAATGAATATGCGAGCATTCTTTGAAGTTTGAAAACAAAACATCGTTCCGATCAAGCCGAGATCGAACCACAAGCTTCAGAACACCCATGTTTCTTAGTAGATAATGAATCTCCTAGCATTCTGTGAAGTTTAAAAGTTGTATGTTTCCGATCAAGCTAAGATCGAACCACAAGCTTCAGAACACCCATGTTTCTTACTACAGAATGAATATGCGAGCAATCATTGAAGGTTGAAAGATGTTTGTTTCCAATCAAGCTGAGATTGAACCAGTAGCTTCAGAATACCCATGTTTCCTTACTTCCGAACGAATCTCGGAGCATTCTGTGAAGTTTGAAAAAAAAATCTTTCCGATCATGCTGAGATTGAACCACAAGCTTCAGAACACCCATGTTTCTTACAACAGAATGAATATGCGAGCATTCTTTGAAGTTTGAAAAAAAGAATTTTCCGATCAGCTGAGATCGAACCAGACGCTTTAGCAATACCCATGTTTAACTGTAAAATGAATCACGGAGCATTCTGTGCAGTTTGAAAAAATCTTTCCGATCAATGCGAGCTTGAACCAGATGCTTCAGAACACCCATGTTTTTTACAACAGAATGAATATGCGAGCATTCTTTGAAGTTTGAAAACAAAACATCGTTCCGATCAAGCCGAGATCGAACCACAAGCTTCAGAACACCCATGTTTCTTAGTAGATAATGAATCTCCTAGCATTCTGTGAAGTTTAAAAGTTGTATGTTTCCGATCAAGCTAAGATCGAACCACAAGCTTCAGAACACCCATGTTTCTTACTACAGAATGAATATGCGAGCAATTATTGAAGGTTGAAAGATGTTTGTTTCCAATCAAGCTGAGATTGAACCAGTAGCTTCAGAATACCCATGTTTCCTTACTTCCGAACGAATCTCGAGCATTCTGTGAAGTTTGAAAAAAAAATCTTTCCGATCATGCTGAGATTGAACCAGAAGCTTCAGAACACCCATGTTTTTCACTGTAAAAGGAATCTCGGAGCATTCTGTGAAGTTTGAAAAAAAAAATCTTTCCGATCATGCTGAGATTGAACCAGAAGCTTCAGAACACCCATGTTTCTTACAACAGAATGAATATGCGAGAATTTTTTGAAATTTGAAAAAAAAATCTTTCCGATCAGCTGAGATCGAACCAGACGCTTTAGCAATACCCATGTTTTCCTGTAAAATTAATCACGGAGCATTCTGTGCAGTTTGAAAAAAATCTTTCCGATCAATGTGAGCTTGAACCAGATGCTTCAGAACACCCATGTTTCTTACAACAGAATGAATATGCGAGCATTCTTTGAAGTTTGAAAACAAAACATCGTTCCGATCAAGCCGAGAAAGAACCACAAGCTTCAGAACACCCATGTTTCTTAGTAGATAATGAATCTCCTAGCATTCTGTGAAGTTTAAAAGTTGTATGTTTCCGATCAAGCTAAGATCGAACCACAAGCTTCAGAACACCCATGTTTCTTACTACAGAATGAATATGCGAGCAATCATTGAAGGTTGAAAGATGTTTGTTTCCAATCAAGCTGAGATTGAACCAGTAGCTTCAGAATACCCATGTTTCCTTACTTCCGAACGAATCTCGGAGCATTCTGTGAAGTTTGAAAAAAAAATCTTTCCGATCATGCTGAGATTGAACCACAAGCTTCAGAACACCCATGTTTCTTACAACAGAATGAATATGCGAGCATTCTTTGAAGTTTGAAAAAAAGAATTTTCCGATCAGCTGAGATCGAACCAGACGCTTTAGCAATACCCATGTTTAACTGTAAAATGAATCACGGAGCATTCTGTGCAGTTTGAAAAAATCTTTCCGATCAATGCGAGCTTGAACCAGATGCTTCAGAACACCCATGTTTTTTACAACAGAATGAATATGCGAGCATTCTTTGAAGTTTGAAAACAAAACATCGTTCCGATCAAGCCGAGATCGAACCACAAGCTTCAGAACACCCATGTTTCTTAGTAGATAATGAATCTCCTAGCATTCTGTGAAGTTTAAAAGTTGTATGTTTCCGATCAAGCTAAGATCGAACCACAAGCTTCAGAACACCCATGTTTCTTACTACAGAATGAATATGCGAGCAATTATTGAAGGTTGAAAGATGTTTGTTTCCAATCAAGCTGAGATTGAACCAGTAGCTTCAGAATACCCATGTTTCCTTACTTCCGAACGAATCTCGAGCATTCTGTGAAGTTTGAAAAAAAAATCTTTCCGATCATGCTGAGATTGAACCAGAAGCTTCAGAACACCCATGTTTTTCACTGTAAAAGGAATCTCGGAGCATTCTGTGAAGTTTGAAAAAAAAAATCTTTCCGATCATGCTGAGATTGAACCAGAAGCTTCAGAACACCCATGTTTCTTACAACAGAATGAATATGCGAGAATTTTTTGAAATTTGAAAAAAAAATCTTTCCGATCAGCTGAGATCGAACCAGACGCTTTAGCAATACCCATGTTTTCCTGTAAAATTAATCACGGAGCATTCTGTGCAGTTTGAAAAAAATCTTTCCGATCAATGTGAGCTTGAACCAGATGCTTCAGAACACCCATGTTTCTTACAACAGAATGAATATGCGAGCATTCTTTGAAGTTTGAAAACAAAACATCGTTCCGATCAAGCCGAGAAAGAACCACAAGCTTCAGAACACCCATGTTTCTTAGTAGATAATGAATCTCCTAGCATTCTGTGAAGTTTAAAAGTTGTATGTTTCCGATCAAGCTAAGATCGAACCACAAGCTTCAGAACACCCATGTTTCTTACTACAGAATGAATATGCGAGCAATTATTGAAGGTTGAAAGATGTTTGTTTCCAATCAAGCTGAGATTGAACCAGTAGCTTCAGAATACCCATGTTTCCTTACTTCCGAACGAATCTCGAGCATTCTGTGAAGTTTGAAAAAAAAATCTTTCCGATCATGCTGAGATTGAACCAGAAGCTTCAGAACACCCATGTTTTTCACTGTAAAAGGAATCTCGGAGCATTCTGTGAAGTTTGAAAAAAAAAATCTTTCCGATCATGCTGAGATTGAACCAGAAGCTTCAGAACACCCATGTTTCTTACAACAGAATGAATATGCGAGAATTTTTTGAAATTTGAAAAAAACAACTTTCCGATCAGCTGAGATCGAACCAGACGCTTTAGCAATACCCATGTTTTCCTGTAAAATTAATCACGGAGCATTCTGTGCAGTTTGAAAAAAATCTTTCCGATCAATGTGAGCTTGAACCAGATGCTTCAGAACACCCATGTTTCTTACAACAGAATGAATATGCGAGCATTCTTTGAAGTTTGAAAACAAAACATCGTTCCGATCAAGCCGAGATCGAACCACAAGCTTCAGAACACCCATGTTTCTTAGTAGATAATGAATCTCCTAGCATTCTGTGAAGTTTAAAAGTTGTATGTTTCCGATCAAGCTAAGATCGAACCACTAGCTTCAGGCCCCCATGTTTCTTACTACAGAATGAATATGCGAGCAATCATTGAAGGTTGAAAGATGTTTGTTTCCAATCAAGCTGAGATTGAACCAGAAGCTTCAGAATACCCATGTTTCCTTACTTCCGAACGAATCTCGGAGCATTCTGTGAAGTTTAAAAAAAACAATCTTTCCGATCATACTGAGATTGAACCACAAGCTTCAGTACACCCATGTTTTTCACTGTAAAAGGAATCTCGGAGTATTCTGTGAAGTTTGAAAAAAAAATTCTTTCCGATCAAGCTGAGATTGAACCAGAAGCTTCAGCAATACCCATGTTTTACTGTAAAATGAATCGCGGAACATTCTGTGCAGTTTCAAAAAAAAAAATCTTTCCGATCAAGCTGAGATTGAACCACAAGCTTCAGTACACCCATGTTTCTTACAACAGAATGAATATGCGAGCATTCTTTGAAATTTGAAAAAAAGAACTTTCCGATCAGCTGAGATCGAACCAGACGCTTTAGCAATACCCATGTTTAACTGTAAAATGAATCACGGAGCATTCTGTGCAGTTTGAAAAAATCTTTCCGATCAATGTGAGCTTGAACCAGATGCTTCAGAACACCCATGTTTTTTACAACAGAATGAATATGCGAGCATTCTTTGAAGTTTGAAAACAAAACATCGTTCCGATCAAGCCGAGATCGAACCACAAGCTTCAGAACACCCATGTTTCTTAGTAGATAATGAATCTCCTAGCATTCTGTGAAGTTTAAAAGTTGTATGTTTCCGATCAAGCTAAGATCGAACCACAAGCTTCAGAACACCCATGTTTCTTACTACAGAATGAATATGCGAGCAATCATTGAAGGTTGAAAGATGTTTGTTTCCAATCAAGCTGAGATTGAACCAGTAGCTTCAGAATACCCATGTTTCCTTACTTCCGAACGAATCTCGAGCATTCTGTGAAGTTTGAAAAAAAAATCTTTCCGATCATGCTGAGATTGAACCAGAAGCTTAAGCAATACCCATGTTTTCCTGTAAAATTAATCAAGGAGCATTCTGTGCAGTTTGAAAAAAATCTTTCCGATCAATGTGAGCTTGAACCAGATGCTTCAGAACACCCATGTTTCTTACAACAGAATGAATATGCGAGCATTCTTTGAAGTTTGAAAACAAAACATCGTTCCGATCAAGCCGAGATTGAACCAGAAGCTTCAGAACACCCATGTTTCTTAGTAGATAATGAATCTCCTAGCATTCTGTGAAGTTTAAAAGTTGCATGTTTCCGATCAAGCTAAGATCGAACCACTAGCTTCAGGCCCCCATGTTTCTTACTACAGAATGAATATGCGAGCAATCATTGAAGGTTGAAAGATGTTTGTTTCCAATCAAGCTGAGATTGAACCAGTAGCTTCAGAATACCCATGTTTCCTTACTTCCGAACGAATCTCGGAGCATTCTGTGAAGTTTGAAAAAAAAATCTTTCCGATCATGCTGAGATTGAACCACAAGCTTCAGAACACCCATGTTTCTTACAACAGAATGAATATGCGAGCATTCTTTGAAGTTTGAAAAAAAGAACTTTCCGATCAGCTGAGATCGAACCAGACTCTTTAGCAATACCCATGTTTAACTGTAAAATGAATCACGGAGCATTCTGTGCAGTTTGAAAAAATCTTTCCGATCAATGCGAGCTTGAACCAGATGCTTCAGAACACCCATGTTTTTTACAACAGAATGAATATGCGAGCATTCTTTGAAGTTTGAAAACAAAACATCGTTCCGATCAAGCCGAGATCGAACCACAAGCTTCAGAACACCCATGTTTCTTAGTAGATAATGAATCTCCTAGCATTCTGTGAAGTTTAAAAGTTGTATGTTTCCGATCAAGCTAAGATCGAACCACAAGCTTCAGAACACCCATGTTTCTTACTACAGAATGAATATGCGAGCAATTATTGAAGGTTGAAAGATGTTTGTTTCCAATCAAGCTGAGATTGAACCAGTAGCTTCAGAATACCCATGTTTCCTTACTTCCGAACGAATCTCGAGCATTCTGTGAAGTTTGAAAAAAAAATCTTTCCGATCATGCTGAGATTGAACCAGAAGCTTCAGAACACCCATGTTTTTCACTGTAAAAGGAATCTCGGAGCATTCTGTGAAGTTTGAAAAAAAAAATCTTTCCGATCATGCTGAGATTGAACCACAAGCTTCAGAACACCCATGTTTCTTACAACAGAATGAATATGCGAGAATTTTTTGAAATTTGAAAAAAACAACTTTCCGATCAGCTGAGATCGAACCAGACGCTTTAGCAATACCCATGTTTTCCTGTAAAATTAATCACGGAGCATTCTGTGCAGTTTGAAAAAAATCTTTCCGATCAATGTGAGCTTGAACCAGATGCTTCAGAACACCCATGTTTCTTACAACAGAATGAATATGCGAGCATTCTTTGAAGTTTGAAAACAAAACATCGTTCCGATCAAGCCGAGATCGAACCACAAGCTTCAGAACACCCATGTTTCTTAGTAGATAATGAATCTCCTAGCATTCTGTGAAGTTTAAAAGTTGTATGTTTCCGATCAAGCTAAGATCGAACCACTAGCTTCAGGCCCCCATGTTTCTTACTACAGAATGAATATGCGAGCAATCATTGAAGGTTGAAAGATGTTTGTTTCCAATCAAGCTGAGATTGAACCAGAAGCTTCAGAATACCCATGTTTCCTTACTTCCGAACGAATCTCGGAGCATTCTGTGAAGTTTGAAAAAAAAAAACTTTCCGATCATACTGAGATTGAACCACAAGCTTCAGTACACCCATGTTTTTCACTGTAAAAGGAATCTCGGAGTATTCTGTGAAGTTTGAAAAAAAAATTCTTTCCGATCAAGCTGAGATTGAACCAGAAGCTTCAGCAATACCCATGTTTTACTGTAAAATGAATCACGGAGCATTCTGTGCAGTTTGAAAAAAAAATCTTTCCGATCAAGCTGAGATTGAACCAGAAGCTTCAGAACACCCATGTTTCTTACAACAGAATGCCGAGATCGAACCACAAGCTTCAGAACACCCATGTTTCTTAGTAGATAATGAATCTCCTAGCATTCTGTGAAGTTTAAAAGTTGTATGTTTCTGATCAAGCTAAGATCGAACCACAAGCTTCAGAACACCCATGTTTCTTACTACAGAATGAATATGCGAGCAATCATTGAAGGTTGAAAGATGTTTCTTTCCAATCAAGCTGAGATTGAACCAGTAGCTTCAGAATACCCATGTTTCCTTACTTCCGAACGAATCTCGAGCATTCTGTGAAGTTTGAAAAAAAAATCTTTCCGATCATGCTGAGATTGAACCAGAAGCTTCAGAACACCCATGTTTTTCACTGTAAAAGGAATCTCGGAGCATTCTGTGAAGTTTGAAAAAAAAAATCTTTCCGATCATGCTGAGATTGAACCAGAAGCTTCAGAACACCCATGTTTCTTACAACAGAATGAATATGCGAGAATTTTTTGAAATTTGAAAAAAACAACTTTCCGATCAGCTGAGATCGAACCAGAAGCTTTAGCAATACCCATGTTTTCCTGTAAAATTAATCACGGAGCATTCTGTGCAGTTTGAAAAAATCTTTCCGATCAATGTGAGCTTGAACCAGATGCTTCAGAACACCCATGTTTCTTACAACAGAATGAATATGCGAGCATTCTTTGAAGTTTGAAAACAATACATCGTTCCGATCAAGCCGAGATCGAACCACAAGCTTCAGAACACCCATGTTTCTTAGTAGATAATGAATCTCCTAGCATTCTGTGAAGTTTAAAAGTTGTATGTTTCCGATCAAGCTAAGATCGAACCACTGGCTTCAGGCCCCCATGTTTCTTACTACAGAATGAATATGCGAGCAATCATTGAAGGTTGAAAGATGTTTGTTTCCAATCAAGCTGAGATTGAACCAGAAGCTTCAGAATACCCATGTTTCCTTACTTCCGAACGAATCTCGGAGCATTCTGTGAAGTTTGAAAAAAAAAATCTTTCCGATCAAGCTGAGATTGAACCAGAAGCTTCAGCAATACCCATGTTTTACTGTAAAATGAATCACGGAGCATTCTGTGCAGTTTGAAAAAAAAAATCTTTCCGATCAAGCTGAGTTTGAACCAGAAGCTTCAGAACACCCATGTTTTTCACTGTAAAAGGAATCTCGGAGCATTCTGTGAAGTTTGAAAAAAAAAATCTTTCCGATCAAGCTGAGATTGAACCAGAAGCTTCAGAACACCCATGTTTCTTATAACAGAATGCCGAGATCGAACCACAAGCTTCAGAACACCCATGTTTCTTAGTAGATAATGAATCTCCTAGCATTCTGTGAAGTTTAAAAGTTGTATGTTTCTGATCAAGCTAAGATCGAACCACAAGCTTCAGAACACCCACGTTTCTTACTACAGAATGAATATGCGAGCAATCATTGAACGTTGAAAGATGTTTGTTTCCAATCAAGCTGAGATTGAACCAGTAGCTTCAGAATACCCATGTTTCCTTACTTCCGAATCTCGAGCATTCTGTGAAGTTTGAAAAACAAATCTTTCCGATCAAGCTGAGATTGAACCAGAAGCTTCAGAACACCCATGTTTTTCACTGTTAAAGGAATTTCGGAGCATTCTGTGAAGTTTGAAAAAAAATCTTTCCGAACAAGCTGAGATTGAACCAGAAGCTTCAAGAAATACCCATGTTTTACTGTACAATGAATCTCGGAGCATTCTGTGAAGTTTGAAAAAAAAAAATCTTTCTGATCAAGCTGAGATTGAACCAGAAGCTTCAGAACACCCATGTTTTTCACTGTAAAAGGAATCTCGGAGCATTCTGTGAAGTTTGAAAAAACAATTCTTTCCGATCAAGCTGAGATTGAACCAGAAGCTTCAGCAATACCCATGTTTTACTGTAAAATGAATCGCGGAGCATTCTGTGCAGTTTGAAAAAAAAAATCTTTCCGATCAAGCTGAGATTGAACCACAAGCTTCAGTACACCCATGTTTCTTACAACAGAATGAATATGCGAGCATTCTTTGAAATTTGAAAAATAGAAGTTTCCGATCAGCTGAGATCGAACCAGACGCTTTAGCAATACCCATGTTTAACTGTAAAATGAATCACGGAGCATTCTGTGCAGTTTGAAAAAATCTTTCCGATCAATGTGAGCTTGAACCAGATGCTTCAGAACACCCATGTTTTTTACAACAGAATGAATATGCGAGCATTCTTTGAAGTTTGAAAAGAAAACATCGTTCCGATCAAGCCGAGATCGAACCACAAGCTTCAGAACACCCATGTTTCTTAGTAGATAATGAATCTCCTAGCATTCTGTGAAGTTTAAAAGTTGTATGTTTCTGATCAAGCTAAGATCGAACCACAAGCTTCAGAACACCCATGTTTCTTACTACAGAATGAATATGCGAGCAATCATTGAAGGTTGAAAGATGTTTGTTTCCAATCAAGCTGAGATTGAACCAGTAGCTTCAGAATACCCATGTTTCCTTACTTCCGAACGAATCTCGAGCATTCTGTGAAGTTTGAAAAAAAAATCTTTCCGATCATGCTGAGATTGAACCAGAAGCTTCAGAACACCCATGTTTTTCACTGTAAAAGGAATCTCGGAGCATTCTGTGAAGTTTGAAAAAAAAAATCTTTCCGATCATGCTGAGATTGAACCAGAAGCTTCAGAACACCCATGTTTCTTACAACAGAATGAATATGCGAGAATTTTTTGAAATTTGAAAAAAACAACTTTCCGATCAGCTGAGATCGAACCAGAAGCTTTAGCAATACCCATGTTTTCCTGTAAAATTAATCACGGAGCATTCTGTGCAGTTTGAAAAAATCTTTCCGATCAATGTGAGCTTGAACCAGATGCTTCAGAACACCCATGTTTCTTACAACAGAATGAATATGCGAGCATTCTTTGAAGTTTGAAAACAATACATCGTTCCGATCAAGCCGAGATCGAACCACAAGCTTCAGAACACCCATGTTTCTTAGTAGATAATGAATCTCCTAGCATTCTGTGAAGTTTAAAAGTTGTATGTTTCCGATCAAGCTAAGATCGAACCACTAGCTTCAGGCCCCCATGTTTCTTACTACAGAATGAATATGCGAGCAATCATTGAAGGTTGAAAGATGTTTGTTTCCAATCAAGCTGAGATTGAACCAGAAGCTTCAGAATACCCATGTTTCCTTACTTCCGAACGAATCTCGGAGCATTCTGTGAAGTTTGAAAAAAAAAATCTTTCCGATCAAGCTGAGATTGAACCAGAAGCTTCAGCAATACCCATGTTTTACTGTAAAATGAATCACGGAGCATTCTGTGCAGTTTGAAAAAAAAAATCTTTCCGATCAAGCTGAGTTTGAACCAGAAGCTTCAGAACACCCATGTTTTTCACTGTAAAAGGAATCTCGGAGCATTCTGTGAAGTTTGAAAAAAAAAATCTTTCCGATCAAGCTGAGATTGAACCAGAAGCTTCAGAACACCCATGTTTCTTATAACAGAATGCCGAGATCGAACCACAAGCTTCAGAACACCCATGTTTCTTAGTAGATAATGAATCTCCTAGCATTCTGTGAAGTTTAAAAGTTGTATGTTTCTGATCAAGCTAAGATCGAACCACAAGCTTCAGAACACCCACGTTTCTTACTACAGAATGAATATGCGAGCAATCATTGAACGTTGAAAGATGTTTGTTTCCAATCAAGCTGAGATTGAACCAGTAGCTTCAGAATACCCATGTTTCCTTACTTCCGAACGAGCATTCTGTGAAGTTTGAAAAACAAATCTTTCCGATCAAGCTGAGATTGAACCAGAAGCTTCAGAACACCCATGTTTTTCACTGTTAAAGGAATTTCGGAGCATTCTGTGAAGTTTGAAAAAAAATCTTTCCGAACAAGCTGAGATTGAACCAGAAGCTTCAAGAAATACCCATGTTTTACTGTAAAATGAATCTCGGAGCATTCTGTGAAGTTTGAAAAAAAAAAATCTTTCTGATCAAGCTGAGATTGAACCAGAAGCTTCAGAACACCCATGTTTTTCACTGTAAAAGGAATCTCGGAGCATTCTGTGAAGTTTGAAAAAACAATTCTTTCCGATCAAGCTGAGATTGAACCAGAAGCTTCAGCAATACCCATGTTTTACTGTAAAATGAATCGCGGAGCATTCTGTGCAGTTTGAAAAAAAAAATCTTTCCGATCAAGCTGAGATTGAACCACAAGCTTCAGTACACCCATGTTTCTTACAACAGAATGAATATGCGAGCATTCTTTGAAATTTGAAAAAAAGAAGTTTCCGATCAGCTGAGATCGAACCAGACGCTTTAGCAATACCCATGTTTAACTGTAAAATGAATCACGGAGCATTCTGTGCAGTTTGAAAAAATCTTTCCGATCAATGTGAGCTTGAACCAGATGCTTCAGAACACCCATGTTTTTTACAACAGAATGAATATGCGAGCATTCTTTGAAGTTTGAAAAGAAAACATCGTTCCGATCAAGCCGAGATCGAACCACAAGCTTCAGAACACCCATGTTTCTTAGTAGATAATGAATCTCCTAGCATTCTGTGAAGTTTAAAAGTTGTATGTTTCCGATCAAGCTAAGATCGAACCACAAGCTTCAGAACACCCATGTTTCTTACTACAGAATGAATATGCGAGCAATCATTGAAGGTTGAAAGATGTTTGTTTCCAATCAAGCTGAGATTGAACCAGTAGCTTCAGAATACCCATGTTTCCTTACTTCCGAACGAATCTCGAGCATTCTGTGAAGTTTGAAAAAAAAATCTTTCCGATCATGCTGAGATTGAACCAGAAGCTTCAGAACACCCATGTTTTTCACTGTAAAAGGAATCTCGGAGCATTCTGTGCAGTTTGAAAAAAAAATCTTTCCGATCATGCTGAGATTGAACCAGAAGCTTCAGAACACCCATGTTTCTTACAACAGAATGAATATGCGAGCATTCTTTGAAATTTGAAAAAAACAACTTTCCGATCAGCTGAGATCGAACCAGACGCTTTAGCAATACCCATGTTTAACTGTAAAATGAATCACGGAGCATTCTGTGCAGTTTGAAAAAATCTTTCCGATCAATGCGAGCTTGAACCAGATGCTTCAGAACACCCATGTTTTTTACAACAGAATGAATATGCGAGCATTCTTTGAAGTTTGAAAACAAAACATCGTTCCGATCAAGCCGAGATCGAACCACAAGCTTCAGAACACCCATGTTTCTTAGTAGATAATGAATCTCCTAGCATTCTGTGAAGTTTAAAAGTTGTATGTTTCCGATCAAGCTAAGATCGAACCACAAGCTTCAGAACACCCATGTTTCTTAGTAGATAATGAATCTCCTAGCATTCTGTGAAGTTTAAAAGTTGTATGTTTCCGATCAAGCTAAGATCGAACCACAAGCTTCAGAACACCCATGTTTCTTACTACAGAATGAATATGCGAGCAATTATTGAAGGTTGAAAGATGTTTGTTTCCAATCAAGCTGAGATTGAACCAGTAGCTTCAGAATACCCATGTTTCCTTACTTCCGAACGAATCCCGAGCATTCTGTGAAGTTTGAAAAAAAAATCTTTCCGATCATGCTGAGATTGAACCAGAAGCTTCAGAACACCCATGTTTTTCACTGTAAAAGGAATCTCGGAGCATTCTGTGAAGTTTGAAAAAAAAAATCTTTCCGATCATGCTGAGATTGAACCAGAAGCTTCAGAACACCCATGTTTCTTACAACAGAATGAATATGCGAGAATTTTTTGAAATTTGAAAAAAACAACTTTCCGATCAGCTGAGATCGAACCAGAAGCTTTAGCAATACCCATGTTTTCCTGTAAAATTAATCACGGAGCATTCTGTGCAGTTTGAAAAAATCTTTCCGATCAATGTGAGCTTGAACCAGATGCTTCAGAACACCCATGTTTCTTACAACAGAATGAATATGCGAGCATTCTTTGAAGTTTGAAAACAAAACATCGTTCCGATCAAGCCGAGATCGAACCACAAGCTTCAGAACACCCATGTTTCTTAGTAGATAATGAATCTCCTAGCATTCTGTGAAGTTTAAAAGTTGTATGTTTTCGATCAAGCTAAGATCGAACCACTAGCTTCAGGCCCCCATGTTTCTTACTACAGAATGAATATGCGAGCAATCATTGAAGGTTGAAAGATGTTTGTTTCCAATCAAGCTGAGATTGAACCAGAAGCTTCAGAATACCCATGTTTCCTTACTTCCGAACGAATCTCGGAGCATTCTGTGAAGTTTGAAAAAAAAAAATCTTTCCGATCATGCTGAGATTGAACCACAAGCTTCAGTACACCCATGTTTTTCACTGTAAAAGGAATCTCGGAGTATTCTGTGAAGTTTGAAAAAAAAATTCTTTCCGATCAAGCTGAGATTGAACCAGAAGCTTCAGCAATACCCATGTTTTACTGTAAAATGAATCACGGAGCATTCTGTGCAGTTTGAGAAAAAAAAATCTTTCCGATCAAGCTGAGATTGAACCAGAAGCTTCAGAACACCCATGTTTTTCATTGTAAAAGGAATCTCGGAGCATTCTGTGAAGTTTGAAAAAAAAAATCTTTCCGATCAAGCTGAGATTGAACCAGAAGCTTCAGAACACCCATGTTTTTCACTGTAAAAGGAATCTCGGAGCATTCCGTGAAGTTTGAAAAAAAAAATCTTTCCGATCAAGCTGAGATTGAACCAGTAGCTTCAGAATACCCATGTTTCCTTACTTCCGAACGAATCTCGGAGCATTCTGTGAAGTTTGAAAAAAAAATCTTTCCGATCATGCTGAGATTGAACCAGAAACTTCAGTACACCCATGTTTTTCACTGTAAAAGGAATCTCGGACCATTCTGTGAAGTTTGAAAAAAAAATTCTTTCCGATCAAGCTGAGATTGAACCAGAAGCTTCAGCAATACCCATGTTTTACTGTAAAATGAATCGCGGAGCATTCTGTGAAGTTTGAAAAAAAAAAATCTTTCCGATCAAGCTGAGATTGAACCACAAGCTTCAGAACACCCATGTTTCTTACAACAGAATGAATATGCGAGCATTCTTTGAAGTTTGAAAAAAAGAACTTTCCGATCAGCTGAGATCGAACCAGACGCTTTAGCAATACCCATGTTTAACTGTAAAATGAATCACGGAGCATTCTGTGCAGTTTGAAAAAATCTTTCCGATCAATGCGAGCTTGAACCAGATGCTTCAGAACACCCATGTTTTTTACAACAGAATGAATATGCGAGCATTCTTTGAAGTTTGAAAACAAAACATCGTTCCGATCAAGCCGAGATCGAACCACAAGCTTCAGAACACCCATGTTTCTTAGTAGATAATGAATCTCCTAGCATTCTGTGAAGTTTAAAAGTTGTATGTTTCCGATCAAGCTAAGATCGAACCACAAGCTTCAGAACACCCATGTTTCTTACTACAGAATGAATATGCGAGCAGTCATTGAAGGTTGAAAGATGTTTGTTTCCAATCAAGCTGAGATTGAACCAGTAGCTTCAGAATACCCATGTTTCCTTACTTCCGAACGAATCTCGAGCATTCTGTGAAGTTTGAAAAAAAAATCTTTCCGATCATGCTGAGATTGAACCAGAAGCTTCAGAACACCCAATGTTTTTCACTGTAAAAGGAATCTCGGAGCATTCTGTGAAGTTTGAAAAAAAAAATCTTTCCGATCATGCTGAGATTGAACCACAAGCTTCAGAACACCCATGTTTCTTACAACAGAATGAATATGCGAGAATTTTTTGAAATTTGAAAAAAACAACTTTCCGATCAGCTGAGATCGAACCAGACGCTTTAGCAATACCCATGTTTTCCTGTAAAATTAATCACGGAGCATTCTGTGCAGTTTGAAAAAAATCTTTCCGATCAATGTGAGCTTGAACCAGATGCTTCAGAACACCCATGTTTCTTACAACAGAATGAATATGCGAGCATTCTTTGAAGTTTGAAAACAAAACATCGTTCCGATCAAGCCGAGATCGAACCACAAGCTTCAGAACACCCATGTTTCTTAGTAGATAATGAATCTCCTAGCATTCTGTGAAGTTTAAAAGTTGTATGTTTCTGATCAAGCTAAGATCGAACCACTAGCTTCAGGCCCCCATGTTTCTTACTACAGAATGAATATGCGAGCAATCATTGAAGGTTGAAAGATGTTTGTTTCCAATCAAGCTGAGATTGAACCAGAAGCTTCAGAATACCCATGTTTCCTTACTTCCGAACGAATCTCGGAGCATTCTGTGAAGTTTGAAAAAAAAAATCTTTCCGATCATGCTGAGATTGAACCACAAGCTTCAGTACACCCATGTTTTTCACTGTAAAAGGAATCTCGGAGTATTCTGTGAAGTTTGAAAAAAAAATTCTTTCCGATCAAGCTGAGATTGAACCAGAAGCTTCAGCAATACCCATGTTTTACTGTAAAATGAATCACGGAGCATTCTGTGCAGTTTGAAAAAAAAAATCTTTCCGATCAAGCTGAGATTGAACCAGAAGCTTCAGAACACCCATGTTTTTCACTGTAAAAGGAATCTCGGAGCATTCTGTGAAGTTTGAAAAAAAAATCTTTCCGATCAAGCTGAGATTGAACCAGAAGCTTCAGAACACCCATGTTTCTTACAACAGAATGCCGAGATCGAACCACAAGCTTCAGAACTCCCATGTTTCTTAGTAGATAATGAATCTCCTAGCATTCTGTGAAGTTTAAAAGTTGTATGTTTCTGATCAAGCTAAGATCGAACCACAAGCTTCAGAACACCCATGTTTCTTACTACAGAATGAATATGCGAGCAATCATTGAAGGTTGAAAGATGTTTGTTTCCAATCAAGCTGAGATTGAACCAGTAGCTTCAGAATACCCATGTTTCCTTACTTCCGAACGAATCTCGAGCATTCTGTGAAGTTTGAAAAAAAAATCTTTCCGATCATGCTGAGATTGAACCAGAAGCTTCAGAACACCCATGTTTCTTACAACAGAATGAATATGCGAGAATTTTTTGAAATTTGAAAAAAACAACTTTCCGATCAGCTGAGATCGAACCAGAAGCTTTAGCAATACCCATGTTTTCCTGTAAAATTAATCACGGAGCATTCTGTGCAGTTTGAAAAAATCTTTCCGATCAATGTGAGCTTGAACCAGATGCTTCAGAACACCCATGTTTCTTACAACAGAATGAATATGCGAGCATTCTTTGAAGTTTGAAAACAATACATCGTTCCGATCAAGCCGAGATCGAACCACAAGCTTCAGAACACCCATGTTTCTTAGTAGATAATGAATCTCCTAGCATTCTGTGAAGTTTAAAAGTTGTATGTTTCCGATCAAGCTAAGATCGAACCACTAGCTTCAGGCCCCCATGTTTCTTACTACAGAATGAATATGCGAGCAATCATTGAAGGTTGAAAGATGTTTGTTTCCAATCAAGCTGAGATTGAACCAGAAGCTTCAGAATACCCATGTTTCCTTACTTCCGAACGAATCTCGGAGCATTCTGTGAAGTTTGAAAAAAAAAATCTTTCCGATCAAGCTGAGATTGAACCAGAAGCTTCAGCATTACCCATGTTTTACTGTAAAATGAATCACGGAGCATTCTGTGCAGTTTGAAAAAAAAAATCTTTCCGATCAAGCTGAGATTGAACCAGAAGCTTCAGAACACCCATGTTTTTCACTGTAAAAGGAATCTCGGAGCATTCTGTGAAGTTTGAAAAAAAAAATCTTTCCGATCAAGCTGAGATTGAACCAGAAGCTTCAGAACACCCATGTTTCTTACAACAGAATGCCGAGATCGAACCACAAGCTTCAGAACACCCATGTTTCTTAGTAGATAATGAATCTCCTAGCATTCTGTGAAGTTTAAAAGTTGTATGTTTCTGATCAAGCTAAGATCGAACCACAAGCTTCAGAACACCCATGTTTCTTACTACAGAATGAATATGCGAGCAATCATTGAAGGTTGAAAGATGTTTGTTTCCAATCAAGCTGAGATTGAACCAGTAGCTTCAGAATACCCATGTTTCCTTACTTCCGAACGAATCTCGGAGCATTCTGTGAAGTTTGAAAAAAAAACATCGTTCCGATCAAGCTGAGATTGAACCAGAAGCTTCAGCAATACCCATGTTTTACTGTAAAATGAATCGCGGAGCATTCTGTGAAGTTTGAAAAAAAAAAATCTTTCCGATCAAGCTGAGGTTGAACCACAAGCTTCAGAATACCCATGTTTCTTACTACAGAATGCATATGCGAGCAATCATTGAAGGTTGAAAGATGTTTGTTTCCAATCAAGCTGAGATTGAACCAGTAGCTTCAGAATACCCATGTTTCCTTACTTCCGATCGAATCTCGGAGCATTCTGTGAAGTTTGAAAAAAAAATCTTTCCGATCATGCTGAGATTGAACCAGAAGCTTCAGAACACCCATGTTTTTCACTGTAAAAGGAATCTCGGAGCATTCTGTGAAGTTTGAAAAAAAAAATCTTTCCGATCATGCTGAGATTGAACCAGAAGCTTCAGAACACCCATGTTTCTTACAACAGAATGAATATGCGAGAATTTTTTGAAATTTGAAAAAAACAACTTTCCGATCAGCTGAGATCGAACCAGACGCTTTAGCAATACCCATGTTTTCCTGTAAAATTAATCACGGAGCATTCTGTGCAGTTTGAAAAAAATCTTTCCGATCAATGTGAGCTTGAACCAGATGCTTCAGAACACCCATGTTTCTAACAACAGAATGAATATGCGAGCATTCTTTGAAGTTTGAAAACAAAACATCGTTCCGATCAAGCCGAGATCGAACCACAAGCTTCAGGACACCCATGTTTCTTAGTAGATAATGAATCTCCTAGCATTCTGTGAAGTTTAAAAGTTGTATGTTTCCGATCAAGCTAAGATCGAACCACTAGCTTCAGGCCCCCATGTTTCTTACTACAGAATGAATATGCGAGCAATCATTGAAGGTTGAAAGATGTTTGTTTCCAATCAAGCTGAGATTGAACCAGAAGCTTCAGAATACCCATGTTTCCTTACTTCCGAACGAATCTCGGAGCATTCTGTGAAGTTTGAAAAAAAAAATCTTTCCGATCATGCTGAGATTGAACCACAAGCTTCAGTACACCCATGTTTTTCACTGTAAAAGGAATCTCGGAGTATTCTGTGAAGTTTGAAAAAAAAATTATTTCCGATCAAGCTGAGATTGAACCAGAAGCTTCAGCAATACCCATGTTTTACTGTAAAATGAATCACGGAGCATTCTGTGCAGTTTGAAAAAAAAAATCTTTCCGATCAAGCTGAGATTGAACCAGAAGCTTCAGAACACCCATGTTTTTCATTGTAAAAGGAATCTCGGAGCATTCTGTGAAGTTTGAAAAAAAAAATCTTTCCGATCAAGCTGAGATTGAACCAGAAGCTTCAGAACACCCATGTTTTTCACTGTAAAAGGAATCTCCTAGCATTCCGTGAAGTTTGAAAAAAAAAATCTTTCCGATCAAGCTGAGATTGAACCAGTAGCTTCAGAATACCCATGTTTCCTTACTTCCGAACGAATCTCGGAGCATTCTGTGAAGTTTGAAAAAAAAATCTTTCCGATCATGCTGAGATTGAACCAGAAACTTCAGTACACCCATGTTTTTCACTGTAAAAGGAATCTCGGAGCATTCTGTGAAGTTTGAAAAAAAAATTCTTTCCGATCAAGCTGAGATTGAACCAGAAGCTTCAGCAATACCCATGTTTTACTGTAAAATGAATCGCGGAGCATTCTGTGAAGTTTGAAAAAAAAAATCTTTCCGATCAAGCTGAGATTGAACCACAAGCTTCAGAACACCCATGTTTCTTACAACAGAATGAATATGCGAGCATTCTTTGAAGTTTGAAAAAAAGAACTTTCCGATCAGCTGAGATCGAACCAGACGCTTTAGCAATACCCATGTTTAACTGTAAAATGAATCACGGAGCATTCTGTGCAGTTTGAAAAAATCTTTCCGATCAATGCGAGCTTGAACCAGATGCTTCAGAACACCCATGTTTTTTACAACAGAATGAATATGCGAGCATTCTTTGAAGTTTGAAAAACAAATCTTTCCGATCAAGCTGAGATTGAACCAGAAGCTTCAGAACACCCATGTTTTTCACTGTTAAAGGAATTTCGGAGCATTCTGTGAAGTTTGAAAAAAAATCTTTCCGAACAAGCTGAGATTGAACCAGAAGCTTCAAGAAATACCCATGTTTTACTGTAAAATGAATCTCGGAGCATTCTGTGAAGTTTGAAAAAAAAAAATCTTTCTGATCAAGCTGAGATTGAACCAGAAGCTTCAGAACACCCATGTTTTTCACTGTAAAAGGAATCTCGGAGCATTCTGTGAAGTTTGAAAAAACAATTCTTTCCGATCAAGCTGAGATTGAACCAGAAGCTTCAGCAATACCCATGTTTTACTGTAAAATGAATCGCGGAGCATTCTGTGCAGTTTGAAAAAAAAAATCTTTCCGATCAAGCTGAGATTGAACCACAAGCTTCAGTACACCCATGTTTCTTACAACAGAATGAATATGCGAGCATTCTTTGAAATTTGAAAAAAAGAAGTTTCCGATCAGCTGAGATCGAACCAGACGCTTTAGCAATACCCATGTTTAACTGTAAAATGAATCACGGAGCATTCTGTGCAGTTTGAAAAAATCTTTCCGATCAATGTGAGCTTGAACCAGATGCTTCAGAACACCCATGTTTTTTACAACAGAATGAATATGCGAGCATTCTTTGAAGTTTGAAAAGAAAACATCGTTCCGATCAAGCCGAGATCGAACCACAAGCTTCAGAACACCCATGTTTCTTAGTAGATAATGAATCTCCTAGCATTCTGTGAAGTTTAAAAGTTGTATGTTTCCGATCAAGCTAAGATCGAACCACAAGCTTCAGAACACCCATGTTTCTTACTACAGAATGAATATGCGAGCAATCATTGAAGGTTGAAAGATGTTTGTTTCCAATCAAGCTGAGATTGAACCAGTAGCTTCAGAATACCCATGTTTCCTTACTTCCGAACGAATCTCGAGCATTCTGTGAAGTTTGAAAAAAAAATCTTTCCGATCATGCTGAGATTGAACCAGAAGCTTCAGAACACCCATGTTTTTCACTGTTAAAGGAATTTCGGAGCATTCTGTGAAGTTTGAAAAAAAATCTTTCCGAACAAGCTGAGATTGAACCAGAAGCTTCAAGAAATACCCATGTTTTACTGTAAAATGAATCTCGGAGCATTCTGTGAAGTTTGAAAAAAAAAAATCTTTCTGATCAAGCTGAGATTGAACCAGAAGCTTCAGAACACCCATGTTTTTCACTGTAAAAGGAATCTCGGAGCATTCTGTGAAGTTTGAAAAAACAATTCTTTCCGATCAAGCTGAGATTGAACCAGAAGCTTCAGCAATACCCATGTTTTACTGTAAAATGAATCGCGGAGCATTCTGTGCAGTTTGAAAAAAAAAATCTTTCCGATCAAGCTGAGATTGAACCACAAGCTTCAGTACACCCATGTTTCTTACAACAGAATGAATATGCGAGCATTCTTTGAAATTTGAAAAAAAGAAGTTTCCGATCAGCTGAGATCGAACCAGACGCTTTAGCAATACCCATGTTTAACTGTAAAATGAATCACGGAGCATTCTGTGCAGTTTGAAAAAATCTTTCCGATCAATGTGAGCTTGAACCAGATGCTTCAGAACACCCATGTTTTTTACAACAGAATGAATATGCGAGCATTCTTTGAAGTTTGAAAAGAAAACATCGTTCCGATCAAGCCGAGATCGAACCACAAGCTTCAGAACACCCATGTTTCTTAGTAGATAATGAATCTCCTAGCATTCTGTGAAGTTTAAAAGTTGTATGTTTCCGATCAAGCTAAGATCGAACCACAAGCTTCAGAACACCCATGTTTCTTACTACAGAATGAATATGCGAGCAATCATTGAAGGTTGAAAGATGTTTGTTTCCAATCAAGCTGAGATTGAACCAGTAGCTTCAGAATACCCATGTTTCCTTACTTCCGAACGAATCTCGAGCATTCTGTGAAGTTTGAAAAAAAAATCTTTCCGATCATGCTGAGATTGAACCAGAAGCTTCAGAACACCCAATGTTTTTCACTGTAAAAGGAATCTCGGAGCATTCTGTGAAGTTTGAAAAAAAAAATCTTTCCGATCATGCTGAGATTGAACCACAAGCTTCAGAACACCCATGTTTCTTACAACAGAATGAATATGCGAGAATTTTTTGAAATTTGAAAAAAACAACTTTCCGATCAGCTGAGATCGAACCAGACGCTTTAGCAATACCCATGTTTTCCTGTAAAATTAATCACGGAGCATTCTGTGCAGTTTGAAAAAAATCTTTCCGATCAATGTGAGCTTGAACCAGATGCTTCAGAACACCCATGTTTCTTACAACAGAATGAATATGCGAGCATTCTTTGAAGTTTGAAAACAAAACATCGTTCCGATCAAGCCGAGATCGAACCACAAGCTTCAGAACACCCATGTTTCTTAGTAGATAATGAATCTCCTAGCATTCTGTGAAGTTTAAAAGTTGTATGTTTCTGATCAAGCTAAGATCGAACCACTAGCTTCAGGCCCCCATGTTTCTTACTACAGAATGAATATGCGAGCAATCATTGAAGGTTGAAAGATGTTTGTTTCCAATCAAGCTGAGATTGAACCAGAAGCTTCAGAATACCCATGTTTCCTTACTTCCGAACGAATCTCGGAGCATTCTGTGAAGTTTGAAAAAAAAAATCTTTCCGATCAAGCTGAGATTGAACCAGAAGCTTCAGCATTACCCATGTTTTACTGTAAAATGAATCACGGAGCATTCTGTGCAGTTTGAAAAAAAAAATCTTTCCGATCAAGCTGAGATTGAACCAGAAGCTTCAGAACACCCATGTTTTTCACTGTAAAAGGAATCTCGGAGCATTCTGTGAAGTTTGAAAAAAAAAATCTTTCCGATCAAGCTGAGATTGAACCAGAAGCTTCAGAACACCCATGTTTCTTACAACAGAATGCCGAGATCGAACCACAAGCTTCAGAACACCCATGTTTCTTAGTAGATAATGAATCTCCTAGCATTCTGTGAAGTTTAAAAGTTGTATGTTTCTGATCAAGCTAAGATCGAACCACAAGCTTCAGAACACCCATGTTTCTTACTACAGAATGAATATGCGAGCAATCATTGAAGGTTGAAAGATGTTTGTTTCCAATCAAGCTGAGATTGAACCAGTAGCTTCAGAATACCCATGTTTCCTTACTTCCGAACGAATCTCGGAGCATTCTGTGAAGTTTGAAAAAAAAACATCGTTCCGATCAAGCTGAGATTGAACCAGAAGCTTCAGCAATACCCATGTTTTACTGTAAAATGAATCGCGGAGCATTCTGTGAAGTTTGAAAAAAAAAAATCTTTCCGATCAAGCTGAGGTTGAACCACAAGCTTCAGAATACCCATGTTTCTTACTACAGAATGCATATGCGAGCAATCATTGAAGGTTGAAAGATGTTTGTTTCCAATCAAGCTGAGATTGAACCAGTAGCTTCAGAATACCCATGTTTCCTTACTTCCGATCGAATCTCGGAGCATTCTGTGAAGTTTGAAAAAAAAATCTTTCCGATCATGCTGAGATTGAACCAGAAGCTTCAGAACACCCATGTTTTTCACTGTAAAAGGAATCTCGGAGCATTCTGTGAAGTTTGAAAAAAAAAATCTTTCCGATCATGCTGAGATTGAACCAGAAGCTTCAGAACACCCATGTTTCTTACAACAGAATGAATATGCGAGAATTTTTTGAAATTTGAAAAAAACAACTTTCCGATCAGCTGAGATCGAACCAGACGCTTTAGCAATACCCATGTTTTCCTGTAAAATTAATCACGGAGCATTCTGTGCAGTTTGAAAAAAATCTTTCCGATCAATGTGAGCTTGAACCAGATGCTTCAGAACACCCATGTTTCTAACAACAGAATGAATATGCGAGCATTCTTTGAAGTTTGAAAACAAAACATCGTTCCGATCAAGCCGAGATCGAACCACAAGCTTCAGGACACCCATGTTTCTTAGTAGATAATGAATCTCCTAGCATTCTGTGAAGTTTAAAAGTTGTATGTTTCCGATCAAGCTAAGATCGAACCACTAGCTTCAGGCCCCCATGTTTCTTACTACAGAATGAATATGCGAGCAATCATTGAAGGTTGAAAGATGTTTGTTTCCAATCAAGCTGAGATTGAACCAGAAGCTTCAGAATACCCATGTTTCCTTACTTCCGAACGAATCTCGGAGCATTCTGTGAAGTTTGAAAAAAAAAATCTTTCCGATCATGCTGAGATTGAACCACAAGCTTCAGTACACCCATGTTTTTCACTGTAAAAGGAATCTCGGAGTATTCTGTGAAGTTTGAAAAAAAAATTATTTCCGATCAAGCTGAGATTGAACCAGAAGCTTCAGCAATACCCATGTTTTACTGTAAAATGAATCACGGAGCATTCTGTGCAGTTTGAAAAAAAAAAATCTTTCCGATCAAGCTGAGATTGAACCAGAAGCTTCAGAACACCCATGTTTTTCATTGTAAAAGGAATCTCGGAGCATTCTGTGAAGTTTGAAAAAAAAAATCTTTCCGATCAAGCTGAGATTGAACCAGAAGCTTCAGAACACCCATGTTTTTCACTGTAAAAGGAATCTCCTAGCATTCCGTGAAGTTTGAAAAAAAAAATCTTTCCGATCAAGCTGAGATTGAACCAGTAGCTTCAGAATACCCATGTTTCCTTACTTCCGAACGAATCTCGGAGCATTCTGTGAAGTTTGAAAAAAAAATCTTTCCGATCATGCTGAGATTGAACCAGAAACTTCAGTACACCCATGTTTTTCACTGTAAAAGGAATCTCGGAGCATTCTGTGAAGTTTGAAAAAAAAATTCTTTCCGATCAAGCTGAGATTGAACCAGAAGCTTCAGCAATACCCATGTTTTACTGTAAAATGAATCGCGGAGCATTCTGTGAAGTTTGAAAAAAAAAATCTTTCCGATCAAGCTGAGATTGAACCACAAGCTTCAGAACACCCATGTTTCTTACAACAGAATGAATATGCGAGCATTCTTTGAAGTTTGAAAAAAAGAACTTTCCGATCAGCTGAGATCGAACCAGACGCTTTAGCAATACCCATGTTTAACTGTAAAATGAATCACGGAGCATTCTGTGCAGTTTGAAAAAATCTTTCCGATCAATGCGAGCTTGAACCAGATGCTTCAGAACACCCATGTTTTTTACAACAGAATGAATATGCGAGCATTCTTTGAAGTTTGAAAACAAAACATCGTTCCGATCAAGCCGAGATCGAACCACAAGCTTCAGAACACCCATGTTTCTTAGTAGATAATGAATCTCCTAGCATTCTGTGAAGTTTAAAAGTTGTATGTTTCCGATCAAGCTAAGATCGAACCACAAGCTTCAGAACACCCATGTTTCTTACTACAGAATGAATATGCGAGCAGTCATTGAAGGTTGAAAGATGTTTGTTTCCAATCAAGCTGAGATTGAACCAGTAGCTTCAGAATACCCATGTTTCCTTACTTCCGAACGAATCTCGAGCATTCTGTGAAGTTTGAAAAAAAAATCTTTCCGATCATGCTGAGATTGAACCAGAAGCTTCAGAACACCCAATGTTTTTCACTGTAAAAGGAATCTCGGAGCATTCTGTGAAGTTTGAAAAAAAAAATCTTTCCGATCATGCTGAGATTGAACCACAAGCTTCAGAACACCCATGTTTCTTACAACAGAATGAATATGCGAGAATTTTTTGAAATTTGAAAAAAACAACTTTCCGATCAGCTGAGATCGAACCAGACGCTTTAGCAATACCCATGTTTTCCTGTAAAATTAATCACGGAGCATTCTGTGCAGTTTGAAAAAAATCTTTCCGATCAATGTGAGCTTGAACCAGATGCTTCAGAACACCCATGTTTCTTACAACAGAATGAATATGCGAGCATTCTTTGAAGTTTGAAAACAAAACATCGTTCCGATCAAGCCGAGATCGATCCACAAGCTTCAGAACACCCATGTTTCTTAGTAGATAATGAATCTCCTAGCATTCTGTGAAGTTTAAAAGTTGTATGTTTCTGATCAAGCTAAGATCGAACCACTAGCTTCTGGCCCCCATGTTTCTTACTACAGAATGAATATGCGAGCAATCATTGAAGGTTGAAAGATGTTTGTTTCCAATCAAGCTGAGATTGAACCAGAAGCTTCAGAATACCCATGTTTCCTTACTTCCGAACGAATCTCGGAGCATTCTGTGAAGTTTGAAAAAAAAAATCTTTCCGATCATGCTGAGATTGAACCACAAGCTTCAGTACACCCATGTTTTTCACTGTAAAAGGAATCTCGGAGTATTCTGTGAAGTTTGAAAAAAAAATTCTTTCCGATCAAGCTGAGATTGAACCAGAAGCTTCAGCAATACCCATGTTTTACTGTAAAATGAATCACGGAGCATTCTGTGCAGTTTGAAAAAAAAAATCTTTCCGATCAAGCTGAGATTGAACCAGAAGCTTCAGAACACCCATGTTTTTCACTGTAAAAGGAATCTCGGAGCATTCTGTGAAGTTTGAAAAAAAAATCTTTCCGATCAAGCTGAGATTGAACCAGAAGCTTCAGAACACCCATGTTTCTTACAACAGAATGCCGAGATCGAACCACAAGCTTCAGAACACCCATGTTTCTTAGTAGATAATGAATCTCCTAGCATTCTGTGAAGTTTAAAAGTTGTATGTTTCTGATCAAGCTAAGATCGAACCACAAGCTTCAGAACACCCATGTTTCTTACTACAGAATGAATATGCGAGCAATCATTGAAGGTTGAAAGATGTTTGTTTCCAATCAAGCTGAGATTGAACCAGTAGCTTCAGAATACCCATGTTTCCTTACTTCCGAACGAATCTCGAGCATTCTGTGAAGTTTGAAAAAAAAATCTTTCCGATCATGCTGAGATTGAACCAGAAGCTTCAGAACACCCATGTTTCTTACAACAGAATGAATATGCGAGAATTTTTTGAAATTTGAAAAAAACAACTTTCCGATCAGCTGAGATCGAACCAGAAGCTTTAGCAATACCCATGTTTTCCTGTAAAATTAATCACGGAGCATTCTGTGCAGTTTGAAAAAATCTTTCCGATCAATGTGAGCTTGAACCAGATGCTTCAGAACACCCATGTTTCTTACAACAGAATGAATATGCGAGCATTCTTTGAAGTTTGAAAACAATACATCGTTCCGATCAAGCCGAGATCGAACCACAAGCTTCAGAACACCCATGTTTCTTAGTAGATAATGAATCTCCTAGCATTCTGTGAAGTTTAAAAGTTGTATGTTTCCGATCAAGCTAAGATCGAACCACTAGCTTCAGGCCCCCATGTTTCTTACTACAGAATGAATATGCGAGCAATCATTGAAGGTTGAAAGATGTTTGTTTCCAATCAAGCTGAGATTGAACCAGAAGCTTCAGAATACCCATGTTTCCTTACTTCCGAACGAATCTCGGAGCATTCTGTGAAGTTTGAAAAAAAAAATCTTTCCGATCAAGCTGAGATTGAACCAGAAGCTTCAGCATTACCCATGTTTTACTGTAAAATGAATCACGGAGCATTCTGTGCAGTTTGAAAAAAAAAATCTTTCCGATCAAGCTGAGATTGAACCAGAAGCTTCAGAACACCCATGTTTTTCACTGTAAAAGGAATCTCGGAGCATTCTGTGAAGTTTGAAAAAAAAAATCTTTCCGATCAAGCTGAGATTGAACCAGAAGCTTCAGAACACCCATGTTTCTTACAACAGAATGCCGAGATCGAACCACAAGCTTCAGAACACCCATGTTTCTTAGTAGATAATGAATCTCCTAGCATTCTGTGAAGTTTAAAAGTTGTATGTTTCTGATCAAGCTAAGATCGAACCACAAGCTTCAGAACACCCATGTTTCTTACTACAGAATGAATATGCGAGCAATCATTGAAGGTTGAAAGATGTTTGTTTCCAATCAAGCTGAGATTGAACCAGTAGCTTCAGAATACCCATGTTTCCTTACTTCCGAACGAATCTCGGAGCATTCTGTGAAGTTTGAAAAAAAAACATCGTTCCGATCAAGCTGAGATTGAACCAGAAGCTTCAGCAATACCCATGTTTTACTGTAAAATGAATCGCGGAGCATTCTGTGAAGTTTGAAAAAAAAAAATCTTTCCGATCAAGCTGAGGTTGAACCACAAGCTTCAGAATACCCATGTTTCTTACTACAGAATGCATATGCGAGCAATCATTGAAGGTTGAAAGATGTTTGTTTCCAATCAAGCTGAGATTGAACCAGTAGCTTCAGAATACCCATGTTTCCTTACTTCCGATCGAATCTCGGAGCATTCTGTGAAGTTTGAAAAAAAAATCTTTCCGATCATGCTGAGATTGAACCAGAAGCTTCAGAACACCCATGTTTTTCACTGTAAAAGGAATCTCGGAGCATTCTGTGAAGTTTGAAAAAAAAAATCATTCCGATCAAGCTGAGATTGAACCAGAAGATTCAGAACACCCATGTTTTTCACTGTAAAAGGAATCTCGGAGCATTCTGTGAAGTTTGAAGAAAAAAAATCTTTCCGATCAAGCTGAGATTGAACCAGAAGCTTCAGAACACCCATGTTTTTCACTGTAAAAATAATCTCGGAGCATTCCGTGAAGTTTGAAAAAAAAAATCTTTCCGATCAAGCTGAGATTGAACCAGTAGCTTCAGAATACCCATGTTTCCTTACTTCCGAACGAATCTCGGAGCATTCTGTGAAGTTTGAAAACAAAAATCTTTCCGATCATGCTGAGATTGAACCAGAAGCTTCAGTACACCCATGTTTTTCACTGTTAAAAGGAATCTCGGAGCATTCTGTGAAGTTTGAAAAAAAAAATCTTTCCGATCAAGCTGAGATTGAACCAGAAGCTTCAGTACACCCATGTTTTTCACTGTAAAAGAAATCTCGGAGCATTCTGTGAAGTTTGAAAAAAAAATTCTTTCCGATCAAGCTGAGATTGAACCAGAAGCTTCAGAACACCCATGTTTCTTACAACAGAATGCCGAGATCGAACCACAAGCTTCAGAACACCCATGTTTCTTAGTAGATAATGAATCTCCTAGCTTTCTGTGAAGTTTAAAAGTTGTATGTTTCCGATCAAGCTAAGATCGAACCACAAGCTTCAGAACACCCATGTTTCTTACTACAGAATGAATATGCGAGCAATCATTGAAGGTTGAAAGATGTTTGTTTCCAATCAAGCTGAGATTGAACCAGTAGCTTCAGAATACCCATGTTTCCTTACTTCCGAACGAGCATTCTGTGAAGTTTGAAAAACAAATCTTTCCGATCAAGCTGAGATTGAACCAGAAGCTTCAGAACACCCATGTTTTTCACTGTTAAAGGAATTTCGGAGCATTCTGTGAAGTTTGAAAAAAAATCTTTCCGAACAAGCTGAGATTGAACCAGAAGCTTCAAGAAATACCCATGTTTTACTGTAAAATGAATCTCGGAGCATTCTGTGAAGTTTGAAAAAAAAAAATCTTTCTGATCAAGCTGAGATTGAACCAGAAGCTTCAGAACACCCATGTTTTTCACTGTAAAAGGAATCTCGGAGCATTCTGTGAAGTTTGAAAAAACAATTCTTTCCGATCAAGCTGAGATTGAACCAGAAGCTTCAGCAATACCCATGTTTTACTGTAAAATGAATCGCGGAGCATTCTGTGCAGTTTGAAAAAAAAAATCTTTCCGATCAAGCTGAGATTGAACCACAAGCTTCAGTACACCCATGTTTCTTACAACAGAATGAATATGCGAGCATTCTTTGAAATTTGAAAAAAAGAAGTTTCCGATCAGCTGAGATCGAACCAGACGCTTTAGCAATACCCATGTTTAACTGTAAAATGAATCACGGAGCATTCTGTGCAGTTTGAAAAAATCTTTCCGATCAATGTGAGCTTGAACCAGATGCTTCAGAACACCCATGTTTTTTACAACAGAATGAATATGCGAGCATTCTTTGAAGTTTGAAAACAAAACATCGTTCCGATCAAGCCGAGATCGAACCACAAGCTTCAGAACACCCATGTTTCTTAGTAGATAATGAATCTCCTAGCATTCTGTGAAGTTTAAAAGTTGTATGTTTCTGATCAAGCTAAGATCGAACCACAAGCTTCAGAACACCCATGTTTCTTACTACAGAATGAATATGCGAGCAATCATTGAAGGTTGAAAGATGTTTGTTTCCAATCAAGCTGAGATTGAACCAGTAGCTTCAGAATACCCATGTTTCCTTACTTCCGAACGAATCTCGAGCATTCTGTGAAGTTTGAAAAAAAAATCTTTCCGATCATGCTGAGATTGAACCAGAAGCTTCAGAACACCCATGTTTTTCACTGTAAAAGGAATCTCGGAGCATTCTGTGAAGTTTGAAAAAAAAAATCTTTCCGATCATGCTGAGATTGAACCAGAAGCTTCAGAACACCCATGTTTCTTACAACAGAATGAATATGCGAGAATTTTTTGAAATTTGAAAAAAACAACTTTCCGATCAGCTGAGATCGAACCAGAAGCTTTAGCAATACCCATGTTTTCCTGTAAAATTAATCACGGAGCATTCTGTGCAGTTTGAAAAAATCTTTCCGATCAATGTGAGCTTGAACCAGATGCTTCAGAACACCCATGTTTCTTACAACAGAATGAATATGCGAGCATTCTTTGAAGTTTGAAAACAATACATCGTTCCCATCAAGCCGAGATCGAACCACAAGCTTCAGAACACCCATGTTTCTTAGTAGATAATGAATCTCCTAGCATTCTGTGAAGTTTAAAAGTTGTATGTTTCCGATCAAGCTAAGATCGAACCACTAGCTTCAGGCCCCCATGTTTCTTACTACAGAATGAATATGCGAGCAATCATTGAAGGTTGAAAGATGTTTGTTTCCAATCAAGCTGAGATTGAACCAGAAGCTTCAGAATACCCATGTTTCCTTACTTCCGAACGAATCTCGGAGCATTCTGTGAAGTTTGAAAAAAAAAATCTTTCCGATCAAGCTGAGATTGAACCAGAAGCTTCAGCAATACCCATGTTTTACTGTAAAATGAATCACGGAGCATTCTGTGCAGTTTGAAAAAAAAAATCTTTCCGATCAAGCTGAGTTTGAACCAGAAGCTTCAGAACACCCATGTTTTTCACTGTAAAAGGAATCTCGGAGCATTCTGTGAAGTTTGAAAAAAAAAATCTTTCCGATCAAGCTGAGATTGAACCAGAAGCTTCAGAACACCCATGTTTCTTATAACAGAATGCCGAGATCGAACCACAAGCTTCAGAACACCCATGTTTCTTAGTAGATAATGAATCTCCTAGCATTCTGTGAAGTTTAAAAGTTGTATGTTTCTGATCAAGCTAAGATCGAACCACAAGCTTCAGAACACCCACGTTTCTTACTACAGAATGAATATGCGAGCAATCATTGAACGTTGAAAGATGTTTGTTTCCAATCAAGCTGAGATTGAACCAGTAGCTTCAGAATACCCATGTTTCCTTACTTCCGAACGAGCATTCTGTGAAGTTTGAAAAACAAATCTTTCCGATCAAGCTGAGATTGAACCAGAAGCTTCAGAACACCCATGTTTTTCACTGTTAAAGGAATTTCGGAGCATTCTGTGAAGTTTGAAAAAAAATCTTTCCGAACAAGCTGAGATTGAACCAGAAGCTTCAAGAAATACCCATGTTTTACTGTAAAATGAATCTCGGAGCATTCTGTGAAGTTTGAAAAAAAAAAATCTTTCCGATCAAGCTGAGATTGAACCAGAAGCTTCAGCAATACCCATGTTTTACTGTAAAATGAATCACGGAGCATTCTGTGCAGTTTGAAAAAAAAAATCTTTCCGATCAAGCTGAGATTGAACCAGAAGCTTCAGAACACCCATGTTTTTCATTGTAAAAGGAATCTCGGAGCATTCTGTGAAGTTTGAAAAAAAAAATCTTTCCGATCAAGCTGAGATTGAACCAGAAGCTTCAGAACACCCATGTTTTTCACTGTAAAAGGAATCTCCTAGCATTCCGTGAAGTTTGAAAAAAAAAATCTTTCCGATCAAGCTGAGATTGAACCAGTAGCTTCAGAATACCCATGTTTCCTTACTTCCGAACGAATCTCGGAGCATTCTGTGAAGTTTGAAAAAAAAATCTTTCCGATCATGCTGAGATTGAACCAGAAACTTCAGTACACCCATGTTTTTCACTGTAAAAGGAATCTCGGAGCATTCTGTGAAGTTTGAAAAAAAAATTCTTTCCGATCAAGCTGAGATTGAACCAGAAGCTTCAGCAATACCCATGTTTTACTGTAAAATGAATCGCGGAGCATTCTGTGAAGTTTGAAAAAAAAAAATCTTTCCGATCAAGCTGAGATTGAACCACAAGCTTCAGAACACCCATGTTTCTTACAACAGAATGAATATGCGAGCATTCTTTGAAGTTTGAAAAAAAGAACTTTCCGATCAGCTGAGATCGAACCAGACGCTTTAGCAATACCCATGTTTAACTGTAAAATGAATCACGGAGCATTCTGTGCAGTTTGAAAAAAATCTTTCCGATCAATGTGAGCTTGAACCAGATGCTTCAGAACACCCATGTTTCTTACAACAGAATGAATATGCGAGCATTCTTTGAAGTTTGAAAACAAAACATCGTTCCGATCAAGCCGAGATCGAACCACAAGCTTCAGAACACCCATGTTTCTTAGTAGATAATGAATCTCCTAGCATTCTGTGAAGTTTAAAAGTTGTATGTTTCTGATCAAGCTAAGATCGAACCACTAGCTTCAGGCCCCCATGTTTCTTACTACAGAATGAATATGCGAGCAATCATTGAAGGTTGAAAGATGTTTGTTTCCAATCAAGCTGAGATTGAACCAGAAGCTTCAGAATACCCATGTTTCCTTACTTCCGAACGAATCTCGGAGCATTCTGTGAAGTTTGAAAAAAAAAATCTTTCCGATCATGCTGAGATTGAACCACAAGCTTCAGTACACCCATGTTTTTCACTGTAAAAGGAATCTCGGAGTATTCTGTGAAGTTTGAAAAAAAAATTCTTTCCGATCAAGCTGAGATTGAACCAGAAGCTTCAGCAATACCCATGTTTTACTGTAAAATGAATCACGGAGCATTCTGTGCAGTTTGAAAAAAAAATCTTTCCGATCAAGCTGAGATTGAACCAGAAGCTTCAGAACACCCATGTTTTTCACTGTAAAAGGAATCTCGGAGCATTCTGTGAAGTTTGAAAAAAAAATCTTTCCGATCAAGCTGAGATTGAACCAGAAGCTTCAGAACACCCATGTTTCTTACAACAGAATGCCGAGATCGAACCACAAGCTTCAGAACACCCATGTTTCTTAGTAGATAATGAATCTCCTAGCATTCTGTGAAGTTTAAAAGTTGTATGTTTCTGATCAAGCTAAGATCGAACCACAAGCTTCAGAACACCCATGTTTCTTACTACAGAATGAATATGCGAGCAATCATTGAAGGTTGAAAGATGTTTGTTTCCAATCAAGCTGAGATTGAACCAGTAGCTTCAGAATACCCATGTTTCCTTACTTCCGAACGAATCTCGAGCATTCTGTGAAGTTTGAAAAAAAAATCTTTCCGATCATGCTGAGATTGAACCAGAAGCTTCAGAACACCCATGTTTCTTACAACAGAATGAATATGCGAGAATTTTTTGAAATTTGAAAAAAACAACTTTCCGATCAGCTGAGATCGAACCAGAAGCTTTAGCAATACCCATGTTTTCCTGTAAAATTAATCACGGAGCATTCTGTGCAGTTTGAAAAAATCTTTCCGATCAATGTGAGCTTGAACCAGATGCTTCAGAACACCCATGTTTCTTACAACAGAATGAATATGCGAGCATTCTTTGAAGTTTGAAAACAATACATCGTTCCGATCAAGCCGAGATCGAACCACAAGCTTCAGAACACCCATGTTTCTTAGTAGATAATGAATCTCCTAGCATTCTGTGAAGTTTAAAAGTTGTATGTTTCCGATCAAGCTAAGATCGAACCACTAGCTTCAGGCCCCCATGTTTCTTACTACAGAATGAATATGCGAGCAATCATTGAAGGTTGAAAGATGTTTGTTTCCAATCAAGCTGAGATTGAACCAGAAGCTTCAGAATACCCATGTTTCCTTACTTCCGAACGAATCTCGGAGCATTCTGTGAAGTTTGAAAAAAAAAATCTTTCCGATCAAGCTGAGATTGAACCAGAAGCTTCAGCATTACCCATGTTTTACTGTAAAATGAATCACGGAGCATTCTGTGCAGTTTGAAAAAAAAAATCTTTCCGATCAAGCTGAGATTGAACCAGAAGCTTCAGAACACCCATGTTTTTCACTGTAAAAGGAATCTCGGAGCATTCTGTGAAGTTTGAAAAAAAAAATCTTTCCGATCAAGCTGAGATTGAACCAGAAGCTTCAGAACACCCATGTTTCTTACAACAGAATGCCGAGATCGAACCACAAGCTTCAGAACACCCATGTTTCTTAGTAGATAATGAATCTCCTAGCATTCTGTGAAGTTTAAAAGTTGTATGTTTCTGATCAAGCTAAGATCGAACCACAAGCTTCAGAACACCCATGTTTCTTACTACAGAATGAATATGCGAGCAATCATTGAAGGTTGAAAGATGTTTGTTTCCAATCAAGCTGAGATTGAACCAGTAGCTTCAGAATACCCATGTTTCCTTACTTCCGAACGAATCTCGGAGCATTCTGTGAAGTTTGAAAAAAAAATTCTTTCCGATCAAGCTGAGATTGAACCAGAAGCTTCAGCAATACCCATGTTTTACTGTAAAATGAATCGCGGAGCATTCTGTGAAGTTTGAAAAAAAAAAATCTTTCCGATCAAGCTGAGGTTGAACCACTAGCTTCAGAATACCCATGTTTCTTACTACAGAATGCATATGCGAGCAATCATTGAAGGTTGAAAGATGTTTGTTTCCAATCAAGCTGAGATTGAACCAGTAGCTTCAGAATACCCATGTTTCCTTACTTCCGATCGAATCTCGGAGCATTCTGTGAAGTTTGAAAAAAAAATCTTTCCGATCATGCTGAGATTGAACCAGAAGCTTCAGAACACCCATGTTTTTCACTGTAAAAGGAATCTCGGAGCATTCTGTGAAGTTTGAAAAAAAAAATCATTCCGATCAAGCTGAGATTGAACCAGAAGATTCAGAACACCCATGTTTTTCACTGTAAAAGGAATCTCGGAGCATTCTGTGAAGTTTGAAGAAAAATAATCTTTCCGACCAAGCTGAGATTGAACCAGAAGCTTCAGAACACCCATGTTTTTCACTGTAAAAATAATCTCGGAGCATTCCGTGAAGTTTGAAAAAAAAAATCTTTCCGATCAAGCTGAGATTGAACCAGTAGCTTCAGAATACCCATGTTTCCTTACTTCCGAACGAATCTCGGAGCATTCTGTGAAGTTTGAAAACAAAAATCTTTCCGATCATGCTGAGATTGAACCAGAAGCTTCAGTACACCCATGTTTTTCACTGTTAAAAGGAATCTCGGAGCATTCTGTGAAGTTTGAAAAAAAAAATCTTTCCGATCAAGCTGAGATTGAACCAGAAGCTTCAGTACACCCATGTTTTTCACTGTAAAAGAAATCTCGGAGCATTCTGTGAAGTTTGAAAAAAAAATCTTTCCGATCAAGCTGAGATTGAACCAGAAGCTTCAGAACACCCATGTTTCTTACAACAGAATGCCGAGATCGAACCACAAGCTTCAGAACACCCATGTTTCTTAGTAGATAATGAATCTCCTAGCTTTCTGTGAAGTTTAAAAGTTGTATGTTTCCGATCAAGCTAAGATCGAACCACAAGCTTCAGAACACCCATGTTTCTTACTACAGAATGAATATGCGAGCAATCATTGAAGGTTGAAAGATGTTTGTTTCCAATCAAGCTGAGATTGAACCAGTAGCTTCAGAATACCCATGTTTCCTTACTTCCGAACGAGCATTCTGTGAAGTTTGAAAAACAAATCTTTCCGATCAAGCTGAGATTGAACCAGAAGCTTCAGAACACCCATGTTTTTCACTGTTAAAGGAATTTCGGAGCATTCTGTGAAGTTTGAAAAAAAATCTTTCCGAACAAGCTGAGATTGAACCAGAAGCTTCAAGAAATACCCATGTTTTACTGTAAAATGAATCTCGGAGCATTCTGTGAAGTTTGAAAAAAAAAAATCTTTCTCATCAAGCTGAGATTGAACCAGAAGCTTCAGAACACCCATGTTTTTCACTGTAAAAGGAATCTCGGAGCATTCTGTGAAGTTTGAAAAAACAATTCTTTCCGATCAAGCTGAGATTGAACCAGAAGCTTCAGAACACCCATGTTTCTTACAACAGAATGCCGAGATCGAACCACAAGCTTCAGAACACCCATGTTTTTCACTGTAAAAATAATCTCGGAGCATTCCGTGAAGTTTGAAAAAAAAAATCTTTCCGATCAAGCTGAAATTGAACCAGTAGCTTCAGAATACCCATGTTTCCTTACTTCCGAACGAATCTCGGAGCATTCTGTGAAGTTTGAAAACAAAAATCTTTCCGATCATGCTGAGATTGAACCAGAAGCTTCAGTACACCCATGTTTTTCACTGTTAAAAGGAATCTCGGAGCATTCTGTGAAGTTTGAAAAAAAAAATCTTTCCGATCAAGCTGAGATTGAACCAGAAGCTTCAGTACACCCATGTTTTTCACTGTAAAAGAAATCTCGGAGCATTCTGTGAAGTTTGAAAAAAAAATCTTTCCGATCAAGCTGAGATTGAACCAGAAGCTTCAGAACACCCATGTTTCTTACAACAGAATGCCGAGATCGAACCACAAGCTTCAGAACACCCATGTTTCTTAGTAGATAATGAATCTCCTAGCTTTCTGTGAAGTTTAAAAGTTGTATGTTTCCGATCAAGCTAAGATCGAACCACAAGCTTCAGAACACCCATGTTTCTTACTACAGAATGAATATGCGAGCAATCATTGAAGGTTGAAAGATGTTTGTTTCCAATCAAGCTGAGATTGAACCAGTAGCTTCAGAATACCCATGTTTCCTTACTTCCGAACGAGCATTCTGTGAAGTTTGAAAAACAAATCTTTCCGATCAAGCTGAGATTGAACCAGAAGCTTCAGAACACCCATGTTTTTCACTGTTAAAGGAATTTCGGAGCATTCTGTGAAGTTTGAAAAAAAATCTTTCCGAACAAGCTGAGATTGAACCAGAAGCTTCAAGAAATACCCATGTTTTACTGTAAAATGAATCTCGGAGCATTCTGTGAAGTTTGAAAAAAAAAAATCTTTCTCATCAAGCTGAGATTGAACCAGAAGCTTCAGAACACCCATGTTTTTCACTGTAAAAGGAATCTCGGAGCATTCTGTGAAGTTTGAAAAAACAATTCTTTCCGATCAAGCTGAGATTGAACCAGAAGCTTCAGCAATACCCATGTTTTACTGTAAAATGAATCGCGGAGCATTCTGTGCAGTTTGAAAAAAAAAATCTTTCCGATCAAGCTGAGATTGAACCACAAGCTTCAGTACACCCATGTTTCTTACAACAGAATGAATATGCGAGCATTCTTTGAAATTTGAAAAAAAGAAGTTTCCGATCAGCTGAGATCGAACCAGACGCTTTAGCAATACCCATGTTTAACTGTAAAATGAATCACGGAGCATTCTGTGCAGTTTGAAAAAATCTTTCCGATCAATGTGAGCTTGAACCAGATGCTTCAGAACACCCATGTTTTTTACAACAGAATGAATATGCGAGCATTCTTTGAAGTTTGAAAAGAAAACATCGTTCCGATCAAGCCGAGATCGAACCACAAGCTTCAGAACACCCATGTTTCTTAGTAGATAATGAATCTCCTAGCATTCTGTGAAGTTTAAAAGTTGTATGTTTCTGATCAAGCTAAGATCGAACCACAAGCTTCAGAACACCCATGTTTCTTACTACAGAATGAATATGCGAGCAATCATTGAAGGTTGAAAGATGTTTGTTTCCAATCAAGCTGAGATTGAACCAGTAGCTTCAGAATACCCATGTTTCCTTACTTCCGAACGAATCTCGAGCATTCTGTGAAGTTTGAAAAAAAAATCTTTCCGATCATGCTGAGATTGAACCAGAAGCTTCAGAACACCCATGTTTTTCACTGTAAAAGGAATCTCGGAGCATTCTGTGAAGTTTGAAAAAAAAAATCTTTCCGATCATGCTGAGATTGAACCAGAAGCTTCAGAACACCCATGTTTCTTACAACAGAATGAATATGCGAGAATTTTTTGAAATTTGAAAAAAACAACTTTCCGATCAGCTGAGATCGAACCAGAAGCTTTAGCAATACCCATGTTTTCCTGTAAAATTAATCACGGAGCATTCTGTGCAGTTTGAAAAAATCTTTCCGATCAATGTGAGCTTGAACCAGATGCTTCAGAACACCCATGTTTCTTACAACAGAATGAATATGCGAGCATTCTTTGAAGTTTGAAAACAATACATCGTTCCGATCAAGCCGAGATCGAACCACAAGCTTCAGAACACCCATGTTTCTTAGTAGATAATGAATCTCCTAGCATTCTGTGAAGTTTAAAAGTTGTATGTTTCCGATCAAGCTAAGATCGAACCACTAGCTTCAGGCCCCCATGTTTCTTACTACAGAATGAATATGCGAGCAATCATTGAAGGTTGAAAGATGTTTGTTTCCAATCAAGCTGAGATTGAACCAGAAGCTTCAGAATACCCATGTTTCCTTACTTCCGAACGAATCTCGGAGCATTCTGTGAAGTTTGAAAAAAAAAATCTTTCCGATCAAGCTGAGATTGAACCAGAAGCTTCAGCAATACCCATGTTTTACTGTAAAATGAATCACGGAGCATTCTGTGCAGTTTGAAAAAAAAAATCTTTCCGATCAAGCTGAGTTTGAACCAGAAGCTTCAGAACACCCATGTTTTTCACTGTAAAAGGAATCTCGGAGCATTCTGTGAAGTTTGAAAAAAAAAATCTTTCCGATCAAGCTGAGATTGAACCAGAAGCTTCAGAACACCCATGTTTCTTATAACAGAATGCCGAGATCGAACCACAAGCTTCAGAACACCCATGTTTCTTAGTAGATAATGAATCTCCTAGCATTCTGTGAAGTTTAAAAGTTGTATGTTTCTGATCAAGCTAAGATCGAACCACAAGCTTCAGAACACCCACGTTTCTTACTACAGAATGAATATGCGAGCAATCATTGAACGTTGAAAGATGTTTGTTTCCAATCAAGCTGAGATTGAACCAGTAGCTTCAGAATACCCATGTTTCCTTACTTCCGAACGAGCATTCTGTGAAGTTTGAAAAACAAATCTTTCCGATCAAGCTGAGATTGAACCAGAAGCTTCAGAACACCCATGTTTTTCACTGTTAAAGGAATTTCGGAGCATTCTGTGAAGTTTGAAAAAAAATCTTTCCGAACAAGCTGAGATTGAACCAGAAGCTTCAAGAAATACCCATGTTTTACTGTAAAATGAATCTCGGAGCATTCTGTGAAGTTTGAAAAAAAAAAATCTTTCTGATCAAGCTGAGATTGAACCAGAAGCTTCAGAACACCCATGTTTTTCACTGTAAAAGGAATCTCGGAGCATTCTGTGAAGTTTGAAAAAACAATTCTTTCCGATCAAGCTGAGATTGAACCAGAAGCTTCAGCAATACCCATGTTTTACTGTAAAATGAATCGCGGAGCATTCTGTGCAGTTTGAAAAAAAAAATCTTTCCGATCAAGCTGAGATTGAACCACAAGCTTCAGTACACCCATGTTTCTTACAACAGAATGAATATGCGAGCATTCTTTGAAATTTGAAAAAAAGAAGTTTCCGATCAGCTGAGATCGAACCAGACGCTTTAGCAATACCCATGTTTAACTGTAAAATGAATCACGGAGCATTCTGTGCAGTTTGAAAAAATCTTTCCGATCAATGTGAGCTTGAACCAGATGCTTCAGAACACTTATGTTTTTTACAACAGAATGAATATGCGAGCATTCTTTGAAGTTTGAAAAGAAAACATCGTTCCGATCAAGCCGAGATCGAACCACAAGCTTCAGAACACCCATGTTTCTTAGTAGATAATGAATCTCCTAGCATTCTGTGAAGTTTAAAAGTTGTATGTTTCCGATCAAGCTAAGATCGAACCACAAGCTTCAGAACACCCATGTTTCTTACTACGGAATGAATATGCGAGCAATCATTGAAGGTTGAAAGATGTTTGTTTCCAATCAAGCTGAGATTGAACCAGTAGCTTCAGAATACCCATGTTTCCTTACTTCCGAACGAATCTCGAGCATTCTGTGAAGTTTGAAAAAAAGAACTTTCCGATCAGCTGAGATCGAACCAGACGCTTTAGCAATACCCATGTTTAACTGTAAAATGAATCACGGAGCATTCTGTGCAGTTTGAAAAAATCTTTCCGATCAATGTGAGCTTGAACCAGATGCTTCAGAACACCCATGTTTTTTACAACAGAATGAATATGCGAGCATTCTTTGAAGTTTGAAAACAAAACATCGTTCCGATCAAGCCGAGATCGAACCACAAGCTTCAGAACACCCATGTTTCTTAGTAGATAATGAATCTCCTAGCATTCTGTGAAGTTTAAAAGTTGTATGTTTCCGATCAAGCTAAGATCGAACCACAAGCTTCAGAACACCCATGTTTCTTACTACAGAATGAATATGCGAGCAATCATTGAAGGTTGAAAGATGTTTGTTTCCAATCAAGCTGAGATTGAACCAGTAGCTTCAGAATACCCATGTTTCCTTACTTCCGAACGAATCTCGAGCATTCTGTGAAGTTTGAAAAAAAAATCTTTCCGATCATGCTGAGATTGAACCAGAAGCTTTAGCAATACCCATGTTTTCCTGTAAAATTAATCACGGAGCATTCTGTGCAGTTTGAAAAAAATCTTTCCGATCAATGTGAGCTTGAACCAGATGCTTCAGAACACCCATGTTTCTTACAACAGAATGAATATGCGAGCATTCTTTGAAGTTTGAAAACAAAACATCGTTCCGATCAAGCCGAGATTGAACCAGAAGCTTCAGAACACCCATGTTTCTTAGTAGATAATGAATCTTCCTAGCATTCTGTGAAGTTTAAAAGTTGCATGTTTCCGATCAAGCTAAGATCGAACCACTAGCTTCAGGCCCCCATGTTTCTTACTACAGAATGAATATGCGAGCAATCATTGAAGGTTGAAAGATGTTTGTTTCCAATCAAGCTGAGATTGAACCAGTAGCTTCAGAATACCCATGTTTCCTTACTTCCGAACGAATCTCGGAGCATTCTGTGAAGTTTGAAAAAAAAATCTTTCCGATCATGCTGAGATTGAACCACAAGCTTCAGAACACCCTTGTTTCTTACAACAGAATGAATATGCGAGCATTCTTTGAAGTTTGAAAAAAAGAACTTTCCGATCAGCTGAGATCGAACCAGACGCTTTAGCAATACCCATGTTTAACTGTAAAATGAATCACGGAGCATTCTGTGCAGTTTGAAAAAATCTTTCCGATCGATGCGAGCTTGAACCAGATGCTTCAGAACACCCATGTTTTTTACAACAGAATGAATATGCGAGCATTCTTTGAAGTTTGAAAACAAAACATCGTTCCGATCAAGCCGAGATCGAACCACAAGCTTCAGAACACCCATGTTTCTTAGTAGATAATGAATCTCCTAGCATTCTGTGAAGTTTAAAAGTTGTATGTTTCCGATCAAGCTAAGATCGAACCACAAGCTTCAGAACACCCATGTTTCTTAGTAGATAATGAATCTCCTAGCATTCTGTGAAGTTTAAAAGTTGTATGTTTCCGATCAAGCTAAGATCGAACCACAAGCTTCAGAACACCCATGTTTCTTACTACAGAATGAATATGCGAGCAATTATTGAAGGTTGAAAGATGTTTGTTTCCAATCAAGCTGAGATTGAACCAGTAGCTTCAGAATACCCATGTTTCCTTACTTCCGAACGAATCCCGAGCATTCTGTGAAGTTTGAAAAAAAAATCTTTCCGATCATGCTGAGATTGAACCAGAAGCTTCAGAACACCCATGTTTTTCACTGTAAAAGGAATCTCGGAGCATTCTGTGAAGTTTGAAAAAAAAAATCTTTCCGATCATGCTGAGATTGAACCAGAAGCTTCAGAACACCCATGTTTCTTACAACAGAATGAATATGCGAGAATTTTTTGAAATTTGAAAAAAACAACTTTCCGATCAGCTGAGATCGAACCAGAAGCTTTAGCAATACCCATGTTTTCCTGTAAAATTAATCACGGAGCATTCTGTGCAGTTTGAAAAAATCTTTCCGATCAATGTGAGCTTGAACCAGATGCTTCAGAACACCCATGTTTCTTACAACAGAATGAATATGCGAGCATTCTTTGAAGTTTGAAAACAAAACATCGTTCCGATCAAGCCGAGATCGAACCACAAGCTTCAGAACACCCATGTTTCTTAGTAGATAATGAATCTCCTAGCATTCTGTGAAGTTTAAAAGTTGTATGTTTTCGATCAAGCTAAGATCGAACCACTAGCTTCAGGCCCCCATGTTTCTTACTACAGAATGAATATGCGAGCAATCATTGAAGGTTGAAAGATGTTTGTTTCCAATCAAGCTGAGATTGAACCAGAAGCTTCAGAATACCCATGTTTCCTTACTTCCGAACGAATCTCGGAGCATTCTGTGAAGTTTGAAAAAAAAAATCTTTCCGATCATGCTGAGATTGAACCACAAGCTTCAGTACACCCATGTTTTTCACTGTAAAAGGAATCTCGGAGTATTCTGTGAAGTTTGAAAAAAAAATTCTTTCCGATCAAGCTGAGATTGAACCAGAAGCTTCAGCAATACCCATGTTTTACTGTAAAATGAATCACGGAGCATTCTGTGCAGTTTGAAAAAAAAAATCTTTCCGATCAAGCTGAGATTGAACCAGAAGCTTCAGAACACCCATGTTTTTCATTGTAAAAGGAATCTCGGAGCATTCTGTGAAGTTTGAAAAAAAAAATCTTTCCGATCAAGCTGAGATTGAACCAGAAGCTTCAGAACACCCATGTTTTTCACTGTAAAAGGAATCTCGGAGCATTCCGTGAAGTTTGAAAAAAAAAATCTTTCCGATCAAGCTGAGATTGAACCAGTAGCTTCAGAATACCCATGTTTCCTTACTTCCGAACGAATCTCGGAGCATTCTGTGAAGTGTGAAAAAAAAATCTTTCCGATCATGCTGAGATTGAACCAGAAACTTCAGTACACCCATGTTTTTCACTGTAAAAGGAATCTCGGACCATTCTGTGAAGTTTGAAAAAAAAATTCTTTCCGATCAAGCTGAGATTGAACCAGAAGCTTCAGCAATACCCATGTTTTACTGTAAAAGGAATCGCGGAGCATTCTGTGAAGTTTGAAAAAAAAAAATCTTTCCGATCAAGCTGAGATTGAACCACAAGCTTCAGAACACCCATGTTTCTTACAACAGAATGAATATGCGAGCATTCTTTGAAGTTTGAAAAAAAGAACTTTCCGATCAGCTGAGATCGAACCAGACGCTTTAGCAATACCCATGTTTAACTGTAAAATGAATCACGGAGCATTCTGTGCAGTTTGAAAAAATCTTTCCGATCAATGCGAGCTTGAACCAGATGCTTCAGAACACACATGTTTTTTACAACAGAATGAATATGCGAGCATTCTTTGAAGTTTGAAAACAAAACATCGTTCCGATCAAGCCGAGATCGAACCACAAGCTTCAGAACACCCATGTTTCTTAGTAGATAATGAATCTCCTAGCATTCTGTGAAGTTTAAAAGTTGTATGTTTCCGATCAAGCTAAGATCGAACCACAAGCTTCAGAATACCCATGTTTCTTACTACAGAATGAATATGCGAGCAGTCATTGAAGGTTGAAAGATGTTTGTTTCCAATCAAGCTGAGATTGAACCAGAAGCTTCAGAATACCCATGTTTTTCACTGTAAAAGGAATCTCGGAGTATTCTGTGAAGTTTAAAAAAAAATTTCTTTCCGATCAAGCTGAGATTGAACCAGAAGCTTCAGAACACCCATGTTTTTCACTGTAAAAGGAATCTCGGAGCATTCTGTGAAGTTTGAAAAAAAAAATCTTTCCGATCAAGCTGAGATTGAACCAGAAGCTTCAGAACACCCATGTTTCTTACAACAGAATGCCGAGATCGAACCACAAGCTTCAGAACACCCATGTTTCTTAGTAGATAATGAATCTCCTAGCATTCTGTGAAGTTTAAAAGTTGTATGTTTCTGATCAAGCTAAGATCGAACCACAAGCTTCAGAACACCCATGTTTCTTACTACAGAATGAATATGCGAGCAATCATTGAAGGTTGAAAGATGTTTGTTTCCAATCAAGCTGAGATTGAACCAGTAGCTTCAGAATACCCATGTTTCCTTACTTCCGAACGAATCTCGGAGCATTCTGTGAAGTTTGAAAAAAAATTTCTTTCCGATCAAGCTGAGATTGAACCAGAAGCTTCAGCAATACCCATGTTTTACTGTAAAATGAATCGCGGAGCATTCTGTGAAGTTTGAAAAAAAAAAATCTTTCCGATCATGCTGAGATTGAACCAGAAGCTTCAGAACACCCATGTTTTTCACTGTAAAAGGAATCTCGGAGCATTCTGTGAAGTTTGAAAAAAAAAATCATTCCGATCAAGCTGAGATTGAACCAGAAGATTCAGAACACCCATGTTTTTCACTGTAAAAGGAATCTCGGAGCATTCTGTGAAGTTTGAAGAAAAAAAATCTTTCCGATCAAGCTGAGATTGAACCAGAAGCTTCAGAACACCCATGTTTTTCACTGTAAAAATAATCTCGGAGCATTCCGTGAAGTTTGAAAAAAAAAATCTTTCCGATCAAGCTGAGATTGAACCAGTAGCTTCAGAATACCCATGTTTCCTTACTTCCGAACGAATCTCGGAGCAGTCTGTGAAGTTTGAAAAAAAAATCTTTCCGATCATGCTGAGATTGAACCAGAAGCTTCAGAACACCCATGTTTTTCACTGTAAAAGGAATCTCGGAGCATTCTGTGAAGTTTGAAAAAAAAAATCATTCCGATCAAGCTGAGATTGAACCAGAAGATTCAGAACACCCATGTTTTTCACTGTAAAAGGAATCTCGGAGCATTCTGTGAAGTTTGAAAAAAAAAATCATTCCGATCAAGCTGAGATTGAACCAGTAGCTTCAGAATACCCATGTTTCCTTACTTCCGAACGAATCTCGGAGCATTCTGTGAAGTTTGAAAAAAAAATCTTTCCGATCATGCTGAGATTGAACCAGAAACTTCAGTACACCCATGTTTTCACTGTAAAAGGAGTCTCGGAGCATTCTGTGAAGTTTGAAAAAAAAATTCTTTCCGATCAAGCTGAGATTGAACCAGAAGCTTCAGCAATACCCATGTTTTACTGTAAAATGAATCGCGGAGCATTCTGTGAAGTTTGAAAAAAAAAAATCTTTCCGATCAAGCTGAGATTGAACCACAAGCTTCAGAACACCCATGTTTCTTACAATAGAATGAATATGCAAGCATTCTTTGAAGTTTGAAAAAAAGAACTTTCCGATCAGCTGAGATCGAACCAGACGCTTTAGCAATACCCATGTTTAACTGTAAAATGAATCACAGAGCATTCTGTGCAGTTTGAAAAAATCTTTCCGATCAATGCGAGCTTGAACCAGATGCTTCAGAACACCCATGTTTTTTACAACAGAATGAATATGCGAGCATTCTTTGAAGTTTGAAAACAAAACATCGTTCCGGTCAAGCCGAGATCGAACCACAAGCTTCAGAACACCCATGTTTCTTACTACAGAATGAATATGCGAGCAATCATTGAAGGTTGAAAGATGTTTGTTTCCAATCAAGCTGAGATTGAACCAGTAGCTTCAGAATACCCATGTTTCCTTACTTCCGAACGAATCTCGAGCATTCTGTGAAGTTTGAAAAAAAAATCTTTCCGATCATGCTGAGATTGAACCAGAAGCTTCAGAACACCCATGTTTCCTTACTTCCGAACGAATCTCGAGCATTCTGTGAAGTTTGAAAAAAAAATCTTTCCGATCATGCTGAGATTGAACCAGAAGCTTCAGAACACCCATGTTTTTCACTGTAAAAGGAATCTCGGAGCATTCTGTGCAGTTTGAAAAAAAAAATCTTTCCGATCATGCTGAGATTGAACCAGAAGCTTCAGAACACCCATGTTTCTTACAACAGAATGAATATGCGAGAATTTTTTGAAATTTGAAAAAAACAACTTTCCGATCAGCTGAGATCGAACCAGAAGCTTTAGCAATACCCATGTTTTCCTGTAAAATTAATCACGGAGCATTCTGTGCAGTTTGAAAAAATCTTTCCGATCAATGTGAGCTTGAACCAGATGCTTCAGAACACCCATGTTTCTTACAACAGAATGAATATGCGAGCATTCTTTGAAGTTTGAAAACAAAACATCGTTCCGATCAAGCCGAGATCGAACCACAAGCTTCAGAACACCCATGTTTCTTAGTAGATAATGAATCTCCTAGCATTCTGTGAAGTTTAAAAGTTGTATGTTTCCGATCAAGCTAAGATCGAACCACTAGCTTCAGGCCCCCATGTTTCTTACTACAGAATGAATATGCGAGCAATCATTGAAGGTTGAAAGATGTTTGTTTCCAATCAAGCTGAGATTGAACCAGAAGCTTCAGAATACCCATGTTTCCTTACTTCCGAACGAATCTCGGAGCATTCTGTGAAGTTTGAAAAAAAAAATCTTTCCGATCATGCTGAGATTGAACCACAAGCTTCAGTACACCCATGTTTTTCACTGTAAAAGGAATCTCGGAGTATTCTGTGAAGTTTGAAAAAAAAATTCTTTCCGATCAAGCTGAGATTGAACCAGAAGCTTCAGCAATACCCATGTTTTACTGTAAAATGAATCTCGGAGCATTCTGTGAAGTTTAAAAAAAAAAATCTTTCCGATCAAGCTGAGATTGAACCAGATGCTTCAGTACACCCATGTTTTTCACTGTAAAAGAAATCTCGGAGCATTCTGTGAAGTTTGAAAAAAAAAATCTTTCCGATCAAGCTGAGATTGAACCAGAAGCTTCAAGAAATACCCACATTTTACTGTAAAATGAATCACGGAGCATTCTGTGAAGTTTGAAAAAAAAAAATCTTTCCGATCAAGCTGAGATTGAACCACAAGCTTCAGAACACCCATGTTTCTTACTACAGAATGAATATGCGAGCAATCATTGAAGGTTGAAAGATGTTTGTTTCCAATCAAGCTGAGATTGAACCAGTAGCTTCAGAATACCCATGTTTCCTTACTTCCGATCGAATCTCGGAGCATTCTGTGAAGTTTGAAAAAAAAATCTTTCCGATCATGCTGAGATTGAACCAGAAGCTTCAGAACACCCATGTTTTTCACTGTAAAAGGAATCTCGGAGCATTCTGTGAAGTTTGAAAAAAAAAATCATTCCGATCAAGCTGAGATTGAACCAGAAGATTCAGAACACCCATGTTTCCTTACTTCCGAACGAATCTCGGAGCATTCTGTGAAGTTTGAAAAAAAAATCTTTCCGATCATGCTGAGATTGAACCAGAAACTTCAGTACACCCATGTTTTTCACTGTAAAAGGAATCTCGGAGCATTCTGTGAAGTTTGAAAAAAAAATCTTTCCGATCAAGCTGAGATTGAACCAGAAGCTTCAGCAATACCCATGTTTTACTGTAAAATGAATCGCGGAGCATTCTGTGAAGTTTGAAAAAAAAAAATCTTTCCGATCAAGCTGAGATTGAACCACAAGCTTCAGAACACCCATGTTTCTTACTACAGAATGAATATGCGAGCAATCATTGAAGGTTGAAAGATGTTTGTTTCCAATCAAGCTGAGATTGAACCAGTAGCTTCAGAATACCCATGTTTCCTTACTTCCGATCGAATCTCGGAGCATTCTGTGAAGTTTGAAAAAAAAATCTTTCCGATCATGCTGAGATTGAACCAGAAGCTTCAGAACACCCATGTTTTTCACTGTAAAAGGAATCTCGGAGCATTCTGTGAAGTTTGAAAAAAAAAATCATTCCGATCAAGCTGAGATTGAACCAGAAGCTTCAGAACACCCATGTTTCTTACAACAGAATGCCGAGATCGAACCACAAGCTTCAGAACACCCATGTTTCTTAGTAGATAATGAATCTCCTAGCTTTCTGTGAAGTTTAAAAGTTGTATGTTTCCGATCAAGCTAAGATCGAACCACAAGCTTCAGAACACCCATGTTTCTTACTACAGAATGAATATGCGAGCAATCATTGAAGGTTGAAAGATGTTTGTTTCCAATCAAGCTGAGATTGAACCAGTAGCTTCAGAATACCCATGTTTCCTTACTTCCGATCGAATCTCGGAGCATTCTGTGAAGTTTGAAAAAAAAATCTTTCCGATCATGCTGAGATTGAACCAGAAGCTTCAGAACACCCATGTTTTTCACTGTAAAAGGAATCTCGGAGCATTCTGTGAAGTTTGAAAAAAAAAATCATTCCGATCAAGCTGAGATTGAACCAGAAGATTCAGAACACCCATGTTTTTCACTGTAAAAGGAATCTCGGAGCATTCTGTGAAGTTTGAAAAAAAAAATCATTCCGATCAAGCTGAGATTGAACCAGTAGCTTCAGAATACCCATGTTTCCTTACTTCCGAACGAATCTCGGAGCATTCTGTGAAGTTTGAAAAAAAAATCTTTCCGATCATGCTGAGATTGAACCAGAAACTTCAGTACACCCATGTTTTCACTGTAAAAGGAGTCTCGGAGCATTCTTTGAAGTTTGAAAAAAAGAACTTTCCGATCAGCTGAGATCGAACCAGACGCTTTAGCAATACCCATGTTTAACTGTAAAATGAATCACGGAGCATTCTGTGCAGTTTGAAAAAATCTTTCCGATCAATGCGAGCTTGAACCAGATGCTTCAGAACACCCATGTTTTTTACAACAGAATGAATATGCGAGCATTCTTTGAAGTTTGAAAACAAAACATCGTTCCGGTCAAGCCGAGATCGAACCACAAGCTTCAGAACACCCATGTTTCTTAGTAGATAATGAATCTCCTAGCATTCTGTGAAGTTTAAAAGTTGTATGTTTCCGATCAAGCTAAGATCGAACCACAAGCTTCAGAACACCCATGTTTCTTACTACAGAATGAATATGCGAGCAATCATTGAAGGTTGAAAGATGTTTGTTTCCAATCAAGCTGAGATTGAACCAGTAGCTTCAGAATACCCATGTTTCCTTACTTCCGAACGAATCTCGAGCATTCTGTGAAGTTTGAAAAAAAAATCTTTCCGATCATGCTGAGATTGAACCAGAAGCTTCAGAACACCCATGTTTTTCACTGTAAAAGGAATCTCGGAGCATTCTGTGCAGTTTGAAAAAAAAAATCTTTCCGATCATGCTGAGATTGAACCAGAAGCTTCAGAACACCCATGTTTCTTACAACAGAATGAATATGCGAGAATTTTTTGAAATTTGAAAAAAACAACTTTCCGATCAGCTGAGATCGAACCAGAAGCTTTAGCAATACCCATGTTTTCCTGTAAAATTAATCACGGAGCATTCTGTGCAGTTTGAAAAAATCTTTCCGATCAATGTGAGCTTGAACCAGATGCTTCAGAACACCCATGTTTCTTACAACAGAATGAATATGCGAGCATTCTTTGAAGTTTGAAAACAAAACATCGTTCCGATCAAGCCGAGATCGAACCACAAGCTTCAGAACACCCATGTTTCTAGTAGATAATGAATCTCCTAGCATTCTGTGAAGTTTAAAAGTTGTATGTTTCCGATCAAGCTAAGATCGAACCACTAGCTTCAGGCCCCCATGTTTCTTACTACAGAATGAATATGCGAGCAATCATTGAAGGTTGAAAGATGTTTGTTTCCAATCAAGCTGAGATTGAACCAGAAGCTTCAGAATACCCATGTTTCCTTACTTCCGAACGAATCTCGGAGCATTCTGTGAAGTTTGAAAAACAAAATCTTTCCGATCATGCTGAGATTGAACCACAAGCTTCAGTACACCCATGTTTTTCACTGTAAAAGGAATCTCGGAGTATTCTGTGAAGTTTGAAAAAAAAAATTCTTTCCGATCAAGCTGAGATTGAACCAGAAGCTTCAGCAATACCCATGTTTTACTGTAAAATGAATCTCGGAGCATTCTGTGAAGTTTGAAAAAAAAAATCTTTCCGATCAAGCTGAGATTGAACCAGAAGCTTCAGTACACCCATGTTTTTCACTGTAAAAGAAATCTCGGAGCATTCTGTGAAGTTTGAAAAAAAAAAATCTTTCCGATCAAGCCGAGATTGAACCAGAAGCTTCAAGAAATACCCATATTTTACTGTAAAATGAATCACGGAGCATTCTGTGAAGTTTGAAAAAAAAAAATCTTTCCTATCAAGCTGAGATTGAACCACAAGCTTCAGAACACCCATGTTTCTTACTACAGAATGAATATGCGAGCAATCATTGAAGGTTGAAAGATGTTTGTTTCCAATCAAGCTGAGATTGAACCAGTAGCTTCAGAATACCCATGTTTCCTTACTTCCGATCGAATCTCGGAGCATTCTGTGAAGTTTGAAAAAAAAATCTTTCCGATCATGCTGAGATTGAACCAGAAGCTTCAGAACACCCATGTTTTTCACTGTAAAAGGAATCTCGGAGCATTCTGTGAAGTTTGAAAAAAAAAATCATTCCGATCAAGCTGAGATTGAACCAGAAGATTCAGAACACCCATGTTTTTCACTGTAAAAGGAATCTAGGAGCATTCTGTGAAGTTTGAAGAAAAAAAATCTTTCCGATCAAGCTGAGATTGAACCAGAAGCTTCAGAACACCCATGTTTTTCACTGTAAAAATAATCTCGGAGCATTCCGTGAAGTTTGAAAAAAAAAATCTTTCCGATCAAGCTGAGATTGAACCAGTAGCTTCAGAATACCCATGTTTCCTTACTTCCGAACGAATCTCGGAGCATTCTGTGAAGTTTGAAAAAAAAATCTTTCCGATCATGCTGAGATTGAACCAGAAACTTCAGTACACCCATGTTTTTCACTGTAAAAGGAATCTCGGAGCATTCTGTGAAGTTTGAAAAAAAAAATCTTTCCGATCAAGCTGAGATTGAACCAGAAGCTTCAGCAATACCCATGTTTTACTGTAAAATGAATCGCGGAGCATTCTGTGAAGTTTGAAAAAAAAAAATCTTTCCGATCAAGCTGAGATTGAACCACAAGCTTCAGAACACCCATGTTTCTTACTACAGAATGAATATGCGAGCAATCATTGAAGGTTGAAAGATGTTTGTTTCCAATCAAGCTGAGATTGAACCAGTAGCTTCAGAATACCCATGTTTCCTTACTTCCGATCGAATCTCGGAGCATTCTGTGAAGTTTGAAAAAAAAATCTTTCCGATCATGCTGAGATTGAACCAGAAGCTTCAGAATACCCATGTTTTTCACTGTAAAAGGAATCTCGGAGCATTCTGTGAAGTTTGAAAAAAAAAATCATTCCGATCAAGCTGAGATTGAACCAGAAGATTCAGAACACCCATGTTTTTCACTGTAAAAGGAATCTCGGAGCATTCCGTGAAGTTTGAAAAAAAAAATCTTTCCGATCAAGCTGAGATTGAACCAGTAGCTTCAGAATACCCATGTTTCCTTACTTCCGAACGAATCTCGGAGCATTCTGTGAAGTTTTAAAAAAAAATCTTTCCGATCATGCTGAGATTGAACCAGAAACTTCAGTACACCCATGTTTTTCACTGTAAAAGGAATCTCGGAGCATTCTGTGAAGTTTGAAAAAAAAATTCTTTCCGATCAAGCTGAGATTGAACCAGAAGCTTCAGCAATACCCATGTTTTACTGTAAAATGAATCGCGGAGCATTCTGTGAAGTTTGAAAAAAAAAAATCTTTCCGATCAAGCTGAGATTGAACCACAAGCTTCAGAACACCCATGTTTCTTACAACAGAATGAATATGCGAGCATTCTTTGAAGTTTGAAAAAAAGAACTTTCCGATCAGCTGAGATCGAACCAGACGCTTTAGCAATACCCATGTTTAACTGTAAAATGAATCACGGAGCATTCTGTGCAGTTTGAAAAAATCTTTCCGATCAATGCGAGCTTGAACCAGATGCTTCAGAACACCCATGTTTTTTACAACAGAATGAATATGCGAGCATTCTTTGAAGTTTGAAAACAAAACATCGTTCCGATCAAGCCGAGATCGAACCACAAGCTTCAGAACACCCATGTTTCTTAGTAGATAATGAATCTCCTAGCATTCTGTGAAGTTTAAAAGTTGTATGTTTCTGATCAAGCTAAGATCGAACCACAAGCTTCAGAACACCCATGTTTCTTACTACAGAATGAATATGCGAGCAATCATTGAAGGTTGAAAGATGTTTGTTTCCAATCAAGCTGAGATTGAACCAGTAGCTTCAGAATACCCATGTTTCCTTACTTCCGAACGAATCTCGAGCATTCTGTGAAGTTTGAAAAAAAAATCTTTCCGATCATGCTGAGATTGAACCAGAAGCTTCAGAACACCCATGTTTTTCACTGTAAAAGGAATCTCGGAGCATTCTGTGAAGTTTGAAAAAAAAAATCTTTCCGATCATGCTGAGATTGAACCAGAAGCTTCAGAACACCCATGTTTTTCACTGTAAAAGGAATCTCGGAGCATTCTGTGAAGTTTGAAAAAAAAAATCATTCCGATCAAGCTGAGATTGAACCAGAAGATTCAGAACACCCATGTTTTTCACTGTAAAAGGAATCTCGGAGCATTCTGTGAAGTTTGAAAAAAAAAATCATTCCGATCAAGCTGAGATTGAACCAGAAGATTCAGAACACCCATGTTTTTCACTGTAAAAGGAATCTCGGAGCATTCTGTGAAGTTTGAAGAAAAAAAATCTTTCCGATCAAGCTGAGATTGAACCAGAAGCTTCAGAACACCCATGTTTTTCACTGTAAAAATAATCTCGGAGCATTCCGTGAAGTTTGAAAAAAAAAATCTTTCCGATCAAGCTGAGATTGAACCAGTAGCTTCAGAATACCCATGTTTCCTTACTTCCGAACGAATCTCGGAGCATTCTGTGAAGTTTTAAAAAAAAATCTTTCCGATCATGCTGAGATTGAACCAGAAACTTCAGTACACCCATGTTTTTCACTGTAAAAGGAATCTCGGAGCATTCTGTGAAGTTTGAAAAAAAAATTCTTTCCGATCATGCTGAGATTGAACCAGAAGCTTCAGCAATACCCATGTTTTTTACAACAGAATGAATATGCGAGCATTCTTTGAAGTTTGAAAAAAAGAACTTTCCGATCAGCTGAGATCGAACCAGACGCTTTAGCAATACCCATGTTTAACTGTAAAATGAATCACGGAGCATTCTGTGCAGTTTGAAAAAATCTTTCCGATCAATGCGAGCTTGAACCAGATGCTTCAGAACACCCATGTTTTTTACAACAGAATGAATATGCGAGCATTCTTTGAAGTTTGAAAACAAAACATCGTTCCGATCAAGCCGAGATCGAACCACAAGCTTCAGAACACCCATGTTTCTTAGTAGATAATGAATCTCCTAGCATTCTGTGAAGTTTAAAAGTTGTATGTTTCTGATCAAGCTAAGATCGAACCACAAGCTTCAGAACACCCATGTTTCTTACTACAGAATGAATATGCGAGCAATCATTGAAGGTTGAAAGATGTTTGTTTCCAATCAAGCTGAGATTGAACCAGTAGCTTCAGAATACCCATGTTTCCTTACTTCCGAACGAATCTCGAGCATTCTGTGAAGTTTGAAAAAAAAATCTTTCCGATCATGCTGAGATTGAACCAGAAGCTTCAGAACACCCATGTTTTTCACTGTAAAAGGAATCTCGGAGCATTCTGTGAAGTTTGAAAAAAAAAATCTTTCCGATCATGCTGAGATTGAACCAGAAGCTTCAGAACACCCATGTTTTTCACTGTAAAAGGAATCTCGGAGCATTCTGTGAAGTTTGAAAAAAAAAATCATTCCGATCAAGCTGAGATTGAACCAGAAGATTCAGAACACCCATGTTTTTCACTGTAAAAGGAATCTCGGAGCATTCTGTGAAGTTTGAAAAAAAAAATCTTTCCGATCATGCTGAGATTGAACCAGAAGCTTCAGAACACCCATGTTTCTTACAACAGAATGAATATGCGAGAATTTTTTGAAATTTGAAAAAAACAACTTTCCCATCAGCTGAGATCGAAACAGAAGCTTTAGCAATACCCATGTTTTCCTGTAAAATTAATCACGGAGCATTCTGTGCAGTTTGAAAAAATCTTTCCGATCAATGTGAGCTTGAACCAGATGCTTCAGAACACCCATGTTTCTTACAACAGAATGAATATGCGAGCAATCTTTGAAGTTTGAAAACAAAACATCGTTCCGATCAAGCCGAGATCGAACCACAAGCTTCAGAACACCCATGTTTCTTAGAAGATAATGAATCTCCTAGCATTCTGTGAAGTTTAAAAGTTGTATGTTTCCGATCAAGCTAAGATCGAACCACTAGCTTCAGGCCCCCATGTTTCTTACTACAGAATGAATATGCGAGCAATCATTGAAGGTTGAAAGATGTTTGTTTCCAATCAAGCTGAGATTGAACCAGAAGCTTCAGAATACCCATGTTTCCTTACTTCCGAACGAATCTCGGAGCATTCTGTGAAGTTTGAAAAAAAAAATCTTTCCGATCATGCTGAGATTGAACCACAAGCTTCAGTACACCCATGTTTTTCACTGTAAAAGGAATCTCGGAGTATTCTGTGAAGTTTGAAAAAAAAATTCTTTCCGATCATGCTGAGATTGAACCAGAAGCTTTAGCAATACCCATGTTTTCCTGTAAAATTAATCACGGAGCATTCTGTGCAGTTTGAAAAAAATCTTTCCGATCAATGTGAGCTTGAACCAGATGCTTCAGAACACCCATGTTTCTTACAACAGAATGAATATGCGAGCATTCTTTGAAGTTTGAAAACAAAACATCGTTCCGATCAAGCCGAGATTGAACCAGAAGCTTCAGAACACCCATGTTTCTTAGTAGATAATGAATCTCCTAGCATTCTGTGAAGTTTAAAAGTTGTATGTTTCTGATCAAGCTAAGATCGAACCACAAGCTTCAGAACACCCATGTTTCTTACTACAGAATGAATATGCGAGCAATCATTGAAGGTTGAAAGATGTTTGTTTCCAATCAAGCTGAGATTGAACCAGTAGCTTCAGAATACCCATGTTTCCTTACTTCCGAACGAATCTCGAGCATTCTGTGAAGTTTGAAAAAAAAATCTTTCCGATCATGCTGAGATTGAACCAGAAGCTTCAGAACACCCATGTTTTTCACTGTAAAAGGAATCTCGGAGCATTCTGTGAAGTTTGAAAAAGAAAATCTTTCCGATCATGCTGAGATTGAACCAGAAGCTTCAGAACACCCATGTTTTTCACTGTAAAAGGAATCTCGGAGCATTCTGTGAAGTTTGAAAAAAAAAATCATTCCGATCAAGCTGAGATTGAACCAGAAGATTCAGAACACCCATGTTTTTCACTGTAAAAGGAATCTCGGAGCATTCTGTGAAGTTTGAAAAAAAAAATCATTCCGATCAAGCTGAGATTGAACCAGAAGATTCAGAACACCCATGTTTTTCACTGTAAAAGGAATCTCGGAGCATTCTGTGAAGTTTGAAGAAAAAAAATCTTTCCGATCAAGCTGAGATTGAACCAGAAGCTTCAGAACACCCATGTTTTTCACTGTAAAAATAATCTCGGAGCATTCCGTGAAGTTTGAAAAAAAAAATCTTTCCGATCAAGCTGAGATTGAACAAGTAGCTTCAGAATACCCATGTTTCCTTACTTCCGAACGAATCTCGGAGCATTCTGTGAAGTTTTAAAAAAAAATCTTTCCGATCATGCTGAGATTGAACCAGAAACTTCAGTACACCCATGTTTTTCACTGTAAAAGGAATCTCGGAGCATTCTGTGAAGTTTGAAAAAAAAATTCTTTCCGATCAAGATGAGATTGAACCAGAAGCTTCAGCAATACCCATGTTTTTTACAACAGAATGAATATGCGAGCATTCTTTGAAGTTTGAAAAAAAGAACTTTCCGATCAGCTGAGATCGAACCAGACGCTTTAGCAATACCCATGTTTAACTGTAAAATGAATCACGGAGCATTCTGTGCAGTTTGAAAAAATCTTTCCGATCAATGCGAGCTTGAACCAGATGCTTCAGAACACCCATGTTTTTTACAACAGAATGAATATGCGAGCATTCTTTGAAGTTTGAAAACAAAACATCGTTCCGATCAAGCCGAGATCGAACCACAAGCTTCAGAACACCCATGTTTCTTAGTAGATAATGAATCTCCTAGCATTCTGTGAAGTTTAAAAGTTGTATGTTTCTGATCAAGCTAAGATCGAACCACAAGCTTCAGAACACCCATGTTTCTTACTACAGAATGAATATGCGAGCAATCATTGAAGGTTGAAAGATGTTTGTTTCCAATCAAGCTGAGATTGAACCAGTAGCTTCAGAATACCCATGTTTCCTTACTTCCGAACGAATCTCGAGCATTCTGTGAAGTTTGAAAAAAAAATCTTTCCGATCATATGCTGAGATTGAACCAGAAGCTTCAGAACACCCATGTTTTTCACTGTAAAAGGAATCTCGGAGCATTCTGTGAAGTTTGAAAAAAAAAATCTTTCCGATCATGCTGAGATTGAACCAGAAGCTTCAGAACACCCATGTTTTTCACTGTAAAAGGAATCTCGGAGCATTCTGTGAAGTTTGAAAAAAAAAATCATTCCGATCAAGCTGAGATTGAACCAGAAGATTCAGAACACCCATGTTTTTCACTGTAAAAGGAATCTCGGAGCATTCTGTGAAGTTTGAAAAAAAAAATCTTTCCGATCATGCTGAGATTGAACCAGAAGCTTCAGAACACCCATGTTTCTTACAACAGAATGAATATGCGAGAATTTTTTGAAATTTGAAAAAAACAACTTTCCCATCAGCTGAGATCGAACCAGAAGCTTTAGCAATACCCATGTTTTCCTGTAAAATTAATCACGGAGCATTCTGTGCAGTTTGAAAAAATCTTTCCGATCAATGTGAGCTTGAACCAGATGCTTCAGAACACCCATGTTTCTTACAACAGAATGAATATGCGAGCAATCTTTGAAGTTTGAAAACAAAACATCGTTCCGATCAAGCCGAGATCGAACCACAAGCTTCAGAACACCCATGTTTCTTAGAAGATAATGAATCTCCTAGCATTCTGTGAAGTTTAAAAGTTGTATGTTTCCGATCAAGCTAAGATCGAACCACTAGCTTCAGGCCCCCATGTTTCTTACTACAGAATGAATATGCGAGCAATCATTGAAGGTTGAAAGATGTTTGTTTCCAATCAAGCTGAGATTGAACCAGAAGCTTCAGAATACCCATGTTTCCTTACTTCCGAACGAATCTCGGAGCATTCTGTGAAGTTTGAAAAAAAAAATCTTTCCGATCATGCTGAGATTGAACCACAAGCTTCAGTACACCCATGTTTTTCACTGTAAAAGGAATCTCGGAGTATTCTGTGAAGTTTGAAAAAAAAATTCTTTCCGATCATGCTGAGATTGAACCAGAAGCTTTAGCAATACCCATGTTTTCCTGTAAAATTAATCACGGAGCATTCTGTGCAGTTTGAAAAAAATCTTTCCGATCAATGTGAGCTTGAACCAGATGCTTCAGAACACCCATGTTTCTTACAACAGAATGAATATGCGAGCATTCTTTGAAGTTTGAAAACAAAACATCGTTCCGATCAAGCCGAGATTGAACCAGAAGCTTCAGAACACCCATGTTTCTTAGTAGATAATGAATCTTCCTAGCATTCTGTGAAGTTTAAAAGTTGCATGTTTCCGATCAAGCTAAGATCGAACCACTAGCTTCAGGCCCCCATGTTTCTTACTACAGAATGAATATGCGAGCAATTATTGAAGGTTGAAAGATGTTTGTTTCCAATCAAGCTGAGATTGAACCAGTAGCTTCAGAATACCCATGTTTCCTTACTTCCGAACGAATCTCGGAGCATTCTGTGAAGTTTGAAAAAAAAATCTTTCCGATCATGCTGAGATTGAACCACAAGCTTCAGAACACCCATGTTTCTTACAGAATGAATATGCGAGCAATCATTGAAGGTTGAAAGATGTTTGTTTCCAATCAAGCTGAGATTGAACCAGTAGCTTCAGAATACCCATGTTTCCTTACTTCCGAACGAATCTCGAGCATTCTGTGAAGTTTGAAAAAAAAATCTTTCCGATCATGCTGAGATTGAACCAGAAGCTTCAGAACACCCATGTTTCTTACAACAGAATGAATATGCGAGAATTTTTTGAAATTTAAAAAAACAACTTTCCGATCAGCTGAGATCGAACCAGAAGCTTTAGCAATACCCATGTTTTCCTGTAAAATTAATCACGGAGCATTCTGTGCAGTTTGAAAAAATCTTTCCGATCAATGTGAGCTTGAACCAGATGCTTCAGAACACCCATGTTTCTTACAACAGAATGAATATGCGAGCATTCTTTGAAGTTTGAAAACAAAACATCGTTCCGATCAAGCTGAGATCGAACCACAAGCTTCAGAACACCCATGTTTCTTAGTAGATAATGAATCTCCTAGCATTCTGTGAAGTTTAAAAGTTGTATGTTTCCGATCAAGCTAAGATCGAACCACTAGCTTCAGGCCCCCATGTTTCTTACTACAGAATGAATATGCGAGCAATCATTGAAGGTTGAAAGATGTTTGTTTCCAATCAAGCTGAGATTGAACCAGAAGCTTCAGAATACCCATGTTTCCTTACTTCCGAACGAATCTCGGAGCATTCTGTGAAGTTTGAAAAAAAAAATCTTTCCGATCATGCTGAGATTGAACCACAAGCTTCAGTACACCCATGTTTTTCACTGTAAAAGGAATCTCGGAGTATTCTGTGAAGTTTGAAAAAAAAAATTCTTTCCGATCAAGCTGAGATTGAACCAGAAGCTTCAGCAATACCGATGTTTTACTGTAAAATGAATCACGGAGCATTCTGTGCAGTTTGAAAAAAAAAATCTTTCCGATCAAGCTGAGATTGAACCAGAAGCTTCAGAACACCCATGTTTTTCATTGTAAAAGGAATCTCGGAGCATTCTGTGAAGTTTGAAAAAAAAAATCTTTCCGATCAAGCTGAGATTGAACCAGAAGCTTCAGAACACCCATGTTTCTTACAACAGAATGCCGAGATCGAACCACAAGCTTCAGAACACCCATGTTTCTTAGTAGATAATGAATCTCCTAGCATTCTGTGAAGTTTAAAAGTTGTATGTTTCTGATCAAGCTAAGATCGAACCACAAGCTTCAGAACACCCACGTTTCTTACTACAGAATGAATATGCGAGCAATCATTGAAGGTTGAAAGATGTTTGTTTCCAATCAAGCTGAGATTGAACCAGTAGCTTCAGAATACCCATGTTTCCTTACTTCCGAACGAGCATTCTGTGAAGTTTGAAAAACAAATCTTTCCGATCAAGCTGAGATTGAACCAGAAGCTTCAGAACACCCATGTTTTTCACTGTTAAAGGAATTTCGGAGCAATCTGTGCAGTTTGAAAAAAAATCTTTCCGAACAAGCTGAGATTGAACCAGAAGCTTCAGACACCCACGTTTCTTACAACAGAATGAATATGCGAGCATTCTTTGAAGTTTGAAAACAAAACATCGTTCCGATCAAGCCGAGATCGAACCACAAGCTTCAGAACACCCATGTTTCTTAGTAGATAATGAATCTCCTAGCATTCTGTGAAGTTTAAAAGTTGTATGTTTCCGATCAAGCTAAGATCGAACCACTAGCTTCAGGCCCCCATGTTTCTTACTACAGAATGAATATGCGAGCAATCATTGAAGGTTGAAAGATGTTTGTTTCCAATCAAGCTGAGATTGAACCAGTAGCTTCAGAATACCCATGTTTCCTTACTTCCGAACGAATCTCGGAGCATTCTGTGAAGTTTGTAAGTTGTATGTTTCCGATCAAGCTTCAGTAATACCCATGTTTTACTGTAAAATGAATCTCGGATCATTTTGTGCAGTTTGGAAAAAATCTTAACGATCTATGTAAGATTGAACCAGAAGCTTCAGAACACCCATGTTTCTTACTACAGAATGAATATGCAAGCATTCTTTGAAGTTTGAAAAAAAAAACCTTTCCGATCAAGCTGAGATTAAACCAAACTCTTCAGAACAACCATGTTTCTTACTAGATAATGAATCTCCTAGCAATGAATCTCCTTCACAGAAGTTGAAGCTGAGATAGAACCATAAGCTTCAGAACACCCATGTTTCTTACTACAGAATGAATATGCAAGCATTCTTTGAAGTTTGAAAAAACAAAACGTCGTTCAAATCAAGCTGAGATTGACACAGAAGCTTCAGAATACCCATGTTTCCTTACTTCCAAACGAATCTCGGAGTATCTGTGAAGTTTGAAAGTTGTATTATTCCGATCAAGCCGAGATCGAACCACAAGCTTCAGAACACCCATGTTTCTTAGTAAATAATGAATCTCCTAGCATTCTGTGAAGTTTAAAAGTTGTATGTTTCCAATCAAGCTAAGATCGAACCACAAGCTTCAGGCCCCCATGTTTCTTACTACAGAATGAATATGCTAGCAATCATTGAAGGTTGAAAGATGTTTGTTTCCAATCAAGCTGAGATTGAACCAGTACCTTCAGAATACCCATGTTTCCTTACTTCCGAACGAATCTCGGAGCATTCTGTGAAGTTTGAAAAAAAAATCTTTCCGATCATGCTGAGATTGAACAAGAAGCTTCAGAACACCCATGTTTTTCACTGTAAAAGGAATCTCGGAGCATTCTGTGAAGTTTGAAAAAAAAATTCTTTCCGATCAAGCTGAGATTGAACCAGAAGCTTCAGCAATACCCATGTTTTACTGTAAAATGAATCACGGAGCATTCTGTGCAGTTTGAAAAAAAAAAAACCTTTCCGATCAAGCTGAGATTGAACCAGAAGCTTCAGAACACCCATGTTTCTTACAACATAATGAATATGCGAGCATTCTTTGAAGTTTGAAAACAAAACATCGTTCCGATCAATCCGAGATCGAACCACAAGCTTCAGAACACCCATGTTTCTTACTACAGAATGAATATGCGAGCAATCATTGAAGGTTGAAAGATGTTTGTTTCCAATCAAGCTGAGATTGAACCATTAGCTTCAGAATACCCATGTTTCCTTACTTCCGAACGAATCTCGGAGCATTTTGTGAAGTTTGAAAAAAAAATCTTTCCGATCATGCTGAGATTGAACCAGAAGCTTCACAACACACATGTTTTACTGTAAAATGAATCACGGAGCATTCTGTGCAGTTTGAAAAAAAAATCTTTCCGATCAAGCTGAGATCGAACGGAGCATTCTGTGCAGTTTGAAAAAATAAATCTTTCCGATCAAGCTGAGATTGAACCAGAAGCTTCAGAACACCCATGTTTCTTACAACATAATGAATATGCGAGCATTCTTTGAAGTTTGAAAACAAAACATCGTTCCGATCAAGCTGAGATCGAACCACAAGCTTCAGAACACCCATGTTTCTTAGTAGATAATGAATCTCCTAGCATTCTGTGAAGTTTAAAAGTTGTATGTTTCTGATCAAGCTAAGATCGAAGCACAAGCTTCAGAACACCCATGTTTCTTACTACAGAATGAATATGCGAGCAATCATTGAAGGTTGAAAGAATTTGTTTCCAATCAAGCTGAGATTGAACCAGTAGCTTCAGAATACCCATGTTTCCTTACTTCCGAACGAATCTCGGAGCATTCTTTGAAATTTGAAAAAACAACTTTCTGATCAGCTGAGATCGAACCAGAAGCTTTAGCAATACCCATGTTTTTCCTGTAAAATGAATCACGGAGCATTCTGTGCAGTTTGAAAAAAAAAAATCTTTCCGATCAAGCTGAGATTGAACCAGAAGCTTCAGAACACCCATGTTTCTTACAACAGAATGAATATGCGAGCATTCTTTGAAATTTGAAAAAACAACTTTCTGATCAGCTGAGATCGAACCAGAAGCTTTAGCAATACCCATGTTTTCCTGTAAAATAAATCACGGAGCATTCTGTGCAGTTTAAAAAAAAAAATCTTTCCGATCAAGCTGAGATTGAACCAGAAGCTTCAGAACACCCATGTTTCTTACAACAGAATGAATATGCGAGCATTCTTTGAAGTTTGAAAACAAAACATCGTTCCGATCAAGCCGAGATCGAACCACAAGCTTCAGAACACCCATGTTTCTTAGTAAATAATGAATCTCCTAGCATTCTGTGAAGTTTAAAAGTTGTATGTTTCCGATCAAGCTAAGATCGAACCACAAGCTTCAGAACACCCATGTTTCTTACTACAGAATGAATATGCGAGCAATCATTGAAGGTTGAAAGATGTTTGTTTCCAATCAAGCTGAGATTGAACCAGTAGCTTCAGAACACCCATGTTTTTCACTGTAAAAGTAATCACGGAGCATTCTGTGAAGTTTGAAAAAAAATCTTTCCGAACAAGCTGAGATTGAACCAGAAGCTTCAGACACCCATGTTTCTTACAACATAATGAATATGCGAGCATTCTTTGAAGTTTGAAAACAAAACATCGTTCCGATCAAGCCGAGATCGAACCACAAGCTTCAGAACACCCATGTTTCTTAGTAGATAATGAATCTCCTAGCATTCTGTGAAGTTTAAAAGTTGTTTGTTTCCGATCAAGCTAAGATCGAACCACAAGCTTCAGAACACCCATGTTTCTTACTACAGAATGAATATGCGAGCATTCTTTGAAGTTTGAAAAAAAATCTTTCCGAACAAGCTGAGATTGAACCAGAAGCTTCAAAACACCTATGTTTCTTACAACATAATGAATATGCGAGCATTCTTTGAAGTTTGAAAACAAAACATCGTTCCGATCAAGCCGAGATCGAACCACAAGCTTCAGAACACCCATGTTTCTTAGTAGATAATGAATCTCCTAGCATTCTGTGAAGTTTAAAAGTTGTATGTTTCCGATCAAGCTAAGATAGAACCACTAGCTTCAGGCCCCCATGTTTCTTACTACAGAATGAATATGCGAGCAATCATTGAAGTTTGAAAGATGTTTGTTTCCAATCAAGCTGAGATTGAACCATTAGCTTCAGAATACCCATGTTTCCTTACTTCCGAACGAATCTCGGAGCATTCTGTGAAGTTTGAAAAAAAAATCTTTCCGATCAAGCTGAGATTGAACCAGAAGCTTCAGAACACCCATGTTTTTCACTGTAAAAGGAATCTCGGAGCATTCTGTGAAGTTTCAAAAAAAAAATCTTTCCGAACAAGCTGAGATTGAACCAGAAGCTTCAGACACCCATGTTTCTTACAACATAATGAATATGCGAGCATTCTTTGAAGTTTGAAAACAAAACATCGTTCCGATCAAGCCGAGATCGAACCACAAGCTTCAGAACACCCATGTTTCTTAGTAGATAATGAATCTCCTAGCATTCTGTGAAGTTTAAAAGTTGTATGTTTCCGATCAAGCTTAAGATCGAACCACAAGCTTCAGAACACCCATGTTTCTTACTACAGAATGAATATGCGAGCAATCATTGAAGGTTGAAAGATGTTTGTTTCCAATCAAGCTTAGATTGAACCAGTAGCTTCAGAATACCCATGTTTCCTTACTTCCGAACGAATCTCGGAGCATTTTGTGAAGTTTGAAAAAAAAAATCTTTCCGATCATGCTGAGATTGAACCAGAAGCTTCAGAACACCCATGTTTTACTGTAAAATGAATCACGGAGCATTCTGTGCAGTTTGAAAAAAAATCTTTCCGAACAAGCTGAGATTGAACCAGAAGCTTCAGAACACCCATGTATCTTACAACATAATGAATATGCGAGCATTCTTTGAAGTTTGAAAACAAAACATCGTTCCGATCAAGCCGAGATCGAACCACAAGCTTCAGAACACCCATGTTTCTTAGTAGATAATGAATCTCCTAGCATTCTGTGAAGTTTAAAAGTTGTATGTTTCCGATCAAGCTAAGATAGAACCACTAGCTTCAGGCCCCCATGTTTCTCACTACAGCATGAATATGCGAGCAATCATTGAAGGTTGAAAGATGTTTGTTTCCAATCAAGCTGAGATTGAACCAGTAGCTTCAGAATACCCATGTTTCCTTACTTCCGAACGAATCTCGGAGCATTCTGTGAAGTTTGAAAAAAAAATCTTTCCGATCAAGCTGAGATTGAACCAGAAGCTTCAGAACACCCATGTTTTTCACTGTAAAAGGAATCTCGGAGCATTCTGTGAAGTTTGAAAAAAAAAATCTTTCCGATCATGCTGAGATTGAACCAGAAGCTTCAGTACACCCATGTTTTTCACTGTAAAAGGAATGGGTAAAAGGAGCTAAGATCGAACCACTAGCTTCAAGCCCCCATGTTTCTTACTACAGAATGAATATGCGAGCAATCATTGAAGGTTGAAAGATGTTTGTTTCCAATCAAGCTGAGATTGAACCAGTAGCTTCAGAATACCCATGTTTCCTTACTTCCGAACGAATCTCGGAGCATACTGTGAAGTTTGTAAGTTGTATGTTTCCGATCAAGCTTCAGTAATACCCATGTTTTACTGTAAAATGAATCTCGGATCATTTTGTGCAGTTTGAAAAAATCTTAACGATATATGTAAGATTGAACCAGAAGCTTCAGAACACCCATGTTTCTTACAATAGAATGAATATGCGAGCATTCTTTGAAGTTTGGAAAAAAAAAACATCGTTCCGATCAAGCTGAGATTGAACCCGGAAGCTTCAGAACACCCATGTTTCTTAGTAAATAATGAATCTCCTAGCATTCTGTGAAGTTTAAAAGTTGTATGTTTCCGATCAAGCTAAGATCGAACCACAAGCTTCAGAACACCCATGTTTCTTACTACAGAATGAATATGCGAGCAATCATTGAAGGTTGAAAGATGTTTGTTTCCAATCAAGCTGAGATTGAACCAGTAGCTTCAGAATACCCATGTTTCCTTACTTCCGAACGAATCTCGGAGCATTCTGTGAAGTTTGAAAAAAAAATCTTTCCGATCATGCTGAGATCGAACCACAAGCTTCAGAACACCCATGTTTCTTAGTAAATAATGAATCTCCTAGCATTCTGTGAAGTTTAAAAGTTGTATGTTTCCGATCAAGCTAAGATCGAACCACAAGCTTCAGAACACCCATGTTTCTTACTACAGAATGAATATGCGAGCAATCATTGAAGGTTGAAAGATGTTTGTTTCCAATCAAGCTGAGATTGAACCAGTAGCTTCAGAATACCCATGTTTTTCACTGTAAAAGGAAACTCGGAGCATTCTGTGAAGTTTGAAAAAAAATCTTTCCGAACAAGCTGAGATTGAACCAGAAGCTTCAGACACCCATGTTTCTTACAACATAATGAATATGCGAGCATTCTTTGAAGTTTGAAAACAAAACATCGTTCCGATCAAGCCGAGATCGAACCACAAGCTTCAGAACACCCATGTTTCTTAGTAGATAATGAATCTCCTAGCATTCTGTGAAGTTTAAAAGTTGTATGTTTCCGATCAAGCTAAGATCGAACCACAAGCTTCAGAACACCCATGTTTCTTACTACAGAATGAATATGCGAGCAATCATTGAAGGTTGAAAGATGTTTGTTTCCAATCAAGCTGAGATTGAACCATAAGCTTCAGAATACCCATGTTTCCTTACTTCCGAACGAATCTCGGAGCATTTTGTGAAGTTTGAAAAAAAATCTTTCCGATCATGCTGAGATTGAACCAGAAGCTTCAAAACACCCATGTTTTACTGTAAAATGAATCACGGAGCATTCTGTGCAGTTTGAAAAAAAAAATCTTTCCGATCAAGCTGAGATTGAACCAGAAGCTTCAGAACACCCATGTTTCTTACTACAGAATGAATATGCGAGCAATCATTGAAGGTTGAAAGATGTTTGTTTCCAATCAAGCTTAGATTGAACCAGTAGCTGCAGAATACCCATGTTTCCTTACTTCCGAACGAATCTCGGAGCATTCTGTGAAGTTTTAAAAAAAAATCTTTCCGATCATGCTGAGATTGAACCAGAAGCTTCAGACACCCATGTTTCTTACAACATAATGAATATGCGAGCATTCTTTGAAGTTTGAAAACAAAACATCGTTCCGATCAAGCCGAGATCGAACCACAAGCTTCAGAACACCCATGTTTCTTAGTAGATAATGAATCTCCTAGCATTCTGTGAAGTTTAAAAGTTGTATGTTTCCGATCAAGCTAAGATCGAACCACAAGCTTCAGAACACCCATGTTTCTTACTACAGAATGAATATGCGAGCAATCATTGAAGGTTGAAAGATGTTTGTTTCCAATCAAGCTGAGATTGAACCAGTAGCTTCAGAATACCCATGTTTTTCACTGTAAAAGGAATCTCGGAGCATTCTGTGAAGTTTGAAAAAAAATCTTTCCGAACAAGCTGAGATTGAACCAGAAGCTTCAGACACCCATGTTTCTTACAACATAATGAATATGCGAGCATTCTTTGAAGTTTGAAAACAAAACATCGTTCCGATCAAGCCGAGATCCAACCACAAGCTTCAGAACACCCATGTTTCTTAGTAGATAATGAATCTCCTAGCATTCTGTGAAGTTTAAAAGTTGTATGTTTCCGATCAAGCTAAGATCGAACCACCTAGCTTCAGGCCCCCATGTTTCTTACTACAGAATGAATATGCGAGCAATCATTGAAGGTTGAAAGATGTTTGTTTCCAATCAAGCTGAGATTGAACCAGTAGCTTCAGAATACCCATGTTTCCTTACTTCCGAACGAATCTCGGAGCATTCTGTGAAGTTTGTAAGTTGTATGTTTCCGATCAAGCTTCAGTAATACCCATGTTTTACTGTAAAATGAATCTCGGATCATTTTGTGCAGTTTGAAAAAATCTTAACGATCTATGTAAGATTGAACCAGAAGCTTCAGAACACCCATGTTTCTTACAACAGAATGAATATGCGAGCATTCTTTGAAGTTTGGAAAAAAAAAACCATCGTTCCGATCAAGCTGAGATTGAACCCGGAAGCTTCAGAACACCCATGTTTCTTACTACAGAATGAATATGCAAGCATTCTTTGAAGTTTGAAAAAAAAAAAACCTTTCCGATCAAGCTGAGATTAATCCAAACTCTTCAGAACAACCATGCTTCTTACTAGATAATGAATCTCCTAGCAATGAATCTCCTTCACAGGAGTGAAGTTTGAAAGTCGTATATTCCGATCAAGCTGAGATTGAACCAGAAGCTTCAGAATACCCATGTTTCTTACTTCAGAACGAATCTAAGAGCATTCTGTGAAGTGTGAAAAAAACATCGTCGCAATCAAGCTGAGATAGAACCATAAGCTTCAGAACACCCATGTTTCTTACTACAGAATGAATATGCGAGCATTCTTTGAAGTTTGAAAAAACAAAACGTCGTTCAAATCAAGCTGAGATTGACACAGAAGCTTCAGAATACCCATGTTTCCTTACTTCCAAACGAATCTCGGAGTATCTGTGAAGTTTGAAAGTTGTATTATTCCGATCAAGCTGAGATCGAACCAGAAGCTTCAGAACACCCATGTTTTTCACTGTAAAAGGAATCTCGGAGCATTCTGTGAGGTTTGAAAAAAAAAATCTTTCCGATCAAGCTGAGATTGAACCAGAAGCTTCAGAACAACCATGTTTCTTACTAGATAATGAATCTCCTAGCAATGAATCTCCTTCACAGGAGTGAAGTTTGAAAGTCGTATATTCCGATCAAGCTGAGATTGAACCAGAAGCTTCAGAATACCCATGTTTCTTACTTCAGAACGAATCTAAGAGCATTCTGTGAAGTGTGAAAAAAACATCGTCGCAATCAAGCTGAGATAGAACCATAAGCTTCAGAACACCCATGTTTCTTACTACAGAATGAATATGCGAGCATTCTTTGAAGTTTGAAAAAACAAAACGTCGTTCAAATCAAGCTGAGATTGACACAGAAGCTTCAGAATACCCATGTTTCCTTACTTCCAAACGAATCTCGGAGTATCTGTGAAGTTTGAAAGTTGTATTATTCCGATCAAGCTGAGATCGAACCAGAAGCTTCAGAACACCCATGTTTTTCACTGTAAAAGGAATCTCGGAGCATTCTGTGAGGTTTGAAAAAAAAAATCTTTCCGATCAAGCTGAGATTGAACCAGAAGCTTCAGAACACCCATGTTTCTTACAACAGAATGAATATGCGAGCATTTTTTTAAGTTTGAAAAGAACAACTTTCCGATCAGCTGAGAATCACGGAGCATTCTGTGCAGTTTGAAAAAATTTAAACCAAACGCTTCAGAACAACCATGTTTCTTACTAGATAATGAATCTCATAGCAATGAATCTCCTTCACAGAAGTGAAGTTTGAAAGTTGTATATTATTACTTCAGAACGAATCTCGGAGCATTCTGTGAAGTGTGAAAAAAACATCGTTCCACCCATGCTTCTTTCTACAAAATGAATCTCCGAGCGTTCTTTGAAGTTTGAAAAATGTATGTTTTCGATCAAGCTGAGATCGAACCAGAAACTCCATGTTTTTTACTGTAAGAAGAATCTCGGAGCATTTTGTGAAGTTTGAAAAAAAACAATCTTTCTGATCAAGCTCTGATTGAACCAGACGCTTCAGATCATCCATGTTTTTTACTGTAGAATTAACCTCAGTGCATTAATGTGCTGTTTGAAAAGACTATTTAAAAAAATATACACAGGTTAGAATCCTTCCGCCAATTTTTGAAAGGAGTTAACACCCAAAATTCTATACACCAATCTAAACTGGAACTAGTCTTGGTTCAAGACTCTCCCTGTTATAAATATCCTCCCAAAATCAATCGCCACAAGAGGGCGCACTATCACCGAAGCGCCCTCTATTGGAGAGCTTTCAAGCTAATTAACAACAGGAGCGTCTTGAACCAAGACTAAACTGGAACCAACGTAGTTTGGTGTCGCACGTATGTGCGGTCCCTAAATGTAGCCCGAGCTCTAAATGGCCTAAATTTGTTCCTAAATCTCGCCCGACCTAAAATAATGCACCGTTTTCTTAGTGATGAATTAATCTCAGGTGCTTAAATGTGAAGTTTGAAAAAAAAATCTTTCCGATCAAGCTGAGATTTAACCCAGAAGCTTCAGAATACCCATAGTAATCTACATAATGAATCTCGGAGCATTCTGTGAAGTTTGGAAGTTTTTTGTTTCCGATCAAGCTGAGATTTAACCCAGAAGCTTCAGAATACCCATAGTAATCTACATAATGAATCTCGGAGCATTCTGTGAAGTTTGGAAGTTTTTTGTTTCCGATCAAGCTGAGATTGAACCACAAGCTTCAGATTACATGTGTTTTTTTAATCTCGGATCATTCCGTATTTATTTTAGAAAGAGATTTTTTTTATAACAAACACGGGAAAAGTATTCAAAATTTCAAAACGTAAAAGGAATTGCGTGTCCATAATGAAAACATGCAAAATGTTTCCTACCAATGAAACTAACATAACAAGTAATGAGGTTTGGTCGTCCACTTCGGCACACATAAAAATAATAAATCGAATTGTGAGCAGCAACAAATACAGATGTAGATTAGGAAAACCATTAAGAAACAAAAAAAGCATAGGAAAACCATTAAGAAACAAAAAAATCCCAATGTGTATTCAAAATTTGGCTAAAATTGAATAGGATAGAACTGGCACCAATATATCAATCTCGAAACTGTTACCTTTGAGGTGACATTGTGTGCCCTCCATCGAGTGACTACAGTGGATCTTCTAACACAACTGATTCAGGTCGATGAAAATATTGAATTTTTTTTTTTAAAACCGGGTCAACGACCATTACAACCACAACGGGTCAACGAACATATTGTGTGTGTTCATAAAAAAAAGAAGAGATCTTGGTGTTTCTGACAGATCTATTTTAGACGTACAACACACATATGGACGTTGTCTACCGGAGTCTTTGATTAACATAAATGAACATGTTTTTGTAAAATTAATTAAAAATTTATAAAAGGATTTGGAAATGAATTTACAAAAAGAGTACAAGATCTATACGATTGCCCAAAGATAATAATAATAATGAGGCAAAAACAAACTTAATAAGCGGTAATTTTACCAACAATAACTTTTGTTTGGCAGAGGGAGACAGGCAGTATGTAATTTAGAGGGGCAGTATTTCTGCAAGCCAACACTAAATACCAGGAAGGTTTCATCGATGATATTGTTGTTTTTATTGTGTCTTGGTTTCGTTTTTGTCTTTACTGAAACCCTAAAAAACAAAATTACCATCAAAGTGTGTTTCAGAAAAAGGGATGGATGTTCTAAATTATTTTGAAATTGTTTTTCATTCCATTAAGGTTCCTCAATTCGGTTTCTTTTCAGTGAAAGAGTATATATAAAAATGAAATTACACTTTTCACTTCATCTTTTCAAAGAAAAGAAACTAGCTTCCATATAGGTACATGTGTATAATGTACTGAGATGCTTTGTCTATCTCAAACTAATTACATTTACCAATAAAATACTTGATGCAGTCGGCAAAGTGTCACCAGTTTTAAGAATCCTGAGCAAATAAGGCAATCAGTGCAATTCCAGCATCAACTTCAGGTCCAACAGTGTCTCTATTCTTCAATGGTTTACTCAGTGGCTCCAAATTCTTGATGATCACCTCCCGTTTGAACTTTTGCCCAATATGCTTCTGCAAATACATCAGTATGTCAGGTTACAAAACAGTGTCCTTAGGCCGAATGGTCTGATGCATGTTGACACAAAAGTCACACAGGTGCACCCATGAAACTTGCAATTAATTTGGCCTTCAGGTGAAAAGTTAAGCTTGTATGTGTAAGGCATTGTTTGGAAGCATTAAGTAGTTACAGGGCATTCTTTTTAGTTTGACCTTTATTTAACTCCGTTATCGTATAACTTAATTTCAAAATTTTAAGCTTTATGCTATCAGTAAATTTGACTTATTTCCACTAATGATTTTCTGTTCAAAAATTTAATTTTGTCTATAAATGTAAATAAACACTAACATTTAATTTTGAACAATCCTCGCCTCCCCTATAATGCATATTTTCGTTTCCAAAACTGTTTAAATATACCTTTTAATAAAACAAAAATGGTGTGTTAACAAAGACAAATGCCCCGCAGACATTAATCTCATTCATCTGGAGATATCGCTCAGACAACGTTTCTTTTGTTTTAGCCATAATGACATTGACATTTCTGACCTAGGGGTGTAAAAGCAATAGGCTTCCAAAGGATGCAAGTTTGGAGATGATTATTCATTTCTTTTTTTTAGCCACAAGTGTTGATAATGGTTTGTAATAAACATTAGCTTTAGCCACACTTGTATGATACATTTATGCAAATGAGTTGACCTCGTGTAAGACTACATACATGGAAAGCGAGTGGAAAACCGAGGAACAGACTAAAGACACATAATGATGCATATAAGATTGAATTCGTCTATATTATTGGTTTAATCCGTTAGTCTAGTACGACTATTGGCGACAAGGATAAACAATCATAGCAACTTTCGGAAAGACCAAAGTTGTTGTGAAACAGAGGAAAAGTGCAAAACAACGATGAAAAAGGCGCAGAATATCCAGCTGAATGGAGTTGAGAAATTTGACCCCCACGGTGACATCGCCCAGTTGAGACAAATGTGGCGGCAATGGTTGTGTGGTTTTGAGTACTTTGCTGTTGGAAAGGGATTCACAAATCAAGGACAGAAAAAACCCTCCTATTGCATTGTACCGGTCCTGATTGTTCAGGGTATTTTCTTTTCCCTGGAGGAGGAGGGAACAGACGAACGAGTATGATAAAGCCGTGAAAACATTGAACAAACACTTTGAAGTGAAAGTCAACGTGCCGTTACCAAATGCTGAAAGGCGACGCAAGGCCTCTGACTACAAGCAAAAGAGGAAGAATAGGAACAATGAGAAGCCAGCAGGCGGCCCTGGGACAAGACAACAAGCCAAGGGTGATCAGTGTTTCCGTTGTAGACATCGAGGACATAATGCCCCTGATCAGGAGTGTCCAGCCCGAAATGTGGTGTGCAACTAATTAGGAAAGTGCAGAAATTATGCAGTTGCTTTGCAAGACCCAAACGAGAAAAAACATAAAAGACAATTACGAGCAAACGGATGCTGAATGGAGAAATGACAAAGGACAAAAATGGAATGGACCAGGAGGAAATAAACCAAGAGGAAAAGTTCACACAGAGCAAGAAAAAACTGATGGTAAGTGACACTGAATTTGCATTTCATGTAGGCATGGTGGGAAGTAATAAAGAAGAAAAGATCAAAATAAATTTGGGGATGTTATAATTGAGACAGTGGAGCTTCAGTAAATATCATTCAAAAAGGTCTGTGGGAGGAGTTGAAGAGTAAAATAATTCAGTGTAAATCTGAAGAAGCAACAAGATGTTGTATGCATATGGATCAACGAATCCATTAAAGGTTCTTGGTAAATGTGTAACAAAAAATAAAATTGATTGTATTTGAATCATGATGACACTGATGAAGTAGAAGCAGATTTTTATGTCACAGAAAGTAAAGGGCTTGCACTTCTAGGTAAAGATACAAGTGTTGAACTAGGTGTGCTTAAAATTGGTATAAACCTTGTGGGTGAAGAATTGATAGTTATCCAGAATGTTTTCAAGGGGTAGGGGAAGTTGACGGTTCATAAGCTCAAGTTGCACATTGACCAACTGGCTCAAAACACATGTATCGGGTACCATACACCTTAAGAAAGAAGGTCAGTGACCAAACAAGATGAACTCGACTGTGTGTTGATATGCAACAAGCAAATAAGGCCATAATTAGAGAAAGACATCCTATTCCTAATGTTGATGAGATTTTGTACATATGAATGGTAGCGACGTTTTCAGTAAGTTAGATATGAAGTACGGGCATCACCAGATAGAATTGGAAGAAGATTCGCGAGAAATCACAATAATTGTAACCCATAAAGGCCTGTATGGGTATACATGATTAATGTTTGGCATGAGTGCAGCACCAGAGAGGTACCAGCAAGTAATATCTCAGATACTACATGATTGTGACGGAGTTCAAAACATATCAGATGATATTGTGTTCATGGAAAAACCCTTGAAGCAGAGCACGATGAAAGACTAGTGGAAGTCATGCTGAGGCTGAAGGAAAATAACTTGAAAAGTGTCAGTTTGGTTTGACAAAAATTACGTTCATGGGTCATGTGTTATCCAAAAATGAAGTTGAGCCAATAGAGGGGAGAATCAAAGCCAATGCAGCCGAAATGAAGATTTTTTTGGGACTCGTGAATTTCTCAGCACGATCCATTCCCAATTTGGCCACTGTGGCTGAACCATTGCGTAGAATGACCAAAACAAAAAAGAGAAGTTCACATGGGGCAAAGAACAAAAAACCCAGTTTTGATGTGTTAGAGAATTGCTAAGACTGAGAAATAAGGGTATTATTATCGCCTTGATGTTACACGTACAAAACTTGTTACTACTTGAGAAAGAAGCACTTGCATGTGAGAAGTTTCAGATATATCTGTATGAATATAATTTTGAATATATCACAGATCATAAACTACTAGAAGTGTTATGGACCAAAGTCAAAACCAAATGCCAGAATTGAGAGATGGGTTAACACCCATCTCTCAATTCACATATACAATTGGATATGCACTTGGGCCCCAAACATTGCAGATGTGTTGTCAAGGTAAATAAACCAAACAGATAAGCAGATAAACCAAACACATTAGCAAAAAAAAAAAGCTGAGGAGTATGTTAAGTTTGTTGCAGAACTACACATTAAGTGGAAGAAGCATCAAAGGAAGATGCAGAACTTATCAAGGTTAGAAAGTGTCTAGCGAAAAGTGACTTTTATAAATCAAGTGTTAATTATTTCCCAATCAGGAATGAGTTCAGTTCGGTCAGTGTTAAGGGGAACAAGATTAGTCATACCCAAGACATTACGTGCAAAATGTGTAGAATTAGCATATCGTGGTCATTTTGGGCATAGTAGGCACAAAACAAAGGTTGAGAAGTAAAGTATTGTGGCCAAACATGGATAAAGATTTATCTTAGTAGTGGTGCAGTCACATCTGGAGAAAATTGTCTGCAAATTGATTCGATCTTAGACTGGAATAACCTGCTGAAAAGCTGAGCCAAGGACTCACGAGTGTTGTGGGAAGGAAGGGAGGACGACTTCGTGCGGTTAAGTAGCTGGTTACTCACAGTAAATAACCGTTTACGGTCAGTCCCACAATCGTTGATTAGACCAACAAGGTCAACAATCACAAGCTTGTTGACAGTCTTTCCTTGATCACAGAAAAGCTGTCTATCTATTTCAAGCTGACCTCCTTTCAAGTTGCCTTCTCTTCTGCTTCGCCATGGTAATCTCATGATTATACCACGGATTCTCAGGTTTGATGCGTCATGATTTGGCAGGCCTGTGCAAGTGAATCCAAGGTGCTTCGTAGCTGAACATTATAATTGTCCATAAGACCCTCAACGATATCAGAAGATGATGTTGATGGAGCACTTTTGAATTTCCTCGGCAAAAGCAGCTCTGTCGATGGCCTTCATGTTGCGCACATTTACTGTTCGATCAGGTGGAGCTTACATGTAACTCCCGAGTGATCTGATATATTACCTGAACGTTCGAATACGAGACCCTCTGTATTTTGTCACATATATATGCCCCTGCCATCCATCACTGCACTGACTGAGTCTATCTGCTGGATAATAGACTTGGAGATTTCCATTGTGTTAAAAGTGAGAGCAGTTTGCGAGGGCAACCGGTATGGTGCACACTTCTCTCTTATCAAATGGTCGAACGACAAAACAGATCGCTGATAAAGCGTATTAGAATAGCCCATGCTCAGTCACAGGACTGGAAACAGGAAATCCGGTCATACATGTTTGCTTACAGAACAACTCCTCAAAGCACTACAGGTGTGTCCCTAACAGAGTTAATGTTTGGGCGAAAACTCAGAACAAAACTTCCACAAATAGAGTACAGACATGATGAGGAAGTACGAGACAGGGATGCTCTGATGAAACACAAAAATAAGTTGTATTAGATAACTGAAGAAGAGCAGAAGAAAGTGATCTGAAAAGGGAGATGCTGTGCTGGTAAAGCAAACTCAGCAAAACAAAATGAGTATACCATTTGATACAGTGGCATACACGTTGGTGGAGAAACAGGGTAACAGTTGTGGTGAGATACAAAAGAAATAGCAATTACATAAAGAAGTACCAGCAAACAGAGTCTGACACTAGTCAGGAAAGTATCAAAGATCCAATACAAAGTGAGGATATTAGGGGAGACATTGTAGACCCATAAGGTCTCCATCTCAAGTCGAATGATAGGTTCACCAAGGGCAGTTCGTGCGACGAAAAACTGTCTCCTTAAGCAGTTTGATGATTTTGTAATGGATGTTTAGATCAAACTTAAAGTATGTGTGAAAAGCAGTAAGCAAGGGATGTAACATTATTTGCCAGAGGATACAAGATATAATTGACAAATGTTTTCTTGGATAGTTTTAAATATCTCACGAACATGTAATTTGCTATAGCCCGGTTTAAGTCAAATATGATAACATTTTAAAAGAAACAATTGTTTTGTTAAAGATGGTTAAAAATGTTTAAACTTGATGATCACATTTGTAATACGATACATTTATGCAAATGAGTTGACCTCATGTAAGGCTACACGGAGAGAGGGTGGAAAACCGAGGAATAGAATAAAGACACATGTTGATGCACATAAGATTTAATTCGTCTAATTCGTATTGGTTTAATCCGATAGTCTAGTACGACTCTACACCAACTGACATACGAGGCTCTGTGGCACATCAAATTGTCTACGCTTGAATCTTGGCTGCCCAAAGTGATGTTACAGTGTAAGCAGTTCAAAAAGAGAGACGGCAATCACAGAGCAGAACTTTCCGAAGCAGTAGGCCAGCTGTCAGAGTTTCTGAGCAGCAAACACAATGTTCAAGAGCTCATCAAAAAATTAAAAAATAAGCACTCTGGAAATGTAAACTTCCGAAAAAATAAGCACTCTGGAAATGTAAACTTCCGACTGTGGTCTTTATTACATGAAGATGGTGGAGATTCTGCAGACTTCATCAGGGCTCAGAGGGACGGAAACTGGATCCTCCATCTAGGTTTTTTTTCCAGCAATGCTGCCTTGGTTTACCATCTACGACCACAGCAACTATGCTCTGTGGGGCCCTGTGTATCTTGCAAATATGAAACTCCTTGAGAAGACAGAACCAGAGGTTTATGCAGAATTCAGTGATGGAAATTTTGATATGAAGAGTACAAAACAGCACTTCAACCAGGTTCCTGCTGATCAGGCAATGCAGAATGGCATGATTGGAATCCTGCACAAAGTGAAATGTTGATCACACAGCTAACAAGATTAAATGTGCTCTGAGTAATCCCCACCTTGGCTAAAGAAGATGACACTGACTCACACTGAAGGTTGACCATTAGTCTCGGTTCCAAGACCATGGTGTTTGCATTACACCCCGACCCGCACACCCTGTACACGTTTGTAATGAATAAACATAGAGGGCACTGTGACTAGTGTTATTTTACACCCACATTCGAATCCTACCAAGGTCTTGGACATTTTCTATTTGGAGGCGTGACCAGACAATGTAAATGACTTAATGTATGCAACATTCATATCACATGACTGATTGCAAACTATGCACGTGATGAAGTAAAGCTTAAGGTCAATGACTGACTGCAGCTGCAGCCATAACATCAATCATGGCAGCTTCCCAAAAAACTTCAAAAACTTCAAGCTAAAGAACATGCTTGCATTCATTAAGGCTTGAATGCTCTGAAGAAACAACAGTCTGTAGCGCACAACGTATTAATTTGCCTTTTTTTTTACATTCTCTTTTATGGTAAAGAAACAGGGGTTAACAAAATTGCCACATACCTCCTACGGATTTCTTAGCTGACTTTACTTCCATAATTTGACGTTGGCAAATGTTGCGCACATATCTTGATTTTAGTTGATGTAATTCCAGTTTATAATGTGTGAAATTTCATCAGCTAAATTTTAAATTAAAGATCGATGGATTAGTTTTCGTCAAAGAGCAATTGAGAGACACATAATGCTTACAGGTAATAAATTTTGTAGCGAATAATAAGCACGACCACACACTCCTAGTAGAACTGGCTACATGTATGTTAACATGTTTGGTATATATCAACATGAAATTAACAATAGATGTTAGGGGTATATCTATCAAATGGGGTTAAAATGTATACACATTTTGAAAATACTGTTTTTTTACCTTATTTGTACATTTAAACCTCAAATTGACCTTAAAGTTCAAAATCAAACATGGCATCCACCCTAATTTCCTTCCCCATGCTATGAACATTAGGTCTAACATGGTTGCCAGCCATCAACGAAAAATGCCGTCCAAAGAGTAATTTCACACGTTGGCTGGTCTACTAAGAAGAGATACTGGTCCTGGGAATGTCCAAATGGAACTACTAGGAACCAAATAGACTTCATTTTGTGCTTCCAAAAGAGAATAGTAAACAGTGTACATGTATGATAACTAAGATAGACATCACACGTGACCAGTAAATGGTTAGAGTAACAATATGTAGGTAACAATAGGTAAAATTATAAATTTGTCTGTATTGGAGGTGGAGGACATGGATATTGACACAAGGTGCAGCCATCAACAATACTGATGGCACCAGCATCAATTCTTACATCACCAAAGAAAACAAGGGACAGCAAATCAGAAGAAGACAAGGAAATAGAGGATCTCGATAAAAGAAGGAATTGAAGCCAAAAACATCAGCAGAAACCACCCCCCCCATAGTATGCAGAAACAGTAAAAACGGTCAGGAACACAATTTGAGGAATACTCCAAAAGGGAAAGGGACCCATAAGCATAAAGCAGATAGAGGGCAAGAAAACAAAGATCAGCCATCTTAAACATAAGGACGGGACTATGACATCAGATAAAGAGGAAATACTAGAGATCTGCTCAGACTTCCACCAAGAGCTATATAGTTCAACAAAACCAAAAGAAAACAAGAAAGAGAATGCAGTTGAAAAAGCACTCCCCTGTATACTACCAACAGAAGTAGGAGACTGTAAGACAATGTACACAATGTATCAGCTGTCACTCGCAGGCGAGTATGACTTTGGGAGGGGTGTTGTTGGGTTCGCTGATGTAGGCCTGCCGCAGTATCTACACTGAAAGCTGAGCTTCATACTTGACATCCTGTTGTGACGTTGAATCCTCCTCTCCTCAGCTGCATGCTTCCTGGAATCTTCAGCGATAGAGCGCCTGTGATTTGAACAGAGGGTGCCAAGCAGACCTGTCCTTTGCAGAGTCTTCCTAGCTAGAGAGGGGTAAGTCAGCTGCTTTCAGATGCCACTTCAATAAATCTTTGTAGCGCAGTTTTAGACGAAATTATTTCTCAAATGATGATAATAAAGTCTGCTTCCGAAAAACGTTAACGGAAGCAGACTTCATCATCATCAACTGATGATGAAGTCTTCTTTCGTTAACATTTAAACAGGAATGACTTTTGAATAGGTTACTAAGGTTCATGTTCTTGCTGTAACAAGAACCCTTTGTTGAGCTGGCTCGGGCCACAAAGCCTAATTTGATGAGATTTTTTAGGAAAAATGCAGGCTGGTATTGATGGTTTAAACCTAAGTGAAAGTGAAAAACTCACCCCTATGATTCCACTGATGAGTTTCTTGAAGTGATCCCTTCTACTTTTGTCACTTGTTGCTTTTCTATTATCAGAATTGAATACAAAACGACGATCAAATGTCTCAAGTGACTCCATTGTGACTCCTGGTATCTGCAACATCACCTTTTGTAGCGTGTCAAATTTGGGTCGCTGAAATAATATAACAAATTAAAAATAATAAAATACAACAAAAGTTGGCAGCGGCAGAGCTTGGGAGGTCAGAGGCCAGGAATGTGTTTCATTTGCCGGAAAGATGGACACTGAACATCAGAGTGTAGAGGACTAACCGAAGATGCCAATAATAACTTAAAGTTAAGTAAAGCAGAGTATGTTAAAGCTGAACAAATTGGTACCTGTCAGGCTCAATATGAAATACCATCTCCGGTTGGGCATTCAAAACGCCACTTGGGGGAAATGGGAAGAAATACAGGCCAATACTGGGCACTTTACGGAATGGTTTTAAGCTTCCCTTTCTTCTTACCTTGCCAGAAAAGGCTGAAATTAAAAACAGTAGGTCAGCTCGGGATTATTCAGATTTCGTTGCTTCCGAACTTAAAAAATTGCTACTTAAGGTTGTATAGTCCAGGTAAGTAAAAATGTGGTTAATCCATTAATAGTGGCGGGAGAAATAAACAAACCCAAGAGTAGTTCTTGATTGCAGACACATAAACTTGCACCTCTACAAAGAATAACTTTTAGTTGAGAATGCACAGATTGCTTGAGAGGTACTCCAGACAGGGGATTTTGCAATAACAGACCTGCCAACCTTGTCATTTTATTTGGAGTACCACATTAGCGCAGTCGCATAAACCAGAAGCCCAATGCACGGCGGAATTGGCCGCAAATCTTAATTTTAAATAAACAGTGTGTTTATCTTAGGGGTGGTTGCTGTGGCCTTTTCGGATTTTTGTGTGTTTGACTCCCTCAACGTGACCTATACAGTCTGAAAAAAATAAAATAAAAAATAACGTTTGACTGTTGGCACTGTATGTTCCAATTGCCTAGATCATAGATGTTAAACTCAAGGGGCAAAAAGTTGTAAAAAAAAATAATAAATACATGTATCTAAAAAGAATATTGGCCAGGGTTTCTAAGCCCATTTTTACTGATTTCTGTTCCAATCATGTATAATGATCTCAATGAAAAACGCAATTCAACAATGTACGCAAATACCTTTCAACAAAAATTGGCCAGGGGTTTCCCTACGGGCGGTGAGCCCATTTTGACTGATTTCTGTTCCAATAACATATATTAATTTCAATGAAAAGCACTGTTGAACAGTGTTCCTAAATTATTAGTAACTTACTCGGCATGCAAATAACTTGACAATAAATGCAAAGGGTTCCATCTTTGGTTGCCCAGTAAACGGACAAACGAAAGCCTACCGTAGAATTTTCCAGTTCCACTTCAATTCATCATTTGTTTCTCTTATACAAAGATCATAGGCCATTAAATTCACATTATTCTCATGGGTTCTCTTTTTCTTTTCAGTTGGGGGGAGTACTTTCTCCATCTATATGAGCAGAATCTGACACACTGACACTTCGATCGACATCCATGTTATTGTTGTACACTCATACTAGTCATAGTATAAACACACGGCGATGCCGAACATGTTTGTGTGTGCACACGTACATCCATGCACACGGCTATACATGTACTGTGCCAGATTGACCGAAACTGGATTGCGCCATTCGCACCCCCTCTGTTACGCATTGGTTTTATAGTTTTCCAGCGGGAGTAAGAATTTAAAATATAATTCTAAGCACAACCTCTCTTTTATCGAAGCGCATAATGACCACTCAGATGCAGGGTGTCTTGTTGTTGTTTTTGCACTTGGGGTCGAACAAATGACAGTTGAAGAAATTGAGAACAAAATTGTCCGTTCGTGCTGCAGTTTTAAAACACTGCGGTATAGATTTGGTGTCTTTTGCGTATTTTCTGCATAATATCTCGTACCACCGCACTCGGATGTGAAAATGCGTACATGGTACGCAAAATGTGTACAGGTTGGCAGGTCTGCAATAACCATTGACCTGAAATCCGCATATTACCATATCGAAGTAATCGAAGAGCATCAAAAGATTTTGGGCACAATGCCCTGCAGCCCAGCCACCGTGTTATCTTCCTCTTTTTGAAGGCCACCCAAAGGTACCTCCAGAGGATCGAGCAGTCATGAGGAGGAGGGAGGGATGCTCAACGAGTAAGACGAGAGACTCCTACTGAATTACCGTTGGGGCGGGAAGTCTAATTCATTCAACTTACCCATAGAGCCACTACTAATGCATTGACTTGCAGAAGCCAAGGAGGCACCACCCTCAGCTCGGCGTTTTGGGGGTCCACTCTCATGAACCATTGATCAGAAGACAAACCAGGGCTCAGCCAGAGCCAGGGGAGTGCTTAGGGACCTTGTCAAAACTAATCCCGGACAGCCATCGGACGGCACCGGTCCAGGACCACGTTTCTCGTCCCATGTTGAATTCCCTTGTAGTGATTACTTCATCGGATGGGCCATGGGATGAGTTCACAGTGACTAGCCTTTACCAGAGATGGTTTGTTTAGAAACCGCAGGGTCTTTAGATCGCTATCTACTGGAAAACCAGCAGGGGGTCTCCTAAGGGTAGATTTTCGGTTTCATGGTCAGGCCTCAATGACCCTGAGTATTTATTAAAGACAAAATGGTCGTATCATAGATGATCATTTGATGCTTACATTCCATTTGTTTAATTATTAACTGTTAACCTAAACATTTTAAGAAAGGAGGAAGGGAACACAAGCAACGGTTTACAGGAACTTGGCTAGTAATTTTGTCTATTGCAAAAAACAATGGGTTAAAAACTCCACCACACTACAGTGACCTCCAAACGGTCAGACCAGACTCACTCCAAACTGCAAACCACAAGTTTGTTTATATGAGTGTTTAATCAGCCAGTGAAACCGCAGAGCACTCTGTGGGGTGCCTTGGGTACTGTGCATCGGACGGGAGGATACTGTTCAGCGTGTGGAACATCATCTCATTAGAACTCCCATCCGATGGCCCGTCCAACAAAAATTTTACATGGGATGAACCTTGTCCGATGGTCCGTCCAGGATTAATTTTGACAAGACCCCTTAGCTAGGTGTACCAAAAAAGATATGGGAGAAATGACCTGTGATAAAAACCATCAAGGCTACTGCCAGGGGGCCTGCCGCTGGCAGCACTAACCTCCCAGTCCTTCTTTGCTGTTGGAAGACAACCTTCAAGTAATAGGACATGAAGGTATTGGATAAATTCCAGCATGCTGCCGGAATGATGACATTGGTGGGAGCACCCTTAAAGAATGCCCACAACGTCACCATAGCTTAAACTTCATGACCATGGGCTGAGGTCTCAAGGGGTGTAGGCCAAGTGTTTGTCGAAGCTGCCTTGATTGCCTCAACTAGTCGGTGTGGGCAAATGGACGTAATAAGAAGTTGCTGGCATTCTCCCACAGATTTTTTGTGCGGCTTAGGTATTACTTAACTTTCCGTACGGGGCACCAATGTTTATCTTCCAGGATGGATGGAAAGAACTTCACTTTGGCACAAAAATGTGTGGTGACTGAAAGGGTGGGGACTGTTTTTTGTAAGAAAACCCACCCTGGGAATTGCAGCGATTGCTGAGCGGTAGTTGCAGATAGTGCCAATGGTGAGGTGTTTATGAAACAGCTGAACAAAGAGACCACTGAACTCTCTTACATGCGCACTGGTGGGATCAGTAGTCCAGCCTTTACACCATAACGGTGTAGTCAGCTGGTGTACACCACTCTGGTCAACTCCTCTGCCTGTGTACTACAATGGTTGCAACGCCTACTGAAAGGCCTAAAACCTGATGATGGTTGAAACAGAATGTCGGGCTGGGACTGAACCAAGGGCAGGCCCTGGGCCATGTTTGTCTTGAGTAACCACCACCGAAGGTGCAGGCCTACATGGCGCCAAATAGGGACCGGGTGGTTTATTGGATGCAGTTTCAGTTGATAAAAGGACAGAAGGTGGAGTTAAAGCGAGCGCATATTGAGCATGAAAAATGCTAGTAAGTCCACTTTACTGGCCATTAGGTTCAATAATCGTACACATACTATTTCTGGTGCCATCGATTCTAGAAAAACAAGGTGAACACAATGCCCCAAATTTGACAGGCGCGCCACTGTTGGGCGGGCGATCCCCTGGGTGTGACTTTCCCTTGCTCACGATGAATCCTAAGGAAGTCACTCGCCACACCTTGGGGTCTAGGGTGCTGCATGTATCCGCCTCTGACTGCCCTGTGACAAGCCAGTCGTCGAGGTACAAGGAGGTGAAATCTTGTCTCAAGTTATTTTTGGGGGTGCTCGTGAACATGGTCATCGCTGATCTTTCAAAGCACCCACTTGTCGGGGATAAGGCACTTCCAGGACCCTTGGAAGAGTCCCAGGTGGCCCCCTACAGGTCCGATGGGAGAGGGCTGTCTTAACTGTATGGAGTCACTTACGCCAACCCCAGAAAAAATAGGAGGTTGGTGCTTTGGCCGTCTGGGCCGCTGGCTGTTGATGCCAGTTGTTGTTGGAAAAGGGGCTCATGCTCCTCGGGTTGTCATCTGGGTTGTGACTTGTTCCTGCTGGCACTGGAACATCTTGAATGGGCAGCAGTGGGGGATACAAAAACCTGTCCTAGTTGTTTGGGACTTGTTTCCTACTTGTGGCATCTTTGATTTGCGAAGGTTGATCTTCTCTGAGGCATCAAGGTGCTTTGGCCTCCTCCTACATGTCACAAATATATGTTGAAGAGGTAGGTTCCAAGAAGTGGGAGTGCCACGAGGCACTTCATGTAGGAGTAAGTAGAGTCAAGAACATTGATACGGCGGGTTGATGTTGCGAAAGCGGAGACTCTCACAAACTGGCCAAATAACACAGGCCCTCCTCAAGGCAAGTGAAGGCTGCCGTTAACATGTCAGTTGGGACAATTTGAATCTTCCTTGCAACCACTGACGAGGTACTCTATCAGGACAAGATATTTCGTCACGAGTAGCAGAAATAAAGTCCCTCCCATACCATAGCAGGAGGCAGAGTGAACCTTACAAAGGTCTTCTTCCATTTTGGATTGAACCTTGTACACAAAGGTGCCCTTTAGGGCAGTAGCAGCTCCATTTGCCACCAGTTTGTCCTTTACAGAATCAGAGATTGCTGGTACTTTAAATAATTGTTCAAAGTCTGCCTTTGGAAAAAATGGAACATGTTGGAACATGTCGCCGTAGGTTTCAAGCTCATGGCCTCAGCAATTTGGCGCTGTCTGCACAGACGGAGTCAAGAGGTAGGATTGTGAAGACTTATTGGCAGGACTCTGGCAGACAAATGAGACTCTTGAATGACTGGTGTGCTGGGGTGGTGTGCTCTTAGCTGTTGGTGAACTGAGCATTTGAACATATCCTGCCAGACCAGATGCAGCTGGGTATCACACAAGAGCCAAAGCTGAAAGCAGGAGCAGAAAGCCACTATGAAGTCGGCTTGGGACACTGGGTCCTCGTGCCAGCTCCGTTTGCCACTATGGCTGGGTGATTTTCCTGGAGACGAACCTGAACTTCTTTGCCGTAGTATGGGATCTGTCCACCATGGAGGGTGTGGGCAGGGGTAAATCATACCCCTTTGCCTCAGGGCCAGCAGCCTGGGTGGTTCTGGGGGTTGAAAAAATGAAGTAACCTCAGGGGCCGCTATGAGCCTGTTTGCCAAGCGTTCCGGTCCGGTGCGGGAACCTTCACCTTTGCCAGCCAGCTTGGCATTCACCCTGATCTTGTGTCCCTTGGATGGAATGGAGAACCCGCTCGGGGCCTTGGCTCCGACCAGCAAGGTCTCCGGCACCATCTGGAGCTGGGTGGACACTGTGCATTGAAGGTAGACTTGATGACAAGTCGTTAGTCAGTGTCTATTTGTCTGCCAGCACTGCCTATTACAAACACACATCCCGCCGTTCATGCAACAGTCACAGTGCGATTATACATTCATGCAACGGTCGTAGGTAGCGCGTGGAAAGGTTCGTCAGCTCTAACGACTTGAGTAGCTTGTTCCCGGCCGAATATTCATATATGGTAAATTATACATTGCATATGCAAAAGTTGCCATAGAGAGGGCCAATGGTAGCTCGTCTGACAAAATTGGAAGAATTCATTAAAAACATGGGAATGTATCTTTTCTGCTGGCTTAAAAAAAATAATAAATTATGACAGTTTATTTGCCAACATCAATGTAATGTAAAAAGCATAATATTTTAATCATTGTAACAATTTCTTAACTTTCTTTTAAGATAAATTTGACTAATGCATTATCATAAAATGTTACTATTTATAATAAACCCCCTATCAAAGAATGAATTGTGCGCCTGGTAGCTGCATTGTGCCATACGCTGCAAGATGTATGATGAATATTCACGTTTTTGCGATTCTTAACCAATCAAACTGCTCCGTCTAATTTTGGTAGCAAGTCTAATTGCATGTGTACAAAGCTGGGTACAAGTTATTCAAGACGGTAATTGCGACTGACTCACACACATATATTGGGATCGAGGATGTGTGTACCGTCCCTGCAACTAGACCGCACAACAATTACCGACTTGATTTCAAGACTACATTGAAGGGGAAACTATCGTGTCCCACAGCATGACCGCCTTGGTGTCCGAGGCCGGAGGCAAGCAAATGATGCTCCCAGATGGAACCCCCTGATCATGGAACTGTCAGATCTAGGAAATTTCTGGCGACGCAGTTCCTGGCTGACTTTTCCCAAGCCTTTCGTTTCTCCATCCTCCATCAAGAAATCACAAAAAAATACAATAACAATGTATCATAGTTTATTCAAAACGTTACCTCTTAACGAATACTCAAAACTCTTAGAGCAGGTTAAACACCATGTCTAGATTGGATCGATGCTAAGGGAAAAGAAGAAGATAACATGGTGGCTAGGCAGCGGGGCAGTTTGGATAAGACCAAAGGTGCTGTTGTGTACTAAAAAGGGCCATTCAGAATAGTCAATGTTAAAAAATGTTGATTTCTTTCTCAACATTATGGATGGCGGATCAAAAGAAATAACTGAAAATCTAAATTCACTTTTTATTCTTTTTTTTTGTACACATATATAAAAAAAAAGAAAAAAAGAAAGAAAAAAGACAAAATACCCAGCTGGCCAAGATAGTCATTTCATTCCTAGTTCAACTACAAAGTTGTTTTTTTAAGCTAGAAAAAGCCATTGAAAACTACTAATGTTGGAGACCTTTGATCTAAAATATCTGGTTCATTGAGGCATTACTGCGTTCTTAAGTGTGAAGAGTATATTATGAGGCCATTCAATATTTAAAAATCAAAATTTTGGATGGACGGGTGGGTCAAAACAAAACACAATAAAAATAAAATAATAATAATCTTTTCTTGAAACCATTGACTGTTCTTAATGTCCCCTTAGCAAATTAACCTAGCAAACGCATTAGTAGGCTCTACAGGTAAGTTGAGTGAAGTAGAACTCTTGTATTTTAAAGGCAGGGTATATTTTTGGTAATTACTCTACAAGTTAATGACCATAAAAACTTTCTTAGTAAAGAGCACTGGAGAGCTGTGGATACAATTGTTAGAAATGAACCCCTCTGAAGTAATGTAGTTTTAGAAAATCTGTAATTTTTTCACCCCAAAATTTGATTTTGAGAAAGGGTCCAGGCTTGAAGCCTTTCTCAGGCATCTGAAAGCACACAATTCTATGCAACAATTGTCTTTTTCTTAAATTATTTTTCGTGCAACTTTGATGACTAATTGAGCCCAAATTACCACAGGTTTGTTATTTGTATGCATATGTTGAGATACACACAGTGAGGATACTGGTCTTGGATAATTACCAAAAGTTTACCCTGCTTTTGAATTCACAATAATCACTTACCAAAATTTCATAATGTTGAAATGTCCTCTGAATTAGCCAAGCCATACATGCTTCATGTTGCCCATGAATTTGAAGGCCTTGCAGTAGACACGTAAACAACCAGTTAGCTGCACATGGAAGAAGGGTTCTTTCCACAATCTAAGTAAGCCGATAACAAAAAGTAACATCTTCATATAATTTTCACTCCCAATTAACAAAATGTTTTCACAGAAGAGGAAATTGAAAAACATACATTTTACATTATTATTTTCCTATTATTTGATTTGCAACTGAGCATTTAAGCATTCATTATTTTGTAATAGACATTTAGAGCAAGTTAAAAACAAACAAACAAACAAAACAAACATCCATAATACCCCCCCCAAAAAAAACAATCTCTCAAAATCAGCATAAATTTTCAAATTCTGTTAAAAAATACTCACCCTTTGTATCTAAAAGTGCATTTTCAATGCACATGGACACACAAATTCACTGTGAAAAACAAAGCCTGTGGTGTAACCCTTACAATGCAAGTACAAAACAAATCCTGTAATTTACCTCTTCCCCCAAAGCACAAAACAGCAAGGGAGGGATGGTAACAAAGTTAAGTATTTTCTTTATAGAATAGACAATTCCTGCTGATTTGGGGACAATCCATTTAAATAAATGATCACCTTCATCACCTGCAAATGCAGAGTAGCACTGGAAACATTACCCAGTTGGGAAAGGACATGTAAGGTGAATCTATGCAAGTAAATGTCTCAACTAGTGTCTGTCTGAAAAGGTTTATGATCCCAAAAAGTTTTTAACCTGTTAATGCCTGTAATTTCCCAATATTCCCTTTTACAATTTTACAATACTCCCTTGATATTGGCAGCTTTGGTTAAAATTCTAAACATTAGCATCCTACAGAGTTCTTAGGTATGGGCAAGGAAATGACAGGCCACCAAGTCAGGCTGGGTAAAAATATCTTGAGGAGAGATGTAAGGTGATTGGTTCTTTGTCAGGAATTTGATATGTTCCCACTGTAACTGACCCGATCCAATTGAGGAAAGTAGAGTTCACATCTACAGCACAGTGGCCGCTTCTTATAAAAGGCTGTTCATGGTCAGAATCCGGCATGTCGTTGCGCACTGGACTCAAGATCTAGTGTTTCTGATTTGCAGATTATTGGTTTGAGTTCTCAGTCTTGATACTTGTGTCCTGAAGCAAGACACTTAACCTTTATTGCTTTGTCCTTTGGATGGGATGAAAAAACTGTAGGTCTGCTGTGTTGTGTAAAACATTCATGTGACAGTCAAAAGAGTGCAAGGAGTGTTGAGCAGTACTTCAGCAGAAGCAGAGACATGAGGACCCAGCTGGTATAAATGGAGCTCTGTCCAACTTGTGGAAAACTAAAGCCAGGGCCTAAACTTTATTGAAGGAGGTTCCTCTAGAGATATTTCCTTAATAAGGTGAGGAAATGCCTGAGTTGTTTGATAAATCATCCAAGCCACCATGTACATGTGTATATTAGCCATAGCAAACATGTAACTGTAGATTGCCAACAAGAAACATTGTAATGGTGCCACCAGGTCCCTTACTCAATTACTTTGATGTTAGTCAAGGCCACTATGTAAGGCGCCAGGTCATAAATAATTTTTGCCAGTTTAAAGTTCCACTTTCAAGATCACATGGCCCACAATGTTGCACATTTTTTACACCTGTATCTATAGCACAAAACTTTCATGAGTGGTTAAATATTGGGGCATTACCAGGAGTGGTCCTTGAATGGACTGCTCATGGTGTTATTGATCCGTTCATGGGAGATTTTGCTATTCTCCCAATCCTCCTCACACTGCACTGCATAAAAAGTTGGTTGCAGAAGTGATATCTGATCATTTGAAATTTGTGCCATCACTCGTCCATCTGATTGTCTCATAAATTCTATTTTGCAGCTCATTGTAAACTAAGTCTCGGTAAGTCTGACCCAACAAAACAACAAATCATTTACCAAAAGTTTGTTTACATTTGTCAATCACACTGATTTTGACTATGACATTGGTTGTTCTGACTTGACATATGTTATTTGGTTCGGTTGAACTGGGTGAATTAGAATGAAATGTAGTTCTCAATAAAGGTAGAATCACTCCGCTGTATGCGGATGAAGATAGATAGGAGAAAATGGGAAGTATAAAAGGAGGTGCTTGGGCAGCACGGGCCATCTGCGCATTGGCAGGCTAGATTCCATAACAAAGTTTTCTTCCTTCTCTACAACATAATTAGCATTCTTTCATACAATGGAAGGCCATTCTGGCGATCAGCCAAGAACCACAGCCGAGCAGCTAATTCAAGCGTTTCAAGTAACCACAGCCGAGCTGAAACGCACTTTCCAGGATTCTTGTGCTTCACTACGGAATTACATATTTCAACACCAGTCAGAGTCTAAAGAGGCTCTTACACAACAAATCAAGCAAAGCACAAATAAAAAAATGGGTGGAAAGAGGGCAACAGAAAGCAGTTCGACTTTTACGCCGAAGTAATAGAGAACCTCAATAAGGCTACCGAGGCTATGAAGGCAGGAGATTCTGTTGGCTGTTCCGCTAATATTGAGCAGGCAATGAAAAAACTAACCGCCAGGCAGAAGTTAATCCGCCTAGCAGATACCAGCAAATCTGGCTGGCAAACCATGAAAGAGTACGAGTCAAACGAGCTTGCGTCAGACTCCGAAGATGAAAAACGCATCAACAGAGCCAGGTTCAGACCATACACAAGTTCTTTTCGTCTCCACGCCTCAACTACTACCAACGCAGTCACATCCAGCCAAAGAAGCTACCCTTTACAGCACCAGGGCAGCTCCTAAGACCGGTTCCTGCTTCTCCTGCGGAGCCAGAGGCCACTGGAGAAGGGACTGTCCCTTTATACAGCCAGGCAGAAGCTCTGCACTGACCACGATCACTCGAGACACTAGGTCAACATAATCAACCCAATGCAAGTCACCTGGTGAAACCTTCACATAAAGCAACACAATCAAAGATAAGTACCTAGTAGTAAATGACACTAGATATGAGTGTGAACAGGGTATCACGGGGAAACTTCTCAGGGGTAGTTTGAGAAAGGATAAAGCATTTTGGCTAAAACATTAATCCAACAAATTTATCTTGGATACGATTATAGTTTGGTATAAAACTCTATTTTATTCTCTTCTTCTCTTCCTCTATTACCCGTAATAACAGATCAGCCAATACACAACATTCTTTTGTATCAGAAGCAATAAATCAGCTCCTAAACGATGGACGTATTCAAGAATGTTCCATTAGGCCAAAAGTAGTCAATCCTTTATCGGTTGCCATTCAACCTTGCGGTAAATAGAGGCTCATTTTAGATTTGAGGAAAGTAAACTTGCCCCCCTGGAAAGCATCTGTCAAGTATGAAGTAAAAAGGAAAATACTTATTCTCTTTTGACCTTAAGAGTGGGTACCACCATGTCGAAATATTTACCGAACACATCGCTTACTTGGGTTTCTCATGGAACTTCGGGGCTACTACAAAATACTTAAAGTTCCTTGTGCTTCCTTTTGGTCTAAGCTCAGCGCCCTACATATTCACCAAAATTATGCGAGTCCTAGTTAAAAAGTGGCGCTCGGAGGGCAAAGAAATAGTGGTATATCTGGATGATGGTTTGAGCCTCGATAATTCAATCAATGAAGCTAGCTCAAGATATCCAGATCGATCTAATAGAAGCAGGGTTTACAGCAAATAACGTTAAATCCCATTGTAATCCACAACAGAGCTGTCAATGGTTAGGAGTACTGGTAGATACAAACAAAGGTGTGACTAGCCTAATACAATCGAAGTTGTTACGCATCAAAGGAACAGCCATACAGTTTAGATACAGCTACAGTAAGATTATACATGTCAAATCACTTGGCAGTCTAATTGGTCAAATCATAGCATTGTCTCAAGCAGTGGGCAACGCAACGAGGCTAATGACAAGGTCAATGCAATCGAAATCAGCACCTTCTTGGCAACACTCTATATTACTCACAACAGAAACTTTGAGAGTAGCAGTTCTGGGAGCAAAATATTGTTGCTCTCAAACCAGTTCCCATGAAAACTGATTTCACTTTCCAAAGGGTTGTGTATTCTGACGCAAGCAGAGTAGGTACAGGAGGGTATCTTGTGGAAATCAATGGAGCATTCTCACACGGTGCTTGGAATGACAATCAAAGACTTAAAAGTTCAACTTGGAGGGAACTCAAAGCTGTGCAGATTGTCCTTAATAGCGTCATACCCTTACTGGCTGGCACTAGCGTTAGGTGGTTTACCGACAGTCAGAACATAGTGCGTATTATAGAAGTTGGTAGTGGCAATTCCAAGCTACATGAAATGGCATATTCCATCTTCTCCTTGTGTATAGAACATGGTATCACTTTAAAATTAGAATGGGTCCCTCGTTCTCAGAACGAAAAAGCTGATAGCCTGAGTAGAATATTCGACTACGACGACTGGGCTCTCGCAGATTTCTGGTTTAAGAGGTTCGAGAGGCTTTGGGGATTGCATACAGTTGACAGATTTGCCAATTCATTAACAACAAGTTGCCATGTTTCAATTCAAGATGTTGGAACCCTGGTTCAGAAGCAGTAGACGCATTTACTTGCTGCTCAGCAAATGAGAATGATTGGCTTGTGCCTCCTATATCTCTCGTAGCTAAGTCCATCTTACATCTCAAGGCAAACAAGGCATTAGGCACTTTGTTAGTGCCAAACTGGCCCTCGGCACCTTTCTGGCCCTTGCTTATTGACCCTTATCCTAGGTTCATTCATACCACAGGTTGTAGATTCTAGATATTTTCCAGCATCATCAGAATCATTAATCTTAGGCCAGAGTAATCACCCTCTGTTCAAGGAAAAAGAACCATCTTTCAGCATGATTGCATTGCTCCTTTCATTCCTATCCCATAATTGACATATAGCATGGGGCTGCAGAGCCATGATAATACTGGAGATAATATTCTGTGTGCAAATTGCATCAAGAGACTGCAAAGCCATGATAATACTGGAGACAATATTCTGTGTGCATATTGCATCAAGAGACTGCAGAGCCATGATAATACTGGAGACAATATTCTGTGTGCATATTGCATCAAGAGACTGCAGAGCCATGATAATACTGGAGATAATATTCTGTGTGCATATTGCATCGAGAGACTGCAGAGCCATGATAATACTGGAGACAATATTCTGTGTGCAAATTGCATCAAGAGGCTGCAGAGCCATGATAATACTGGAGATAATATTCTGTGTGCAAATTGCATCAAGAGACTGCAAAGCCATGATAATACTGGAGACAATATTCTGTGTGCATATTGCATCAAGAGACTGCAGAGCCATGATAATACTGGAGACAATATTCTGTGTGCATATTGCATCGAGAGACTGCAAAGCCATGATAATACTGGAGACAATATTCTGTGTGCAAATTGCATCAAGAGGCTGCAGAGCCATGATAATACTGGAGAGGGGCTGAAGAGCCACGATAGTAATGAAGACAATATTCCTTTTAGTATGTTGAATTTAACAAGGGCACTTCAGTGCCATTACAATACTGGAGATAATTTGTATTTATATTGCATATATCAATGGACCATAGAGTCATGATAACTCTGAGTTGGCACGAAAGTGATTTACAGAACTACAAAAAATGTGTACATATTTTTTCCCAGGTGCCCTGGAAGGATTTTTCAAAATCAATCACATACCCAGTCATAAAGGAACTATTTAACAAACTTCCTAAAGTGGTGATGGAGGACAGAGCAGACTCTACAGTACAGCAGTACTCCAACGGGTTCCAACGGTGGAAAGCATGGGCAACAGCAAGATCCCAACCAGTTACAGTCCTTCCCACCTCGCCATTAGACGTTGCCTTGTACCTTCTTAGCATCATGCAGACAGCGACTCTGTCTCCCCGGTAACTACGGCATTCTACAGTATCGCATGGGCACACAGGTTAGCATCCATTGAGTCCCCTACGGAGCACATGTTACCAAGATCAGTACAGGAGGCAGCAAAGCGCTCTCTAAAAACCAGAGCTAACCATAGGAAAGAACCCGTCGCTGGAAACTATTCAGCAGATATTTCACAAATTCCCAATTAATACGTCCGACCTGTACCATCTAAGGACACTTACCATCATTGTCGTCGGGTTTGCAGGCTTCTTCAGATTCAACGAACTCGCACATCTCAAGCGATCTGACTTACTATTTGCGAATACTTACGTCAGTATTTTCGTTGAAAAGAGCAAAACAGACAAAGGTTCACGGGTAATCATCAGCCGTTCAGGAAATAATACCTGTCCTGTATTAACTTTAGAGTGTTATCTAGCATTAGGTCAGATTCCAAAAGAATACATTTTTTTCGCTCTATCACCAAATGTGAAGGCTGTTGGGCCCTAAGAACAATAAACAAATTTCATACACTAGAGAATTATTTCTTGAAATGTTGAACAAATTGAATTTAGACACAAGCAAATATGGGATACACAGTCTGCGCTCTGGAGGAGCAACCCTCGCAGCTAGTAGAGACATTCCAGATAGATTACTCAAGAAACATGGTCATTGGGTGTCAGACTCGGCCAAAGATTTATACATTAAAGAGGCAATGGCAGAAAGGATCAGAGTTTCAAAATCATTGGGTCTTTAGTAAGATATAAAACTATGTCAAATGCCACTATTCTTAAAGCTGTCTTACAATTACCTCATTTTATTGATCTACCAAGGTGAATTTAACAATCGTTGTTACTTCCATAGACAATAATATGCAGTATACCTTAATTAAAATAATAAGATTAACTTCCACTAAATTACCAATATTCAAATAAGTAAACTTTCTCATTGTTTTTTTCAAATTAGAACGAACCAAAGATAAGCGCTTAAAATAGGCATAAATACTGCCATTCACAGACTGATAGACGACACGAGAGTTAAAAAAAGTTATATATACAATTATCGCAGCCCTCGTTCTTTACCGCTGCAATGCCTGTCGGTGGCCAACCCAATGTTGTAAAAAATTGGTGTGCTGTTTGGGTTATTGAGAAATGTTATTTGGTTCGGTTGAACTGGGTGAATTAGAATGAAACGTAGTTCTCAATAAAGGTAGAATCACTCTGCTGTACGCGGATTAAGATAGATAGGAGAAAATGGGAAGTATAAAAGGAGGTGCTTGGGCAGCACGGGCCATCTGCGCACCGGCAGGCTATAGATTCCATAACATCAAATTATTTAAATTTGATTATTATATTATTCTTATTAATATAACGGGTCCTTTTAATCTTATATTTTGTTCCAATAAAACTCAGGAAGAACTACAGTTACTAAGAAGTTCCGTTGTATAGTTATGTTGGTACATTACAATAGGTCAAAGGCCAGTCTTATAAAATTCACGATGAGTAACGGTCAGCACGCTTCTGCAAATGTTGCTTAAAAAAAACCACCTCAAAGTAAAGTGCAGCCAGCTCCATTGAAGAATCAAAGGATGTCAGTGAAGCTTCAGTTTCCCTGTACAACAACTTATTGACTATTTTGAACAGCTGTTTTTGATTTCCCAATGCATCTCTCACTTGGGTAGATAGAAATTTTAATTTTGCAGCATGGACAGACGAAAAAACAAGCTGGCGCTGGCATTTGAGTGCAACAATGCATTCCTGCCGTAAGATATTTTAGGCATGGAAATTTGATGCTGCCTGATGTCTTCCGAGTCGGGCGGGCCAGGGTTTGGATGTACATCTCCAGAAAGTAACAAAAGAACCCTGAAACTTACAGAGGAGTTGTTATAATAATGCAATTGTTTACCGGAGAATCTGGCTGTGTGTTTAATTCTGGAATGATGAGTAGATGTTTCGTCGCTCCTGAGATCATCCACAAGTAAAGGTGCAGACAATAGGCAAATCAACAAGAGCTGGTCCAAGACAGTCATATTGAGACAAAAATTCCACAAGTATCAACTGAAACGAATTGAACAGGTGTCCCAAAAATTGCAAAGGGATTATCCAGGCAGTCAGCTTCAAAGTAAGTTTCATTGTTGTAGTAGAACAGGCAACATGTAAAACACCAAGACGGCCACCAAAATGTAGAGAGCTTCATGGGTTGAGATTGACAAATATCAAAATCAAGATTGCGGCAATTGAAGCCAATAAATTTCTAGTGAAATCACGGATGTTAGACTAACGAGTGTTCCATAATTGATACACAGCGTGATTACAGAACATTCACAAAATCAGAAATACCGAAGAGCTGTAAGTAACCAACAGGCAGCGCTACACCATGTTATGAGAGAGTTTTTATTTATTTATTTCAGTGTACCCTTTACATGGGGAGGATCCCTGGTGATAGCAATGGGGGAGGGGGGAGGGTAAACAAACAAATACTGAGGAGGGGTGTGTTGGCTTGGTACGATGAATTTGGGGGAGGGGCGCGGCTTCTAAGGCTTGCATGATGACTTGATAAAAGGGAGCAAGTTGCATAAGATTTCAAGGTTCAATGAGGGTCTAGTTGGCCACATAATTTACTAGATTGAACAACCATGACCCCAGCTACCCACTCCCATACAAATGCCAACACATTCTGTGCGCCATCCCCCCTCTAAACCGAGGATCAAACAAACTCCTAGGGAAAAATAATGTCTACATGATTGCATACTTTCTCAAACAAAGAGTTGGAGGTTTCGGAGGAGATGGGAGTAGTTCCCCTGCACTAATATTTATATATGAACCCACTTAAAAACATGTCATGGCTTTTTGACCCATTTCGGTGGCTAACGGCAGTACGGGTTTGGGCTAGACGGTCAGAATTAGGATACGGGGCTAAACTAGGGTTAGGGTTTGGGCTTGTTAGGGCTAAAATTGGGGTTAGGGTTTGGTTAGAAGAGAAGTGTCATGAACTTCTCTTGCTAGCAAAACCACTCAATCCATGGTTTCAAGTTATATTGCATAGGTTTGTTGATGCCTAAAAATAACAACAAACAATTAACTTTAAGTAAGGGCAACGAATTGGACTGGCACAAAATCCAAGTTATACACAGTAACATTCCATTTTCCGTGCAAGTAAACTGTTTGAAAAAGTTGAAATAACATTATTGCAGGATTAAATAAACAAACAATCTATATCGCACTGGTTGTCAGTTTACAAATTAGGATTTGATGGAAGGGGGGGGGGGGGATGGGTGTTAGGAGAACGCCCATAGCTTTTAGCATTTGGTTTTACTGCAAACAACAGCCAACAAGATGGCTGGTAACTGAGCTGCTTACCTGTAGAAACATTGGCCAGCATATGTTCAGCGTTTTAATACATGTCTGTGTGTCATTCCATAAAAATGCAGTGTAGATACTCAGCACCATACTTTTACACAGCGACTGTTGAAAAAAAAAATAATAATAATAATGAATGAGAGCGGTGCCAATCATAAGCATGAATATAAACCTTTCAGATGATATCTTGAAAGCTTTGAATCCTGCATTATACATTACAAAACTATTTTGTTCATCCACGGTATCCTAAATTGTGTCATTTTTGTAAAACAAAACTATACACATTGTATAGTTTATCATAAACAAGCTTAAACTTCAAAGGAACTGAGCTCCACAGACCATGCTGTTGATGGTTTTTGTGTGTGCACCAGCGACAACAGTGCAGAATACAGCGAGGATGATTATTGCATTTTTGAGGGAAAAACCTTTATCTTGAGCATGCGCAACCACATTAAGTCTTCAGTCAAGGTGCTTGTGACCAGTTTTGTATGACCGCCTAATGCTCTGGTATATTTCATCATTTCATCAATACAGAAGGTGTACTCTCAGGCTATCGCGTTGTTCTGAAACACCCTCTAGCATTGAATGTTTCTTGCCTGTAAATTGGAACAAAGTGACTGCTTGTGTGTCACACGGATTGTGCCTTGTGTCCTACATGTTAATCGACATCGCAATGTGGTCTGCGTTTCGAAGCACTTTTGAGTGAAGTTTTTTTATGGTTAAACACCAATCATAAACATTTCAAAGGACGACCAACCGGCTGGACAATCCTGCGCACATGCTTACCTTCAATCAGGCTAAACTGTCTATGCTCCCATGGAAGAATTCAGTTATATTTTGAACAAGATAATTATTGTTAATGGAAAAGCTGGTATAAGTTTTTCTTGTTTGTATAGAGGAGTTAGTCTATGGTGTTTCATGTTCGTATGGAAGAGTTGGTCTATGGTGTTTCATGTCCGTATGGAAGAGCTGGTCTATGGTGTTTCATGTTCGTATGGAAGAGTTGGTGTATGGTGTTTCATGTTCGTATGGAAGAGTTGGTGTATGGTGTTTCATGTTTGTATGGAAGAGCTGGTGTATGGTGTTTCATGTTTGTATGGAAGAGCTGGTGTATGGTGTTTCATGTCCGTATGGAAGAGCTGGTGTATGGTGTTTCATGTTCGTATGGAAGAGTTGGTGTATGGTGTTTCATGTTTGTATGGAAGAGCTGGTGTATGGTGTTTCATGTCCGTATGGAAGAGCTGGTGTATGGTGTTTCATGTCTGTATGGAAGAGCTGGTGTATGGTGTTTCATGTTTGTATGGAAGAGCTGGTGTGTGGTGTTTCATTTTTGTATGGAAGAGCTGGTGTATGGTGTTTCATGTCTGTATGGAAGAGCTGGTCTATGGTGTTTCATGTTTGTATGGAAGAGCTGGTGTATGTTGTTTCATGTTTGTATGGAAGAGCTGGTGTATGGTGTTTCATGTATGTATGGAAGAGCTGGTGTATGGTGTTTCATGTTTGTATGGAAGAGCTGGTCTATGGTGTTTCATGTTTGTATGGAAGAGCTGGTGTATGGTGTTTCATGTTTGTATGGAAGAGCTGGTGTATGGTGTTTCATGTTTGTATGGAAGAGCTGGTCTATGGTGTTTCATGTTTGTACGCAGCGTTCTAGCCAGGCATACAATAGCGTTTTGTGCATGCCATTAACAAATTCTGACATGTTTTTTTCCCATCGATACGCTATCGATATACTTTCTCTCTTTATTTTATTTGGGATACAAACTTCTTGCTTGTTTGTTTGTTTTCAATCAAAAACATTATTTCAATGCACTGCTGCAGCTTAGCTTACCATAACCCCACTGTCACCAATACCATAAAAACGGTTTGAAATAGTTACTGTACGTATATATGACGGTGCGTAGGGCAGCACAACACACGCTGCCATCATGGCAATCAGCAGTATAGCTGCACTACCGAATCCTCTATGCTCTAGGCAACTAATGGGAAAGTTCGTTACACACTATGTAGGAATTCAACAACCAACATTTCACACTATGTAAATCAGACTGTCAAGTCCATGTCTAGTTCTCTCCTCCATTGATAGATTACCCATGTACTGTTCGGTATGGCTATGCAGACTTAAAGTGTAGGTAAATTGAACTGCATGGTATATGCATACTTAATTCACACATAGATCTCATGACAGCAATTTGAGGATTTACAACTAAACTGATGCCTACCTCTTGCAGAAGTAAAAACAAAATATGTGGTCTGGATATGTTAATAACAACTGCAGTTTGTATTACAATTGTTTTTCTTAGAGAATTGCAAGAGCTTTGGTCTCCTTTGTAATCATTGCTACTCTTACAATAGCTAAATGTTACATTACCCTCCCTCTCCATTACTGTAGGTTCAATAACTAGTTCATGTCGTCGTTCCGTTGTAATTACCAAGTCGGTTTTTAAGTAACTTGCTTTTTAATTCTCCTTATTTAATTAACCTCAACACATACCTTTTTTCATACAGTGTGTACATACTTTACTTGCCCCATGGAAATACTTATAGGCACTGCCTTTGGTTGCTGAAAAAATCTAAAGATCATTTCCAACTTGACTCTGACCTGTGTCCCCATTTTAAAGTTCTTATGTTATTATTACTCATTTACTAATAAGAAAACATGCAATTAGCAAAAATATCATACAAATACTCAGACAATGTTTAATTAGTCAGTTTGCCCAAATTAGCAAAAAAGGAATTATGGCTGATCACCATAACAAATACTTGCGTGAATTACGGCTATTGACCCCAAGCACAATGTGCATCTACCATATCCACAAATTTGGGAGTCAATTCTTTTGTGCACAATTTAACTCCCAAGCTGGTGGACTGGACTTAGGCGCTTGTAGCTGCTGCACATTGTGCAAATGGTCAATACATTCATTTGGGGGGTTCTTTGAAGAACTCTGTTATTGTATGGGCAATGGATGGGAATCAATAATTGTTTAATGAAAAATCATTAATTTCTTCAATAATCTAAGATAAATTAAGAATGACATTTTCTTTTATCTTTAAGTAGGTAAAATGCTTTGCAAGCAGCTGTGCTTATTGCACAGCTGCTTGCAAAGCAAAAACCTGGATCACTTTCAGGAGTTTGAGCTTTCAGTATCTAATGTTTATTACTTTGAAAGAAAACAATTATCACAGAAAAAAGAGTCCATAAACATTATGTGAACTAACTTGTACTGCATTAAATTTGTATTACTTTCAAAACATTTCAGTTGAATTTAAGGGGTAAGAATTGTCTCTGAAATGGCCTAGATTGCACCACCAAAATGGCTTTGCATTTTGCACTTTAGTCTCTTATTAATATCCCTACCCTATGATTTTTTTTCTGAGAAGGAACCCATCCTGTTTGTAATAATTTAGATTTCCTTTTATGACCACAAATAGTCCACAAATGACATACTCTATAAATTTATGTTAAACGGTGGAGATATTACATGACTTGTATGTACTGTTTTATTATTTGTCAGTTATAGCGAGTATGCCACATCTTGCTCCTTACTAAGTTAATTGTGTTACATTTATTATCTTTAAAGTAATAAACAATAAGGGAGACTTACTTAGTAAATATTAAAATAATTTTGGGTTGCACAAAGACAAATTGGCCAGACAGGACTTGAACCTACGACCTCTGGATTAACGTGCCGAGCGCTTTACCAACTGAGCTATCTAGCCCTAATGTTGGCGGTCTCCATATTTTGTAAATATCTTTGTTCGGAGGTGCCAGTCAGAAGCCATTCATCAGTTAAAAAACAGCCAAGTTTATGGGAAGCGACAGCAGAAAAAGAAAACTGAAGAATAGTATAACCAACCTCTTGCTGCAACATTTTCTTGCCGAGGTCACTTAGTTGGTCAGCTTCTGAGGCTTTATGGCATACCTCTGCAGAAGGTGAAGCATCAGATTCCATCATCATAATCTTGTCTCCACTTTCAATACTGATCTCTGGAAAGTCAGCTCTTTTTCTGAATATTGTAGCTGAGAAAGGTAATAACATTTGCATTACTTGAAAGCATATTGAATGGTTTGCCTGTACAATGGAGAACTGCAAATTCCTTAATTTCATTCAAAGCAGAACTTTGTCAAACTGTTATTGTTTTCATCATTATGCAAATGTACTAGTGCTTCCAATTAGTTTACCAAACTTAAACCAAAGTAGAGGTAAAGAATGAGCTAACTTGGTTGCCTTAAAATTAGAGTTGGATGGGAATTTCCTACTCCTTTCCACTGAAGATATATCCATAGAGTTTTCGCCCAACCAAACTAAGCAAAAAGTTACACTCTTACCACTGTTTGTTTATACATGCAAAACAACATTAATTCATAGTGTAAATATGATTGAATATATTTAAGGTACAATTAGTATTTTTGGGGGTAAATTAATAAACATTTAAGGGGTGTTCTAAATAGCCGCAGTCCCACTTACGGGTAGGGTGGACACACGCCACTGTTGCTTGCACAAGTACTCACAAGTATCATGGTGTTATATTGCTCCAAGTGAATTTACTTTGCAAGTAAATTATGCAAGTAGTGAATATTTAATTGGTATGCAATACCCTAATGGATATCAGTTTTACTGTTTGCTTGGGCATACCGTGGGTAAAGGAAAGTAATATATATCTAAATAACTAACTTAATAACTACAAAACTAAATAAATAAATAAAGTAACCATCCAAGCAGATGGCTGAAATTTCAAAGTGACCCTGGGGATGATGGTCTGGTAACCTTTTCTAAAGTTACCATGATATTAATGAACAAATCACTTAAGGTCAGAGAATTTTTTTGCTGAAAAACACTGAAAAAGCGGGCATCAATTTTAGGTCTCACAGATAATTTTGACTGGGCCAATATTTCAACTAAAATAGACAAGAACAATACTATGAATGCCAAAGACAAAGACATCCTTAGTAGACTTTGTCACAGGATTCTGCCTACCCAGGATAAACTGAATTGCATAAAAATCATACGTAGAGTTGATTGTCCTCTCTGTTAATCTGACATTGAAACTATCAAGCAATTATTTCTGTATTTTAATCTGAAATTAGAAAACAAACAGGCTGATTATTGTACAATGATTATACAATAATTCCATGCAAGAATTTGTCATTTGTATCAATGACAATTCTTTAGTAGAGCGACATTGTGCGCTTTCCCCATGTGTTTTCTATGGAACCCTTTTCTTGAATCTTTCCTGTTAAAAAACATTGTGGGGTTAACCCCACAATGTCAAAACACCCCACAAGAACAGTTCCTACCTAAAATTCACCCCACAATGTATCTCTCGTACGCCCAGACATGCATCTTTAGGAGAGCTACAATGCGGGCTTTCCACAGGTGTTGTCTATGATCCCTTTTCTTTAATCTTTCCTGTTAAAAACATTGTGGGCACAGCCCCACAATGTAAAAAAAGCCCACAACTACACATCCTACCCAAAACTCACCCCACAATGTATCTCTCGTCCGCCCAGACAGACAGACAGACAGATAGATAGATATAAGTATTTATCATCTAGATCACTTACTATTTCAATCCAAGCATTTGTTACCAGTCATAATTTGTCAAATTTACACAGAATTAAAAATGCTGCAGCTCGGCTGGTTATTAATTCTCACCAATGTTGTTATGCAATTCTTATCCAAGTAGCTTTACACCCGTTATGGTTTTTAAATGTTGACATGGCCTTGTTCCCATTTATTGAAGTGAATTGATTACTGTCAGAAAGCAATGTCTTCACAACCTCAGGTCAACAGATGACTTTTTGTTGGAATACCCAAAGGGCACAACAGTGTTGCCTACATTAGGAGATCGATTCAGCTGCACCTATTTTCTGGAATAATTTGCCCTCTGAAATTCATTAATCACTAAGTTTGTTCAAAACCCAGCTCAATACATTCCTTTTTACGAAAAGATTTTGGTGATTTGTTTTTAAACCCCGTTTTAGTTTGCTATTGTTTATCTATGTGCATTTATTACACTCTATGTAAGTACACTTTATTCTTCTTGTGTAACTCTTTTTACTGGAATTTTAATGTACTGTGCACTGGAACAGCCTGGGGATAATATAAGTGTACATTTATAATGTGCCATGTCTGTCACAGATCACACTCCTGGTGCCAAATTATCAAATTTGGTGGAGCTTGTTAAGAATAATTTTAAGAGATGAAGCAACCTAAACACATTGAAAAGTAAACAACGTGAGGTGGCGCATATTGCTGCCATGCCAGAAACATCAGTGCAAACCCCTTCTCGTTTTAGTCAAGTGCAACTGGGTTCTTTAACATGCATTACTTTTGATGTACACCAACATTCTCCAAGATGAACGGATTGCTGCCTGCTCTTCAGCTTTGGCTGAGAGCGGTCACACCTTTCTGATATAGTTTCCCTCATGCATCATATTCTTCACACATTAGATTGACTTCAACGTGCTGTACAGGAAGAACCCATAGTTGCCTTTAGACAGCCAACCAGTCCCAGGAATCTCACTGTCCGGGCAGAAGTTCCCCCATTAATAACAATGTTAATCTCCCTTTGCCACAGGGAACTTTCAGGTGTTCCAACACCTCCAAATGCATCAAGAATGCTAGCCTGGTGGGGTGCTGCTGCTAATAATGAAACTTAAGTAAATTATTTGAGAACTGTGCGTAGCTCAAGGTTGAGTCAGAACGGAAGAGTTCTATTGCACCTGGACAGTTCTGGCATTGATGCCCTAGTCAATGATTCCGAGGAAGGTTAGTGCTGGTTATGTAATGAAAAAAACCCGACAGATGTAATATCAATCATGTGCTTTTTATGGATGATTTGAAGTTGAGACCAACCCAAGTTTGGTGTCAAGCTACTTCTTTCCTGCTTCCACAATACCTTGTAGTTTGTTTCAAACTTGTTTTAAATGTATTTTTTAATTTGATTAAATATATATATATATATATAGTGTCATGAACCACAAGGGAAACTGACTGGGAAATTTTATTTAAATAGTTCGGGTTTGAACAAAGAAAAATTGACTGGAGCGGGACTTGAACCAACGACCTCCGGATTAACGTACCGGCGCTCTACCAACTGAGCTATCCAGCCCTATGTTGGCGGTCTCCCTATTAGTCAATATCTTTGTTCGGGGTGCCAGTCAGAAGCCATACAACCGTTAACTGCCGTTGGTGTGATCCCTGGCTACACGGCAGTTAACGGTTGTATGGCTTCTGACTGGCACCCCGAACAAAGATATTGACTAATAGGGAGACCGCCAACATAGGGCTGGATAGCTCAGTTGGTAGAGCGCCGGTACGTTAATCCGGAGGTCGTTGGTTCAAGTCCCGCTCCAGTCAATTTTTCTTTGTTCAAACCCGAACTATTTAAATAAAATTTCCCAGTCAGTTTCCCTTGTGGTTCATGACTTGATATTTAATATAAAAAAGTCGCATCCCCTTAAGGTGATCCCGTGGCTGCCGCTTCCCAGGTTGAATCGTAAACGTGGGTGTGATCCCTGGCTACACGGCAGTTAACGGTTGTATGGCTTCTGACTGGCACCCCGAACAAAGATATTGACTAATAGGGAGACCGCCAACATAGGGCTGGATAGCTCAGTTGGTAGAGCGCCGGTACGTTAATCCGGAGGTCGTTGGTTCAAGTCCCGCTCCAGTCAATTTTTCTTTGTTCAAACCCGAACTATTTAAATAAAATTTCCCAGTCAGTTTCCCTTGTGGTTCATGACTTGATATTTAATATAAAAAAGTCGCATCCCCTTAAGGTGATCCCGTGGCTGCCGCTTCCCAGGTTGAATCGTAAACGTGGGTGTGATCCCTGGCTACACGGCAGTTAACGGTTGTATGGCTTCTGACTGGCACCCCGAACAAAGATATTGACTAATAGGGAGACCGCCAACATAGGGCTGGATAGCTCAGTTGGTAGAGCGCCGGTACGTTAATCCGGAGGTCGTTGGTTCAAGTCCCGCTCCAGTCAATTTTTCTTTGTTCAAACCCGAACTATTTAAATAAAATTTCCCAGTCAGTTTCCCTTGTGGTTCATGACTTGATATTTAATATAAAAAAGTCGCATCCCCTTAAGGTGATCCCGTGGCTGCCGCTTCCCAGGTTGAATCGTAAACGTGGGTGTGATCCCTGGCTACACGGCAGTTAACGGTTGTATGGCTTCTGACTGGCACCCCGAACAAAGATATTGACTAATAGGGAGACCGCCAACATAGGGCTGGATAGCTCAGTTGGTAGAGCGCCGGTACGTTAATCCGGAGGTCGTTGGTTCAAGTCCCGCTCCAGTCAATTTTTCTTTGTTCAAACCCGAACTATTTATATATATATATATATAAATTATCAAGTCATGAACCACAAGGGAAACTGACTGGGAAATTTTATTTAAATAGTTTGGGTTTGAACAAAGAAAAATTGACTGGAGCGGGACTTGAACCAACGACCTCCGGATTAACGTACCTGCGCTCTACCAAATGTATTTTTTAATTTGATTAAATATATATATATATATCCTTTGTTCTCACTTCTTCCCTCTTATTGGTTCTTAGCCAGTTTATTTACAACTCTGATTGGCTATATTTTCCCGTTTTTTTTCTGGATACTCTCCCTTAATCCTTTGCTCCTCTTTTTGCTATAAATGGATATGTTTGTGTTTGTTCTTGTTTATGCCTCTGACGAAGGTCCGGATTGGATCGAAAGCTAAGGCCATCTCCCCTACTAATTATATATATATAAAGAGTAATGCCTACAATGCGGTACCACCTTTATGGTCCAGTGATCCAGCCTTTCACACTGACCATCCTTTGTCCTCACTTCTTTACTCTGATTGGTTCTTAGCCACCCCATTGTTTGTAAATTTACAACTTTGTTCTTGTTTATGCCTCTGACCAAGGTCCGGTTTGGATCGAAAGCTAAGGCCATCTCCCCTACAAATTTTGTATATATAAAGAGTAATATGATTGATTGGCTATAATTTTCCTGTTTTTTTTCTGGATACTTTCCCTTAATCCTTTGCTCCTCTTTTTGCTATAAATGGATATGTTTGTGTTTGTGCTTGTTTATGCCTCTCACAAAGGTCCGGTCTGGAATGAAAGCTAAGGCCATCTACCTTACTAATTTTATATAAAGAGTAATAGTAACATTTATTTATACAAAATTCACTGTAGTTGAACATTTCTTCACATGTTACCTGCCAGTGCAATACTAAACAAATTAAACGACTAAATCTTACTTAACAGATCCAGGTAGTCCCTTGTAATCAAACGAAGAAACATCTCATCAAGTATCTCTTGAGATTCTTGGTTGGCCTCTCTGTTTTCTGGACACTCACTATACCTGTAAAACATAACAATTAATCAGAAATATATGATACAAACTTAACAACTCTCTAGCACATTAGAAAAAAACCCAACCCAAAACGAAAACTTCAATAACATTTTATGCTAACCTGCAAACAAAACATCAACACACAAAAGGGTATAGATACATGTTCCTCAAGTAATCCCATGGCTGACACTTCTAGGACATGCACATTAAATTGAAACACTAACCAAAAGGCTGAACTATATCATACCCTGCAAGTAGTTGTTCATTCATCATTTCCCACTGTGAACTCAGTCTCTGAAACATGAAGTTGCACAAGCAATTCAGTACTGGCAACAGCACACGGTCCTGACAATCAGCAGGACAATGCTGTACTAAAGACTTAATAAATACACATATACTAACGTTAAGGATGTAAGAACAGAAAGAGATCACTACTTCACCCAGCAGAATTCATCATTCTAGAACATGATTAGAGAGATTACACCTTTAATTTTTTTGTAAAGCTATCTTGTTGAAAAGAGTTGTTTTCACACAAGCTTTACGTGGGTTATCAGTTTTATTTCAAAAACTTTCAACCTTTCATCTTTCATTTTATTTTGCTTTATCCTTTCACAGATACACCACAATGTGTGATAAGCACTGTAAAATATGAAGGAAAAAATGCACAAGAAACTCTGGTGAGATTCAAACCCATGGCCACCACTTTCTGGATCAGTGGTCTTAATCACTACCACTAGGCATAACCAGGAATAAGAGGTCAGTTCAAAACTACAATAATTTATTTTTAACTTGAGCTTAAAGAGGAAAGGTGGCTTTGATTTGAAGGCCAAATCATGCATACAAAATGCAAATACAAAATCACAAATTGAAAGAGGGGCTCCAAGATCAAAATATGTTTTGCCATGTACTTATTTTCCAATAGATAGAGTCCTCAAGAAAGTAGGGGAAAAGTTTTAAGTCTCTACCTCACATTAAAATGGTGTAAATTCTCATTTTACTTTATACTCTTTCAGAGTGAAATTTGAAACATGTCATCATCAGACAGCAAAAACAAATGGGTCTGTACATTCCGAAAAGGAATTTCTGCTCATTTTACTTTATACTCTTTCAGAGTGAAATTTGAAACATGTCATCATCAGACAGCAAAAACAAATGGGTCTGTACATTCCGAAAAGGAATTTCTGCTCCACTAATTAGCTCAAATTCAATGCCATTTTAATTAAATATTATCAGAAATCAGGAATATACTGAAAAATCTCTGTACAAAAATGTACAGACCATATATTTGAAATGCGACACCATCAAACGATTTTGGATTTCAACAAAAATTGCTTTTAAAGGTTATCAAACAGTGGTATTTTACACCATTTTAATGAGAGGTTTTAAAGATTTTTGGATTCACAAAAATGAGAATTGACCTTGGAGCCCCTCTTTAACAGAACATCAGTTCAGCTAATACCAGAGGATTTAGGTACATTTTCATTTATGTGGTTATGATTTTATCAAAGCTAATGGCGTTCCACTCATAGTACGATTCTCTTACTATATTCTACCATTGAGAGAGCATGTTCTTGGTTACATTACCAAGACAATGAGAATGATTCTAAAACAATTCTTTCCAATGTGTATAATAAATGTAATGACGTTGAGCCTCCAAATGATTTTAAAGCAACATATTTTACCGAGTAAAAAAATTTGTATTTTAAGATCTGGATGATTTGTAACTTTGACAAAATGCCATCCAATGACCAAAACAAATTGTATTTTTTTCTGTAAAAAACAAAAACAATGGAAATACTTTGACATTCTAGACACCACTCTGTCCCGTTTTGTTTGTAACCGCCCCAAATAACCTGGAAAACTGCACTGACACTGTGAAATGATTCAGTAGAAGAACTATGATAAATGATTTGAAATTGAAAAGGATATGAAGGATTGGCCTGAGTCTGTTGTTTGATGCATGGCTTATCATCACAAATATGGAGTCCAAAAGCTGCTGGATGAAGTCGTCAGATACATATAACTCGTATCCCATGTTGTCAAATGCACAAGCCAATACATGACAGCTACAAATTGAAAAGAAAATAAAAGCACCAGAACAAAATCGCTTTCCTGATTATTACAATAAAAATTAAAACAATGTGCAAAATAAAACTACCTCATGATACAATGTAGAGGCTATAAAGAATACATACATGCTGTTACTTTAATATGTTTAGTAGAACAAAATATAGCTAACATATAGTCTTATGTAGCGCACGTATCTACCACTAAGGTGCTCAAGGCGCTTGAACACACAGACACATTTTAAGACAGGCTTTTGAAATTTTTGAAACATGAGACCGATTTATGTAGTACCATATATGGGTTTACAAGGTGCTGCGGCGCATTCAGCAGCCACTGCCAGAAATAACGGGCAAACCCCTGCTCTTAGTGATAAGTGTAACTGTTTTTTTTGTATGTGCATTACACAACACACAGGACCTACGGTTTTATGTCCCATCTGAACAAACAAAGCAAAAATGGTTAAGTATCTTGCTCGAGGATACAAGTGTCAAGACCCAGACTCAACCTTGAGCCCAGTGCACTTGACCACTCAGCCATAACACGCAAAAAAATACATGTAAATTTAAAATCTTTGATTCATGGTTACTTTTGTACTTACATACAGTACACAGTAAATGTTGCAGTGACACCAATAATTTAGTTTTTACTTTTGAGCAAAATATTTTAGCCCTTACGGTACTTGAAACTACCTTTCACATTTAATAGGACACTCTTAATTGCATACTTTAAAGTATTTTGGGTACACCAAGTTAGTGTGGCCATGTGGTCTTTTTGTTAAAAGCTATATTTTTTTAACCTCTGCAACTGCTTTGGTCGTTTGCTGTAAAAAATACTTTGATTTTTTTGTAGGTAGGGTACCATAGGGCTAATTGTGACATTACTGGAGTACATAAATAACAATAAAGTTCCTTTTAATTTCAGATCAGGAATAGGTAATGGGGCGCATTTCGCGTGTATATAAAAAATGTGGGGAAGGGGTAGGGCCTAATTGGAGGGGGGGGGGGAACACTCATGGGCAATCATTTTGTAGAATTGGTTTGGTACGGGCAGTTTAAAATGGTACGCTTGTTGTTTTGTTTTATCATATACATTTTAAGCATGGAGGAAAAATATGTACTTTTTTATTGACATGTATTTTTGATTTGTCAAGACTTGTGTTGACCATACTGATGAAAATTTGAAAGGGTTAGGCCTATGTGCAACAAGTTGTTAGTTTCTATCTGTTGATTTTAAAACGTGTACAATATTCCTACAGGTCTATTATTCATTTCTTGATTTTTGTATTTCTTGATTTCTTGTTTCTTTATATCTCTGTGTCTTTGTTTCTATACTTTCTTTAAGCCTATGTCCGTGTTTTCCCCTTTGTATGTTTATGTATGTCCTTTCAAGGCTTTTTAATTTTATTTTTGTATGTCTGTATTTTTTATTTTTTTAAATTTTGTATTTGTCTATGAGTTGTGACCTGATGATTGTTGACTTCTAACTTTTGGATGACATAGGCCCTGAAAAATGGTCCTATTTGCCCACAGGTTGTAGGTCATCATAAGCAATGAGCAAACTGTGTTGAGTGTACAATGAAGTTCGGTTCGCTTAACCATGGAGCTATATGCAATGTGTTATGCTGATTAGACCTGGGTGGCCATAGTGGAAGAGGCAAAGCGCACAGCAACAAGTTTGGGTTGACCAATGACATTTGACACATGTAATTGGGTTATGCTTATTAGATAGAGAAAGGACCATACTTCTCTATGCATTGAGCATGTGTATGGCTGCCTTAAATATCACAAAACTGACTACAAAAGAATAAAGTAAATTTAAAAAAAAGGAAAAACTCTATGAAATTCAACTCTAATTGTATGGATGAAATAACAGTTGAAGCATCACTAAATGTATACACTGGCTTGAGAAAAAATTACCATTTTTAACTTCAAAAACTATGGAACCAATTAGGCTGTTGGATAGTACTGAGGCTTAAATTGTCATAAGCACCGTGTTATAGGATTATTTGTCCAAAAGTAGAGCATTGCATTTTTAGTAGCTAATTTCACCCATACTTTCCTGTGCCGAAAGTTCAAAAAATATATAGAATTGTAATTTTAGCAGCGAATCCATACTTTTCAGTTCCCAAGCACTGCAAAAGCAACCATCCATATCTACCAACCCGAAGGTCTGTGAGAAACAGCCAATCAAACATTTCATTAGACAGCAAAATCGGCGAGCGTTATTTTGATCAGCAAAAATGCCCAAACTTTTATGTTCCCAAGAGTTCTGCCCCCCCAAACACCACCCATATCTACCAATC